>CP136066.1:73608642-75018212 GCA_032622095.1 Siphonodentalium dalli
GTTATGACTAACATCACCGTATTCATTATTACCAATGTTCTGCCTTAGTCATTATGCTTAACTAAAGTTAATCATCTTGGAGACAAATTTTTGACCTAAGACTTCCTAAGTTAGTAATATTGACTATCTTTTCCCCCCAGTACATGTCTTCAGAAGTGCACGACAAAGCAGCGCGATCTCGTTTTATTTGAGGTAAAATATTTTAACCGTATAAGCTTCTAATTTGAGATGCTGAGTACGGGTTGCTATACACGAGGCCCATGACAACCTCGTTTCAAACCAAACCGAGTGTACGATTCTCTACCCACCACTTATTTCCTCGGTCTCCTACGGTCTCTATGGTTCCGGTGGATCTGTGATATACCAGCTGAGCAGACCCTGGGACCGGCGTATTAATATGACTGCATAATCCGCATCCGTGGACATCATGCGACCACCACACAATATTAGCAGCTGTCGCACGTCCACAATGCCATTTTCCTCCATCACTGGGAAATCCGAGTGCAATGTAATTCACTGTAGGTGAATGTCCAAACTCGAAATTTCATGATCTAATTGACTCTGTGAGCGATTTTGCTTTCCGTCACTTACATTAAGGAATTTTCCTGTGTAATTTATTCAATGTTTATTTTGATATCGGCTCAAAAAAGTCGCAGAAAAACATGCAATTCGAGTTGGAACCTTCACTTATAGCGAGTACATTAGTACATTATTAACCCTTTACCCAACAAACCGGCCAAAACCGGCCAAATAAAGCTTCAACAGCCTAAAATATCTTCGGTCTGTCTCAATAGAACCATACACATATGGATATCATTGGAACCGGCTCCTTGACCACATTGTGATAGTTACAGTTATGCCCTGTGCCAATGCATTCTCTTATATATGCGAGTCGACCATAGGTCGCCTCGCATATATAAGAGAATGCATTGGCCTAAAAAAAATCTTTTTTAACACTTTTTACCATTTTTTCTTACATTCTTTAACAATTTTATGATTTTTAATGTGTTAAGCCAATGCATTCTCTTATATATGCGAGGCGACCTATGGTCGACTCGCATATATAAGAGAATGCATTGGCACAGGGCCATTCTGTTGGGTAAAGGGTTAAGGAACAGATAAGAACTACGACATATATTCCCCGCGTTATTTTTCGACTTCATAAGGTTCCCTGTCGATATTTCAAAACGTTCCCAGGTTTTGTCCTGATGGAATATGATCTCTCTACGAGCGTTAACCAGAGTATAGGTTTATGGCATGATCTAAATATTAACATTAATATAAGTTCTATTTGGAGTACCAGTGCCAGATGAGAAGACCTTGGAATCGGAGCATTAGCGGAATAATCCTCATCCGTTGGCGTCATAACACAGGATTAACAGCTCTCTCACGTCCACATTGCCATTTTCCCTCAATCGTCGGGACATCCTAGTGCAGGAGGCGTACGGTGTCTGAATGTGATTTGAAACCATCGCCACAAATCGATTGAATAAATGGGCTTCAGATCGTAATGAAGCAACACGGGGGAAAAAACAACATTTGGCACTGTTAGAATAACAGCTCAATATGCTGTTCCGATCGAAACATGCAATATAAAATTCCCACCAAATTACATTTTCACCTTCACAGTAACTAATAAAAGTTAGTTATTACTAATCAATCCTGGTCATTTGGACTAACACACTTCTCGTCTAATGACCCAATAAGTCGTCTTGACTAACAATTTCTTAGTCGTTATGACTAACATCACCTTATTCATTATTAACAATGTTCTGCCTTAGCCATAATGCTTAACTAAAGTTTGTCATCTTGGGGACAAACTTTTGACTCACCTAAGTTAGTAATATTGACTATCTGTTTTACTCAGTGCATGTTTTCAGAAGTGCACGACAAAGTGGTGCGATCTCGTTTTATTTGAGGTTAAATATTTTAACCGTAATCTTCTAATTTGAGATTCTGACAACCTCGTTTCAAACCAAGGTCTAAACTAAAATACCCTGTGCCAATGCATTCTCTTATATATGCGAGTCGACCATAGGTCGCCTCGCATATATAAGAGAATGCATTGGCCTAACAATTTTTTATAATTTTTTTTAAATAAATGTTTCTTACAATATTTAGGACATAAAATAAAAAAATAAAACATCCATTACCCTGCAGGGAGCCCCACACATATATAGAAGCATATAGAAGAGTGTCGTCTGCTCATGTTTGTCTGGGGCTCTGTATGGGTGAAATTATAAAATTGTTAACGATTCTCCACCCACCACTTGATTTGATTCATTTGCTCGGTCTCCTACGGTCTCTATGGGTTTCTGGTGGATCTGTGAAAGACTGTGATATACCAGCTGAGCAGACCCTGGGACCGGCGCGTTAACGTGACTGCATGATCCCATCCGTGGGCGTCATGCGACCACAAAACAAATTAGCAGCTGTCGCACGTCCACGTCCTCCACCAGGAGGTGTCACGTCCTCCACCAGGGGGCGTATAGTGTCTGAATGAGATTTAAAACCATCGCCACAAATCGATTCACAGCATGGGCTTCAGATCGTAATGACGCAACAAGGGGGAAAACAACATCTGACAAAACGTTAAAGATGGAGAATCTCTTTCTTGAACTTTTTGTGCAGATTTTTTCTCAAGCTAGGTGAAGGTCCCAACTCGAAATTGTCTGCTTTTCTGTGAAGTTTCGAGCCAATATCGCAATAAATAGCAAAATAATCACCCAGGAGAAATTCCATAATTGTAAGCGACGCCAAGCAAAATCGCTCGCAGGCACTTAAATCGTGAAATTTCTAGTTTGGAGATTCACCAACGGTGAATTACATTATTAACCCTTTACCCAACAGAAGGGCCCTGTGCCAATGCATTCTCTTATATATGCGAGTCGACCATAGGTCGCCTCGCATATATAAGAGAATGCATTGGCCTAACAATTTTTTACAATTTTAATAATTTTTTCTTGTATTCTTTAACAATTTTATAATTTCACCCATACAGAGCCCCAGACAAACATGAGCAGACGACACTCTTCTATATGCTTCTATATATGTGTGGGGCTCCCTGCAGGGTAATGGATGTTTTATTTTTATTTTATGTCCTAAATATTGTAAGAAACATTTATTTTAAAAAAATGATAAAAAATTGTTAGGCCAATGCATTCTCTTATATATGCGAGGCGACCTATGGTCGACTCGCATATATAAGAGAATGCATTGGCACAGGGTATTTTAGGCTGTTGAAGCTTTATTTGGGCGTTTTTGGCCGTTTTGTTGGGTAAAGGGTTAAGGAGCAGACAATAACTACGAAATATATTCCACGTGTTATTTTACTACTTTATAAGGGTCCCTGTCAACACTTCAAACAGTTCTCAGGTTTCGTCCTGGTGGAATATGATCTCTATCCGAGCGTTACCCAGAGTAGAGATTCATTGCATGATCTAAATATCACCATGTATATAAGTTCTACTGAGACTACCAGTGCTAGCTGGGCAGACTTTGGAATCGGAACATTAGCGGCATAAGGAATCAGGGAGCTAAATGTGTTCTAGAGTCGGGGAGCGAGTACACCGTGGAACCCTAAAGGTGAAGGTAACTGAAGAATGACCTTCACCTGATACATGCGACACGTTATTAAAGGATGACATCGCGTTTATTTGATTTGTACATAATATCTAAATAATTTAAACTGGTGAATGAATGGGGGAACGGATTTTTGTGAGCGGGAAATGTATTTAACTAGCTGTTGTAGATCTGGGTATTTCCAGATCAAATTTGGCTGTGAGATAGCCCTGTCGTACACTTGGGGATTTATTTTAAAAAGTAAACACATGACCTATGATTTTTCTTGCATTTTCGTGATCAACTGGTGTCAATCTAGCTGGGTAAACATCACTGGTATGGCATGCAGGCTTCAATTCAGCGAATTTGGCCGAAACGTTAACACTGTCGCCTATGGGAAACCATTTAGTTCCGTGATTCCATAATCATCATCCGTGGGCGCCATGCGGCCATAACACGAGATTAGCAGCAGCTGTCTCACGTCCATAATGCCATTTTCCTCCATCAGCGCGACATCCGAGTGCAGGAATGCTATTTGACTAAATGGGCTTCAGGTCGTAATGACGCAACAAGGGGAACAAACAACATCTGACACTGTTAGAATAACTTCCCAAAACGTTAAAGATGGAGAATCTCTTTCTTGAACTTGCTGTGTAGATTCGGGGTATGAAATAATAATTTTGAGTCAGGGAGACCAATAAACAGAAGCTTCTGTTAGTAACAAATAATTGTTTTCCACCAATTATTTTCTATGAATTCCGCTGATGAATTGGGACACTTTTGGTTGGAGAGATATCTCTTAAGACACTCTTTACTGAACAAACTTATGTGCAACACCAGACGTTTTTCGTGTGTGTTGTTTTCGGAAATAATAAATGAAAGGTGCCCTGAAAAGGGTTTCCATAGAAATTTCGTCATTGATGGGTGTGCTACTAGGACGAGATAGAACATCTTTAATTGGTCAATTTGGCTGATTCGGCGCCATGTTAATAATATGCGCTGTTATTAGGCATTGAGCTCGAAGCCAGTCTAGGTGATATAGGGTTTTGCGATTTTCATGTTCCAATTTCAAAATGTTCTGATTGATTGTTTATTTGCAAAGCCAACATTTAAGTTGGAACATAGCCAAACATATATACATATATACAAACTATTTATACAAACAATTTATACGTTAACAATTATCATATCATACTTCCGTAACAAATTCACCATAATATATTAACTATACACAGCACGTATACATACGATTCATAATTATGCAATTTCCAATTTATGGATGTGTCTCATATTATATATATACATATATATATACATACATACATACATACATATACATACATATATATATATACAGATTGTATACAAACATGCATACACATACATATACACATACACACATACATATATATATATATATATATAATTCATCTGTATATCTAATAGTATATTAAGAAATCTTTTTCAATGCCAATTTAATAAATATGCTCAGTCTTTTCAGAACGCTCATGTTTTCAAGAGAAAGTAGTCCATGGAATTTATTGCATCGAGCAGAACCGTGGTGGGACCGGTGTATCTTGATTGTCCCTCCCCGTGGCCGTGTGAATTTATGTGGAGCTAGACTATTATATGTAGGATGTTTGCGCTGGGGGTTGAGTATGAGCGTGCAACTCGCGTATCGAGTGAAGCCACCAGACGCCGATTTACCTGTTTAGATACACCTCATTATAATAGCAACTAAACCATGCCATGAAACTATACAATGGTTAACGCCCGTAGAGATCATATTCCACCAGCACAGAACCTGGGAACTTTGTGTATATTTTGACATAATCGAAAGAATAACGCGGGGAATATATTTCGTAGTTATTATCTGCTCCTTAAATGGGTACTGTACACTAAATCCGGTCATTTATGGGACCATCTCCTTTATACTCAACATAATATATGCAACAAATGAATGAATTTTAGCCATGGCTTAGCACATGCGCTCTATGAACGATGCAAACAACATGCTGATTATAATGAAAATGAATTTATGACTCCATAACACAAGATTAACAGCGGTCTCGCGTCCACGATGCCATTTCCCTCTATCAGCGTGACATCCGAGTGCAGGAGGCGTACGGCGTCTGGATGCGATTTGAATCCATCGCCACAGAATGATTGAATAAATGGGTTTCAGATTCTAATGACGAAACAACACGCTGGTCATCCTATAATCCCCGCTGCGGGCAGTAAACCCCGGTGCGGGCGTCAGTAAACCGCACATCGGGCTATAACAATTAGAGTTCTCCATACCAGGGCTATATACCAATTAGTTAAAAGTAGTCAATTTAGAAGTTACACCAATCATTGGAAGACGTACATGATAAGCAATGCCTAGTTATGCTCTGACAGGAGTTCAGAGAAATTTCACATAATCAGTTCTGGAGAAAAACACAACCTTTGTCGAGCGCATTCGGAATTTCGGGGTAAATTTAAGTTTCATTCAGCAAACTTTTCACTGCAGACACTTTTTTTTTAAAACGTGGAGCAGTCTATATATATAGGACACTCTACTCGTGACCAAATCCCTATCCAATAACTCGAATAAAGACATCTCTCCAAACATACCATATATGTACATCGATAAAGTAAAACGTACTGCCGGCAAGAGTAAACTCCGACGCGGGCAAACATCTTTCCCGCTTCGGGGTTTACTCCGACACCGTGGAGTGTCACATGTAATTGTCAATATTTTCCTGCATAAAAGCAGCAAATTGCAATGTGAATGTAGATTTAGTTAACTAAACTATCTATACGAATGGAACGATGACAACGTTGTCTAAATGTATCACCTCGCACTCATCTTGGAGCTGAAAACACACAGAATTGAAACATGGGAGCTTATTCTCACACTTCATCGAGCATTTCGTCACTTTGTGGAGCTTTATTCGTCGAATTGTTAACATTTGGTTGAAGCTGTTCATCATGAACCTCGTTGATCCGGAGTTGTGTCCGAAGAAAACCAATTAATAACAAACTTTCCCTTAAAACATACCTACCTGTAATCTTCACTCGTGTCCGCAAAGGGGTTTACTCAATATTTGCCCGCAGTGGGTATTTTAGGATGACCAGCGTGCGTTTAAGTTCGGAGTGAGTGACCTGCAGTGACGGTAATACAAGATAATAATGGTCACAGAGTGACAAGTTGGTCATCTGGTTGGGATTAATCACCACATTAGAGAAGGCCATATAGTGTGCATATTGACATTAGCGCGTACATCGCAACACATATCTAGCAAAATGGCCCTTTGAGTGAGATGTCTTTCAACAGAGGTCAAGGTCGTTTTATGGTCAAGGTCAAGGTCATATAAGCCCTCCACATCAACTTGACAACAAATTTGGTTGAGGCTTAATTCCATCTTCTCCAACGAAGGCGACCCATGTTATGATGGATATATAATTTGACTTCCTCGCTGCCACCACTGCTCACAAATGATTTCAAATAATAAGCCGCGTTCCGATGTTGAGTGTGAATACCTGGCAGCCAGCCAATACTATTCGCGCGACTTACAACCGTGAAAAAATCCCCCTTGTTAGGGTAGATTGGTTTAAATCATTTATCTCGAAGGAATTGATAAGCCGCTGATATGTCTGTGAGGCCAAATCGTTGCGAGACGGGAACTTATTGAATATGTTGTCCGCCTATTAGGGGGATTTTTCGCTAAGCAATTTGTCCGGAGGAAAATTACACGCAGCTAAGGCGGGATCGTTATTACAAAACACCATAAGTAAACATCGGCGCAACACACGATGTCGTGCTATACATTGTTGGAAAGGGTACATCCTTGGCTATTCAACTGTGGTAATTTGATTCTGAAGCAGGCACGTTTGCTTGTGCTATTTTCGCATATATCTTTTGCGAAAACGGTTATAAATGCAACCAAGTCTAGTATACTGATGTGAAATCAGTGTTTCCTGCGGAGACCATTTTTTTCTGGATTTTAGCCCACAACACCAAATGACGCAAATGACGTCATGGACTCATGTTATGACGTCTTCGCTGATTTTATTCAGCTAACCAACGAAATTGGTCAAACGAAACTAATCTATAGGCCAAAATCACGTAAGAATTGTTCAGAAAAACTAAAGTTGTTAATTGTATAACCATCCCGTTGTTCCACTTCCGATTCTGTGTCACCGTTTCTTTTTGGGATATTATTGTTCCCATGATTCTATGCGAAAGCGAAGCGGAAGTCACGTGATTTTTAACCCATTTTTCTTGTCCGGATTTTCATCGCGTCGAAATGCTGTTTCGTGGTATTGTAAAAATTAATGACGTCATTCACGCCTAAACTTGAAAAGCAACAACGCGCCTATACGCACTTTTAGTCTAATGACCCAATCAGTCGTTATATATGACTAACCATGCCCTAGTCGTTATGACTAACATCACCCTAGTCAGTATGACCAACTTTCTGCCTTAGTCATTAAGTTACTCATATTGACTATCTTTCTCCTCTGAGTGCATGTCTTCAGCAGTGCGTGGCCAAGTGGCGCGATCTCGTTTTATTTGAGGTAAAATATGTTAACCGTAAGATTCTAATTTGAGATGCTGAGGACGTGTTGCTATACACGAGGCTCATGACAACCGCGTTTCAAACCAGACCGATTGAACGATTCTCCAGCCACCGCTTTATTTGATTCATTTCCTCAACACCCTATGGTCTCTATGTGTGTCTTGTGGTTCTGTGGTATACCAGCTGAGCAGATCCTGGGACCGGCGTATTAATGTGACTGCATTATCCGCATCCGTGTGCGTCATGCGACCACAAAACAAATTAACAGCTGTCGCACGTCCATAATGCCATTTTTCTTCCACCACCCGGACATCCGAGTGCAGGAGGCGTACGATGTCTGAATGCGATTTGAAACCATCGCCACAAATCGATTGAATAAATGGGTATTAGATCGCAATGACGCAACAAGGAGAAAAACAACATCTGCCACTGTTAGAATGACTTCTCATCATGCAATTCCAATCGAAACATGCATTATAAAATTCACAACATATTTTCACCTTCCACGTTACTGATAAAAGTTAGTCATTACGAATCATTTCGACCAACACACTACTAGTCCCAATCAGTCGTCTTGACTAACAATTCCTTAGTCGTTATGACTAACATCACCGTATTCATTATTACCAATGTTCTGCCTTAGTCATTATGCTTAACTAAAGTTAATCATCTTGGAGACAAATTTTTGACCTAAGACTTCCTAAGTTAGTAATATTGACTATCTTTTCCCCCCAGTACATGTCTTCAGAAGTGCACGACAAAGCAGCGCGATCTCGTTTTATTTGAGGTAAAATATTTTAACCGTATAAGCTTCTAATTTGAGATGCTGAGTACGGGTTGCTATACACGAGGCCCATGACAACCTCGTTTCAAACCAAACCGAGTGTACGATTCTCTACCCACCACTTATTTCCTCGGTCTCCTACGGTCTCTATGGTTCCGGTGGATCTGTGATATACCAGCTGAGCAGACCCTGGGACCGGCGTATTAATATGACTGCATAATCCGCATCCGTGGACATCATGCGACCACCACACAATATTAGCAGCTGTCGCACGTCCACAATGCCATTTTCCTCCATCACTGGGAAATCCGAGTGCAATGTAATTCACTGTAGGTGAATGTCCAAACTCGAAATTTCATGATCTAATTGACTCTGTGAGCGATTTTGCTTTCCGTCACTTACATTAAGGAATTTTCCTGTGTAATTTATTCAATGTTTATTTTGATATCGGCTCAAAAAAGTCGCAGAAAAACATGCAATTCGAGTTGGAACCTTCACTTATAGCGAGTACATTAGTACATTATTAACCCTTTACCCAACAAACCGGCCAAAACCGGCCAAATAAAGCTTCAACAGCCTAAAATATCTTCGGTCTGTCTCAATAGAACCATACACATATGGATATCATTGGAACCGGCTCCTTGACCACATTGTGATAGTTACAGTTATGCCCTGTGCCAATGCATTCTCTTATATATGCGAGTCGACCATAGGTCGCCTCGCATATATAAGAGAATGCATTGGCCTAAAAAAAATCTTTTTTAACACTTTTTACCATTTTTTCTTACATTCTTTAACAATTTTATGATTTTTAATGTGTTAAGCCAATGCATTCTCTTATATATGCGAGGCGACCTATGGTCGACTCGCATATATAAGAGAATGCATTGGCACAGGGCCATTCTGTTGGGTAAAGGGTTAAGGAACAGATAAGAACTACGACATATATTCCCCGCGTTATTTTTCGACTTCATAAGGTTCCCTGTCGATATTTCAAAACGTTCCCAGGTTTTGTCCTGATGGAATATGATCTCTCTACGAGCGTTAACCAGAGTATAGGTTTATGGCATGATCTAAATATTAACATTAATATAAGTTCTATTTGGAGTACCAGTGCCAGATGAGAAGACCTTGGAATCGGAGCATTAGCGGAATAATCCTCATCCGTTGGCGTCATAACACAGGATTAACAGCTCTCTCACGTCCACATTGCCATTTTCCCTCAATCGTCGGGACATCCTAGTGCAGGAGGCGTACGGTGTCTGAATGTGATTTGAAACCATCGCCACAAATCGATTGAATAAATGGGCTTCAGATCGTAATGAAGCAACACGGGGAAAAAAACAACATTTGGCACTGTTAGAATAACAGCTCAATATGCTGTTCCGATCGAAACATGCAATATAAAATTCCCACCAAATTACATTTTCACCTTCACAGTAACTAATAAAAGTTAGTTATTACTAATCAATCCTGGTCATTTGGACTAACACACTTCTCGTCTAATGACCCAATAAGTCGTCTTGACTAACAATTTCTTAGTCGTTATGACTAACATCACCTTGTTCATTATTAACAATGTTCTGCCTTAGCCATAATGCTTATCTAAAGTTTGTCATCTTGGGGACAAACTTTTGACTCACCTAAGTTAGTAATATTGACTATCTGTTTTACTCAGTGCATGTTTTCAGAAGTGCACGACAAAGTGGTGCGATCTCGTTTTATTTGAGGTTAAATATTTTAACCGTAATCTTCTAATTTGAGATTCTGACAACCTCGTTTCAAACCAAGGTCTAAACTAAAATACCCTGTGCCAATGCATTCTCTTTATATATGCGAGTCGACCATAGGTCGCCTCGCATATATAAGAGAATGCATTGGCCTAACAATTTTTTATAATTTTTTTTAAATAAATGTTTCTTACAATATTTAGGACATAAAATAAAAAAATAAAACATCCATTACCCTGCAGGGAGCCCCACACATATATAGAAGCATATAGAAGAGTGTCGTCTGCTCATGTTTGTCTGGGGCTCTGTATGGGTGAAATTATAAAATTGTTAACGATTCTCCACCCACCACTTGATTTGATTCATTTGCTCGGTCTCCTACGGTCTCTATGGGTTTCTGGTGGATCTGTGAAAGACTGTGATATACCAGCTGAGCAGACCCTGGGACCGGCGCGTTAACGTGACTGCATGATCCCATCCGTGGGCGTCATGCGACCACAAAACAAATTAGCAGCTGTCGCACGTCCACGTCCTCCACCAGGAGGTGTCACGTCCTCCACCAGGGGGCGTATAGTGTCTGAATGAGATTTAAAACCATCGCCACAAATCGATTCACAGCATGGGCTTCAGATCGTTATGACGCAACAAGGGGGAAAACAACATCTGACACTGTTAGAATAACTTCCCAAAACGTTAAAGATGGAGAATCTCTTTCTTGAACTTTTTGTGCAGATTTTTTCTCAAACTAGGTGAAGGTCCCAACTCGAAATTGTCTGCTTTTCTGTGAAGTTTCGAGCCAATATCGCAATAAATAACAAATTAATCACCCAGGAGAAATTCCATAATTGTAAGCGACGCCAAGCAAAATCGCTCGCAGGCACTTAAATCGTGAAATTTCTAGTTTGGAGATTCACCAACGGTGAATTACATTATTAACCCTTTACCCAACAGAAGGGCCCTGTGCCAATGCATTCTCATATATAAGAGAATGCATTGGCCTAACAATTTTAATAATTTGTTCTTGTATTCTTTAACAATTTTATAATTTCACCCATACAGAGCCCCAGACAAACATGAGCAGACGACACTCTTCTATATGCTTCTATATATGTGTGGGGCACCCTGCAGGGTAATGGATGTTTTTATTATTTTATGTCCTAAATATTGTAAGAAACATTTATTTAAAAAAAATGATAAAAAATTGTTAGGCCAATGCATTCTCTTATATATGCGAGGCGACCTATGGTCGACTCGCATATAGAAGAGAATGCATTTGGCACAGGGTATTTTAGGCTGTTGAAGCTTTATTTGGCCGGTTTTGGCCGGTTTGTTGGGTAAAGGGTTAAGGAGCAGACAATAACTAAGAAATATATTCCACGTGTTATTTTACTACTTTATAAGGGTCCCTGTCAACACTTCAAACAGTTCTCCGGTTTCGTCCTGGTGGAATATGATCTCTATACGAGCGTTAACCAGAGTAGAGATTCATTGCATGACCTAAATACCACCATTAGTCCAGGAGATATTGGTCGACCTCTGCACCCCCCCAGGACTCAACTTCACCCCACTAATTTTCTTCCTTAAGGTCTCCTATAATTTTTTTCACTTGTTAACAAGAAAAAAAAGTGGCCGCAGAGACTCCAGACAAGATGGCGTCCATCATGGCGGCCATTTTTTTAAATGCACCATGTCTCTTTGATCGCCGTTATAGTAAAGATGATATCGCATGCGATCTTGTTTTCCGCTCGATTCGTTATGCTAATATACAACCCTTACAAATTAGCCAAAAATCCGACACCAGAATCCAATATGGCGGCCAAGATGGCCGCCGAAATGTGAAAATATGCTATTTTCTGACATGTTGCCACCTTTCGTATGTCTCTGTGTGAAAATGTTGGCGTCTTTGCGTCATGTTATAGATTTATCATATAGAGGAGTCATATTTGACCACATGGAGACCATAATATACATTCATTGCGGGATATTTTTGTCCGATATCACGTTTTCCCAAATGCCGGTATAATAGGTCAAAGCCGAATCTACGTTAACAACGCGATGTAATGTTTCGAATCAATGAATCTTATTGCTATTATAACAACACCCATGCATATATATGTGCAGGAGATACTCGAGGTAGGATTCCTCTTATACCTGAGTTGAGGAATATTTACCCAAATCCAAGATGGCGGCCAAAATGGCCACCAGAAATACAAAAATCGCCGAATATCGCCGATTTTAACATCAGTGAGCATTATTGTCATGAAAACTCCACACCTGCTTACTATTGTGAGTTGGGAACACTTAGGCGAAGAACTTTCCTTGTACCATATCCAAATAAAAGTACCCCAAATACAAAATGGCGCCCACAATGGCGGACAGATTTTGAAAAATCACCGAAATTCCCTCATATTCACATCATTGGGCATTATTGTCGAGACAACTCCACCCATGCTTACAGTTGAGTTGGAAATACTGAGGTGAAGTAATTACCTTACATCTCATGCAAGAAACTGTTTTCCAAATCGTGGATGGCGGCCAAAATGGCGACCGAAATTTGAAAACAAGTCTATATTCCTTTACTTTCTTACGATGGGCGTTATTGTTTCGCGATTTCTATCCACCATTACATGTTGATATGGAATAGTGACATGAAGTATTCATTAGGGTTTGGCAATTGATACTCACAGCCAAGATCGCTGCTAAATTGGCGGCTATAAATTGAAAAGAAATCAATATTTTCACATATTAATTTCAACTTTTTGTCATAATATCGGTATGTATGGACGAAACTGTACATACACCATCTACTAGTTCAACTTGAAGGTATCAAAACGCATATTATAGCTCGTATCCTCCTGGAAAGATGAAAACCACAATTAATATAGCGATGTGGCATTTCGAAATCCATTCTCCACTTAGCGCCGATAATGGCCGTAAGCGTAGGTGCGCCGAATAGTTATATCAGAACAATTACCTGATAACAGATTCTGATTTGCCACGTCACGTCCATAATTATCTGGACCAGCTTCCATTTCTTTGTTTGATAAATATATGTAGCTCACACCGACAAAGTATTCACCACTTCCTGGGAGTAGGGTCCCTCTAATCATAACGTTTCAAACAATTCATTTTCCGGTGTCTAGCTTACGATTTTAAATATCTGCTAAATATGATATTTGTGCGTCATCTTGAACTATGAAGGCACAAGATCGATGAGTATACACGCTTACAGAAGGTCATCTCTATGTATGTGTCTCGTCTAATACCCCATGGGGATAACGACATGTACACCTGGCGAACCAGTTAGCTAGTCACTTCTCAATAGATGGTTCGTCAACTCACAAACTCAGCGAACGTATTGGCATATGTGGACAACTTCGACAGTGTTTCGAAGGTTGCTAGCTGTCTCATTCCCTTGGACAGATGTCTATCTGCTAAGGAGAAGACCATAGTGTACAAACTACCCACACTTCTTGACCATGATCCGAAGCGAACTGTGTGACGCCCCGCATTTGTCTCGTCGAATATCTCCCAGCAGAGAGGAACAATGCTCGCGGTGCTAGTTTATGGACATGCGCCATTATAGTGGGCATGAAATGGGCCATGGTATACACCACCCCTACACCTGGTGCATGTTTAAGATATAGAATGTCATGCGTGTCGGTTTTATTTGATGTGGTAAGATTGTATTTCCACATCCGCTTCGAAGCCTTTCTGATTCAACTACGTACATTTTTACATAATACATAATACTATGCTAGCCTCCCTCAAAACAGTCGGATGGACTGAAGGATAATGTCTTTATAGCATGAATGTATGCGTTGTTTTTGTTATCCTCTCTCAGGGTTAGTGTCAGTATGTTGGCGGTATTATTTAAGAAAATGTCAGGAACTGTGGTGCATTTATTTCACTATGTATTTAAAGAACAATTTACAGTCTCGATGGCAATGGCTGTGGACGTTGGGGAACGCGACCTTTATGGTCATATAGCTTTATATATATAACTTTAGAATATAGCAGTTAATGTCTCTGCAGGAAAATGTTCGCAATGGTGATGTTACCAAGATATTCACTTGGTGTACCAACGTTTGTTGAACTGAATGCAAGAGATCATCAACGTAGCATTCCTCTGGATGTTCTTCGCGTTGAACATTTCACCCTTTTGTTGATGGCATTTGTACTTTCTTGAACCATACCACCCAGCGTGAGTATGACATATCAACCAACTATCAAAGGTATCGCCTTTAAGACTACACTTCAGTCTTGGTGGGGCTTATACAGCAGTAACCAATGGCACACGCGTGGTCCAGCTGTTTAAGAACGGCTTCCAAACGGATGGGAACATACAATCTTAGCATACAAGGAAAGCAAAGCCACACATGAGATCCTGTCTGAATCTAAAACATAACAAAATAAGGGGCGGTGCAGTCATGGTCCAATTTCATTTCCACTATCATGACACATACCCACAAACTAGCACCGTGTGTATTGTTATCATCTGCTTGGATCTGTTCGGTGAGACGATTGCTGGACGCCAACAAGCTTGTTCTTATGATCATGTTCAATGAGTTTGGGTATATTATGCATTATGGTCTTCTACGCCTTAGCAGAAATGCATCCGTCAAATGTCGGGCTTTCAACATTCGAAACCATATTCAGAAGTTGTCCGGGTACGTCGGTGCATTAGATGAGTATGCGAATTGATGAACCATATATTGGGAAGCGGCTGTTTGGGAAGATCACCAGATAACGTTGTATCCCCATTGGGTCACCAAAGCTGACAATACGCAGATAGATCCTTCTGAAAGCTAGTATACGCATCGACCGAATACCTTTCTAGTGTATCGCACAAGATGACGCCTATAGCCCATATGTAGCATCTGAATTATACCATAAGCTATACCACGAATGAAGCTCGCTAAGAATTCCAAGCTTTCGAAACAAACACGTGAGCTGGACACCGGCATATGTATTGTTTGAAACATTCCGATTAGTGGCACCCTTCTACAAAGAAGTGTAGTAAACTGTTGTTGTGAGCGAGATAGATTAATCTGATGAAGAGACGGAAACGGGTCTAGATAATGCTGAATGTGGCAATTCAGAATAAGCTCAGGTACTGTTGTTTTGATTCTTGGAAGTCATAATATGACTATTCGGCGCTCCTATATACGGTTACGGCCAGTATGAGCCCTTAGTGGAGAATGGATTTTGAAATGCCACATCGCGATTGTGGGTTTTCATCATTCCAAAAGGCTACGACTTACATTGGAACTAATATATGGCTTATATTATGTACCGTTTCGTCTATATAAATCGATATTATGACAAAATGTTGAAATTAGTGTGTGATAATATCGGCTTCTTTTCAATTTATGGCCGCCAGTTTGGCCACCATATTGACTGTGAGTATCACTTGCCAAACCCTAATGAATAATTCATACATATCAACATGTGGTGGGTGGGTAGAAATGGTGGGTATAAATCGCGAAACAATAACGCCCATCCTAAGAAAGTAAAGGAATGTAGGCGTATTTTCAAATTTCGGTCGCCATTTTGGCCGCCATCTTCGATTTGGAAAACCATTTCTTGCATGATATGTAAGGTAGTTACTTCACCTCAGTATTTCCAACTCAACTGTACGCATGGGTGGAGTTGTCTCGACAATAATGCCCAATGATGTGAATATGAGGGAATTTCGGTGATTTTTCAAAATCTGTCCGCCATTGTGGGCGCCATTTTGTATTTGGGGTACTTTTATTTGGATATGGTACAAGGAAAGTTCTTCGCCTAAGTGTTCCCAACTCACAATAGTAAGCAGGTGTGGAGTTTTCATGACAATAATGCTCACTGATGTTAAAATCGGCGATTTTCGGCGATTTGTTATTTCTGGTGGCCATTTTTGCCGCCATCTTGGATTTGGGTAAATATTCCTCAACTCAGGTATAAGAGGAATCCTACCTCGAGTATCTCCTGCACATATATATGCATGGGTGTTGTTATAATAGCAATAAGATTCATTGATTCGAAACATTACATCGCGTTATTAACGTAGATTCGGCTTTGACCTATTATACCGGCATTTGGGAAAACGTGATATCGGACAAAAATATCCCGCAATGAATGTATATTATGGTCCCCATGTGGTCGAAAATGACTCCTCTATATGATAAATGCATAACATGACGCAAAGATGCCAACATTTTCCCACAGAGACAAACGAAAGGTGGCAACATGTCAGAAAAATAGCATATTTTCACATTTCGGCGGCCATCTTGGCCGCCATATTGGATTCTGGTGTCGGATTTTTGGCTAATTTGTAAGGTTTGTATATTAGCATAACGAATCGAGCGGAAAACAAGACCGCATGTGATATCATATTTACTATAACGGCGATCAAAGAGACATGGTGCATTTAAAAAAAATGGCCGCCATGATGGACGCCATCTTGTCTGGAGTCTCTGCGGCCACTTTATTTTCTTGTTAACAAGTGAAAAAAATTATAGGAGACATTAAGGAAAAAAATTAGTGGGGTGAATTTGAGTCCTGGGGGGGGGGGGGGTGCAGAGGTCGACCAATATCTCCTGGACTACATGTATATAAGTACTATTGAGACTACCAGTGCTAGCAGAGTAGACTTTGGAATCGGAACATAATCGGCATAATCATCATCCGTGGGCGCCATGCGGCCATAACACGAGATTAGCAGCAGCGGTCTCACGTCCATAATGCCATTTTACTCAATCAGCGTGACATCCGAGTGCAGGAATGCGATTTGAATCCATCGCCACATTGACTAAATGGGCTTCCGGTCGTAATGACGCAACAAGGGGAAAAATCAACATCTGACACTGTTGGCATAACTTCCCAAAACGTTAAAGATGGAGAATCTCTTTCTTGAACTTGCTGTGTAGATTCGGGGGTATGAAATAATAATTCTGTTAGTAACAAATAATTGTTTTCCACCAATTATTTTCTATGAATTCAGCTGATGAATTGGGACACTTTTGGTTGGAGAGATATCTCTTAAGACACTTTTTACTGAATAAAATTATGTGCAACACCAGATGTTTTTCGTGTGTTTTGTTTTCGGAAATAATAAATGAAAGGTGCCCTGAAAAGGGTTTCCATAGAAATTTCGTCATTGATGGGTGTGCTACTAGGACGAGATAGAACATCTTTAATTGGTCAATTTGGCTGATTCGGCGCCATGAAAATAATATGCGCTGCTATTAGGCATTGAGCTCGAGGCCAGTCTTGGTGATATAGGATTTTGCGATTTTCCTGTTCCAATTTCAAAATGTTCTCACATCGAGCAGAACCGTGGTAGGACCGGTGTATCTTGATCGTCCCTCCCCGTGGCCGTGTGAATTTATGTGGAGCTAGACTATTATATGTAGGATGTTTGCGCTTGGGGCTGAGTATATATGAGCGTGCTACTCGCGTATCGAGTGGAGTCATCAGAAGCAGATTTACCTGTTTAGATACACCTCATTATAATAGCAACTAAATCATGCCATGAAACTATACAATGGTTAACGCCCGTAGAGATCGCGTACGGCGTCTGGATGCGATTTGAATCCATCGCCACAGAATGATTGAATAAATGGGCCTCAGATTCTAATGACGAAACAACACGCTGGTCATCCTATAATCCCCGCTGCGGGCAGTAAAACCCGGTGCGGGCGTCAGTAAACCGCACATCGGGCTATAACAATTAGAGTTCTCCATACCAGGGCTATATACCAATTAGTTAAAAGTAGTCAATTTAGAAGTTACACCAATCATTGGAAGACGTACATGATAAGCAATGCCTAGTTATGCTCTGATAGGAGTTCAGAGAAATTTCACACAATCAGTTCTGGAGAAAAACACAACCGTTGTCGAGCTCATTCGGAATTTCGGGGTAAATTTAAGTTTCATTCAGAAAAAGTTTCACTGCAGACACTTTTTTTTAAACCGTGGAGCAGTCTATATAGGACACTCTACTCGTGACCAAATCCCTATCCAATAACTCGAATAAAGACATCTTTCCAAACATACCATATATGTACATCGATAAAGTAAAACGTACTGCGGGCAAGAGTAAACTCCGAAAGGGCAAGCATCTTTCCCGCTTCGGGGTTTACTCCGACACCGTGGAGTGTCACATGTAATTGTCGATATTTTCCTGCATAAAAGCAGCAAATTGCAATGTGAATGTAGATTTAGTTAACTAAACTATCTATACCAATGGAACGTTGACAACGTTGTCTAAATGTATCACCTCGCACTCATCTTGGAGCTGAAAACACACAGAATTGAAACATGGAAGCTTATTCTCACACTTCATCGAGCATTTCGTCACTTTGTGGAGCTTTATTCGTCGAATTGTTAACATTTGGTTGAAGCTATTTATCATTAACCTCGTGGGTCCGGAGTTGTGTCCGAAGAAAACCAATTAATAACAAACTTTCCCTCAAAACATACCTACCTGTAATCTTCACTCGTGCCCGCAAAGGGGTTTACTCAATATTTGCCCGCAGTGGGTATTTTAGGATGACCAGCGTGCGTTTAAGTTCGGAGTGAGTGACCTGCAGTGACGGTAATACAAGATAATAATGGCCACAGAGTGACAAGTTGGTCATCTGGTTGGGATTAATCACCACATTAGAGAAGGCCATATAGAGTGCACACGTATCTTTGTGGCATATATAATGGTGAGGTGTGCAACGGTAACATGTGGGTATCCATGGATGCATACTAATATTCACAGTAAACTAACGAAATTACCGTTTGCACAATGTGTTTAATTATTCATATCACTATATATTTACAGTATGCATCGACATGCAATGTGTTACTTAAGAGGCATATCTTCTGTCGACTCTATGTCCCACTCGTAATAGTTTACGCCCATACAGTAACAACTTGAGAATTAATTTGGGGATTATCTGGTCGTCTCAAAAGTTGTCCAAAAATATAGGCCTCTTCAAAAGTTCATATACTGCAGTCAATATTATAATTCTGACACAATTCAGATATATGGTGTGATGAGTACCCAGCTGTAGGCCTGTATCACACCGAGGACCTACACCTATTCCGAGTTTCCTTCAATGTAAACCAGCTAGTGAAATCGGTAGTGATAATACCTGTTTACGTCGTAGTACGGTTACTATAGTGCACAGTAATGCCCTAAATAATCGACTCCTTAACCACAGCAGAATTATGGGTAACTTTTCAGGATTTAGTCGGAAATATGGCTTGTTACCATTCACCGGAAAGCTCTCACTGAGAGCTTTCCGGTGAATGGCAACAAGCCATATTTCCGACCAAATCCTGAAAGTTAATCATAATTTTGCTGTGGTTAAGGAGTCGATTATTTAGGGCATTACTGTACCCTTCGCAAAATCACGAATACGATTACGGATATGGACAATATCCTGCCAGTATATACGACCAAAATTCGATCTTTACGCACGGGGGTTCTTGTGTGAGAAGATAGTGTACCCCACTCGGTTTAATTATTACGCCACATGTGGTGTAAGTTGTTTCGGAGATTTTGATATTCTGTGGTCGACTGGGCGAATGCATTGTGGGAATTTTTTTTGTGTACCTTACTCAATCGTACCGATAGAATCACGTAGATGCTGAAATTGTAAAGTTAACGCCACCGGTGTATAATATGTTTTTGAAAATATGACTCAATCGTATCGATAGTGTCAGGACAGGCTGAAATTGTAAACTTAAAGTCACTGGTGTAATAATATGTTGTTGAAAATATAAATAATCTGATAGCCTGAAAATAATGTATAACCCATTGGGAGCCCCTGGAGTGCGCATGCCTGTTCTGTTGGAGTAACCGCTATCTTTTATTTTCTGGTCATCAAGTCAAAATTGTATCGTATACACAATGTGTTTGTACCGATGGATGTATCGTGACTCGACTCGTTTTCGTGGATATATAGGCCCTATGTATAACCTATGATCACGAAAACGAGCAGAGTCGCGATATCCGATAGAATTCCAGGAATCGTACATTCACTTTCAATAGTATAGATTCTCTGAATCTGCCGCGGAATTCCCAAAATTGTTAGCTACTTTCATTTTCAATAGAATTTCCACTTTCACTTTTCACTTTTACCACACAAAGCGACCTTAGTTGACACAGATATATGGCACACTGGCTGAGTCCATGACATATAGTTTATGTAGCATTGCTTCTTTCATTTAATTAAAGCTCACCTCGTTAAAACGCATGTCAATCGAATTTGTTTACAAATTGCATTGGGTGCGACGATTTGCAGTAGGGCCCTATTTGCGGAAGTCACTTTGCGGAAGTCCCCGAATTCGCGGACGTCCCCTAAAATGGGCGATATATGTAGATTTTAATGAGGGAACGGATGCGTATATGTCAATTGATACCTATTTTAAACAAATAACGACACGATCATCATAATAGAGGTCTGTTCTACCAATTATATATGCGCCGAGTTCACTTGGTGCAAATCAAACGGCGATAAATATTCTCGTGTGCCAGAAGGACTCCTTAAAGTTGTAAATAAGATGAATATTTATTAGATGTTATTTAACAAGTCAATCAAATAATATTATTCATTAGTTAGCGCCTATATTAGCGCTAACTAATGAATAATATTTTATATTTTAATTATATTATAATTGATATTTATGGCTAATAATATGATCTTGGTGGCGTTACCATTTCTGACTATGGTTTTCGTGTATGCAGATGCATCACCGATCGTGCTGGGGGACGCTCAAATATTTTCCGTCTGGTGTATAACACACGGATAAGAACATGGGATATGAAAGAGACACACATTACTTTTTCCATCAAATATATGTTTAGCTGAATACATACAGTGGGGTATATGCCGTCTCACCAATTAATCATCGTATGAATGTTGTGATGGTGTCCACCTTACTAGACAATATATCCTATCGTTAATTGTAATCGTGATTTTCCGAAAGGTCTCTACTCTTCTCTAGCGGACTTCAAGTGTAAAGTACTGCTCGTCTGAAATCCACAAATGACTGGAATAAAATGTCAAAATTGTGAAAATAACCTGGTTTATTCCATGGAAAACACATTTGTTCTGAACTCAAAAGAATAAGAACTCATTTGACCTCGCGACTTCTGTACATGCATGTCTCTGATTGTCCAATAAATATTGATGCAGAAAAATGTCGCATGACTAAATCTTAAATAATTGAGAGATTATAATTCACATTGCTTTTTAGTTCACAACAGTTCTAGATTGGTGTATTTGTCATCAATTTGAACAAATCTTGATAAAGTTCTATGACAACATTGCTAGGAAATTCTGACAGAATCTTCCGTGTCAATACGAATTATTCCGGGCAGTCATCTCGATAACAAACGTGGAATCTTCCGCTGGAATGTCTAGGATCCATCGATAAATCATAATAGAGGATGTTCACTTGAAGCAGACGGAAGGGTAATAGCTCTAAATATAACGTATTTTAACGCTTGTTAAAAAACACTTTTGTTTTAAACTATCTCCGTTATTTCGTTAAAAGACTTCTTCAAATATCTCCGTTATTTAGATAATAATAGTAGTTAACACAAAAAAAACTATTTTCAGATATCTTCGTCATTTAGTCAATAATAATAGTTAACACAAAAAAACCACATTTGTTTTTCAAATATCTTTTTTATTTAGTATGATGCTGTTGGGTTTGGTTTAACCATATTTTAATAGTATATTCATATACAGATACTAGGGGATTGGAGGACAAGTTCTTAAAACTTAGATTGACCTCCGCTCCCCACAATACAGAATAAGTATGACAACAAATATAAATGGTATATTAAACAGAATAGGTTTGGCATGACGGGTGCATCTAAACAATAACAATTGAATTTGAATAACTATACTATTAACTATTACTGGTGAGTTATAGTGTGGTGGTGGTGGTGGTGTCGGTGGTGGGGGGGGGTAAGTCTGGGGTGCGAGTTAAATATATAAGTCATGTGGTTCATTAATGGATGTTAATGGGGGTACATTTGCTGTTGGGTCAAACTGATGCTGTTAAGAAATATGCAGTTATTTGTTCTAAACATGTCATTTTGCGGTGCTTGGCTAATACGAGCGATCTGAGATAAAGCAAGCGCCTGCATGAAACGTTCATTAAAGATACGGGCGGCGTTGGCGGTGGGTTAAAGATACGAGCGGCTTTGGCGGTGGGTTAAAGATACGTGCGGCGTTGGTGGTGGGTTAAAGATACGTGCGGCGTTGGCGGTTGGTTAAAGATACGTGCGGCGTTGGTGGTGGGTTAAAGACACGGGCGGCGTTGGCGTTGGGTTAAAGATACGTGCGGCGGTGGCGGTGGGTTAAAGATACGTGCGGCGTTGGCGGTGGGTTAAAGATACGTGCGGCGTTGGAGGTGGGTTAAAGATACGTGCGGCGTTGGCGGTTGGTTAAAGATACGTGCGGCGTTGGTGGTGGGTTAAAGATACGTGCGGCGTTGGCGGTGGGTTAAAGATACGTGCGGCGTTGGCGGTGGGTTAAAGATACGTGCGGCGTTGGCGGTAGGTTAAAGATATGTGCGGCGTTGGCGGTGGGTTAAAGATACGGGCGGTGTTGGCGGTGGGTTAAAGATACGGGCGGCCTTTTAAGGTGGGTATGTTAAAGATACGGGCGGCGTTGGCGGTGGGTATGCTGTTAAAATATCAACCTCCGTCAAAAACCGCCATAAACAGAAATAATAGTAAAATATAGACAGATCTTGTTCTTATACCAATCAGAAATATGAAATAAATAGTATGTTATTGTCAAATGTTTTTCCTTTGTTATGTAAACAAAAGCAAAAAACGTTCAGAACCTGGCTTTTGTTTAGATCCGGATATGGTAAACATAAAGAGCGTTATTTGTTACTGTTATCCTGATATGGAAATAATAAAGAGCGTTTATATCATTTGTGTATGATTAACCAATATAATTGCGTTGTGTTATGTGAACAGAAGCAAAACTTCTGTAACACGAGCAGGCTCTTGTTTACGTACACCATCGTACGTCTTGACGACAATATACTATTTACGCGCTGATTTTGTTTGGCATATGAACAAAACTATATATTTTTTAATATTCCTTCGGTTGATGGCGATTTGAACAAATATGAATATTTCTGCAACGAACGCCGCACGTGCCTTTAAGATATATATATATGTTTGTATGTAGTTTATGTATGTATCATGTGTGCAACAACTGAACCAAGTTATAATTAATTTTGAATGTACAGTGAGCCGTTAACACCGAAGGAGTCACCTGGCCGCTTGAATTAATTGTTTGCCCGTTAACTCATATGGTGGAGTATTAGCGTCATTTTCTTGAGATCTCTTAATACTTTATTTAATACATATTTTAGACAAACATTGTTTGAAGCGAATAACTGCAGTGAAAGTTATTATGCTATTCATATGTGAACCTATTATTAAAGCTAGTTTGGTACAATCAGGTTATCGATGCAGAACTGGAAGGTGGTGTTGCTAAATATAGTTATCCATTCGCGGAAAATGGTTTGTCTGGCTTCAAGTTCGAACTGAATCACCTTTCACTTCTAGTGTTATAGTCCAATGGGTATAAATGTCCTCCGATTACATGTAAACATGTCAATGTGTAAATGGACAATTCTATATTTTCCATGTGCTAACAATGACAAGACACACTATTTCTAATATCTCATTCCGTTGACAACAGGATGGCCGTGGCCCTTCATTCCCGGTCAAATGCCACTTCTGATGCTCATGCAGTACGAGAATGCCCGATAACAAACAAACTTGATTGATTTATGTGTCCATATGAGAGAAGACCTGTTTATGACTGGCCTAAAAAAAGTTATGTTAGCAGTCAGTTTGATAATCGCTTATAACTGCTCACTGATCTCGCCGCTTTAAATGCCCACTTCATTTTCGAACCCCCAGATCACATTATATTAAATGTATGCCATATTATATACCATTTGAAAGAGGAAGCTTCAAAAAAATGTATTTTCAACTTATAATAAACTGTGAACATGTTTTTGTTGAGGAAACGACGTCTGTTATGTGCTGATGGTTTCTACACAAGGTCTATTGTTTTCAATGAAAGGGGAATAACTATATCTATTTAGATATAGTTATTCCCCTTCCAATGAAAATAAACTTTTGTTTGAATTCTGTTGTATTCTGGGAGCCATAATGGGGAAAATGATTTTATGATTTGAGCTATTTTCTATTACTCTGTGGGCACCTTCTGAGACACATACGTTCCAAATGGTGATGAATTATAGTATTTTAATCATATTTTATGGCATATATTGTTATTAAAACCGTATATCAAGGCACTACATGTATAACAAAATAATCGACGACTCGAAAATTAAATAAGCCTTTAATGTAGAGCAGGGTTGGCTGATTTCAACAATGATAGTCATGGTAAATTTTACAGAAACGAAGATACATCATCAAACTTACGGTTTCATTGAACAGCTAGTGTACTAATGCAGGTATTGGTTTAATTTGAGGGACAATATACCATTAACCTTTCATGACTGCGGCGTCCTGAATTTTTACGAATACCCTGTGCCAATGCATTCTCTTATATATATATGCGAGTCGCCCATTGGGCGCCTCGCATATATAACAGAATGCATTGGCCTAACAATATTTACCTTGATCTCGTAAGCCATTGCATTCTCTTATATATGCGAGGCTCCCTTTGGTAGACTCGCATATATAAGAGAATGTAATGTCACACTATCTGTAATGCTGCACCAGCGCAGTTCCGGTCATGAAAGGGTTAACACAAAACGCACACTTCCTTCTCAACGACACTTCCTGGTTTTCGAAGGAAAATCAATGTTCCCTACGAACATGAATACATTTAAACAAGTGAATGTGCGAGATAAGTATACTTACTTTCTGTTCGTTTTTATTTTTGTCGTGTGATATTCACGAGGATTCAACTTCAGTTTGATTTAATTTAGTTTTTATACCACATGGCCTTCTTCAGCCAAAGCAAGTTATACAGGTACAATCAATAGTAATATTGACTCCAATTAAACAAGTCCGTTCAATAGTTACACCTTTGCTTCAACTTTTAACAGCTGGAAATTGGCAAATTGCAAATATTTTTCAGAGTACATATGAAGCCGATACCTCAATATTTCATGTGTTTGAAAACGTCGAAGCAAAAGTGTGACTATTGAGCGGACTTGTTTAATTGGAGTCAATATTAATATTGATTGTACCTGTATAACTTGTTTTGGCTGAAGAAGGCCATGAGAGTGTCACATTGTTATTTGTTGGATTACCATGAAGTCCCTTCGGGCTGGACTATCTATTGCATTAGTTTTTATAATTTGTTTTCTGTTCAACATGTCACCTAATTCTGAGGTATAATTTATCCTCCCTTTGAAATCCAACAGTAACTACAATTTAGAAAGGATGTCCAGGTTACTACACATTTGGCGGTTTGCGCTCCAAAATAAATATAATATTGTTCGCTTTTGATTTTTTCCTGGTATCTAAATAGGACGATATATACTTTAACTACCTTTCTATGAGCATGTCCAAAAAAAAAACGCACTGAAGTCATAAAAAATACAATTTAGAAAAAGGAAAAAAACAGCCATTTGCATGGAACAGGAAAGAGCAATCCGTGTAGTGTATTCCTGATATGGTAGAAATAAAGAGCGTTTGTTTCTTTTCTGTGCGAAAAATTTAAAAGAGCTGGAAATTGGCTTCGCCAATTGCAAATATTTTTCAGAGCATATGAAGCCGATACCTCAATATTTCATGTATTTGTTACCTCGTACCAAATTACGTAAACAAAATTTGGAAGCTCGAAGTAGTCATGTCCGTTTAAAAGTCTTTCAATTTTCCGGATCTGAAGAATTAATATTTATATGAGGTTGGAGTAATATTGATAACACCAGTGATGTCTTAACCATTTCATGGCGTGGCTGCGCTGGTTCAGCGTTAAAGATCATGTGCCAGTGCATTTTCTTATATATTCGAGTCACCAATATGGAGCCTCGTGTATATATATGTGTTATATACACAATGTGTTTGTAACGATTCATGTATCGCGACGAGGCAAGTTTTCGTGGCCATATAGCGACGAGGCGACCTTGGTCGCCGAGTCGCTATATGGACACGAAAACTAGCCTGAGTCGCGATACACGAATTGTGTATATAACACATTTATCTACCATTCAACGCACAAATTACATTTCAGGAGTTTCTTAAATGCCAAATCTGTTGAATTTGTGTCCGATGATTCGCTTTCTTGAGTAAATTCTCCCAACCTGCAAAGGTATCTGTGTCACGCGATTTTCTCGCTTTGCTAAATTCTCACAACCTGCCTGTTCACGCGAATATGCCTAATATAACGGAAATGTATTCAATGGACACAATTTCTTACACTTATAATACATACTGAACACATACATGTTAGTTCCCTTGTGATCTGTTATACCATAATACCCGTGATGGTTACCCGGTAGGCAATCAAATAATGTTAAAACATTGGAAATATTTGTTTATAGTACGCAAGAATATACGTTGGACTGTCGTTTTGATTTTTCACGCGATTGATGTGACGTCAGTTCATTCATGATTTTGATCAGTCAACGACGTCACGAGCGCCTTGTATCGCAACTGCAGTAACGATACGGATGCTTTTATCGCCCATTCGTTATCGCCCATTGTATCAGGGAATTTCATAGGAAATGGTAGATAAAATCACATATATAAGGGAATGCACTGGATTACAAGATCAAGGTAAAAATTGTTATGCCGATGTATCATCTTATTTATGCGATGCTCCCTATATGGGAGACTCGCATGTATAATAGAATGCTTTGGCACTGGGTTTTCGCAAAATTTCAGGAAGTTCCAGCCATGGAAGTGTTAACGAACATAAATCGCGTTTCTCAGTCGTGGGGGTATATTCAATCGTCGCTGGAAATTTGTCTGGCAACTTTACTAGCAAATCGTTTTAGAGGGCAGTTGTGTGATATGATAAAAACGTCCAACAGCTTACAAAATACACACCCAACAGTTTACCACATGCACAGTGAGATCAATGTGACAACTTGAGAAACTTAAATTTCCCCGAAATTGCCTTGAAATATCTGGAAAGAATCAAGCTGCTTACACATATATGCGTTTAACGCATGCGTTTATGTTACGCACGGCGCACACACCATTCACATATATAAGTGCGTTGAACTATCCATTAACTGCCCGTTTAACGCAAGCGTTTGACACTTATGCAATACATTTAACTCCATTCGCTTGTTTAAGATGTTATCATCGAAAGATGTAACCTTGTTTGTATACAGTCAATACCCCAAGCTAGCGTGGGCCGAGAAGACTTGGTCGTAAAACGTTTCCAAGCATTTTTTTCCAGCTGTGTGACGTAGAAGTGGTGTAAATGTCAATTCACACCGGGCGCGAACGCGCGATTTTTACGGCAGTTTTCTGTCGTCCGTAGCGGTTCAAAGCGCGCGATTATTATATTCACACCGAAAGCGACTGAATCGCTTCTTCGCGCGCGATGATTAAGGTAGATAATCGTTTGAGTTCATCATTTTCTGGCAGGTCACGAATACAATGTGTATGGACATTTTAAACATAATTTGCTCAACATATGTATACATGTATAAGATATGTCAAACTCATTTCATTGTCACATATAATATGTCAAGTGGAATGGTGCACGGACTTCCTAAATTATCATACATGTAGCAATTGCGTTTAATTTCATTTCATTCTATAATTCCAGTTTGAAAGTTTTTAATTATTGGTGGTGGGGTGCAAAATGAGGCCAAAGTGACTTCACAAGCCAGGAATTTTATCTTCTCTTTTTATTATTGGATACTCTTTCGACTTCGTGGCATACAGACGCGCACGGTGTTGCACTGCAGTTATCAGCATGTCGCTAAAGTCCGCCATCACCTTTGTTATAACGGCGAAAATGACTATGTTGCCTTTGAATATAGGACAAATACGCTATTTGACAGCGACCCAATTATCTCGCTGGTTTTTCACAACGCGAGAAATCGACGAAGCATAAAATCACGGTTGTGACCGGTTCGTGGTAAGCGATACGGTCGTGCTCGCCCGACAGAAAACGCTCGTAAAAATCGCCCGCCAGCGCCCGGTGTGAATTGACCCTCAGACTTTGCTATGAATTATCAGTCTATTTCGCCTATGATCATTGTCATAGGTTCCAAAAAGATGCTTGATAATTCCGAAACGGAAGTTATTCGCTTCATTTTAATGGAAAAAATATTTGTCTCTGGTTAGTAAAAAGTTGACAGCAATAGAATAAATGACATAGGAACGACGGATGGTCACCCAGTGTATTATATTCCAGAAACAGGAAGTAACTTCGTATCGTTCGACGAGTTCCAGTTCTGGTACAACTGCGCCTGTAAATCGAAACAGCGACCCAGGGGGCGTCACTCTATCGACTATTGTCTTATTGTTCAACGTCTTTCCGACGTGAACAGTAAGAATTACACGCATGTGCGGCTCATAATGTTCAGATGATAGTCCAACGAATTTTTTTTCCGAAAATTGGGACCCACCAACTCGGGAACGCATATTTTTTTCTTCTTATTTCCCAGTCAGATCTCGGACAGTCACCTCCAACGCAAGTTTTTTTTTACAAGGGCAATTGGGGACCCACTCCTAACACGTTAAAAACTATAAAATTACTGGGATAAGTTGGTAGACATGTGGCATGAAATGGTTCTAGTATTCAGTTCATAAAAATAGTGAGCAAGTTATGCTTATCAGTTTTAAAGGCACGGGAGGCGTTCGTTGCAGAAATATTCATATTTGTTCAAATCGCCATCAACAGAAGGAATATTAAAATATATAGGTTTGCTCATATGCCAAACATAATCAGCGCGTAAATAGTATATTGCCGTCAAGACGTACGATGGTTTACTTAAACAAGAACCTGCTCGTGTTACAGAAGTTTTGCTTCTGTTTACATAACACAGTGCAATTCTATTGGTTAATCACACACAATGATATAAACGCTCTTTATTATTTCCATATCAGGAACACAGTAACAAATAACGCTCTTTATGTTTACCATATCCAGATCTAAACAAAAGCCAGGTTCTGAACGTTTTTTGCTTTTGTTTACATAACAAAGGAAAAACATGTGACAATAACATACTGTTTATGCCATATTTCTGATTGGTATAAGAACAAAGTATGTCTATATTTTACTATTCTTTCTGTTTATGGCGGTTTTTGACGGAGCTGAATATTTTAACAGCATACACACCGCCAACGCCGCCCGTATCTTTAAGTTAAAGTTATAAGCCTAACTTACTCATAATGTTTATGAACTGAATACTGGTACTGAATACTCGTGTTTATGATGATAACTGTGGTGTTACTGATATAAAATCAACTGAAGAGTATACACCAATTCATAAGATGCAAGGATATCTGGTAAAGGGAGAATGATGGTTCGGGCATAAGTTTGTTCGAAAGTCTGCCTGAACGTACCCAAAGCCTACTTAAGTTTTAGATGTTGTGTTTATTGTCGTTTCAGCCACAATACCATATCACGACACCGTCAGTTTTAATGGTGGATAAATGGTTAATTTCACACCGAAATAACACCATTGCACATAGACACCACCAACCACAGATGAAGAGAGCTGGTAAAACACCCGTACAAAGTACAAACACAAAACCCGACTATCACACACATTTGACACGAACTGTTTCAGTTACTGTCATCTTCTTTTGTTTTGTGTTGGTCAAATGAAACGTCATCAGTTATATTATAATCTCTGTCATCTTGTTTAAATTCATGTACTTGGGAGCAGGGACAGTCGTAAAACAGTTGTAAAAACGTGTTCCTCGATCCCTTTGTAAATGAATTGACAATAAAATATATAGAGAATACCTGCAATTTTTGTTTGAATACCGAAATATATCATGAGTGTCTGGAATGATATATATAATTTTCACGAGCGAAAATTCGATATTTCTTTCCAGACACGAATGAGATGTTTCAGCTATACAAACAAAACACTCTAGGTATTCTTTTTTATTATATCCACCTCATTAAAGCTCAAAGTTGCTAATTATGCGGCATTTTTACTTTAAAAAGAAATTTGAACAATACTCGGGAAAAATGCTTCCTACTAATCAAAAGTGCACAATTACCTATATTGATAAAGCAACGACTCATGCAAAGAAATGAAACACAGTAACACGGAATCGAAACTATCAAGTCTCGCGTCACCACAGTCGAAATATATAAATTCCACGTGCACGGGTGACAGCTAATAATAAGATGTGGCTAGCCAATAAAAAACGCCCAATTTCCGACGACACTTGATCGATAATTAGATGTCAAGAGTGTCTGTTTTAACTTTACGCGCCAGTGATTTTCTTCGGAAAGTATTTCGCTTGTTTTACTTCTGCCTACTACTTATGGTGGTTTCATGTGAAAGGACGGATTAAATTATAAGAAATAACTCTTGTTTCGAACAAGGTTGTGGATTATAACCGATAAGTTTGCAGAAAATTTACTATAACGCGCGGTTATAGAGTTTGTCTTCAATTTTTTCGCTCGCGCAGGCTACAGTGAAATATAATGAAACATACAGTGAAATAACGACATCGTATTTCACGGTGGCTTCTAAGAGATGCATACCAAGATCTACACTTCGGTAAATTCCCGCTCTTTTATAGGCAAGCATATAATATTTAAAGTTAGCAATTGACAAACTTGCCCAGATACATGAATCAGGTTATGCTTCGTTTGCTTCGATCACAAAACCACGCTTATCTCAGGGAGGGGGACATTTTTTTCCGAGCACGTATGCCGGGGTGGGTGGGTGGTCAAATGGGAACAACAAACAATTTCTTCCGCAACTCAAAATTGTTTTTCCTGCAAATCGTTTGACTGTTTTTTGCAATGAATTTGGCTTAAAACAACTTATAATGTCAATATTAACATCAATGAAAAATTTCATGATGATCAGACAAACAGTATAGACTGTAGCCCATGCTAATGGATTGAATTTTGAAATCGAAGATGGCCGCTGGCAGCCATGTTTTTTTTTTGGCCGAATGACCCCAACATGACTCGTTCCTATTTACATGTCAATGTTAACATCCATGACAAATAATATGCACAAAAAATCATATACAGCTGTTTACCGTGAATTTCTCCCCGCAAATCTCTGTTTTAGAGTTAAAAGGGGTGGGTGTCCAAATCCAAAAATGGTCGGGGAAAAAACTACCGAAAACGGAAAAACAATTTGACGCGGGGGTGGGTGGGTCCCAACAAGGGTCGCTTACGAACTGACGCTGAATGGGGCACACAGGTTTTTAAAGTGTCCTGAAGGTTACACAGGGTTTGTGATCGGCACTATTGCAGTTACTTTAACCGTATTCCTGAACGTTTGGCGCCCACTAGTTGTTCGTTTTCAGTTCATTATAGTTGTTTTCCTTGGAACATTTACAATTATTCTCTAACAGAAATCATGACAGACATAAAAACTAAAAGTAATTTAGAATGGGATTTCAAAACCTGTGTACCCTTCAGCACTTCTCTTGGTGAGAGTGACCCCTTCAGCCAAATTGACACACCGTGGAACTCCTTATTTGGTGCGAAGGTAATCATCAGGGCACACCGAACTCGACTGTCAACATAATAATCAACACTCTGCAACAGAAAATATTTTCACAAAAGTATACATCAGACACCTCCCTCTCATAAAATAAGACCCAAAATATCATTTAAAAAAATCAAACAAATACAATGTCATCCGGTGCAAATATTTTGGTGTCACATACTGGTGATGCAGGATGAGGTGACCTAGGATGTTAATGTTGAACCTCTATTGATAAGTTTGATAATGCAGGACACGCAGTGACTGTTGGGCGATTTCTCTATAGATGTCATAACTTCCGATTGTGTTCATTAGGTTTACTTGGTTGGTATTTCCTGTGAACTTTTATTCATACAATTTCACCACGTTTTACCACAGGATGTTCGTTAGGGGCTCCCCAATTGTCTTTGGATTAACTTGCGTCCTTTTCATTTCTTTTCCTATTAATCAGGCAGCCTGCTGGGTTCTATTTATACAATCGCGTACGAAATGTTTGATGCCCCAAATTTGTTACACAACCGGAACGTTCAAAGAAATCCTATTTATTAAGTTCCGCATTCCTGGTGTTTAGGTGCCAGAGATTCCACAAAAAAACAAAACAAAAACAAAACAAAATGACTTCTATATATATATTTGCCCTTTCGAGTACAAAGCTGATTTTTATATTAGTAGTTCTCTAGTAATACACAATTTCTGAAACGAAATCCCTGGCGTTTTCATTTCACAATGGATTTTTGAGAGTACTCCAAAAAACTCGAAATTTACTTTTATTTGCACATAAAGATATACAAAACTGATTTATCCTCAATAGTTATCCTGCTATCGTTGGTCATAAAATAATCGTTGAAAGATACGAGCGGCGTTGGCGGTGTGTATGCTGTTAAAATATTCAGCTCCATCAAATACCGCCATAAACAGAAAGAATAGTGAAATATAGACAGACTTTGTTATTATACCAATCATAAATATGGCATAAACAGTATGTTATTGTCAAATGTTTTTCCTTTGCTATGTAAACAAAAGCAAAAAACGTTAAAGAACATTGGCTTTTGTTTAGATCCGGATATGGTAAACATAAAGAGCATTATGTATTACTGTGTTCCCGATATGGAAATATTAAAGAGCGTTTATGTCATCTGTGTGTGATTAACCAATATAATTGTGCTGTGTTATGTAAACAGAAGATAAACTTCTGTAACACGAGCAGGTTCTTAATTGTTTACGCACACCATCGTACGCCTTGACGACAATATACTATTTACGCGCTGATTAAGTTTGGCATATGAACATAACTATATATATTTTAATATGCCTTCCGTTGATGGCGATTTGAACAAATATGAATATTTCTGCAACGAACGCCGCCCGTGCCTTTAAGAAACGAAATAAATTCCGTGGCAAAAACAAAACCCCCAAAAAATAGTTATATTTGCACTGCCGTACCCAAAGATGATTTTTTGTTCTTAATATTTCTCCACTATTGTCACTGGTAACAAATCAAATGATAAGAAACGAAACCGGCGAATGCATTAGAAATGTGAAGAAATTTATGAAAAAATCAAATGATATGGGTACGTTAACGTACTGGACAATTTACCTGCCAATTTTATCGGAATATCGTTGTTGAAGGCTGTCTGCATGGTGCACATGCTTGGTCAGAATAAATAGTGCAGTAACTCGTGGCATTTCATAGCTCTCATGCATACAAGCGACACAACAATGGAAAAGATATAATATCTATGGTTCAAAAAGTGTAATATGTAGCCGTTTATCAGGGATTCAATAAATAGTTCACAATAGTTCTTGCGCCACCAGACTATTTCAATTTCGGAAATCGCGCGATAAACATCATTCATTGTAAACTTCGAAATTACTGTAGCGATTTAAATGCTGACAAATTTTCTGGCTTCATATCGGACAATCCAAGCTGTCGCGGTCACCCGACAGAAGAAGCAAATCATTAACTTTTTGTTTGTCCATTTTATACAGATCAACGATGTTTGTTGTTTCATCAACTTGCTACCCTGGGTGTACAAAATATTAATCTCGAGAAACTCCTCCTTGGAGATACTACTCTGAATAGTACACAAAACCGGAACATATTCAGGGCTGTTCAATTATACATAACGGACATCGCGGTTTAAACTTTAATTAAACACCTTAATGTGCAAACCTCTGCCGCAAAACGAAAGTAACTACATGTTGTATTATCACTACATAGAAAGCGAAAATTCACCTGAACCACCAACCCACGAGACGACTCCCCCCCCCCCACCAACCCACGAGACGAACCACCCCCCCCCCCCCATAAAGTGAAATATCCACAGTTATGGTCACACTCAAGGTTATATCATATATTGTTATAAGTGAAACGATGTTTTACATATGAATTATCATGTTTGTGTGTAATTGTATTTTATGTTCGTTTTGTGTAATACAATTATGTGGGGAGATAGACCCTTTGTAAGTTGAAAAACTTGTGTCTCAATCCCGTTGCGTTATTATGCAATAAAATATGTTTACACTAATAAATAGTCCATTCGTTGAAGGAAAAGATGTGAACTACCCAGACAAAATTTGTAAAAAGCTAGTTTTTGTTGTCGTTGAAAAGATCATCATTCAATGTAATACACACATGTATATCCAAAATCTTCCGAAATCCGCTTTGGGGAACTTTGTTTGCAGCGCTTTCAAATTATGTGGTATTTTGTGCGAATTTCAGGGAAAATGTCTGTTTATGCTAATTGAAGATCACAATTTGAAAGGTTATTTTTATTATTTCCACAGATATAGACGACTTTATATTGTCCTTGTAAGTTAGACCAATCAAGTATGTTACCGAACCTTTAACTATCATGGTTTCAGCGCGTGCGTTTCAATAAAAAGCGTTATGTGATATGGGTAGTATATTGGTTCCAACTCATTTTCAAACTTTGCTGAATTACCCAGTTCCATCAGATGTAAAAAGGAATAGCATTGATCACTCAGTCGTACAATCAGCACGACACAGATATGTGATAACTCCCACTCTATTTGTCGTGGGTGTGGAAATGGATCACTTAGTTAGGGTAGAAGTGGTTAGTAAACAAACAAAGGTTGGGGTTCTAAATTAGTTATGACGAAAGTTACAAACAGTCGGTTATTCAAACGGAAAACCTCGAAAATTTGCTTGACGAATATTTCCCGCGAACCTTGACACACAATGGGTAGCGGATAACGTTGACCACAATTTGAAAACACTTCAAGGCATGGGAAGATTCCATGGAATGGGAATTATTGCTGTTTCAGCACCGAGAGATATGATGTTACTCGTACATAAATCGAGATCAGTCAGTCGCAGAGAACGTGTTGAAGTAGATAAGCTGGTTGTTGACAAATATGTGCCTAATACACTCATACTTAATAGAAGAGTTTGTATTCATCCACATACGGTCCAATTTTACATTGAAGACACCCTATACTTCTCCGCTAAGCTTAAGCTCTGACTTACTTGGGCATTGAAGGTGGCTCTCAAATGGAGCAGCGAAGCCGAGACCCAACTGGTTTGGATTCATGCAACGTATATTATGTGGGGGTGACTCAAATAAGACTGAAAAATCGGAAGTGCTTTTCCTACCTATCATTGATCTCAATCCATCTAACTAAAGTTGCATATATTCAACCCTTAATTATTTTCAAAGCCAGGCAACGAAATTGAATATTCCATTCCCGTGCTGACAGAACGCAGTCGAAATAATAGCATAGAAGTCAATGAATATCGTATATCGGCTCAGTGGATTCCACACCATGGTGAGCTTCATGTGCAGTATTGGATCATGGTGAATGCTCTGGATTAGAGGAGGCTATGGAGAGTGTATATGGCCCAAATGCCGTAGCCGCAATTATGTCAGAGAAGGCATTTTCGATTACTATAAGGGAGGGGCATATTTTTTGTAGAGGCTGCCCTGACAAACAAGCTGTTTAATGTCGTCGCCCCACAAGATAGTGTTGATGTAAGCAACGCTGCTCATGTTGATACTGGTCAGCAAAAAGAACATGTCCCAGTAGATGATACAAATTTCTTACCACCGAAATCACGATGCAGGATAAACTGAGTAAAACAGATGTAATGACGATTGTAAATGTGTACGACGGTGTCTGACATAACAGCTCCAGGTTCCTTTGTGTCAGAATCTGAGGAACTGATCAATTTGGAAGTCATTATGTGACTATAAGACATCTTTGGCTGAACATTCTTTAACATCTTAGTTGTGGTTACAGTATTTATCCGAACAGAACGGACTGGCATCTACATCCACATCTGATAGCAACCGAAAACATGTTGAATTTGTTTGCTGCCACAGGACATGTTAATTACGCAAAAAGTTGCAGATTGTACCTGCAAATGATGCTTGAGTAACCGGCCAAGCATCGTTGATTGGTTGTTTCAATGAACATGGTTTTGACAGTATTAGAAGAAACGATAGATTATGGGCTGGATTGTCGAGTGGTCTGGTCATTTGGCAGGTTCGTATGTGATCGATTAAAAGACGAGGAGGCATGGCAAGGGACAGGGGGATCACCGAATCCGTTCGTCTTCAATATATATACATGTACAGTATGCATAAATGTGCAGTGATCCATCATGCCATGACAACTTTGACTGATATTAGACATATGACCAGTGATCAGCATGTCGATTTCGGCAGTTCTATGTGCAATCGCGACACTACAGATTCGGTACGGATAGAGGAACCATTCGATCATAGTGAACCATCATTGTGCTCCTTGTCTTCTGGCTCAACTTCTAGTGGCGATGATGGGGTGAATTGTCATAATACAGAAATAAATGGAGCTAAACACCAGGCGCTACTCGACAATGTATGTGTCACTGATGCATCAATCAAAATAAGTGAGCAATTTGGCCCAATGGAAGGTGGTTGTCTCTCCACGGGTTGAAATGGCCAGCCAAAGGGACACACAGAGATTTGGCCAATAAATATGTGACTCATGTCAGTGTGAACTATGGCAAATGTTCCGTCGTGTTTGATGGTTATGAACAGGGTCCATGGAGCATCGACGTCGAGTTGGCAAAAATGTTCAAATATTCACCTGAGTGAAGTTATGGAAATACATAACAACCATGCAAGAGATACTCCTTTCTAATTAGAAGAATATACAACAATTCATAAAACTCTTGAGCAGTGCATTGCAAGCAAATGGTCAAGATACTCACAAAAGTTTTTAGCTCAACGTAATGTTTGAGCTATTGCCATGGATTTGCATCCGTCGTCCGTGCGTCCGTCCGCCCAATCAGTGCGTGCGTCAACAATTTCCGTCGGCGCGTCCTACAGGCCGCATCCCTTATCCGATCTTTACCTAACTTCATATGTAGCTTCAGTGTGACCTATAGATGGGAGCTATCGATTTTTTTTTCGAATTTCGATGAAAAACATGGCCGCTAGCATCTATCTTGGATTTCAAATTTGAATACATCGGCACATCCGTCAGCTCGTATTCTTAAATTATGCAGGTACGATTATGATCACCTGTAGATAGGAGCTATCGAATTTAAGCGATTTTCGATGAAAAACATGGCCGCCGGCAGCCATCTTGGATTTTACTCTTTGAATGACTAAATCGTTTGGCACACCCTACAGGCCACATCGCTCATCAGATCATCACCAGACTTCATATGGATCCTCGGGGTAACCTCTAGATGGGAGTCTCCTATTTTGACCGATATTTGTTTAAAAACATGGCCGCCAGCAGTCATCTTGGGATTTACTCTTTGTATGACTAAATCCTTCGGCACACCATACAGGACACATCTCTCATCCTATCGTCACCAAACGTCATATGGATCTTCGGGGGGTCACCTCTAGATGGGAGCCTCCTATTTGGACCGAAATTTGTTTTTTTTAAATGGCCACCAGCAACCATCTTGTGTTTCACAGTTGAATCTATCGGCACACCCTGTAGCCCGCATTTATTGGAGAATTGATTTGAAAATTTACAGTCATGTTTTCAATCACCTCTAGAACAATTTTCGACGAAAAACATGGCGCCGGCAGCTATCTTGGATTTTACTCTTTGCATGACTAAATCCTTTGGCACACCTTCCGATGATCACCAAACTTCATATGGATCTTCGGGGTGACCTCTAGATGGGATCCTCCTATTTTGATCGAAATTCGTTGAAAAACATGGCCCCAGCGTCCATCTTGGAATTTACTCTTTGTATGACTAAATCCTTTGGCGCACCCTTGAGATCACATCCCTCATCCGATCATCACCAGACTTCATGTGTTTTTCGGGGTGACCTCTAGTTTACTTTCCTCCTTTATCATTCTATTCATTGCTCAGAAAAACATTATTCCTTCCCAGGTTTAGCTAGAGTGTCATTGACACTTTCATTTGTGATGCCGACACTTCGATAGTTGCATGCACAATTGCATTAGCATCTGATGGAAAGGAAGTGATATACCACTGGCGTCAAAGCATGGGAAATATATATATCAAATCTGATGCTCATAAATCCCACACGATTTGAAGATGTGGAAGAAAGGCGACCTTGTTCTGAAGGCTCGCAAGATGGTCACATCAAACATCCTGTTCATGTATGCTTGGGGAGTTTGCGATACCACTTCCGATATATATGGACAAGGTAAAACTATTCTTTTGAAGAACATCGAAACAAAATCTGACGTATTTGCAGGTGGTGATCTGGAAACCCCTTGACAAAATTCATCTGTAACCTACACAATGGGGCTGGCAACTGTACGGTTCTGAACTCATCCCAGCCGTGACTAATTTAGATACAGCACCAGAACGCCTGCTAAAGTTTATCCGATGCAACTGTAAGATGTCATCTAGAAACACGTGTGGAAAGAACTTGTGTTCTTGTCGAAAGAACAATCTGAAGTGCGTCACTGCTTGTGGGGATTGGAGAGGGGAGAGTTTCAGGAACGCTGAAAAGATAATAATCGAAGACGATTGTGAGAATACCGAATATTACTGATGGTAACTTGGCTGCTTCCACTGCGAAGAAGTAGTAGATATGTTGGTAAAGTTCAGAGTAATTGTAAACACGAAACCGATTATATTCCTCTAAGCATAACACGCTATTGTTATTTGGGGATTTGAATTGCGACATTTTTTGAAAATATGATATCTCCAGTTGAAGTAATTGTGTAGTCCCAATTGACCAGGTGTATGTTTATAGTCATCAACAATGCAGTAATAGAGATAGATTGAGGCTTTTCAATTCCATTCCTGTGGACAATTGACAATTTGTAGTAGATATTCTTAGATCGATTGATAGATGTTTGATTGGCAAAATGCTATGTGAAAAAAACAATAGATTTTGGCCGTACAGATTAAGATATAACAATTAGTATACATCAATAATACATAGTGTTTATAAAGAAAGAGCACTTTGCCTGGAATGGACATAACCACATACATGTACTGTGTTGTATTCCTGCTCATCCCAACTACCATTTAGACATGACTCTGACCTTGGCAGCCAGAAATATGCTTTGAAATGCATATTGAGGAAGTATATTCGAATAACAAGTAGGCATATACAAACGAAAGAAGTTTTTATTTCGGTGTGAGGGTGACTCGTGTGTGCGTTTGTTATTTGGTCCTCGTGGGCTTTAATTATAACGACGGGTGTATACATTACTATTACTTGGAAGCAGTCACTAATTATAATAAAATTAAAAATACTGCCCGTGGGGATATGTAGGATGAGACCCAGACACGACTACTTTTGTGTTATAATGTCGAACTGAACAAGAGGACGAGGAGCCCGGTGTCGTCGGTTGTATTTGAATATCTTAAATTAAATAAAGACATGATGGAATTTGTTTATTTGTAGATTAGGGAAGAGTATCTGTTACGTGGTTCTCAGCTAGTGCAGGTCAGTATGGGCTGTCACAAGTCACATTTTCGGGATATGGATTAATTTTGCTTTGAGTTTCTTACGAATTTTTATGTTCTGATTTGTTTCCGTTAAAACGTGAATTTTATCATTTTGGCGGCATTTTGGCACGTATCTCAATAATAATTGAGTATCCCCAATAGCTATATCCCGAAACGACAAATGACAAATCATGCCATGAAAACTTAAATGTCGAGGGGTTAGTGACTATAAATGGAACTGAACAGAAATGTTCGATTTTTGGCAGACATTTTGGGAAAAAAATCCCCAAGAGAACTTTGGATGATTTTGGATATGTAGTTCCAGGGAACTAGCTTGTTACATATTGTGTCCGGGTCAAACCCTTCAACGACTGGACCATAAAACATTTGATAGTCAATTTTTCCAGCTGTGTATAATTAATTGTGTGTGTGCGTTTTTTAAATTATTTTATTGGCCCCGCAACACACACTATGTAAGTCCTGTCACCGAGTTGCGACCATATTGGACCCAGACAGCTCCCGTTTCGTGGTTTAAGTGCTACAGGTCAAAGTTCTTGATGTGCATTCCATCGAATTTTCATGAGCTTTTAATATTCATGAATTCCATGTATGAAATGAACCTTCAGAACTTTGACCTGTAGCACTTAAACCGCGGAACGGGGGCTTGGTGAATTCAATATGGTTGCGAGTTAGTGATCTCGCTTATAGAGTAGTGGTTTACCGCCAACATCTCGCGTTTTACTGTTGCTTGTAACAATGTTAGCAAGTAATTAGTTGACAAATTCCGATGGTTTCCTTTCAAATCAAATCGATTTGATCAACAAACTTGTCGGAGATAGAATTAACCCTTTACCCAACAAACCGGCCAAAACCGGCCAAATAAAGCTTCAACAGCCTAAAATATCTTCGGTCTGTCTCAATAGAACCATACACATATGGATATCATTGGAACCGGCTCCTTGACCACATTGTGATAGTTACAGTTATGCCCTGTGCCAATGCATTCTCTTATATATGCGAGTCGACCATAGGTCGCCTCGCATATATAAGAGAATGCATTGGCCTAAAAAAAACCTTTTTTTTAACACTTTTTACCATTTTTTCTTACATTCTTTAACAATTTTATAATTTTTAATGTATTAAGCCAATGCATTCTCTTATATATGCGAGGCGACCTATGGTCGACTCGCATATATAAGAGAATGCATTGGCACAGGGCCGTTCTGTTGGGTAAAGGGTTACATGCAATCAATAATAAAGTAACATTGTCATGTACTATTATACCGGTCATTGAAGCTTAATTTTGATGTGAACCCGGAATATATATTTATAATAAACTGTTTTTGTGTCAATTTTGTAAATATACAAATCTGCTGACCACAATTACGCTCAATCGAGTTTCTTGGCTGCTAACAATGACCACACAATAACATCCAAAATAAAATGTCCGTCCATTCAGGGGGGGGGGGGGGGGGGGAATTTGTTTCATTTTTTATTTTCGATCGCCATTTGTTTCGAGGCCATTTTTGGGACACCGAAGTGACTAATTCAGGTATATTGCTCACTATTATCCGATTAGGATTTGACATAATTTACGGTGGTGCAACCAGCCATTTACGCCAATTGTTGTGGCGCGTCTAAATGGACACAACCTGGTGTACCTTAAGCAAAATTGTCCAATTTTACTACTTCCGGTCGCCATTTTGTCCCTATTTTGTAAATTGATGCCCTCATTTCTGCTAAAATGGGCACTAGTGGTTCATATCTGACATCTAATTAGTATTCAAATAATAATTGATATCTCTGCGAAATTTAGTTTTCAATTTATTTTGACTTGAGGGACAATGATATGACTCATAATTATCAGATATTGATTTAACATAGATTTTTTTTTCTTCTTAAAAATATAAACTATATCTGAAGAAATGTAGGTAAAATTGACCACTTACGGACACAATTTTGTCCGCTATTTTGGATTTTGTCATGACAAAAATAATAATATGTTTTTGTTGCATGTTTCTGCCATCTTTATAACATAAATAACTTTATAACTTTAAATTCAAATGAAGTTTATATTCCATAAGGAACGCAATTTCAGACATGTAAATACATGTAAATAGGACTTTTTTTTAAAGAGCTCTAGAAAATATTCGCCAAAGCGGATTTTGAATATGTTGTTTCCCCTATATTCTGCCCGATAAAATTACACCAAAAATTACATTTTACAAATTATATGTGCAAATGGAGTTCTGCTAACCTGGGAGTTTGATGCTTGGTTCAGGGGGTGCAGTTGCATATTTGAAGGTGGACCTCATGGGAAGCTTCTAGCCACGTCCCCACGTCCCTAGAACATGTACTTGTGGGTATTTAATCATATAAATTGACTGACATTTGGGCTATATAGTCACACGATCATATAATAAGCTTTACATTTATGTTTGTGCGATTGGGAGATGCAGCGCTCTCATGCGATCACAAGACCACAACATTAGCTACATGGGCAAAGCTTTATTTTCAAACTAATGCACAGTGCCTGTGTTTCGGAACTACAGAGTCTACTGTGCGAAACGATTGCATGTAACGAAACAAAACATTTTAAATATGAATTTGTTAGAAGACTAGATAGTACATACGTGTATCTGATAATCCATAGATATCATATAATCCTACTATTTCTTGAATAAGAAGGAACATATAATTACGAACAAAGCAGAAGACATATATCCAAGTTCATGTGAATTCTGTCAATGGTGACGTATCCGCCGAATTTGAAATCGACATGCGTTCGGATGGTATTTTATGGACGGAATTATGAAATGGACATGATGAAAGTGACAATGACATTGACAAGGCTTTGCTTCAAGTTCGCCACCAACCGAAGTACCCCCCCCCCCTCCCCCAGCGCTACTATCAATAACATTATTTAGCTAATTTCAGAAACAAATCTCCCCGTCTACACTCGACTGCACAAATTTGTCTCGTATTCTTTGATATGGATCGTTTATATTCTGCTATAATTTGTACGTTTTATTGTGTTTTAAACTCCGAGGTGGGAAATCTCGGTTTATTTACATTATGAATGTTCTGATTCCGATTACGGAATCAGAATCAGCAACTGGATTACGAAGAAATAACGGTTACGGTCTGCTTGTTTATCGATTCTGGTCTGTTCGTTTACCGAACCAAATTGTACGGAGTGTAATCCGTAATCTGATTCTGGATTCTCCCACGAAATAACGACTCTGAATATGGGACAAAATCTAGAGTTTTGCCACATGGTAAATTCACGGGGTGTATGGTATGTCTATATTGTTGGGTGTACAGAGATTCAACTTGGCCTACGGTTAATCCCCAGGTTGTTCTTGACAAAATTTGAGGGGTGGACCAAACGTTGTTAAGATTGGCACGCGTGCACACTTGAATGCAATGGCCACATAATCCAACAACTGTGTCGCATTCATCGAGACTGTCAACGCCTAACGTCGATTCATATTTACTCATGTACTTCATTCTCTCTAGACATTACCACCCACGTGTTTACCAATGCATGTGACATGGTCGTGGATATTGATATTCAGCTATATACGACAGGGGGGGGGGGGGGTGTTTGAGTAAGTGTTCACATGCCTGCTATTGAGGGCTCACATGAGAGGCATTGTTACAGACTGTAGTGGAACCAACAGGTTTTCTATATTATATATCTCAGTCAAGTGACAACCTGCGTGAAATGTTTGAGTTTTTGTTATAGAATTAGGACTCGCATGTCTGTTCTATGTACACTGTAAGTGGAGGAACCAGGAAGAGAATTGCGATGTTCAGAACGAATAACGCACAATTTCGCACTTCAAGCATCGACTTATTATATAACCCTCGTTTCGCACTTCAAGCATCGACTTATTATATAACCCTCGTTTCGCACTTCAAGCATCGACTTATTATATAACCCTCGTTGGTGGTAAAATATCACCCAGCAGTGAGACATTGTTATTGACCTCCATGCAGCATGAGGAGCATATTATACATTTATTGCATTGTTTCGATGTTGACATAAGGATTTATCAATCTGAGGACGTTAATATTCACCGAAGCCGCATGTCAACCTCGAAACAATGCAATACGTGTTTTATTATATGATATATCAATGTTATCAAGCACATTAGGCCTGAAATACATTATACTGATCAGTGTATACCATGTACAAGGATCCATCGAATGCACAACAATGTGATTCAACAAGTCACAATTTAACCCTTTACCCAACAGAAGGGCCCTGTGCCAATGCATTCTCTTATATATGCGAGTCGACCATAGGTCGCCTCGCATATATAAGAGAATGCATTGGCTTAACACATTAAAAATTATAAAATTGTTAAAGAATGTAAGAAAAAATGGTAAAAAGTGTTAAAAAAATATTTTTTTTTAGGCCAATGCATTCTCTTATATATGCGAGGCGACCTATGGTCGACTCGCATATATAAGAGAATGCATTGGCACAATGTGGTCAAGGAGCCGGTTCCAATGATATCCATATTTGTATGGTTCTATTGAGACAGACCGAAGATATGTTAGGCTGTTGAAGCTTTATTTGGCCGGTTTTGGCCGGTTTGTTGGGTAAAGGGTTAACCCAGGGATTTAGATCAACCTGCAATTCCTATTAAATGTAATACATGTAGCTCATGATGTCGCGTCAGCTTGTTATTAGCCAATCATTCCTATTTATAGGAAAATCCAGTAGTTATTTATCAACTCCTTTTCCGTATGCTTTGTTGTGGGACTTTTAGAATAAAGTTTATGATAATATAATAAATATGCATATATGTTTGTGTAACACATCGATATGTTCATTCAAACTGTGTCTTGCATTTGGCGACAAGTTTATATGTTTATGTAGCAAACTTAGATATGTGCACCCAGTATTTTTAAGCCATAACCATGGCAAGCGAGCAACTTTCTGTGATGTCTACCAATTTTGTTTTTAAATCATGTATGATCAGTTCTCCACGTGAGAGTCCTACGTGGGTCTATGGTAAGGCCAGTCATATAGCGAATTATACAGCAGCAAATGGGTTAATTTATTCACTTCCGCTAAAGCTAGCGACTTGCCCGATCGCCCATGGACGCAGAGTGGAATACGTTGCATGATATAACAAGAAAACCATAGTCAGAAATGGTAACGCCACCAAGATTATAGTATTACATATAAATAGAAATTATAAAAAATACATAAAAATATTTTGATAACAATTGCGTTTAAACAAGTAATCCTTCAAATTATTACTAACAAAGCAAGTAAATGACTGTGGGGTCACTCAACAGATTATAAAGACTTGGACTTAGTATACTGTAAATACTGGGACTGTATATTTTTAAATTTTAGTCTAAAATTTAAATGAAATAATTAAAAGATAAAATTTAGCAAATAGTAAAAGTTAATTTTCTCATTTAATTTTTTTTTTTGGTTAAATAAAGGAATAATTTAAATGTAAAATTTGGTTTAAAAAAAAATGATTGACCGTGGCTCTTCCAATAATTGCGCGACTGACCTGGTCAATTGTTCTTAAGAAGTTGTTTTGAGAATTACTATGGAGGGAAATAGTTATGGCTGTGGCTTCGCAAGTAATTGACTTGGTGACGTGATGTTAACAAATCTGAACTCCAGTAAACCAAGGACACTCCATCCCAAATATAAGGTAAATAAATAATTCTTTAGAAGTTGTTTTAAGATTTACTATGGATCGAAAGAATTGTGGTGCTGGCTTCGCAACTATTTGACCCCATTGTAACAAATATAAATATTAGTCACTCAGGTCTTACGTGTCTTGAGATGTCTAAATATGTTTTGATGGACAGATCGCGCAAGCGCAAGGGACCCCCGCCAATCTTATATGTTGTGATTCCAATTGTTGACTTATCAAATATGCACATATGCTTAAGAAACAGTCGCGCGCGAAGCGCGCTCCCGTAGGTCGGTTTTTGAATCCCAGTTAATGAAAATATCATTGAAATAATCGGTTTCCCCCCAATAAACATCCATATATTCAATATACATGTTTTTGGAGAAGAATTAGGTAGACCATATTGAACGCCATAATTCTGCTGTGGTTAAGTGGTCAATTACTTTGGACATTACTGTATGTGGATGGAGTTATCATTAGACCTCACATCCCTATATGGGCTACAGTAATGCCTAAAGTAATTGACCAATTAACCACAGCAGAATTATGGGTAATTTTTCAGGATTTAAAATCTTGAAAAATTACCCATAATTCTGCTGTGGTTAAGTGATCAATTACTTTTGACATTACTGTATGTAGATGGAGTTAAACCTCACATCAGTTTGTTGGGGATTTGGACCTTGACTTGGGACCTTTGGTTTTTAACGCAACAAATGCGAGTACACCTTATATACAAATTTCTGATGTAGCCAGAGTTTTTCTTGGATAATATGAGTTTGAAGCCTGCTTACATTTCAATATGTTGTCAGTTTTGTATTGTCTGCAGCAGAACTCGGCGCGTTGAAGCAAAAGTTATAATAGATAAAATGTGTACGTAACGAGACTATAATACAAATGAAAAAATAAATTGAGGGAGGGGTGGGCATTACAGGGAACTAAGGTCACTAAGGGTTGAACCGATATAAATTTGTAGAGCGATAACGACCAATGTTGACATATTATGCATCTCAACTCTACTGTTGCAACAAGGTTATAAAATAGGGGGGGGGTGTCAGAATCTTAGTCATCTCTATATAGTGCCAGAATAGTCATTTATGGACTTCTATAGTGGTACAATACAAATTAGAATCAAATGATAAAAATATGTATGTAACACAACTATACCGATGAAAATAAAAATAATAATTTAGGCCGGGATAAGATGTTGGGTTGGTTATATGGACTCGGAGAAAAAGGGGTTCGTACCGATGAACTGACATAAATTAGTGGAGCGATGTTGCCATGTAATGCATCGCGACTGTACTAAAGCAGCAATGATATAAAATTGGGGGGGGGGGGGGGGTCGGAAATTATTTCTATCTCTATAGATGGCACCAGAATTATATAGAAAGGAATAGCAATTGATAGACGTATACGGTATACTATAGTAATACTATAGACATATAAGTACAAGTATCACGCAATAAAATATTTCGTAACGTGACTATAGCGATGAAAAAAATAAATAAATTGGACTGGGATTAGAGATTGGGTTGGTTATATGTGGATAATTGCATATGGAATTCATACCGATGAAATGATACAAATTAGTGGAGCGATAAAGACCAATGTTGACACTTAGTCAGGCTACGCGGGGGAAATAGGGGTTGATACGATAGACCGAAATAAATTTGTCGAGTGATAATGACCAATGTTGACGTATAAAGTAACGCGACTGTACTGTTGCACAATTATCATGTAGAACCGGTCAAATATGAACTCTGGTGCCCAATATGGAACAGCTCAGAAAACATTTGAAGGGCCCTAAAATTTATTTAACATGGGATCTGCCATACAAATCGATTTATGTTGATAAATCTCTTATTTTTCAAAATTTTAAGCTGAGACTTGGTGTGTCTGAGTGGGATACGTATATATTCCTAAAATTATACGATACAGCACATAATTATGTTTTAGGTGGAAGAAATGAATTTTTTTCGATGATAAAATTTAACATGGGATTTGCAATTAAATTTAAAATCGATTTATGTCGATAAAACTGTCATTTTTCTAAATTTTAAGTTGAGAATTCGTGTGTCTGTGTGTAATACTTATATATTCTTAAAATGACAGAGTCCAGCGCGTAATTATGTTTTAGATGCAAGAAATTGAATTTGTTTTCGATAACAAATTTACAGCATGTACGGCCGTACTACGGGTTTATCGAGTACGCTATTTTATAAACAAACTATTGTCAATAGCCGTTTTGGTCAAACTAAACCTTTTTCGACCGGGAAAGCAGATCCGAATAGTAGCTAAGATGTATTTAGATAGAATTATCAAAAGAATTTGACCGATTAGGGTGCATTTTAAAAGAATCGAGTGGAGAAATCTTGGTGACATTTTCATAAAACACGCCGATAATTCCAGAAGATAAAAGATGGCGGTTATCACAATAGAACAGGCATAATATTACCCAGAATTCACCTCACTACACCAGGGGGCTTACCCATAATTCAACTCACTATACCAGGGGGCTCCCAATGGGTTATATATTATTTTCAGGCTATCAGATTATTTATATTTTCAACAACATATTATTACACCGGTGACTTTAAGATTACAATTTCAGCCTGTCCTGACTATCGATACGATTGAGTCATATTTTCAAAAACATATTATACACCGGTGGCGTTAACTTTACAATTTCAGCATCTACGTGATTCTATCGGTACGATTTGAGTAAGGTACAAAAAAAAAATCTTCGCCCACTCGACCACAGAATTGGATACTACCACTGAATATGAAAAACAGCCACACTAGAAACACCACATGGTGGCGTAATAATGTCCATTCCCGTGGTCAGGCAGCCAGGGTAGGTGCGATCGGTGCCTTATTTGATGTTTCGTATCAGACAGAATCGGTCGCAAGTTAGGTGTTAACAGCGCCGTTATCTCTGAAGCTATCGACTTGGGGGTAGGAACTTTGGTACATACAGGTATATTCTGCACGGTAATGCATGCCCCACCTCGTTCGATCCCCCTGGTGGCGGTTCGGTCGGCGGGTGTTATTTTCGGCGTTTTTGAGTACATAGCGAATTCGACTGCAGCGTATGGGTTAATTTATTCAATTCCGCTATAGCTAGCGACTTGTCCGATCTCCCATGGATACAGAAGGCCATTCGCTGAATGATATGATGTCCATTTCCGTGGTCTGGCAGCTAGGGGAGGTGCAGTCGGTGCCTTTTTTTGGATTCTGCGTATCTGACGGAACAGGCCGTACGTTTGGGATTAACAGTGTCGTTTCCGCTCAAGCTATCGATATGAGAATTGAAACTTTGGTACATAGAGGTCTATTCTGCACGATAATGCATGACCCATCTCGCTCGATCCCCAGGTGGAGGTGCGATCATTTATTGAAATAAACGTATAGACGGTTCTCTATATTATAAGTCGTTTGCGATATACATGTATGTTTGTCATACGATGCTAACCAGCTATTTAGTTACCCCTTCTGCGCCCACCATCTGTAGTGGTATTCGATCGTTACCATGGCAATGGAGCTATATCTGTTCACTCAAATTGTGTCTTGCATTTCGCGACAAGTTTTATATGTTTATGTAGCAAACTTAGATATGTGCACCCAGTATTTTTAAGCCATTGCCATAGCAACCGAGCAACTTTCTGCGATGTCTACCAATTTTGTTTTTAAATCATGTATGGTCAGTTCTGCATATTTTATCCTAACATTCTTGTGTGTTTTTTCGACGTTTTTGCGTACATTCATAGCGAATTCGACAGCATGCAGCGCATGGGTTAATTTATTCACTTCCGCTACAGCTAGCGACTCGCCCGATTGCCATGGATGCAGAGGTGTATTCGTTGCAAGATATTATGACCATTTCCGTGGTCAGGCAGACAGGGGGTGTTATTTTCGGCACTTTTGCGTACATTCATAGCGAATTCTAAAGCAGCGTATGGGTTAATTAATGATCTTCCGTTACACCTGGCGAATTGCCCGATCGAATATAGACACATAGGGGTACTCGCTACATGATATGATGTCCATTTCCGTGGTCAGGCAGCCAGGGGAGGTGAGGTCGATGCCTTTTTGGATTTTGCATACCTGACGGAACCGGTCGCAAGTTAGGGGTTAACAGCGCCGTTTCCGCTCAATCTATCGGGATTCGAACTTTGGTTAAAATACAGGTCTATTCTGCATGATAATGCATGCTCCTTCTCGCTCGGAACCCTGGGGAGGTACGGACGTGTGCGGTCGGGTGCGGTGGACTTTTAGTAGAACCGGAAGCTATAGACTCATATTATCCAGTTAATTTAGCCGATGAATCCTCACGAAGCATAGTGAGTAACATGAAGAGAACTGACACTTCATACAAATGAAAGCAACCTCGTAGTGTTCGTATGTTTGATCTTTGTTGAATGTAAGTCAACGAACTTCTGCACACTCTCTAATATATATGTAGAAAAATGTTTGTCGATTCGTCCAACATGATGCTGTACACGGAATATTGTTTGAGTTCTTTTAATCAGTCGTCGTCGATTACAGAAACCATGGCTTGATGAAATTATGTTATCGTCAGGTTGTGAGTGTAGGTCGTGTTTGTCGACTTCGATCGCAGCCAGGCCGTTGTTTCCCTGATCGATGCATGATTTAGTTGAAGTCTCGGAGGAGGCTATTGGGAAGATGGCGTTTGCTAATTAAAATACGCATTTTTCATTGCGGAGACTTTGGACTGTTCTGCTTTGACTATGATAGTTATTTGCAAATTGGAGTGTTAGGATAAACGTTTCCTGATTATGTTGGATGATATTGATACGGAATATAGAGCGATACACAAATTTGTGAATTCAACACATTATATAGACGGGTGAGAGTAGCGAGATCGGAGACGGTTGTGGCGTCTATACATTATATTACCATGCTCGACCAAATCAGGGACGTATTTTAAGCCGATAGCTATATATATAGCACACTTTAAAACCACATGGCGGTTTGCGCTCCAAAATATACATATTATTCGTTTTGGAATTTTTATCAGTATCGAAATAGGTCGATAAATACCCGAACTACCTTTCTATGAGCGTTATGTAACCAAAAAAAAAGACGCATTGAAGTAATGAAAAATACAATTGTGAATACGGTGTTTGGGTCCCAACCACAAAACAGCCAATTGCACGACATGGAACAGAAAAAAAGCGTTCCGTGGTAGTCTATTCCTGATATGGTAACTGAAAAATGGCTGTGACGTTGGCAAGTGTTTTTTCAGAGCAAGTGAAGCCGTTATATTAGTAATTCGTTTATTTATCGACCTATCATATCCGTCGCTCGAATGAGCCATGTCCGTTTAACACACATAGGGCGCTTATATTTAATTTTTTGTTGCTTGTCGCAGCAACTAATTCAGATGGATATATGCGAATGACGTTTCTATCTTTGTTGACCAACTCAGTCGAATACAATTGTAAAATTTTATTAGAATCCGGCCATTTTGACAGCCAATTTGACAGCTATTTCTGGACCTGTTCCTTGATCTATTTCCCTCCGATTAATTCCACGTCTCATAGTACATTAACTCGAACGTAAATGTGCTATATCCATCAACAAATGTTCATATTATGCTCGTATTAAAGACAACATGCGGTATTCAGAACAATGCTGGACTCCACATTGAATCATATATAAAAGTTCCCCTAAGCGGATTATGGTTATGTTGTCTCGTGGATAATTGCGCATGTTTTGACTGCTAAAATAAGTATAATTGTACACATATTTGTCGCATATATGCTTGTGATGTGGGTAACCTGGGGGTACCGTGCTAAACCATTCTTGATAAGTTTGATTAGTGAGTGTTGAGTTATTGATTTCATTAAGCTAACATGAATGATTGGTATTCATCCGAATGATTATTTAAAAACATTTCACGCACTTTGTCGCCATTATCAAGCTATTTCCATCGTTTTTCATCAAACTTGGAAAAAAACTTGCACCAGAAATTGTAGAGCTGCGATACATTTTCGGATGTGAACTCATCGATCGCTTCGGTGTTGGGGAGGCTTTTATTTATCTCGGTCCCCTTAATCGCGATTGCTGCCAGGAGGCATTGCTATAGGTGGTGTTGATTTTTTGCCGCCTTGTCTGTACATGCGCATTGGGTCCGTATAATCATATTTACGGAACTGTTTTTTTATACAGCATGTCGGATGATACGATTGTCATGCAGAAATGAAATGAAATATATGATTGTGCGACCATATCCGTGTGACACATATACATATACTGATAGGAGTGTCAGCCACTCAACTCAAAATGACGTGCTATAGGAGCGTGCATGAGATAAAAAAAACGCTTCAATACGCCACGATTATATGGAAGTACAGGAGTCATATAATCTCAGTGCATGAACTGAACTTGTAAACTGCAATTAGCTGTTTCGGACATCAGAACATATTCACATTTGCGACGTTTCTCCCGCAATCGCTCTCAGCTTTGTTCGTTCTCGGTCTCTGTCTTGCCCTTTCCGTTTTGCTACTACTCAGACATCCGATGCCTTCTCACATATGGGCACTTGACATCAGATTATCTATGAATCGAATGTATACACACACCACCCTATGTATATATACAACACTCGATGTATATATCATATCAAACAATAGGTTAATCAGCCGAGTGTGAATGACAACAGATTAATCTATGGCTCGTTGATTTCAGCAGTAATACACGGCGAAATAATATGTATGCTTGATGACTGTGTAGCAACATTAAACATAGTTTCCAGGCAGGTGTCGCTTAGATATATTGCTACTTAGATATTTATTAATAATACTAACTTGCTTTTCTAGTAGCTCATTTTACCTGTGTCTGTGGTTAGTTTTTAACAAAGATAAAAACACGACAATTTCCCCAATTATATTCTCAATTAAATTTGGCAAATATTTTTTTCATTTGGCAAAAAATATTTTCATGATGTATTAAACTTTCCTGAATGAAAATAGGCTGCATAAGTGCTTTTTACCGAAAGCTTAAGGTTAGATCACAAATAACCCCGAAATAGAGTTATCGCATAAATATCAACATGTAATCACTTAACATCAAGCCATATAATTCCTTTGTGTTTGTATATGCACCTACAGGAGAAACACTGAGTTTAAAGTATACCTGTGTTATTCTTCTTAAAATAGAAGATAAAATATCATAATAGGGTTGGTAATTTGGGTCATTAGGCTCATAATCACAACGTGTGTTCTGTTTCAAGCCAATCACGACTGTTACGGTTCTATACAGGATATTGATTCTAACGATTTATGCACTTTGGACCGAATACAGTTTGGTGTATCAAACGTTTAAACCCGCTAATGACTGTAGCGTATGTCATTTACATATTCCAACAGGTATATGTTCGTATACTGTGGTAGGGTGGCACCAAATATGCCATACATATACACCCCGCACATCCCACTTCGATCCAAAATGGCCGCCGTCCAGAGGGATCAAAGGCGATCAAGGGGCCGATAAATGGCATGGGTCCTCTGGTAGCGGCCATTTTGCATTGGTGTGGAGTGTATGTTTTTATGAGTCTTGGGGCATCCTACAACACCCTTTATATGACCTAAATATGTGAAGGGGTGAGACACCCCCACACACACTCTGTCGGAATACGTCCTTGTGTGTTCCCGAACTTCCCCACCGAATGTCCATACGTCTCAGATGAAAAACTAGAGTTGTAAGCACACGCATTTGATTTGTTTAACTGCGTGAAAATATGTATAAGTTTGATATATATATATAACAGATATAACATTGCGGGAAATGCAAGACTACTGATGGGTGATCCGATGGGGTAAGTATATCATTGGCGGATAGCATCGGAAACAAACAGATATCACACAACATTGTTTGATATTACATGCCGACGACTATAGCATTGTGATCAGGGTCCATACTAACTATTTTGTTTCAATTTGATGATATGGACAAGTATTATTTGTGGGTTCTTGTAAATACGCCAATCGGCCAATCACTTCCCCCATTGACACCCCACATATAATAGTATAGAGCATAGCTCAAGTATAGATTGAAGACTTCTAACTTCACACGTGATGAAATATCAGGGTATTCGTTTCGGTGTGGCCGGGAAATCGTGAACATACGTATGACGCACTGTGTAGGAGCTGTTACATCGGAAGTCATTCTATTGCCGGCTGTGTGATGGTTCAGGAATTGTTTTTTTTACGGTTCCTTATGATTAAAAATAAAACATTTCGGGACAAATCATACAGCATTATATATATCTTGAATGTATTAAACTTTCCTGAATGAAAATAGGCTGCAGAAGTGCTTTTTACCGAAAGCTTAAGTTTATATCACAATTAACCCCGAAATAGAGTTATCGCGTAAATATCAACATGTAATCACTTAACATCAAGCCATGTAAACATAATTCACAGTGCGAAACGCATTATGAAGGAGAAACACTGAGTTTAAAGAGAAAATATCCTAATAGGGTTGATAATTTGGGTCATTAGGCTCATAATCACAACGTGTGTTCTGTTTCAAGCCAATCACGACTGTTACGGTTCTATACAGGAGATTGATTCCCACGATTTATGCACTTTATGCCGAATACTCTTTTGTGTATCAAACGTTTTAAACCCGATAATGACTGTAGCGTATGTCATTTACATATTCCAACAGGTATATGTTTGTATATTGTGGTAGGGTGGCACCAGATATACATATACATATACGCCCGCACACCCCACTTCGATCCAAAATGGCCGCCGTCCAGATGGGTCAAAAGCGATCAAGGGGCCGATAAGTGGCATGTGTCCCCTATTTGGATTATCTGGGTGGCGGCCATTTTGCATTGAGGTGGGGTATATGTTTTTATGAGTCTTGGGGCATCCTACAACACCATTTGTATGACCTAAACATGTGAACGGGGTGAGACACCCACACCCACTCTGTCGGTACGTCCCTGGGTGTTTCCGAACTTTCCCACCGAATGTTCGTACGTCTCAGATGACAAACTAGAGTTGTGAACACACGCTATAATTGTCACAGTTTATGCTCTTCTGATCACTGTCATGTCATATTAGTATTTATCATATGACTCAATCATTATTTACGTTGGAAACTATGTCATAAATCAATTACATATCAATTACTAATTCATATCACCTTCCGATAATTTGATTGGTTTGTTGACAAAAAGTGTGTTCTGATTGGCTGAATGGCAGCCGGGGGCCGAGCCGCATCTCTGACTAAATGCAGGTCAAATTCGTGCGCGTCAATCAACGCGATGCCGAAATTCTCGCAATTATAATCTTGAAATATATAGTTTTGGACATTGTTATACGATAAATAGAATATGTAATTCGTATTTATCTAATAAACATACGATATAATGTCACACACTGAGAACAGAATAGCGCACTATATCTTCGCGTGCATATTATTTCTGCTAGTTCACCAGGTGTAATTGGGCTTCCGGTGCAATGAAGTGACGTCACATTTACCTTTTGCTGCCGATTTCATATAGCTATTTAGTGATTTGTGTGCGTTTTGGACATCATAATCAATTTATAGGTGTCATATGATAAATAGAATATGTAATTCGTGTTTCTCTCATATGATATTTATGAAACTCGTCACGAATATATTGGCACGAAGCTTGAGAAATGTTATTACTAATAGTGGAATAGTTATGTAACACATTCCTTTATCCCCGACTAATTAAGTATCGCATTTCATAGTTTCACTGATGATTCATATATAATTATGTATGCATGGACTCGTTTACTCGTCATTAAAGAACCACTGTGCGTTGTGATGCGGGAAACGACATTCCCTCGGCTGATAGAGATTGTCGCTACCAAGGGCCTTGACCATTCAAATTGACTTGAAACATATTTTATTTGCATAGGGATTGGGGCACAAGTTTTTACAACTTATGAAGCCCCTCTCCCGATACAATAATAACATTGAAATTTCGGAAGCACCTTTAAGTGTATTCAAAAGTAATATACATATGTATATACATACACATACATGCACATACATACATATACACATACATACATATAATGTATAATCTTTTAGGGGTCGAAACGCTTAGTCGTCGATATATTGCTGTGTGATGTAAAATAGACTCATATGTTTTGGGACGAGAGTTCCGCAATGTTGCTTATTATGAGATTTTCACGGGTTAGTTTCTCAGAAAACTCTGAGCGCTCTCTTTGGTACAATGGGCACATGAAGAAATAATGATATGCGTCTTCATACCGGTTTCCACACGAACATGCGGGGCTGTCAGCGATATAGTTGTTGAACATATCAGATCGGAGTTCACTACACAAATTACGTAGGCGACAATCAAAAAAGTTGTCCAACGTTGAAATGTCGAGGGGGACTGGGCGTGGGATCTATATGTTGCATGTTGGTTTTAAAGGTAGAGAATTGATCAGCGTTAGTGATTAATTTGGGAAGTTTATTCCATTCCATGACCATCTTTGGGGAAAATGACTGTTTGAAATGTTCAGTATTGCAGTAATATGAATAAAATTTACTGGGGCGTCTCCAATTATAGTCTGCAACTTCATGCGATCTAGGGGGAAGTGTAGGAATACAAGGAATACAACCCTGCGTCCACGAGCGACCGGGCAAGTCGCTAGCTGTAGCGGAATTGAATACATTAACCAATACGCTGCTGTCGAATTCGCTATGAATGTACGCAAAACGCAAAAAATAACACCCGCCGACCGCACCGCCACCAGGGTACCGAGCGAGATGGCGTGTACATTATGTGTTAAATTAATCACTTCCGCTGCAGCTAGCAACTTGCCCGATCGCATATGGATGCAGAAGGGTATTCGCTGGTCAGGTAGCTGGGGGAGGGATGTGGTCGGTCGGTGCCTTTTTTAATTGTGCGTACCTGATGGAACCGGCCGCACGTTATGGGTTAATCGTGCCGTTTCCGCTCAAGTTATCAACTTGGGGATTGGGACGTTTGTACTAAGAGGACTATTCCGCACAATAATTCATACCCCATTTCGTTCGGTCCTCTGGTGGCGCTGCGGTCAGCGGATGTTATTTTCGGCGTGTATGCGTCCATTCTTATATAGCGAATTCGACAGCAGCGTACGGGTTAATTTATTCACTTCCACTACAGATTGCGCCTTGCCCGATCGACCATGAACGCAGAGGGGTATTTGCCGCAAGATAACTGTGGTATTCCAAAGATTTATTCTCAATTTTAATGTAAACAGTTCGATTCCGAGCGTAGGATTGGTTATAGCTATGTTGGCATCCGCTCTGTTCTGATTGACATAATACATAAATACGCAGGAACACTCAGCAAAGGGGTGAAGGAAAGGGAAGGAAACAAATTAAGTTGAGTCCGTGTGTACTATACTTCTCTCCCGAATATATCGTATACTTATTAATAAGTGCTGGATTGGTTATAGCTATATATGTTTGGCCTCCGTTCTGTTCTGATTGACATAATACATACAATATGATATTCTAGATATTTATGATCAGTTTTATGGGGTCATACTGACATAAACTGCCACATAATGCATTATAACCACAGTTATATGATTTCAATGTTGTCTGGTGTTTAGCCTGACATATCAAGTTACAAGTTATAGTTACAGAACATTGGGGTCTTCCCGTTCACCCGGAATGTATGGTGTCGGGTCAATGTGTCATAATCGGGTACATCATAGGGATGCCGACTATAGTTTATATCTTAGTTTGGTGGAGAATTTCCAGTCACCTGACAAAATTGTAGCCGACACGATAATTTCAATTTCACACATTATAATTAATAGATAAGAGCAACATGACGTAAAAACTTGTTTTACATAACAAATCCAAATATGTTTATTCTCATTAAACCATATACAAATACAGTATTTGAGAGAAAATATAAAGTGAAATACATGTAATTAAATATATATACATAATACCGACGTGTTATAGGTATCTCGAGGTGTATGGTGATTTTTCGTCATTTGGCTGCACAACGTTATCCTTATTATACATTGAGAGAGACTGTAAAAGTGACACATCACGCCAGTCTTTTTGACACAGAACTCTATTAAATAGGAATGTACACGTATATGATTCAGGGGAGAAGCTCGTATCGAACATGTTGACAACACCTGGATGTTTGAATTGACCCATTAGTCGAGATTCCACAATACTTATTGTTAATGCTTAGTTCTATAATTTAGATCTTCAAAAAAATACAATATATATTGTTGTGTAGTTTATATATATATAATTCATAAGTATGTGATTATATGTCGATCGGTACTTTATGATACAAATAAGGCGAACGGGTCTATTGTGTCACTTTAACAATGACACATCAAGCCAGTCTGATCCTAGTATGGGAGAAACTTTTGATATAATACACAGCATGATACACGATCATTGACAGAACATTGACCTTGTATTTGTTGGTCTCGTCATTGTATAATGGTGAAGTAATACTCCGTCCGATTTGGTACCAAATTATTCGAACTTTTCCAAGTCAATTTTCCTTTTATCAGGCAAATTTGTGCATCAACTCGTTGTCTGGGGGTACACATAATACATGACCGTTTAACTGGGAATTAGCGGCCATCTTGTAAACTCGTCGATTTTCGCGACCGACCGGAGTTCGAAAAGTCCGAATCCTTCAATATTATTATGTCGTCAACAGATGTTAAAGATGATGTGTCTCATCCCTGAACATTCTATATTGATTTAGAGCACAGCTACTGGATGTAAAGGTATACGGTAATGTACATGTATACAATAATACTTTTGAGCCTAGTTATCATGAGCTACTTGTCGTAGAATGTTACGACATGTTTGAATGAAAATATAATTATTAAGGGTGCGTGCATGCGCTGTCAAGTTTGTCAGGTATAAATTGCAGGCAATTCGTCCTAGAACACCACATGTTGCCAGAATTTGAAGGCAACATGCATATAAAATGCATCTTTGTCCAAGCTAATGACGTAAGAAGTAAAATGCCACGTGTAACTGACCCGTATACAACTTATTCTTGCGAGATAATTGCATGCAATCTACTGGAACATTTCTGTAGCATCGCTACTGGTAAAATAACAGTTTTAACTTCTCACGTAGTTAGCTGTTGTACATAAACAGCTTATAGACATTTTTACATTTGGTTTCTGGCACAGTGTATATAGCTTTCTATTACGAAATGCCTGCAACAGAATATATCACCTGGCAAATTTGCGAGTGTATGAACATTCACACAATCAATAGTTTGCACGGTATATATATGTTTTGCAGGCATTTCGTCGTATAAAATCATATGGTGACAGAATGTGAATGGACAGGTACATATAAAATGCATCTGTACCACCGATAAATACTCAAGATGTATAATCTATGTAGTGTCACACGTAGAGATGCCACTGAAAATTGACTATAACTAGCATGCAATGATCTCGCAAGAATCGATCATACAGGTATTTATCGATAGCAAACTTGCGATTTGAACGTACCCTGACGTAAGATTAAAGCCCCTTGGCCACCCTGTGCCAATGCATTCTCTTATATATGAGAGTCGACCATAGGTCGCCTCGCATATATAAGAGAATGCATTGGCATAACAAATTTTATATTATTTTTTATAATTGTTAAAAAATGTAAATAAAAATGAAAAAATTGTTAAAGAATGTAATAAATAATGATAAAAACATGATAAAAGTTGTTAAGGAATGTAAGGAAAAAATGATAAAGAATGTAAGAAAAAAATACAATAAAAGATGAAAATTGTTAAAGAATGTATGAAAAATGATAAATAATGATAAAAAATGATAAAAATGGTTTAAGAATGTAAGAAGAATTGATAAAAAATGATAAAAAAAAAACCTGTTAGGCTATGGTCGACTCGCATATATAAGAGAATGCACTGGCATGGGATCTTTAATGTTGCGCCAGCGCAGCTCCCGTCACCAAAGGGTTAAAGCCACTTGGTGGTTTGCGCTCAAAAATTCATTCAATAATATTCGTTTTTGAATTTTTCCCGGCATCGAAATAGGTCGATAAATACTTTCAATTACCTATCTACGAGCATTATAAGTCACATAATGACTTATTTAAGTAATAAAAAATACAACTTTGTGTGCCAAGACAACCACAGGGACATAACTTTCAACCCGGGAAGAAGATAGGAAATCTCTGTCAGAGGGGCGCTCGATTACCAAACATATCAGCGTCGCTGTTGACCACATATAGATCACAAAAGTACTGAGCACCAAATCGAATTAGCGAGCGTCCATGCAATAACATAGGGAAATGATTTGTGGAGTAAACAGAACACGGTCTTGAGGATTAGCAAGACCAGATGTATCGCCTAGAAAGCTACTGAAACCAGGAGAGTTAATAGGACCCATGGGGAGATGACGATAACTCAATTACCCTAAGTACGATGAACCGACGCGCCGTGAAAATACACATGGCCGTCATTAGCAGACACCGGGTATTTTAGGAAGAAGCAAGCGGACATGAGAAGACAGTTCTAACCAGTTTCTATCTGACCAACACAAGCGATCATCACGAACCCTCGGACGCTTAGAAGAGCAGAGTGGAGCAATGGACGGAAATACAAGGTAAACATTATGCTCTTGTATTTCTAACAACGCCCCACTGATGCGCCGACGGAGGAAGAAGAAGAGCAGACGACAGGAAGACGAACTCAACCGGAACTCAACCGAGTAGAAGACAAGCAGACACACACAACCTATGAAGACGGAAGAAGATCCCAACCCAAGCAGACGACAGGAAGAGAAACCCAGATACCGATGATTGAACATTATTGACTTTGTTATATATAAATAATCAAACCGTTCTGATAGCCTTAAGAGTTATATGTACCCGTATTGGCACATATCTCTTAACTGGTGCCTTCGAGCCAGGATCTGAACGCTAATCACAGACACAACGTGAAGCCAGAAGAGGAACAGTGTGAACAGAAACAGTGTGGGAAAATTCGCAAAACGTGAGTCTAATTGTTTATTATCATAATGGCTACCCAACAATCAATTGGTGTTCTCGCCCCATTAACAGAGTCTATCAATTCTCAAATTGCTGCAATGGCCATGACTACGGTGACACAGGTAGTGACGTCATTTGACGGGGACCCCACGAAATACCACGGGTGGGTCAAGTCGATAGAAAAATGCGCGATCCTAACCGGCGCTAACGAAGCAAAGAAGCCCTACATGGCATTCCAGAGCGCGACGGGCCCCGTATCAGATTTTTTACAAAGATATTTGGCCACGAATCCTAACGCCACGTGGCAAGACACAAAAACTGAATTATCTAGTCGATTTGCCGAGATAAATGACATTCAATTCGCCTTTTCGATGCTAAGAAAAATCAAGCAAAAACAAAACGAAAATTTACATGTGCTTGCCGAACGAATTTTGGAGATCGCGACGGTGGCATACCGAGAGCAAATCGGCGGGATCAACGCGGTTGAAGGCCAACTCGTAGGGTTTTATATTGACGCTTTAAGAAGCGACAGTTTGAAAATGAAGTTGATCAGGGATGCGCCGAAGACACTAAAATTGGCAGCCGACATCGCCATGCGGGAAATGGGGATCCGACGGGTATTCAACCTACGAACGGGCCGCGAAAATTACAACGAAAACGAACCGGAAGCAATGGAAATCGATAGTTTCAGAAACAAACGCGCGAGAACAACCTGCGATATTTGCGCAAGCGATAGCCACACGACCCGTGAACACCGATCACGCCCGAGACAGGTGCATGTCGAAGCGGTGGTTAAACCACGAACAGTCGAATGTTGGACGTGTCAAGGTGACCATTTCGCTCGCGACTGCCCCTTTAAGACCGAAAACCGAAGGCACGTATCTTGCTGGGGTTGCAACAGTAATCACTTGGCTAGAAATTGCCCCTCTAAATCCGGAGATTCGAAGCAAAAGCAATGGAACACGCCAATAACGCCACCTAGGGGAATCCGCCGAGATCAGCCGAACCGATCACGTGACATATCCCATGATACACCGCGACACAGCCGGAGATATCCGACATTAAACGAACCGCCACGAATGATGACCCCGCCCACATATGCAAAAAACTAAGGAATCCTCTCATTGAGGCCACAAATGGGAGGAAATATAACATAAATATTGTAGGGAACCCCAGCTCGTGTTTAGTCAGAATAGGTAAAAATAAATATCGCTCATTAGTGGATAGTGGAGCGGAAGTATCATTGATTCACAAACGCGTCTATGACGCATTACAGTTCCGACCAAAACTAACTAGGGAACACATCAACCTTAGCTCCGTGAATGGGAAGTCACTGGGCGTACTTGGTAGCGTGGAACTGACCTTCAGAATGGCGAAACTAAAATTAACCCATAAATTTTATGTGGCGAATGATATGACCCGGAATATGATCTTGGGGAGGGATTGGTTGACCTCTCGGGGGGTCAGACTATATTATGATCTGGGATGCCTCAAGGTCAGTGACGTGTACGTCCCATTGGAATCGGACGCGCACATAGCTTCCCTGCTGAGATTGACCAGCAAGGTTAGCTTAAAGCCTCAAACATCAACTTTATGTATGGGAAAATCAAAAAACTTAGCTTCTCTTCGCAAGTCGACATTAGTAGAGGTGGCCCAAATCGAGAAAGGTTACCTAGCATCAAAACCCGGTTTGGAGGTAAGGAAGTCGATTTCTGAACTAGGTAAAAGACATCAAGTCCCATTGCTACTTGTGAACAACACTAATAAAACCGTTTATCTACGGCGCGGCAGTGTAGTTGGAAAATCAGTCACGTATGGACGAAGACGCAATCGGGCTGGGAAAGGTTATTTTCAAATAACATTACAGCAAGAGCCTAAATCATTTATGATGGTACACAAACACGTGAAACAGGCGAAACGCCAACAAGCAGCGAAATTTAACAAAAAGGCCACAGACACCAAATTCGAGATTGGCGAGGCCGTCTATGTGAAGAATCATTAACGAAAAAGCAAACTTGAAAGCAAATGGAAACCCTACTTCCGCATAACCAAGCAAATAACGCCCGTTACTTTCGAGTTAAGGAATCAATTAACTGGGAAAGTCACACAATCCCATGCTGAACATATGCGCAAAGCCAACCTGGAATGGGAAATCCCCAAAACTGACAACAACAAGCGTGCTCAAACGTATGTTGTTCCCCCCGAAGACGAAGATAGCGACGTTCCTGCCCCTAACCCTGTGGGTGGGTCTTCTGGCGATGAAACAGAACCATTACCAGATGATGTAATCGCTCGATATCGGAGACAATGTTCGGACTCCGATGACGAAGATGTCCCTTTAAGCGAGCTTAAGATGCGCTTACAGCGTAGGAAAACGCGACTCGCGCGCTCAGAGCCGCTACAAAACCCTGACTCGTCCATGGACGAGAGACCAGAGCCGAGTGCCAAGGCACGACGCGCTCCAGCGCCTCGTCGACACGGGCGCAAAGTAACAAAGATGGTTACGAGTGATGACAGCTCAGAGGATGAGTTAATGGAAGTGGCCGCCATTGAACAAAACCCTCGTGAATGTAGGCCCGTACCGGCCCCTCGCAAGTGTAAGCAGCTCATGAATGGAGCGAGCAGCAACTTAATAGATAAACCGTTGTTTCAAGCCGTGCTATCAGCAATAATAATTGAGTGCTCGAAACAGTGACCTGGGGTCCATTACAGAAGAAATGCGACCCTACCCTTAACTGGCTTATTGGCAAACCTAACCTGGCTTCGTAAATGTTGAAAATAGTTAGCCCAACGCCCCAGACCGAATCGCGAATAAATAGTCATGTTCGGATCAATGACAGGTCGCGCGCCCCATGAAACCCGGCACGTGCGCATGACGATTTAATAAATAAAGCTTTGAACTTTGCAATCGCGCACCGAGAGATAACGTGCACGCCGCCACCCTTAGGGTTACTACGTTTGAGCGCACCCCGCTCAAATAAACACGATCGAAAATATGCTCACGACTGACTTAGTGAACAAAAAAGTATTACCCCAATGAATGGTAGAGATGGCCATGGTAGTATTTTGCCCTAGTAACGTAGTTACAGTAGTAATTTTCATTATCTTGACCCACCGATTCTGGTGGAAATTTGTTAAACATCAGTTGCCAAGGTTAGCCATTATGTATAGTAAGCAGTTAGACCAGCGACCTGAGGATATCCTGAATGCCGTGTTCAAAGAACCCATCGACGAAGCAATGGAGACGGATGCACCAAAGCCGTCTGCGCTATTCCGGGACAACACTCAGGAACGCCTACATGTATATCCAATTATAGCCGTCAGAGGCTGACCACATCTGTGGCGGATTTGGATTAGTATTAATTATGTATCGTATATTAATGTATTCCGAATTTCCTCCGTAATTATTGTTGCGCGGATATCAGAATCATTCGCATGTATATAGACATTTATGCATTTCATATATTTCAAATATTAATTGTTGCATAACGATGTCCAGGGTATTATAGTTGTATAATCATCAGAATGATTATAGCAAGCGTTGAATAGGGACTATAAATCCCGACATTCAGTCATACGTTTTGATAATTGAAATCAATCACCCCGACTATCTTGTGTTTAAACTGTTCGTCAACAAATCCATCTATATAATTAGTTGTAAATTCCATTTTCGTATTGGGCCGATCTGACGACCCTCAAGCGATACCGATAAATTGGAAAATTAACCATTGTGTATTCTGACTGTGTCATTTGTTCTCAAACCTCACACAAATATCCGTTTGAGTATTACAGGCTGACCATGGCGGTGGAACAAGGGTCGACCAGTTGTCAGAACCTACCCCATACTCGGACATTGAGGACGAAAATACCTCGACATCCGATGATGACGAAAATGACGACGCCATGAAATTTCAATCATAGTTTTACACCGAAAGAGTCACAGCCAGTGGGTCGGAGTTGTCTGAGAGACGCCCAGACGACCCGATCTACACGGAGACGACCGACATCGAACCAGCTATCCATCGCCGATGCCGCTGTTGCGAAACACTTCGACGAATCATCGACCTGCTGCGCAGCGACGAATTGGACTTGCGATTTCAAGATCAACTTTAAATCGAAAAAGTGAAGGAGTAATGTGCCAAGACAACCACAGGGACATAACTTTCAACCCGGGAAGAAGATAGGAAATCTCTGTCAGAGGGGCGCTCGATTACCAAACATATCAGCGTCGCTGTTGACCACATATAGATCACAAAAGTACTGAGCACCAAATCGAATTAGCGAGCGTCCATGCAATAACATAGGGAAATGATTTGTGGAGTAAACAGAACACGGTCTTGAGGATTAGCAAGACCAGATGTATCGCCTAGAAAGCTACTGAAACCAGGAGAGTTAATAGGACCCATGGGGAGATGACGATAACTCAATTACCCTAAGTACGATGAACCGACGCGCCGTGAAAATACACATGGCCGTCATTAGCAGACACCGGGTATTTTAGGAAGAAGCAAGCGGACATGAGAAGACAGTTCTAACCAGTTTCTATCTGACCAACACAAGCGATCATCACGAACCCTCGGACGCTTAGAAGAGCAGAGTGGAGCAATGGACGGAAATACAAGGTAAACATTATGCTCTTGTATTTCTAACAACGCCCCACTGATGCGCCGACGGAGGAAGAAGAAGAGCAGACGACAGGAAGACGAACTCAACCGGAACTCAACCGAGTAGAAGACAAGCAGACACACACAACCTATGAAGACGGAAGAAGATCCCAACCCAAGCAGACGACAGGAAGAGAAACCCAGATACCGATGATTGAACATTATTGACTTTGTTATATATAAATAATCAAACCGTTCTGATAGCCTTAAGAGTTATATGTACCCGTATTGGCACATTTGAACACGATGTGTTTGGTACTAAACAAATACAGCCATTTGTACGACATGGAACAGAACATTTGAGCGTTCCGTGTTAGTCTATTCCTGATATGGTAGAAAATTATCTGATACCTCACTCCCAATTACGTAGACAGAATTGGATGTTCGAATGAGTCATGCCTGTTTAAGTCAAATATGTGTGAGACATAAGATATGTTGTGTTTCCAGGAGATAGAACATCTTTAAAGTGACTAGCTGTATTTTTAATAATTAAATATTTTAATGATAATCCATACAAGTTTCCACACATGCAATAAAACTAAGTGACTCAAGCAAAACACGATCAGAACTTAATCGGATTGACCCATATATACCAGTATACAAATGCGCACCCATTAGGTGAATATCGAAGGAATTACTTCAAAATGTATTTGAACAAAACCATTGCCCAGACATAAACCCTATTTGAGCTATATCACTAACTGCCGCTAATCTCAGTAGAGTCGACTTAGTGTAGTTTATTGATACAAACCTGATCGCCAATGAATCGCGACACAGAGAGTTTCCCATAATAGCGATTGGCACACGGGCGCTGTCGGAAACTTCTATACCGTCTGCGGTAGTAAGTCTGTCCGCATATCGAATTTCCACGAACGACCAACTTGGAGACACCAAAGAAGGCACTTCTTCGTGTTTGGACATTCGTTTTGGAGTATTTTGTCTGCATTGCGTAGGTCCTATTCCTGGTTCGGTCTAAGTCTGAATTCTTTATGGTAGTCGGTCGGCGCCTTCATATTGTTCGCTGATTTTCCAATAAAAGGTAAGGCTAAAGGGCGTTTGATTATTAAAGATGGTGTAAGTCTTCCGTGACCTTTATGTACAGATTCAGGTGTTTAAAATAACATTTTTGGGTCAGAGTAACCATTCCATTGGATAATCTTTCACTGGGTAAACATAACTACTGGATTTTCACCATTTTTTTCAAATTATTTCACAGGAACTGGGACATATTAAATTTTTTATTTTTTGTTTTTAGAAATATGTGGCTAGTTGAAAGTACATTATTACATTTTGATTGAAACTACTTCTTTTGAAACACTTATGTGAATTACATGTATGCGTAACACCAGATGTTTATCGTGTGTTCATTTGGGAAGAACAATGCAAATGTGCCTTCAGAATTTGGACGTGGAACCAGGAAGAGATAGAGCATCTTTAAAGTGTTTTGTTATAACTTGGTACGTGTACAAACAATTGTCAAAATTTAGGGGCACTAATCATCATCTGCCCATAGAAACAGAGTCGAGGTCTAAGTCTAAGAAACCTATATTGCAGAGCGAATGTGCACTCGCTATTCAATAAGGGACGAATACCATTTGATTATGGAAAGTTAACTGATTAAGAAACAGAGTTCTACCCACCACCTTACAGAGCAATTAAACTGTATAATTTCTTATCAATTATAGCTCTATTTCCAATTTTTAATAAATCAGGCTATTCGTTATTGAAATTGAGAACAATTTTACAAAATTCTCGACCATCAGTTGCAACCTCTCCTGGTTAGCAAACGGACGGACCAGACTGGCAACCTGTCAAATGTCAATACATTTCCATGGCGCATGCGCCGACCAGTGGGTCCCTATATAAGCAAGGGGGGGGGGGTCGGAATTTTTTTCAGGCACGTATGGCATTTTTTCCCTTTCGATAATTTTTTGTACCCACCCACCCCCACCGCCAATTTTTTTTCCGTTTTCGGCAGTTTTTTCCGACCATTTTTTGACACCCACCCCCCTTTTAACACTAAAACAGAGATTTGAGGGGGGAATTCACTGTAAACAGCTGTATATGAATTTCTGTGCATACTATTTATCATGGATGTTAACATGGACATGTAAATAGGAATGAGTCATTTTGAGGTCATTCGGCCAAAAAAACATGGCTGCCAGCTGCCATCTTGGATTTCAAAATTTGCAACAAAATACAACACGATAACTGCCTGCAGTCAGTTTACCAGTTAGAATTACATTATTTCTCTCATTCAAACTGATTCAAAGTGGTTTTGAAGCCCAACTGATTGCCAAAACACTAAAAAAACAAGCAGGAATTATTTTTTTTAGTTGCGGAAAAAATTGCTTGTTGGTGGCTTTGACCACCCACCCACCCCGGCATACGTGCCGGAAGAATTTGTTTCACCCCCCCCCTGATATAAGCGGAAAATGACTAATCAAATTGTCAAATTAGCCAGAGCCAATAATCTGGGCTACTCCACTACCCGAAAAAGCACAACGTAGCAAAAAGAATCGAGACTCCACTCGCATGGCAAAGATATGTATTGTTTATTGTCATTCCGCTTTTTTTTGTTCTTCGTATACCATATATCTTGGTTGGACGATTAAAATATCTATCTACCTAAACACACCTGATGCTGTAAACATGAACAATTTGTATGTGTTTTAAAGATACCAGTACGCCCAACATTTTGCGTATAGATAACTCCTCGATTAGGTTATATATACTTCACGAGAATGGGATTTGCAGCAATTGGCGAACTATACCCTATTCATTTGGATCACCGCTGCGACACTTTGTCCTTCCGTCCTTGTACATATGCGACGATGGTAAAATTGTACAATTATTTATTTAAAATCATGTTATATTTACTAGCCATTTTATTTGTTTGAACTAATATTGAATTCACCGCCTATCGAAATCACAACTATTCTACAGTGAAACAGTTACACCAATCAATTTGTTATATACATGTAATTTCTCATGCTCTTCGACGTCTTCGTATATCTCAAGTGATTTAAACGACTGAAATAAACAAATTAAAATTGCACCATTGTGCTATTCATATTGTTTTGATCGTATGTTACACATGTAATTAGTCTTATTAGAACAACAATACGGATATTTAATCTTGATTCCTGAATCACACACCATGGCGCGAAGCTATATACATTAAATACGCACCATCTCTTGTCTTCCCGGCAGACGACCGGACTAGCTGCCGTTCTGTTTTTACTTGATTATTGTCATTTTCTGTATATATTGTCATGTATGTACAGTATATATTCTTCTCACAAAGTAGGATACACTAAATATATATGCCACTTACTTCCAACAACCCCCTAATAGGGAGTCTAACAATTTACGACTTCAGACCAAGGACATGAAAACGTTTTTTTGTAATACTGAAGCATATAAAATCCTTTGTGCCTGCATATTTGAGTCTATGGAATGATCTACTTCCAGGCGCCAAACAATTTGAAACCATATCGGATTTCAAATCTTTTCTTAATACTGATCGTATCGTGAACCCCCGTTACATGGAATTTGCTTGCACAAGACAAAGTCAAATTTTCTATTGTCGACTACGTCTAGGGTGTCGCAACCTGAACTACAATTTATGGCGCAATCATTTGCAGACAATCAGTATTGTATATTGTATATTAAATATGTGGCGAAGTTGAAACGATTTCACACTGCTTGCGCTATTGTCCAGTCTTTGAAGCCGAAAGAGACACATGTCTCGACAACCTTAATAATTTGGGAACAAAAACACTCTTAGCAGGTTCTAAATAACTTCCCCTGTTCATAAACATTGAGAAATTCGCTTAATGTTCAAAAATATATATTATTAACTGGCAGATTCAAGCCATATTATATGCACAGACCTGATGTATACAATCTAGGATATATATATATATATATATATATATATATATATATATATATATATATATATATATATATATATATATATGTGGGTAAACAATTAACATTGAAATCAACAATTAAAATCAACAATCAAAGTATGTGTAATATCCCAAAGTACCCTGGCAAAACTTGCTTTCATTGATAGGGGGGGGGGGCTATCAGGCACACTGGCATTAAAAATACCAATAGTTATTTGATTTAGCTATTTACATTCATATACATTGAATTGTACATTCTATTTTTGTCTTTATGAAACGGTTACCATCCAGTATTCTATATGTGTTGGAGACGACTTAAGATAAGCGCTAAGTTTACTGCCAAATCCTGTTTTGGTCCCGGAACCGGATCGGGGTATCAAAAACGAGCATTACTTGAGTGTAATTTGATGCGCCAAAAGTAATACGTGGGCATTTCAAGACCGTTCATAAAAAAATGTGGGTTTTACCTATATATATGTATAGTGTCCTAAAACTAATAAATGAATTTCCGATATAACATGTGTATATTTTCAGAGACATAAATATGTTTGAACCACCTGACATTATGGTTGCATTTGTTGCATTTCGGTCTGGATCCGAGGATAACTATAGGTTAAATATCCACGGTCAGATTTTACACAAAATATGCAGAATAAAAGAGAAATACTTGCTAAGGCAGCGTGCATACGCTGGCAAGTTTGCATGGTATGCTTTTGTGGGCATTTCGTCATAGAAAACCACATGGTGCCAGAATATGAACGGAACCATGCACATAACATGCATCTGTACCAAAGCGAAAGACATGAGAAGTAACATTTATCTAATTCCACTTGTAACAGTGCTATTGAAATTTGCCTTCAAATACCTGTATGATTTATTCTTGCGAGATAATTGCATTATATTTACAGGCAAATTTCGGTAGCATCGTTCCTAGAGGAACTACAGAGATTTTTACTTCGCACGTAGTTAGCTGTGGCACAGATGCACTTTATGTGCTTGTTTCCGTTCATATTATGGCACCATATCGTTTTCTACGACAAAAGGCCTGCAAACCATGCCGTGCAAACTTGCCAGTGTATGAACGTATCCTAACACCGTCTTTGGTATCACACCGATATCTCGAAAATTCACAAAATCATTCGCGAGCAGGCTATTTTCGTGAAAATAAGCACATAACGGGCTTATTTTAATGAGCGAAATAAGGTCATATTGGCATTATTTAATCTCAATATACGCTCTATATGGACCTAAAACGTGGCTTTTAAAACAGTCTAATACGGGATGCGTTTCATACAAAATAAGTCCATATGCGCATTATTTGAGCTACCATTTCTCATGTTTTTATTGTGGCCAATTATTAGGTGCAATATGAACCTATTTGAAGGGGGGTATGTTGTCGTGAAAAATACTTCGAAAATGATCACAAAAGTTCATAACTGAGAACGCTCTTTATGATATACCGCTTTTTAATCGACGGAAGAATGGGTGCTCTTTAAAAATTCAAAACATTTTGAAACTTCTTATTTTGAAAGTAGATATCTTGCCATCAAAACTTCTCAATTAAAGGCCCACTTAATTTTCGAGTCACCGGTTAGTTTTTATAGTGCCTTAATTTTAATAACGGTTTTAATAACAATATATGCCATAAAATATAACTAAATACTATAATTCGTCACCATTTGAAACGTCTGTGTCTCAGAAGATGCCAATAGAGAAATGGAAAAAAAGCTGAAATCATAGAAAGATCCCCACATTATGGCTCCCAGAATGCAACATAATTCTAACCAAATTTGTATTTTCAATGGAAGTGGAATAACTATATCTTTAAGATATTGAGTTATTCCCCCTCCATTGAAAATAATACACTTTGCACAACAAAACAGATGAAACTTGAGCTAAAAAACACGTCGGTTACTCAACAAAAACAACATGTTCACAGTTTTTTACACCAGATAAGTTGATGATACAATGTTTCAAAGCTTCCTCTTTCAAATGGTATATAATATGGCATATATTTTAATTTAGAAAAACGGGTCTATGAATTTCTCCAGCATGGTAAAATAAAGAGCGTTTCCCTTGGTTGTATATTCTTGATATGTGACAAAATAAAGAGCGTGTACCTCACTTATCTGCTAAAGATTTAAAGCAGTTGAACAATATATATATTTTTGCATAATGGTAGAGTGCATAAAATATTATATCGCCAAGTACATAGGGCCTGCATTTAGGTCGATATTTAGGTCAAATGAGCCATGTAAACATATCTGTACAAACTACGCGCGAATACATGACTTGGGAATTCGGCTAATTTGGTTTCGATCGGGTGTTGGATCTGTTAATCGCGGTCCGATTAGACAACAAATTAATCAAATTTTCCTAAGCCAATTTCCGCTAACCAGGCAAACGAAATGAAAAATACTTGCAAGCACCATCATTCGTATAACACAGACATCGCGAAAATAACAACAAAAACATTAGTAATGCGTTGCAAACGATCGTAATTGATAACGCTCTTTATTGGCTGTCGATTTTTTTAATTGGAAGCATCTTGACTTCTTTGTCAAAGACGATTATTGGTCGCCGGACAAAATTTTCACAACGTGTTTCCCCATTTGAACGTCCATATCTTACCATCAAAACATATTATTATTTATTGTTTATATATTCAAGGCAGACCCCATCCCATGGCACCTGATGCAGGCATACTAAGCAGTCTCACAAGTTCACAACTCTGTATAGCTTCCCTCTCTTTTCCTAAGTCTCTATCTCGCTCTCTCTCTCTCTCTCTCTCTCTCTCTCTCTCTCTCTCTCTCTCTCTCCCTCTCTCTCTCTCCCTCTCTCTCTCTCCTCCTCCTCTTATACTCGCCATCCACCCTAAAATGTCTCTCTCACTTCGTTCTCTCTTCTGCGTTCTCTTCTTCTCACCTTCATCGGCCTCTCACGACACTATCATTACCATTATAATATTCAAATCCTTCGCGTTTGATCTCCGTCTCCACTGTCTTATTGGAGAGAGGGTGTGAAACAAAAGGGGAGCAAACTTAACACAAGAAAACCATAGTCAGAAATGGTAACGCCACCAAGATCATATTATTAGCCATAAATATAAATTATAATATAAAATATATTGGTTACATGAATGTATCTCCTCAGAATTCCGTTAAAACAACTAATCCTTCAAATGATTACAAAAATCTTCGGCTTATTACTGCAGGTTTTTCATTCACCAAACCAGAAAGCTTCTAAATGCGGATAAAAAATTGGGTTCCCGCCATAAAATCTTCAAGTGTGCATGGCCCAGCCATTGTTCATACCTAAACACCGAACGCAATTAACGCGGTCATAATATTTACATACTGCATCGAATACACACCCCACGAAAACCCGAAATGTGTTGTCCTGCGAGATATCCCATCGCTATAGCTCAATTTGACACGGCCAGATTAGTCTTTCTACAATATCCTAAAACAATAAAGCTTCTCACATCATCGGCATAGTCAATAGAACTTTCACGAACTTGGACATTCCAACTACAGCTTTTACCGTAATCGGGGTCGCAGTACAACTTGAACGCGTCCCAAAATAACCGGAAAAAAACAATTATCTATTTATAAAATCCACATAGGTCCACAGATTTCAAAAATTTGCCCAAAAGTATACACCGGTGTTGTTAATAAGCCATTTGGGATTGTTGATTAACCCCCTTTCCATGCAATTAATCTACATATAACATATTGTCAAATATATTGTCAAATGTTCATATTTATTACGTGGATTATGTAGGATTGAAATAAAAATATGTTTACACTAAACATGATATTAATGGGCTTATGTTTACGATCTAACTATTTTCTGCTTTTGAAAACTTAAAAATCGTTTTTTTAAAGTCTCAAATAGGAGGCGGAATCTTTATTGTACCGCTGTTTGCCTCGAGATTTGCCTCGAGATATCGCATGACAAAACAACTCTTCGAACACGGTCGAAGGTGAATCCAATTACGCCTTAATGTTCCTCGCTCGTGAATAATATATAGTTCTGCCAAATTATATAGGTGCAGTATCTGTCTTTATTGGTTGAATGTTCTTCGCTACTTATAGGGAGAGCTACCTGTGCGTTGTCTCCAAGGATTACAGTAGTGGTTCAGTTATCTAATCAATAATTGAATTATTGTATGACAATTCGCAAACAATTCTGTGTTATAGACAATCATCTAAGGTCAATGCGTCCTATCATCTCGGGGCATCTAACCGAATAGCCCAAAATAGAAAAATGATAAAATTGATATTGTGATGTTTTCTACCGGACCGTATACATAGTATATTCCTGTTTCCTTGCCAGAACATCAAACACGTTTTGAACTGGTGGAGTATGATTTCTACTGGCGTAGCTCGAATATAATTCATGACATGATCTTGGGCGGAGGCTGCATGTTGGGTGATGGCCATTTAGAGTTTTAGCGATGTTATGTGTGGAACTAACTTAACTAAATAGCGCCGACATACAAATAACACAATAATGGGAAAAACGTCGTCCTCACTTCATGGTGAGCTGATAGTAGTTCGGTTATCTATAAAATCCCAAATATGTAGATCTTTCTCCACCAATCTGTAACCAACCCACAAACTCAGTGTTTGCTGTTCTTAATTGCATGTGTCGCAATGGTAAATGGCAGACATATCTACTGACAAACTTGTCAGTATGTGTTCAGAGATACCATCCATATTTAAAATAATTTGTTTGCGGTATAGTTTTCTTTCAAATGATAGCATAGATTGTTTTGTTTCTTTGCCATAACCCCTATATATAGATACGTAGTAATGATAAAGAAAGTTCCAAAATAGATTAATATAATATGAATCGTACGTGACACTTAGTGGGGCAACCACACACCCTGTGCCTCGAATTTGTGTTTTTTATCGGCGACATAAGTCTGATAATAATGTATGTAACAGCATGCAATGGCATGTATTGTCATGAATTGTGCAATCTTGTCTAGATTCTGGCCTGCAAAGCCAACATGACGTAAATGACATCATGAACCGTGACCATGACGTCTTCTCTGGTTTTCATTGAGCTAACTGACGAAATTGGTCTTTAGAAATTGAAACAAATATGCCTAAATCACACGGGAATTCTTCGGAAGTTGTGAAGTTGACAGTTTTATTTTCATTCCGTTGGTCCACTGCCGCTTCCGAAATTTAACAATCTACAGACAGATGCCAACCAGAATTTCACACAAAAAACGTACACGCCACCAGAATGTGGTTCATCGCTATATTGAATATAAAGAAAAAATATATGACGTCATCATTCGCCTCCGCCAAAGATATAAGCACCAATATCCATGTATATACCTTGGAATTCTTGCTAGTGTCACATTCCGGCCCGGTTCACAGGACCAAAATATGTGGATGAAAAAATCATGTACTAGTTTTATACGCAGTCACGTATTCTCATGGCAAAGTAAGAGCGTTCATTGTTAGACGATATCCTGATATATTAATAAAGAGCGTGCATTGTTAGACTATACCCTGATTTGTTATCAATAAAGAGCGTTCATTGTTAGACTATATCCTGATATGTTATCAATAAAGAGCGTTCCTATCACTTCTGGGCAATTTTTGTTTGAAAGTTACTATGACTTTTGTTAATATTAAATTCAGATTCGATAAAATATATGCCTTAGAACGTAATTTCCGAATGGGTTCAAACTAACGAACATTTCTTCGGTATCACCAAGGAAGAATTCCATTGTAGAAAATGTTGAGACATTTCGTGTAGTAAGTGGCCATACTATGCATTTTCCCCACTACCAAACAACGAAGATTTTGTTTAGGTTCAGAAGAGCCATGTCAGTTTAATATCCACTTGTGGTGGTTTCTGTAATATAATTTTAAATCGCACCCATTGAAATATAGCCAATTCCTAAACTACTGCTTCACAGCAAGTACGTGTTACATTTGTAATTGGATATTTCATAAAACGAGAGAGATATAAGAGAACAATCACATTTATTATTTTAAAAATATAAACAGGCATTCATATAATATTAACAACATTGGTTCCATGCAAGGAATCAGTTTAATCACATGCATTAAGCACTATACATATAGTCCACTGACAAGCACGGGAACGGATTTGCACTATATTGAACACTGTGGTGTACGGTTGAGACGTACATGTACGCTTCTCTTCAGTCTCAGTCATGGAATCACATGAAGGATCGGGTGTTTCCGCCGTAGTTTTGAGGACAGTACTTGATGGTGTGAGAATCGTCGCCCGTCTTCTTGCAGATAGGGCAAACGTAACGTCTCAGAATGGGACACGTGGTTTTTCCTGCTGAGTTCTTCAGCACGTGGCTCGAGAACACGTCTGCGTTTTCGCCGTTGTTTCTGCAGAACACGCACAGAGGCTTTCTTGTCTTCTTGTTCTTAGACGCCATGTATTCCTGGAGAACTTCACCGGAACACTGAACGTCACTTTCGTCGAGTGAGAGAAGTGTTGCGTCGATGGTTTTGTAACTTCGTGCGGCAGACTGATACACATCGAAATCGTCGAGGTCTGTTTCAATACCGTTGCGACGAAATTCGTCGTAAGCGTTGCATCTTGCGTTGTCGAGCTCTAACAGATCGTTGGCGTAGTCGATGGTTGTATGCATCGTTGTTGATAGGTCCTTGAGAATTGAGAACGGACTGTCGATGGCTGTTGACTTGCTTTCAGCTCTTGGAACGTAATTTCCGAATGGGTTCAAACTAACGAACATTTCTTCGGTATCACCATGGAAGTATTCCATTGTAGAGAATGTTGAGTAAACTGAGTCTGGATACTTAATATGATGGTGCTAGTTGTCGTATGGTAATGGTTGTGAGAGCGAATGACAGTTGGTGCCTGAACTGGTCTATTTATTACACTCTTGGCGTCCCCCAGTTGGTGGGGTTGACACCTCGCCAGCTCCATTTGGGCTTCGTTGAAACCTTGTCAGGAGACTCTAGCCAATCGCGGAGCAGCGTTGTGAAAACATATAGCAAGCTAGGTACCAGCACAGTTGACTAATTTGAATGTTGTTTTAGCGTCGCTGAACATCACAGGAACTCCAAAATGTCTGAATTGACACCGCAATTCAGTAACCAACAATTAGCGCAGTTGTTGATATGCATGGCACATGTAAGAATGCGCAGTCACACACTTATCTAAATATTGTTGTCAAATAAAAAGAAGTTATTATAAATATTATTATTTGAAAAACATATTTAAAAATAAAAATAATTTTTAGTTTTTTAAATAGCAGGGTGCTTTATATAATTTTTATTCTAAAACCTTAATTTAAATTTTGAAACTTTAAAAAAACATTACACCTAGAAAAAATATTATTTCACAGAACACGACGTGACTCAACTTGCTGGGCTTGGAGAATAGTATATAATGTAGTAAATAAGAAACATTTCTTTCCATTGAATAAACCTTGGGCAAATCTATAAATACATGTATGTGTCATACAAGCATATATATATATATTAGGTTGTTTTATGATATATATTTATAAAAAAAATAACGTTACAAATTTAATGCGCTACAGTATTTACAAATAAAAAGAGCAAGCCACTTTAATCAGACCCTAAAAATAAAACCCCCGAATTGGTAACAAAACAGAGCGTTTATCCATTGATGTGACATTCCACGAGTAAGTAAAATAAACACACTTTGGTGTATATATGTACACACAGCGCGTTTGTGTCAAATCTGTGCTGAAAACAGCTGGTAAGTTTCTGTGAATTGGGTAGGTCATTTCGTGGAATATCAATACCGTGCACATAGTAGGCCTATAGCGCATGAGTAATATTATATATATGACGTATTTTGATCACCTGCAAGTCACAAAAGTGATGAATAATACTAGAACATTACTTGAACATTACTTGAACATTATTCGTGCATTTAAGAGAGAAATACCCTCCCCCATAATTAGCCACAATGTTATAAAACATGAAGTCTAATTGTGATCCGGACTGTATTATAAAGTCTATTATTCTCAATGGAAGGGGTATAACTCTATCTCTTAGTTTGAATTCTGATGCATTCTGGGTTGACAAGGGGGGGGGTATTGGAATGAATCTGATAATCTCTATCACTTGGTGGACACTACAAGCCCACAGTGTTCCAAATTCTGGAGGAATATATATATTTTTGGTTCCTCTTCCAAATGGTATATAATATGGGATATGTTGTGTATAATGTAATCTGGTCATTCGAAAATTAAGTGGGCATTTAACCATAATATGGGTATCCAAATTGCGTAGTAAACATTCCGCGGTTCTAAAATTAATACAATCTTCCTAACAACAGTCAGGCCCGTTCCAAACGACGGATTTTTGTCGACTCGAATCTAATTGTATTAAATCCGTCCGTGATGCGACTGCGGTCAATTTTGTTTCAGACGGACGCATCTTCGTCGCGTCGAATCTAATACATCGGTCCATTTATTTAAAGGTAGATTCCCGGTTACCGTCACAAAATGGTCACGCGTAGATATAGAGGCCTATATATAACGGTATGTTATACATATATATACTAAACTACAGTATAAATTATGTATAAATATATGCGCGATTGCAGCGCGAATATATGTGCATATGTATATGAGGATGTATACAGTACATATAGTTATATAATATACTATAAATGGCGATATACAAATAAATGTTATATCGTGCAACCAATTGCCATATATGTGTATACCATGCATGTAAATACAGGTATACAATAATTATTATAAATCAGAGACTACACCCCTACCCTTATAATAAGGAATACCGGAATATATGAATTATTATAAATAAGAGGTTACCACCCCTATACCCCTCATAATAAGTAATGCCGGTATATATATGAATTGTTATAAATAAGATCAGTGGAACCACCCTACCGCCTACCCCTTATAATAAGGAATACCGGAATATATTAATTATTATAAATCATAGGCTACCACATATATATCCTTTATAATAAGGAATACCGGTATCTATGAATTATTATAAATAAAACTACCATCCCGACCCCTCATAATAACTAATACCGGTTCATATGAATTATTATAAATCTGAGGCTACCACCCCTACCCCTTCTAATAAGGAATACCGGTATATATAAATTATTATAAATCATAGGCTGCCACTTATAACAAGTAATACCTGAATATATGAATTATTATAAATAAGAGGTTACCACCCCTATACCCTCATAATAAGTAATACCGGTATATATGAATTATTATAAATCAGTGGTACCACCTCTGCCCCTTATAATAAGTAATACCGGTATATATTAATTATTATACATCAGAGACTACCACCCCTATTCCTTACAATAAGGAACATCGGTCTATATGAATTATTATAAATCAGTTGCCACAACTCCCACCCCTTATACCGGTATATATGGATTATTATAAATCATTGATACTATATCCATTATAAGATGTGAGTCAGTGACATGCCATGTTCGTTGAGGAATCAAACTACCAAAATAATTACAATTTGCACAATGTTACCTAAGCAATGCTTATAGATATATCTTTATCACATGACTAGCACTATTTTCCTATGTAATATTCGAGCGTAACAGACACGTGTAATATCGTCGCGTGCAATGACGTCACGCTGCTCTTTGGGACAAGGTTATATGTCTGTTAATTATTGTTCTTTTCGATAAAATTTAAGCGATTATATGACCATGTGATAAAAAATATCTCAAACTCGTTCTATTTTATTCGTAATTTATCAACCTCGTCCACTAAATTCTATTTGAGCCTCGGTAAACCTCGGCTCAAATCGAATTTAGTGAACTCGGTTGATAAATTCCGTATAAAATAGAAACTCATGTGAGATCCTCTATTTCTTTATAACAAAGAGAGCGTGCGACAAATGACGTCATGTGGGTATTTCCGCAGATAAGGGGAACCCCCTCATTATTATACCATTATAATATCATTATCATATCATTTGCATTCGTTCTTCGGCAACTTTCGGCTCTTCTCGTCACATGTATTAGATTCGAGTCGTCAAAAATCCGTCGTTTGAAACCAAGACGGATTTCAGACGCATCACCGACGAAGATTCGTCTGAATTGGACGGAGATTCGTCTGTGATGCGTCTGACACGGATCTAATTGTTTCAAACGTCGCATATTTGACGCATTTAATACAATTGTGGGTCTGGTATTAGATTCGAGTCGACAAAAATCCGTCGTTTGGAACGGGCCTTACTGTTTCCAATCATATAACACTGGATATGTTTGTGAAATCATTCATGTGAACAGCTACCAAAATACCGTGTTTGTTTTTCTATGTTAACATTGTGATATTATGTTTTTGTTCAAATAAAATATTGTTTCCATTAAAATACCGTGTCATATGCATAATTAAATTTCGCTTATCGGACACATCAGTATCGAGTTCTCATTGATTTTTATTTCAAACTCAAACTCAAACTGCGTTTGTCGGTAGATATACACTATCAACCTGTCAGCTGAGAATCTGTCATAATTAATACACAGTTGTGGACATAGTGTTTTGTGCTTCAGAAAGACGAGAAAAAATTAATAAAATAAAAATAAGATAAGTTAAAAGATAAAAACGAGCATGCCCTTTAGCAAATTGACGATTTTCTATGTTCAGATATCCTCATAACAACAAATCATGGGGTGAAGGAGAAGATCACTCGATCTTTTCGACCATCCCGGGCGCTTTGCGACCAACCACTACCCTCTCCCTTTAACAAACGTATCTCGTGTGAATATGGCTCAATATGATCGCCAATATCTCTCGAGTATACGCTATTCAAATTTTGCGCCAAATTGTGACACTTGAGCAGGTCGCTCCCACTGTGTCTGCTTCGCACCACTCATGTGTTGAAAGGATACTTGATTGTGAGCAGTGAAAAATGGCTGGACCTCACCATAAGAAGTAGAGGGTTATATATACTGAGTGTTCAGGCTCATCAGTACACTTTGAAGAAAGAATTACACTTCGTAATAATCTTCTGCGTTTTAATATACATTCAGTTAAGACATTACTATTTGGGGACCGGGACTTTGAACAATTAGAAAATGAAAATATCTTTAAAGCTGTGCAAAATTACTTACGAGATACAACGCATGAGGAAAATCCGACAAAGTTCCATTAAGACGCTCGCATCAAGATACAAATTGTAAAATATTATCAATGCACAATGAGGTACATGTATCACATTCAAAACAGCTACTCGATAATGTTATTGAAATGATGTAGAATTGGTGGGATGGTGGGACTAGACTACAAACTATACATCAAATAATATACAATGATATATGTATACACTTGTAAATATGTTATACCCATTGTGTTGACAACCCAAATTATTATATATCAGTGTTATAACGGCAATTTGGAGAGGGGTTTATGCATAAGTGAATCGCACTTGTCCTCCAATCCCAATGCCAATCTGTATTGTAATATACTTATTGGTAATAAATATGTTTAAACCAATCAGGGTAATAATTGTCATTAACGTCTCAGAACAATTAGGTATGAATGGTTTAGCGCTATATAAAACTGTCATTATTATTATTATTATTATTATTGTTATTGATGCCAAATTCTCATCTTCCATCTCCCGACTATTTGACATTTTTTTTTTGTAAATTCATGAATCATTCTTGGGACGATGCCAGCCGCCGCGATGTTTATTTAATCAGATCGGCGAAGTGGGAATAACCCTGTTAGGTGCGCGGCTATATGTGGTCTTTTGTTGAGGGTTGTCCATCAATGAACACCCGAACTGTTACTGTCCAACTGCGCTATTACCAAGACCTAAACCAAAACAAAACTTCATTTTCACCCCATTCGCATTTAAAAATTTCTAACCGATACTTAAAACTCCAACAATCAGAAAAATTAAGCCTAACACCTCTACACTTGCTGATGGCGCTCCTCGAAAACAAAAATTCGAATCCATGGAATATCGGTGTTCAGCTACGTGTACATTTCTGTGCGAACACGGACTGTATTCTTTTCGGCTGTTAGAGGCGTGACTAGTGTGTTTTGATGATTTTCCAATATCGAAGGAGTTTTTAGCGTTCAACCTAACATCACTATTATTGGAATATTTTCAATGGTTAACTGAAAATAGGAAAGTACTTTTGGTATCGAAACGACATGTTTACACAAGAACTTGCTTGAACTATCAAAGCAATGTAAATATATATATTGGTACAAAATTATCAAATGCTCTCGATTCAGGCAGCTAGACACTGTTGGCTGTTCTAAAGAATAAAACTAAAAATTGCCTGTGTATAACTAGTATAATTGCTTTATTCTCTGAATGGAAATTTAGATATGGAAATTATATACAAAAGATGATACACGTAGCTTTCAATTACCTTAGAGTCTGTTCATCACCACCACAACCATCATCATAGCCATCATCAGCATCACCACCAACATCATCATCATAGTCGTCATCATCATCATCATAGTCGTCATCATCATATCCATCATCAGTATCACCACCATCATCATCATAGTCGTCATCGTCATCATCACCATCATCATCATAGCAATCATCAGCATCACCACCATCATCTTAGTCGTCATCACCATCACCATCATAATCTTCATCAGCATCACCAACACACCACAACCGTCATCATAATCACCGCCATCATCATCATCATAGTCAGCATCACCACCACACCACAACCATCACCACTTTCATCACCATCATCGTCACAATCACCACCAGCACATCGTTAACACCATCACCACCATCGCCATAGTCATCATCAGCATCACCACCACACCACTATTACTGCCTTCGTCGTCGTCACCACCAACACATCGTCATCATCATCAGCATCATCACCACCACCATCGTCATCATAGTCGTCGTCAGCATCACAACCACACCACAACGACTACCACTGTCATCAGTATTGTAACAACCACCACCAACACATCCTCAACACTATCACCACCATCATCGCCATAGTCATCATCAGCATCACCACCACACCATTAGTCACCAACACTGCCATCGTCGTCGTCACCACAACAACCACCAACACATCGTCATCATCATCATAGTCGTCATCAGCATCACCACCACAACGACCACCACTGTCATCATCGTCACAACCACCACCAACACATCGTCAACACCATCACCACCATCATCATCGTTATAGTCTTCATCGGTATCACCACCACACCATTAGTCACTAACATTGCCATCATCGTCACATCATCGTCGTCACCTCAACAACAACAACCAACAACACATCGTAATCATCATAATAGTCATCATCAACAACACCACCACCACACCATAGTCACCAACACTGCCATCATCGCCGTCATCATCACCATCACATCACAACGACCACCACTGTCATCATCGTCACAACCACAACCAACACATCGTCAACACCACCACCACCACCATCATCGTCATAGTCATCATCATAATCACTTCTACACCACCACTACTGCCTTCGTCGTCGTCACCACCACAAACACTACCAACACATCGTCAGCATCATCATCATCATCATAGTCGTCATCAGCATCACCACCACACCACTAGTCACCAACACTACCATAATCGTCGTCACCACAACAACAACCACCAACACATCGTCGTCATCATCATCATAGTTGTCATCAGTGTCACCACCAAACCACAACGACCATCAATGTCATCACCGTCGTCACAACCACCACCATCACATCGTCAACACCGCCACCACCACCACCACCACCACCATCATCGTCATAGTCATCATCATAATCACCACCACACCACCACTACTGCCTTCGTCGTCGTCACCAACACAACCACCACCACCACATCGGCACCATCATCATCATCACCACCACACCACCACTAATGCCTTCGTCGTCATCACCACCACTACCACCACCAACACATCGGTATCATCATCACCCCCACACCACCACTAATGCCTTCGTCGTCGTCACCACCACAACCACCAACACATCAAATCATCATCAGCATCACCACCACACCGACACTAATGCCTTCGTCGTCACCACCACAACTACCACCAACACATCGGCATCATCATCACCACCATACCACCATTAATGCCTTCGTCGTCGTCACCACCACAACCACCACCAACACATCGGCATCATCATCACCATCATCATCATAGTCGTCATCAGCATCACCACCACACCACACTATTGCAACGATCGTCGTCACAACTACCAACACATCGTCATAATCATCAACAACATCATCACCACCACCATCATCATAGTCGTCATCAGCATCACCACCACCACACCACAACTACACTACTGCCAGCATCGTCGTCACCACCACCAACACCACCACCAACATATCTTCATCATCATTATCATCATCATCAACATCTTCATCATCATCATTACCAGCATAATCATCACAATGGTACCGTTTAGGACTGGTTGGTTTGCACGCATGCGTGGGTGACTACTGTAAATAACATATGTTTTTTTCTTTCAGGTTCCACTAGCAATGACATGACGATGGCCCGAGGGTAACATTCTGAGAAATGACAGGACTTATGTGGATTGAAGATGTATATCCAGTTGTGTATGGTTGAAAATTGGCTTGTTCAATTATCCACGTAAAAGACAAATGAGATCGACCATTTCCCATTAAAATGCTCGTAAACTACTGAGCTCGCGTTGTTAGAATTGTAAAATTCGATGCCTATCAGTGGCTTTCCTTGTTTGAACGGATAGTACAATTCCCAATTTCCAAACGGTATGCTGCGTGCAACAAACGCGGCAGAACTGGCAAGCGAGAATGGCAACGTCGCCCCACCATTACCTTCAATCCCATTGGAAAATAGTCGTGCCAGCGACAAAGACGAGTCCCCACGGGGCAAACATAAATACCAATCACCACAAGCATCAAGTCGGTCAGCAGAAGGATCGACTTCGTTGCCAAAGTTACCAAGCATAATGGACAGATCAACAAGTATCACGAGTGTGACAAGTAAATCTAGTTCTTTTAGTTCTTTCTCAAACAAATCTCAAGGAAAAGGACATTATTTTGCTAACATTGGTGCTCGAAGTGTGAAATCGTGTGAGTTTAACGAAAAGACTCATGACATGCAATTGTCCATGGTCAACAAGGACGGGCCTACGAAGTACAGGCATAAGGAATCGTCAAAACTGCCCAATATTTTCCAGTTAGCGGATACCTTTAAGGAAAGAAATTCAAGGAAAAAGGAAAGTGCAAATAGAAAAACTGACCTCCTTCGGGCGGAGATCCTTTATGCGAACGAGAAAACGCCTGTTTATATTTCTAATAAAACTGATACCACTCCCCGTCCCGAGACAAATTCACCGCGCAAGGATACAACCCCGTCTACGCCACACCAGGCGGCGCTTTTGTTACCGATGCGTGGCGATGAACTGAGGCAATCCAAACGAATGCGAAAGCGCGCAAAGAACAATCCAAAAGTTGAACACTTTGTGGAAAACAAGAAGCCTGATCGGTCAAGTGCCAATACAGTCAGTTCTCTGGATGAGACATTCGCAGGAGAAAATCTCATTGGATCACATGGTCATGGTATCAAAATGAAGCCGAATAAATCCAAAAACTTCAGTATTTTAAAGGATGCAGAGAATTCACCAAGATCTGCTGTAATAACACAGAGGGTATAGTTACTCTCATAGGCGGCGGGAGCTTGTTCCTACCCAAGATAATATGCATTTATCTGATGTTTCGGTCGTTCCACTTTCTCCATGCTGAAAGGGCTATCCATATGTTGTCTAGGTAAATTTACACGTATGTGGTACATTTTCTACACTGGCAGCATGATGTTTCGCAATATAGTGCTCGACTACCGATTATGCTGAACCTGGATTGTGCTGGATAATGGTGGTTCCTTCCAGTCTCAAAACTCAGTTATTATTTATACAAGTAGAGACATTGTTGCGATTACAAACAATAGTTTGTATTGGATCCATTATGTCCAATTTGTGTGAACAGAATGTAAGTTAGCAAAATTAAGTGTAAGCTATCATATGAGCATATATCTGAGCTCTAAATGATTTTGTGATTTAAACAGTAGATTTGGCCCTAAAACGCACAACCATTATGATTGGTCGGGAAGCTCAAATTTAGTTTTTCATTCACCATTACCCGCTGTTCGCGTTATATTCGAAGTTCGCCAGCGGAAATGATCATACATATGAATGACAACTGGGCTTAACGATGACATCATTTAGAATTAGGCTCGTGAATTATTTAGTTTAACCCTCCCCTTACTAACTGCAGTATCATATTCAGTTATAAAGGTATGCATTGGAATGACTATTATTCACCCGGAGGGAAGACTCATATTATTATAAGGATTCATATTCTTTGGTGGAAAATATTCGGATAATAAGTTCAACAAACGTATAGACAGGGCTAAACATATTTATTTGTCTAACTACAGACATGTGGTGATTTATATAAGTCCGAAGCGAACACAGTGCATTCCATGCACATCATGCGATTCAATTCACGGCGGTCTATGTAGGAAGAATCCGCGTTGTCACCCTAATATATCCGCGCTGTCATATCAATTTACCGCGTTGTCACACCATACTGTAAACGTCAGTGTTCAACCTCTGTGGGAGTATATTTATGCTGGAATGTGCATTTCTTTGTCATTCGCTCCGGTGATAGTTGATAATATAGAACTAAATTACCACGTTGATTATGTTACTGAATTATTATTATTTTGTTTTTAAATAAAATGATTATGTCGAGACCTCGAGTATACCTCTTTTGTGAACAATGAATCTGTGCGTCATATTTTGCTCCCCTCAACACCCAAGCCTGAGTTTAGTGTGCCTGACATTTGCAGAATGAGGTCCCCAGAGGGTGAATTTAGTGACGCTATCCCGTATAGCGGACTAGCACCTATAACTTCACCCTCTGGGAACCTCATTCTGCTATGGGAGACATAGTCTCAGATTGAAGTTCCTCTGGGGACCTCATTATGCAAATGACAGCACACTAAACCCAGGCTTGTCAACACCCTATATGAGTTCACCTTTCGTGGCAAAGATTTCGATTTATTGCAACCTAAGGGTCCAATATTTGTTCGCGTCTTTCATCTTCTAAAATATCCATAGCTTATAACATCCATTAGCGGTTTGGATTATCACATTTTACTTGCATCTTAAATTAAATATTAGTTTGTCACATGTTTCGCGCCATCGGAATTCGAAAACTATAGAGTAATTTTCCCATAAGAAAATGACGATCGTACAAATTTCCCAGATGTGCTATATCATAGGGACTCGGCGACTGGGGTTGGGGTTGGGTTGGGGAGGGTGTCTACCCCCCCCCCCCCCCACCAATTTTGTTCAAAACTTGCAAAAGTTGGAAATTTCATGCCTGCATGACATAACATTAGTTAGAAATTGTACACATATATATGTTGAAATTGTTCCCATCGTTTGAATTTTCAACCTGTAATTATACTTAGGAATGTGTTGTTTTTAGTGTAAACATATTTTTATTTCCAAATCCAACATAACATAATATACAAATGATACAAATATGCATAAATAGAAGTGAAATGTATGGAAATGAGGATCAGACAACAAGCCCGAGGGCTTATATGAAGTCTTCTCCTCTTTGGCGACATGTCCCTTCCCCAATAAGTGAGGGAGGGGTATCGATCAGACGGGAAAGGATAGAAATAATGTTTTTTAAAGAAGTAACTAAGTTTGAGTTGGGGATGGAAACAGCGGGAAGATAGTGTTAGGGATAACAGGAGGCAGAGGCAGAGAGAGCGCGAGAGAGAGAGAGAGAGAGAGAGAGAGAGAGAGAGAGAGAGAGAGAGAGGGTGAGAAAGTAGAGGGGGACAGAGTTTTCAATGATTGAGTTGTTGCGTGATAAAAATGATGATCGTAGTAATATGCATGCGTCAGGCTCCATGGGAGGGGGTCAATCGCAATGGCCAATTCCTATTTCAATGGGGTTCACTGTGAATATCGCTGCATTCTTCGTGTGGAATCATTTCACGTATATACAGGATAGTGACAAGTAAGTAACTTACATAATAATCGTTATCGGAAGACATTTAGTACTACATATATAATGGGGAACATCGTGCTGCCGCATAACGCTGCCGGAATCCAAAGCAATTTGTTACCCATACAGATCATGGAAATCTGTTTGTTCTCATAATATATGTCTGTACTGCATTAAATATTTGTTTGTTTTCGCAAAGACTGGGCTCCCGTGACCCCCGCATTAGTGTATTCTCAGAAAAGGCAACATTTGGTAGGGAGTCATATAGTTATCTTCTGGGCTCTTGATAAAATGTACATTCAATGAGATAGTGGTAAGTTGTCTCAAATTCCCCACATAAACAGAAGGGGGAAATTTTTACATGGTTATCTGTCAGGTCACCACTCAGGTGGCTGCAGTTCAATCTTAACCGGGTATGGAGGATATGAGATTTACGACATTTACTATGATAAAAATAGGCAGGTGGACGTATATTGTCACTGTTCAGTTCCTTTTTGAAGTCTTCGATTGTACTGCTGCTCTTTGTAGTTTCTGACAGTTTGTTCCATTCGGTAATTGCAGATGGTAACAAAGAATCCATATAATAGTCATAATTAATATTCGAAGGTAGTCTTATATGTTCAAATATGAAGTTATATCTGGAATTATTTGCCTGAATTGGTCGTACATAATTTCTTAAAATTGATGGAGCAGTTCCACGTATCATTTAAAAATATTGACATAGCTTGTGTTTTCTACGACGTGAAGAGAGGAGTTCCCAGCCAGTTTCTGACAAAAGGCACGCATTACTCGTACTGATTGTTGCACCTGTTACTATTCGGGCCATTTCGTACTGTACCTTTTCAATATCGTCACTAAGATAATTCGAGTAATTTTCCCATAAGAAAATGACGATCGTACAAATTTCCCAGATGTGCTATATCATAGGGACTCGGCGACTGGGGTTAGGGTTGGGGAGGGTGTCTACCCCCCACCAATTTTGTTCAAAATTTGCAAAAGTTGGAAATTTCATGCCTGCATGACATAACATTAGTTAGAAATTGTACACATATATATGTTGAAATTGTTCCCATCGTTTGAATTTTCAACCTGTAATTATACTTAGGAATGTATTGTTTTTAGACCAACCGCAGCATATTGTTCTATTTTTGGTCTGAAATGGTATGTCAGGTTGGAAATTTCCAACTGCTGGAAAGTTTGAGGTACCAGTTGGAAGTTCCAACCCAATTTTGGGGGGGGTCGTCCCGTTTTGCAGACACCTATTGTTTTCGGTAGGTTAGGGTAGAGGTGTGAATAATCCTCTTAATGACTACTTAGGCCCTTCCTAGTTGGTTTGATTGGATTCGGTTTTTTTCTGCCCTTTTGATTATGGGAAATAACGGAGGTTTGGGTTGTCTTTATGAATGTTTATTAGTTATGGATTATATAAAATGCATGCAAATATTATAACACAAAAACATGAGGTACACTAAACGAATTATAAACAATAACAACATGCCCAGTGACCGCATAACTTGGCCATTCCATCCAGGAACTCTACTTCGTCTATTTCGCCTGCCAAGTACACTCTCTTGAAATGCCGTCTTGAATTTTCCAAGGCACGATACTTTCTTTTCTGTGGGTTCACTTTGCCGCCCGCACTTATCAGTGAAATGTCGTTCTCTTCGAGTGTGGTGAACCAAGCATCGCTAATCTTGTCAACCGGTAGAAATGGCAGCGCGATGGCTCTTCCGATTAATGGTTTCACGATTGGGTCGTTGTCGTCGTATTCTTTCTTCATCCTGCATGTTTTCGTGGCATATTTCATTACACACTGGCTGTAGTGGAAAAAGCAACCTTTGATTATGGCTGTCGAGAAAGTCAATCGTAGGGCGTTCTGAGCAGCAGTTTCGTAATCGGTGAAGATATATGTCGGTGAAAGGTTGATTCCTAATTCTGCTGATTTTTGCTTGAGAAGCCCAAAGAATCTGATGTATGTTTGTTGCGTCTTGTTCGGCAGGAGTGCATAAACCAGGGGAACCATTATACTGTCGACGAACGCGTGGACTGAATATATTTGAAGAAACATGTCGGTTCTAAGCGAAGTCAGCTCTTCTTAGTAGATTGATGAAACTGTTTTACAATCATTCCGCACTGTCGATTTCAGGTTTGATACAAACATGTCCACAGAAACTTGTTCAAAATCCGTTATATGGTTATGAGGAGTTCCCGCTGACGAAACAATGTCATTCTTTGTATTAATAGTAGCACTACAAGTCTTTACTGACTCTGTATTTGTTGCCGCCGTAGATGAGATGCCCGCCACCCCTGCTGTTTGGAATAAACGATGCATTAACTAGAGAATTTGCCATTTTGATTTATGAAAGATTCTTGTTGTGTAGTTTCCGGCCGCAGGCCGGTTAGGATGGTCGGAATGCATTGTGCAGTTCCCTTCACCCTTTCTTTAATTCATCGATGAAAATCGGTTGTTGAGGCTGTTGTATTTGGAGGCAAAGCAGTGGAAGCGTGGTGGAGGAGTCGAGGCTGTTGGATTTGGCTGTTGGTTGGCTTGGTTGACGGTTGTATGGGATCTAGATGGGTCTGTCGGTGTTGTCGATTTCTAGGATGGACTTGGTCTTTTTGGTGGAGAGCAGCTGGTTTCGTAGATGGAGTTCTTGGATGAGTGGGCTGTTGTCGATTCTGGCGAGGGTCTGGTTTCTGAGGTCGGTTAGTCGTTGTTTCATCGTAGGTATGTCTGCTGCGTCGTGGAGGGCTTGGATCGGTGTGAAGATTGGCTGATGTAGAGCGATGCGGAGAGCTTTGTTTTGGACTTTCTGCAGGGTTTCGATTGAGCTGTTGGAGGCTGCTGTTATGATGGGTGCGCCATACTCCATTACTGGGCGGACGTATAGTTTGAAGAGGTTGATGATGGTCTGGCTGTTGGTTCCCCAGTCGGTACCTCTGAGACAACTTAGCAGGTTTGTTCTTTTTCTGGCTTTGTCAGCGACTTTTTTGATGTGCGCGGCGAAGGTCATTCTTTGGTCAAGGGTGATTCCTAGTAGGATGGCTTGGTTGGATGGTTGAACGGTCTCGTTGTCTATCTTGATGTTGATAGTCTGTGTTGTTTTTCTCTGGTGGAATATGATGAGTTGGGTTTTCTTGGCGTTGAGTTTTATTCTCCATCTAGAGCACCATGTTGATAAGTCGTCGAGGGTCTTTTGTAATCGTTTTTGTAGGATCCTGGGGTTTTTGTGTGTTGTCCAGAGTCCTAGGTCGTCGGCGAATTGTGAGATTTCTACGTTGTTTCTTGGGTTGGTGGGTATGTCATTGGCGTATACCAGGAAGAGGAGTGGGCTGAGTACTTATCCTTGTGGGGTTCCAGCGGACGCTGAGTTGACGATCTTGTAGGAAAGAGGATACTAGTCGTGTGTATTTTCGGGCGATGTTGAGCTGGCTGAACTTGTATCTTAGGCCGTCGTGCCATACGGAATCGAAGGCCTTCTCAACGTCAAGAAATACTGCAGCTGTTAACCAGTTTTTGCCAAGGGATAGTCGGGCGTCTTCAGCTAGTCGAACGATGTGTTCCATGCCTTCTTTGCCTTGTCGGTAGCCACGCTGCCACGGGTTGAAGAAGTTGGAGGATTCAAGGTGCTCTCGTAGTCGGCTGCTGATAATTCTTTCGAATAGTTTCCCGGTACATTGGAGGAGGCTGATGGGTCGATAGTTGTTGGGAATGGTGCGGTCTTTTTCTGGCTTGGGTATCATGATACCGACGGCGGTTTTCCATGCTGTTGGGAAGTATCCAATGGTCAGGCAGGCGTTGAATAGAAGGAGTAGTCTGGCGAAGAAGGCTGGAGGGGCTTGTCGTAGGATGGCGTATGTGATGCTGTCGTTGCCTGGTGCTGAGTTGCCTTTTCCCTTCTTTAGGTTAGATGCGATTTCGTCTTGTGTGATTGGAGATGCTACGGGGAAGACATCATCGTGGTCGTTGGTGGTACTTGGAAGTGGTTTGAAGAGGTCGGGGTTGTCTTTGATGTGGTTTTCTACAGTTGCTTTGAAGGCGTCGTCGTAGGCTGGGCCTTGGTGGGTGTTGTGGATTTTTTGAAGGTTGTCGGCGAAGGCTTCTGCTTTTTCTTTGTCTCCTGAGGTCAGGCTGCCATCGGTTTTTTTTAGGGGTTTTTCTGTGCTGTTGTTGTTTTTTCCTGTGCCGGTAAGGGATTTGAAGGTACTCCAGAAGTTTCTGTTCATTCTTTTATCGCCGAGTTCGGTTGTCGACCGCTGCCAGGATGCTTGTTTTTCTTTTTTGACTGCCGTTTTGACTTGTCTGTTCATGTTGTTGTAAAGATTTCGGTAGTACATGTCGTTTAGGTTTTTCTGCTGTAGTCTTCTTAGCTTGCGTTTAAGTCGGATCATTTTCAGAGTTTCGGGGGAGACTCGCCATGAAAGATTGGCCATAGTCCAGTCATTATATACAAAAAATATTCACGGTGAACATTAGTTAGTGTTATTTACATATGCGCGAAAAACAAGTGACAACAGTATAAACACGTTTAAGGTGGCCTGGACACAACATTAAATATTCACTGTGAACATTAGTTACATATGCGCGAAAAACAAGTGACAACGGTTACCGTGGCCTTAGTATAAACAAGTTGGCCTGAACACAACGCTTAACTTGGATCGGCCTAATTGCCGGCGTTGTAACAACACAACCGATCGCGCCTTGAGTTAATCCCCTGCCGCATGTCTGCAAAGTGAGACTAACCCATTTTGGGGTGGGGCGTGTAAATGGAATTTCGCAAACATGGGTGTTTTGTTCGGTTCAAACCGGGTGTGTTTGAAATTTTCAAGGTTGACACCCAACCACAACGGATACCCTCTAGCTCCGCCCCTGCGTATACTCCAGCACCGCCTAAACTGGATGATAATGAGACGATGCACGTCGACTGATTTGGGCTGGGCTCATCCGATACCACAACTGTCAACTCAAGCTGCAAAAAACAGTTGGTGTAAATATTTTTAATTTTGTATCCCAGATTTATACAACAATTTACAATATGATGGACAGTTCAGTTTCTCAGAATAATGCAGAATGAATTGTAACCTTCAAAAGTCTCAAATAAATAAATGTGACATTTCTTCACACTACGTGTATGTGTGGGCAGCTGTAAGCCCTTAGGGGACTGAACTCTGCATGGTGCTTGACCACAACTGGACCGGAAACGTTCTATATATACTGTGCGACATTTCTGGTCCCCATCTAATTTTCACTTGGTCGGTATTTCTTTTTCTAATTGGTGCACGACGTCACAAAATCAGATAAGCTATCTGCGCACCGAAGCTTTGGTTCGTTATTTCATTTGTTATATGTCGATCGCAAAATAAAATGATACACATTGTATAAATATAACTCGGGTTGTGATACGCTCTGGAAGACAGTGTAGACAATTAATCGGAATAGGACAGTAGGACACCAACCACCCCATGTCGGTGCGTCCCTGATTGCCCATTGCTCGTCGGTGTCATTCGAAGTTCGCGACCTTGAGAAAACTTACGTCATCGGATATACTGGTTTGCTTCAGACAGTGTATTGAATAACACTTCGGAATTTATTGATCAATAAGTGTTTGTCAAATGTATCGAATGTACGTGTGTAAATAAAAGGTGCCAATCTGCGATTATATACCTGGCATATATTATTTAATAGCCGTACGGCTGTATAATTTTATCCGCTTAGTAAGTTAGAGGACCCATGATTAATTAAAGTAACATATAGCGTTCGGACATTCATGCCTGACACAACATTAGTTGGGAAGTTCACACCAATATTAGGTTGAATTTGCTCTAATGGTTTGATTTTCCAACTTGTATAAATAGTGGGATATTTTTGGTTTTTCGACCACCAGTCGCATATTTTCAAACTTTTTGGTAAAATTTTGGATTGAAATGGCTTGGAAGTTCAAGTTGCGGAGATTCAGTTGGAAATTGCAAATTGGACACCCCCCCCCCCCCCCCAAAGAGACCATATAGCTACGTCCATGCTCTGATGTGAAATTTCTGTTTAGATGTTAGGGTTAAAATAATACTTATATACATGTATGAGTTAGAGAGATACTCTGACATGCAGGAGCTCAGTCACTGTAGGTAAGGATTTCCCCATTATGTTCCACGAACCGTCAGTCCGTGATTCTGAAGGGTGTGCGATTTTGTATTGTGAATTGGCCAGGTATTTTTTTTTTTTGTGTTTTCGAAGGCGAATTTAGACATATAATACAATAAAACGACGACAAATTTAAATACTCCTTTCCAGGAAGCCCACTAGATTATTTTCGTTACCAAAATACTAGTGGAATAACCTATCACAAACTGAATTGCATATTATCGTCATGGTTTTCATAGAATAAACTTATTTATTTTTTCTTTGAAGCGGTTTTCAGAAATATGAACGCGGAATCACACCATAACCGCCCGAATGATTGCTATAAATGTAGTTAATAACGAAATTAAAATAGCTATGGCCATTTGGATATACGAACGGTATCGCGTAAACTGATACCGGTAACTCAAAAGTGGCTAAAAACTTACCCTCCTATCGGGCGGGGAAAAACGCCATCGCAGACAGACACCATGCAATGTCGGATTAGTTTAACCTATATAAGGGTGCGTTCTTCCATATATACACATCCATGTACATACCGTGTTACGGTGTAAACCAACTACCTCGTTCAATACGTTTAGAGCACATTGGACATATTATATATATTGTGGAAGTATTCTCATTATGTTCCGTTACCATACTTCACTGCAATGTTAGTTTTGTTTGCGGCCCGCATGGTTAGATTCGACAATTTTGTCAACTACATGTATATCGCATACCATATATATATAAAATGGATTTTCAGTGACATAGACGAATGTGTTGCTCTATATATGACAATTCACAATAACTGGTATATGTTCATTCCGTTCATTGTTAGATATTATTGAGACGAATTTGAAGTCTTAAATACAACCCCAAAGTGATTTGCTGCCTCATGTTGAAACAATTCTCACTTTAAAAAAAATCATTTGCGGCTCTGGACGATAGATCCGTCGCAATTGGGAGTCAGTATCTTACACGAACACTGCACGACAAATCATGAGCCGAATTCGATCGGAAATCGTTCTCGAATATATCTTAATATATCTGTCCTCCTCTCAAGTTAGTACACACCAACTGGAGGTTCAAGTGAGCGAACCATGCCCGCTTAAGTTTGTGTATACATGGGCCTCTTGGGGATACCAGACTCTCACATGGACTCGCGCCTCTAAGGCATCACACATTGGGGTATATGTATGGGGCAGTTGGGCATTACATTCACCCGTCGTAACATTCAATATCACGACTGTGACAATGGTAAATGATGTGGGTCCCGACATGGACAATACTGACAGCTTCTGTTTCTACCAAGAAGGAACGTTCACATGTAATGACTAAAATGACTGACGTTTTTCAGATTGTTTGACAATAATGTTTGTAATCACAAAGGGCCATTTATGCCACGTTCGTCACAACAAACTTTGGAATGGTCAAAAAGATTACTGATTTAGTTGCTCAAAGGATCAGTTTGTATTATTTATAAAAATATACCTCCCAATCAAAATGACAAGAACTTATACATGTATAGGATAAATGTGTGAAAAATCGTTCATTTCGTCATTTTCGGTCACCGTTTTGGATGTCATCTTGACCAGAGAATATCAAGTTCCTCCCAAAGCGTAGTATATGCTCATTATGCCACACACATGTAAACGTCCATATACATTTCACAAGATATAATTTACAAAATCCAGATACTCTCTTGGTGCTTATTCTGTAATATAACGTCAGGCATATTGGACGCCATCTTGTCTGGTGTCTACACGGCCACCGTTTGTTCGAGATAACATTTCCCAAAGGTATATGTATGTTACAATGAACAACTCAGTGGGGAATGTAGAATTATGGCGGGGTATACTCAGTTTATTATATCGGTTCAGGCATTATAAATGTGCGATCGAATAAAAAACGACGAAAATAAATTTTTGTTCGATTTTTTTGGTCATATTAACTCATAGGTACTCAATCCGATCAGACGCTCCTGAATTACAATTTCCTTGGCTTCATGGGCAAAAAATATTTGATTCGAGTCGAGGAACCCACCCATCAAAGTTCAGAGTTTTCATGCAGTTATCGATTTTTGAAGTTTGTTATTTATCGAGATGTGTAATATATAATATGTGCGGTCCAGAAACACGTGGTCATGTCATATGCGCCAAGGGTTGATTTACAACATACGACATGATTCTCGAGGGCTCGAAAGCGTAGGGTATCTTGAAAACTAGAGTATATATGTCTGTGCTCACGTTGCTATATTTTATGCACAAATATCTGGGGTTTATTATTCACCCGCCTCCATATTAGTCTAATTTCGTATCAACGTTCCATTTACATGTTGACTATGGGTGTATTCCGACGAACGAGTTGGTATAATAGTGTAATTTTCGTCACATAATGGGTCTCATACTGATATCATTATGAGTTGATAATGGCACTAAATGCTCTCATTTTCAGTTCATTATCGACTCAAAATAAGGCGATTCTAACCCGATTATCGACCTAAAACAGAGGTTAATTCTTCGAGCTATTGGACATTCGTAAATTAGATGGTCGAGACCATTTAGTTGACGATTGTCCAGTCGCGAGTCCATTGACCGAGTTTAACACATTTTTATAATCTACACGGGGGGGGGGGGGGGATTTCCGGGCACGTATGCCGGGGTGGGTGGGTGGTCGATGGGAACAACAAACAATTTATTCCGCAACTAACAATTTTTTTCCTGCAAGTCTTTTTGACCGTTTTTGCAATGAGTTTGGCATAAAACATCTTAGAATGTCAATATTAACATAAATGAAATATTTCATGATGATCAGACAAACAGTATAGCCTGTAGCCCATGCTAATGGATTGAATTTTGAAATCAAAGATGGCCGCTGGCAGCCATGTTTTTTTGGCCGAATGACCCCAAAATGACTCGTTCCTTTTACATGTCAATGTTAACATCCATGACAAATAATATGCACAGAAATTCATATACAGCTGTTTACAGTGAATTTCCACCCGTAAATCTCTGTTTTAGTGTTAAATGGTGGAGGGTGTAAAAAAATGGTCGGGACAAAACTGCCGAAAACGGAGAAAACAATTGGACGATAAATCGCGATAAATGAGACGTTTACGAACGGTTTTCTAAAAAAAATAAAAATAATAATAATCCTTGGCTGATAACAAAACCACCAGTATACGTATACCACAGGACAACGAGCAAGCGGTTCACTGATCGCTGCCGGTGGTCCAATTGTCTCAGAACCAATTAAGATATTGAATCCGATTACACAAATTATGCAATTACACGTGGTAGCAGTGCCCATTTAACATAGGAATACGTGTTTGTGTAGTTTTTCAAATTCAATTTTCCAAATTGACGACTCTTCTTGCGTGACGATTACCAAAACCACCAGTATACGTATACCACAGGACAACGAGCAAGCGGTTCACTGATCGCTGCCGGTGGTCCAATTGTCTCAGAACCAATTAAGATATTGAATCCGATTACACAAATTATGCAATTACCAATATTTCGAACACGTGCCATAATGATTATGCAATCAGAGAAAAATTAGAACAATCGACCGATTCTGATATCATGCCAGATAGTGTCACCACAAACTTTGGTCAATACCTATTTTTCAACAGTTATAAACTTCATGCATGGCGCGATTTAACATATTAAGTTGGACTTTCAGACTTACATAGGTATAAATTGTTCATATAATTAGATGTTACAACCAGTCTTAATTCAACAAAATAACACAATTCGAATATTTTCCAACTTTCGATATTTATACTTGGACTGGTAATGGCCATCATGTTGGAAATGGGGTATTAGGATCGACGGTTTCAACAGTAATGTTAGAACACGATGGGTACCAGTTAGATAATTTTAACCCGGAGGGGGGATATCCTGGCATCCCATGGATGGCAATATATATTATAATGGACCGTTCTCTTATGTAAATATTCCAGCGATAATTGAAAGAAATAGGCCCTACATTTTTCTTGATTTTATTGGAGCTGCGCTGGCGCAACATTAAAAACCCTGTGCCAATGCATTCTCTTATATATGCGAGTCGACCATAGCTTATCATTTTTTCTTACATTCTTTAACAATGTTATCATTTTTTTTATCATTATTTCTTACATTCTTTAACAAATTTTTATCATTTTTTTCATTTTTTCTTACATTTATTAACTAATTAAGAAATAATATAAAATGTGTTAGGCCAATGCATTCTCTTATATATGCGAGGCGACCTATGGTCGACTCGCATATATAAGAGAATGCATTGGCACAGGGTAAACATGGCATATATACCCCGGCGCAGATGGGGTGATTACTGAATGTCAGATAACAGATGGGGTGAATACTGAATGTCAGATAACAGAGGGGGTGAATACTGAATGCCAGTTAACAGAGGGGTGAATACTGAATGCCAGTTAACAGAGGGGTGAATACCGAATATCAGTTAATAGAGGGGTGAATACTGAATACCAGTTAACAGAGGGGTTGAATATTGAATGTCAGTTAACAGAGGGGTGAATACTGAATGTCAGATAACAGAGGGGGTGAATACTGCAAGTCAGTTAACAGAGGGGTGAATATTGAATATAAGTTAATAGAGGGGTTGAATACTGAATATCAGTTAATAGAGGGGTTGAATACTGAATGTCAGTTAACAGAGGGGGTGAATATTGAATGTCAGTTAACAGAGGGGTGAATACTGAATGTCAGTTAACAGAGGGGTGAATACTGAGTAGTGTCAGTTAACAGAGGGGGTGAATACTGAATGTCAGTTAACAGAGGGGGTGAATATTGAATGTCAGTTAACAGAGGGGTGAATACTGAATGTCAGATAACAGATGGGGTGAATACTGAATGTCAGTTAACAGAGGGGGTGAATACTGAATGTCAGATAACAGAGGGGTGAATACTGAATGTCAGATAACAGATGGGGTGAATACTGAATGTCAGATAACAGATGGGGTGAATCTGAATGTCAGTTAATAGAGGGGGTGAATACTGAATGTCAGTTAACAGAGGGGATACTGAATATCAGTTAACAAAGGGGAGAATACTGGATGCCAGATAACAGAGGGGTGAATACTGAATGTCAGTTAACAAACGGGGTGAATAATTAATGCCAGTTAACATCGTTGTCTTATATCTATTTCCATCAAGTGTTTATTATAATTAAAAATGTGTGAGGTCTTTGAACCCTGGTGTTAAAATAGCGACATAAACTCGAGAACATGGGATTTAAAAAATATGATATATTTTCCAGTGTGTATCTCACCCAAATAAGAAGACTTACAGGCCCTTTTAATTGTCGAGTCACCGATTATTTTTTGTATAGTGCCTTGATATACGGTTTCAATAACAATCTATGACATAAAATATGATTAAAATACTATAATTCATCACCATCTATAACGTCTGCGTCTCAGAAGGTGCCCATAGAGTAATATAAAATAGCTGGATTCATAGAAAATTTTCCCCTGATTCGCTCACAGAATACAACAGAATTCAAGCCAAGATATACAGTTATTCCCCTTCCATTGAAAATAATAGACTTTGCACCTTTGAAACCTAAGCACCAAAAACACGTGGGTACCTCAAGAAAATCAATATGTTCTCAGTTTATTACACCGGATAAGTTGATAATACAATGTTATGGAGCTTCCTCTTTCAAATGGTATATAATATAAAGTCATTATACAATGTTGTGTACAGTATGAGTTTTTCTTGTACGAGTCCAGGTTGTGGTGAAAAGTCATATTGGACGAGACACGCAGTGTCGATTCCAATATTACTTGTCACCACAACATGGACGAGTACATGATTGATTGATTGATTGGGGTTTTAACGTCGTTTTAGCAACAAAGCCATATCATGGACGAGTACAAGAAAACTCATACTGTACACAACATTGTATAATGATATTTTTAGTATCCATCTGTATGTCTATCCAAATTTTGGGAATAAAACTTTAGTAGTTATTTTTGGTATTTGTCGGCACTTAGTTCTCTATAAAAGTCCGTATTTGATCATCAGAAAGCATGATTTAGAACAGTAAACACGGAATTGAAAAAAACTTACTGCGGAAGTGAAACGTATGCATAATTCAGCAGTGCATGTTGTGCGCGCATCACAATTTCACCGATTCATTTCGCAATAGTTAATTCGTGACGTCACAGAGTCCCGATAAAAAAAAGTGACATTGCACACTTGGGAGTCCAATATGACATTCGGGAGTCCAATATGACTATTTCCCGGACTATCACGTGACGGCTTTTGCCTAATCGGAAATGGTGTTAGTTAAGGGATGGATAATAATATGGCATATATTTTATATAAAGTGATCTGGGGTGCGACAATTAAGTGGGCCTTTAAGGGGTGCGTACGTGCAACGCGTTCATAGTCCGTAAATGCACAGCCCCCCCCCCCCCTGGAAGCTGCCATGCAGACATACCAATTTATTACATGTACATGATCCTACCCTTATTCCAATTATTAAACCAATTATATAATACTTATATACAATTGTACAAGAGGAAATAGTACCACATGAAATAGTACCAGGTATACCCGAGTGTATTAGGCCTATTGTTGCGCAAACGTGATTCGGAATCGGGGACGAGGATTGAAGAAGAATCGATGTCTGCGACTGATATTGATATAGTTTGAACATTTATTTCATCAAATTTACGGCATGAAATACGTCAAATGGTCTGATTTATCTGGGAATATTTCTTGCCCCCCCCCCCCGAACACTTCAGCAATCGAGCTGAGCAATCGAACTCGCGATGACGATTGCTCAGGTCTGCCGGATGATTTTACTGAGCAATCGGTCTCACACTTCAAAAATGTTTGATCTTTTGTCGTGTCGCGAGCCCGATTTGCTCAGGTCTGCGGGGCACGCGAGCAATATTGCTCAGCAAAACAGGATGGAAACTGTGTCTCTACAACCAGTGTGTATGACAACATTGTTCTCAGTCAAAGGGCGATGTCTGTACAACTCAATCTGGAATAAACCAAGAATATATTATTCGGTTCGGAATGTGACTGATATTTATAGGCAATTATTTTGAATATCTGTATGTGTTGTCACCCAAGCAGTTGATGGAGACATAGACAATTTGGACCCTCCCATTATTGAAAATAAACCTGGTACGGTGGTGGGCAGGTATCACTTTCTATGTTTCTGGTGATGGAAAATCACACGATAATGACCTGGAATCAAAGAGTGCTGAGCGAATTTCTCAAGTCTGCGGGGAACACGAGTCGCCAGCAATAGGGCTCGCGGGTCAGATAATTGCTTATAATCAGGGAGCCTGTTGGGTTCTATTTGCACAATCGCGTACGAAAGGTTTGATGCCCCAGATTTGTTACCCCCCTGGAACGTTCAAAGAAATCGGATTTCTTAAGTTCTGCATTCCTGGCGTTTAGGGGCCAGAGAACCCACAAAACCCCCAAAAATGACTTCTATTTGCACGTTTGAGTACACATCTGATTTTTGTATTAATAGTGCTCCAGCAATTTCTGATCAATAATACACAATTTCTGAAACTAAATTTCCTGGCGTTTTCATTTCAGAACGGTTTTTTTTAAAGCACCCTAAAAAAACACCGAAATTTTACTTTTATTTGCACGTTTTGTCGAAGACAAAGCCGATTTTTTTCTTCAATAGTTATCCTGCTATCACTGGTTATAAAAACCTCGTTTAAGAAACGAAATTCTCATTTAAGAAGCACAGGTCACCAGAACAAAAACACCCCAATAATACTTAATTACTTAAATACTTAATATGTATTATTGGGGGTGGGGTAATTTTTTTTCTGGGGATCTATGTTAAGAAGGAGATTGTGGGTTTGAATTAAGTACCCAACCAAAACCCGAACAAAATAGTTCTATTTGCACTGCCGTACACACAGATGATATTTTTTTCTTAATACTATCTCCACTATCATCATGCATCCGGCGAAGTCATTAAAAAAGGGTGTAGAAAATTATGAAATAATAAAATGTTATGGACCCCATACGTTCACACGCTGTCAAATTTACCTGGCAAGTTTATCGGAATTTCGTTGTAGAAGCCCTGAAGCTAAGATATGTATGATTCTTGGTCAGAATCAATGGTGCAGTAACACGTGGCATTCATAGTTCTCACATGTAAGCGATACGACAATGGAAAATATACAATATCTATAATTGTTTGTGTCATTTTATCAGGCAGAATCGGGGGAACAACATTTTCAAAATCCGCTTAAGGGGAAATTTTCTAGAGTTCTTTGAAAAAAAGTCCTATTAACGTGTATGGCTTTATTGTCAGATATTTCGTTCCTTGTGGAATATAAACTTCAATGAAATTTAAATTTATGTTATAAAGATGGCAGAAATATGCAACAAAAACAAATTATTGTTGTAATTACAAACTCCAAAATAGCGGACAAAATGGTGTCCGGAAGTGGTCAAATTGGGCAAATTTCGCTATATTTTACCAGATAGTTTCCATTTTTAAAGAAAAAATATATACCATGCTAAATAGATATCTGATAATAATGAGCCATATCACGAGGATTTGGCCCTTCAGTGTCCATCAAATTAAAATAGATTTAAAACCCATTTTCGAAGAAAAATCAATTATTATTTTAATGCCCAAAAGGGAATTGAACTCACCAGTGTATTGAATACTGAGTACCAAAAATATGGCAGATAGGAACCATTAATGCCCATTTTAGCTGAAACGAGGGCATCAATATCCAAAATAGGGACAAAATGGCGACCGGCAGCAGTAAAATTGGGCAAGTTTGGATAAAGTTCACCAGACTGTGTCCATGGCATCGAAAATAAAAAAACATAAAAATATTTTCATTGATTTAAATTGTAACTAAAGTCCTATATGCCATGAGACGAGTGTCAAAAACAACCAAACTTGTATCCAAACATATCCAATGAGTGTCCAAAACCACTTAACGAATGTCCCAAGTCATCTAACGCATCGGAGGTCTCACACCACCATCTTAATTAATAACGTATACCAAACTAACCCAATCCATAGAACGGGCATCCCCAATTTGCCAACCAGTGACCCGAACCTCACAATACGCATACCAGATCGACCCAACTAGTGTCGTAAACCATCAAAATGGTGTCTAAACGTGCCCTAATGAGTAATCCAAACCATCCAACGATTGAAAACATAAGAACATGTATCACTCAGAGAATGTCCCAAATCATGCACGTGGTGTCCCAAACCTCACAACGAGCATCTCAAACCATCAACTGAGAACCCCAAATCACCATCCCATGTGTGTCCAATGCAAACCAATCAATGAGTGTTCATACCCATCCAATGGCCGGCACATGCAACATGACGATTGCCTCAAACCACCAGGACCAGGAGTGTCTAAAAACATCCAACTGGTGTCTAATACCACCCCAAGCAGAAATTCCCCACACCATCGAATGATTGTCCCAACTATTATACATGTGCAATATCATCCATCGAATATCTCAAACAACCCACCGAGTGTCTCTTGGTTTGGTAAACCATTGGATGGTTTGGAACACTATATTGATGGTCTTAACCCTTTAGTGACTGTAGCTTCTTGAAATTTTGGAAAATCATGTGTCATATATATAGGGCGCATCGTATATATGGGCATTTTTCAAAAAAAGTGGCCTATTTCTGTCCATCACCATTTATTTTTAGAAAAGTTTATTAATGAGCACATTTTTTTATTTTGAGATATAATATGGGATGGGGTCGACTTGTTGCAGACCCTATATCATCCGCTCCTTGATATATCTACAATCCAGAGGCTCGTAATATGGCCAAAATGGCCAATTATGCCTGTCCCATTTTCCGAAATCCACCCAAAAACAGACATTTTTGTATAAAATATGACCATTAAATACCACTTTATTAGACAATTTGCATCATATGTAACACGCCTGATCATAAAATCACAACATATGCACAATTTTTACCAAGTCAAGTAACATAATTTAGGTCACAAAACTGTCCCACGATTCGTGGTCCCTACTGTTACCAAGAGAGAAACACATAATACAACAGTCCTGGCATTGGCGAATGAGGAAGTGCAAATTGGTTTCCAGTACTACTCATCAATACACATGGCTAAACAACTGTTATCCGCTGGTCGGTGCAATTAATTTGCCCTTAATTGACAGTATCATTCATCAGACAGGTGAGTACATTGGGTGTGTGTCACTACTGTTACCGATAGATACAGGTCTGTGATTTTATTATTATACAAATGTTTCTCTTCTTAGTTTTGTCCAATGTGATCCCCGTGAGGCAACACATACATTTTGTTACATAACAATGGACGACCGGTGGGAATCACCTGTATAAACCCGAAACGTCCCTACTGTTACCGTCCCTACTGTTACCTTTTAAATTGTAACAGTAGGGAATACTTTTGTAACAGCATGGACAAAATTTTAAACAAATGGCATGAGTAAGTATTAGTTTGCCTGTCGTAATGATTTTGACATCACCATGTTCTGGTTCCTGGCTTATAACATCAATATTTTCACAGATTTTACTCATCATTCCTGTCTCAGTCAGATAATGCTGGATGTGGTAACAGGAGGGACATTGCGGTAACAGCAGTGACAATATATTACACAGTTGTTATTTTTGGCAGTGAATTGACATATATTTGTATTTCCTTGCAGAACGCCTTCCATTTCTGTCTTCCACACACTCATTTTGATATAGAATGTTTTCTATTATACTTGATTGAGATCCAGTAAATGAAAGTATACGTGCTCATTTGCAATGATCAAACAGTTTTCACATAAATTCACTTAGGGCCAATTCCCATGCCCAACACAAACCCGTGTAAACTGTCAGATATAGACACACACCTGATCAAGTGGTCCTGCTAATATGCTATGATGCTGGTAGACCTGCTGATATGATATGATTTCAAAAACTCACGAAATTGAATTATTGCGGTCATGCACAAGGTACATGTACATGTATGTGAAAAGTCATTTAATTGTAAGGTACTATATTCTAATTCCAAACAAAGTATCTCCATCATTCCGCAGCGATTCCATTAATCATCTACGACATACACGAAATATACAGAGTTTACTATAATCAGTATTTAACGAGACCGTTACTCGTGTGTAAACAAATAGCAATGAGCAAACGGTGTTAACTGGATATTAGCTATCAACATACTGGTAGTAAAAGGTGCACTACCATTGTACATGACCACATGCCATGCTGCAGTCATCAGAAGTTGTTCAATCTAAACCTGTCTAGTAACCAAATCAAAATTTATTTTAAAGCCAGTTACAGCAGGTGGGGGGGGGGGGGGGTCTGCAATTTTTTTCCGAACACTAGGCGGGTGGGTGGGTGAATCTTTCAGCAGCCCGACTGACACATTTTCCCCTGGCCCTGTAACTTTTGTCCTCGAATCAATTGTCTTCAAAATGATGGGACATACGGTTTTAAGAATGCTTCTATTACATGTATGTAATAGGTATGTACTTAACTCTTGGTAGGGGGGTTTGAGTTCACCATCAGTTAATAATGATGATGACACCAAGTGGCAATAAAAAGGTCAGCTTGCTAAATGTTTTCATCAAGGATCTATCAATGTACATTGACACGGAAAGGCTCAGATTTAAATAGTTCTAATAAAATGATTTATTCAACCTGATATAAATGAAAACAACACAAAAATAGATTCTTAAAAAAAATGTGAACTCTTCAAATAAAAATAGAATATTCTAAAAAACATAATAAAATAAAACAAAGGTGTTAGAACAAACTTTGACCGATTTCAACGATATTCGGTATATAGATCTGGGGTCACCTCTAGATGAGAGTTGCCAAATTTGAATGACTTTTTTATGAAAAATATGGCCGCTGGCAGCCATCTTGGATTTTACTCTTTGTATGACCAAATCCTTTAGCGCACTTTGCAGGTTACATTTCTCATTCAATCGTCACCAAAACTTCATATGGATCTTCGAAGTGACCTCTAGAAGGGAGCCTCCATGTTTTCCCCAAAATTTGTTTCAAACAAACATTGCCATCTTGGACTTAAATGTCAATCCACCAGCATACCATACAGCCCACATTTATTGGAGACTTATTTTGAAACATTAGTCTTGTTTGTAAATAAAAGAAGAAATGCTTCTATAATCATTATATGGAACATTGATCAAATAAGATAATGAGAACTGAGTAAATAGTCATTTGAAGCAGTTTGGAGGGGTGGATCCCTATCACAAAATGGGAAAAAATTAGGGGGTGGTGAGTACCAACAGGGCAGAAAAATAAAAAAGCGCCTAGCATCCGGAATTTTTTTCCTGATCCCTCCCCCTGATTAGTGGAATTTCAAACAAAACATATTTTGTTCACGATACAACAGATGTACGCATGTATGCGTCGGACGAAGGTAATTTTATAAAATTTTGCGCATGATGTCAATGAACATCGTGCGAAATGTATTATTGTATTATCATTTCAATACTATATTTAAAGATGGATTATCTCTTTAAATAACAAATTTTAAATAGTTGCGTGGGTATAAAATAATAGATATGAACTGAAGACCTATGTCCGGAAAAGCTTCTATCAATTAATATTGATTTTATTTCGAATATAAAATCGGGCCCATTTATGTTACTATTTTTAGAACCGACCATTCGGATGAGACCTTATTGCGATATAGAGCACTGGGCTGTTCCCACGGCTACGCAACGAATGTCAAATGTCACAGATTGGTTGTTTGTATTGTTTTGTTCCAACGATATAAGCGATAACGAGTATAATTAACATCTATTTGTGACAAAATTGCACAATATAATTTCTGGTCTCTGTTAACAGTAACCACCATTGTTCGTTAGCTGAACAAACACACCTTTTTAGACCAGAAAATATTCGAAATAAAATTAATATTAATCGATAGAAGCATTTCCGGACAGGAGTCTTCGATTCAAATCTAATATTTTATACCCCGGTAACTATATAATACATGTTTACAAAGAGATAATCCACCTTTAAACACAATGTTCATGTGTGTCTTGCTTATTGTCACTCTGTATTGTATCAATATGCCATTACCAGTATGTGATCTCTGTTTCTAGTTAAAATTGTCACACAGTTCTGTAATAATACATCATACGAAAAATAAATCTACGGTTATAGTCTGACAACAAATATGAATTGCCAATATGCTATAGTTACGCTAATGTCCTTCCTGTTACCGGAGACCAATTGCGGCGTGTGTGTCATAAATTTCATCAATTGCACCTATATTTGACGATCAGAACGTTAGCTTTTAGTTATCCTATGCCGGATCGCATACTATATTGTGTTGTTGGTCACATTTGGTATATATGTGTCCTTCCTGTTACTACCAGTCCTTCCTGTTACCAAATGATAGGCTAATATGCATCATACTATCGTTTAATACATTTTGTTTCCAGGTCTGGTACGCATTTGGTCCAGTTGGGTCTCGTTCACTTATGGAAAGTGACATTTTGTTTTATTGTTGGAAATAATGTTCCCACAAGTATGTTCATAATAAAACTGTCCCTTATGTTACGTCAAGTGTCTCTCCTGTTATTGGCTTGTCCCATCTGTTACCGTCAAGTTTTTCTGTCGTATCGAGATTAATATGAATTGGATTCCCTCATCCCGATAGAATTGTGGAGTATTTACCTTAATCTTCGGAAAAATATATGGCCATAATCAAACAGAAATGCACACCATTCCATGTCGAGAAAACTCGATACCTGGATATCGGAAATGTATGCATATCACATATACATTATCATATCTCGTTATACTCAACATATTTTGGTGTTTATTTTAGCAAATTCTGATTACCACACAATGCACATGTTGCGCATATGTTATTTTCCACCTCTATGTCACTCAAAATCATATTTACATTGAAAAACAAAATGGCAACAGTAGGGACACTAGGTGTGTGTGCATCGCCATTGGACCTGATTCAGACAGGATCTAGGGGTGATTAAGGTTGCATTTTACTATCCTCTGATCTACTGGATACCCTCAACCACGAAAAGCGGCTAAAATATGTTTTCTCGTTGAAATAATTTTTTGATTCTTGAATACCCAAATCGGCCACATTTTTTGAAAAATGCCCATATAAGACAATGCATTGGTCTAACAATACTTACCTTGGCAATGTAAGCCACGGAATTATCTTATACATGCAAGACTCCCTATGGGAGACTGGCATATATGAGAAAATGCATGGCACAGGATCATTAATGCTGTATCAGCACAGCACCCACCATGAAAGGGTTAAATACTCGGTGGAGGGTTTTGTACGCTTGTTTGGATGTATTGAGAGGCAAGTTAGTAGATGGTTCGTGACACCATTTGGATGGATTGGGAACTCAATGGCTGGTTTGTGATACTAGTTTTATGGTTTGGGTCACTCGCTGCGTGGTTTGTGACTTTTGGTGGTTTGGGACATCTGTTATATGACATATGACTCTCCTCGGATGACGTGGGACTCTAGTTGTGAGGTATTGGGTGCATATTAGACAATCTTTTCCTTTCGACCACTCGCTGAGTGGTTTGAGACACTCATTGTGTGGTTTGGGACAAAACCTATGTGGTTTGGAACCAAACTTATGTGGTTTGGAACACCAGTTGCATTGTTTGGGGCACTACCATGCACTGTGGTTTTGGAACAATCGTTGCAGGGTTGCGACACTAATCGGGTGAATTGACCCACTCGTAAGATTTGGAGTACCCGTTGGATGGTTAGGGACGCTCATATTGGTAGTTTGGGACAAAACATAAGTGGTTTGGGACAAAACATATGTGGTTTGGAACCAAACTTATGTGGTTTGGAACACCAGTTGCATTGTTTGGGACACTACCATGCACTGTGGTTTGGAACAATCGTTGAAGGTTTGCGATACTAATCGGGTGAATTGAGACACTCCTTGGATGGCTTGTGATACTCATTGTGTGGGTTAGGACACCAGATGCATGGTTTGGGGGACGGGAATCAGGTGCATATGGTATGGGGCAATATTTAATTGTTTGTGCCACCCATTGGATGGTTTGAGACACCAATTGGGTAGTTTTTGACACTAGATGTCGATATGGGACACACGAGTTGTGGACTGAGACACTGGCTCACTGATTGTGCCGTTGAATGGAATGAGACGACAGTTGTAGCTTTGGAATACCTGTTGTATGACATAGGACTCTCCTAGGATGGCCTGGGACACTAGTTTTGGTGGACATTGGGCACTCTTTTCATTTAGAACACTCGCTGGATGGTTTGGACACTCATTTGGTGGTTTGGGACAATCATTGGATGGATTGACCCACTCGTTCTATGATTTGGAGCACTCGTTGGATGCTAACGTTGGGGACACTCATTTTTGGTAGTTCGGGACAAAACCTGTGTAGTTTGGAACGCCATGAGTTGCATTGTTTGGGGCACTATACCATGCACTGTGGTTTGGAACAATCGTTGCAGGGTTGCGACAATAATCGGGTGAATTTAGATGGCTTGTGACACTGATTGTGTGGGCTTGGACACAAGATGCATGGCTTGGGGGACCATCTGTGTGGGTTGGGAACTAGTTGCATATGGTTTGGGGCACTACTTGGTGGTTTGGGAAACTCGTTGGGTGGATTATTTACGATGTTTTACTCGGTACAATATTTGAATTTGGGGCACCAGACGTATGGATTGGGATACTCACAGATTGGTTTCGGATACTAGGTAGTTGACTCAGTATATTGTTTGGTACACTCGTTAGGTGGTTTGGGACACTCATTTGATGTATTCTGAAACTAGCTGGTGGCTTTGGAAAATTGTATGATGGCATATATACCACTACTTATTGGCTATATATTTATTCGATATTTGAAGATTTAGTTTCAAAAGTTAAAAAGTTAGAAATTAAAAAAGCACTTCAATTGCTGACTTCCGATTGCCATTTTCGTCGTCATTTTTGAAAATTCGGGTTATGACTTACTATTATCGGATTAGGAGGGAACATCACGTATGGTGGCGCAACTGGCACCTATGAAAGTTACCGTAAAATGCTCTTTTTACTACTTCCGATTGCCATATTGACCTCCAGTTTGGATTTTTTCAGTCAAATTATGCATGAAATGGCAGGCATAACATAATATAACATAACATTTTTATTGACATAATACACCCACGCGGGGCAGTTGTCATAATACAGATAATTTAAAAACAAGTCAAGACAATTTCATATAAAATATATGAGGCCCCCACCCCCACCCCCTGGAATACGGAATACCACTTAACACAGAGGGTGGAATACGGAATACCAGTTAACTGCCATATGGAATACGGAGTACCAGTTAAGATCAGATAAGATAATTTATTGATTTACTGAGGGAAATGTTAAGATAATATGTTTTTTGGAAGGTCGACGTACGAATACCGGTATTTTTGGAATACCGAATACCTCCTAACAGAGGGGCCGGAATACGGCGTACATCATAACAGGGCATGGGGGATGGGGGCCTCATATATATAACATGTATTTGTAACTCAACACTATATTCTCAATTATTTGCGGAAAACTGCCGAACCATGCTACAGATCAGATTGCAAATTTATTTATTGACGGCATATGCTATGGAAACAAGAACAATGGGTTTTTGTTGTAAATGTATGTAGTGAGTGTGGGTTTACTCCCGGAAATGGTCACCATATTGCCTGGTACATGCACGTCACCGTTTAACGTCGAAATAGTTTGAGCAGACGAAGTTTAATCCTGGGAGGTGTGTGCACGTTGACCGACTTGGTTCCCGGGCTAAAATTTCTATTTTCATTTTCTTACATGTTTTTCTGCATTTTTTTCACCAAAAAAAATTTCCTCCCTGAAACGCGCGGAAATTTGGGCTGTTTGGTCATATTTAGCAGTTAGGGAACGTTTGTGGTCAGTAGATTTGTATATTTACATAACTGACACCAACACAGCTTATTATAAATTTATTCCGGGTTCACCTCAAAATTGTGCTTTGTATTCGACAGAATGTGCAAATAAAAGTAAATATTCGGGGTTTTTGGGGTACATTCAAAACCCCTTCTGAAATAAAAACGCCAGGGAATTTCGTTTCAGAACTTGTGTATCATCGATCAGTGATGACTAGAGCTCTATTAATACAAAAATCAGCTTTGTACTCGAAAGTTCAAATAGAAGTAATTATTTGGGGTTTGGTGGTACTGTCAAAAACCCCCTTCTGAAATGATAACGCCAGGAAATTTCGTTTCAGAAATTGTGTATTATTGGTCAATGATTGCTGGAGCACTATTAATATAAAAATCAGCTTTGTACTCAAAAGTGCAAATGAAAGTCATTTTTTTTGTTTTTGTGGGTTATCTGGCCCCTAAACACCAGGAATGCGGAACTTAAGAAATTGGATTTCTTTAAACGTTCCTGGGGTGAAACAAATCTGGGGCATCAACCCTTTCGTGCAAATAGAACCCAGCAGGCTCTCGGATTATTAGCACAATTGCTGAAGGGTGTGTGGGGGGGGGGCCTTAAATTTATGCAGGTAAACAATGCATAGTCACGTGAAGCAGCTGTTAGTTTCGCGTCCCATTTATTGATTTCAGTATGTTTTACGGAGGTTTTGGTTCAAATAATAAATACAATCTACACTGAACTCGTCCCCAGTTTATGGTGAATTTACAAAAAATTTCCAGCAAATTAGGCCAGTCATAATTTACTGGACTCGGGTACGAGTTGTAAATCCTGTATATACCAGTGACAAGGTTCACATAATGATTTTTGGAAATATCACCATCTTCAGTACCATGTCCTCAGATTTTTGCATCTTATTGGCCACAAAATTTCAATTCTTTTGTTGTATAATTTGATAGTACCAAACAAAGGGAAGGCGAGATATCATATCGAAAACTAGCGAAACCTACCGACAATGAAAGTGTCATTAACACTGTAGCTCAACTTGGAAATGTGATCATGCCATAGATTAGTCCATAGGGCGATAGGGCACTCGGACAGTTTATTTGCTTAAGTAACTGGAGATTACCATGATGCATAAACAGTTTGGGAGTAATCAGAAGAAAACATTTGGCTGCAGGGAGTGCCAATACAAAGGGTGGAGCAGAATTAAAATCGAGATGGCTCCCATCTAGAGGTCACCCCGAAAATCCATATGAAGATTAGTGATGATCGGATGGTATGTGCGCCAAAGGATTTAGTCATTCAAAGAGTAAAATCCAAAATGGCCATTGGCAATCATGTTTTTCAATGAAATATGAAACAATTGTATGGCTCTCATCTAGTGGTCGCCCAAAAGATCCATATGAAGTTTGGTGATGTGCATGGTATGTATGCTGTGCCAAATAGTTTGGTCATACAAAGAGTAAACATGGCGGCCATGTTTTTCATCGAAAATCGTTCAAATTTGATAGCTCTTATCTACAGGTGATCCAAAACATGCCTGTAATTTTTCAAAACAATTCTACAATAAATGTGGGATACAGGATATGGCGATGGATTCAAATTTGAAATCCATGATGGCTGCTGGCAGCGATAATAAGATGAGGGATGTAGTCTACAGGGTGTGGCAAACGATTTAGTCAAGCAATGAGTAAAACTCAAGAAAACTGCTGGCGGTCATGTTTTTAAATGAATTTCGGGAAAAAAATTGATGGCTCCCATCTAGAGGTCATCCCGCAGATCGCTATGAAGGTTGGTGATGATCGGTTGATGCAGGTGGCCGCCTGTAGGGTGTGCTGAATGATTTAGTCATACAAAGATCAAAATCCGAGATAAATTTAGAACATCAAAAAGTTCCCAGGTTTTCAACTGGTGGAATATATGATCTCTACTGGCACAGCCAAAGTAGAGTTTCATGACATGATCTAGCTTTGAAATGTCACAGTGCTTCGAAACAGGGGATACTTGGGAATAAGTATATAGAAGTAAATATAAATGTAGACATTGAGATTTTATTAAATATCACATATAGAAATTAAAATCAACATTATATTCAACGGAGTCATAAATCAGAATAGGATGTTAAAAACTACAAAAAAACATAATGATTAAACAAACTAATGATCAACACTTCGTTAAATGATTATGTATTAAATGCAACAAAATGGATAAATCATCAGCACATAACATACCAAATTAATGAACTATCCTGTCTGGCAAGAACAATGGTCCCAAGAACAAATATTTACCCCACCCCAGTAATTAAGTATTACTGGGGTGTGGTAAATTTTAGGTCTGGGGACCTGTGGGCATGAAATAAAGTGATGCGATATTTTCGGATTTACTGATCAACTGTCGTGACATCCTCAATATGTCTTGTAAATGAAATATAAAGGCATATTAAACATGGAATATCTCTTTGCACTTCCAACATTTAAAAAAAAATAAGAGTGCATCTCCTCCAGGCAACAATCACAACAAAATAAATTATAAATCCACATTTCGAGACTACAAATAGCTTTTTTGTGAATAAAATACAGATAGAACTGAAGATTGGGTATATTATTTGTCTATAAAGGCATAATGAAGTACATTTAGTTTATTTCTGATGCAGAAAAATGTAATTTAATCTCTTTGTTGAAGTAAAATTTGCCTTGATTGAGGGTCTAACAAGATAGTGTTTTCCCTTTTTCCGAACATTTTCACAAGATTTCTGTTCTAAAAATAGCCACTTTTACTGTCCCAGGAATGTGATAACAAATTCTAAATAAAATTAATATTAATTAATTAGAAGCATATCCTGACAGGTGACCCAGATTCATATCTATTATTTTATACCCCGGAATCTATATAAAACTTGCTAGGAAGAAATAAACTATCTATCATTTGCTTTGATCATCTGTTTGTATTACTAGTAATATCCATAAAAACATGGATGATTATCATCGAGATTTAGTTCACACACCTGGCAAAATTACCTGGCAAATCTTTTACAAGATTTGAGGCAAATATGTACCACAGACTTGCATTCCAAACACTTGAGTTGTAGTCATACGCGATTAGGCATTCAATACCTGAGTATAGTTGCCGCATGGGTTTCTACTAACTCTTCAACTATAATAGATAATACATATGAACATTCAAAAATTAACATCATTCAGCGATGGACAAACTAGGCTCTCGCAGCCTCGCTGGGCCATAAATGAAAATAAAATAAATTGTTTTATTTTAAAGGAATGGGTAGCATTTGCGGTGGGTAATGCTTTAAAAATATACACATTCGTTGAAACCATGATACTAGTGTCTAATAAGCAGAAATAATGATAAAATATAGTAAGATTTTATGCCTATTGTGCCCTATACCAATCATAAATGTTGCATAAATGGCATGTTATCTTCAAGATCTACACTGTGTTATGTAACAAAACGCCAAATTAGGTAACACACATTGGCTTTTGTTTACATAACACTGTGCAGCTCTTGACGATAGAATGCTACCTACATGATATTTATGATTGGTATGTCACTATAAGAACAAAATATGTCTACATTTTAATATTCTTTTTGATTATGGTACAACATTCACCGTGTACGTTTATACTTCGTGTGAGATCCGGAAGTGCTGCAATTAGTAGCCATCTGCGTTGGTTATCGCGACACAATTTGTCACACATATCTCATTTGAAAAACCAACCCCAGTATTCAAAATTTTGAATACAACAATATCGAATCAAATCGAAGCTTCGCGGCAATTTCAAATTGAATCGAATACTCTAAGCTTCGCAGGCCCCTAACCCTTAGAGTATTCAAAAGAAAGTTACAATGAACAATCATAGAATCTGTCATAAGTATAAAATATACATCTTATGACAATCTTAAGATTAACCAAATATATAATCACAAGTATAGAATATACCTCTGATGACAATCTTAAGATTAACCAAATATATAATCACAAGTATAGAATATACGTCTGATGACAGTCTTAAGATTAACCATATATATAATCACAAGTATAGAATATACGTCTGATGACAATCTTAAGATTAACCAAATATATAATCACAAGTATAGAATATACGTCTGATGACAGTCTTAAGATTAACCATATATATAATCACAAGTATAGAATATACGTCTGATGACAATCTTAAGATTAACCATATATATAATCACAAGTATAGAATATACATCTTATGACAATCTTAAGATTAACCATATATATAATCACAAGTATAGAATATACATCTTATGACAATCTTAAGATTAACCATATATATAATCACAAGTATAGAATATACGTCTGATGACAGTCTTAAGATTAACCATATATATAATCACAAGTATAGAATATATGTCTGATGACAGTCTTAAGATTAACCATATATATAATCACAAGTGTAGAATATACCTCTGATGACAATCTTAAGATTAACCATATATATAATCACAAGTATAGAATATACGTCTGATGACAATCTTAAGATTAACCATATATAATCACAAGTATAGAATATACATCTTATGACAATCTTAAGATTAACCATATATAATCACAATGGATGTGATTTTAGACTATATTATACTTTTTTCTCAAAGATGAACTTCAAATGAAAAGAACCCATATGCATGCACCTTGTGTATGTATGAACAAATATATAGTATATTGTAAAGCAACATTTGGAGTTGGCACAGTTAAAATACATGACTCAGTTTTATTTGAAAAGGTAGCATATCAGGTATTAAGGATTAGATGACTAATATTACCAAAATTTCTTAATCTTATTAGTTTGGGAGGCCGTTTTCACAATTATTAATTTGACTTAAGTGTAATACAATTCTTAAGTGCAATCACTTAAATCTCTACCCAATTGCACTTAAGTGCATTCAATTGTGGTTAATAGCCACAATAAGCTTTCAACCCTCAAAGAACAAATAAGGTCCATACTCAGGGTGAGATGATTGTTTTGTCACATGATAAATAATTGTTAGGTCAATGCATTCTCTTATATATGCGAGGCGACCTATGGTCAACTCGCATATATAAGAGAATGCATTGGCACAGGGTTTAAAAACATGTTTTGACCAAGAATCATCTGATAGACACTATCTTAACCCTTTCATGATGGGAGCTGTGCTGGTGCAGCATTCAATATCCTGTGCCAGTGCATTCTCTTATATATGAAAGTCTCCCATAGGGAGCCTCATGTATATACGAGAATGCACTGGCTTACAAGGTCAAGGTAAATATTATTAGGCCAAAGTATTCTCTTATATATGCAAGGCTCCCTGTCGGTACCCGAAAATATAAGAGAATGGATTCACAAAATTTTTGTCTACTCCTAGACCTGGAGACACCTGATATTACCTTCTCAAATTAAACTACTTATTTATATACAAGACCACAAAAAAGTCTATTTTCTATCTTTTCCTCTGAGGTGAAATAATTGAATCTTTTATTAACCGGACATGGCTCATTCGAACCTACATATTTTGTCTACGTAATTTGGAGGGAGGGATACGATAGGTTGATAAATATATAAAATATTGGTAAAATTGAAAAACACAAGGTCACAACCATTTTCCAGCCGTTTTCAATTTTTTCGCCCGAAGTCAGACAAATGATCTTTATTGCTACCATATCAGGAATAGATTAACATGGAATGCTCTTTTATCACATAATTTGGCCATAAAAGCAGTTTCATAATTATCGGTAATAGACACGTTTAATATCAGCGCGTGCGATGACGTCACGGCGTTCTTAAAATCACTTGCGATCGCTGTAGTTTATGATTGTTGTTTTCGATGAATATTTCGCGTTGCTTCGGGTTTATTTGATCATGTGATAAAAGGTATCTCACACTCGTCCTATTTTATACGTAATTTATCAACCTCGTCCTCTAAATTCTATTTGAGCCTCGGTAAACCTCGGCTCAAATCGAATTTAGTGAACTCGGTTGATAAATTCCGTATAAAATAGATCCTCTATTTCTGTTACATGTCGTGCAAATGGCTGTTTTTTTGTTTGCGGCCCAAACACCTTGTTCATAGTTGCATTTTGTCATTACTTCAATGCGACTTTTTGGGATACAGAATGCTGGTAGAAAGAGAGTTAAGATATTTATCGACCTATTTCGATACCGGGAAAAATTCAAAAGTAAATAAGATTATTCGTGTTTTGGAGCGAAAAGCGCCATGTGGCTTTAATACAAATGAATGCATTTAGAAGGGACCACCTGAGGATAAGCATAGAGCTGGATTTTGAGTCTCTATCATAGCAGCACTTGATTTAGAAAATTTGACTTTTTGTGGCTTGAGTGAGTGCAGATATAGGATATCACAGCTGGGCTCGTCTGGCCGTCATCATTTTCATGGATCAATGACCTCACCTGAAATGAGAAAATCACCTTCCACGTTAACCATTTATTTACTAAATGGATTCTCCCATCAGTTTCAAATATATATATATCGGAATTGTCAAATATTCATCTAGAGGGAAATATAAAAGTCTCTAAAAACTTTACCTCTAAGAAGAACATGGAGAAATAGATAAATATTTTTCTTATATTTATTACTGATAGTTCTCCAATAAAACAATTTTATGTGTTGAAACCATTGTTATGTTAATGAAAGTGTCAATGACACTGTAGCTCAACATGGAAAGGGAATAATTTCATGTGTTACAGTCAATGGAGTGATTAGGAATGTGGAAAGTTGAAATGTCTAAGTACTAGATTATCAACATGAAGAGATATATATAAAGTAAAATCCAAGATGGCCACTGGCAGCTATGTTTTCCAATGAAATTTAAAAACATTTGATAGCTCCCATCTAGTAGATCAGAATCAAGATCAATATGAAGCTTGGTGATGATTGGATGAGGAAGTGGACTGTAGGATGTGCCAAAGGATTTAGTCATGCAAACAGTAAAATCCAATATGTCTTCCTGCAGCCAAGCTTTAAGGCCTAATGACCCCAAAATAACTCATTCCCATCTACATGTCAATATTATCATCCATGACAATATTCATCATGATCAGATGAACAGTTTGGTCTGTAGCCTCTGAATGACCCCAAAATGACACGTTCCCATCTACCTGTCAATGTCAACAGCCATGACAAATTCCATGATGATCTGACCAAAGGTATGACCTGTAGCCACTGCCAAAGTATTTAGTCATGCAAAGAGTAAAATCCAAGATGGCTGTCGGTGGCCATGTTTTATGGCCGAATGACCCCAAAATGACTCGATCCCATCTACATGTTAATATTAACATCCATGACAAATTTTATGATGAACAGATGAACATTACAACCTGTGTGGACCATGCTAATGGATTGAATTGTGAAATCAAAGATGGCTGCTGGTGGCCATATTTTTTAGCCGAATGACCCCAAAATCACTCGTTCCCAATGTCAACAGCTATGACAAATTTCATAATAATCCGACCAGGGTACAACCTGTAGCCCATGCTAAAGGAAATTGTTGACAGACGCACACACGCACACTCACGCGGATGACTGATACCCAGTCATGGCAATAGCTCAAACGTTACTTTCAAACTTTACAATGTAAAGTTGAGCTAACAAAACTGTTACTGTGATTTGTCAATAAACATCGCTAAACATACAAGTTCAAATATTTTAGTCTGAATATGATTTTCAGAATATATTTCAATGCTTTGATCTTTTCCAATGTTGACCGTCAAGTTTTTATTGAACTTAATTAGGTATCTTACTGGACTAATTGAACTTTTATCAGTAATTGCACAGTAACAGTAATGTTTACATAACAATGGGTTTTTTTGACATGCAAAATTTTATTATTGGACAGTTATTAACCCTTTCATGACAGAGGCTGCGCTGGTGCAGCAGTAAATATCCTGTGCCAGTTCATTTTATTATATATATGTATGCAAGTCTCCCATAGGCAGCCTTGCATATATAAGAGAATGCACTGGCTTACAAGGTCAAGGTAAATATTGTTAGGCCAATGCATTCTCTTAAATATGTGAGGCTCCCTATGGGAGACTTGCATATATAAGAGAAGGCATTGGTACCGGGTTTTCGCAAAATTTCAGGAATCTTTCTATGGCCTACATGACAACCAAGTGATTGAGATCGCCTTCCCTGCTCCCCCATGATGCCCCATGGAAGATCATGATTATGACACAAGTGTTATGATTGGTGCAAACACATTAATTAAAGCCCACAAATCTCCCATTCAGTTATAAAAGGTGTACACTGGAATGATCTATTATTCATTTGGAGGGATGTTAATGTGATAAAAGCAGACAACAGATAAATAAAAGTGCCCTATATATTGAGGAAAATATTTTGATAATATTAGTTCAACAATATGGTCATTTGTTGAACATATTATCTCAACATTCCCTATGGGATAACTACTCATCAATGATGATTTAGTATAGAAATCATTAAACTTATTATCTCAACATTCCCTATGGGATAACTACCCATCAATGATGATTTAGTATAGAAATAGTTAAACATATTATCTCAACATTCCCTATGGGATAACTACTCATCAATGATGATTTAGTATAGAAATCGTTAAACTTATTATCTCAACATTCCCTATGGGATAACTACCCATCAATGATGATTTAGTATAGAAATAGTTAAACTTATTATCTCAACATTCCCTATGGGTTACTATGCATTGGAACAGGGTTTTCGCAAAATTTCAGGAAGCTCCAGTCATGGAAGGGTTAATACGTGGAAGTGGGTCCGTACTCAGTATGGACATATACAGTAATGCCTTAAATAATCGACTCCTTAACCACAGCAGAATTATGGGTAATTTTTCAGGATTTAATCGGAAATATGGCTTGTTGAGAGCTTTCTGATGAATGGCAACAAGCCATATTTCCAACTAAATCCTGAAAAGTTACCCATAATTATGCTGTGGTTAAGGATTCGATTATTTAGGGCATTACTGTAGCACACAGCGCGACATTTTAGGTCTGTACTCAGTACTGACGTATCACAGCCAAGAGGTTAAAATGAATGTGCATGTGCAGTGGGTCCGAAATCACCATGATATGGGAGGCAAAATTATATTGAAATCACCATGATATGGGAGGCAAAATTATATTTGCTCGAGGCTCAAAAATGGATAGACTTTGTTAAAATTTTCTTATTTAAATAGCTCTCCAAAAACTAGATTTTGTGTATCAAAACAGTTGTTATGTAAATATTACTGATAAACTATCATTGCAGATCAATGTCCAATTAGTCCAATAAGATACCAAAGTTTAATAAAAATTTACATAACACATTGTTAAAGGTCAATTATAAAATATTGATAAAATTATATATGGACTGAAAATAATATGTAGACTATAATATTTGAACTTACTATGCAAATAGCAATGTTTGCTGACAAATCACTGTACAATTTTGCTTACATAACAATGGTTTCTACAAGCAGAATATTGTTGAAGAACTTTCAATAATCAATACAGTAATATCCTAAATAATCGACTCCTTAACCACAGCAGAATTATGGGAAATTTTTCAGGATTTAGTCGGAAATATGGCTTGTTGCCATTAATCGGAAAGCTCTCAGTGAGAGCTATCCGATGAATGGCAACAAGCCATATTTCCGACTAAATCCTGAAAAATTTCCCATAATTCTGCTGTGGTTAAAAGGTCATATACTTCGGGCATTACTGTATAAGAACCAGTAAGAACAAAGTTGATCTATTTTTTAATGTTCTTCTTGGTGGTGATGTTTTTACAGACTTTATAATTTTTGCACATTTACCCACTGCAAAGGCCTTGGTTCCCTTCAATAAGCATATAAGAATAATATATACTCAAAGGGACAGGAATATCACACAATATTCCTGAATTAATTAAATGCTACCGTGATGGGTGGTAACAATAGCTATTGAAACTGTGTGCGACATAATTTTTCAACTATGATTTCTGTTAGATTTCAATGGGATATAAATCAAATGTCCAAAAATTAAAAATAAATGTCAAAATAAGCCGCATAATTTTGTGAAGAAAAAGTATCAATATACCTAAAATTTAATTAACGGAGTACTACTGGACACTAAATCCGGTCATTTACGGGACCATCTCCTAATATACTCAACAGAATATACACAACAACTGAATGAACTTGAGCCATGGATGAGTGCAAAATACACTCATATGGTCTATGAATCATGTAAACATGGTAATTATAATGAAAATGAGTTAACCCTTTGAGTGCCAGGGGCCAATCTCATCGGCCCTAAACCTACAAAATAAGTCTGTTAAAGAATATAAGAATAAATTATTAAAATTATTAAAAAAAAAAGAAAAAAAAGTTAGGCCAATGCATTCTCTTATATATGCGAGGCGACCTATGGTCGACTCGCATATATAAGAGAATGCATTGGCACAGGGTATATGGGTTGATACAAAAATCGACCTGGCACTCAAAGGGTTAATGACTTGACATAAAAACTCATTTTCATTATAATTAACATGCTGTTTTACATCATTCATAAAGTAAATAAGTGTATTTTGCACAGTGAGAGCTTTCCGATGAATGGCAACAAGCCATATTTCCGACTAAATCCTGAAAAGTTACCCATAATTCTGCTGTGGTTAAGGAGTCGATTACTTAGGGCATTACTGTATGTTGCAACCCAAATCAATACATAGATAGAACGACACAAGTGTGTGAACTGGTTAACATTATTACACAAGTAAGTTGTGGCGTGATGGTAAAACGAGAACTGGAGGTTCAAATTTTACCTTGTGGCAAGACAAACGAGTGCAATAAAGTCAACATGTTCACAAAACTGTGTAGTTCTATGTTTATTGCACACTCTGAAGTGTGTAGCTTGTAATATACTAATATTTAGGTCTATATTGTTGTATTGACTTGAAGAACCGTGTGCTTAAATTATGTAGTCTATAATTTAGTGAAGAAATGATCTGTTAAAGTTGACGTCACCAATGATGTTGTTGACATAATAGGTTTGTATTGTTCAAGAAGACAACACTAATTATTATTTATTGAACATTTTGAAATCTTCTGTAATTTGCTGTATTTCGCAAAAATAAGCCATTGGTGTGCCATAAAAAAAGTTCAGAGAAGACATACACCATCTTTTAATATTGGATTGGGCTAGTAGCTGATTATTAACTATTCATTGTGGGTTGGAATTGAGCATTCACTTACCTTATAGTTTGCAAATGGCATATATAAAATTATCAAACATGCTTTATGGTATAACCATATGTGTGAGAAATAAGTTGAGTTTTGATGTATGTAAATGATATACAAGTTAGAAGACATTCCTGTAGTTTTAGACATAGTAAAGCAGACTTAAGTCATGCATGCATTACATGCCAGCTTGCCAGCTAATAGCTCAAGCTTTGATACATGCACTTAGAATTTGTTAATTTATTATGCTGGTTGCTGTGGTTGTCCCAATTTGATTAACAGTATCCCCAACAGGTTTATTTGGGCTAAAATACAGTAATGACCTAAATAATCGACTCCTTAACCACAGCAGAATTATGGGTAATTTTTCAGGATTTAGTAGAAAATAAGGCTTGTTACCATTCATCGGAAAGCTCTTAGTGAGAGCTTTCCTATGAATGGCAACAAGCCATATTTCTGACTAAATCCTGAAAAATTACCCATAATTCTGATGTGGTTAATGAGTCGATTATTAGGTCATTACTGTAGTGTAGGCATTTTAACCCTTCCATGACTGGAGATTCCTGAAATTTTGCGAGAAACCTTTGGCCAATGCATTTTCTTATTGGGAGCCTCACACATGTAAGAGAATACATTGGCCTAACAATATTTACCTTGACCTTTAAAACAAATGCATTCTCTTATATATGTGAGGCTCCCTATGAGACTCACATATATAAGAGAATGCAATGGCACAGGATCTTTAATGCTGCACCAGCGCAGCTCCCGTAATGAAAGGGTTGAAGTATTTCTAGCTTAATATAATGTGTATTGCAGAATAATCTTAGATCAAAAGGGTAATAACTCTGCAATATGAGTCTGGCCATGCTCACAGTCGCAGGTATAAATTTTAATATGGCGAATGGAGCGACTTGTACACGTTTACACAAATAAAACCTAATAAAGTGTCGCTGTTGTCGCATTCCGGTGATACAAATAGGTCAATAAATAGTTGTAATACCTAAAAGGGCACTCTGATAGAACCCTGGGACAACTTATTGGAAACTTACAGTAATGCTCTAAATAATTGACTCCTTAACCACAGCAGAAGCCATATTTCTGACTAAATCCTGAAAAGTTACCCATAATTCTGCTGTGGTTAAGGAGTCGATTATTTAGAGCATTACTGTAGCATTCATTACTGAGTGACAAACATCTTTTCAACAGCATAAAAGGTTAAAGAGCTTTCTTTGTTGGTCTGTTAGTGATATGGTAAATATGGAGAGCATTTCTCTTATTTCTGTGCAGAAAGTTAGAAACATTATGCATATATAAGGCCCCAATAAGACATTTCAGAGTATATGAATTATCTCATGTCTTATCTACCTATATTGTGACGAGTTTGTGACTAATATGTAAAAATTACTAGATCTAGATTGAGGCTTGATGTGAACAAATCTCTGTAATATACATATGCTAAGTTTCAAACAATTGAAAAAAAATTGAAGAAATTACAGCTGTATAAATTTCTATGTTGCAAAAAAAAAAACAGTTCTTTCTGGATAATTCTGCTAAAATAAGTCTAATTAATTTCGTATTCACAGATGCGCATGTTCATATGGTAATAAAGATCTGTGCAATGTTTATAAAACAAATAACCAAAATGAAGGAACAAAAGATCAGACAAATTGTTGTTTTTACAGACAGACGACTGAGTAGACAAGCAGATTTAAGGACCCCCCCCCCCCCCCCACACAATGTTGTTGAGCAGGCCTCAAATTATGGTGCTGGACATTTGCAGAATGAGGTACCCAGAGGGTGAATTTAGTGATGATACTCCGCACAGCATGCTAGCTTCGCTAAATTCCCCCTCTGGAGACCTCATTCTGCTTAGGCCTCATCTTATCAGGAAAGTATGACACAATGCATAATCAAGGTGCTCAATATGTGCACATCACCATCTGAGAACTTAAATATGTGTCTAGGTCTCCCATAGCAGATGAGGCCATGAAGAATGAAGTCCCCATTAATATTAAATTCACACTCGTTGAACCTCTCATTTTTCAAATGACCAGCACCAAATTTTGAGGCATGCTGTTGAAGACAGAATAATTAGAAATATGATGTAGAGGATATAGCTGCTTGAATTTTTTTAATTTTTTTGGAAATGCAAAAAAGTACCAAAAATAACACAAAATTGCATTCATTTCAATTCAATAGTGAAAAACCCACAGCAAACATTGGTGCAAAATCTCACGAAAAATTTCCTCAGAGTTTTAACCCATGAGACGCAGGCAAAATCAGGTCGAGAAAAATGTGAAAAGAGAGGCCCATTAGCATTCATATACATACCAAACTATAGTTCTGGAAAGAAAAGGTTTCAAATGACAATTCCTTGTTAAACTGAATACTCTCCTTGGTGGGGAGGAGCATAACACCAAATCTGGCTGGATGCTGGGGGTTATCTCAATGGCATCATGGAAGCTTTCTCATGCATATTCATAGACAATGTTGGTCCTAATTTTTTTAATTTTATGCCTGGTGTGAAATTTTTAAATATATTTTTTGTTATGTAAGCGTATTGTGTTTTGTGATATGCAGTATTATCATAGACATTTAACTATGGAAAACTATATCTGGCTATATGAAGCATCAAATAAAGTATTTATGTCCAATCATAGGCTGCACTTTGATGTTAAAAACAGTCTACGCTACAAATAGCAAGTTCGCTACCATTTTTTAATGAATAACAGATATGCATAACATGGAATCCATCAAAGTGCTTTAATATGGTTTTTGACAATTAAAGTTACTTGATTACTTCCCGGCACAACTTCCAAAAACTGCAAAATTTCTAAGATTAGAAAATCCATAGATAGACGAGATACAGTAATGCCCTAAGTAATTGACTCCTTAACCACAGCAGAATTATGAATAATTTTTCAGGATTTAGCAGGATTTAGTCAGAAATATGGCTTGTTGCCATTCATTGGACAGCTCTCGCCAAGAGCTTTCCGATGAATGGCAACAAGCCATATTTCCGACTAAATCCTGAAAAGTTACCATAATTCTGCTGTGGTTAAGGAGTCGATTATTTAGAGCATTACTGTACACCATCTTTATTATACATGTATGCTCACCAATGGATTATAGAAAAAGTTGAAGTTAGATAATATCGTATCCTCCAGAATGGGATATGGACAATTTTTCTTTTATACTAGCCAAGTACGTTAATCCATGTAAAATGAAGGTACATGTACTAGCCCATGCGCGAGTGACGATTCACTTAAGTGTACCAATGAACGACATGAATATTTGAAAATCCTCGTGAATTGGTAGAGTTAACCTTTCTTGCACAATTGTTTTGAGTTGAAATTCAACATGTTTATGGGGAAATCGACGGATTAATATTGGAACTGTATTTCTCTGCAGCAGACAGTAAGACTGAGTACAGTAATGCCCTAAATAATCGACTCCTCAATCACAGCAGAATTATGGGTAACATTTCAGGATTTAGTGGGAAATATGGCTTGTTGCCATTCATTGGAAAGCTCTCAGTGAGAGCTTTCCAATGAATGCAACAAGCCATATTTCCCACTAAATCCTGAAAAATTACCCATAATTTTGCTGTGGTTAAGGAGTTGATTATTTAGGGCATTACTGTGGGTGGAGAGAGATCAGCTTTGGTGCATCGGTTGAAGTGTTTATCAGAAATATATTGTTGTAAATGGTGAATTTCTTTGGAAACACATATAATAAAAAGAAAATCTAGTGTTTTTGTGTGGATACTAAAAATGATCTCATTCATGACCGAGACAAATGTTTATTTTCGCGAGCGATGGTAATTAAAATATCTTGAAGGTAAAGACCACCTATATTTTCATTTTTGGAATTATTTCATGATCCTCTTTGCAAGATATATATCACTCAAAGGCCAGAAAAATTATTTAAATGGCTAATGCAATCTTGGCCGATAGCAGAGTAACCAAGCGATAACCTCGTTATTTAATTAGATCACCTACACTGTGATACCATTAGTAACCAGTCCGATATGAATTCAATGCTGCGAACATAAGATGTGATTGGACAACAGGTAGAATTTAATCAAAATCACCTGTATAATTTACATATGGGATAATATATTGATGAGTTGTCACATTGTGTGTGTGCCATGACTAGAATAGACATTCAAAATTGATTATCGTACATCATGCATTGAATTTAGGGAAGACAAACTAAAGTTTTAAATGGTCAGAACAACTTGGCATTACTTCAAGACAATTCAGATATAATCGTAAATACAGGACAATCACTGTGATGACATCTCCCATTACATTGGATGTAAACACTGTGCTTCACTTGATGACATCACAACTGATATCAGCCGAGTTTGGTGGGTTATGAGCCGAGTTCGGGGGGTTATCAGCCAAGTTTGGGGCAATATCAGCCGAGGTTGATAAAATCACTAATTGCCAGGTAGTGTTGACTGTATATCATTTATAGCGCTGCCTATTTGAACATGCGGATTACAGAAGCCGACCTTCAGGTAGAAGTAAGAAACTCACCAAAAAAGGTAAAAACTCACCAACAGGGGAAAAAATATTTTTCCTCATAAATATTGCTGGAAATACTACCAAAATGTTTTCATAAATATGGCTGCAAATACTACCAAAAATAATTTTCTTCATAAATATGGATGCAAATATTGCCAAATCAATTATGAAAATGTGATATGTCTGCACAGTTGATATATCCTTTTCAAAATGGTTCCCACATATTTATCAACGTAGAGCAATATTGTGCATTATAAGGTGAATGATGAGGCTAATACAGGCCTGCAGGTTTGAAAATTATGTGGAAACTATTTTTCGTTCGCCTGGTTTGTGCTTAATATTAGGTAACCCATTCCATAGGCTAGCATGAGAGTTAAGCAAACTGTTATAATCACTACAACTGGTATTATTAACTACAGATGGGCAACTGACTACCATAATAAATATCTCATTTAGGGACTTGATTCAGCAAAAATTAAGGTGATAATTAGTTATCGCGAGATCTGCATTTCTGAAACTTTGGCATGACCTGATTTTCGTTCAGTGCATTTTCATTTTAGATAACCTCAAGGCAAACTGAATGGCCGTTCGCCTAATATTTGCAGGCCTGTAATAATCCAGGATTATTCAAAACCTTTCATACAAATCGGAAAAACTGACAATCAATTTTTTCACATTAAAAAATCAGTAAAAATTACTTTGATGCTTTCGTGATTGAATGTTCTGAGGGTATCAGATTAGATTATTTTGCTATGATCAACCAAATTGACGATCACCATTAACCCTGGACAGTAATTTGAAACCCCACATTTCCTGGGTTGTAGGAAAAAATTGGGATATTTCAAATAATATTTTAAACATTGTACAAATGAATGAAGTAATTGCATTCATGTTCAAATGTAAAGTAGGATGCAGTCAATTAGAAAACACAAACATTTATCATATAAAGCAGTCTCTATCCAGTAGTTGACATTTTGCTATACCATGCATGGCAACAGTAAACTGTCATTAGCCTGCAGAAATTACATCATAGGTTTCCACCCCGCAGATCCTTATTGCACTGCAGTGCCACATTGAAACAAGGACACAACAGAGTCCAATTTTACATGTGAACAAAAAAATCAACAATTCCAAATAAAGAAGAATAACTCTACATTGTTTAATGTGAACAAAACTTCTTTACATTCCTACTAGTATTGCGGATACAAACATTCAAACAAAATTAAAATCCAATAACTTATGGATGAAATATTTGTGGACAAACAAAAAATTAACAAAGAAGAATAACTCTACAATGTAAGATACAAACAACACCATCTTGCTACTATTATTAATGCTCTCATAATAGTGAACATCCATACCAAATTTCATTGACATAAAACAACTCATGGCTGCTGCGACATTAAGTGGACGGACAAACAAATTTTGCTAATGAACAAATTAAATAAAAATAACTTTAGAATTGAAAATGTAAATAATGACATTAGACAATCCCTTGGAATCCCTTGTGATGTTGATCATCCATATCAAATTTCATTGAGATCTGACAACTAGTGGCTAAAATAACAGCTTGGACAGAAAAATGCACAGATGGATGCATGTAATCCAATATCTACGATTGGGGGGGGGGGGGGGGGGGGGGTTAACAACTACATAAATTCATCTACTATTATCCCACAAAGCACATTTTTATTAACCCTTTGAGTGCCAGGTCGATTTTTGTATCAACCCATATACCCTGTGCCAATGCATTCTCTTATATATGCGAGTCGACCATAGGTCGCTTCGCATTGGCCTAACAATTTTTTTTAATATTTTTTTTACAATTTTAATAATTTATTCTTATATTCTTTAACAGACTTATTTTGTAAGTTTAGGGCCGATGAGATCGGCCCCTGGCACTCAAAGGGTTAAAAGGCAAGATCAGCTAGCACATCCTTGAAGCAGCATATCTAAAGCTATGCTCACACAGCGGGCAAAATTGCCTTGCAAATGTTTATGAAATTCTTCATTTGAAGAGATCCATTTTGGAATTAAAGAATATGTGTCTTCGATTGTTTTATCGCTTAGTCCAAATAAATAAAAGTTCTGTGTTTTTTGGCACCTCCCTAGTTGCTGAAATTTCTTTTAAAAAGCCTTGTCAAACTTTTTTCTCTCCATATCTTCTGTTGCAAATTTGCTAGCGTGTGAAAGCACCCTTAGTCCGGTGACTGTAGCTGTGTCCAGTTAGCAATGAAGCATGTGTTGGTGCAAAAGAGAATATGTCTACTCAACAAAAATTTTTAAGAAGCCCTGTCTGATTGAAAACCCCAAAATTTCTATTTCTTCAAAATTGGGGGGGGGGGGGGGGGGTTAATATTTCAATTGAGTCGAGGAGCACACCCTTCAAAGCTCAGAGCAATTAGATTTTGATTTCTGAAATAAATTTATTTTCTAGATCTCAAATTCCATATCGTCGGGAGGCTTCTAAAATGTTGTAGCACTGCAGGTACGACATTTAACTCTTTCAGTGCCAAGTCCGATGTTTGTATAAACCCATATTTCCTTGATCATTTTTAAAATTTATTGATTATAATTATGTGATACATTGATGGAAAGAGCTCTAAGAGCACATGGCCGTATATATTTCGGTGGAATTTTTGGTAGGCTGACAATAATTTGAGGTTTAGAAAATAAATAGATTTAAAAAATCATAATTTATTAGCTCTGAGCTTTGAAGGGTATATCAAATACTTTTCACCCTGAAGCAGAAGAAAAAGTTATTTATGGGTTTTAAATTGGACAGGGCATCTTTAAGCAATGAAATGAGATAAAGCAAAGTATAAAAAAATGCTTATATAAAATTTTATAGGCAGCAAATGAAAATTAAAAATATATCTGACTAAAATACAGAGTGTCATAGATATACTGACATAATTTATCATTAATCCTTTCATGATGGGTGCTGCGCTGGTGCAGCATTAAAAATCCTGTGCCAGTGCATTCTCTTATATATATGCAAGTCTCCCACAGGGAGCCTCGCATATATAAGAGATTGCACTGGCTTACAAGGTCAAGGTATATATTGATAGGCCAGTGCACTCTCTTATATAAGTGAGGCGCTCTATGGACCACTCGCATATATAAAAGAGTTCATGGCACAGTGTTTTCGCTAAATTTCAGGAAGCTTCAGTCATGAAAGTTAATATAAATTCCAGCATAGCTGATATCATTGTTTCCATCAAAATTGTTTTGGTGATTATTTGAAATAAAATTATGGTTGACTACGTTTCCTGAACAGATGATTTTGTCGTATTTATAACGAGAAATTTTAGAAAGGGCTTCCGCGTTTTAAGGATGTCCCCATAGCCGAGGTAGCTATGTTTTGGACACCATCATCATAGTCCGGGTTAGAGGCATTGGTGTGGGTTCAAACCCCCAACATGGGTGAAAATCGGGACTAATTTTCAAGCGTGATCTGAGTTGAGGGACATCTCAATGTGCCATTCCGAATGATACATGGCCATTTTGATAAGAAATTAGAATTTGTTCATTCACATTGAAGCAATGAACATTCATAGTGTGTCAGTGCCTCCATAAATCTGATATTTTTAATATAAACTAGAGGTGTGACTGTCCCAATGGGACTACGGATACCCCCCTGTTTTTAAAATACTAAGATGTTTCACATGTCAGTAAACAGTTAGTTAAAATAATAAAATAACAGTTCCCATTGCAGGTGTACAACCATAACCCTAATCTTAAACCTATTGACCGAAAAATGTAGGAATAAAAGCTTGGAAAAAATTATGTAAGTTGCGAAAAAAATTCTAAGTTGTAAAAGGGGAATAACTCCACCAAAAAATGTCGGACAGACGTCATAATCGCAGGTGCACAGGTTCCCATGGTACTAAATATCAGTGCCAAGATTAAAAAACATTGACAGAAAAATGTAGGAATAAAAGCTCGGACAAAATTATGAATGTTGCAAAAAAAGTTTCTAAATAAAAAAAGGGGGATAACTCCACCAAAAAATGTCGGACAGACGTCATAATCGCAAGTGCACAAGTTCCCATAGTACTAAATATCTGTGCCACGTTTTAAAAAAATTGACTGAAAAATGTAGGAATAAAAGCTCGGACAAAAGTATACATGTTGTGAAAATTTTCTAAGTTGAAAAAGGGGAATAACTCCACTAAAAAAAGTCCAACAGACGTCATAATCGCAGGTGCACAAGTTCCCATGGTGGTTGATGTCTGTGCCAAGTTTCACGGAAATTGATCAAAAAACGACTGAGAAAAACTCCGGACAAATTTGTGTCCACGGACGGACGACGGTCGACGCCGACGGACGGACGGACAAGCTGACTCCAGTATACCCCCCCTAACTTCGTTGCGGGGGGTATAATGACAGACATTCTGTATTATATTCAGATTAATGACAAATATGAGGTACATTTATCAAACAATTATATCAAATTGATATGAAGAAAAGTTGATAGACTACAGTATTGCTCTAAGTAATCGACTCCTTAACCACAGCAGAATTATGGGTAACTTTTCAGGATTTAGTTGGAAATATGGCTTGTTGCCATTCATCGGAAAGCTCTCCCCGAGAGCTTTCCGATGAATGGCAACAAGCCATATTTCCGACTAAATCCTGAAACGTTACCCATAATTATGCTGTGGTTAAGGAGTCGATTACTTAAGAGCATTACTGTATAATAACATTTTGAAACAGTGTGGAGTATCTATTTTTTGCTCAATAGTCAATACTGATTGGGTCCAATGATTGTCTGTATAATAATTAGTACAATTTTCAAACATCTCTTTTAAAGACTTTCTTCCTTGTGATTGATAATTTTGTCCTACCGCACATGATGCAATGTCGTATGATCTAGTGGTCATTATCATGACCAACATGAGGTAGCAATACACGATTTCATGGGTTTGTATGAGGGCTGCAAGATAGGATTTTAGGCACATAAGGGCTATAACTGTCAGTTTGGCCTCTGTTATTTCTGGGAGTTTGATGGTTTAGTTATTTTATAAAGGTACCATAGTATACAAAATGGGATGATGTTTGATGTTTTTGGAATATGTTGTGGGCCAGCTCTGTATGGAACTCCACCGGATAAGAGCCTGATTTATCTCCCTTGAAATCAGTCATCTGCACTTCCAATCCCAAATTTTAAAATTGATACGATAACTTTTCTTTATTTTTGAATATACCTTATATATATCTAGGTTCTATCAGCTCATAAGATGATCATAGACTGACATTCGCTCTGCATGGTCGCTATGGGGCCGAAGACGGCAAAAAATGGTTAAAATGAAGGTTCTGCACAGTCAGTCTAAGGGAGTTAATTCAACTTGTGATGTGACAATTCCTGTCAAAATACAGATAGATAATGGTCTGATCATTTCTGTATCTTGTAACCAAGCATTCAAGTACTGTTTATCAATGACCATGGCACAGCAGAAGGTTGTAGTACAATACCCCCTCAAAATGGTGAAAATGGCCATAAATGGTGTATTGTTACCTGAGTAATATGACAAATAGCACAACGTGTGGGGTAGGCCTAACAAAACAAGAACCCAATCAGCATGTTATTCTGCAGTTTTGTGGGACATACCTGATGTCGTCAACGTCATCAGACACAATTTGTCTAATTTGCTGCAAATCTTATTCTTGTCATATTCAGCTGAAAACAACAAAGCAGATGACAGTGTTAAATTGAAAAAAAATAGGTTGTTGTATCGACAATAACTTACATCAACATCGAAGACTCAGTATTGGAGGAAAAAAGCTCTCCAATTTTCTATAAATGTTTCATTTTGTTTGTTTGGACTTTTTTTTTCTTTGTTTATATTTTTAACTGTTGAATTAGTTTTGTTTTTCATATGTTCAAATATTTTGACTTTTCATGTACAGTTTGACAATTTTCTGCAAAATGACCAAACAATAGGAGAGATGGACAAAAATATTCCTCGTCAGACCTTGGGGATCTAACAAATGATAAATAGAAAACACTTTTCCTGCACAAAGGATGAATTCATAAACCAAATATGTACAGTAATGTCCTAAATAATCGACTCCTTAACCACAGTAGAGAGCTTTCCGATGAATGGCAACAAGCCATATTTCCGACTAAATCCTGAAAAGGTACCCATAATTCTGCTGTGGTTAAGGAGTCAATTATTTAGGGCATTACTGTACCTGATGAACCTGTTATATCTGCTGCTTGTGGTAATTTGATAACAATATACTGGGCTTGACAGATATCGCACACAGACATAAACAGTGTAATTGAACCATATTCCAGGGCATATTTTATATATACTTACCAACATTTTCACAGGCTCCATCAGGCATGTCATCATTGGCAACAGACTGTTGAGACAAGGTTCGTTCATACAGTTTTCGTTTGGCACAACTGTCGAGCAAGGCATTCATTAGACGACTCTGAAGAACAAGCAGGAAGATGTTGTTTATATGTGACCCGCCATATCAAATCCAGTCGTAAGTCGAGATTTTTTTACCCTGTGCCAATGCATTCTCTTATATATGCGAGTCGACCATAGGTCGCCTCGCATATATAAGAGGATGCATTGGCCTAACAATTTTAATAATTTTTTCTTGTATTCTTTAACAATTTTATAATTTCACCCATACAGAGCCTCAGACAAACATGAGCAGACGACACTCTTCTATATATATGTGTGGCTCCCTGCAGGGTAATGGATGTTTTTTATTTTATGTCCTAAAAATTGTAAGAAACATTTATTTTTAAAAAATGAAAAAAAATTGTTAGGCCAATGCATTCTCTTATATATGCGAGGCGACCTATGGTCGACTCGCATATATAAGAGAATGCAATGGCACAGGGTAAAAAATCCCGACTTACGACTGGATTTGATATGGCAGGTCACATATGTTGTCAATGCATACTTAACCCTTTCATGATGGGAGCTGTGCTGGTGCAGCATTAATGGTCCTGTGCCAGAGCAATCACTTATATATGAAAGTCTCACATATGGAGCCTTGCATATATAAGAGAATGCACTGGTTTACAATGTCAAGGTAAATAATGTTAGCCCAATGTATTCTCTTATATATGCGAGGCTCCCTATGGAATATTCACATATATAAGAGAATGCAATGGCACAAGGTTTTCACAAAATTTCAGGAAGCTCATGAAAGAGTAAATAATGAAACAGAACAAGTCAAAGGTATACATATTAATGATCTATTATTCATCTGGAGGGATGTCCAGGAAATATACGATGACAGACAAACAAAATGATAATAGAAGTGCAGAATAATTCCTTCGTTAGTGGGAAACTTGAATCGGTTGCTATAACAAATCAAAAACATACAGATAAAATATCTACCACTAATGTTCTGATACCAGAATCAACCAGAAAGACAGTATTACTTGATTATGTATGCAGCTCATTTTCATCATAAACATAGATGGATGTGACACTGATTCCTAACTTTAACATCAGGCATACTTCTTCAGTCTCTGTACCGTATACTGAAATTCTGTTTTTGTATGCAATTCCCATGAGACCCGCAATTCCAGGAATTTGGCATCATACTTACAGTGATTGTGCAGTATATTTATAGATCATTTGTGACATTGTTATATGTATGTGTGTTTATCGTTAGTGCGGTGAAGTCTCTTCATGCCAAAATAAAAAAAACATCTTTATCTGTTGAAACCATGGGAATACAATTGCTGGAAATCAGGACAGCCAAATTTGAATCAGACGAACGATTTCGATTCACACCGAATCGAATCGATTCACAGGGCCCGAGTTCCTTCATACATAAATCTGTTTTTACCTGTCTTGAATAAATCTCTAATAGTTTTGTTATGTTTCGACTTTCAAGAGTTCCACTAACTGGGGACGAGACTAGAAACTGTAAGTATATGGTTGGGACATCATCATCATCAACATCAAATTCAGCGTCCTGGAATTTCCAAGACATTTCTGTTAACGGAACTGAAAGTAGTAATTCCTGCAAAAGAAGGAAGAGATTTGTGTGAATGTTCACAACAAAGACAGCATGTAAATATACAGTAATGCCATAAATAATCGACTCCTTAACCACAGCAGAATTATGGGCAATTTTTCAGGATTTAGTCAGAAATATGGCTTGTTGCCATTCATCGGAAAGCACTCAATGAAGCTTTCCGATGAATGGCAACAAGCCATATTTCCGACTAAATCCTGAAAAATTACCCATATTTCTGCTGTGGTTAAGGAGTATATTATTTAGGGCAAATGTAGAGGAGAATCGTTGGCTATTAATATCCAATGATAGTACATTTATCTCCTAATTATAACTGGCATCTAGAAATATATTATGAAATTCAAACACTCATACTTAATTATTTTAAAGTGATGTGAAACACTCAGGTAGGGTGACAAAATAGAAATGCAGAATAATCTTGCTCAAAGTAGTCATTTTTACGAATATAAATTTGAATTTACAACACACACCGTCATTCTTATTTATCAATTAAATTCAATGACTCTCGGTGGCGAAATCAATTGGGTTCATTTATCGCAGTTTGCTGCATCCCAAATCGAGATGTAAATATTTACAATTGCGCATTGTTTTCTATGGAGTTGTGTGGTCGATTTCGTTGAGATTTTCGGCGATGTTAGTAGAATTTTACATCCCTCCAGTTGGCACAACGCCAGAGTACTAACTTATCAGTTCAAAGCACCTGAACAAGTCCATAATATGTCTTTAATAAACAGAAACTAATCATTATAAATTGGTGGAACACAAAATGTATTTGCAAATAATGTTCTTACCTTTTTGTTCTTATCGATGAGTGAGACATAATCTGTGTTAATAACTGTATTTATACATGTATCTCGTAAGCCTAGAATGAACTGGAATCTCCCACCAGGCTTTTTTATCTTCGAATCAAAGAACAATCCCCTGAAAACAAAGTAGATGAAAACATACTTTTTATAGAAGAAGTTATTTTGTTTGTACCCACCTCTCACCCTGGTCAACTATACAAATAAAACCCATCATATAAACCACCATGAGAAGCTAGTAGCCATGCACACGTTTATTCCAAAATATTATATCTCACATGACTTTCTCGCATTCTGATTGGCTGCACACTGCTATACTATTTTACTATATTATATCTCACGTGACTTTCTCGCATTCTGATTGGCTGCACACTGCTATACTATTTTACTATATTATATCTCACGTGACTTTCTCGCATTCTGATTGGCTGCACACTGCTATACTATTTTACGATAGTACCCCAGTAGGATTCTTACAATGCCTACTATTCTTTTTCTATTATATAGTAACAAACTAATTTCGTGAAATAGGGTTTCCGTCTGAAGATATGGCCAGTCTTAAACTAATACCTTGTATGATACTTGCTTCAATATCGGTATATCTTTAGATTTAATGGTGAATTGTAATGATCTTACAAATGTCTGATCATAGCTATCCAATGTATTTAACAGTTTGTCTGTTTAGTTGGTAAGCGGCCAGTTTTTATTTTGTAATGCCAGTGGACGTTATTTATAACTTCCTTTTCCGTTTTAATCGACGTTAAGCAAGTGAACTTCTAAAATTTCACCAAAATGTCTGCTAATGACGTATTTATAGAAATAAGAAACAAGAAGAGATGCTGTTAGATGTAACTAATAACATAGTTATGCTCCCCTGCCATCGTCAAAACATTGCCGTAAATTATAATATCTGAGACCAATTTCCAAAATTCACGGTAAATAAAAATGTGACAAAATCAGACACAGAAATAGTGTGAGAATTGGCACCAATGTTCAATATAATATAATAAATAATGAATATCTTGGAGTTGACTATGCCAAAATAGTGGTCTTTGAGGAGGAATAGTCCACTTGCCTGCGGCTTGTGGACTATTCCTCCTCTTGGACCACTATTTTGGCATAGTCAACTCCAAGCCATTCATTATCTATATAATATAACTGTACAAAAACAGGCATAGATTTGTGTGTGTATTCATCCATTTTGTCTGTGCCTGTTGTTGGCCATAACCTGCTGCATGGCATTATTGTTTGGAAGGGTAATCGTGTTCTACTGGGGTTGTTACATTGGTAATAGGATTAGCGGTGTTTAGGTCTCGTCTGGACAATGTTGCTGTTCTGTTTAGAGGGCTTTTAGAGTCTGCATGGTTCTTTGCCAGTGCCATTCATGTGAACATCAAATTTCCTGTCTTGTTCAAATATTTCATTGAACAAAATACAAATTATTGAAAATTTTAGGTAAGCGATTAAATAAGTGCAATCGCTTCAGATATATTGTTAATGTTATTTTGTCAATTTATTAATATTAGGAACAGCATAAACTTGGTCAGATGAGATATTTATCATGGTTGCTTCTGTGTCACCAAGTGCAGGCATTTACATCTTGAAATATTCTATTTACACACACACTTTAATTTGACCTAGAACTTTTAGGTCACAGTCAATCACAAAGACTCTTTGAAAAATTTACCAATCAAATCAATGGGATTATGAAATACCTGAAGCCCAATAAAAGGTGCAATCATATGATAAAAAGAAATAAAAAGGTCACTGACCAAAATATCCCCTGACGAAGGTGGCAGATTTGATGGATTTATGGGTTTCAGATCCCTATACTACAAACTGTAAGAGAAATTGACTACACCAATATGATACAAAGTGCATATTCACTAAATATGTTGCACATCTTCAATGTGTCAAGAAAGGGTCAATAACTCTTAAAATAAAAAACATTAAACATTTCTATGTCGAAAAATGGCAATAACTCCACCGAAATGACTCTGACAGAACTCAAAATCGCATGTGCGCAGATTCACATGCTGTTAACATCTGCACCAAGTTTAAAATAAATTGACTTGAAAATGACAGAATACAGGGTCAAACAGAAGATACGTCCCAAGATGTACGATTCTATATCGAAAAAGGGCAATAACTTTGCCAAAACTATGCGCATAAGGTGCCCATGCTGGTTGACATCAGTCTGTGCCAATTTTTTCAAAAATGTACCAGAAAAAGACAGAATACAGGCTTGGACAAAGCTCCAGACGCACACACGGCTCCACATACAGACGGACGGACGAGGTCATTACTATAGTTCTCCGACAGAAGTCGGGGGACAATTACTACTCACCCATAAAATGGATATGCTCTGCAGATATCGAGATACCGCCGGTACAGATCACCTAACACATCCTTTACATTCTCAGATCTGTACTGCTCAGATAATGACTTATGAGCTTTGATAAGACGCTGTTCACAGCACTGTCCTTTAGGTTCTGAGCGTTTAAAAAGTGGAATATATTTCTTGGTGTGTATGTGTTCTGGGTAGTACTGGTGAACAACAGTCCTGGAAAATATGTTTTAACCCTTTGATGACGGGAGCTGCACTGGTGCAGCTTTAAAGACCCTGTGGCAGTGCATTCTCCCATAGGGAGCCTCACATATATAAAAGAATGCACTGGCTTGGCTTGCAATGTCAAGGTAAAGATTGTTAGGCCAATGCATTCTCTTATATAAGCGAGGCGCCCAATGGGCGACTCGCACATATAAGAGAATGCATTGGCACAGGGTTTTCGCAAAATTTCAGGAAGCTCCAGTCATGGAAGGGTTATGATTATATAATGAAGTGGCAACTTACACATGTTATCCTACAGTCAGCTTCTTTTTCATACACATGGAAACGACCGTCGGTTTTAAATTCTGTACCCTGGATGGCAACATGGAATGCATAGGGGGTTGTTGGGAAATCACTTTACTTCTAAAAAACACTGATTTGAATAATATATTTCATGTGAGTTAGCTTAATGAACACTTTACTTAGTGTTTAACTATTCATTGGTATACACCCATATAAACAGTTAGCACTCCAACTGTTCAGTTTCTGGAATTCCCTCCTTTAGTTGGAAGCATCCGACACATGGCAGGTTTAAAATAAATATAAAACCTAAAATACTTGAGCATAATATTGTCTAAAATGGGTTAGTTTTAAGTAAACCAAATTGTTTTTCATGAACATACTTCTAGGTGATCTTATATTCCTGACTATGGACAATTGCATGTCCATGAAAATTGAACCACCACAAACAAATGTACTTCTACAGAATTGGGCCTGATGATGTACAGAGTAGAGAATTCTATTCAAGTTTTGAAAATTACAAGATAATGTCCTTCAGAAATATATGAATAGTTGAGAGTGAAAATAACTGACCTGTACTCGGCTTCCTGAAGATTTTCGGGTTCCTCAACATATTTATCTTTCTCTATGAGCATTTGTATTCCTGCGAGAATGTCATATTCTGTGCTGTTCATGATGTATCTTCCCTCTATGGTGTTGAACTTAGCTTCATGATAAAGGTAGTGGAGAACTTGTTGATCCAATAACTGAAGACCAATGTGAATATAGAAACATTGTTGAAACCGTGATATATACACATCGGCAAAATATACAGAGCTTCATCTTTTAAATAATAAATCGACTCAGTTGATGCCCCCCACCAAACCACCGGGAATAACTCCTAAGAAAAAAAAAAGGATCAGTAATATTGGGCCCTGCGAATCTATTTAATTTGTTGTGATTTAGAATCTCTGGTCTGATTCGATTCAAATGAAGATTGGCTGTACTGTCCCCGATTCAAATGTTATCGACTCCTTGAGATTTCATTTGGCCAAACAGTTTCAAGCCTATAGTCTGCAATGACCTCTCAAATTATCATCAGATCTCACTGAAACCCTTAATTCATTAACATGTAATCATCAGTTGCTCACCTGTGTATGAATAACAATTTATCAAAAGTCACACATGCTTTATGTATCAAAACAATGATGATTAGCTGCTAGATTGGTGTACTTATTAATCAAGTGACAATACAGTAATGCCCTAAATAATCGACTCCTTAACCACAGCAGAATTATGGGTAACTTTTCATGATTTTGTCAGAAATATGGCTTGTTGCCATGAATGGCAACAAGCCATATTTCCTGAAAAGTTACCCATAATTATGTTGTGGTTAAGGAGTCAATTATTTAGGGCATTACTGTACGTTACTGCTATTTCAGTTTTTGCGGTTCCAATCCGTGCACAATTCAATTATCACTTTTGTCCAACTAGAAATTTATTAGTTATTTTTGTGTATGTTTCATTTTATTTTTGTTTTAGACTCAGTTTTCTCGATGATCCCATATTTTGTTTTTTCAATTTGGTTCAAATTTGGCCAAAAAAATTCAGAAATGGCCAACACATTTTCCAAAAGTATTTTCCTACCAGCGTGAGCCCTATAGTAATCATGTGGGTATTACATACAATACAAATTCAATGCACGGAGAACCGATTTAAATGTTTCTCCAAACTGTTCATCACTATTGATAAAATGATTGAACGCGATTCGGAATCGTCTCCCCGAATTGATTTGAAATGAAAAGCAACAATTCGCAGGGCCCTAGTGTGTATGTGTATGCGAGCATGAACTACCTGAGTTTCCAAAGAGAGAGGACAGAAGACGTTTCTCTGGAACATGAGCACTGGTTCATCTGTGGAGAAAAGAACAAATGAGATTTTGATCATCGAGTGACTGTCTGAGAATGTGACTGTGGTTCTATAATGTTAGTACCCCCAAGATACACAAAGCAAACATGTGGTTTCATTACACAACTTTAATTTTAAAAGTTATCACAAAGGAGACTTTAACCCTTCCTATATCAAATATTCATTGATGAGTAGTTCCCTTCAAATACCAAATATTAATTGATGAGTAGTTCCCTTCCTATACAAAATATTCATTGATGAGTAGTTCCCTTCCTATATCAAATATTCATTGATGAGTAGTTCCCTTCCGACACCAATTATTCATTGATGAGTAGTTCCCTTCCGATACCAATTATTCATTGATGAGTAGTTCCCTTCCTATATCAAATATTCATTGATGAGTAGTTCCCTTCCGACACCAATTATTCATTGATGAGTAGTTCCCTTCCTATATCAAATATTCATTAATGAGTAGTTCCCTTCCTATACCAATTATTCATTGATGAGTAGTTCCCTTCCGATACCAATTATTCATTGATGAGTAGTTCCCTTCCGATACCAATTATTCATTGATGAGTAGTTCCCTTCCTATATCAAATATTCATTGATGAGTAGTTCCCTTCCGATATCAAATATTCATTGATGAGTAGTTCCCTTCCGATACCAAATATTCATTGATGAGTAGTTCCCTTCTTATACCAAATATTCATTGATGAGTAGTTCCCTTCCGACACCAATTATTCATTGATGAGTAGTTCCCTTCCGATACCAAATATTCATTGATGAGTAGTTCCCTTCCTATACAAAATATTCATTGATGAGTAGTTCCCTTCCGACACCAATTATTCATTGATGAGTAGTTCCCTTCCGATACCAATTATTCACTGATGAGTAGTTCCCTTCCTATATCAAATATTCATTGATGAGTAGTTCCCTTCCGACACCAATTATTCATTGATGAGTAGTTCCCTTCCGACACCAATTATTCATTGATGAGTAGTTCCCTTCCGACACCAATTATTCATTGATGAGTAGTTCCCTTCCTATATCAAATATTCATTGATGAGTAGTTCCCTACCTATGCCAAATATTCATTGATGAGTAGTTCCCTTCCTATATCAAATATTCATTGATGAGTAGTTCCCTACCTATGCCAAATATTCATTGATGAGTAGTTCCCTTCCGATACCAAATATTCATTGATGAGTAGTTCCCTTCCGATACCAATTATTCATTGATGAGTAGTTCCCTTCCTATATCAAATATTCATTGATGAGTAGTTCCCTTCCTATATCAAATATTCATTGATGAGTAGTTCCCTTCAAATACCAAATATTCATTGATGAGTAGTTCCCTTCCGATACCAATTATTCATTGATGAGTAAGTTCCCTTCCTATAGCAAATATTCATTGATGAGTAGTTCCCTTCAGACACCAATTATTCATTGATGAGTAGTTCCCTTCCTATAGCAAATATTCATTGATGAGTAGTTCCCTTCCTATACCAAATATTCATTGATGAGTAGTTCCCTTCCTATACAAAATATTCATTGATGAGTAGTTCCCTTCCTATACAAAATATTCATTGATGAGTAGTTCCCTTCCGATACCAATTATTCATTGATGAGTAGTTCCCTTCCTATAGCAAATATTCATTGATGAGTAGTTCCCTTCCTATACCAAATATCCATTGATGAGTAGTTCCCTTCCTATACCAAATATTCATTGATGAATAGTTCCCTTCCTATACAAAATATTCATTGATGAATAGTTCCCTTCCTATACAAAATATTCATTGATGAGTAGTTCCCTTCCTATACCAAATATTCATTGATGAGTAGTTCCCTTCCTATACCAAATATTCATCGATGAGTAGTTCCCTTCCTATACAAAATATTCATTGATGAGTAGTTCCCTTCCTATACCAAATATTCATTGAAGAGTAGTTCCCTTCCTATACCAAATATTCATTGATGAGTAGTTCCCTTCCTATACAAAATATTCATTGATGAGTAGTTCCCTTCCTATACAAAATATTCATTGATGAGTAGTTCCTTTCCTATACAAAATATTCATTGATGAGTAGTTCCCTAAGGAACTGTTCAGATAATAAGTTCAACAAACGAGAATAGGTTGTTTGTTGAACTTATTTCTGAACATTTCCCACCAGTTAATAGTTGTCCTTCTGCAGTTGTATTATATTTTCATGGGTCTGTGTCTTCTGCTCATATTTCCTTGACACCCCGCCAAATGAATATCAAACCATCCCAATGTATACTTTTATAACAGAGTGGGAAAATCAATTTAGTATAGAAAGGGTTAAAGGTATGTGGTGTTTGAAGCCTGATGTTGTGCTCGCTTTTGTTACATCCTGTTTCGTGTAGAAAATTGGAATGAAAAATATGTAAAATACTTTTATACAGACTTTTATGCTGATTGAATTAAGTCATAAACAAGAGGTGGAATCAGAGATGCTGTGTCTCGTTTTCGGTGGCTACCGCCAATTGGTGTGCATCAGTATCGGTAGACTAATTAATAGGTAAAATCGAAAAATGACTAATTAAGGGCCATAACTCCATCAAATTTTATCGGGCCAGGCTGGTTTTCGAACTCGTCCGAAATATTCTTGGCAAGTATGTCTATTCCAAATTTTAAACAAATCGGAGGATGTTTGTTGAAGTTATCGCGCTAACGAGCTAAAAATTCACGAAAAATGACTAATTAAGGGCCATAACTCTATCAAATTTTATCGGACCAAGCCGATTTTCGAACTCTTCCGAGATATTCTTGGGACACACCTATATACCAAATTTCAATCAAATCGGATAACGTTTGTTGAAGTTATCACGCTAACTAGCTGAAAATTTCGTAAAAATGACTAATTAAGGGCCATAACTCTATCAAATTTTATCGGACGAGGCCGGTTTTCGAACTCATCCGAGATATTCTTGGGAGACACCTATATACCAAATTTCAATCAAATCGGATAACGTTTGTTGAAGTTATCGCGCTAACGAGCTGAAAATTCGTGAAAAATGACTAATTAAGGGCCATAACTCTATCAAATTTTATCGGACCAGGCCGGTTTTCGAACTCATCCGAGATATTCTTGGGAGACACCTATATACCACATTTCAATCAAATCGGATAACGTTTGTTGAAGTTATCGCGCTAACGAGCTGAAAATTCAAAGGGCCATAACTCTGTAATAAATGTGCGGACGAACCCCGATTTTTTGTCTGCAGCTTACGAGCATGGATATGTACTCACACACCAAAAAAAAATTTATAAGCAAAACACGCCGCCCGCCCGCCCGCCCGTCCGCCGCCCCTCATCAAACTATAAGTCGAGTTTTTGGAAAAAAAACTCAACTAAAAAGAGCATTCCTTGTTACTATATTCCTGATATGGTAAAAATAAAGAGTATTTGTAACAAGTCTTCTATGGAAAAAATAGCTGGAAAGTTCTACTGCTCTAATAAGTTTTTTTAGAGGATATAAAGCATGCGGGTCAACATTTCAATAATTCATCAACCTATCTTATCCCTTGTTCCAAATTAAATAAAAATAACTTAAAAGTTCAAATGACAAAATTCTAAGTTATATTATGATATATTTTGTATTGCTGATTATCTGCTTTTTTTCCCTGTTGACACTAGTTTTGTCAAGTATACATCAGGGATGAGGTAATGGTATTAACTGGTAGTGCATTACAATGAATTACCTTTTCTCGAGCAATGAAAAGTAATTTGTAAAGGGTCCTTTTTTGCATTAAATTTAATTCCAAAGTAATGCGTTACTTCACAAACTTTCATGTTATTCAATACATTTTCATTACTTTTTGAATGACTTTATCAATTATGAGTGTCTTTCAGGGATAACTACAGTTCTCTTACAAGTGGAAGTTTTAAACAATACAATAATCCTATGAGTTTTTGGTAAATAAATTGTTTTCCCAACATTAACAGCATGAATTATGAATCCATCATGAGTGCTATCATAGCTATAATTCTCTAATCTTGTTCCAAGATAAGAAAATTGCCAAGTTTGGAGTACATAAGCAGCTCAGAGGGGTTCCAGTTTAACAGGTATATGTAATGCATTGCCTTTATATTCAATTACAGAAGTATAGGTCTGTACAGTTATTACTTCACACACCAGGAAGGGCTGATTTATTTAGGAACATTTCTTTTGATCTACATAAATGACATGCCCCAGGTATGCGAAGATATCAAGCTGATTCTTTTTGCTGATGACACAAATCCATTTTGTTCTGATAGAGATATCTTTAACTTACATAAACAAGTTAACAACATGGATGGGTAAACTCTCCTAAAAACAAAGCATTTAATTACAATTACTTCACAATTTCAAAAGCGCTAAACCATTTTTAGGATATTCAAGTGATTGAGTACCTCTCTGGAGGATAATTCTTGCCTAATTTTCCTTACTTCACAATGTAATTAATTACTTTTCAATTACTTTAATGGTACTTTCAATATTCTCATATGTTTCACAGTGTATGGTTATGTAAACAAAAATCTGGTCACAAAGTACATACCAGAAGTTACACTTTTTATAATCAGATGTGACTACAATGTAAACAACATGCATGCAAAAAAAATTAACAATGAACTTGGTGAACTAAGCCAATGGTTTGCTGCAAACAAATTATCACTAAACATTGATAAAACAAACTCCTTACAAATTGTGGACTACCTAATAAATTACCTGACCTATCTATAAGTGATAAAACAACAATTAATAGAGTTAGCGACACAAAATTTCAAGGTTGAAGATACTTTATCATGGGAAAAACACATCAGTAAATTATGTTCTAAGCTCTCCAGCAATGTGGTAGTCCTGAGAAAAATCAGTGATTTTGTTCCGCTTGGTACCTTTAAAACTTTTTACTCAACATCAATTATACCTTACCGTACATAATTTAATGTTATATGGAGCTAATCAACAAAGAAAACTTTTGGACAAATTCAGAAAATTACAGGAAAAATGTCGAAATTATCTCAAATAATGCTACCGACATTCCAAATTATTGTACTAAAACAGACTACTGATGTTTGACAATATAGGTAACATGCAGATAATATAATAATGAAAATGTCAATGATGCTGTAGCTCAACTTGAGGAGGGGTTAATTTTATGCTGAGCAGTCAATAGAATGATAGAAGAAAGAAAGTCGAAAATAATCAGTGAAGAGCTTTTATACATTTATTGTATAGATGAAATTATTATCATTTCAAACATTTCATCAATAAATGTGGGCTGCAGGAAAAAGCTAGATGTCACCCCGAAGGTCCTTAGGAAGTTTGGTGACGAGCGGATGAGGGATATGGTTTGTAGAGTGTGCCAAAGAAATTAGTCATGCAAAGAGTAATATCCAAGATGGCTGCTGGAAGCCATGTTTTTTAACAATTTTCGGAAAAAAATTGATGACATCCATCTAAAAGTCACCCTGAAAATACACATAAGTTTGGTGATGATCAGATGAGGGATGTGGTCTGTAGGGCATGCCAAAGGAATTAGTCATGCAAAGAGTAAGATACAAGATGGCTGCTGGTGGCCAAGTTTTTCATCGAGAAATTATTTTTTCAAATTCATCCAGAGGTGATCCTAAACATGCCCGTAAATTTTAAAAACATTTCTCCAATAAATGTGGGCTGCAGGGTGTGCCGATGGTTTCAAATTTTAAATCCAAGATGGCTGCTGGTGGCCATATGCATGTCTTTCAACAAATATTGGGAAAAATTGATGGCTCCCAAATAGAGGTCACCCTGAAGATCCTTATGAAGTTTGGTGATGATCGGATGAGAGATGTATCCTGTGGGGTGTGCCAAAAGAAATTGTTAACGGATGGATGACAAATCATGGCAATAGCTCAAACTTGACTTTGTCAACTTGAGCTAAAAAACATTGGTGAATCACTATAAAATTTACTCACCACTGATATTCACAGCTATAACAACAGAACAGAAACAAAAGGAAATCTGTAGCATGAATTCAAAAGGACAAAAATTCCATAGGTGCCATATCAACAGAGCTAGAATAATATGGAATAGCCTCCCCTTAGACTGCAAGTTATGTACAGAGTTGCACATGGATTACTTAAAATAATTCTTCATAAAAAACTAGGGATTGACTCACTTACAAATCATATTTATACAGCATTATCTTACATGGTACAATTGGCTCTATTTCATAAGAATATATACAATGTATATCAGATTTATGGAGGCACAGACTCAGTGTGAGTGTTCTTGCTTCAAATTTAAAAGAAATTAAATTCAGTGAGAGTGAACAAATTCTATTAACTCTTTCACTGCCATGCAGCACCACAGACATATCTCAGGATTCGACTCAAGTCGCGATCGGCAGTGTATGGGTAATTCGACTCAAGTCGCGATCGGCAGTGAAAGAGTTAAAGGCACAAATGGCTATATTTATTAAGATATCATCAATGAGTTTCTCTGATGGTGTAGTCGCATCCTAGTCAGATGCTCATAATGACCTATATTGCAGTGCTCTATTACAATATATACTCATCGAACATGAACATTGTCAATTATTATTAGTATGCACACCATGCACACATGCATTTTTTATTGTCAAGTGAGAGTACTGAGATGTGTATCTATCTGCAACCATGATACATTGATATAGAATATGATACTGTATAATAAATAAAAGTTCATTGTTGAAAATATCAGGTTATCTTCATTTATCATAGGCCAAAATAATGCGGGGAGACCACAACATACATGTAGTCTTTATTTTGTTAATTTTAATACTAACACACTGAAAGTAATGATAATACGTTACTTTTGAAATTAAAGGGGTACTCTATGCCATTTTCAATAAATTCCCGGTAATCACAACGATCTACTATCAATAATATATAGAAAAATAAGTAATTTGAGTCGCAGATGTATTCTGTAAACATTCAGGCTGGAGCCGTAAGTTAAATTATGATTTTCCGTTTACAAGACGTAATCAAACTAATTGACAGATAGTGGATTGGGCAACGCATGGCACACATGTTGATACGGGGAGTAAACTCAATTTGAGCACTCACTGACTAGTGACTATACAGTAACTGAAATGAGTATATGGGTCTAGTCCAGGGTTTCCGCCAGGCCGGCTGCGGGTCCGTCACACGGACCCATTCCCCTCGCAGATGATCTGTTTGATTCATGCATGTACCAAATGTCAGTAGCAATATGTCGTACAAAAACTTTGGCTGCAACGGGAGTTCGGGGGTTAAACAGAATACTGGTGAAAAAGCGGGTCAAATAGCGACATTAGATACAGCGTAATACATGTCGCGGTAACATCAAAGAATGACGGACTGTTGAGTATACGGATGTTTTTGTGCACGGGATTCCATGGATGAAACTACTCAGACTCGAAGACCCCGTCCTATCGTACAATTACATAATTGGATCAAAGAACACCCAATTGCTGAGTCGGGACATTTTTATGCACGGGATTTTCGTGGATGAAACTACTCAATGTTGATCATTTATCTTATTGCTGTATTATCATTTGTTTTGAGTTCGATGTCAGTGAAGTTCCTGAAAAAACATGTGATTCTCTACGTGTGTTGATTATTATGCGTATATTGCCATGCATACTCAACAAAATCCCAAAGTGATTTATTTCACAATAATACGGAACCTGTCCTGTCTTTATAGCGCGAATTCATAGTGACAACACCATTCATTTGAGCCATATTACACGCATGGAGGATAAACACAAACACATACCCTCCCCCCCCCCAATATGGAGATAAAGTCAAAGTACAGTCAATAATAGTTTCGTTGTCCCGCCTGGGTCCCCAAGCACAATCAACGACGCACATGTTCACATTTCCAGCCGAAACTCAATTATATTTTATAAAACGTTGGCTAAAACTCTGTTCTATAGCTGCGGTCGATCGTCAGTTGTTGGCCTATTCAGACTATTGAACAAGCTACGCGTTCCGAGTGAAAGACTTCGCTACCATTCGTATTTCGCCGCTATAAAAATATACTCCAGACAAACCCTGCAGTATGACGTCACAGCGCACAAAGAGTTTTACGATTGACAGAATACATGTACATAATCCTGTCAGTTTAATTTCCACGGACGCTACTTGAAATTCTAAAAAATAATTTATTCAATTCTCCTTGCGTGGTATTATTGGTCAATGCGTAGATGCTTTTTAGTGTTTATATTCATTATATCTTATTGTAAGTTATAAATGTGTAAACACTGTAACTCGTAGCTCGTTATTTATAGAGTATTCAATCAGACGGCAGTCTTATACGTACGTAATTACATGATTAATTATTTGTATACCATCAACAGAATTAATGCACCCACAGAAATGATTGACTTGCATAATATATGTAGCTTTGGATTGCTTTGTGGGACACTCAGGTGCAAGGAAATGGCTACTTTTAAGTGTCAAATAACAAATTTTTCGCCCGACAGGACGAACCATGGTCGTCCCGTCGCGTTATGTGTTTCTCCAATACGGACTCATTTATCCCCCCCTGGTGGAAACCCTGGTCTAGTCACTAGTATGCATATAACGTAACATTTATTTGATACATTTGCTTGAAAACTGTACAAAAATTACTCGACAATGACAATTTGTATTTTCGCATTCCTGCTAATCTGCCATCTGTAGCATTACTTCGTACTCAACAGACTTTCAAATAATGGAAATCTGGTTACCTTATTCTACGACTCACAGACTATAGAAACCAACAACAACATTTGAGCACAACATCCCTTTAACCCTTTACCCAACAGAAGGGCCCTGTGCCAATGCATACTCTTATATATGCGAGTCGACTATAGGTCGCCTCGCATATATAAGAGAATGCATTGGCTTAAAACATTAAAAATTATAAAATTGTTAAAGAATGTAAGAAAAAATGGTAAACAGTGTTAAAAAAAGATGTTTTTTAGGCCAATGCATTCTCTTATATATGCGAGGCGACCTATGGTCGACTCGCATATATAAGAGAATGCATTGGCACAGGGCATAACTGTAACTATCACAATGTGGTCAAGGAGCCGGTTCCAATGATATCCATATTTGTATGGTTCTATTGAGACAGACCGAAGATATTTTAGGCTGTTGAAGCTTTATTTGGCCGGTTTTGGCCGGTTTGTTGGGTAAAGGGTTAAAGGTAATGCATTACTTCTCATTTTAACCCTTTACCCAACAGAAGGGCCCTGTGCCAATGCATTCTCTTATATATGCGAGTCGACCATAGGTCGCCTCGCATATATAAGAGAATGCATTGGCTTAACACATTAAAAATTATAAAATTGTTAAAGAATGTAAGAAAAAATGGTAAAAATTTTTTTTTTTTTTAGGCCAATGCATTCTCTTATATATGCGAGGCGACCTATGGTCGACTCGCATATATAAGAGAATGCATTGGCACAGGGCATAACTGTAACTATTACAATGTGGTCAAGGAGCCGGTTCCAATGATATCCATATTTGTATGGTTTTATTGAGACAGACCGAAGATATTTTAGGCTGTTGAAGCTTTATTTGGCCGGTTTTGGCCGTTTTGTTGGGTAAAGGGTTAAAAGTATTTGTATAATTGTAATGCAAAGTAATGGACCCATCCCTGATATAGATATGAAAGATGCGAGTCTGCAAATAGTGTGCCTGTCATTTGCACAATGAGGTCCTCAGAGGGGGAATTTAGTGATTCTATCCCGCACGGTTCTGGGAACCTCATTCTGCTTAGTCCTCAAACTGTTATGGGAGACCTAGGATCAGATTGAATTTACCCAGTTGAAATTGGTGTTGTTCACCAATTAGTCACCTCGATTATGCATTTTATCTTCTGAAAATTAGAGGATATAGAATCATCCCAGAAGGGAAAAAGTAACTAAAAACAATATAGATTTGAGACAATATAGATACTTCCCAAAAGATGAAGCCTAAGCAGAATGAGGTCCCCAGAGGATGAGTTTGGTATGCTAGTCAGCTGTGAGGGGTAGCATCACTAAATTCACCCTCTGGGGACCTCATTCTGTAAGTGACAGACACACCTATTGCAGGCTTGGAAAGATGATATAGAAATCGGTTAATTTTGGTGTGATTTTAATCTCACCTGTATTAATCTCTTCAGGTTTACCATCTGTGTACACTGTACATAATTCATCCCACTGTTGTACAAGCATGAAAGGCTGGTGGCTTCTCTTTAACCGTAATTCTGAAATGAATCATATTAATTATCACATTTATCGAAGCACAGACTCAGCTGTTTGAGTGTTCAAATTCATTGGTTCAAATGTGTTTGCTTCAGTGAGTGTGTACAAATTCTTATAAACTGATTCGCACCCCTCAACCAATGAAAACGCTTGAATTGCTCAACAATAATACTTGTATGAATCCGTATTTCTGCCGACCAAAAATATTAATCTGAACAATGATGTCATTGACAAACAATCAACGCTCAGCAATTAAACGCATGTACCAATGCAATCAAACTTGTGGTAGGTGTGAAATCACACCACAAATATATAGGAAGTCATTAGTAATCACGTGGAGATTGGGTTGGATTGTGAAGCTCACTGCGGTGCACAGTGATTTCAAATTATAAAGAATAAAAGTGGCAATTTCATTGGGTCAAAGCAATGAGTTTCTATCAAATTGAGCCCACGCTCGAGTATGTAGTGAATATGTTGGTGCTAAATTAGCTCTGCTCACATGTGATTGATCTGATACGTTACCATACATAATGGACATATCCAATGACAACCTGTTCCTCGGAATACGAATCAGTTTATAAATGTCATAACCCGCTTGGGTGTCTGTACAAGAAATACAAACCATGGTGCTAAACGCGCTTTGCTCTATATTTCTTGTACAGACACCCAAGCGGGTTATAACCTATGCTTATTTCTTATTGAAATGGCACATTAAGATGTCCCTCAACTCAGATCAAGCTTGAAAATCGGTTACGACTTTCACATATTTTGGGGTTCGAACCCGTGCAAACCTCGTCTAGCCAGGACTGTGATGATCTTATCTATGACCTAACCACCTTGGCTATCGGGCAATCCTTAAAAAGTTAGCCCTTTCACTGACAATTTGGAAGCGTATCACTGAAATATATATAAGGTTCCAGGCTCTGTTCTTGCTCCGAGCTCCATATGTGAGACTCACATATGCAGTAAAACCTCTCCAAACCGGACCCTCTTTTAACCGAATCCCTCTCCATACCAATCAATTTGTCCGGTCCCGAATTCATCCAAGTGCATTCTCACCCAAAAATTACCTCTGTAAATCAGAAACTCCGAACATCGGACAGCTTTTCTAGTCCAATAAGTGAACGAATACATTAATTTTTACCTCTGAAATCCGAACACGGAAATCGACACCAACCGAACGCACATGTTGAAGATTTGACATAATGCTGAGCTCTCACTGGCTTTTGTTGAAAACTGGGGATTTACAGTTTTAATCTAATTTACAAGTTTAAATCTCTGGTCTACATTAAACTCTGAGTGGTCATTTTCGTGATGGCTCATTCATTGCAACAGGTTGATGAAAACTGTATTGGTGACAATACACTGCCATCGTGTACTTTTAGCGAGCTTCATCAGAGTTTTGTTTGGACAGTAGTCGTAAAATAAGAGTCTACCTTAGCAAGATGTAGTAAAAACATAGTGTCAGTGCTCTATTCTCCATGAAGTCACCATTGTTCACTCAATGTGTGAAATAAGCACAGTTAACTAATATGACATCTGGTGTTATAATCCAGTTCAAAGCATTCGCCAAACAAAGTACGCATATTCAACAATACAAAACTATCGTTTCCATTGTTTCCAGTCTTATCTTGTGTTATCTATGTTTAAATATTTATATTTTATTTGGCACTTTTTTGAATGAAGTTAAATTCAATAATGAGTTAGTAATGACGTCAATACATTCCAAGTCATAGTGCGATTTTCTATAAACCAAACATCTGTCTAAACTGAACAGAATGGCTAGTCTGAAAGGTGTTCAGTTTGGAGGGGTTTTACAGTATAAGAGAATGCATTGGCACTGCGTTTTCTCAAAATTTCAGGAAGATTCAGTCATGGAAGGGTAAAAGATATCCAGCATACTATGTTCAATCAACATACCTAATAATGGAGAGACTAGCCACAGAGCGAACACTTCTTTTGCTTCCTCGGGGAGCTTAAGATCATCTATGATGATGTCCATCAAATCATCAACTCTGGCATACTGTCCATCTTCAAGACTGATGTGAACGCCAGTTCTGTCTCGGAAAAACATCACTAAATCTAGAGCTGAAATGATATGAAAGTCGAGATCTTATAGCCCTTATAATTCAATTCAATTTTAAACCAAATGATTCAAGATGTTGCCTGACATTCATATTGGTATTCTATGAAGGTGTTATGCTCATTCATAGGTGTATTAAAAGAATTTATTTAAAAGTAAGAGAAGTACACAGAAACATTTACCATATTCAATAGAAAGGGAGAGTTATATCAGATTCACATCTGGGGGGGGGGGGGTTGTTATTAAATATAAAGTTTAATTTAGATCTTAATAACATGCATAAGCCTATCATAAGTATTATTGGGCAATATCCACAATTTAGTCGATCAAAGCACAAATTAACCAGAAATGTGGGTCTATGAATGAGTAACATTTTCATACCTCTGACTTTAGCAGCCAAATTGGTGACAGGGGGTCAGTTTATTTGTGCATGCAGAGAGGTGGATTTTGAGAAACGCTTCTATCGTAGGCAAATGATAATACTTTCATTATAAATATATAGCGTGACGAAAGGGAGCCGCAATATAATCTATATGTATATTGAACGTGGAATAGAATGTATCATTGAAATAACTTGTGACATATTCACCACACACCAGTTCGGTTAGCATAGTAGATTGCCATATAGTTGAGCGTGTATACATGTTAAGAGCATTACGAATTACGTTGTCGGAAACACTATATAACGCCAGGCACCTCGGGTGAGGACCATTTAATGTTCAGAAAGTCAGGGTTCAAAGGGTTAATCTGCCAAAATCAGTCTCATATTTAAATTTAAGTCTCCACTCATTTCCAATTTTTATTTTTGTTATCTATATTCATTTCTTGTTTTCTTAAAGGGGGGCTGTAGACTAAATCCAGCCATGTATGGGACCATCTCCTATTATACTCAACAGAATATATATATAACAAATGAATGAATTTGAGCCATGGATTAGTGCAAAATACACTTGTGCGCTCTATAAACGATGCAAACAACATGGTAATTATAATGAAAATGAATTTAAGGCTCCAGTCATAAATTCATTTTCATTATTGTTAATGCAAATATATGCAGATATATGCAGGTTTGGTCAGGGGCGCCGGAAGAGGGGGGGGGGCAGATGACCCCCCTGCCCTTGACCAAGGGGGGCGAGTGGGGGCAGGACTTGCCCTTTTTCTGGAGACAGAAAATGCTTTTTGTGTGTTTAATCTCATGTTTTTATAGCAAAATGTGACTTTTTTGGTCCAAATACCACCAATTTCAAAAGGAATAATTTTTTGTCAATTTTATCACAAATCGGCCATAAAAACCGACAAATACCATTAAAATAGGGATTTTTGCAACAATGAATTTATGGTTATTTTCCCGAGTTTGCGGAGAAAATGCCCTTTTTTGCGGAAAAGTGCCCTTTTTTGTAGGCTCTTGGATGCTTCCGGCGCCCCTGGGTTTGGTGCCCTTACGATGAAACAGTTCAGTACTTACGTTCAGACATTTTAGAGACTGATCTTAGTGTAGACCTCAGCCGTGGTTTTTCTTCCTCTTTCGGAACTTCAAGTTCCTCTTTCCTGGGCTCAGTAACTTCAGGCGGAGAGTCCTGAAATTTTTAGTTAAAGTTTGAGTTGTCACCATTCAAATTTAAGGGCATAAGACAAAGCAGGTTGCAGTCTCAAATTGAAACAGTAATGCTTGCCTTTGATACATCAAGGGCCCTACATGTATACTATAAAATTACAAATATGGTTAGTTGAGTGGTGTAGAAGGCGTTGAGTACTATAAATCTTGATAATTTAAAGTTATCTGAAAACACTCCGGCAGGGTGATCAAATAGAAATGGAGAATAATCTTGCTCAAAGTAGTTATTTTGACAAATATTAATCCAAATTGACAACATACACATGAGTCATTCTGATATATGATTTAAATGCATTGACTATTGATGGTGAAATCATTTGTGTTTGCTTATCGCCAATAGTTGCGTCCTAAATCCAGATGTAAATATTTAGAATTGAGCGGAGTTCAGGCATGTTTTCTATGGCGTGGTATGGTCGATTTTAAAAACTTTTTCGGCAATGTTAGTACATAGAATGCTACATTCTACAGGTTGGCATAAGACCTGATTACTAAGTTATCAGTTTCAAGCACCCAAACAAGCCCATAATATGTCTTCAATGGTGTAATAATTTCAACAAATAGGTTGAACTTATTATCTTAATATTTCCCTCCAATAAATAGGACTACTCCTTCCTGAAAACGACCTCGAGATGAATAATAGACCATTTCAATGTATTATTTTATAACTGAGTAGGAGAATCCATTTAGTACAGAGAGGGTAAAAATGAAAACAGATATGTTTTATTGTCAAAAATTCTAATTTTGCTTTGAAGGGATACTGTACCCAAATGTTGTTGTTGGTTTCTTTAGTCTCTGAGTTGTAAAATAAGGTAACCAGATTTCCATTAATTGAAGTCTGTTGATTACGAAGTAATGTTATGGATTGCAGACTAGCCGGAATATGAAAATACCAATTGTCGTTGTCAAGTAATTTTTGGAACAAATACTCATTAAGTCATTGTATAGTCACTAGTCAGTGAGTGGCTTGAGTTTATGCCCAGTATAACAACATAAATTTTTACACGATCATGTGTGCCACGTTTTTCCCAATCCACTATCAGTGAATTATTTTGTAATAATTTGATTACGTTTTGTATACGGAAATTCGTAATTTAATTTATGACTCCAGCCATAAATTAAATTTATATCAAATTATTAACTTTGATTTTAAGATAACCTATTAACCTGAACGTTTACAGAATACATCTTCGACTCAAATTACTTAGTTTTCTATATATTATCGATATTAGTTCATTGTTATCACCGGGAATTTATTGAAAAAGGCGTACGTACAGTACACCTTTAAGTGTTATTATTCTAGCATTATGTTCCAATCAGTTAATCAAAAATCAAACAGAGATTTGTGTTGAAATAGGATCCTCTTTTTCCAGTTCAGTTGTGATATTTCTATTACTTTAAATGGTATACAACTTCAGGTCATATATGTGCAATCTTGGAGAAGTATGATATTTTGTCTTATTTTAGCCCACATAATGGGACCGATCATAAAAAAAAAAAAAATCTGGAGAAAAAAAATTGTATAAAGGTTCCCATACTATTGGTAGCTTTTAGCTACTGTATGTCCTATTGGGGAAAAAAATACGTTAGGACAAGCTAAAATTCCAAAAAATGGTTATTACAGCCTATTTGTTAAATAATAGAGCATAGCATGCCTGCTAGATAATGTTGATTTTAAATGTTCATTTAAGTCTGTCTCCTGTGAACTGTTGCAAATGTGCATAACCCAATGAAACGGTGTTATCAGATATATCATATTTGCACAGTTATGTATGGTAGATATAGATTATACCAGTGGACAAAAAAATATAGTAGCCCATACATAAATGCATCTACATATAATATTGCATGTATAAAAAACATTAGTGATTACATCATTAGCAGATAGCTACAATCACAACTTACCTGTTCAAATTTTCAAATGTAAATAAATCACAGGTGCAGAAGAAAGTAAACAGGTAACATGCATTGATGTGTCATAATGAGGATACAGCGTGTGTGTGACTAGTACAATGTAGTATAAAAACTCAGCAGGAACTGGCCGGGTAGGCTTTTCATGCACTCATAATACTGTGTATATCACATAATATAAAACCTTGAGCACTCAAACATTTAATGCTATATCAACACCAAGGTGGGATATAGTCTGTTTTGTTGAAATGCATGACTGGTCATGTTTGCTAAGTTTTATAGATATGCATCTGGTTTACCTGCAAGCCTACTGTTAAATATCAACTGGCATGACATATATTTGAATAGCAGTGAAGTGCTAAATTTTAATCACACAATTTCTTGGTAAGGTGATTCATATACTGAATCATTGCATCCTCCACAGGGTGCATTTTGGAAAATATAGAGGGGCAAATTAGTACATTTAGTTAGTTTGAGCCGTTCCCTTCAATATAAAAGTGTAAGATCATGGAAAATTAAATATCTGGTTGGGGTTACAACAGTCTATGTAAACATACACTCAGATTCATACTGATACTGATATGTGGGTATGTAGTTTACTCCAGACTGGGGTTACAAGTAAACAAAAATAGGGTTCGCAGAGTGAAATAAAATAAAATAATTTTATTTTGACCTATTATAAGGCAGAAGAAAATTTATATATCTGGTTTTGGGAAACTTTAGGTGGAGTCCAGAAAAGTTAAGGTTGGTAGGTACTGGCTTAGAATTTATATTTTGAATCAATTATTGATTTCTTATGGCTTGTCATGTCTCCTCTACAAAATACTTTGTCCAAGAAAACATCCCATTCTGAGACAATTTTTTTTTATTGTTATGAAAAAATAACAAATTTCTGAAAAAATTCTTGAAAACCATGAAAATTTTTTAGGGTCTGGGATTTTAAAATAGGGTCAGGGTAGGTTTTCTTTGGCATTATGGCTTTTTATCATTCATTTGTTACATTTTGTCAATACAACTTGAGTTAAGATCAATTTTATTGCCATTGTATAAATTGTTAAAAAAAAATATTAAATCAAAGCTTTGAATGAGAAGTTTTTTTGTTTTATGAAAAAATTGACAGAAAAACTCAAAATAAAATTCTTGAAAACCATGAACATTTTTAGAGTGGGAGTTTAAAATAGTAGATTATATACATGTAATCAGTGTGAACCCTTCAATATAATAGGTATTTCGATTCGAACATTCAACTTTAAATTAAGTATTTTTATCATCATAGGAAACTTTAAAATTATTTTTAGTGTAAAATTTTATAATTTTTAGAATGGGAAGAATAAACCTGAAATACAAGGACGCCACCCCCTCTTTTCTGTTACATGGCATTCAGGCGATTTATCAAGTGGTATTCGGGTTCATGCCTCCTCAGTGTTAATGTGTACTCAGGATAAAAAGTATTCATGATTTGATAAAAAGCCTGTGGTAAGCAGCTCTCATAACAGTGCTCAAATTTTTATTGTGAAAAATGTTTATTAAATCTCAAGAATATGCATTGATGTTTTTAAAATAGCCTAATAGTAGGTGAGAAACTTAGCATGTGCATGTATAACTACATGTAGTGTGAAATTAACATCTTATTTTCTAAACTGTTCTGTAAGGTTTATCCCTCTACATGTATGTTAACTGACCACTATCCAGGTTCAGGGGGTAGGGATAATGACTCCCTCAAATATAATAAAATCGGCCTAAAATAATTTCGGCCCGAAAGAAGTGAGCCCCTTGCGAGATCGGCACCCTTGTTTAAATTATTCATTGTGGAGGTGTTCTGGACATAAGAAAAAGCAACACATGCCTATGATGCCATCATGACACTTTGAATATGAGGAACGACAGCTTCATACCTCGACCCACAAAACATAATCACCCAGGAAAACCTGAAATTTGTGACCCCCATTTACCCAACCATTCTCTATTAATGCATTCATTGCATTGATCAGTACAAAATTAATGCCATGCAAGCAAGTTCCTTTGACATTTGTTGCCTAAAACCCATATGAATGATGATGAGATCAAGTTTAAAAAAAAAAGAAAAGTTCCTTAGTCCCTCTTTAATAAACCCTAGCAAATTATTTGCGAAAATCCATGGCAGGTTGCGTAACTTAAGACGAATGGAAATATAGAAATTGACATAATCCCCTTTGACACAATTAATGTGACAATTTTTTGGACACTGCTTGTGACGTGTACCTTACATAATGTAAACACCATGACCAGAAGCTATATCTAAATCATATTTGTGCCACATGCAATAATGAGCAGTGATCATATAGGGCTTGTCGACTTCTCTTGAGCAATAATAATTAATTTACCCGGGCCGACTTCTCTTAGGGCGAATTCTCTGGGGTCGACTATGTCTTTTGGGCCGACTTTCTCCAGATACTCTCAAACTAGTTTACCTTATTGCATTGTCTTAGAACTTTAGTTTAGTACTGGTAAGCACAATGTTGTCTCTCCACTTCAATCAACTTACGAGTCTGGATATTTATCAGACTGCAATATACCTTATACTCAATGGTACGAATCATCCAAATTATACCGGTATGAAATTGTCACTTGGAAGGAAACGTTTATGGGGGGAGACAAACCCGCTGTGACATCGTCACCACCTCCCTGACAGTCTGAAGTTAAAATGAACCTGGTTTCTCAATGGATGAGTGATTCACCGATAATTGTTACTTTTGCCTCGCCTGTTTGGTTGTCAGAGTAATTCGATCCCTCCATCTCCTTGAGCTAGTGTAGCCCATCTGGGTGGCCTGGGTCGAGCACTTCCGCAGAGCCCCAGATACTAATAATATAGCAATGAAGCCAGTGAAGGGGAATGTATAGGAAACAACATTCAGAGGGCCCCGTGGGCCAGTGTAATTATATTTATACATTTTAAGAGGGCTAGATCGAGGCATCATAATTAGAGGGATGCATGTACGTCCGCCGCACCTCTTCCCCCAAGGGGCTGATCCCAATAGTTTGAGTTCACCGACATACAGTACTAGTATGGGTCGATCTGCCCTGTGATCACAGAATGAAGAGTACCATACATGCACATGTACTTGTGTACCACATAGAAAATATGAACTGAAACTGACCCGATTTTACTGCACATTCATGTGATCTCTAGCCCTTCCATGACTGGGGCTTCCTGAAATTTTGCGAAAACTCTGGGCTATTATACATTCTCTTATATGTGCAGCATTAAAGATCATGTACATGTATGAGGCCCCCACCCTACCCCCCACGGAATACGGAATACCACTTAACACAGAGGGTGGAATACGGAATACCAGTTAACAGCCATACATGTATGGAATACATAAACATATATGAAAACTTCATTTTTTTTTAAGGTCGGCGTACGAATACCGGTATTTTGGGAATACCGAATACATGTACCTCCTAACAGAGGGGCCGGATTGCGGCGTACCTCATAACATGGCATGGAATACGGCGTACGAAAAGGGGGGTGGGGGCCTCATGTATGCGATGCTCCCATGTGCTATATCTTTAATGCTGCACCAGCGCATCTACCATCATGAAAGTGCTAGATATGTGCAATACACTACAAGGCAGCTGCTAGGCCTAACTTAACAAAACACAATTTTAACTACTAGTACTAGTACGGTAGCTAAGAACTATGTGCAGCAGCAACTGGACCAGTGTGACATAATAATTAATTCTGACGGATAGTTTATCTACCTGAGGCGCACAGTTGTCATTTTCTTCGTGTGAACTCATCATCAACGCCTCAATGAGTTTCACACAGACGAATTACACAAAACGCATTTGAAGCGGAACGATTGAACCTTAATTATGAAGGATACAAAATACTAATCTTGATTTTCACGATTAAAATATATTCAGTTACTTCCCTTTGATCGGGATAAATTCTGGGACACTCCTGATGCCAAGACTGATTTTGAAACGTGATCGAGAGTTTGTGTTTCATAGATGGAATTCATTCAACGATATATATTATAACTGTGATAAGAGTCAGCTGTTATTTTTAAAGAATAAGTGACCCAGTATATAAAGAGATCAGAGCTTGCAATCATATGCAATTCCGCCGGGAAAGCGTTCGTATTCATTGCGATGACGTCACAACCGAGGCCAACAGGTGCGCTTTCGAAAGAAGTTGAAAGTAGAGTTACCTCCATTGGAAGATGTTTACATTTGGATTTGTGTGTCGATAAAGATTTTCAAAGATCTAAATGGATTAAAATGTAATTTATGACGGGTGGTATGTAATAATATAAGGTACGTCAAGTTTTACTATGACCTAATATCGAGTGTTGACAAATTATTTTATTACTATTAATGCAGATACTTACCCATTTTCGCGATACAACCAGTGCTGATCGAACAGGTGAGACGGTATCCGGAGAAGTCGGTCCAAAACAAAATGGGCCCAAGATAAACCGGCCCAGGTAAATTAAAGATCATTCAAGAGAAGTCAGCCCAATTATTTTCACTGCCCGTTATTGCATGTACATGTACAGGGTTTCCGTTAGTAGTACGGCTCAGCGTCCGTTGGTCAATGGATGGCCTCATTCCCCTCGCAGATGATCATACATTACATGTATCAAAAGTCAATAGCAACATTCAGAGGGCCCCGTGGGCCAGTGTAATTATATTTATACGTTTTAAGAGGGCTAGATCGAGGCATCATAATTAGAGGGCTGCATGTACGTCCGCCGCACCTCTTCGGAACTCGAAATCGAGCACTTAAAGGCAAGAATGAACAAACTAGAGCAGCAGGCCTTGAAGGCCGACCTCTTTCCAACCACACTCAACAGTATGGTACCACCTCAAGTGAACAACAATGGAATGCATACCACCAACTGGCAAGTACCGATGGGCCCACCGCCGCCAGTGCAGCCACCATCACATAACTTCGCTGGACATAACTACCACCACAGTCATCCTACTCACTTCTGGCAGATACCGCCACCCCCTATAGATCTGGGTGATTTCACGGGAAGTGTAGCATGAAGGAATTGGACACATATCTCCCTTAAATTCATGTTCAGTGTATGACCAACCTACCATTCATTTTTTATCATATAAAGGTATATTTATGTGACCGGCGCAGGAAATTTCAGCTGCATATGACTATTTTTGGCAATTTTATGACCAGAAATGTGCATTTTTTTGCCATTTTCTCTGTGCCAAACAGGAAATGGTCTCAATAATAAGGTGATTATAAGAAAATATATAGTACAAAGGAAACAAGTTTCATACAGTAATTATAATCTAAGACATTCTGTTCTTATTAGTGAAAATTTCATGTAAAAATGTCAAATATATGTAATTTTATGTCAATTTTTTTTATTTTGGAGACATTCCGTTAAAAAAATAAAAAAACACCAAAATCAAATCAACTACAGTCAGTATCGAAGAAAACACCTTTAAATATGTCACATATGGTGTATTTTCAACAATAAGGATATGATATCTAATATAGATGTGCTATTATTTCTGTGATTAAAAATTAGTGATTTTTTTTGTTTTTTGATTAGTGATGACGAAAATTCCGTTAAAAAATGTCCTTTCCTGAACATGGCTTTTTCTGAAATTTTCTCATTACCAGCCACCTTAACAAGGAAAGTAAATTTTAATAATGGCATTAGATGGCATGACAGACATAACTGTCAGAAAGTTTAGTTACATATGTAACACACTAGTAATGTAAACAAGTTGATTTATCATTGTTTAAAAAAATGTCCTTTCCTGAACGATTTTTGACAATATGCATTGAGGTCATATATCAGAGGAAAAACACCTGTAATCACCAGTGCAATATATATCACTTGGGAACACATATCAAATTTCTCAAAAACCTTTCAAGTATTTTTTATAATTCTGTGGATTTTTAATTTGTAGAAGGCACACAAAAGTAGTGTTTTTGGGTTGTTTTTAACACTTTATTCAAATATGTCATAAGTAACAGCAAGGCTTTTGACAAAATATGATGACTTCCAAACACTGAAAGTGGAATAACTTTGGAACCGAATAAAAAATTTCAATTCTGTAAAAACTGTTATATTTTAGAAGCTCTCCTCTGCAGCTTGAGACATATTGTGGTAAATGAGATCTCATCTGAAATTTTCAGTTGAATTCCCTGTTTACTGCTGCTGTTTTTTCATCTTTAATTTAAAGATATTATAGTGATGCCATATCTATGGTATGATGTAACTTTTTAAACAATGGTTCCCATGCTATAAATTTTGTGGAGATGTGTTCCCTGTATTCCAGCTACAAAATAAAAACAAAACGAAAGTGATTGAAGAAACTTCATTTTTGAGTGCATTTGGCACTTTTCGTGCTACACTTCCCGTGAAGTCACCCATCTATCCGCCACAAAGTCAGGCAACAAACTACCAGACGCATGCTACTTATCCCAAGGTACATGCCTATCCCAGCTGCTCCCTTGATCGACGTCATCCAACTGTTAACTATAGGAAAGCACCAGATTCCAAATTGGGAACTTTGTATAAGCACTGGCAACCCCCGAGATTTAGAGATGCACACAAGACAACCAACGGACCTGATCACCCGACACCCAGAAGAGTGACATTCACAACAGAATATCTAACATCAAATAAGTTCGTACAGCCCCCAGCAGCTCCCATTCCAAGAGAACACTCTACACCCAAGAAGTTATTAAATGGAATAACCTCTCCTGTGCCAGCTCCTCTGAACACACCGGAAAGTAGAAAAGTAGACGTACCAGTATCCATGACCAGCCCAGATTCCAGTACCAGTACACAGTCTTTTTTAGAGTACGGCCGGGCCTCAACCGCAGAGGGGAGGAGAAGAAGATTATCATAGCTACTCTCAACATCAAAAACGTCCAGAGTAACACTGTCTATCTCCAAAACCTACTCAAAGACACTGACATCATGTGCATCCAGGAACATTGGCTCTTTGATTTCCAACTAGACATCCTCACAAAGATCTCCACAAACCATTCAGTCCATGCAAAGGCAGTTGACTCAAATGACCCCATATCACGGTTATCACCATTGCAAGTACCTCGGGGCTACGGAGGAGTCGCTATCCTATACAACAACAACCTGAATGTCAAGATGAGGAAACTCCCAGATGGCAGCTCCAGAATAGCAGCTCTTGAAGTGGTCACTTCCCCTCCACTCTGCATCATATGTGCATACTTCCCGACCAGAGCCAGCAACTCAATATCTGAATACACAGCCACCATAATTGAAGCGGAAGAAATAGTGACAAAATTTAGATCGACCCATGCTATATTTTTATGTGGTGACGTGAACGGCTCCTTGCAACTCCGTCCCGGAAACGAACACGACGTCAAACTTAGAGATTTCTGCGCTAACTTCAAGCTCTCAACCCTACAGCCAGACAAGCCAACTTTCTTCCATGACTCGGGCACTAGTACATCAAAAATAGATTACCTACTAGCCACAAAACAAGGAAATCGTCTAATAGAGTCCATCAGCGTCCACAATAAATCCTCATCAAATACTTCAGACCACGTACCTGTCTCGGCTACTCTATCAATAGCCCTCCCACTCTCTGATGCCGTGGAACACCAGAAGAAAAAGATAGACTGGACAAAACTAGACAAAACCAAATATCATGGATATATACATGACAACTTATATCAGGAAGTCCCCTCAGCTGGAAATGAACTTCAAACACAACAATCTATTCTCCATTTAACAGAAGTTCTCAAGTGCGCAGCTATATCAAGCCTCCCAATCTCCAAAAGTAGAAGGGTTCCAGTAAAGAAAACCTGGAATGAAGAAATCACCACAGCAGTAAAAATTAGCAAAGCCGCCTTCTTCAGATGGAAGCAAGCTGGGAGACCCCAGGGAGATGACAATATAACTCTACTCCACATGAAGCAAGCCAAAAAACAACTTAGGAAGACCCAGCGTCAACATTTCGCGCAAATCCGCCAAGATCAGTTAACAGCGATAATGGAAGCCAAGGATGAACCAAAGATATTCTTCAATCTGATTAAACAACAGCGATCCTCCAATTCTGAACACATACTTGAACTCATAACTGATGAACAAACATATAACACCCCAGAAGACATAACTCAGGGCTGGAATATATACTTCTCAAAACTAGCTACACCACAGGAAGATCCAAATTTTTCTCCAAATCACAAGAAACTCGTTGATGATGACCTCTCCAGAATAGCTGTCACTTGTAATAGTCAAGGAATCACTACTCCACCAGTCACCATAACTGAAGTATATCAGGCCATCAGGAATCTTAACAATAACAAGGCTGCAGACATTTTCGGAATAGCAGCTGAACACATAAAAAACTCTCCTGACGCAGTCACTACATACATTAAAAACCTCTTCAACCTCTTAATACAGAGAAGATCGATCCCATCTATCCTCAAGGAGGGCATCCTGACTCCAGTTTACAAGAAAGGTGACCCGCACCTTCCAACTAACTACAGAGGCATCTCCGTCACACCTCTCTTACTAAAGATCCTGGAACATATTCTCAACATTAGGCACAATACAGTTATCTCGAAAGACCAATCACGACTCCAGTCTGGCTTCACGAAGGGTACTTCATGTCTGAATTCTGCATTAATCGTCACTGAATGCATCAACGAAGCGGTACTTACCAACAAACCACTAATCCTAATCACGCTTGACGCTCAGAAAGCATTTGACGTTGTAGACCATAACATCTTACTCAGAAAGCTGTACCTGGACGGGATCACTGGCTCAGATTGGGTCCTGTTGAAGAATCTCTATACCGGCATGACTTCTCGAGTGAAATGGCAAAACCAGCTCTCCAGCCCTTTCAGTATAGCACAAGGGGTACGCCAAGGAGGAATCCTGTCAACAGCACACTATAAAAGGTTTAATAATAATCTCCTCTTACAACTGGAATCAAACTTTAAAGGTGCAACCATCGGCGATATCAAGATTCCCCATACGACCTGTGCTGATGATATTGCCCTGATGTCACACTCCTCAGTAGAAGCGCAACATCAACTTAATACAGTGGAAAACTTCTCACGAAACAACCGATACAACATTAATGCTGCAAAAAGTGCATGCATCATTTACAATGCCAAGCTGACTCGAGATCTTCAAATCTTTGAAAAGAGTATTCCGCAGCCGCTGCTGACAAAACACCTGGGTATCACAAGAAACCAGAAGAGCACTGCCAACATTGAAGAAAAGATCATTCTTGGCCGACGCACTGCCTATGCACTGATGGGCTCCGGAATGCATGGTCGAACTGGAATCACACAGCTCGTAAAAGCCAAATTATGGAAAACCTACGTTGTCCCACGCATCGTCTATGGTCTGGAATCAATCATGCTTACAAATACACAACTTAGCAAATTAGACACCTTCCAGGATAAAATGCTCCGACAATTACAGAATCTCCCAACAAGAACTGCCCTGACTGCAGTAAAAGGGCTTCTTGGCATTCCGCCACTATCTGTCATCATTCACAAGAACATGCTCAACCTGTTCCTACGAATTGCACGGTCTCCAGACTCAACAGAACATCAGATAGCTTGTCGCCAACTTGCCGTGAGAGACATCAATGACAATAGCTGGTTCTCCTATATCAGACGACTTCTAACAGAGTATAACCTCCCTTCAGCTTATTCAATCATTCTACACCCTCCAACTAAGACCGAATGGCGGAATACACTAGACGAGGCAGTCGCTGCTAAAGTGACAGGAAAATGGAGAAATGACATCTCAGCAAAATCCTCTCTACGGCTACTCAACCCTGAAGGAATTGCCTACAACTCTGTCCATAGACTATACAATTCTGTTAGACCTAGCATATTTGATGTAAGACGTGCAGAAGTTAAGGCCAAGTTCCTGTGTGGCACCTATACTCTCCAGGCTAATAAAGCAGCTTTCAACCAACACACTGTCAGTCCTACCTGCCTGACATGCAACCTTGGCCCAGAAGACCGAGAACATGTTATCGCTTCCTGTCCCGCCTACCAGAAGGAAAGATCCAGACTCAAACAGAAGATCAACAATCTTCTCCCCAGTATAAATCAAGGCCTCCTAGACAACTCAGCAACCTTTACCCAACTCATCCTTGATCTTAGCCATCCAGATATTCCTGACATCATCGATTGGGAGGAACACTCTGTCGACCAGCTAGAACTTTACTCCAGAGAATTCCTATATCAGCTCCATACTAGAAGATTTGCAGTTCTAAAAGTCAAAGGGAAAGTTTCACATAGACCACGCAAGACTCGCTCCGAGCTCAAAGTCCCTTAAGTATTCTCTAGGTATAGAAGGCTCTTAACTGACGCCACATGTAAATATGTACACAGCTGTATATTCACGGATTCAATTCAATTCGGAGGAATACATCCTACATTCATCCAATACTGGAGTGCCTCGCACAATCAACGGGGGAATCTCATCCAAAAGAAGAAGAAGATACGCCGCTTAAAATTCCAGCTGCAATGAGGGGGTTAAACTGGTTAATACGGCAATCTCACACGACTTCCCCGTCGAGTAAATTTTGGGCTGAAGTTTGTTTTAAAGTGCCGCCCTCAGACTGCTGAGTACGGATATTTTTGTGCACGGGATTTCCGTAGACGAAACTACTCACGTTTGTAGATCCTTTGCTATGGTACGATTACATAATTTGATCAAAGAATGTTGAACTACTGAGTCAGGAGATTTTTGTGCACCAGATTTCCGTGGATGAAACTACTGATGCTCCGAGATCCCGTGCTAATGGTACTATATAATTAATGGGTCCCTCTGCAGAGTTCATATTCTGCAATTAATTTTGAATTTATGATTTTACAACGATGCACGTGTTCACATTTCCCACCAAAACTCAATTATATTTTATAGCATGTTGGCTAAAACTCTGTTCTATAGCAGCGGTCGTCAGTTGTTGAACTAATACAGACTATTGAAAAAGCTATGGTACATGTTCCGATTTCGTATGAAATATACGCCGCTATAAATATCCCCTGTAGATAAACCCTGCAGTATGACGTCACAGCGCACAAATAATTTTACGATTGACTTAATATATCCTTATGTTTTCATTTTCACGGAAGCTACCGGTACCGGTACTTGAAATTCTAGGAAATACTTAATTCAATTCCCCTTGCTAGGTATTATTGGCCAATGAGTAGACGCTTTTTAGTGTTTAAGTACAATTATACATGTACCTGTCGGAATCTTATTGTAAGTTATAAATTTGTAAACACTGTAACTGTAGCCTGTTAAGTTATTTAGTCTTCGATCAGGCGGCAGTCTTACGTGCGTAATTATATGATTAGTGATCTGGATACCATCAACACAATTAATGCACCCACGGAAATGATCGACTTGCGTAACATACTTACCGGTAGCTTTGGATTGCTTTGTGATTATCTCAGGTGCAAGGAAATGGCTACTTTTCAGTGACAAATAACAAAATTTTCACCCGACGGGATGAACCATGGTCTTCCCGTCGAGTTATAGGTTTCCCGAATACGGACTCATTAAAATCCCCCTGGCGGAAACCCTGTGGTACATGTCACAAATAGTTCACCATGTTGTGTCAAGAATACAGGAGAAGTCGTACCTCTCGAAGTCCGCCTCATACTAAGTTGAAGACAAACTCATGTGAAGACGGCCCCATGAAAAATCATTCTTTGTCTATTTTACATGTACGATATGAAATATGAAAGTAGAAACTAATAATAATAATGACAGTCCATCGTCAAAGCACTGTTTATACATTAAACCAGTATCGTGACACGATACCATGTCATAAGCACTGATCGCCGGTGACAAGACACCGACAACTTTGAGTACCTTTAACAGTTATTATTTCATTTAATATATTGACAGCTCTTTGGAAAGCTATGTTAAGCAGCATGGCAAAGTGCGGCCTTGGATAGCGCTGTACTGCACGTGTGGACTGATTTCCTTGCAACATTGAATAACAATGGAGGACAATTCGCCTAAATCGTCAGATAGCAGGAGGCCAAGGTCACTCAAAGAGAAAATCCAGCTTTTATCTTATAAGAGACAAGAAGCAATGTCCAAACTAGAGGTGGAATCACATGGACAGGGTAAAGATTCGCCCATTTTTGCAGCTGGTCCTGACAGGTACAATGATCGAGTAACCCACAGCGATGTCAGGAGTTCAAGGAATCAGCATGATAGACCTGCTGTACATTCTAGTGCCAAAAGAGAACATATCGATAACATATCCTCTGCAAATAACAGTAGTGATTTTCAAGATCAGCATGAAGTACTATTATCAAGTGATGACCAATCGAGAAAAGAACACAATATCGATAACATTTATAACACAAATAATGGAAGTGAATTTCCACATCATCATGAAGTACCGGCATTTAGTGACAACCTATCACATTCACAGCAACAACATTTCAGTGATATTCCATATCAGGTGGGAGAGGCATCAAATGCTCCACCTGTAGCGTCACTCAATGAATCTCAGTCATTTCCATCATCACATTCCATGCATGCACCTGCTAATAGTCATACACATTTTGAAGCTGAGCAATACTCCGATGGCAATGTATTAGCGTCATTCACAAATAGTGTGAAAGGGAATAATGATATCGAACATATTGCAGACATCAGACGAACGACATCAGAAACGCAAGCATCAATTGACCAATGTGTGCCAGATTCCCATTCTGATTCGGATTTGACATTAAAAATGCAGGATCTTGTCGAAGTTCCCCATTCACAGATTTTATCTGGCATGAGTCAGTCATCAGGCGAATTGGATCATCTGTCTCATGATCATCAGACAATGCACCATGAACCACTTAGTGATACAAAGACTTTTACTTCTATGAATAACTCTGAATCTCAAGGAATTGGTCTTCCAGCTTCGCCTTATAATGAACACTCTCCGGAGTTAGGGAACACATCTATTAGTCATGAGCAGAGTCCACTAGCCATTCAGAAGCAGAAATCATGGCATTTAAAACGATCTCAGGAATATCTGTCTCGTAGATGTATATCGGCAACAGACCACACCCCAAAAAATTTATCAAAATCTCATGATCATGGCAGTACACCAGCGCAAATGAGTAAATCTGTGGATATGTTAAATTCAACAGAGAAAAGAGTTGTCGTTACTGATCTCGATCAAGCAATGGTTGCCATGGATAAGGAGAAGTTGAGAGCAAAGTTCCGTCAGTTGTCATGTGATGATGAGAGAGAAGGCTTGAGTGGTTCAGATTCATATATGCAGCATAGTGGATACATGGGGACGTCGATTGACGATAGCGAGATGGAAACAGATCTCGACGCTGATCCTGTTTGCAACTCGCCTAGGCAAAAATATGACAGGTCGCAGTCAGAAGTGCACAAGAGGTACACTGAATCTGAGCATATGAAGAAGTCTTTGGATTCTCAAAATAGCATTGAGGGCTACCGACAGTATATTTGTGTTGAGGATGCTGTTAAGTGGCCGCCAGACATTCCAGAAGAGCTGACAATTGACAAGACAGGAACATTCCAAGGTAGGAATCTTTGTTATACTTGCAAGGTTAGAACTTACATGTAGATTAGAAATTTCAGTGTCACACTACAAATCATCACTTTGACAGACTGTACATGCAAATCTCAATACTGGTCACAGGAAAATATAATCCGATAGTCTATACACATACAGTGTACTGGTATGTTCTACCGGTATTTACATTTTGCATTCATAAATTCATTCTTAACATTGATCACATGTTGATCATATGGTACATGCGTGATGAATCATATTTTCAATGCATTTTACTCGAAATTCAATTAAACTGTTGGAAAATATTTCTATATAATATCATATGATATGCATAGTTTGTGTCATTGAAATAATGGCATATTTATACCCCTACTCATGAAAAGAATGGGGGTACATGTATACTGGATTGACCTCCTCTGTCCGCCTGTACATTTATCTGTCTGTTTTTTCCATCGAGCAGTCCGTCCCTCTATCCATCCGAGCAGATATCTCAAACGCCGGTTGTGTGATCTTAATGAAATTTTATATGGATGTTCACTACTATGAGGGCATTCAACAGAGTTTAATGGGAATAAATACCTCAATTAATTTTTTTAATAAACATATTCAAAATTCTTGTGAAATTCATGGACAATTCTGCTACCAGTATTTGTCAATAAAATTGTTGTGGTGGTGGTGATGCATTATTTAATTTAAATTTTTTCCCCTCCTGCATTACTTTTCTTTTTTTAACCCAAATATTCGTAAACCAAGCTATTTTATTTTATTCTATCTGCAACATTGGAATTTATTGTTTCCAGGACAGTTGTTGATTCAGTGGTTGTGCTCTACAATAGACCAGTCACACTATCTTCACATGGTATTGACCAGCCATGATTTACGTGTTGTTGTTGTTCAATTCTGCACAAATTTACTGGCCTCTGGAATCATAGGACAAGTGGAAGAGGATGAATCTCAGACTGACATTTTTAAGGTATGTGAATAATTTAATTGTACATGTATGTAGTTAGACCAGACCATTTAAGGTTTTGAGTGCAATGGTTGGGGTGTATAGGGTTGGGTGGTGTGTTGTTCATCAACCAGAAAACAAGGATTCTTGAAATATCAAATTCTCTGCACCAACCACTACACTCACTGCGGACAGCGCTATACCAGTAACTCTTTGAGAGAAGAATTTTCTTACATCTCATCATTATTATGTTTACATGTATGTTGCATCTTTGGTCTGAATGTATGGCCATTTGTTCTGGAATGTTGATTTATTGCTTATGCAAATAAAGAATTTGGGTCAATATCATAATATTAAGTGAGCATTTTGTATACCTTTATCATATAATTGAACATTTTCCAATACTGTAGAGAAACCGGATTCAAAATAATCATCTAGTTGGTATTGTATGACAAGATATACTGTTTTAGCTGTACCTGTTTCTATTTTTGACTTTGTGTTATTTTGAAAGCATAAAGTAGTAAAGTATTGAATATTGATTAAGAAAGGATGCTGTAATAGCCAGGGTCTACACTGGCCCAAAACTAACTTTTGCCAAATGTTTTGCCAATTGAAATAATTGTTTAACATATTTTCTTAGAATTTGCCAAATGATATTGGACCATGGCTGCATACATGGATAATAGCTTCTCATCCTTTGCTAATAACAACTTCAAGGACTTCCATTGCTAATTAATTCACTCTTGCTTGATATTTTACTCTTATTCTCTCATTATGGTAATGACTAAAGAAAAGGAATTACTAATACATGTAGCTGTCAAAACACCACCATCTTGCATCGTCCCCTGCCCATATCTCATGTTGCGAATGAAACAATCAATTTATTTACCTGTTGATAGAAGTGTTAATTTCATTATCCTTCATAAGAGGCTACTACTTAACTTTCGAGTTATCTGTTTCATAATTAATATACTTTACTTTCTTGTAAAATTGAGAGCTAACTTGTCAAATGAAAATTTATTTTGCCTTTGGCAAATTTGGCAACCATGCAGCAGCATGAACCATGGTAATAGCGACTAATCATCATTGTGTGAGTCATGTGCTAGCGGGGGTCAATAATGTTGGTTCTGGTACATTGTTATGCAATTATACATGTACACAGGTGAGGAAATAATGATGAACTGTTAAAATTGTAAGGGTTTCTTGAGATTTGGTGATATTCGGAGATATGATTGTTGAATATAGGCTTGCAACTTTTCAGCCAAATGAAATACTTTTTGGCCATTTTCAATGACAACTTGATCAATAGCTAATTTGGCTACTGACAGCGAGGACCCAGGAGAAAATGGTTTTAAACATTTGGCAATATTTTTAAATTGGACGACCATCACTGTATATTTAACTTTGATGAAAGTTTGAGTATCTGTATCTGGATGTCCTATTTATGATGACTGTAATGCAATTAGCCTTTCCTATCACAGAAATATCTTGTACACGTCAAATTTGAGCTTATCAACAATACCGGTATGTACCCCAAGATCATTCTCCAAGCTCGATGGTGTTATGTAATATGGAAATAGACAAAGCCTTGATGCTAAAATTAGGTTACTACCATTAAATGTTACCATGTGTCTTGGCTCTTCAGTTTTTAATATTGTAAAAAAAAAATTTATGTTATACCCATTCCCCACAGAAGATGATCTACATGTATTTTGAGACATACATGTACATTGTACACATGTACATGTAGTCAATCACACTACATCCCCAAAAATCCTATGGCCTATGGCAAGAAAGGTCAGAGGTTAAATAGAATGCTGACTTCTGAAAGTATATTAATTGAGCATATAATATTACATTGTAACCCTTTCAAATCAGAGTTCTGCAAACTACAACATATGTACAGGTATATTTGGTGTGCTATCAAAGTACATGTACATGTACCACATACTACGAGGTTAAAAAAACACTTAGTCAAAATGTCTCGCTATTTGAACTTCACAGAATGTCAGACTGCTGTTATATATTTCAAAATAATACCAACCAGATCCCAAACATGTATAGCGGAAATTCATATCAGTTGATGTTAGCAACAGTCTTTGCAACCATAACATTGCATTGAGATAAAATGCACCCCCCTTCATGCAGAAGTGCGTAATTTCTTATTTGAATATCATGAAAAATATTGCACACTCGGAGCAGGGAGGAACCATGATCGCCCTTTCAGGTTTTGTATCTCCCAAACAGCCTCATTTATTTCCAGATGGCAGAAACCCTGCATGACATTACATAAATTTATCAAAATATGTTTTTACGCATATAACAGACACTGATACAAACAAGTTCAAATTTCAGCTCTCTTCCCATTTGTACCGATCAGGGTCATTGCCCTTTGTTCATTTAAACCGACAAACTTACATATGAATAAATAATGTGTGCAATTGAAAACCAATCAAGAGACACATTGTACCATGTTTTGCTATGATTTTTTCATAAATAATAAAAGGTGCTAACCACACATCTCCCTGAAAAAAGATGGTTTTCTTAGAAGGTTGGCTTTTTCAGGAGAAAAAAATCGAACTTTGGTAAAAATAATTCAAATATTCAAAATTAGAATTGTGAAAAGTTGTCTGAGTAAAGAAAGGGGAATACTAGTAACTCTGTGAAGAATTCAATTTTTCTGTCGTCCATATATATCGTTGCACATTACTCAAAATTGTGGGAACTCAAAACGGTCCAAATCAAGAAAGGGGAATACCTCGGTGAAAAAGTATTTTTTTCCGTCGTCCATATACATGTTGCACATTAGCATGTTGCACATTAGCAATATATGGGTACCAATATCCAAGTTTCAATCTCTACATTTGAAACTGGGAGCAGTTGATTACACAATAAACGTACCCAAAATCAAAATGGTAAAACATTATTTACTAAAGTACATGTAAGTCACGAAAGGGGATTAACTCAGTGAAAAACAATATTTTCCATCATCCACATACACGTTGCACATCAGCAGTATATTGGTATCAATATCCTATAAAGCTTCAATTCTCTATGTTCGAAACAGGGGGAGGAGTTGATTACACAATGAATGTAGTCATAATGTGTTTTCTGAGTAAAGAAAGGTACCAGTAACATTGTGAAGAATTTCATTTTTCTGTCGTCCATATATATTGTTGCACATTACTTAAAACTGTGGGAACTCAAAATGTTCCAAATCAAGAAAGGAGAATACATGTGTCCATCGTCCATATACATGTTGCACATTAGCAATATATGGGTACCAATATCCTTAAGTTTCAACTCTCTACATTTGAAACTGTGGGAGCAGTTGATTACACAATGAACATACCCAAAATTAAAAAGGGAAAAAAATTATGTACTAAAGTACATGTACTAGTAAGTCAAGAAACGGGATTAACTCAGTGAAAAACAATATTTTCCGTCATCCACATACACGTTGCACATCAGAAATATATTGGTATCAATATCCTATAAAGTTTCAATTCTCTATGTTTGAAACAGTGGGAGCAGTTGATTACACAATGAAGGTACCCATAATGTGTGACAGACACACAAACAGACAGATGGAGGGATGGACGGAGGTCATTTCTATAATCCCCAGAAAAAAATATTTTTCGGAAGACAAACAAATATTGGCTTGCTACAGATCAAATTTGGTGGACACCGTATTGTAGGTTGAGTAGTATAGTCACGTGGTTGCTGCATTATGATAAGAGAACATACATGCATTTAGCCATTGAGTTGGTGCAATATGAGCCATTTGACTTGATCTCAATAAGCAATTTTTTATTTTTCAACCCAACCCATCAAAGATATATTTTGGAATTTTATGTTCAAAATAAAACCTTACATACACAAGTATACATACTTGAAGCATTGAAGAGTGGGATATCACCCCCCCCCCCCCCACAAGGCCACTTTTCCCAATCTGATCACATGTACAAGGCTTTGCACATGTTCTTGGTATTTTCCTGTGAGCTGCTCCAGCACATCTGATTGCCTAGTATTTGAATTTTCGAATTTCTAAACTGTCGAAGTTAATTATATTTATCAAATTTATCGAGGCCCCAAAAATAACCTGGCTCAGGAGATCTACCAATAGACACACAAAGTGGATAAGTATTGCCTGAAAATATTATCTGATTCACTATTCCTCACATACGGTGCAAAATACCTCAAATCGATCAAGGGTACAATCATGAATCCATTTTGGTGTGACATCATAATGGATGGGACAAATTTACTCAAGAAGCTACCCAGTGAATACTCATATCTAAACTCAAATACTATATGGAATAATGATAATAGTAAAGTAAACCAGCATTTGATTGATATACAGGAATGGAAGCGAAAAGGCATGAAATTTGTGAATGACCTTATTTCAGACAACAACAAACTCCCAACTGTACATGTACCCTGCTGGACAAAACAAGTGTCCATTGGCACCGCGGTGTATTTGCCGTTCAGCTGCGGTGTCAGAGTTTGTAACTGCAGTTGAGCATCGCGGCCGAACAGCATGTACACTACGGCCAAACGGCAAGTACATCTTGGCCAAAAGGCAACTACAACGCGACTGAATGGCATGTGCACCGTGGTTAGATTTCTGGTTTGAATTGTCTTTTTTCAGTTTAATGAACGTACACCGCGGCATCTACACCATAGCTGAATGGCAAGTACACCGCGGCCCAACTGTAGTTAGCCGGTGGAGCTGCGGTGTAGTTGCATTTCGGCCGCGGTGGCAACGCTAACCACACCGTGGTTGAGTGGACACTTGTTTTGTCCAGCAGGGTAGCTACAGGATGAAAGAAATTTAAGATATATCGACAAACCTCATTACTATCCATAGTATCAACAAACAGTTGATCAAGCAAGCCCTCACATATGCTTGACCAAACACTATCAAAAACATGATTTTAGTTATATTAAAGTACTATATTTATAAAACAAAATTCGACCCTGTTGAATTCTCTTTGACAGTGATTTTTGAATGAATTAGTAAGCCAAACTCATATACAAAAGATCAATGCTTTTGAGAGGCGATAGATTGTTGAAATTTCAGGAGGAATGGGTAACTTTGACAAAAGCGTTAACCCTTTGAGTGCCAGGTCCGATTTTTGTATCAACCCATATACCCTGTGCCAATGCATTCTCTTATATATGCGAGTCGACAATAGGTCGCCTCGCATATATAAGAGAATGCATTGGCCTAACATTTTTTGTTTTTTTGTTTTTGTTTTTTAAATTTTTTACAATTTTAATAATTTATTCTTATATTCTTTAACAGACTTATTTTGTAGGTTTAGGGCCGATGAGATCGGCCCCTGGCACTCAAAGGGTTAAACCCATAGCTCAATAAGGCAATTAAAACAATTATGATACAAGCAATGCTTGATGAGGCCACTCCTCAATGTACCCAGTAATACTCAATGTACTGCATCTCTGTACTCCAAGGGTGGCACAGGATTTCCCTGATGCAGGAGCTGTGATCCCCCAACAGGGAGAGGCTAACTCTCCCCAACAGGGGGAGTTATATACCCTCAGACCCCCCTCTCCTCTGGTGCCACCCATGCCTCCTTCCAGAGCTGTGATTCATATGTCTTGGAGCGAATGATTGCTTGATTTAAAATATGACCAAAATTTATTTGTCACTGATACTGTAGGAACGCATACATAATCAATCATATGCATACATGTACATTGTTCCTCCTGTAAAACAATCTTACCTTCAAAGCTTTAATTTGAAAATATAATCCAAACAGTTTTTACTCAATAAATCTGGACGGTTCTCAATACTGTTGCTAAGAATTAACGCATGATTGACTTCTCTTGGTCATTGATCTTATATTTTAATAACTAAGAGTAGCCTATATCTTCATGAACATTACTCTGGGTAGCCTTCAATATCACTGCGGGAAGTCCTGATTGTACACTGTATTTAATGCAAGAGGGAACATAATGCCTGACGTAAATTGTCACGTTATTGCCAACAAGAATTAAATTACCCTGGAGGTTGTCTGAAAAAAATGTATTGTCTCCATAAGTCAGGGATATGATTTATATAATTACCTAGAGTTAGGCCCTTGTTGGTGTGCATTTGTTTCTCATGTAGTGTATATGTTGTTATGATATTAGGCAGTGTATGCTCCATCCCTAGGAATTTTGCCCCAGGTCCTCACCCCCCAAGAATTTATAAATATCTTGATGCCCCAACATTTAATATAAACGATCTTTCATGTAAGAATACACAAAACCACGCACCCCCTCCATACTCCATATGGGTTAGGGTTAGGACTAGGGTCAGGGTCAGGGGTAGGGTTAGTTAGGGTCAGGGTTAGGGTCAGGGTTAGAGTTAGGGTTAGGGTTAGGGTCGGGGTTAGAGTTAGGGTTAGAGTTAGGGTTAGGGTCAGGGTTAGGGTTAGGGTTAGAGTTAGGGTTAGTGTATTCTTACATGAAGGACATACCCATTAATGTATTGGAAAACATATTCTTTAAATAGGAAATTAGCTACTAGTATTTGTGTTCTCTGTGCTATATGACATCTGTCACAGTGTGCCACACTAAATTGGAGCAATTCCAATGCAGGCCTTTAGGCACCTACATGTATGTCCTCAAGTGAACACAAAACATTAATTCATAACACAAAATTAGTGGAGCATAACATCAATATTTCCAAAAGAAGGAATGAGTTTAATTCTAGTTGAATACCAAACTGAAAAAACAATGTGATCTTTCCACTGTTTTAATCCTTTCTATACTGAATGTATTCTCCCACTCAGTTGTAAAAGTAGACATTGGAATGGTCTATTATTCATCTGGAGGGGTGTTCACGAAAAATAAGCAGACAACAGATAATAAAAGTGCAGAATTAATCCTTTTATTGGAGTGAAATGTTCAGATATTAAGTTCAACTTAATAAGTTCAACTTATTATATTATAATGGGATAACTGCTCATCAACGAGTGTTTAGTACATACTTAGTAGTATATACTTTTCTGCCCTAAGTAACTGACCCAGTATCTGGCTGGGGTTATTATGCATTTATAACTGCTGTCAAACCATAACTGCACTGCAATTAATGTTTCTGTGACAGTGTGACTGCTGTGGCACCACGATTGTATGCTGTAAAGGAACCCTGGTTTATATTCCTTGAGTGCCGATAAACTGTAGCTAACTGCTTACTGTTTCATTTGTTTCGCAATTGTACTGTTTCATACCAGTTGATGATGACATACACTTTAACCACACACTACTCTGGTTGTCTTACAGTTTGTAACTGCTTTTAAAGTCTAACCCAAAATGTGGTCTAACTGGGGTGCCACCCCGGTTTGATGATTCATTTACAGTAATGCCCTAAATAATCGACTCCTTAACCACAGCAGAGTTATGGGTAACTTTTCAGGATTTAGTCGGAAATATGGCATGTTGCCATTCATCGGAAAGCTCTCAGTGAGAGCTTTCCGATGAATGCCAACAAGCCATATACCATATGACTAGAACCAACTATGTAAAACGTAAAGATAATAATTATTAGGGAAACTGGTAAATGTGACAGCTCTTCACTTGTCACCAACAATATTCGTACATGTACCTTTCTATGAGGTTCAAAATATTTTGTCCTAATGTTAACGCAATTTGAGGGGAAAAAGTTTACGTACTCATATTAAAAAATTTACGTTAATATTTAATAGAAATACTTGAAGGATATAGCTGATTATTGGCACTATTTCATCGAAGTATTGATATCTTCATGCTACAGTAATGCCCTAAATAATCAACTCCTTAACCACAGCAGAATTATGGGTAATTTTTCAGGATTTAGTCGGAAATATGGCTTGTTGCCATTCATAGGAAAGCTCTCAGTGAGAGCTCTGCGATGAATGGCAACAAGCCATATTTCCGACTAAATCCTGAAAAGTTACCCATAATTTAAGGAGTCGATTATTTAGGGCATTACTGTAGGTGTGTATTTCACCTCAATGGACAATAAAACTCTACACTGCATCAGCAGTACACTACACTTACAACCTTTTAATAAATCTTCAGGCTCCATTTGCAAGAATATATTTAAGTACTCCCGTACCAGCTGTATCTTTAAGAATGTATGATGCTTTTAATGGAAATAGATATCTTCGGTGTATAAGGACATAACTCTTTTGACAAATAAACTGTATTTTCTCCTATAACAGACGATGATCCATTGAATTTTTTGTCTGGGCCTAAGGTATCTGTTGCAAAGACAAACACTTAGCTTAACGTTACCTACATTCTATTCTGTTATATCCCGTATTAGATCATCATTACATCAAGAATGTAAGTTTGCAACACAGCTCTGGGATAAGTTCTCTTAACGTTGGTATGTATCAGTGCACTTTCTTTCAGGTCAACATTATATATTCATGATATAGAGGGGTTTCAGTTGATTATGTACCTAGGGCATTTGACCACTATAATCTGCCCAAATGGTGGTGATGTTGGTTGAATTGCCAAAAAAAACATGTGAATTTGTGATCTATGCAAAGGGAGCATAGCCTTATTCATGTATCTAGGCAAGTTTGTCAGTTGCTTAAAGCCCGGTTAAAGGGGTACTCTACTGTAAATCCGACCATTTATGGGACCATCTCCTGTTATACTCAACAAATGAATGAATTTGAACCATGGATTAGTGCAAAATACACTTGTGTGCTCTGAACGATGCAAACAACATGGTAATTAAAATTAAAATGAATTTATGACTGCAGTCATTACCTCCAATTTTGGGATATAGAGAAACTAAACTAAAAAGAAATAGAATCTACTTGTATGTGAAGAAGTTTCTATAGAATTTTTATAATAAAGAAATTGTCCAGAGAAGATGGGGTCTAAGCAGAATTAGGTCCCCAGAGGATGAATTTATTGATGCTAGCACGTTATGCAGGATTGCATCCTAAATTCACCCTCTGGGGACCTCATTCTGCAAATGAAAGGCACCTAAAACTCAGGACTGGTTTCCAAATGAAATTAACAAAATTTGCAATTTTTTCTCCCCCAAAAAAACTGGCAATGATGTGCTATGCATCAGCAGTTATCAACCCTGAACTTATATGCTATCAGCATGGGTGCATCTTCTGATCGAGCAGTTCTGCTCCCTGCCAGGTAGTCGGTATGGGCAAGTCCCCACTGGTCTAGTGGGTTATTATGAAAATGAGGACAACCTTAATATGAATGTCTCTATTTAAGAAACCCGGGAGACCTACATGTAAATGTCATTATAGATAACTCCAGTTTCAATTATTTGATCTGAACCAAATTTGGTATGTATATTTCCCAGCTAAAGATACAGGCCAAATTAAATATGGGTTCCATTCAATTATTTTTACATGAGTTACGGCCCTTTTTTTATTTAGAATTTGACCGATTTCATAACATTTCGGTTTCTGACCGATAACTCCAGGTTTGATTATTTGATCCGAACCAAAGCTGGTATGTGTATATACATGTATTTCCCAGCTAAAACTACAGGCCAAGTTCGATTATAGGTTCTGTCGAACTATTTTCACATGATTTAGGGCCATTTTTCGACTTAGAATTTGACTGCCTTTTGGCATGGAATTAGGGGTATATCAGATATTCTTCAAATGTAAGCTCAAATTATTATTTTATTTTGCAGTAATTCAAATCAAAATGGCTAAATGGTGATGCTCTTGTTGTATACTGATAAACATCTCATCTTTGTCCAAAACATATACATGTACTTGGGTGGACAGGAAGATGTTTACTAATGAGGTTATGCAAACCTCAGGCAAAGTTTTGAGAGTCAGTATGATGTAGTTTGCTGACACTCAACTGGGTATATAACCCATGTACAGAATCCTATTTGTTATACATGTAACCATGTTTTTATTTCCTGTATTCTTGTATAATTATGGATGTTTGCTTATAAATCATTTCTCTTTCTCTCTCTCTGACAAATTAATACTTGCAGTACAAATGTGACATCCAAATGGCAGCGAATGATATTTGAACACATATCGTTCACACACCATGATGTTACAAGTCGGGCATGCTAACCACTGCAGCATCGTATTGTACATATAAAATATTTTTGTAGCCTCAGTGCGTTGCTCAAACCACCCATTCACCCAATGACCCTATATGGTGATCAAGCTTGTAGCAGCTACATGGATATATCTACTCTGAAATATCAGTATAACTTGTATGGCTTACATTGGGTGTTGGCACCATGTGTTGTCCATCCAGATATGTGCTGTATGCCAATAGATAAATTCAATGGTAATTTCTCCATCTGCTCATAAATATCTCATATACCCTGGAAACATATGCATAATGTGTCTGGTACCCATGATGCCATCAGTATTGTGTGATATTGCACCTCAGATAGAAACATAATAATAAATCTTATAAGCCCCCTACAGTCCTATTACAGTATATATGGATTAGCTAAGGTCACCTTCCTGAGCTGTCCAAAATGGGGAATATTCAATTTAACTCAGTGAGTATTGATATAATTCAATTATTTTCCAGATTTTTATAATTTGTTGTTGAAAATCAGGTCACATGTGTATATAACAGGTTGTATACTGGCCTGAAATTATTTTGGCTAATTATTTTTGCACATTTTATAACTTTTTGGGCCATTTTTCTGAAACTTTGAGAAACCAAACTACTAGTATAAGTTAAAAAAATCAAAAATCTAAAGCATGCCCAAAAAACTAAATAATAGATAAAAATACCAACAGACAGAATGTCCGGAAAAGGTATATTGCATTATTTTAACATGAAATTAATGTATTTATGAACTTCACAATCTGGGTTCTCTTCATTTTAATCCCCAAAATTATGTAGTACCATAAACTATAGCTCTACTGAAGCTCTACATTATGTAGTACATGTACCATAAACTATAGCTCTACTGAAGCTATACATTATGTAGTACATGTACCATAAACTATAGCTCCACTGAAGCTCTACATTATGTAGTACATGTACCATAAACTATAGCTCCACTGAAGCTCTACATTATGTAGTACATGTACCATAAACTATAGCTCTACTGAAGCTCTACATTATGTAGTACATGTACCATAAACTATAGCTCTACTGAAGCTATACATTATGTAGTACATGCACCATAAACTATAGCTCCACTGAAGCTCTACATTATGTAGTACATGTACCATAAACTATAGCTCTACTGAAGCTCTACATTATGTAGTACATGTACCATAAACTATAGCTCTACTGAAGCTCTACATTATGTAGTACATGTACCATAAACTATAGCTCCACTGAAGCTCTACATTATGTAGTACATGTACCATAAACTATAGCTCTACTGAAGCTCTACATTATGTAGTACATCTACCATAAACTATAGCTCTACTGAAGCTCTACATTATGTAGTACATGTACCATAAACTATAGCTCTACTGAAGCTCTACATTATGTAGTACATGTACCATAAACTATAGCTCTACTGAAGCTCTACATTATGTAGTACATGTACCATAAACTATAGCTCTACTGAAGCTCTACATTATGTAGTACATGTACCATAAACTATAGCTCTACTGAAGCTCTACATTATGTAGTACATGTACCATAAACTATAGCTCTACTGAAGCTCTACATTATGTAGTACATCTACCATAAACTATAGCTCTACTGAAGCTCTACATTATGTAGTACATGTACCATAAACAATAGCTCTACTGAAGCTCTACATTATGTAGTACATGTACCATAAACTATAGCTCTACTGAAGCTCTACATTATGTAGTACATGTACCATAAACTATAGCTCTACTGAAGCTCTACATTATGTAGTACATCTACCATAAACTATAGCTCTACTGAAGCTCTACATTATGTAGTACATGTACCATAAACTATATCTCTACTGAAGCTCTACATTATGTAGTACATGTACCATAAACTATAGCTCTACTGAAGCTCTACATTATGTAGTACATGTACCATAAACTATAGCTCTACTGAAGCTCTACATTATGTAGTACATGTACCATAAACTATAGCTCTACTGAAGCTCTACATTATGTAGTACATGTACCATAAACTATAGCTCTACTGAAGCTCTACATTATGTAGTACATGTACCATAAACTATAGCTCTACTGAATCTCTACATTATGTAGTACATGTACCATAAACTATAGCTCTACTGAAGCTCTACATTTTTTTCCCATTGTCTACAGTTGCGATATTTACGAGATTGCTGCTGATCGCTGACTAAAAATTTGAACTAGCACAAATGAAACAATTTCAAATTTATGAAAAAAATATAAAAAACAAAACGCATAATTTCAGCACTGCTACATGTAGTATATCAACAAATTTGTTCGGTAATCTTCCACTTAGGTATTGTTTTAGATATCTCTTCCAAATTATGTACATATAATGTCTCAGTTCAAACGAGTCACGTCAACTTAAAATCAGAGCCCAACTTACACCAGAGTTAATTGAGGTGGGTTACGTTCTGTATTTATTCAACAACCTTGTCAGTTCACACATTGACTGTGAGACTCAGTGACAATAAAGCTGATATACAGTAATTGAAATTTAATTTTAAATTAGCTGGATTTGTAGTCAATGTGGATTTGATGTGCACAGTTTTCAATTTTGTTTTGGTTTATGTTCAACATTTGGGACACAGGATTTTTTCACTGAGTAGTGTGCTTCTATATCTATTGCATAAATGTACTCCACCTAAGTGTGTGTGTGTGATAAATGTGTCTAATAAACCATATCTAATTTTCCATCAGACAATATTGCCGAAATGCATAATCGCAGATTGCCATTGAAGAAGAGATTGTTAACCCTTTCATGACTACAACTTCCTGAAAATTTTGCGAAAAACCTGTTCCATTGTATTCTCTTATATATATTGCGAGTCTCCCATGTGGAGCCTCATATATATAAGAGAATATATTGGCCTAACAATATTTACCAGTGTATTGTTTTATATATATATTTCCCTATGGGAAACTCGCATATATAAGAGAATGCACTGGCACAGGAGTTTTAATGCTGCACCAGTGCAGCTCTCGTCACGAAAAGGCTAAATTATTAATAGATTGAATGAAAACTGATATACATGTATATTGTTGGCATAAAGACAATTTCTTCATGGATCATTTAAATAATCAATAAATACCTCAAAAGATACTCCAGGTGCTTTTAATGCCATTCTTGATTATTAATTGTTCCCAGAATTACAAAAGTTTAACAAGAAAACCTGGTGTCATCATCTGTTATCGACACAACTCCTACGCACGAATTCAAAAATAATTTGAGTGAAAATCTATTGCACTTATAATAGCGAGAAATCATTATTGGGTGCCAACTGTTCTTGATATGACTAATAAGTGACCTTGTATAATTAGAATGAAAGCATAATGATAAGAGATATATGTTCTTCAAGTCTGCAAATAGTGTGTCTGTCATTTGCAGAATAAGGTCCTCAGAGGGTGAATTGAGTGACGCTATCCCGCACGGTGGGCTAGCGTCCCCAAATTCACCCTCTGCAAACCTCATTCTGCTTAGGCCTTGACTGCTATGGCCGGGAGACCTAGGATCAGATTGAATTTCCCCAGTTGAAGTTGGTGATGTTCACCCATTAGTCACCTTGATTATGCATTTTATCTTCTGCAATTTAGGAGATATAGAAACTTCCCAGAAGGAAAAAAGTAACTAAAAATAATGTTAATTTGAGACTATAGATACTTCCCAGAAGATGAGGCCTAAGCAGAATAGGTCCCCCGATGGTGAATTTGGTGATGCTAGCCAACTTTATATAATTCTGAAAATGACAGACACACTATTTGCAGGCTTGATGTTCTTTGAACCTTTTCCTAGTCAATAGGCATAGAATTATTTTGGCACCAATTGCAATGTTCTAATTGATAACTTCTATCCAACAGTTAACTTATAATAGTATAATTAAGTTCATTACCTACAGTAGTATACAGTATGTTTATCTTCTTCAATCCAGGTATGTTGCCCTACCTTCTACTATCTAGATCAGATCAAGTTTTCTACCTGAGTTTATCAAATCTGTCTAATTTTAGTAATTTTAAGATCTTTAGCGCAATAACTTGAACACATGTCAACCGATTCCATTCATATTTGATGTATGGATTGCTTACAGCAATATCTCGATCGAGGCTAATATCACGGTTTGTTGGATTATTTCTGACTGAGTTTAATATGGCCCTTTATCTCTTTTTAGCATATGTTCAACATAATAAATTGAATAAATGTCAATAATTTTAAATTTCCTTTATGACAGTACATGTATCACTTTTATGCCATAATAAAAACTTGATGAACACCATCTTCGATGTGCAACCCTTGTATAATAATTTACCTTCAAAAATGTTTTAATTGCATAGGATGAATGATAAAATTATCTCACAATACCTCACTACTCATATAAAGCATCATTCTATGATATAGCTACAGTGATGCCCTAAATAATCAACTCCTCAACCTCACTGAGAGCTTTCCGATGAATGGCAACAAGCCATATTTCCGACTACATGTAAATCGTGAAAAATTACCCATAATTCTGCTGTTGTTAAGGAGTTGATTATTTAGGACATTACTGTACATGTATATACAAAATTGATTTTAAATTTCACCAAGTATATTGAAAAACATGGTCTTCAGTCTGCTTCAGTGTCCTTTAATTTACCAAATCCAAAAATAAATTAATGAGTGTACTACCGACTGTACTGCCCTATTAAAAATGACTCATCAAAACAGGGGGACTCCCAGTTAAACCGCATTTCAGTTAGACTTTAAAAACAGTTATAATCCATGAGACAACCAGAGGATTGTGTGGTTAAAATGCATGTAATCATCAACTGGTTTGAAATGATAACTTCCAGTACAATTGCCGCTCCAGAAATAAAATTGAGCAGTTAGGCCAAAACAAAAATTTTGGTTCTCAGGCCCTGCCGCATTGAATAAAAAGGGCCGCATTAGGCCTTTTTATTGCAATGCCTGATGTTATGACAAAAAAACTTACGAAAAAATAAATTTGAAAAAGAAATAAATATATATATATATTATTTTTTTGGGATTTTATCAACATGTCCATAGCAGATATGTGTTGAATATTAGTGTGCATTGAGCTCTAACATGTAATGTGTTAAAACATGACTTGCAGGCTTACAGCATGAAGTAGATGACTACAATTAAGAAAATGATTAGCTGATCCTCATGCTCTTCTTACAATTAGTCATTGTGAACAACTTACATATTAGAATGGGGAGGTACAGTTTTTAGACAACAATAACAGTAGTTAATGTCAGGGGCATTATATATTGTTAGGTAATCCCAGTCATACACTGGTAGTACAATGTAATTTTAACATTTTTATATAAGACTAAACGAGTTTATATGCATAACAGTTCCCTCTACCTTTCTGGTTATTACTAGACAGAGGAAGGTATCTTTGTCCATGCTTACTATGTGCAGAAAAAAATAAAAAATAAAAATAAAACCCTCCCTCCCTCATTGATTTGAAAAAAAAATTGCCTGAGAACCTAAACACTTTTTTTTTTGGCCTTAGCTAGAGTATGTTGGCAGTCAAAGAATATATTTCTTTGCCCCATCTAATCACAGTGCCACAGCAGTCACCCAAGGGTAGTTATAAAAGCACAAGAAAACCATAATAATTCTCAATGGTGAAAAATAATAGATTTAAAAAATTTATATATAATAACTCTGAACTTTGATAGGTGGGTTTCCCGACTCGTATCAATTATTTATTACCCACAAATCCAAATAAATAGTAATTGAGGGGCCCTTAATCAGATTATGCATCTTTAACCCTATCATTACTTAATGGATTCTTCCGTTCATATAAAACTATACATTGGAATGGTTCAATTTATTTTTGAGCGATGTTTTGATATCATAAGTGCAGAAAACACAGGATTCCCATTCATTCATTTGTAGGATATGCTCAGATATTACAGTATGTTTATATATACATGTACATCCTATTTGAACATTCACCAGCTAGCCTTCTGCCATCAAACAGTTAATTCAAATTATACATGTACAGTAGAAGATTAGCTCTAAATAGGAACTTATTGTACAAATTCCATACGAGTAAGGTCTAAAAAAAAACTTATTTGTTTCCTATTACGGTGCCAAAAAATTCCAGGTAGGTAGGTAGGGATTTTTTTTTTTTTGGTAATATTTTTTTATTTTTCCCCGAACAGTTAAGAAGTACATTAATGCTTACTCTTTATACTTGTGTTAAGGCTGTCCATGTATATTGCAAGTAAACAGTTAATGTAGCACAATAATATGATAAGTATTGTCAATGTGAACAAACAAATGCCTCCCAGGCACTCAATTATGCAGCTCTCTTGTAATTATTCTCTCAGTTTAGATTGTGGTGGCACATCTTCCTCAGAGCACAATATTGATATCAACAGACCCAAGACATACACCATAATAGGGCTTTTCTATTACTTTATGATAACATAACTTGTATGATATTAATTCATACCTCACTTAAATATTTGGTCATACACCTCAGGACCTAAGACACATATCTCACATGCGCCTCAGACACATTGCACAGGGTGTAAATGTTCCTCAGACACCCCTCAACTGCACTGATATATAAAGTCCCACACCACACTGAAAATGGTACCACAGGCCACACCTTGACTGAGGTACCACACCTCAGTATTCAAATTGGCCCCAACTTTGAAGTTCCTTATTCACACTGGCATATGCATGCTTGTAAGTTTGATACACCCAAACAAACCAGTAGATAATTTCATGTGCTTTTTTAGTGCCCATCCCAGAAGGGTGTTTGATATGGTAGACATGCAGTCATCTTTATACTGTCTGTATACATACTAGTAACTATGTATGAACACTGAATCCTTGATTGACTGGGGAGAGGAACTTTAAATTCTGATATAGAATATCTTCTATATGTACATGTATATTGCGCTCTAACAGATAAGACTTCTTCCCACAAGACAAGATTACCACAGGCAGGTTTTAAAGACTGCAGATTTATTGGTGAGATTGGGATTCATCTGCAACCACAAATGGACATGTATTTTAATAGAAGTAAATTGTTTTTGAAATTTCCATCAAAAATTATTGCTGCTTAATGTAAACATAGTATATAGTATATATTTAATGATATAGATGTGTTTACATGCCAATTACATGCATTAACAAAAAAGTAATATTTTTTTGTTTTTTTTGGGTTGAATTTTTTTTTTTGGGTTGAAATTAAAAAAAAAAAGTCCAGGTCGGCCCAATTTCGGCAGGTCGGTCAGGTAACCGGAAACACAGATGTTTGTTTTTTTGGCCTAACCACAAGCTACATGTATCAATCAAGACCGAACGAAATAATGACTCAAACCGCCGTGACTGCATTTGCCCTTTATGTGACTCTGGGGAAATAGGAGACAAATTTCAGTACCTTCATGTTTACAAAGAGTTTAAAATTTTGTAGAGTCTTTTGTTTCTGCAGTGACCAACCAATACCATCGTAATGAGCAAACTCCTAAACGAGAACAATGCAACGTGTCTCCGCAAATTATGTGATTTCATCAAGTGAGTAAACCACAAAATCGCTGAATATACAGCGAATAACATTTGTTAACTCTAGGTTGATCTATGTTGTTGTCCCCCGAAAAAAAAATTCGGGGGACTATTAAAATAGCCGGTGTCCGTCCGTCCGTCGAGCCGTCCGTCCGTCCGTCCGGAAATGGTTTCCGGATGATAACTTTAGTTTCGGTTATTAGATCAAAAGCAAATTTCATAGGTGAGTTTATCAGACCAAAATAAAGGTCAAGTTCGAATATGGGTTTGCTCCGCCCATTTTTGGGAGAGTTATGACCCTTTTTTGACTTGGAAAACCCCTGAAAGTTGGTTTCCGGATGATAACTTTAGTAGAGTTAATCGGATCCAAACCAAATTTGGTATATTACTTTCTCCCAGCAAAACACAGGTCAAGTTCGAACTTGGGTTCTGCCCGACCATTTTTGGCAGAGTTATGCCCCTTTTTCGACATAGAAAATTAAATTTCTTCTTTTTTTTGGTTTGGATGATAACTTGATTTTGGATTGTTTATATGCAAAACCCGTTTTTTTGTGGATTACTTACTTATATCAAAATACAGCTCAAGTTCGAATTTCGGTTTAATCCGATAATTTTTGCGAGAGTTATGGCCCTTTTTGACTTAGAATTTTTGCCAATTTGAGGTTTCCGGATGAAAACTTTAGTAAATGTGTACTGAATGAAATTAAATTTGGTATATGTAGGTTTACTAGCACAAAAGACAGATTAAGTTCGACGAATTTGAGTTTGAACCGATGATTTTGCTCAGAGTTATGGGCTTTTCGACTTAGAAAATTCAATTTTTCTTGTAATTTTCTTCATTTTGTGCCAATTGGAGGTTATATTTTGACTTTAAGAGTTTTTTAAAGATTTGGTTATTTGTATGCATGACAGTAATGAGACAATGCACAAGTGTCTTATCCATATAGTATACTTCAACAAAGCCTCTGCTCCAAATGAAGCCACCGGTTCGGGGGACACTGTGGCCGAGCGGCCTTTTATTGCTGTTGCTGTTACTGTTTTCCATTAATCAATTACCGATTAAGATCTGTGTGGATAACGATATATAAAATAATAAGGACATGCAAAAGATACTGAGCTCATGAAGTAGTTGACCATATACATGTACATGTAGTGACGATACACATACAGATAGCAATTAAAATGAATACAATGTGTATATGTGCGCGGAAATGTGGCTTGTTGCCATTCATCGGAAAGCTCTCCCTGAGAGCTTTCCGATGAATGGCAACAAGCCATATTTCCGACTAAATCTTGAAAAATTACCCATAATTCTGCTGTGGTTAAGGAGTAGATTATTTAGGACATTACTGTACTATTTTGTATGAACGGAGGAGTATACCAGTATAATGAGAATTTGTTCACGCTCATTGAAGCAGTCATATGTGAAGTAATGAACACTAATACTGAGTCCCCACCTCCATAAATCTCATATATATATGGTGATAATGAATGTAAAGTGACTTAAATTATATACGTCTGATGAATCATAAGTGCTAAATTTGTCATGTAACAGTAATGATAGAGATAGTTGTGATAATTATTGTTCACCTGGAGTCGATCCCCATGCTATTGTAAATAATGTATATATTGTAAATACTTTTTTCCATCTGCATAATTATGTATTTAAAGGTGTTGAGAATTAAGAATTGAATTGAAACTTAATTTGTTCATACACCTGTACCTATCCTGAATTAAACCTTCTCTTTAACCCTTTCATATGGCAGGAGCTGCTCTGGTGCAGCATTAATGATCTTGTATCAGTGCATTCTGTTATATATGAGAGTCTCCTATAGGGAGCCTCACATATGAGAGAATGCACTGGCTTACAAGGCCACAGTAAATATTGTTAGGCCAAAGTATTATCTTACATATTCGAGGCTCCCTATAATCAGGTCAGGCACATCCTGAATTCCACTATTATAGCAATATTCCACTATTATAGCGATATTCCACTATTATAGCAATATTCCACTATTATACAGTAATTCCCGAAGTAATTGACCACTTAACCACAGCAGAATTATGGGTAACTTTTCAGGATTTAGTCGGAAATATGGCTTGTTGCCATTCATCGGAAAGCTCTTGGGGAGAATTTTCCGATGAATGGCAACAAGCCATATTTCCGACTAAATCCTGAAAAGTTACCCATAATTCTGCTGTGGTTAAGTGGTCAATTACTTTGGGCATTACTGTAGTGGTATTTGACCATTACCGTTTTGTTAATTTGATAAAAGAAGGATAATCCAAAATCATATTTCCCACAAATATTATTCAAAATCAGATCGCACTAACTCGATACCATGCATATATTTTGTCCAGGATAATTATTAATCATGACGGCACACGATAAGCAACCCAATTAGCATGTAATCAGTTGAAATATTGTTATGAAGGAGCGATTGAGTCATCCTGCTATTGTCATTTAGAACGGGATATATTAGTAATAGTATAATATTATTGAATATCAAAGCTGGCGCAAATAAAGGAAACATGAATATGTTATAGTCAAATATCACTATAATAGTGGCATATCGCTATAATAGTGGAATTCAGGATGTGCCTGACCTGATAATCCCTATGGGAGACTCGCATATATAAGAGAATGCAATGGCACAGGGATTTTACAAAATATCAAGGGTTAATACAGTACCTTAAAAGTGTAAGCCCAATTTGTTGGTCAGAAATTGGCTAAAATTAGTATTACATGTCACTTAGAACTAATTTGGAGTCATTGCCTTAACGTGAAGTCGGTGGTGATTTATGCAACAATGATAATAGCCAGGTTCATACATGTAACTTGTAACGAGTGCCTCTATGGTGATGCACATGGCGGGAACAGTCAGATGATTTTACGGCACCAAACCTACACTTTTTAGATATTAATTGTTTTCCAATTTCTAGTTACATGTATCTTACATTTGAGTTGGACGGTACCCGAACTTTGCCCCAGCCTGGCTCTGACTCTTGTGGGTGTATATCAAATTTAGTGTCGATTAAGTACAATTTAAATTTATATTATGGAATATGCAATTTCCTTTTATGGCATTGACTGTGACATTCATCACATGTGTCAACCAGAGATCAGAATAATGGACTTTGTCTTATTTACTCCCTATGCATGGTTATGGCTGTAGTTGTACTCAAACCAGAGACTTTACATAAAGATATTTATCCTGTGTTTTACATGTACAGTACTGCCCTAAATAATCAACTCCTTAACCACATCAGAGTTATGGGTAACTTTTCACGATTTAGTTAAAAGTTACCCACAATTCTGCTTTGGTTAAGGAGTTGATTATTTACGGCATTACTGCAGGTCAATTATAATGTAAACAGAACAATTTTAATAGAAATGTTTGTTGTTTTTTCGAAGAGATATCAACTTAATATGAAGGATTATCATTGGCTTTATGTATATACATGTACTACATATATATTGCAGCCTAGCTGTTTGTATTACTGGAGCAGAAGAGCGAGACAAACACAGCAGGAGGCAGAGTATGTACCAGGGAAACTCGCTCCGATGTGGCCACCAGCTCAGCCAGAATCAGATGAAGAAAAAGCATCTCTGAAGTACACTGAAGCTGGTATGTTTCTATGCCAAAAGGGGGGCAGTACCAAAATCCAGCCATTTATAAGATTGATTCTAATATAGTCAACTGTAAATATGCAACAAATAAATTAATTTGAATCTAGGATGTACCGGTATGCTAAATGCACGTACACGCATGTATACAAAGAACTACATATAATAATATGATGATTATACCTAAAATAGTATTTGACTGCCTGTAACTTTTTTGGTTATGTTCTGCGAGAAGTTTCTGTGTATCAATTAATTAATGGAGGTGGATGTGTAACATTTAGCACACATCTTGTAAATGCGGATATAGGGCGTCAACTGATCCCATGTATTAGAAATCAAACATACAAAGAATAATCCTGTGGTATATGGTATCCCAAGAGTGGACTGCCACTGGGGCACTGAGGTCAGTTACAGCCCTTGATACTCATGATACGACCATGATGATGAGGGATATGACGATTATGATGATTATGATGTTGATGACAAATATGATGACGGTGATGGCAATGTCAATGATGACGATGATCATCATGATGACGATAATAATGATGATGACTACAATGAAAATGATGATGATGATGAGTCGATTTAATTTTTAAATGTGTATGGCATTTTGCAGTGCTGGGTAGATTTTGTATAGTATTCCCTACCAATACATGTTTTTAGTTGAGTTTTTTCAAAAACTTGACTTATGCTTTGACGAGGTCAGTAGGCGGAAGGCAGGATTCCGGGCGACGCAAGACCGTTAGCACGATATCTCAAACAAACGTCAACTGATTTCATTCATATTTGGTATATGGGTTTATTGCAACAATATCTCTAACAATTTCGAAAACCATGTTTGTCCAATCTTTTATATCTGAGTGTTATGGGACTTATTTTGTGTATTTTTAGCCATTTTGATCGTTCGTGACCGGTAGAGCGATAATTCAAACAGACTTTGAAGGATTTCAAAGATATTCGGTATATGAGTCTAGGATCACCTCAAATGATTTTAATGAAAAACATGCCCCCCCCCCCCCCCCCCCCCCCGACAGCCATCTTGGATTTTACTCTTGCATCAATAAATCCTTTAGCACACCTTACAGACCATATCCCTCATCCAATCATCACCAAACTTCATATTAATCATTAGTATACCTCTGGATGGGTGTTTACCATTTTTTCTTCATTTTGTTAAAAAACATGACTGCCAGCAGCCATCTTGGATGTTACTTTTTTATGACTAAATCTTTACAGGTCACATTTCTCATTCAATCGTCACCAAACTTCATATGCATTTTCGGGGTGACCTCTAGACGGGAGCCTCCCTTTTTCCCGAAATTTGTAAAAAAAAAAACACGGCCACCAATAATTCGTTTGTAACAGATCCACTCTTTCAGGAAAAAAAACTTGGCAAACGCCATCTTACGATGTGCACCCCTTGTTTTTCATTTTAAATTGGTTAGCAGATATTTTAAATTGCATCACAAATTGTGATGCGAATCCAGTTAATTCGAGCCCTGTGTGACGATGATGATGATGATGATAGTGATGATGTATGTAATGATAATGCGAATCCAGTTAATTCGAGCCCTGTGTGATGATAATGATGATGATGATAGTGATGATGTATGTAATGATAATGCGAATCCAGTTAATTCGAGCCCTGTGTGATGATAATGATGATGATAGTGATGATGATAGTGATGATGTACATGTATGTAATGATAATGCGAATCCAGTTAATTTGAGCCCTGTGTAATGATAATGATGATGATAGTGATGATGTAGGTAATGATAGCTATATTACAAATATGTACATATGTTCATGAACTCTTATTTTATGTTAATTTGTGTTTGAATCATTAAATCATTCTCAGATCCCCAGTGTTTAGTATAAATACATGTAAAATAAAACTTAATAGCCACTCTTGTCTTAACCCTTTACCCAACAGAAGGGCCCTGTGCCAATGCATTCTCTTATATATGCGAGTCGACCATAGGTCGCCTCGCATATATAAGAGAATGCATTGGCTTAACACATTAAAAATTATAAAATTGTTAAAGAATGTAAGAAACAATGGTACAAAGTGTTAAAAAAAAGATTTTTTTTAGGCCAATGCATTCTCTTATATATGCGAGGCGACCTATGGTCGACTCTCATATATAAGAGAATGCATTGGCACAGGGCATAACTGTAACTATCACAATGTGGTCAAGGAGCCGGTTCCAATGATATCCATATTTGTATGGTTCTATTGAGACAGACCGAAGATATTTTAGGCTGTTGAAGCTTTATTTGGCCGGTTTTGGCCGGTTTGTTGGGTAAAGGGTTAAAGAATATCATCAGTATGAGTTAACAATTATACTTACCATGATCGATGCTTGTAGCTTGTTTTGTATCATGCAATATATTTCATTCTGTTGGAATATTCACTTGAACAAAAATATTATAATCCATTACGTGCTATGCTGCAGAAACTGGTCTCACTTTGGTCACTTAATGATTTCCTGCGTATACAAACAACCCTACTGGGGTCACTATGTCCTATCTGCGAGCATAATAGTATATCTATCTAGTTATTTTTAGCATTGTTTGATGGGAGAATATCTAGAAATAATAGGCCACTTATTTATTTGTCAAGTACTCTTATGGTATTCTGTGTACAATATCTAGTTGTTGTATGTACATGTTCCTCTTGGTCGATATAGTTAGGGCGTGGATACCATCATGCCTGGATATAGTGTGACTGACATTTGCAGAATGAGGTCACCAGAGTGTGAATTTAGTGACGCTACCCTGCACAGTGGGCTAGTATCACAAAATCAACCATCTGGGGATCTCATTCCGATTTAGCCTCAACTGCTATGGGAGACCTAGGATCAGATTGAAGTTCCCCAGTTTAAGTTGGTGATGTTCACCCATTAGTCACCTCAATTATGCATTTTAATTTCTGCAAATTAGGGGATATAAAAACTGAACAGAAGTGATAAAGTAGATGAGGCCTAGGCAGAATGAGGTTCCCATTTGATGAATTTGGTGATGCTAGCCTGCTGTGTGGGTAGCATCACTAAATTCATCCTCTGGGGACCTCATGCTGTAAATGAGGCAGTTGTGGGGCTCTGAGTTGATAACATCTTAATGCAATATGAGCCAGTCCAATCAAAACATTGCAATTCGAATAAGATATGAATATTTTTCCACATACATTATGAAGACAAGAATGCTTCATACTGAGCCATTCCATTACACATCCTTGCAAGCCTTGAAATAGTGTGTCTGTCATTTGCAGAATGAGGTCCCCAGAGGGTGAATTTAGTGATGCTACCCCGCATAGCAGGCTAGCATCACCAAATTCACCCTCTGGGGACCTCATTCTGCAAATGACAGGCACACTATTTCAAGGCTTGCATCTTAATTGTACATATTTTTACATAGCCTGTGTGTGTGAGAATAAATTCTGTTTAAATAAATGATTAGTTAACTGCCAATTAGGTCATGCATTTCTTATCCAATAAAATACATCTTGTTGATGAAAAATGATAGATAGAATAAATGGGCATCTTTTTTTTTTACATGCGCTGCTAACTTACAATGGTTCAATGTGGTCACAGGTATCAAAAGTAGAAAAATGCAGCAAACATTGCCAAAATGTGATGCCCACACTAAATACAGCTCTGTTTATAATTAACAGACATTTTCCTATGCTAAAAAATTGCCTAGGCCAGAATTTGTTTGTCAGCTAAAAAGCCTATGATCCTGTATGATCCACATAGTTGCATACTAGTAATTAATCTACCCATATAACTTCAGTTCACAAATGAATCTTGGCCCATTATATATCATGGCAGACTTTTGTTGGATCTGGATTAAAATTGCTGAACATAAAGATAGTCCTTGTTATCTTAGTAGACTATGGTATTCTTTTTGTCATTTTGTTTTGCCTCTAATTAACCCTTTCTATTGTAAATAGAGTTGTTTACCTTTGGAAATGTTCACATGAGTTGTTCCCTTAAGAAATGTTCACATGATAGGTTGTTTGTTGAACTTATTATCTCATCATTTCCCACCAATGAACATGAATCATTCTGCTCTTGTATTTATATCTGTTTTTAGCTCAACTTACTTTTGTAAGTTTGAGCTATTGCCATGGTTTGGCGTCCGTCGTCCGTGTGTCCGTCAACAATTTCCTTTGGCGCTGGCTACAGGTCGTACCTTTGGTCTGATCTTTATGAAATTTGTCATGAATGTTGACATTGACATGTAGATGGGAACGAGTCATTTTGGGGTCATTCGGCCAAAAAACATGGCCGCTGGCAGCCATCTTGGATTTCAAGATTCAATCCATTGGCGCGGGCTACAGGTCGTACTGTTCGTCTTATCATCATGAAATTTGTCATTGATGTTAATAATGACATGTAGATGGGAACGAGTGATTTTGGGGTCATTCGGCCAAAAAACATGGCCGCCAGCAGCTATCTTGGATTTTACTCTTTGCATGACTAAATCCTTTCGCGCGGGCCATTTTGGATTTCAAAATTCAATCCATTGGCGCGGGCTACAGGTCGTAGCTTTGGTCAGATTGTCATGAAATTTGTCATGGATGATAACAATGACATGTAGATGGGAACGAGTCGTTTTGGGGTCATTCTGTCCAAAAACATGGCCGCCAGCAGCCATCTTGGATTTTACTCTTTGCATGACTAAATCCTTTCGCGCGGGCCATTTTGGATTTCAAAATTCAATCCATTGGCACGGTCTACAGGTCGTACTGTTCGTCTGATCATCATGAAGTTTGTAGGTCGTAGCTTTGGTCAGATCTTCATAAAATTTGTCATGGATGTTAACAATGACACGTAGATGGGAACGAGTCCTTTTGGGGTCATTTGGCCAAAAAACATGGCCGCCAGCAGCCATCTTGTATTTTACTCTTTGCATCACTAAATCCTTTGGCGCAGGTTAGACATTTCAATTAGCACCTTTCCTATTCCTCCATTTACTGTCAACCATTAAATTATTCCCCTACCTAAGTTGAGCTACAGTGTCATTGACACTTTCATTTCTCTGTCTGTCATCTACTTTTATTACATGAGGACCTCTCTAAATGAATAATGGGCTATTCCAATGTATACTATTATGAATAGGATTCTAATCCATTTAGTATAGAAAGGGTTAATAAGGCTGCTAATTTATGGTGCAATTTTCAAATGACCCTTTGTTCATTATCTTTGCATTATTTACAAAAGCCTGAGTTTAGTGTGCCTGTCATTTGCAGAATGGGGTTCCCAGAAGGTGAATTTATTAAAAAAATTATGCTATCCTGCATAGCAGGCTAGAATCACCAAATTCACCCTCTGGGGACCTCATTCTGCTTAAGTCTCAACTGCTATGGGAGACCTAGGATCAGATTGAATTTCCTCAGTTGAAGTTGGCGATGTTCACCCATTAGTCGCCTTGATTATGCATTTTATCTTCTGCAACTTATGGGATATAGAATCTGACAAGGGAAAAAGTCACTAAAAACCATGTTAATTTGTGACTATAATTATTTCCTAGAAGATAAGGCCCAGCAGAATGAGGTCCTCACTAAATTCACCTTCCGGGGATCTCATTCTACAAATGACAGGCACACTAAACGCAGACTGTCAGCATTTGACATGTAGCATATAATATACATCATTAATCTCACTTTAATATCACAGTGATTTCAAATAGAGCATGTAATTTAATTGACCAAACACTGATCTTGCTATAACAGCTCTTATTGTCCAATTATGTATGGCACAGGCATCCGGAAAATCCACAAATCATCCGGAAAATCCACAAATCATCCATCAGTTTTAAAAAATGGGTATATTAAACAATCATAATAGAGAACTATATTTATTATCTACTAGCTGATGTGCCCGACTTCGTCTGGGCTATTCAGGGATTTCTTTGTGATTGCCTCTGTCTGGGCAGATATAGGAGAAAGAAAAAACTATTGTTCGATCAATCGTCTGGGCTATTTAGGGATTTCTTTGTAATTGGTCAAGAAACATGCCTATGTGAGCAAGGTCATGGTCAAGGACACGGGGGGGGGGGGGGGGGGGGGGGGTTTGGGGGGTTGGTCGCTTGTGAAATCGGACCTGCCCATATTGTTCCCGAGATCAAAGTAGGCCTACATACCAAATTTGAGTCGGATCGGTCAAGAAGTTTTCGAGTCTATATAACACACACACACACACACACATACATACATGTACATACAGACAGACAGAAATTCCAAAATATATAATAGACTACTTTTTGGGAAGCGAAAGCATGGGCACTCTTCGTCAGAGATGATCATTGGAATAATTTTTGCTAGTCTGACAAAAATTGAAATGTGATATAACTTCCCATTTTAAAAGGCAATGCCTGACTATCAGATGATCTCAGAACCTCCTGCTAATGTGGTCATTGGCAGGATGTAATTATTTTCTGCCATAGAATACTTAACCCTTCCGTGACTGGAGCTTCCTGAAATTTGCCAAACCCCTGTGCCAATGCATTCTCTTATATATGCCAGTCTCCCATAGGGAGCCTCGCCTATATAAGAGAATACATTGGCCGAACATTGACCTTCTAAGCCAGTGCATTGTCTTATATATGCGAGGCTCCCTATGGGATGGGAGAGTCGCATATATAAGAGAATGCACTGGCACAGGATCTTTAATACTGCACCAGAACAGCTCCAGTCATGAAAGGGTTAATGGGCTCTAATTATTTTCTGCTATACAATACATATCAATGGTAGTTTTATGGTGTCAAATCCCATCATGGATCTTTTATTACCCTTTCATGATGGGAGCTGTGCTCGTGCAGCATTAAAGATCCTGTGCCAGTGCATTCTCTTATATATGCGAGTTTCCCCATAGGGACCCTTACATATATAAGAGAATGCACTGGCGCAGTGTTTTTGCTAAATTTTTAAAAGCTCCAGTTCTGAAAGGGTAGAAAGACATATTATGGACTTGTTTAGATGCGTGAAACTGATAAGTTAGTACTCAGGTGCTATGCCAACTGTGGGAATGTACCATTCTACTGACATTCCCGAAAATCTCAAAGAAATCCACCATACCATTCTATAGATATCATCGTCTGAACTACACATAATTGTAAATATTTACATCTCGATTCTGGACCCACCAATTGGCGATAAACTAACGCAAATAATTTCGCCATCGAGAGTCATTGCATTTAATTAATATATAAAAATTACAGTGTATGCTGTAAACTTGGGTTGATATTAGCAAAAATAACTACTTTGAGCAAGATTATTCTCCATTTCTATTTGATCACCAAACCAGAGTGTTTCACATCACTTTAAATTATCCATTGTTCTTTATCTCTGGACTAACAGTCATGGAATACTTCCTACATCACTTGACATGCAGCATATATTATACATCATTAGTTCTCACACATTACAGTGATTTCTAATTGAGCATGTAATTTGACCAAACCCAGAATCACCACAGCTATAACCACTCTTATTGTCCAATTATCATACATAGGAAGTACAGAGGAGTCATGCCATCTAAATGTCACAGTACCAGTGTCTGGGGATATCATGTGCCTCTATGTTGTGTGGGTGGTGCTGGGTGGGGATGATTAGGGCTGATACTTCCTTGTCTGGAGGAAACAATATCATATCTATGTAAATTGAAGTTTTGTGCATTCATCTTCAGTCTTTTCATTGTATTCCCTGCTGAACATCAAGGTTTCCTTATCTGGTGAAAATTACATTTTTGTGTGTCATTGTTGGAGTTTTGTTTATTGTATTCACTGTTGATATCAAGGATGTTTTTCATTTTATGCTTGGATTGATTGAATGTCTTTCTCCTTGTTCTTCCTCTGGAGAAATTGAATCAGATACTATCAGGTTTAGTATGTGGAGAATTCTTTTAAAGTCAGTTCCTTGAATCTTGTAGTTTTGACTGCCATTAATATTAACAATTGCTAGTGGCTCATACAAGAATAATAATACAAATTGTTCATTTTTAATGACACATACTTCTCTATCTGTGGAAAATTCCATGCATCTCTGACTTTCTTATGTCATTGGTGACATTAATATCAACATGGACAACACTCAAATACTTTTTAATTGTTGTTTTCTGTTTAACACGTTCACTGCCGACTAAGAGTGTTATTTCGTACTTTTTCTGAGGGTTACTTTTTCTCCTCAAGTCAGCTGTGAACATCTTAATAAATGGACTGTTTTCAGGGAAAGACTACTATGGGAACACAACTGGATATATTGCTTTTCTATTGAACATTGCTTTTAGTCACTTACAGTAATGCCTTAAATGATCAACTCCTTAACCACAGCAGAATTATGGGTAATTTTTCAGGATTTAGTCGGAAATATGGCTTGTTACCATTCATCGGAAAGCTCTCACTGAGGAGTCGGTTATTTAGGGCATTACTGTACATAATTCCCAGATTACTATACAAATTCTTGTTTTGCCCCATCTAATGCAACAGAATAGAAGGGGCAATTGCAGTAATGCCTTTAACTCTTTCAACACCGCAGCCCGCTTCATTGGGCAGAGCTTAATTTTCAGGAATAATACTTTTTTTATAGGGATATACAATTAATTTATTGGTTAGTGACTTGGATATCCTTTGGGTGATATTCCATATCATTAGTATGTATCCAGACCTAACATGTATGGCCATAAAGAGATGTTTCCGGCCTATATATAGATATCACCTGTATGACATCACAATTACTATTTTTGGGGTTACTAAAAAAGTTGACAAAACACTGCAGACAGGTGTTGTGTTTTGAGTCACATACCGATTTGGTTAATTATTGTTTATCACAAACTGATAACATTATAAGTTTATGAATTATGTTTACCTTTCTAACAATGTTTTTTTTTGCGGTAACCGTATAATGTCTGCTTATTTTGACACAACGTTACGAAAATCACCATACCACAATGGTGCCAATTCAATAATAGTAGCTGCATATTTTGGGAACGCGATGAGGCCCTTGGTAGTTGTTGTGGTTGGGAAGTTACTCATAACTCATCAGCAAAATCGCAAATAAATACCTGTCAGTCTAAATGCGGGAAAATATGTCTATTTCCGTCAAATAACGTCTGTTTGTGCATATGAGAGTAGAAGTGGTCTGTTCTCGTCGTTATGCTCATTGCACACCTGCTAATTACATTCCTAATCACCACATATGCTAAAACTATAACATGTTATGCATATAATGATAACTAACTATTTGAAAGTGAGTTTGGTCCATACTTTTGTGGTGAAATATTGCAAATCAAATTAACTGATTTAATTGAGTTCAAACATATTTTTCACACCTAACATGCATTGCTATGGTGACATCACCACAATTATATGACGGCATCCATCGACAAGCCATGCAAATTGATGGGTAATCATCACTGGTCATGACAATATATGGGTTTTCATACATACGGTATGTAACATACCATATATATAAATACTATTATGAATGCCCTACATCTAAGTCGCAGAATTTCCATATATATACTGCTATCAACCTGGTGTTCTGACCAATTTACTTCTGTAAATTCGGTGGTGAAAGAGTTAAACCTCACCCTGTACTGATTCCATTGTACAATGTTTACTACATGTATGTTGTCTATATAATATTATAATCATGGTGCTTGTTTGATGCTGATTTAAAGTAATATTGCTATGACATGACAATTTTAATAAGAAAAATGCAGTCACTTCTGGTCACTTCATAATAAAGTCGCATTCTCATATCATTTGTTCTTTTGAGTGAGTCATTGCTTTCCTCACGATATATATTATATACTGTAGCATAAGTAATGCCAATATCGATCTGTGAGACATGCCGTGAATCCCCAGGTCTATAATTAGACTATTGATTGGGCTGTGATGAATTGCAGTATATTACAGGTGACTCTTTGATGTCTCGTCACTATCACCTGGATCTCTGCTTGGTTGTTTTACTTCGTTGTGTATAACTATATTCTACAAATGAGGGATTTCGTCGTCTTTTTAAAGCAGGCATGGCTTATTTGAAACTCCATTTTTTTCTACACTATTTGTAAGAATGGATAGGATAGGTCGATATATACATAATATAACAATATACAGTCTTTATATACACTGAACAAACTTTCTGAAGTCATATCAATTTCCCAGCTGTTTAAAATTTTCACACAGATGTGAGAAAAATGGTCTTTATTTTTACCATATGGGGAATAAACTAACAAGGAATGCTCTTTTTTTCTATTCTGAATAAAAATTGGGGCCCGAATTTACAAAATTATGTCAGTCTTTCTGCATCATATAAAAGTATTTAACATATTTATCAAGCTATTTTGATCTGCGGACTCGATTGGACCATGATATAACCAAAATTGAGTACAACTTCAAGCATAAACCATAAGAGCTATAAAATCAGTTAATAATTCCTGTCAAAAATAAATATATGTTAGACTCTCCATTATCTTTCTTTAAATACTGGTATATTATTTTCTTATTTCACAATTTTGTTAAATAGTCCAAAATTCCATGATCTGTCTTCTGCCATTTCATAAAGTAATTTGGTTATGACATCAGAATCTTAAATGAATAAATCTGCTTTATTTATAAATTAAATGGAGGATCATACATGTATAATTATCATATATGATATCTTTCTGAAAACTTTCTTGTCCTTCATTTACATTACTAGTAATGTTAATACCTGTCAATACCCTTAAGTTATTTTAAGGTGCAAAACATGTTTATGGGAGTCTTCAACATACTGCTGTAGTTACAATAATTCAATTTGGGACATCTAGTATTTTAACCCTTCCATGACAGAGCTTCCTGAAATTTTGCGAAAACCCTGTGCCGATGCATTCTGTTATATATGTGAGTCTCCCATAGGGACCCTCACATACTAGTATATAAGAGAATACATTGGCCTAACAATATTTACAATGACTTTGTAAGCCAGAGCATTCTCTTATATATGCAAGGCTACTTATGGGAGACTCACATATTTAAGAGAATGCACTGGCACAGAATCTTTAATGCTGCACCAGCATCATGAAAGGGTTAAAATTCACATCCGTTGCAAATACTTATGTTTTCATTATATACCGTATTCACATCAATCATATTAATTTATACAGTTCAGGATATACACTTAAGCATTAAAGCACTTAACATATGCAACACAAATATTACTTGGTCCTGGTCAAGATGACTTTTTCACATAAATAAATTATCTATTTGTCTCCCACTTTGTATCACTGCTAAATGTTTCCATATTAATGTAGTGCATTATGTTTGGGCTATATTTCTGTTGTTGAGAAATAGAGTTGTCTTTATTTGATAGTCTCTCAGTATCAATGACATTCTCAATGGAGATGGCGGAGTAGTTGAGAATATATCACTATATATATATCCCTGTGCTTGTCAACACAGATGACAAAAATATAATATAGTATTGTTCTAGCTGTACAGGTGCATCTCAGTGATTTATTGTATTTCTTCTGGAAGAGGATAATATATTTCTACCTTCTATTTCAATGCCTTTGGACAGGGCAACTTATTGTTCATGTTTACAAACATTATGGATAAAAATGTCTTCGAGGATGGAACATATATATTTTAGTCTGACTGTTTCCCACTATGCATCAGTGGTGAATGTCTTCATAATGCAGCCCATTCAATTGGGCTAATTCTTTTTGTTGAGAACATGCATTTTTTCACATTTTTCCCTGCTTTGCTGTCAAATTTATGTTGTTCCTTGGCATTGCCAACAATTTACTGAAGAAAGCATTAGAGTTAGCCTTCACTTGAATAAACTTGATTAAGTGAAGCCATCTATAGATTTCTATTAAATTTAAAACTTATATCTTTATTATTTTATTTCGACTAGTATATGTGTAGTCATCATCATAATCAAATAATCAAAATTGGAGTCGCCTATTTGTTTTTCTTTTTGTCGCCAAAGTGGGTGGTAATTGATGTCCCATACATATTCATTAGTGGGAGGAGCTTACGTTTACTAGGAGACCAGGCGTCTGCAGAAATAGTTTTAAAATCCTACTTGTATGCTATAATACACCCGAAAACATACCTTCTTTACATCTTTAATTTTGAAAATTACTGAAAAATATGATATTTTTTTTGTAAAATGAAAAACAGTGTTATATATAATCATGCATGAATTTCCAACATCATTGAAAAAATCTAAATTTCAGTACATTATGATTTGACAATTTTTTCAAAATAAGAAATTCATGAGCGGATATCAACATTAGGTGTGAATACAGAATTTTCAATGCAGCAAGCAACCGGCTCAGTCGCTGATAGATAGAAAATATGTGCTAATAATTATTTGATTGACAGCTGTGAAAAGGTCCATTGTAAGAGTCTGCTATCCAAAGAAGGAAACCATAGTAAACAATAGAAGTGTGATGATAAATGTTTAAAATGGAATGGGATTAACTACAGTGCTTTGTGGTATCACTACTAACAGTCATGCTTGATAGAAATCTTCATGGGACATTAACAACACAAACTGAAATGAATCAAAAGTTTGAAGTGCAGGTTTCTGTGAACAAATTCCTGGACATAAAATGGAATTGCCCAGCATCCTCTAAGGTTAATGTGACTTTGGGTGCAAATGCTGATAAAGGTTCACATGTATCGTCGATACCAGAGGTTCCCTTAGAAGGTAAGAAATTACCCCCCCTCCCTCTCTCATTCATTGTAACTGTGTTCTGATATAACATTTTCATGATGGGAGCTGTGCTGGTACAACATTAAAGATCATGTTTTTAATGCTTTCTCTTATATATGTGAGTCTCCCATAGGGAACCTCATATAAGAGAAAATACTGGTTTACAATGTCAAGGTAAATATTGTTAGGCCAATGCATTCTCCTATATATGCGAGATTCCCCAGCTATGGGAGACTCGCAAATATAAGAGAATGCATTGGCACAGGGTTTTCGCAAAATTTCAGGAAGCTCCAGTCATGGAAGTGTTAACAAATATGAAATTGTCAGGCATTCATGAATTTCAACCAATCGCAGCCACAGTCCCTGTGGATGAATGGAAGTAAATATTTGTTTGCGTTTTCGTGGTACCGTCATTCGAGGCAGAGAAATCGAAAATAAGTTGGAATTGTGAGTATAATTATGTTATTTTCTCACAAACACCCAAAACATATTGGTAACCACCGAATGCAACTTTCCTCATATCGGTGGTACAATAAGCTCTATTTCTATGACAAATTGGTCTCGGAAACAGCTACTGACTTTGAACAGTCCAACGACGAACATTCTAATTCACGCAAAGAAGTAGCAAGATTTGTTTTCAAGCAGCTAAACGTTGGCGTCTCGGCATAAAATCACACTGAACCTGGGCTCTATAATTCATTCAGTTATCATTTGTGACACATTGATGTTGAAATCTGCATGTCTGTGATGTTATAACTTCATAAAATCTTTTTCTGGTGACTGGGTGTTGTCGCTCACCTCCTCATCAAATTACATTACTACAAAAAAATGTACATGTACATATAATGACTTCCGTTCATCCACAGTAACAGTTGTGCGTTGGTTTACTAACATTCATATTTATCACAAGACTGTTTTATATCAGCTTAATTAATCCAAAGATAACCATGAACCAATGTGCATGATGTAAAAGTGATTATTATCCATCCCTTAACTAACACTATTTCTGATTGGGCAAAAGCCGCCACGTGATAATCCGGGAAAAGTCATATTGGACTCCCGAATGTCATATTGGACTCCCCAAGTGTGCAAAATGACTTTTATATCGGGACTCTATTACGTCACAAATTAACTATTGCGAAATGAATCGGTGAAATTGTGATGCGCGTGCAACACTGGTGTATTTTAGCAGACGTTCACTTCCGCATTGAGTTTTTTTTTCATTTCTGTGTTTACTGTCCCAAAATTTGGATAAACATACAGATGGATAATAAAAATGTCATACAATGTTGTGTATAGTATGAGTTTTTCTTGTACTCGTCCAGGTTGTGGTGAAAAGTCATATTGGACTCGAAACTGCGTGTCTCGTCCAATATGACTTTTCACCACAACCTGGACTCGTACAAGAAAAACACATACTGTACACAACATTGTATAATAACATTATAATATAATGAAATGGTGCTGAATATATAGCTTCTGTGGTTTCTGTGATATGTTCTTTAAAGCAGTTTTGTTCATATAACAGGAAATCAAATCCTGACCAAAATAGTCCCATTTCCCAGGGATACAGTAATGCCCTAAGTAATCAACCCCTTAACCACAGCAGAATTATGGGTAACCTTTCAGGATTTAGTCGGAAATATCAAGCCATATTTCTGACTAAATCCTGAAAATTTACCCATAATTCTGCTGTGGTTAAGGGGTCGATTACTTAGGGCATTACTGTACTTGACTTACAGACTTGTTTGAATAAAAACTTTGTGGTATTTCATGTGATCATAGATCAACCTTTAACGTGACTCACATTCTTCGGGCCTCAAAGAATTCCTTTAATTTGTTAGCTTTATTTATACATGTATATATAAATTTCAGAGATACATGTAAATATTAATTTCAGAGATACATGTATTTATTATATACTTGCCCATGAATTATAAGGTTTTAGCAGTGAGATATAAGTGATATCCCATTAGTGAGATATAAGTGATATCCCACTGGCGAAATTTCTGATGTATTGACATTCATTGGGGGCCATAGGCAAGTAACTAAAGTATATAATAAACAGAATATCCACACTTTTCAGTGGATATGGGTTAAATCTCATTCGTGATGACAAAACATTTGAATTTCCACTCGTGGCTAAAGCCACTCGTGGAAATTCAATGTTTTGTCATCACTCATGAGATATAACCCATATCCACTGAAAAAGTGTGGATATCCTCTATATATTAATTTCAGAGATACATGTATTTATTATATACTTGCCCATGAATTATAAGGTTTTAGCAGTGAGATATAAGTGATATCCCACTAGTGAGTGATATCAGCTTGAAATTTCTGATGTATTGACATTCATTGGGGGCCATAGGCAAGTAACTAAAGTATATAATAAACAGACTATCCACACTTTTTCAGTGGATATGGGTTAAATCTCATTCGTGATGACAAAACATTTGAATTTCCACTCGTGGCTAAAGCCACTCGTGGAAATTCAATGTTTTGTCATCACTCATGAGATATAACCCATATCCACTGAAAAAGTGTGGATATCCTCTATATATTAATTTCAGAGATTGGGTCCGACTATGGAAAACGATATGTCACCGAAACTACTATAATGATAAGAGCATTAAGTTCTCGGATCTGAGAAGCCTCGGTGGTATATATGCACATATCTTATCATTGAGGTATTGTGGTGCACATTATTGTTGATATAATATAAAGTATCATGTCGTATTTATTTCCAGAGCATCAGGCTGCAATGGTGGCTATCCGGCATGATTATAAAGATGAAATCAATAAACTTGAGGTGTGTATTAATTAAACTTGAAATAGTGGCTGATATCTTTTTAACTCATTTTGATGATTACATGACATAATTCTCGCGGAGGATAGTCGGCCAGAGTGAGCAGAGCAAAAGATGGTTTTACCAGTAGGTACCGTCCGACTCCCCTAGAGAATTATGTAATGTAATCATCGAAACCAATTGAATATTCTGTTTATTACACACTTTGCACCATTATAATTTGTTAATTTCTAAGATAATGCATGTATCGGACAAAATAGTCACTCATTAGCTAATAATCCCATGTTAGTGCCACCGCAGATGCTGCGATTAAAATCGTAAGTGGGGAAAATTGCAGGTGGAGAAAGGTGACTTGCCCACAGATGCTACGCATTATGCAGTTATATACATATACATGGCATGTATCTCAATTTTCTAAACTAACAAGTTGAACTTGAAAGTTCAAGTGAAATTGAATAATTTTTTATTTTGACATTTTGTACCTGTCAACTCCACAGCTGCCGCAATTTCTACAAATGCGGCAGCCCTCTTCTCCTTGTCTGCATAGCAGATGGCTGATATGTGGAAAAGGCCTGCACTCCCTGCTGTGCCACATCTCCACCAATGTGAACTTTGCATCATTTTTGAATGTTTTCTTTTCGTGGTATTTACCATATGACCTGAGTGTGACCATGGTCATGTGACAGCTACGATCATGCGCATTGCCAAAGTCACGCCACAATTTTCCTGGTAAAAATCAAACATTGCTTGAGCGTTACGATTTGGCTGCGACATTGTCGTGGGTATCGCAGTGGATGCTCCACCTGCGATTTTTCCCACTTACGATTTTAATCGCAGCCTCTGCGGTGGCTCTTTAATCACTACTGTCAGTTGCATGGATGAACACCTTGACAAGATCTATCAACATCCATACTGAGTACTCTTTTAGCACATGAGTAGTGCGAAGCAATCACAATACAAGCTACCTTGCTCAAGGGTCACAACTTGGCACGAGATTTAAACAGCATACGAATCCAAATATTGCACATGTTCAATTCTGCCAACCAACTGTTATGTGAAACTCACAATTGACCAACGGTGGGCAGCAAACTCATCTTGATGTGTTGACAGTGAAGACAAGTCTGACACTCTAAGCATTGGACCACGGAGCTTCGTCATGGGAAAATGGGTGCTTTTTTATGAGTGGCAAGTTTTGTTGTGATTTTCCCTGGGCCTGAGAAAGTTAATTCTTAACCCTTTCATGGCGGGTGCTTCCTGAATTGTTGCAAAAACCCTGTGCCAATGCATTCTCTTATATATGCGAGCGACCACATATATAAGAGAATACATTAGCCTAAACAATTTTTTTATAATTGTTAAAGAATGTAAGAAAAAATGAAAAAAATGATACAAATTTGGTAAAGAATGTAAAAAATAATGATAAAAAATTAAATATTGTAAAGAATGTAAGAAAAAATGTTAAAAATTGTTGAAGAATTTAAGAAAAAATAATAAAAATAATAAAAATAATTAAAGAATGTAAGAAAAAAATTATACAAAAAATGGTAAAATTGTTAAAGAATATAAGAACAAATGATAAAAATTGTTATAGAATGTAAGAACAAATTATATAAAATGATAAAATTGTTAAAGAATGTAAGAAAATTGATAAATAATGATAAAAAATTGTTAGGCCAATGCATTCTCTTTTATATGCGAGGTGACCTATGGTCGACTCGCATATATTAGAGAACGCATTGGCACAAGGTATTTAATGTTGCGCCAGCGCAGCTCCCATCATCAAAGGGTTAACAATCTATGAACATACCTGTATGTATCTGATATCAGCACAATAGTTTGTATCAATGTAGATACAATGTTTCTGTGGCAATAATATTACTTCACACATTGTAGGAATTTTGTTGTACACCAACTGGTTCATTTTTGTGAAATTCTGCAAAATACAGGTTTCAAACCTTTCAATGAAACATCTATTATTTCCTTGGACAATAAAGACCAGTTACGTTGACAACCATCATTAACAATGACGTCAACTGTAACAGAAAATTTCTTCACTATTATGAGGACTAGTCTACATAAATCACTAAGTTTGTTCAATTAAATACTGCAGTATCAACCTTAATTTGTTGTGCTGTGAGGTACAACTCGAACATTAAGGTTCTTGTTGTACATGTACCATATCTTCACAACAAACTCATGTAATAAATAGAGAATCTCCAACAAGTCCCCAGTTTACAGCGAAATTTACAAAAAACAAGTCCAGTAAATTAGGTCAAACCTAATTAACTTGACGAGATTTGTAAATTTTACTATAAACTGTGGATGAGTTGAAGATTCTATTTATTACTTGATCCAAAATCTCCATTAAATCCATAAACGTACTTAATTGGTAGGAGAAACTAAAATCGGCTTCTATAAGACAAGCCGATATTATAGAATGGGTTTATAAAAAAAGGGTCGGATCATGTAATAACGTTGGCATATGTACACACTTGTGTTGTTCTATCTATATATTCAATATGTTTAGTCATTAGGTATGAGTACTATTAAATATTATGTCTTACATAACCATACAATGATATGTCAAAAAAGTATTTCACCAAAATTTGAACGTTCTGAATGACATAACAGGCTAAACAGTTAACCCGTTAACCCGTTCATGAAGGGAACTGTGCTGGTGCAGCATTAAAGATCCTGTGCCAATGTGTACTGTTATATATGCAACTCTCCCATAGGGAGCCTCGCAAAGGCTCGCATATATAAGAGAATGCACTGCCTTATAAAGTCAAGGTAAATATTGTTAGGCTATTAATTAAATGTACACATGTATTCTCTTATATATACAAGGCTCCCTATGGGAGACTCGCATTCGCATATATAAGAGAATGCTTCGGCAAAAGGTTTTCTCAAAATTTCAGGAAATTCCAGTCAAGGAAGTGTTAATTATTGATGTACATGTAAATGAAACTATTTCTCCCTCTCTACAGAAAGAGAACCAAGTTCTTCTTCAGAAGATACAAGAAGAGTGGCAAAGTCGAATGATAAATTATGCTGAACGGGTTGTGTCTTTGGAGCGCGAGCTTGAGAAGTATAAACTTTTCGCAGGAATCGAGAAATTAACCCAGGAGGCTATAAACGATGCAGAAGCTGCTCGAAAGGAGGCTCATATAGGACAGAACGGTCAGCTGCTAACTCCTGAATATTCCGGTGGAGAGCGCGTGATAGCTCTCACAGGAACGCCGTCTGCATACGTCACGCCGGCAGAGACACCCGGTGATATGAAAGCGGACCTGTTCAAAGACTTCAATTTTATTGAAAAGACTCCATCTCCGTCAACATTGTTTATTCCTGAAAATCGTGCTAATGACAGATTTAAATCATCTGATTTTGTGACTCCTGAAAATCAAGGAAATGGTGTGGACTCAAGTTTTAATTCTGTTTTCTCCGGATCGGCTCCTTCCATACCACCAAATTCATTACCATCACAGTTTGCTCCACCACCCCCACCACCACCACCACCCCCGCCGCCTGGGGAGTTTGGAATGCCTCCACCACCCCCGCCTCCACCTGGTGGTTTTGGAGTGCCTCCACCACCTCCACCTCCACCTGGGGTTGGTATACCTCCTCCACCCCCTCCTCTAGGAGGTGTACCACCGCCACCACCTCCTCCAGGAGGAGGTCCACCTCCACCACCTGCTCCAGGAGGGCCTGTCAGAAAAGGTGAGTTTATTTACTGCTTCATCAACCTAATTAACACTATACTAAATGGATTCTCCCAGTCAGTTAAAAGTTGTACATCGGAATGATCTGTTATTGATTTGGAGGATGTTAATGTGATAAAAGCATATGACAGTAAAATAAAATTTCAGAAGAAGCTTTATTTATTGAGGGAAATGTTTAGATAGTAAGTTCAGCAAACAACCTGCCGTTTGTTGAACTTATTATGTGAACATTTCCTATGGGATAACTACTTGTCAATGATGCTTTAGTATAGAAAGTGTTCAATTTATTATCTGAACATTTCCTATGGGATAACTACTCGTCAATCATGCTTTAGTATAGAAATGGTTAAACTCAATATCACATACATTTCCTATGGGATAACTACTCTTCAATTATGCTTTAGTATAGAAAGTGTTCAATTTATTATCTGAACATTTCACATGGGATAACTACTTGTCAATGATGCTTTAGTATAGAAAGGGATAAACTTATGTGAACATATCCTATGGGATAACTACTCGTCAATGATGCTTTAGTATAGAAAGGGATAAACTTATTATCTGAACATTTCCTATAGGATAACTACTCTTCAATGATGCTTTAGTATAGAAAGTGTTCAATTTATTATCTGAACATTTCACATGGGATAACTACTTGTCAATGATGCTTAGTATAGAAAGTGTTAAATTTATTATCTGAACATTTCACATGTGATAGCTACTCGTCAATGATGCTTTAGTATAGAAAGGGATAAACTTATTATGTGAACATATCCTATGGGATAACTACTCGTCAATGATGATTTAGTATAGAAAGGGATAAGAGTTAAACTTATTATCTGAACGTTTCACATGGGAAAACTACTCGTCAATGATGCTTTAGAATAGAAAGTATTAACTTATTATCTGAACAGTTCCTATGGGATAACTACTCATCAATGATCCTTTAGTATAGAAATGGTTACACTTATTATCTGAACATTTCCTATGTGATAACTACTCATCAATGATGCTTTAGTTTAGAAAGGTGAGTTTATTTACTGCTTCATCAACCTAATTAACACTATCTATACTAAATGGATTCTCCCAGTCAGTTAAAAGTTGTACATCGGAATGGTCTGTTATTGATTTGGAGGATGTTAATGTGATAAAAGCATATGACAGTAAAATAAAATTTCAGAAGAAGCTTTATTTATTGAGGGAAATGTTTAGATTGTAAGTTCAGCAAACAACCTACAGTTTGTTGAACTTATTATGTGAACATTTCCTATGGGATAACTACTCGTCAATGATGCTTTAGTATAGAAAGTGTTAAATTTATTATCTGAACATTTCACATGTGATAGCTACTCGTCAATGGTGCTTTAGCATAGAAAGGGATAAACTTATTATGTGAACATATCCTATGGGATAACTACTCGTCAATGATGATTTAGTATAGAAAGGGATAAGGGTTAAACTTATTATCTGAACGTTTCACATGGGAAAACTACTCGGCAATGATGCTTTAGTATAGAAAGGATTAAACTTATTATCTGAACATTTTTCACATGGGATAACTACTCATCAATGATGCTTTAGTATAGAAAGGGATGAACTTATTACATGAACATTTCCTATGTGATAACTACTCGTCAATGATGATTTAGTATAGACAGGGTTAACTAAGGCCATAAAATTGATTACATGATCTCAGGCATTTACAGATAAAATTCTAATTATATCCAAGAATTCTACAATTTAATGAATTTCTAGATAATTTAAGGTAACATCAATTTAATTAGTTGCTTTGCAAACCTGCCAACAACTTTTTACCGAAAATGCCAAAAAATTAAAGTAATGTGAAACACTCCGGTAGGGTAATCAAATAGAAATTGAGAATAATCTTGCAAAAAGTAGTTATTTTTTACGAATATTAAACCAAATTGACAACATACACCCTCAATCGTATATATTAATTAAATGCAATGACTCTGGATGCGAAATCATTTGTGCCAGTTTATTGTCGATAGTTGTGTCCTGAATCGAGATATAAATATTTACAATTGAGCTAGTTCCGACGATGTTTTCAATGGAGTTATAAGGTCGATTTCGTTTAAATTTTAGAGTAGAATGCTACATTCCCCAGGTTTGCATAGCACATGAGTACTAACTTATAAATTTCACTCACCCGAACAAGTCCACAATATGTCTTTACAGTTTGTGTAAGAAATTTGTGATGTTCCTATACCAACAAACAAAATTGTTGAGGACGTTATGGAGTAAAAATTTTCAAGCAGTTCATAGAATCGTTCATCCAGTGCTTTTCAATTATTATATCTTCATCAGAAACATAGCAATTTTTTTAAATGTGAGTAGATAGAAAATTGAACTTTTTGAAAATATGAGTCTATTTGTATATATTTGTTTATGAGAAAGACTATTTCTTTTTGAATATCAGTTAAAATTTTAACAATATTTTTTAATGAATTCATTCAGGATTCTAATGGCTTATTTCTTCTCTGAAAGAATATATCACAACACAAACATAGAACCTAAGATAAAAATCAATATTCACTTACAAACTATGTGGTGTCATATAAGACATCATAATGAAACATAGTAGACTTAAATAGGTTATATTTATATATACAGTCACTTAGGTCTCCATCTCACATTATTTCTCCGAATAGGTAACTTATACAGCAACGTCAAGCTCTTATTGTGGAACAAAGAGCTATTCTTTTTCCGAAATCACAGTTACATGTATTGTCCAAAATAATGCATTGTCATTGTCTTATGAAGGCATAGTTATTCTTCTGCAGTCGACAGATAAAGCAGAGGCAACAACTGTTCTGTCAGATAATAACTTGTGACTGGGCAGAACGCACGAAAGCCCTCTCACTCAGTAATTATCCTGTATGAATGTACTTTAAAAAGCATGCTTTCAAACTGAACCTATGGTTTTAATGTCAGGAATTTTTCTTTCATGTACTATAAATTTCATTTCAGGCCCATCCAAACCATTGATCAGTCCGAAGTCTCCCATGAAGCCACTATTTTGGCAACGTCTCAGAGTATTTGACATCAAATCAGCCAAGAATAAAGAGTGGGTATCTAAATACAGTAATGCCCTAAATAATCGACTCCTCAACTAGGGACCTGCGAATATTCGAGATTCGATTCGATGTCGATATCGGGCACCCCGATTCGAGATCGACACCGAATCGGTCTGCTGATTCGGATACTTTCGAATCGGTATTACTTTGGTGTAGTCTCATTTTTTGCATCTGAATAACACATGCTAAATGACCTGAACTCATAAATATTGAAGCACAAGGTTGCCAACTTAGGTAATTTTGAATGTATGCCATTCAGAATAGATGTGCATTATGCAAATTATGTGCTTCGATCGCAACCCGCGACGGTGATCAATCGCCGCATATATTTGTAATCTGTATCGACATTTTGTAAATTGAAAATTGTCTACACGGTGCGTGATCACTAGATGCTGAACTCAATTGATTACCTTATGTTTAGAACTTCAGATATCCAATTCAGATTACATGAATAAAATTCAATGTCAGTCGCCGTTATGAGCGACAAAACATAGATTGGAATGAACAGAAACGGTGAGAAACCTTAGAACAATCGGCCTATTACGTTCTTAAATGGACGACATCATGTGTGACCAGTTATCTGCGACACTGCCGGCAGAACTCCTATAAATTCCTACTTTCAGTTTCTGTTTCCCAGGAAATCGAGCGCGTTGCACCAAGTTTTAATTCGTTGAATCTTGTTGACTACATTTAACACTTGTAATTTGTGTCTGTTTTCTGGACCCCCTCCGTAAAGACAACTACCGGTAAGCTCAATCACGCAATATGTTAAATACACGTGTAGTCCGGATGTGCAATTTCTGACCGCCTGTTGAGGTGGCTACACTTTTGTTTCTCTGACTAAGTTGTTATTATTGAGAGTTTCTAGGTAAAAATTTACGAACCCACGATAAACTCGTAAGCTGATAAACCATGATATTGATACCAACTAAATTAAAGCCATCCACAGTACATGTTATGTTAAAATAGCTTGAATGGCTACCCACTGACAATCATCATATATGCTAAACACCTATGACAAAGTGGTATCAGTTTAATATGAAATATTATTATACATCCCTTAAGTAACACTGTTTTTGATTGGGCAATAGCCGTCACATGATAATCTGGGAAAGAATCATATTGGACTCCCAAAAGTCTTATTGGACTCAATCAAGTCCACTATGACTTTTTAAAAATTATCGGGACTATGTGATGTCATGAAGTAACTCTATTTGCCAAATAAATTGTTGAAATTATGATGTGAACGCAAACTCTGGTCGATTTAGCAGACATTTCAGTTCCGCATTGAGTTTTTTTATCACTTCAGTGTTTAATGATCCAAATCATGCTTTCTGATGACTAAATACAGGCTTTTATAGAGAATCAAGTGCTGACAAATACCAAAAATAACCACAAAAGTTTCATTCCCAAAATTTGGATAAACATACAGATGGATAATAAAAATGTCATTATACAATGTTGTGTGGAGTATGTGTTTTCCTTGTACTTGTCCAGGTTGTGGTGAAAAGTCATATGGGACTCGACACTGTGTGTCTTGTCCAACATGACTTTTCACCACAACCTGGACTCATGCAAGAAAAACACATACTGTACACAACATTGTATAATAACTTTATAATATTGCACATGTTCATGTGTGACACCATCTTTGATACATATTTGACATCTTTGTCACATTTTATTAGATTTCAAGGCTCCACACTTCTCTGGGAGGAATTAGCAGAGGCTGAAATCAATATTGATGAATTTGATGACCTTTTCTCCAAGGCACCAATTGAAAAGTCAAAGAAGTCATCATCATCCAAGCCAAAAGTCAAGAGCAAGCAGGTATGTACAATATCCTGTATCTCACCCTGGGATATTGTTGTCAGGTTTCAATATAATATAGAGGTATCTTGAAGTGATTGAAAAAGTGTTCTTAACCCTTTCAGTGCCAGGGGCCGATCTAATCGGCCCTAATTTACGGTCGGTAAAATCGGCCCTAAAAAATATTGTTTTTTTTTGGGTTGAATTTTGTTTGGGTATGTTTAAGCATGCTATAGCGAATTTAAAAACAAACTGGATAAAACCTTAGGGGCATGTTATAACTCAAAACTATCACCAAGTATTGATAGTAATAATTTTGATGCCCATGAAAAACGTAAGATTCCCTGGCACTAAACCTACAAAATAAGTCTGTTAAAGAATATAAGAAAAAAATAGTAAAATTGTCAAAAAAATAAAAAAAATAATAACAAATGATGAAAAATTGTTAGGCCAATGCATTCTCTTATATATGCGAGTCGACCATAGGTCGCCTCGCATATATAAGAGAATGCATTGGCCTAACAATTTTTCATCATTTGTTATTATTTTTTTTATTTTTTTTGGCACAGGGTATATTGGTTGATACAAAAATCGGACCTGGCACTGAAAGGGTTAAAAGCCATTACATAAATAAAATTGGATCATAGAAAGAGGCTTTAGATTATAGAAGAGGAATGTGAAAAAACATTGATGTCCTCGCTTCTGAATGATGTCATTACACCGTGTGCTGATCATGAGCCATTGCCATTTTACAGTGGAAAAATACAATGGGAATATTACAAAAATACTAAAACTACATGTACACCAGTTTCAATGCACAAATTTCTGAGTTGCAGTTAAGAATAGTGGCTGAAGTAGGTCTGTACTCAGTATGGACATATTACACACAGCGTTGGTCTGTCCCTTTCTATTTGCAAAACTCACAGCTGTGAATTCCAATATTATAATATTGCTGCAGTTGAACATTTGAACGGGTAAATATAAGATGAAATATCAAGATATTGTGTGGTTTATTATATTCCAGGTTGCCAAGTTGATAGAACCAAAGCGGTCTCAGGCAATAGGTATTTTTCTCTCAACACTGAGGAAGGAGACCGAAGAAATAGAACAAGGTATGAACTAATATATATTGGAAGTATTCTATAATGTTACTAGTCTTCAGATATTTGATCATATGGTCTTCCAAGAAAGAGATGTGAATGAATATGTCGTTTAAAGATGGGGCAGGCGTTCATGTTTGGTATAGCGGAAAAATCATTCATAGTTTGTTAAACCGAGGAGAACATGAACAAATAGAATGAATTTGTTCTTAGTTCCATTATCCATTATCAATATCTTCCAGTGCCTATATTCCATATTCGAAACCAATGTTTGTAAACATTATACTGTAACAGCAGCCAATGTTATTGTTTTTTGCAATGAGCAATAACTCTAAAACACAGACTTTGTAGATTATGGTCAGATTCGGGCGTTCGATCTTAAGTTCTATGAATTTAATAAGATCACATTTATTTGTGGTTGGGTATGAAATAAAACACACTTGTGTTGGCTTGGGTTAGTGATTACACACTGGAGCATTATGGTGCAAGGATACCACTCCAAACCAACACAAGTGCGCCTCCATATATTTTTTCGTCTCTTCACTTGTCTACATAATTTTGGACTTTTGCTGCAGCAATAGTGATTCGCGTTGCATCATGTTTTCCGGATTTTATGTTACATCTTCAATTTCAATTGATTCAGCTATGTATTTGTATTACAGCGATATTGACTCTTGACACATCTATTTTGAATGAGGAGAAGATGCAGTCTATTTATGATATTGTAAGTATGACTTGCAAACAACATGTGCATTACAAATTTCAGTCATATGAGTAATAGAACATCTCCAGTCACGGACAGTTATAAATAATCTCACATCTTAGTGCCCAGATATAAGCCCGTAACTATTGTGGAGTACAATGTACTAGTATGTTTCATGTGTTATTAAATAGATATCACATTTTTGCCTTGAGTGACCTATTATCAACCTCGGCTGATATCACGCCAAACTTGGCTGATAACCCAATAACTTGGCTGATATCAGTTGTGACGTCACAAAGCGAAGCGTTGTATTTACGTCAAATATAACAGCCATTTGGGGGATGTAGTCACAGTGATATTCCGATAAAATGAGAATTTCTAATTGATTTGAATCAATTGCAACTGTTTCAAGCCATTTCAAACTGACGTTTACTCCCTAATTTAAATGGAAATCGTGAATATTACCTGGCCATAATGTGCATGGTCATATACAGAAAGTTACAACTCACCAAAATCTTATTTACAATGTAAACTTAGTTATTTTTATTACCTGCTGTCCATTCAATCTTAAGTTTGCACCCATGAACTGACATTGACATGGATAGGAATGGTATTACAATACAGTTGATCTAATTAATAATTAAAACAAGATATTTATTACTTATTAGTTTGGATGTGACATATCAGCCCTTAGTAACTTCATATCAGCCTGAGACCGAAGGCGAAGTGATCGAGGGCTGATATCTCTGTTGATATACCATAAAGTTGATCTAGTTAATAATTATAACTAGATTTTTACTTATTAGATTGGATATTGGTTGTGACATATCAGCCCTCGGTAACTTCATATCAGCCTGAGACCGAAGGCAAATTTACCGAGGGCTGATATCTCTGTTTATATACCATACAGTTGATATAATTAATAATTATAACTAGATTTTTACTTGTTAGATTGGATATTGGTTGTAACATATCAGCCCTCGGTAACTTCATATCAGCCTGAGATCAAAGGCGAAGTGACCGAGGGCTGAGGCCATGCGGAATGAGGTGCCCAGAGGGTGAATTTAGTGATGCTAGCCCGCTATGCAGGATAGTGTCACTAAATTCACCCTCTGTGCACCTCATTCTGCAAATGACAGGCACACTAAACTCAGGCTTGACAGAGAACAGTTTTGTCCTGCACTAGGAGTCTGCTAAAAATTGTATGTGGACAACTACCATAGAAAAATAAGTAGCTACCAAATTCATTTTGACGGAGGAATTTCATTGGAATACCAGTGATGCATCAAAGAAAGCAACAGTTCTTTATACAATTCTTTATACAAAAACAAGTACCTTCTTCAATTCCATGGGGCTGTTAACCCTTTCCACTAAATTGATTCTCCCTCTCAGTTATAAAAGTATGCATTGGAATGGTCTATTACTCATCTGGAGGGTTTTTTTTCCGGAAAAATAGCAGAAGACAGACAATAAAAGTAAAGAAGGAGTCCTGTTTATTGGAGGGAAATGTTTTTGATAACAAGTTCAACAAAATCGTTTGTTGAACTTATTATCTGAATATTTCCTAATAGAAAGGGTTAACTGATAATGAAATTTTCCCCAAATATTAAAATTTATTTTGATTTTGGATCAAGATTTTTTAAACGATTTCTAATTTCAAAACTGTGCTGGCAAGCCTTAGTTTAGTGTGCAAGTCATTTGCAGAATGAGGTCCCCAGGGGGTGAAGTTAGTGACGCTATCCCGCATAGAGGGCTAGCATTGCTAGATTCACCCTCTTGGGACCTCATTCTCCTTAGGCCTCATCTTCTCTGGAAAGTTTCTGTACTATCAAATTTCTATAGAAACTTCTTCGCAGAGATTCTATTCTTTTTTAGTTTAGTTTCTCTATATCCCCAAATTGGCAGACGACACATAATAATCCCAATGGGTGTATATCACAATATTCACCATTTGGGAACTTCAATCTGAGTCTATGTTTCCCATAGCAAATGAGACCATGCAGAATGAGGTCCCCTGGTGTGAATTTGGTGATGCTAGCCCACTATGTGGGATAGCGTCACTAAATTCACCCGGTGGGGACCTAATTCTGCAAACGACAGGCACACTAAACTCAGGTTACTGTGCATGGCCATATTCTAAAGATTTATCGAAATGGATTAATACTAAATTTGAGTCAAATAATTGTCTCTTCGAAAATTGGACGAAAATCCTAACGGATGTACATTACTAACCTTGCTATTAAAATTGTTTGTATTGAAAGGATTCCCTCCATTTCATTGGATTAGGGCATAACATATCACTTCAGAGATCAGAGGCCAATGATGTGTTGGCAATTTTTCCACGCATTGTCAAATTCAACTATTGTTGGAAAACTGAATACAGACAATATATCTATAATTAATTTTACTCATCGCAATATAGGAGACATCATCTTCAACTTTGTATTAGTCAACGATAATCGTGACTGATTATTCTTTCGCATCTCGATGTATTTATAACTATTTCTAAATTAACTACAATTCTCACAAACATTTACCACGCCAGGAATGCACTCCATATTTGGAAACAGTTTATTACATCATTGGGAATGCCGCGTTGTTGTAAAAAAGAAATATAATGGACACTTCTAGAGACGTACATCTGCTAGGATTATCGTCGGCTTTTCAAAGAGACTGTTTGCCTCCATCACACTCTGCATAATATATTACAGCGGCCAGAAGAAGACGAATTGAAGAAAATAAATGAACATATAAAGAAGAAACCTGATTTGGAGCTTGACAAACCAGAACAGTGAGTAACTCTAATGTAAAGAGTCATCTATCTTATTGTGTTTCGCCAGGAAAATCCTATATGTTGAATATGAAAACTGATGGAGTTCATGTAGAACATAACCAAAAGAAATAGACTACCTTCAGTGGTAAAAGCATTGCCATTGAACCAAATGAGAACAGTATTATTAATAAAACTTATTTATAATGAAAGCTATATTATATTATAAAGTTATTATACAATGTTGTGTACAGTACTGCATGTTTTTCTTGTATGAGTCCAGTTTGCGGTGAAAAATCATATCTGGCTATCAAATCAGGGCTGAAAATAAGGTGCCTGTCATTTGCAGAATGAGGTCCCCAGAGGGTGAATTTTGTGACGCTATCCAGCATAGTGGGCTAGCATCACCAAATTCACCCTCTAGGGACCTCAATCTGCATGGTCTCATCTTCTCTGGAAAGTTTCTTTATTTTATAAAACTTCTTAGAAACTTCTTCACATAGATTCTATTTCTTTTTTAGTTTTGTTTCTCTATATCCCCAAATAGGCAGACAACACATTGCATAATTAAGGTTCCCAATGGGTGTACATCACAATATTCACCATTTGGGAACTTAATCTGATTCTATGTCTCCCATAGCAGATGAGGCCATGCAGAATGAGGTCCCAAGAGGGTAAATTTGGTGATACTAGCCCTCTGTGCAGGATAGTGTCACTAAATTCACCATCTGGGGACCTCATTCTGCAAATGACAGGCACACTGTAATCAGGCTTGCATCAAATAGGAAACACCTCCCACAATTTTTGTTAAAAAAACACAATAAAGTTTCTGGCAGAGGGAGCAAATTAAATAATGTGCATACCCAGATAAGTACCAGATGGAAATTTTCGATGAAATTAAAAGATATGTATGCACATTTTTTTAGCAATACGTGTACTAGAGTAGTGTATGATAATGTGTTCATTTACAGGTTCTTGTCAGATTTGAGTCAGATACCTAACTATGATGGACGGCTGTACTGTTTCATTTTCCAAACAACATTCCAAGAAAGCATTTCTGTGATTGAAAACAAACTCACCAACCTCAAGATGACATGCAATGTGAGTCCTGTGCAATTAATATACTAGGAGGAAGGGGATAACATTCAGAGCTATTTATGAGCTATTTATTTAACCCTTTCATGACGCGTTAAGAAATAGAGATCAGTGTATTCTCTTAAATATGCAGAATTAGAGATCCTGTTTCAGTGCATTCTCTTATATGCGAGTCTCCCATATGGAGCCTCACATATATAAGAGAATGCACTGGCTTACGAGGTCAAGTTAAATAGTGTTATGCCAATGCATTCTCTTATATTTTCTAGTCTTCCTATGGGGGACTAGCATATATAATAGAATACATGGGCACAGGCTTTTCGAAAAATTTCAGGAAGCTCCAGTCATGGAAGGGTTAACCCTTTACCCAACAAACTGGCCAAAAACGGCCAAATAAAGCTGCAACAGCCTAAATTATCTTGGGTCTGTCTCAATAAAACCATACAAATATGGATATCATTGGAACCGGCTCATTGACCACATTGTGATGGTTACAGTTATGCCCTGTGCCAATGTATTCTCTTATATATGCGAGTCGACCATAGGTCGCCTCGCATATATAAGAGAATGCATTGGCCTAAAAAAAATCTTGTTTTAACACTTTTTACCATTTTTTCTTACATTCTTTAACAATTTTATAATTTTTAATGTGTTAAGCCAATGCATTCTCTTATATATGCGAGGCGACCTATGGTCGACTCGCATATATAAGAGAATGCATTGGCACAGGGCCGTTCTGTTGGGTAAAGGGTTAAGTTAACAAAACTCAAGACCTTCAAAGTGGGTACATGACAAATAACATAACTGTCTGTAAATCATCATCATCAAGAAGATCGTGGAAACCATTGTTTTTATTGTTACAGTAAACTGCTATTTCCACTACACTGCCCTTGAAGAGCACAAGTGTTTCCACATAATATGATTAACCCATTCTATCCATTTAGTATAGAAAGAGTTTATGTCTGATCCATACTCTCCCCTGCCTAATAATAGTGATGGCCAAATAATAGTGATGGTGCACATTTTCGGGTGTTATTAATAATAGTGATGGTGCCAAATAATAGTGATGGCGCACAATGATGGCATTTTACCATATTTCTACTATAAATGAAGCAGAATGTAGGCCTTAATTAATTTGGCATTGTTGGGCAAGTTCCCATGCATGCAAGTTGTTCTCATTGGCTCCTTTAATAATGACAGTAAGTAATTTGGTAACAGTACCAGTCTGAGTAAGGTAAAGTACTGTGGTGATTGTAGCCAGGTTGGGTGGAAGCAGGCACGGCTTTCTCAAAATCACAGCGAGGCTGCCAAGGAGGCCTCGCTAAATAATTTGCGAGGCTGCCTCACCTTTTTTGGGGCTGATTTTTTATAAACTCTAAAGATAGCCTTAAATTGGCTATTTTGACTAATTTGCTTTACTTCAATACCTTAGTGCTTATTTTGCAGGTTCTGATATTATAAGTTATGCTTAATATATTAAATATAATTCATAAATTGATATTTTTACACTGTTTGACAATAGGTGAACTTTGATACTAATAGACTACTAACTAGACTAACTGACCCAGTGTTATTATTAGAAGCTCAACTTTACTATAAAAATAGTTGAACAATGATCAATCCATATTATGAGTGAGTAATTAATTCAGTTAGTTAGGTATTTAGAATCTCATATAAAAGACAAACACAATGACTTGATGCATCATTCATGTTTGTTTTTTCTATGTGACACAATGTAACTAACCAACTGTTGTATAACAACAGCTGTAATATGTATGTGCGCAATTAATTAAACCCATGTATTGATCATGTCTAGAGATGATATGGGACTACTGTATGTTTAAATATTTCAGGATCATTCAAGTGATGGAAGAGAGAACAAATGCTTTATTAAAACAAGTAACATTGTAACAAGAACTATAATTTCAAGATTAACAAAAAGAAAACTTAATCAAATAATAATGTATTCATTTATAAGTTTTAACCATGTGCATATATTATTAATTAATACATTTATGTAAACTTCATTAAACTTATTTAATTAATGTTGACTAGTTGATCCGATTAAAGTGATTATGTGTGTTACTAGTACTAGTAATTGATTAGTGTTTAACACCACTTTATGAAGTTATGAGGCCTATCTGAGCTATCAGTATCATGTAGAGTCATAATGTATTGGAATTAAAAAATTGGAGCACATTACAGAATTACAATTGACAAACATTGTCAAACAACACACGTGACACTTTAAGTTATTTAATATATTATTTTCAACAATTTTCTGTATACTTTGTTATATTTATTTAGTTGATAATTTGATAAATGATTTTTGATTGAGTGTGATGAGTATTGAGTTACTAGTATAATGTTATATATCGGACCATTGAAAATTTGAAATAATATATTAACCCGATAATCTGTTTAAAGGGTCATTCTGGACTCGACACAAAAAAACTTTTTTCTATAAGTCATTCAGTGACAAAAAACAATCAGTTTGATATATACGGCGGGTCAGAGTTTTGCATAATTACTGAAATATGATCGGTTAATGTTTTGTTTATAAAATACAAATAAACCCTATATGGGTTTATTTGGGTTTGTTTATATAAACAAACCCAAATAAGCCCATATAGGCCATTAGGGCTTATTTGTATTTAATAGACAAAACATTAACCGATCATATTTCGGTAATTATGCAAAACTCTGACCCGCCGTATAAATCAAACTGATTGGTTTTTGTCACTGAATGACTTATAGAAAAAGTTATTTAGTGTCAAGTCCAGAATGCCCCTTTAATATGAACTTGTTATGAATTAAATATGAATGGTGTAATGAACTCATTGAACAGTTGAACTGTGTGCAATATTATCATCATTCTGTTGTGTATTCATATTCAATAATCATTAATAAAATATATTCAACAATTATTTTCAACAATAAACAAAGAACTTATGAACTAGAATTATAGAGTAAACTATAATATATACATGTATGAGCGAGCAAAATAATTCATTGTGAATGACGACTTATTATGACTAGATCGTGTGACTATCACTGACTGACGGTCTGACAATGACTCTTCTGATTGTGCCTGTATAATTAATGGCTGTACCGTGGAAGAACCAAACAATCTCTAGAGATCAATCGGACCTCGGGAGTCTGATCAAGCTCCCGGAATATTTATATCAATATCTATTAACCTGCTTGACACATAATTGTTTACCAATTGAAAAATATTCGAAGATATGATCATTTTTACTAAACAACTTTTCATTATTTTATGGAACGATTCAAGAAAATATGTAATTAAGTAATTCCGTATCCTAAGTGCCCTATCACACTCTTAATCATCGAGTGATCTTTGAAATACTAGCACATGGCTATTATAATGATGAACTAAAATTGAGGTTACCAAATACTGATGGCTTGCATACTCTCATAGCTTTTCCAGAAAATAACACGAGTTACACAAGCAAGTTAATATTTAACAAGTCTGTCAAGTCATAGTACTAGTAAGCACTGGTCAAATCTATATGAATACAGAACAGTTTTATTGATCCTCAACAAAATTCCTCAACATTGAATTATAGAATTAGTGTTTCACTCACATGATAGTCATGAAACTCAGCCGAGTTTTCCGTTCCGCTCGGCAAAACGAAAAATTCTTAGACTTGTTTCATAAATATCACATGAGAGAAACACTCATTTCATATCCTCTATATATACCAATATTCGGGGAGCTCAATCAACCTCCCGATGTCAGATCACATACATGTGTCATCAAATGAAAAGCATCTTGAAGATGATCCCAGTGGAAGTGGGTGTCCTATTTTCCTGACCAGCTGGTCAGGTGAATACCAAAGCACATCCTCCCTAACAGGCCATTTCCAATTACTTCCACTCCGTACCATAACAGACACTTCAACATTGGTACCCTCACTTGTGTCAACAATTTGCTTCACTTCCCCGGGGTACCTGGCGTCATCATAATCAACCAAAACCCAGTCTCCAATAGCTATCATAGACACAATAGAAGATCCAGAGACATCGGAAACACCTGGTACAGAACTTTCAGGCGTCATGTCACTGTCAGTGTCTGCACAGGCACTGGTGGTCGCGGGTTCAACTTCTCGACTGGTATTTGCGAAAGTATCTGAGTTTATCAGTCTTTTCGTCATTTCTTGATCAGCTGTGATCCGTTTTTTCATTGAGATCATTGCCTTTGTGTACTTCAGACCAAGGCAACTAATGAATGGCAGCATTTGCGTTGATGTATTAACCTTGTTCGTAGAAATGAATTCTTTGAAGTCATTTAGAAATTTCAGATCTTTTTGCAAGTCCGGGTCTGTGATATTCAGACTGGAGAATTGAGATGGCATCAATGGGTGAACATCTTGAATTCCAGTTGCTTCTTCGTGTTCACTGTCACTCTCCTCATTAGTTAGCTCTCTCATATCAACATCATCATTGTCATCATCACTAGAATCCATCTGAGTTTCCATTTCAATGTCACTCTGCTCGCCGTCAAGAAGCTCACATCCTTCATCTATAGGCTCAGAAATTGAAGTGCTGTCACTACCATTAGCGGCACTACTAGTAACGGCTACCGGTATATGTACTCCTTTGGGTGGCGTAATAGTTTTCACAAGTTCGGTTATATTTTTGGGGGGGTCCTTTGAGAGAAGATTGTTCCTAAATTCAATCATTTCTTTTCCAACGATGTGAAATATTTCCCCTCGAACCAAGTAGTCCTGAGTACCATCTAAGTTATTCGTTATGAAATTCTTATTGAATGCCATTTGAGGATCAATTTCAAGATCCTTCCACGATTTCACTAACAAATCCATCAGTTCATCGCGTGATGGAGATGGGATTTTGTCTGGGTCATGGCGCAATTTCTCCAACATCAGTAATGCTTCTCTGTCTCTATATACTGCCTTGAGATGGCGGTGAATGTCCGTATCGTTGACTTGTACGTCGCCCGTAATACCACCTCCCAAAACAATCAAAATCCACCCTTTGGCTAAAAGGGCCTTTCTTACATCCTCGGTGACGTGGACAGAATAATCATCAAGGAGGTAAATTCCATAATTCTTTGTAGAGAATAAATTATGTTTATTTGGTATGTGCTTTATTGTCTCGAGCATATTCTCTAGACGATATGACCCTTTCGGAGCCCATTGACAATGAACTTTCTCTGGCGGGTCCAATTTAGTCCGAGTCCCTTTACCTTTAAACAGAAATTCGGGTATCGGCAGTTTATTTTTGTCGTCAGTAGAAACTTCTGTGTAGACAGTTATCCGTTCCCGAGAGAGAGAATAATTCTCCTTGACAAAAGCTTGTGCACCAGTCAGATTCAAAGTTTTTTGTTGGCTGCTTTCATTACGGTGTAAAGGCATTTGATCACCTCCACGAATGACAGGTTCGATTCCATAGATTTTGTTGAAGAAGTATCGAACTCGCCACACATTCTTCAGGAATTCTATTATTCTTAATTTCCGGTCTTCAGCTGAGATTGAATAACGCTTGTTCGGTTTTCTAAGGCTAACACGATATTCTGTCATCCAGCCTTTTATCCACTTATCCGAGAAATGAATTTTCTGAGTTTCACTTTCACCCTCAGCCTCAGGGTCATCCGATTTGTTTTCATCTAAATACCTGTCATAGAGTTGACGACATTTCCACTTAAACAGTTTTTTTGGGAGTCTGCCTTTAAGTGATCCCCTAACATCGACAAACCATTCAAACAAGGCCTGGCGAACTTCTACTGCAGCACTTTTTCTTCCACCACCGAATTCTCTGAACTTTGATTTTGAAGGTTTGAAGAAAATCGAGTCAGTCTCCGATTCCTTCATTTTCCTCTGGTAGGCCCTATGTACCACCATTACTGCTTTCCTGAATTCGGGATCATTGTTGGGTGAATGTTTCAATTCTGGAAACGTCTCTCGAACAGTACGGGCCAGGAACCCATCCTCACTGGATTTTTGGGACACTTTCTCATACTTTTGCTTTCGACTGTTCCATTTTATTTCAGCTTCCTTTTTTTTCTCATCACATTCTTGTTTTATTTTGACTGCTCTGTCGGCAAGTTGATTCTTTTGTTGTAACGAATATTTGTTTTTCTTTTTCCACGTTTGAGTGTGAGGTTCACCCATCTTGAGGTCCACAAACAAAAACAAAACTATTTTAATTTTCCCATTTTCGTCTGCTGTAGAATTATTTTAAATTCCAGATTGGAAACAAAAACGGAACAATAACGGAACGCGCGGTTTGAAATGCTGTAATGGAGCTTATAAAACGGACCACATTAATTCAACCAGTTCTATAATGCGAAAAACAAATATAGTGGGGAAACTTCTATTATTATTTATGATAAATAAAGTTCGGCATTTTGATCAGTGACAATGAGTAAAAGGTGGAACTTGCGGGAAATTAGTTGGCATATCGGTTGCATCATCCATCAATATTTCGCTCGAGATGTAAATTAGAGTTATCTTTCTTATGTCGCACATCGGCTATTTAAAATCCGACATAAAACTTAAATCCGACATAAAACGTAAGTTGTGGTTAATAATGTGGAACTGTTGCCAAGTCATCGCATTCATAATTAAACTGTGCTTTGAATACACGGACATGTTATTGTATTGCTTTATTGCATAGATTTAAATACATGTTCCTGTGTACACACAGAAGCTACTGCGGTGTCGTAACTTTCCATTTATAGCCAAAACCAGTCACGCATGTGTGCACACGACTCACAGCTTCTGTGTCTTCATGATAGCGCATAATTGGGTCACGATAACAGTATTGTTTGGAGAAGTCGGCCACGTCAAGTTAAATTAGTTCATCAGTTGTCACTCAGATTAGTTTCACTGATTATTTTATAATATAAGCCTGGTGATGTGATTTTAGCATTAAGTCCCGTTTTGATAATAGAAGTCGGTTCCGTCCCAACGATAATTAGTTGTCACTGTGTGATTATAAGCTTTGATGAGTTGTAATTAACTGCGATAATCCGTCTGTTTATACACGGACATCATGATCTAGAGGCCTAAATCCTGTTAGGAATGAGATTCTCCCACATTCCTGTCAACTTGTCAAGTGCACTTCTATTTTTTTTAGTGAGCTGCACGTTTTTTCTAACTTTTTGACTGAAAATTCCGCGACTTTGCAAGAACTTTAAATAATCGTGATGGCGCCTAATAATCGTGATGCTGTCGTATTTTTCTTTAAATAAATAAACGTGACGTCACGTTTATTTGGCAGGAGAGAGTAATAAATAACATGCTAAATTCATTCCAATTGAAATGTCATTTCAGTTCCTGACAAAGGACACGAGCATCAAGCATATACTGGGAATAGTTCTGGCTGTTGGTAACTATATGAATGGAGGTATGATATTCAGCTATTCATTCCTTTTATTACTGGACAACAATTCATGAATATAGATACATAATCCAAATTAACACTCCTAAATTACTATATCTTTGGATTCGGGGGTAAAATATATTTGATTCGAGTCGAGAAACCCAGTCATCAAAGCTCAGAGTTATCAGTTATCAATTTTTGAAATCTGTTAATTTTCACCACCTGGAATATTTGGCAGCCTAGCAAATATTTTACGAGCTAACCAACATTCTCTCGGTACCAAACTGTGTTGATATGAAATGTTGATAACACGTTTTTGGAAAATTTTATTCTTGAGTTGACAGTGGTTAGCATTATTTTTGGTATTATGTGATCACTCAGATCCAAGAGACACTACCCCCACCAGTGACAGCCCTGCCACTACTGCATGGAATATTTAAATGACAACACATGAGTGGGTTATGATCTCAGCTTTAATGAAATTATAAGCTTGTCCTGCAGATAGCCCATACGCATGGAAAACCAATTAAGCAGAGCCTTCGCTCTGACGAGAAGCCGAAGCAGAGAACGCTGAAGAAATACTGCTGTACAGCGCAGGCACGAGCATGGCCCGACGAGCTAAGGTACGATTCGGAGCCGGCGCCCAAGAATTGCTATGAGGCGCCCTAAGCAATAAGCACACACGGCCACCAGGGAGAAGCCCAACGAGTGCGACGCAGGAATGGCAGTAGAGACCACTGGACAGCCCAACTCCCTATGGCTAAGCACCGTGGTATGGGCGGGCAACACCAAAGTTACCCCTGCAGGACGCACCAAAGCTGGATCAAGGGCACTGATGACACAGCACCTGAAAGGGAAAACAAACAGCAGCAACGAGATGCAAATACACAGGGCCCTAGGCCCAAAACAAAACAGGCATCACAGAATAATGAATATGGCGTGCCACTCGGGACGCCGAACAAAGCGGGGCATGGAGCTCCAAGGGGGGAGGGAGGGAGCGCGATGCGTATAATTCAAAAGTGAATTGCTTTCTCAGTTACCGGAAGGAGGCAGCATTCCGGGCGGATGTAAAATGCGGACTTTAAGTTCGGCCGATACGGAACGGATCGTACCGAAAAACCGGAATGTCTGCCGGATGACAGGATCAAAGAACCACATAAATCACCCCGAACCTTATCGGCCCTGGGTGCATTATGTGATCACTCAGATCCAAGAGACACTACCCCCACCAGTGACAGCCCTGCCACTACTGCATGGAATATTTAAATGACAACACATGAGTGGGTTATGATCTCAGCTTTAATGAAATTATAAGCTTGTCCTGCAGATAGCCCATACGCATGGAAAACCAATTAAGCAGAGCCTTCGCTCTGACGAGAAGCCGAAGCAGAGAACGCTGAAGAAATACTGCTGTACAGCGCAGGCACGAGCATGGCCCGACGAGCTAAGGTACGATTCGGAGCCGGCGCCCAAGAATTGCTATGAGGCGCCCTAAGCAATAAGCACACACGGCCACCAGGGAGAAGCCCAACGAGTGCGACGCAGGAATGGCAGTAGAGACCACTGGACAGCCCAACTCCCTATGGCTAAGCACAGGCCTGGAATATTACACTCAGGCTACAGATCGAGAGCACTCTCAAATAAGCATAAGATGACTGCGCAGTCATAAACATACTAAGCTACTATTGATAAGCCACCCATCAAAGTTACCAGACAGGTTATAACGCTATGGCGACACTACCACTACCACTATCTGCAGGACCGCCATAGAGTGCGCAGCACTCCCCCAAACCAGGAGCTCCATGCCCAAATACATCAATGAAACAGTTAAACCACCGGGAAAACCATAGTGTCAGATGCCAGGAAGGTCTCCAGGGCGCCCTGGAGACTATTCAGATAGATATCGTTGCCGACGGGGGAGAGATGGATCCCATCTGAACGATACATGCCCTTATCAGAAGCGCAAATGTCTGGGTGCTTGATGCCACGACCCCCGTGATGCAAGACGAAGCCCAACATGCGTTGGTTAAAGTCCCGGCGCTGGCGAGCACCAATACTCGGGCGATGGGCGTTGTGCCAATAGCGGCGCGGGAACACGTGTGACCAAATAAGGGTGCAGTCAGGCAAAGTTTCCTGCACATAAGAAAGTTCCCGCTTAACACTGGCACGCAAGTCACGGTACCCACCGGCTGTGATGTCGTTAGAACCAAGCTGGATGATGATGTGGGTAGGATGCCGAGACTGCGGACAAGCGGCGAGCTCCCGGTCGAACGTGGCGTGGAAATCGCTCCAGAGCATCCCACGAGTGCCGATCCATCTAACAGAAGCGCCGCGGCTGGACAGCTGGAGATGTTGGCCAACAGGACGCCGCACAGCACGCTGGTGAGCCCAGTAGACGTGGGACGAACCCAAGACCCAGATAATGGCTACTGAAACGAGACTAAGCAGATGTTGAGTGGATGTATCGACGACAAACATCAGACCGCCAACGACCCCGGTGTTGGATGGCATGGTAAGGGGTGCCCAGATCCGCCAGATAGGTAGCACCACCCGAACGAAATGAATGCGGCGTGATATATTGTCGAGAGCCGGACGTACGCAAAGCCTGATGGAGCACGGCCCGAAACTGCGCGACTGTGAGCGGGGTCTGAGCCTGGTGAGAAAGGAACAGTCCCGACCGGGAGCCGCGAATGGCAAGAAATGTGGTGGCCGCGCGCAGCGGGCAGATATGTGGATCAGTCGGCAGGCACGGAATGCGAATATGAGCGGGAGGACCACATTGGTTCGTTTTAGAATGCCGGAGCCAAACGTCAATGGCTGAGCCGCACAACGAGACATCGCGAAGAAATATAGCATGTCCAAAGTCGGCCTTGGACACAGCGGCCAGTTCCCCCACGCGGAACAGTCCAAAAAAGGCCATCGTAAAGGCAGACGTAAACAAAGCGACCTCATGTGGCGACGAGCATATGCGAGGAAGCACGCGGAGCAAGGTGCGCAGCAAAGGTATTGTCACTGGAGCAGGACGAGATGATGAAGGCGTCAAGCGACGGACCCCGGTCAATAGTTGGCGAATGAGGTAAGTCGAAGTGGGATCCCGCATACCCCGGAGTCGATGCTGCCGACCGATGGCAGCCAGGTAGGTGGAAATGGTTGACGCAGAATGCTGGGAGCGATGAAGCCCCGCGATAAACCCGACGATAGCGTGTTCCGGGAGCGGCCAGGAAACGGCCAAGTGATGCTGGTGTGCGAAACCGAGATAAGCCCGTATGGCGGTGCGATACGTGCGGTGAGTTTTTGGCGCCCGTGAGGAAGTCAAAAGCAGCGTTACATGTCGACGCAGGTCCACAGGCACCTGGGAAATGGTGTTGGCGTTCGGGCGGCGGACGGCGCCAGTCGACGGAAACGTTTCATCTGGAAACGAGAGAGGCTGTCAGCGAGAGCATTATCACGAGACGCGATCCATGAAGCACGCAAGGAGATGTTGTGAGACAGGAGCAGCAGGACCAGCTGGCGCAACAGGGCCATGAGCGGCTTGCATTTGGAAGTTTGGTCGTTGATGGCGCGGACCACGGTAATGTTATCACAGTGTAAATGGAGGCGATGATTCCGGAGGCGACGCCCCCAGACGCTGATGGCCACTAAGACTGGGAACATCTCGAGGACACCCATATTGCGGGTCAGGCCCAAAGCATGCCAAGGAAGGGGCCACTTGCCAAAAGCCCAAAGGCCGTTGAAATAAGCGCCAAAGCCGCCGGACTGACCACCACAAGCGTCTGTGTGGAAATTGATGTCGGTATCATGGAGCCAGGTCGCAGAAGGGAAAAGGTAGATCCCATTGAATGACGTGAAGAACTGTAACCACGTGGCCAAATCGGCACGCATGCCAGAATTAATTCGGATTTTGTGATGCGGCTTAGAAAATCCCTGCAGGGCATCAATCAGGCGACGACAAAATGGGCGGCCCGGACGAATCGCCTTGCACGCAAATTGTAATGAGCCAATGAGCGACTGTAGTTCACGGACCGAGATTTTACGGCAGCGCAAAGCCATAGAGATTTTGGACTGAATGGCTGTGAGCTTCTCAGCAGGGAGACGCACCGCGTTAGCCAACGTATCGAGTTCGAGACCAAGGTAGCAGAGCTTCGAGGTGGGCGAGACCGTTTTTTCATGAGCAATAGGTACGCCAAGATCAGAGCAAACGCGATGAAACATGTCAAGACTGTCTGAGGCCTGGGACGTGGCTGGCGGACCACAGAACAGGAAGTCATCGCAGTAGTGCAAGATGTGTGGGTTGCCGGACCGCTGCTTAACAACCCATTCCAAAAATGTCGAGAATTTTTCAAAAGTTGCGCACGACACGCTGCAGCCGAAAGGTAAGCATTTGTCGAAATAATACATGTCGTCCAGTTTAAAACCAAGTTGATCGAAATCGCCCGGGTAGATGCGAAGATTACGATAAGCAGCCTCCAAATCCCCGCGCGCGAGCAAAGTCCCGGCCCCAAGGGACTGGATGGTGGCAACAGCAGCGTCAAAACTGGTATATGTGACAGTAGTGAATTCGCGCGGAATATGATCATTGAGCGACTGGCCTGCCGGATAGGAGAGGTGATGGATGAGACGGAATGAGTCAGGTTCATGTTTAGGCACCAGTCCAAGCGGCGACACGCGGAGCGTTGGAATTGGACGAGCACAGAAAGGACCAGCAATGCGACCAAGGCGAACTTCCTTAAGGATCTTTTCCCGGACGACCTCGGGACGGTCACGAGCAGACTTGAGGTTCGGAGCGTCAGTTGGCAGACGCGGGCCAGTATAATGGAGTGGAAAACCATGAGTAAAACCGAACCGGAGTTCCCGCGCGACTTGGTGGCGAGGGTACCTCCCAAGCCACCAACACAAATAGTCTAGATTAACGGCGGAAGGGGCGAGCTGGTAGACGCTGCTGGCGACCGCCGCGGGCTGAGCGGCGAAAGTCTTGTCCATGGGCAGCGGTTGCGGCATGAGGCTCTGAGCAGATGTTGCAGATGTGTCGAAAACGACAGTTTGGCCAGGAGCAGCGGCCGGCGTTGAATTCAAAACAGACGGGACTGGGACGGCCCGGACGCGTGGGAAAATTGTCCGCACGCCCGGAGGCACGAACCGGAGGCGGAGTCGGCTGCGGAGGTTGCCGAACCTGGGGCGTCATGACCAGCAGCCAAATGTTAGGGTCGATGGTCTCCCAAGGAGTAGCTGTATTACCATCCCACTTCAACCGAAATTGGGTATCGTACACCTGCCAGGCAGATCCCCCACATTTAGCAGCCGCCCAACGAATGGTGCGCAGGTAACGCAAAAGGGGCTGGGCCGACGATTCAGGGTGAACGTCGAGGTATACCGAAATGAAAGTGAGAAATGCATCGGTCCACGAGTCAACAGACGTTATTGGAGCAGCATGCCCGCTTGGCGCAACACGGATTCGCCCGGAAGCAGAGACAACCAACTGATGGGGGTCAACGGTATGAATAGAGGCGGCAGGTTCCTGCAGCTGATCCAAATTGATAAAATCGCCCCGGAAAATTTTGTCGCGAATAGATCGGGAAACATGAGAGCCATAGCCATCTGCCGCCGTAGGAATCGGCAAGGGGGCGTCCCAAGGGGAGACCAGCGAGGATGGAAAACTAAATAAGGCATTACCCGGATCAGTTCCGTCTCTTGCCGGAGCGTTCGGTCGGTGGATCACTGACGCCACACGGGAATCCTCGCGGCGGCGGAGAGAAGTGGAGCTGTCATCAGAACTGCTGCGACGACGGGTCGACAAAGGAGACGCTGATGGTGACCTGGATCCATAGCGCGGAAACTTGGGGCGCGGAGAACCATCCTGTCGGCGACTAGCCTGGCGACGAGACTGACGACTGGGCTGACGACGAGGCTGACGAACAGGATCGCGGCCACGAGAATGGGAAACACGGCCACGGGAGGCGCGGCGTCCCCGTCCAGAGCCACGAGCAGGCCTGCCACGCGAATGCTGACCACGGCCGCGCACCCGTGAATCAGCCACAGATGACACACTGGCCGAACCCCGAGAAGAAGGCCCAACACGGTCACTGGAAGCAGGACCAGCACGAGACGAGCTGGCAGACGCATCCTGGCGACTGCTACGAGATGAACGGTCGCGGGCCCGACCGCGAGATCCCGTACGAACCATAAGAGAACTATGTGATTGCCACCGAACGACAAACACAAACAGGGAAACACGTGCGCTACCCACGAAAATAGGTAACGCCGACGGAACAGGACGCAGACAGAACGCACAAGGAACAAGATGATAGACGAATAAATGAAGGCTGGCGAAGAAACACGGTGACGGATGGAAACAGATAGGATTTGACGACACACAACCGAGCGCGATGCGTATAATTCAAAAGTGAATTGCTTTCTCAGTTACCGGAAGGAGGCAGCATTCCGGGCGGATGTAAAATGCGGACTTTAAGTTCGGCCGATACGGAACGGATCGTACCGAAAAACCGGAATGTCTGCCGGATGACAGGATCAAAGAACCACATAAATCACCCCGAACCTTATCGGCCCTGGGTGCATTAAACTAAAGCGTCTTTTGAAGAAATGTTGTTTGAATCTGATGATAAGGGGACCATCAAATTGGATTGTGTACCTTTAATTACAGATCTCAAAATAATATATGGTGTTGGTAATTTGCAGAATTAGGTCCCCAGATGAGCTCAGTAGGCTAGCATAAGCAAATTTACCCTCTGGGGACCTCATTCTGCTTAGGCCTCAACTGCTGTGGGAGACTTAGGATTTTAGATTGAAGTTTCCCAGTTGAAGTTGGTGATGTTCACCCATTAATCACCTCGATTATGATTTATCTTCTGCAACTTAGGGCATATAGAAACTGAACAGAAGGGGAAAAGTAACTAAAACAATGTTAATTTGATACTATAGATGATACTTCCTAGAAAATGAGGCCAAAGCATAATGAAGTCACCAGAGGGTGAATTTTAGCTGTCGCTAATTTCATCCTCTGGGGACCTCATTCTGCAAATGTCAGACACACTATATCCAGGCTTGGACCTGAAACAACTCTTCAGCCCCAACAGTTTACAGCATTGTTAGCCTTAGAGTGATAGAAAATAACTGAAAACATCAAATAATTTCCCCCATTATGGCTCCCAGAATTCAAACTGTAGTTTATTTTCAATGGAAAGGGAATAACTCTATATCTAAATATATAGAGTTATTCCCCTTCCATTGAAAATAATCGACTTTGTTCAGAACTTTAGCACAGAACAAACATCAATATATCAACAAAAACAGCATGTTCACAGTTTATTACATCAAATAAGTTGAAAATACAATGTTTTGGAACTTCTTCTTTCGAATGGTATATAATATAGCATATATTTTATATAAAATTATCTGGGGGTTCGAAAATTAAATGGGCCTTTAATGCTTGAGGTGTGTTATGTTGGTACAAATGAACTGCTATATACATTTCTCTTTTCAGGCAGTCGGACACGGGGTCAAGCTGACGGTTTTGGACTGGATATATTGTCCAAGGTTAAAGATGTCAAGAGCAAAGTAAGAATATTAATTACCCCGTTCACACAGTACAGGTTTTTACCTCCCCGAAGCCAGCCGTATCCCATAAGGCAAAATGGGATACGGCTGGCTGAGGGTAGGTAAAAACCTCTACAGACACGGGGTGACAATTTGATCTATTGACCTTGACAGTAGATCTATTGAAATCAACATATCCCATCATTTCTCCCATAGAAATGAATAGGGAAATTTGAACCTAATATTTCGAAGCAGTTACACGATACTTACAAATTTGTGTGTGGTTCCAAGATCTCAAAAAACATAAGATGATATTTAGTAATGTTCTTCCACGTTGTGACGTAATTTAGCGACAATATGATATTCCGGAATCATGTAGCTAGACAATATAGAAAAATTTCTGTGTGGTTCCCAGAAATATCATGGGGTTCAATGTTAACTAAACAAAACGGGTTTATCTTGGTGTAGCTATTGACCAATCAAATTGAAGATAGCACACTATTCAATAGATAAAAGCCAGTATCCAAATACCAGGCCTTGAAATAACTGACCTGTATTGGTTATTGACAGGTTGAAACTTGATGAAATATATTAATATGACAAGCAAAATGCAAAGCATAATCTATGGATCTGAAGTCATATGAGCAAAAATGTAAACTAACAGTCCGCCATTCATCCCGAACAAATCGCTGATGAACAAACGAGAATTATTTAACTAACGAGAGTTACAACATTTGATTTATATGATAGAGTGATGTTGTGTGCTGGCAATTTTGATAAAAAAAAAATTCAAATACGTGCTTTGAGCTTTATTTTATATGCCCGTTTGAAAAAAACGGCCGTATTTTGTCGATTGGTCCATCCGTCCATCTGGCTGTCCATCCGTCCATTAGCAGTTTTGGTTTCCGGATGATAACTTTAGTTTGGGTTATTTTATCACATGAGTTATGGCCATTTTATGACTTAGAATTTGACCGTATTTTGGCATTGAAATTAGGGTTATATCAGATATTCTTTGTAAGCTCAAATTATTATTTTATTTTGAGGCAGTACCATAATGGCTAAAGAGAATATTTTGCCATGCCCTAGCGATGCTCTTGTTTGACTAATAAATCTATATTTTTGGGTTGTCTGGATAATAACTTCAGCAATTAAACATAACATCTTAATATTTGGTATGTGCTTCATCTTTGAGAAGATGAAGTAGATTTTGGTCATAGATCGATTATATTTGACGGAGTTATTATCCTTTTTGACTTAGAAATAATAATATTTGCTTTGTTTATGATAACTTGAGCAATCTTCAAAAGAATCTCTTGGTGTGTGGTTCACATTTGGGAACATGCAGGTCATCGTCAAGTTGGAGTCAAATAATTGCCAGAGTTTGACTTTGTTCTTAAAAAAAAGCCACCTCGTTTCGGGGGACATGGGGTTTTCGACTTTTTATTTGTATTGTTTGTCTCTAGGATAACCGAACCAGTCTGCTGCACTACGTAGTGAACAGATATGTGACAGACTTTGAACAGACCATGTCCAAAAGTGAACACCCACCACTTCCTGTTCCCGAACCAAGTGATATTAATCAGGCTTTGCTGGTCAGTTTCGAAGACATCGAAAATGAACTACGAAAAATAAAGCGAGAATTTGATGGTATGTATTTACAATTTATGACTGTTCTTGACTAATCACATTTGTCTGATACCGGTTGAGTTTACCAGCAGCATACATGTAACTACTAGTAATTAAAATGCATTTATTTTACATTGATATTCAAGTTGAATATTTGAAACACACATTCTGATTGGCCAAAAGCTGCTAAGTTTAGCCTTTGATTCACCGGCATCAGCCACTGATAGGAGAACAAATGTTGAATGGCGCATGATGTCATTGGCAACTTGCGTAGAATAGGTCACCCTGCTGCCATGAGTTGCGTAATCATACCAGAACATTATTGACTATAGATACGGTTAAAGGCCCACTTAATTTTCGAATGCCCAGATAACAGTATTTCATATTATATACCATTTGGAAGAGGAACCAAAAAAATATATTTTCCACCAGAATACGAAGCAGCTGTGGCCTAGGACTATCCACCAAGTGATAGAGATTCATTCAAAGACTTCTCCCCCTTGTCAACCCAGAATGCATCGGAATTCAAACTATGAGATAGAGTTATTCCCCTTCCATTGAGTATAATAGACTTTATAGTACAGCCTGGATCAAAATTAAATACAGGACACACCATGGTACCTTGACAAAAACAACATGTTCCCAGTTTATTTGACCGGATCAGTTAATAATACAATGTTTTGGCGCTTCCTTTTTCAAATGGTATATAACATGGAATATGTGGTATATAATGTGATCTGGTGATTCGAAAATTAAGTGGGCCTTTAACAGGAAGAACGTTGGGTTGTTTGAGCCTCCATATCACATGGGTTGTTTGAGCCTCCATATCACATGGGTTGTTTGAGCCTCCATATCACATGGGTTGTTTGAGCCTCCATATCACATGGGTTGTTTGAGCCTCCATATCACATGGGTTGTTTGAGCCTCCATATCACATGGGTTGTTTGAGCCTCCATATCACATTGAACACACATGGGTTGTTGAGCCTCCATATCACATTGAACACACATGGGTTGTTTGAGCCTCCATATCACATGGGTTGTTTGAGCCTCCATATCACATTGAACACACATGTGTTGTTTGAGCCTCCATATCACATTGAACACACATGGGTTGTTTGAGCCTCCATATCACATGGTTATTTGCACTCCAAAATAATCCTATTTATATTTGCTTTTAAATTTCTCCCCGGCATCGAAATAGGTCGATAAATACCCAAAATAGCTTTCCGCGAGCCATTGCTTCGGCATTTGTATTCATTGAAATTCTCGAACCAGAAATGATATAAAGCACCACTGTCTGGAAAACATATATTGTGCTATCAATAGCTTGAAATTATTTTTAACTTCACGTACTGCTTTCAGAGAGTCGACAGCTTTAGTTTTTCTTCCCATGTTCTACAGGTGCAATTTATATGTGACCATTAATTAAAAAATTTGAACTGACACAAATGAAGCGACCTCAAATTTACTGAAAAATATAAGAAACAAAACACGTATTTTCAACCCTATATCGACGAGTTGGTTAGGAAATCTTATGCTCAGGTATGTTTTGAGATACTCTTACCAAATTATGTTTATATAACGTGGGGGTTCGAATGACCCATATCTGTTTAAGTGACATATTAACGAGTTGATTATATTTTGGACCTCAAGTTGGAACACTTTGACAGGTGATAAGGTATCAGTTTGAACAAGCCTTGAAATAGGGTGTCTGTCATTTTGCAGAATGAGGTCCCCAGAGGGTGAATTTAGTGATGCTAGCCCACTATGCGGGGTAGCATCACTAAATTCAACCTCTGGGGACCTCATTCTGCTTATACCTCAAATGACAGACACCCTATTTCAAGGCTTGAGCTTGAACATATTCTCACTTTAACCCTTCCATGACTGAAGCTTCCTGAATTTTTGCGAAAACCCTGTGTCAATATATTCTCTCATATATGCGAGTCTACCATAAGTAGCTTCGCATATATAAGAGAATACATTGGCCAAACAATATTTACCTTGATGTTGTAAGCCAGTGCATTCTCTTATATATCGCATATTTTAGAGAATGCACTGGCATATGATCTTTAATGCTGCACCAGCACAGCTCCTGTCATGAAAGGGTTAACCCTTCCTTTTGTTTATTCATTTCACAGTTGCACAGAATAGAGCGGACAAAGTTATCAAGAGCTCTCCGTCTGAAGTAGTTCAACCATTCAAAGGTATTATGGAGGCTTTCTTCCTGAAAGGTTCGTCCAATAGTCATTGTTATTTGGCAATAATTGACCTATAATGATCTAATTGTGTTAATCTTACGATGATGTAATTGATGATTTTGAATGGCAAAGCTTTAATCTTACAATAGGGATTACATCGTGTGTTACCTTTCGTTACCCGTACAGAAGCAGGTGCAAATTATTTTTTAGCGATTACGCTTCATTGTTTGTTCAGGCTAAAACACGATTAAAACTTCACACAAATGCACTAAAATCAAACAGAATAATGTCCCAAACATTGCAATTAAAACAAATAGACATTATCACACTGTATTTATCAAAATTAGGAGGCAATTACGCGAAATAAAGAAGGGAATGGTTTTCAAAATGTATGTTTTATGTGACCTCGATTTGAATGTAAACAAACCACTTCAGCTACTTTGGTATTACTACTATGTCTACTCACCATTGATTATCGATCAAAATGGGTAAAAACTTTAACGCTATTACATTCATTCCGGTTTTATTGTTTGAAGTGGAGTAAAAAATCTAACAAGAACTGATATGGTATAAACAAAATACACGCATAGTGTTTCTGAATAACGAATTTAAACCACTTGTGAGATTGGCGATTTACCCCACTCGCTAAATTTTGAATACATGTACTGAATATCAGGTTCACCTATGGGAGGTTCCAGATTAGTTGTGTTTGTTTTAAGTGTCGCAGATAACAAAATGAACCATGTCAGCAGACATATCATTTTTGTCATGTGATCCACATAATGACATGTGCAAGTGATATTTTGAAAAAAAAAGTATTTCCACAATTAATATGCCAGGAATAGCTGCTTCCAGAACCCTGTTTTCACTCACTGCATGATATATGTAGTCACTTTCACTCACTAATATTAGTAATATGTCAGTCTGTTTATTATATTGTCCCATTTTATTTTATTCCTACAGGCAAACAGGAATTTCTAGATCAAGAAGAAAATCTGAAAGATGCACTGAAATGGTAAGCTTCAAACAACATAGGTATCTCAAACGTAGATCGACGATTGTATTAAATGTCCCATAAAACATTTTTGAAAGCGACTAATTTTGGGGCTGTTTATTGAGAGGTGTTTCTTTGCATGTCATATGCTTTTACAACCTTAAGATTCCTTCAAAGTGAAGATTAGACTGTTCCATTGTATACTTTTATAACTGAATTGGAGCAACCATTCACTGAATTCAACCGAATCCCTCTCCCACCGAACAAATTGTGCATCAGAGTGCATTCCGACTAAATATTACCTATGTACTGAACTGGATTTGAATGAATAAGTAACAGAACACATGTATTTGGCCTCTGAAAACCAAATGCACATATACGTTAGATCAGCGATTTCATACAATTATCTAACATTCTGGCCTACTCAGTTGTTTGGATAATACTGTTAGCCCATAAGCCTGCCAACAACAACAGGTGCCTGGTTAGATGCGGTTATACTTGTCTCACACCTTCCCTGAACAATGTCTAATTAGTCCAATCAGATACCAAAGTTTAATAGTACATGACATTAACATTGGTAATCTTTTGAAAATAATATTTAGACTAAAATCTTTTAACTTACTACACAATTAGCGTTGTTTATAGACAAATCATTGTAACAGTTTTGTTTACATAACAATGGTTTCAACATGCGAAATTTCGTTATTTGAGATCTCTCAATAATTAACATAAGATCAAATTTGATATATTTCTTCATGTTATTCTTGTAGGGTGGTGATGTTTTTACAGAATTTCATAATTTTTGCACATTTACCCACTGCGACCATTTCTATATATATACTCATTGATGAGTAGTCATCCCTCGGGGAATGTTCAGATAATAAGTTCAACAAACAACCAGTGGTCTTTTCTTGAACTATTGATCTGAACATTTCTCACCAATGAATAGGAATCCTGCACTTACTATTAGCTGTTGTCTGCATTTATTTCTTGAAATCTCTCCAGATGAATAATAGACCATTCCAATGTATACTTGTATAACTGAATGGAAGAATCCATTTAGAATAGAAAGGGAAAATGGGGCATGACCAAGATGTAAGCTCTTTTCAATTTTTCAGCTTCCACCAGACTGTGATATTTTTCTGTGTGAAGGCCAAGGGTGGGGATAAAGATGTGACACCAGAACATTTCTTTACATTGTGGCTGATTTTCTGCCGCGATTTCAAAGACATCTGGAAAAAAGAACAACAGATTATTATAAAGCAGAGGTGTGTATGAACAATATAATAAATGTCTGTATGACGACCGTCTTAAGTCAAGCCTGCAAATAGTATGTGTCTGTCATTTGCAGAATGAGGGCCCCAGAGGGTGAATTTAGTGACAATATCTCGCATGGCTGACAAGCATCACAAAATTCACTCTCTGGGGACGTCATTCTGCTTAGGCTTCAACTGCTATGAGAGACCTATGATCAGATTAAAGTTCCCGATTTGAAGTTGGTGATGTTCACCCATTAGTCACCTCAATTATGCATTTTATCTTCTGCAAATTAGAAAATATAGATACAGAAAATGAGGCCCAAGCAGAATGAGGTGTTTCCAGAGGTATTTTACCGCTGTGCGGGATAGCATCACTAAATTTACCCTCTGGGGACCTCATTTTACAAATGACAGACACACGATTTGCAGGCTTGTCTGAAGTTCCTCTACATTATTGGCCAAAAGTCAACCCATTAAAAAAAGGTCTCTGTTCTTTGACGTATATATATATAACATGGCAATGAGTAGTAACAAGTAGTAACAAGCCTCTCATAATATTAATATGAATTGATCCAAAATGAGGAATATTCATGTCTCATGGAGGAGAATTTAACGGAACATTATCATACAGCTTTCGGTGTATTGCATCTGAACCCAGTTATTTATATCGATCATGTTATCACTGATAAGTGCTTGGTAATCTTATATTGGGCTGACCTAATGTGCTGCGTGTGCTAGTCAAAAATTCTTGGCAGATTTTGTGAAAATAATTAAGAATACACTCAGCTTATTTATAAGAATAAATCATCAAAAAGCTATATAAATATAATAAATGAATGTAGTGGGTGTGTGTGTTATTGGGAGCACAGTTAGTGAGAACCAAACTGATCGATATTTCTGTTTTACTGCTCCCCTATAAATGTCATACCATGTTCATGTCACTAAACGACAATAGATTATAGTACTTACATTTGCCTTTAGATTGAAAGATGCACAGAAGAAGGTAAAGCAGATACAGGACAACAAAAAGGCAACCAACTACGCAACACAACCAGTTAAACCAGGTAGTTTGGTAAGTATGGCTTTAATTTAGGCAACCAGCTACGCAACACAACCAGTTAAACCAGGTGGTTTGGTAAGTATAGCTTTAATTTAGGCAACCAACTATGCAACACAACCAGTTAAACCAGGTAGTTTGGTAAGTATAGCTTTAATTCAGGCAACCAGCTACGCAACACAACCAGTTAAACCAGGTGGTTTGGTAAGTATAGCTTTAATTTAGGCAACCAACTATGCAACACAACCAGTTAAACCAGGTAGTTTGGTAAGTATGGCTTTAATTTAGGCAACCAGCTACGCAACACAACCAGTTAAACCAGGTAGTTTGGTAAGTATAGCTTTAATTCAGGCCAGATAAACACAATAGTTTGTTTACAATAAATTTCTTTTTCAAAGTGATAAGAGAGGCTGATATCTGTATTATTATTATGTCAAATTATTATTTGTAACGTCGCACAGATTATATATAAGATATTCACTGTGTATCATCTTGGGCAGAGACAGTAACTATGATCAATATTCTGAATCATATATACCATTAATTTAAAATTGAAAATTAGTTGATGATGGTGGATACAGTGTTACTTATTTGTAGTGTGTACAATGATCAAGCTTATGGGCAAGCCATTTTGTGCTTGAGTATTGTACCCCAAAAAATATTTTGGGGGACTATAGATATGAGCGATGTCTGTCTGTCCATCCGTGTCTCTGTCTCTCCAACCAAAACATTTTACAGACTTTATTAAAGTTTAGTATATGGTTTGCAAATGAGAACATCCCAGTCAAGTTTGAATTTAGGTCAAATCTGACCATTTCTGATGGACTTATCCCCCTTTTTGACTTAGAATTTGCTGATTATATTTTGAATTCTGGCTGATTATTCACATGAAGGTGTAAGTCTAGCCATAAATAAAATGTTCCTATTTATTAAAACGCCTAAAAAACAATGGCCTAGCGAGATTTTATTATATGATTATTTTTACTTGCAGAAAGATCGGCTGCTGAAACGTGGAATGCTGCATTCATAAATCTTCTTTAATTAAAGAGGTAAGACAAGTAAAAAAGTAGGATTTATTCTGTTTCTATGGGCGACATTTCTTTTGAGAAAGATGCATTCCAATTATGCTGAATTATCTACTACCAGTAATTCTCAAAAATAGCTCTAAAATATTGTACTTGAATTGTTTCATTATGGAATTGTTTAGAACCTATATTTATTGCATGATCCTACCATTATTCCATTCAATAAACCCATTCTATAAATTGTGATATTAAAGGTGACCTTTTACTTCCAATTTGTCATCTGTTTACATGCCGCAAAATAATATGGTTTCCAATATTTGTCCAACAAACTATAATGAATGAAGAGTTTGAAAATTTATGTCATTAAAGATATGCCATTAAATATGCAAAAGAGTCTTTATTCACTTGGGACTATTTCTTTACACAGGCAAAAAACGCATAGTCACATGAAACGTCATTGCATACCTTATAGAAGACGATGTTAGTTTTGCATTCCATTTGTCAAATTAAGGTTTGTTTTGTCAAGGTTTTGGATCATGTAATTAATAGAATGTACAATTCGTCCCCAGTTTATAGTGGAATTTACGAAACTCATCCAGTAAATTAGTTCTGAACCTCGCCAAAGTCTCGGTCCAGACCTAATTTACTGGACTCGTTTTGTAAATTCTGCTATAAACTTGGAACTCGTTGTAGATCCTCCATATATTAAACACAATATTTGTTCCTTTGTAACTCATGTCACAATTTTCGCATATTTATAACATTTCACCCATTTTCACATTATGTCCGATTCAGCCCAAATTTGGACCACATTCTTCAGTTTTTCTTAACATAATTTGCACCAATGAATAATATTCACCAAATTTCAAGCTAATTAGTCAAAGAAAACCTGAGATGTAACATGATTCCCAAAGGTTGTAAACATGTTTTTTTTTCACTGCATAACATCATATGTGAACTACAAGATAGAGTTATCCTTCTTGCATTCCTAAAACAGAAGACAAATGCGATCACACACATAACATTCAATCCTGAGATTAGTGTGCCTGTCATTTGCAGAATGAGGTTCCCAGATGGTGAATTGAGTGACGCTACCCTGCACAATGGGCTAGCATCACCAAATTCAGCCTCTTGGGACCTCATTCTGCATGGCCTCATCTGCTATGGGAGACATAGACTCAGATTGAAGTTTCCAAATGGTGAATATTGTGATGTACATCCATTGGGAACCTTGATTATGCAATGTGTTGTCTGCCAATTTGGGGATATAGCGAAACTAAACTAAAAAAGAAATAGAATCTATGTGAAGACGTTTCTATAGAAATTTGATAATAAAGAAACTTTCCAGAGATGATGAGGCCAAAGCAGAATGAGGTCCCTGAATTTATTGATGATAGCCCGCTATGCAGGATATCGTCACTAAATTCACCCTCTGGGGACCTCATTCTGAAAATGGCAGGCACACTAAACTCAGGCTTGATAACATTTACAGAATGGTGAAGAAGAAACCTTTGTGCTTCGATAATGAGACCTCGGGTTTTGTTTTTTGTAAAAATTGTCCTCAACCAGAGACATGTATCTATAATTTAGCCAGCTTGTTTTGGTGTCCGAACACAGTTGCATCGCTACCGACGCTAGCGTCCAATGCACTGCAAAGAGGCAGGCCTTAAGATATGGTGCTGGTAATTTGCAGAATGAGGTCCCCAGAGGGTGAATTTAGTGACACTACCCTGTACAGCGGGCTATCGTCTGCAAGTTCACCGTCTGGGGACCTCACTTGCATGGCCTCATCTGCTTTTGAAGAACTAGACTCAGATTTAAGTTCCCAGATTATGAACATTGTGATGTGCACCCATTTTGTTAAAAAACATGACCGTCGGCAGCCATATTGGTTTTACTCTTTGAATGACTAAATCATTTGGCACACCCTACAGGCCACATCCCTCATCCTATCATCACCCAACTTCATACGGATCTTCGGGGTGATCTTTCGATGGGAGCTATCAATTTGTTCTGAAAATATTTGTTTAAAAATCATGGCCTCCGGCAGCCATTGTAGGTTTAACTCTTTGCATGACTAAATGCATTGGCCATCTCTCATCAAATCATCACCAAACTTCAAATAGATCCTCGGGGTGACATCCCATATTTTATTAAAAACATGGCCACTAGTGGCCATCTTGGAGTTCACATTTGGTGCCATGGGCATACATTGCAGCCCACATGATATCAAATCTGAACAATTATCTATGAAAAACATGGCTGCTGACAAATATCTTGAATTTCGCTCTTTGCACGACTAAATTCTTTGGCACGTCCTACAAACAACAGTTTTTCTGATTTACCCGAAACTTCACATGAATCTTTGGGGTGACATATAGATGGGAGCTCTCAAGTTTTTCCTAATTTTTTTGAAAAAAGAAAACGTGGCCATCTTGTGTTTCATATTTAAACCCATTGGCACACATTTATTGAAGAAATGTTTTGAAAATTTATAGGCATGTTTAGGATCGCCTCTAGATGGGTGGTATCAAATTTGAAAAATTTTGATTAAAAACATAGCCGCTGGCAGCCATCCTGGATTTTGCTCTTTGCATGACTAAATCATTTGTCACACCCTGTAACCATCACTTCCCATCCCAAACTTCATATGGTACTCTGGGTTGACCGCTAGTATTACTTAAACATTTATACCTTGAATTCCTTATCGGTCCATTGACTGTAATGTATGACATTATCCCCTCTCCAAGTTGAGTTTCAGTGTCATTGACACTTTCATATTTTCTTTCACCCATTGTTGATATTGTGATGGATAAAAAAAACTTATATTACTTTCATCTGTCATTTTTGACGTATAATATATATATTAACCCTTTCGTGACTGGAGCTGCGCTGGTGCAGCATTAATGATTATGTGCCAATGCATTCTCTTATATATGTGAGTCTTCAAAGAGGGAGCCTTGCATATATAAGAGAATGTACTGGCTTACAAGGTCACAGTAAATATTGTTAGGCCAAACATTATCTTATATATGTGAGGCTCCCTATGGCAGACTCGCATATATAAGAGAATGCAATGGCACAGGGTTTTTGCCATCTCCAGTCATGGAAGGGTTAACAAACAGATGATTTCTACTTGGTGTCAAGAAAATCCAATAAAATATAGTTTAAATGGCAAATATACCCTAAAACTTTCTGTCATCAGTGTCCAGAACAGTATACATATCTAGTGCACTAACATGAATGAAACAGTTACACATTAAAATGTCGTTTTTGAGAATATAAAGATTTATATTTACAAACCACTTTTGAATCAGGTTTCAATATACTGTTCCTCTAAAGCAGATCGCTTTTGACCATGCAAACATTCCCAACATACTATTTAGAATTTTCTTATATAGGACATACATGTATGCCACCTCTGTTGTAGAAACAATACAGCAAGTGGCAGTGTCACTACGTTTAAACTACTTTGTACTTAATTTCAATACAAAATTCTTGGAATTTTAAAATTATATGTTTAATTTTATATTGATAAAGAAAATCTGCACATCTGATAAATCCAGTGCAGTATTTCATTCATCTTACGGGCCACAATCATTAATGTATATCATGCACGCAAGTAATGTTCACATCTACTGATGGTCGGAAACATATGCTAAATAGTCAGATATTGCTTATAGGTCTACCAACATTATCATAGTTGTAGATTTCTGAGAGTGAATTAAATTTTTATCTGAAGAAAAAATATAGTTAGAATTTATTACACTAGAGTGGGATATGTCTGTAGCTAGCTATTGTGTACATTGAAGCAATGAACACTCATACTGAGTCAGTGCCTCCATAAAACTGTTCTTATGAATATAGATTGTCAGTTCACAATAGAGTTGCTACCCTTTAGTTGTTATAGCTAGGAGAATAACATGATTGGTTGTCTAACCATGTCTTCTAAGAATTTTTATGAATATCAATTAACTTATTTATTTTGGCAAAACTTATTTGCAATAGAAATGAAACAACAGTTGCTGCATTATGTTTTTTAGTTTCAATAGGCCCCATCTGATTTGACCTCAAATTAGTCAATAATTAAATTTTCTGTAAACCATGAGAAGAACTTAAAAGGTACTCAATCTGATCACACGCTCCTAAATTACTATTTCATTGGCTTCTGAGGTAAAAAATATTTGATTCGAGTCAAGGAACCCACCCATCAAAGCTCAGAGTGATCAGATATACATTTTTGAAGATTGTTATTTCTCGAGATGTGTAATAATATGTGGCCCAGAAACACGTTCTCAAATGGAGGTTTTCGGACAAATTTGCGGATGAAGATGGATAACTCTAAATTCAAGTAGTAATACGGTCAAATTTTGTGATAATTTAATGATAATACGGCCATATTTTATTGAACAAAATGTTGATAAATAACAAGTTTTGGAAAATTTGATATCATAGCTGACAGTGGTTAGCATTATTTTGTTGCAATAAATCGATTCTGATAACTGAAGCATATTTTGAAGAAAAATGTTGTTGTTGTATCTTGAAGGTATGGGGAACCATCTGATCGGATTAAGTACCTTTAAAACTATAAAAAATATAGGTAATATGGGTACCTCTATTTGGATATTGTTCTTTATCAAAGGTATTCATTGACTTGTTGTGCATTTAAAAACCAGGTCAAAACAAGCCTGGAAATAGTGTGTCTGATATTTGCAGAATGAGATCCCCAGAGGCTGAATTTAGTGACCCTATCATGCGCAGCGGGCTAGCACCACCAAATTTACCATCAGGGGACCACAATCTGCTTAGGTCTCAACTGCAATGCATATGGTAGACCTAAAATCAGATGGAAGTTCCCCAGTCGAAGATGGTGATGTTCACCCATTAGTCACCTCGGTTATGCAATTTATCTTCTGCAAATTAGAGGATATAGAAACTGAACAGAAGGGAAAACGTAACTAAAACAATGTTAATACTTTGTTAGATACTTTCCTTTAACTTTTCCCTTCTGTTCAGTTTCTATATCCCCTAATTTGCAGATGATAAATTGCATAATTGTTGTGACTAATGGGTGAACATCACCAACTTCAACTGGGGAAATTCAATCTGATCCTAGGTCTCCCGTCTTAGGGTCTTAAGCATAATGAGGGTGAATTTGGTGATGCTTGGCCACTATGCTTGGTAGCATCACTAAATTCAACCTCTGGGGACCTCATTCTGCAAATGTCAGACACACTATATTTCCAGGCTAGCTGATATTATATTATTATCTGGTACACTCATTGGTATATTAGTTCAAATTGATTCTTTTTGGTTGAAAGAATGTTTTTGTCTTGAAAACCAGACTGCAGACTACACAAACATTCTTTTCCCCAGACACTTGCACAAACATGCTTACCACTATACCTATAATGTTTATGATGTAGCATTTTTGAAAAGATATACAGTAATGCCCTAAATAATCGACTCCTTAACCACAGCAGAATTATTGGTAACATTTCAGGATTTAGTCGGAAATATGGTTTTTTGCCATTCATCGGAAATCTCTCACAGCTTTCCGATGAATGGCAAAAAGCCATATTTCCGACTAAATCCTGAAAAGTTACCCATAATTCTGCGTGGTTAAGGAGTCGATTATTTAGGTCATTTAGTTCAAATTGATTGTTTTTGGTGGGAAGAAAATTTTTGTCTTGAATACCAGACTGCAGACTACACAAGCCGAATCTTTTCCCCAGACACTTGCACAAACATGCTTACCACTGAACCCATAATGTTTATAATGTAGCATTTTTGAAAGATTTAGTTTTAACCCTTTCAGTGCCAGGTCCGATTTTTGTATCAACCCATATACCCTGTGCCAATGCATTCTCTTATATATGCGAGTCGACCATAGGTCGCCTCGCATATATAAGAGAATGCATTGGCCTAACAATTTTTCATCATTTGTTATTATTTTTTACAATTTTAATAATGTTTTCTTATATTCTTTAATAGACTTATTTTGTAGGTTTAGTGCCAGGGAATCTTACATTTTTCATGGGCATCAAAATTATTACTATGAATACTTGGTGATAGTTTTGAGTGATAACATGCCCCTAAGGTTTTAACCAGTTACTTTTTAAATTTGCTATAGCATGCTTAAGCATACCCAAAATAATTTCAACCCAAAAAAAAAAACATCTAAAAAAAATCTAAAAAACAAAAAACAAAATTATATTATTTTAGGGCCGATTTTACAGACTGAAAGGGTTTAAACATTTGATGCTGATATAAGCCATCTCTAAGCCAATAATGTGCACTATCCAATTTGGCACCATGATACTGCTATACAAAAATAATGAAACAGAACATATGATCCACTTCATGCGGGGGTTTCCATGGGCAGTTATTGACTTTCAAAAGATGTAGTCTGTCTGCTGTGCCATTTTCAGAATGAGGTCCCCAGAGGGTGAATATTGCTAGTCCAATGCAACCAATGGCATATTTCTAGTACTAGTAGTAAATCAGCCCATAGTTTAATCACATATTCTGAATGTTCATGGTAATAAAAGTACTAAATTCAATGAACAAGAATTTCCTTTTTATTTGAACAAACTGAAAGGTTTATGTAGTGGTGCAGTCATTTGTCAACAGTGTTCGCGCTGGACTGAAAAATCTTCTGGCTAAAAAAGTGGCCAAATGGAATTTTTAGTGGCCAAATAAAAAAAAAACTGCCTAAATGTTTTTTGGCAAAATTAAAAAAACTTTGGCCAAATTAAATCCTAATTTTCTGAGCTCAAAATTGATGGCTAAATTATATTTTTTAAATATATAACGCCATTTCGCGTCGCTGACACATGTTCGCCAACTAATCAAGTAATGGGTTGCGTTAGTTCTCATCACTATTTTCGCCAAAATAAAACTAAATAAAAATATTCTTCCATTAACAGTTCAATTTCATTTTGTGCTCATAAATGAATCTCATTTTACTGCACTTTTTTTTCTTCAAAGTACACTTTAGTCATCATTATTAATTATAATCTGATATTCTAGTAAATCCGGTTCATAATCAGCACATTCAACCAGTTTTTATTTAATGATCACTATTTTTTATCGTATAGAGGTATTAATCGGAGAGACTGATATTTCATATGTAATTAACAACTGGCGAAATTATTTCAAGTTCCACCCACCGCTGTCACCGGTAAGCAAATCAGGTGAACTTAACCAGACTGCGCTGATCAGCTGATCGGTCATGTGACCATGTTGTAGTCATGTGATCTCACTAATCAGTCATGTGACTTACCTGAGTAAATCTTTGGATACTTCCGCGATTTTTTTATATAAAAATAATCAAAATAATATCTGCTAGATTTATAATTTTCTTGGCGAAATGGTTCTTTTAGACATATATAATTTAGTATTATGAAGATTTATAAAAAAATATTTTTTGACAAATTAATTCCTTTAAGAAATTGCCCAGATACATGAATCAGGTTATTTTCCCCTTTCCGCGGAATACAAGTCCACGTTTATGGTGATGCGAACCAGCCTCGTCATTGCTGGATGGCTTATACTGGCTTCATGCACCTATCCAACTGATCCACACAAATCATATTCAGTGGATCTCAAGTCATGCTTATAGTGTTTTGAACCAGCCTCGCCATTGTTGGATGGCTTATGTTGGCTTAAGGGGTTTCCAAATCTAAGCTATGTCAGGAGGTGGAAAGTTTAGATGAACCTACACAGAAAATTACTTGTAACAGTATTGAAATTAAATTGCCATTTAAGTCTTTTACTTCAGTAATGTCCTAAATAATCGACTCCTTAACCACAGCAGAATTATGTGTAATTTTTCAGGATTTAGTCAGAAATATGGCTTGTTCCCATTCATCGGAAAGCTCTCAGTGAGAACTTTCCGATGAATGGCAACAAGCCATATTTCCGACATTAAAGACCATAGGTCGCCTCGAATATATAAGAGAATGCATTGGCCTGCATTCTTTAAAAAAAAATATAATTTTTTCTTACATTCTTTAACAATTTTTATCATTTTTTTTATAATTTGTTCTTACATTCTTCAATAATTTTTATCATTTGTTCTCATATACTTTTAACAATTTTTGCTCATTTTTTGTCATTTTTTCTTACATTCTTTATCATTTTTTCTTACATTCTTTAACAATTTATATTATCATTTTTTATAAACCCCTTAATGCACCTTGTCATCTGAGCCACTGTGGGCCCCACTCTAATCCTGTGTATAATCAAACAGAGCCTAAAAATGGAACTGAAGACAATTATAAGCTTGCACTGAGGTTTATATGGGCTATATGGAAACACTGCTCTAGTTAATCAACTCTGCTGTGTTAATAAATTACCACACAAAGTGTGAAGCATTTAGAAGCAACCTTCTAAAAATTACCATTCAAGTGTTTCTCATCACCTTTTATTACCCAAGCTCTTCACACTTAATCAGTGTTTTGTCAACGTGTACCAAACACTGAGAAAATCACCTCCATAAGTTAACTCGACTTGTTGTTTTGTGAAACAATTCTTCCTTTATGAGTATTTTTTAAAGAATTTGAGGAATTGTTTGTCATCACTATGAGAAATTCTTCTCTAATATACTCTCCGTGCATTGATTATAGGGTAATTTCATTATTGGATGGCGGTGCTTGTTATTTCGATTTGATGGCCAGTAAAATCATTCTGGTTACCTTCATCATACGGCCACCCACCTTGATTATATATTTGATCATCAACAAGTTTTGAAGTCAAGTGGTTATTAGCCTGAGTTTAGTGTGCCTGTCATTTCCGGAATGAGGTTCCCAGAGGGTGAATTTACTGATGCTATCCCGCATAGTGGGCTAGCATCACCAAATTCACCCTCTGGGGACCACACTCTGCATGGCCTTGTCTGCTATGGGAGAGATAGACTCAGATTAAAGTTCTCAAATGATGAATATTGTGATGTACACCCAATGGGAACCTCGATTATGCAATGTGTCCTCTGCCAATTTGGGGATATAGAGAAACTAAACTAAAAAAGAAATAGAATATATCTGAAGAAGTTTCTATAGAAATTTTATAATAAAGAAATTTTTAGGCCTAAGCAGAATGAGGTCCCCAGAGGGTGAATTTAGTGATGCTAGCCCGCTATGCAGGATAGCGTCACTAAATTCACCCTCTGGTGAACTTAATTCTGCAAGTGACAGGCACACTAAACTCAGGCTTGAGTGGTTACTAAGAGAATTTGCTGTTTTCCTTATGCCATGTGTTTATTCTCACAGGTATTTTTCCTTACTCAGACAAAAAATATGTATAGGGCCTACTCAATAGGTGATTGAACCACTCCTCCACTCTCTCTGAACTAAGAGTTGATTTATATTCAGGCTGTTTTTTCCTATCAATTGGCTTCCACTTGGTACCCATTAATATTTTTATGTAAAATAGTTGAATATTTTGCTAGCTTTTTTAAAAAGATATATATATACCACATGTTTATTTTTATACATGTATTTAGTAATATATTGCTATCTTTTGTCCCCTGAAAGTTTTTTTCGTGTTATTGAATTTACCAGTGTCCATTAATGTGTATTTATGTCTATGTAAAATCCATGCATATACCAGTTGAATAACAGCTATATGTTTCAATCAACAATTTCAACAGGGATTTCAATATTTTTAATACGATTTTCATGGATCAATATATTTGCATTTCAACAAATTTTGTCTTTGCCACTGAAAAGATAACCATGTATGAGAGTTTATGTTTCACCGTGTTGTGCATCATATATCTGTGATATGACCTACCTTATATGTGTACCCATACCATGTATGGTACAAATAATGCCGACATCCGGATCAAACATCCATTGTTCATCAGTCCATCTGACTGTCCGTCCATAGACAATTGCTCTACGACTTGATAACTCAAGTATTTTTCTACAGAATGTTTACACTCATACCTCTGTATATATGAGCTCTGTAGCTTGGGTCATTAACCATTATAAAGCCATTATCATTCACTAATTGGCCTCCAGTAAACTAAGTCAATGGTGCCCATGATATTACACTAAGTCAACGGTGCCTATGATATTACACTAAGTCAATGGTGCCCATGTTATTACACTAAGTCAACGGTGCCCATGATATTACACCAAGTCAACGGTGCCCATGCTATTACACTAATTCAGCAGAGCCCATGATATTACACTAATTAGACAGTGCTCATGATATTACACTAAGTCAATGGTGCCCATGATATTACACTAAGATAACGGTGCCCATGATATTACACTAAGTCAACGGTGCCCATGATATTACACTAAGTCAATGGTGCCCATGATATTACACTAAGTCAACGGTGCCTATGATATTACACTAAGTCAACGGTGCCCATGATATTACACTAAGTCAATGGCGTCCATGATATTACACTATTTCAATTGTGCCCATGATATTACACTAAGTCAATGGTACCCATGATATTACACTAAGTCAATGGTGCCCATGATATTACACTAAGTCAATGGTGCCCATGATATTACACTAAGTCAACGATGCCCATGATATTACACTAAGTCAACGGTGCCGATGATATTACACTATTTCAACAGTGCCCATGATATTACACTAAGTCAATGGTGCCCATGATATTACACTAAGTCAATGGTGCCCATGATATTACACTAAGTCAACAGTGCCCATGATATTACACTAATTAGATAGTGCCCATGATATTACATAAAGTCAACGATGCCCATGATATTACACTAAGTCAATGGTGTCCATGATATTACACTAAGTCAACGGGGCTCATGATATTACACTAAGTCAATGGTGCCCATAATATTACACTAAGTCAACAGTGCCCATGATATTACACTAAGTCAACGGTGCTCATGATATTACACTAAGTCAATGGTGCCCATAATATTACACTAAGTCAACAGTGCCCATGATATTACACTAATTAGACAGTGCCCATGATATTACATTAAGTCAACGATGCCCATGATATTACACTAAGTCAATGGTGCCCATGATATTACACTAAGTCAACGGGGCTCATGATATTACACTATGTCAATGGTGCCCATGATATTACACTAAGTCAACGGTGCCCATGATATTACACTAAGTCAACGGTGCCCATGATATTACACTAAGTCAATGGTGCCCATGATATTACACTAAGTCAATGGTGCCCATGATATTACACTAAGTCAACGGTGCTCATGATATTACACTAAGTCAATGGTGCCCATGATATTACACTAAGTCAATGGTACCCATGATATTACACTAATTAGACAGTGCTCATGATATTACACTAAGTCAATGGTGCCCATGATATTACACTAAGTCAACGGTGCCCATGATATTACACTAAGTCAACGGTGCCCATGATATTACACTAAGTCAACAGTGCCCATGATATTTCACTAATCAATGGTGCCCATGATATTACACTAATCAATGGTGCCCATGATATTACACTAAGTCAATGGTGCCCATGATATTACACTAAGTCAACGGTGCCCATGATATTACACTAAGTCAACGGTGCCCATGATATTACACTAAGTCAACGGTGCCCATGATATTACACTAAGTCAACGGTGCCCATGATATTACACTAATCAATGGTGCCCATGATATTACACTATTTCAATGGTGCCCATGATATTACACTAAGTCAATGGTGCCCATGATATTACACTAAGTCAATGGTACCCATGATATTACACTATTTCAATGGTGCCCATGATATTACACTAAGTCAATGGTGCCCATGATATTACACTAAGTCAACGATGCCCATGATATTACACTAAGTCAACGGTGCCGATGATATTACACTATTTCAACAGTGCCCATGATATTACACTAAGTCAATGGTGCCCATGATATTACACTAAGTCAATGGTGCCCATGATATTATACTAAGTCAACGGTGCTCATGATATTACACTAAGTCAATGGTGCCCATAATATTACACTAAGTCAACAGTGCCCATGATATTACACTAATTAGACAGTGCCCATGATATTACATTAAGTCAACGATGCCCATGATATTACACTAAGTCAACGGGGCTCATGATATTACACTATGTCAATGGTGCCCATGATATTACACTAAGTCAACGGTGCCCATGATATTACACTAAGTCAACGGTGCCCATGATATTACACTAAGTCAATGGTGCCCATGATATTACACTAAGTCAATGGTGCCCATGATATTACACTAAGTCAACGGTGCCCATGATATTACACTAAGTCAACGGTGCTCATGATATTACACTAAGTCAATGGTGCCCATGATATTACACTAAGTCAACGGTGCCCATGATATTACACTAAGTCAATGGTGCCCATGATATTACACTAAGTCAATGGTACCCATGATATTACACTAATTAGACAGTGCTCATGATATTACACTAAGTCAATGGTGCCCATGATATTACACTAAGTCAACGGTGCCCATGATATTACACTAATCAACGGTGCCCATGATATTACACTAAGTCAACGGTGCCCATGATATTACATTAAGTCAATGGTGCCCATGATATTACACTAATCAACGGTGCTCATGACATTACACTAATCAACGGTGCCCATGATATTACACTAATCAACAGTGCCCATGATATTACACTAAGTCAACGGTGCCCATGATATTACATTAAGTCAATGGTGCCCATGATATTACACTAATCAACGGTGCCCATGATATTACACTAAGTCAACGGTGCCCATGATATTACACTAAGTCAATGGTGCCCATGATATTACACTAAGTCAACGGTGCCCATGATATTACACTAATCAACGGTGCCCATGATATTACACTAAGTCAACAGTGCCCATGATATTACATTAAGTCAATGGTGCCCATGATATTACACTAATCAACGGTGCTCATGATATTACACTAATCAACGGTGCCCATGATATTACACTAATCAACAGTGCCCATGATATTACTTTAAGTCAACGGTGCCCATGATATTACACTAAGTCAACGGTGCCCATGATATTACACTAAGTCAACGGTGCCCATGATATTACACTAATCAACGGTGCCCATGATATTACACTAAATCAACGGTGCTCATGATATTACATTAAGTCAACGGTGCCCATGATATTACACTAAGTCAATGGTGCCCATGATATTTCATAAGTCAACGGTGCCCATGATATTACACTAATCAACGGTGCCCATGATATTACATTAAGTCAACGGTGCCCATGATATTACACTAAGTCAATGGTGCCCATGATATTACACTAAGTCAATGGTGCCCATGATATTTCATAAGTCAACGGTACCCATGATATTACACTAATCAACGGTGCCCATGATATTACATTAAGTCAACGGTGCCTATGATATTACACTAAGTCAATGGTGCCCATGATATTACACTAATCAACGGTGCTCATGATATTACACTAATCAACGGTGCCCATGATATTACATTAAGTCAACGGTGCCTATGATATTACACTAATTAGACAGTGCTCATGATATTACACTAAGTCAATGGTGCCCATGATATTACACTAATTAGACAGTGCTCATGATATTACACTAAGTCAATGGTGCCCATGATATTACACTAATCAACGGTGCTCATGATATTACACTAATCAACGGTGCCCATGATATTACACTATGTCAATGGAGCCCATGATATTACACTAAGTCAATGGTGCCCATGATATTACACTAATCAACAGTGCCCATGATATTACACTAAGTCAACGGTGCCCATGATATTACACTAAGTCAACGGTGCTCATGATATTACACTAAGTCAACAGTGCCCATGATATTACACTAAGTCAATGGTGCCCATGATATTACACTAATCAATGGTGCCCATGATATTACACTAAGTCAATGGTGCCCATGATATTACACTAAGTCAACGGTGCCCATGATATTACACTAATCAACGGTGCCCATGATATTACACTAAGTCAATGGTGCCCATGATATTACACTAATCAACAGTGCCCATGATATTACACTAATCAACAGTGCTCATGATATTACACTAATCAACAGTGCTCATGATATTACACTAATTAGACAGTGCCCATGATATTACACTAAGTCAATGGTGCCCATGATATTACACTAAGTCAACGGTGCCCATGATATTACACTAATCAATGGTGCCCATGATATCACACTAAGTCAACGGTGCCCATGATATTACACTAATCAACAGTGCCCATGATATTACACTAAGTCAATGGTGCCCATGATATTACACTAAGTCAACTGCTCGGATAAGAACAGAATTCCATTGTGCACATTCCTGCATATCAGATGCTCGGATATTGGACCAATCAAACATTATACATCCCAGGGAGGCACATTTGCTCATCAAAATAGTTCTTCACTCATTAGATAGACATACCACCCCGCTGGGAGAGGCGCACAAAACATGTGTGATATTCACAAAATATTTATTGTTGATATTCTTTGTTCAATTACATGATCATTACTGCAAATATATTACCAAAATGACAGACATATTTTTCTTAGTGGAAATGCCTCTATTGAAAGCATTATTGCCGGAGGATACATACCTGTTTATATCTTTTTATTGCTTCATGCGGTTTTGCGTTCTGTGGTGCGACTTATTTTAGCTCTTTTCTGTCAAGACCGCTGGGGTTGAGTCTGTCACATGCACTGTAAGTGTACAGAGTTGAATATTAAGAGTTGAAATTCTTTGCATAAGTTCACATATTTTACTACTACTATCAGTTGTTATATGTTACAAATTTCTAATTGTATTCAAGGTCTACCAAATTCTAAGTTCAAATTATATAGGGCAGGTTTTCACCCTTGGTCAAGTTGTCCCCAGGAGTGCCGGAATCAAACAAGGGCAAAGGGGGGGGCATGATTTCAGCAGAAAAGGGCACCCTTTCATTCAAATGTAATGTCATAAATGCCAAAGCAAAATTTTGGTAATCATACAGCATTATAAAACACTTCACTGGACCCACCTGATATTAAAGGGGTACTGTATGCTAAATCTGGTCATTTATGGGACTATCTGCTTTTATACTCAACACAATATATGCAACAAATGAATGAATTTGAGCCATAGATTAATGCAAAATACATTTGTGTGCTCTATGAACGATGCAAACAACATGATAATTATAATGAAAATGATTTTATGACTGGAGTTATAAATTCATTTTCATTATAATTACCATGTTGTTTGACCAAACTTATAGATGTGACAGCAAAATTTGAACTCCCTTGAACTGTGCTACAATTGCAAGTTAATGAGTGCCCTATCTTAAATAGATTCCCTAGCATTCCTCATTCAGAATTGTTTGAACAACAAACAACATCTGAGGTCATTTGTGTGCAGTTTGAAGAACAACAAATATGTTAGAGGTTGGTTTAATGATGCGGCTTTTAAAAGTGGATGTGGTTAGCAGGAACAGTGACTCCAGTCATGATCTTAATAAAGCTGATTAGTAGTGGTAATTGGGGGTGGAGAACTGATAGAGGGAGAGTTTAGCTTCACCTTAGGAGAGGTAATTGTTCCCAGTTTGTCAAAATGTGTTGGCCAAATGTACAGTGGATGATTATGTTTGGTATTAAACTGACTAATTGGCTTAATCCGGCTGTCATATTGTACATGCTGGCAATCCATGCTGCCGGCATTTAATTCCTTGAGTAAAAATTTTAATACCTCAATAGATTGCATACCTGCATGGTTAGAGCACTAAGTATGGCCTCGATCATATGCCTTGCATACACTGTCAGTTGTTCAGCTGTTAATATGACACAGGCCATACACAGGCCAGACACAGGCCTGACATTTGAAGAATGAGGACCCCTGAGGGTGATTTTAGTGACACTACCCCACACAGCAGTCTGGCAGCACTAACTTCACCTTCTGGGGACCTCATTCTTCTTAGGCCTTATCTTCTCTGGAAAGTATCTTTATTATCAAATTAACAGATTTTTAGTTTCTTTAGAAACTATTTTTGGAAAGTTTCTTTTTAGTTCTCTATATCATCAAATTGGCAGAATACTGATTGCATAATCAAAGTAAACATCACCATATTCACCCTCTGGGAACTTAAATCTGTGTCTAGGTCTCCTATGGCAGATTAGGCCATGCGGAATGAGGTCCCCAAATGATGAATTTGGTGATGCTAGCCTGCTGTGCAGGTGTGCAGGGTAGCGTCACTAACTTGATCCTCTGGGGACCTCATTCTCCAAATGTCCAGATTAAGTTAATATTGACTGTTCACAAGACACACCGATAGACGATAATCTTTTTCATAATTTCATGGAATCATCACTGTTGGAAGTTCCAACTTGGAACGGAATCATCTAATAAGGAATATAAATATCATTTCGCTGCAATATGTTGATTTTTCCTGGTCATTTCAAATCTTACCCAGGGCAGTGTGAAGACTACAGTATATTGTCTCTATTAAATGATGAATCAAATTTGATCTCACCCAAGTTAACCCTTTCTATACTGTACTCATTGGTGAGTAGTTCGCATAGGAAATGTTCAAATAATAAATTCAACAAAGGTCATTTGTTGAACTTATTATCTGAACATTTCCCTCCAATAAATAGGATTTCTTCTATACATGTCTTATCTGCCATCTGCTTATTTTTCATGAAAACTCCTCCAGATGAATAATAGACCATACCAATGTATACTTCTATAACTATGTGGTAGAATCCATTTAGTATAGAAAGTGTTAATGTGTGAAGAGTTTTGTGTGCCTGCCATTTGCAGAATGAGGTCCCAAGAGGGTGAATTTAGTGATGCTATCCCGCATAGCCTCAACTGCTATGGGAGACATAGATTCAGATTGAAGTTCCCAAATGGTGAATATTCTGATGTGCACCTATTTGGGAACCTCGATTATGCAATGTGCCATCTGCCAATTTGGTGATATAGAGAAACTAAACTAAAAAAGAAATAGAATCTTTGCGAAGAAGTTTCTATAGAAATTTGATAATAAAGAAACTTTGCAGAGAAGATGAGGCCTAAGAAGAATGAGGTCTCCAGGGGGTGAATTTAGTGATGCTAGCCCGCTATGTGGGATAGCATCACTAAATTCACCCTCTGGGGACGTCATTCTGCAAATGACAGGCAAAGTCACTAAACTCAGTCTTGTCTACCCTATAAATCAGTTAGCGAAGGTATGTGTGTCGTATTGGCATTTTATTTTGATTGTCACACAGCGAGCAAGACAATTCACTTCCGTACTTGGTTTTGACACACTTTTTCACAAGTTTCCACTTGAGCAGAGATTTTCTCGATAATAGACCTGTTGTTATATCGTCTCACTCTCTGAGTGACAAATTTGGTCGCTAACTGATGCATAGTCTGTGTGAAGAGTGCTCAACATTGCCACAATATAGATGGGCCATTCAGTTGGTCTAATGATAAGTAGTAATACAGAGATATTCAATTTCCACTCAGATTATATGTCTATTATTTTCTTACCTCACAATGAATGCCTTCTAGAGTATGTCAATACTTTAACAACTAGAGTATCAATATGTTGATCGAAACTTTCACTCTCATAGTTTACATAACTGTCTGGCTGTCTATAATTGAAGATTGGCCGTAACTCCCATAATAAAAGGTTCCATTTCTGAGTATTTGTCGATCGTATATTGGCAGCACTTATCGAATGTTTGTCACCAGTGAACACGAAATTGGTAACCGCTGTTAACATAACTGTTTATTCAGTGAGATTAATTATACCCCCATTCATGAAATGAAAGGTGGGTATACATTGTCAGTATTTGTTTGCATCCTATTGTCATCCACTCCATTTGCAACCCCCTTTCCTTGAGCTTCCCCACTGTTGCAAAATTTCAACCCCTAATGTTAGAAAATTAGTAACAAAAGTATACATACATGTAAATGTACTATTGGTCTGAAAACAACAAATGTCCCACTAAACTGATTAGAAAATGAAACAGTGAGAACAATTTCAACATATATGTGGTGTTAACATTCCAGATAATGTTGTGAAAGTTGTGGGGGGTTGGACACACCCTCTCCCTGTCGCCACGCCACACCCCTGCATCCACCTTGTGTAATTTTCCATTTCTTAAATCAGAATTGGCTTATTGAATCAGAATCTGTTAGAAAGAACATTTGACGAGTTATGATCCATTATTTTTTGGGTATTTTTCAGGAAGAATATCATCTACATTGACAGCCATCAGTCATCTTCATTAGAAGTTACAAAGAATCACTGAAGGACACAGTGTAGTGCAGAAGACCTCACCTTACCAGCTGAACATCAAATGAGTCGGGAACATTTAACCCTTTCATGATGAGAGCTTTCTGAAATATTGCGAAAACAATGTGCCAATGCATTCTCTTATATATGCAAGACTCACTATGGGAGACTTGCATATATAAGAGAATGCATTTGCATAACAATATTTACCTTGACCTTGTAAGCCAGTGCATTCTCTAATATATGCGAGGCTCCCTATATTGTCTTTTTAACCAAATTGACCTGAAACCCCTCCTGTAATATATAATATATTTGTTTAATCCCTTCATGATGTGAGCATTAAAGATGCTGTGCCAGTGCATTCAATTATATGTGCGAGTCTCCCATAGGGAGCCTCGCATATATAAGATAATGCATTGGCCTAACAATATTTACCTTGACCTTATAAACCAGTGCATTCTCTTATATACATGTATGCAGGGCTCCCTATGGGAGATTCACATATATAAGAGAATGCACTGACACAGTGTCTTTAATGCTGCATCAGTGCAGCTCGCATCATGAAGGGGTTAAAAAATATATATTATATATTACAGGAAGGTTTTCAGGTCAATTTGGTGGAAAACACAACAATTCTGGACAAATGGCTTCAAAAACACTAAGTTTTCAAAACATCAATTTTGTTGACAACACTGCACCTTCTTTAGGCATTGCTTTTCAAACTAACATCAACAATATATGATAAGGCAAACCCAGGTTTGCTGGGTACATGTGAAATGTCCTGAACATTTGTAAAACAACTACTGTTAACAAGTAGATATAAAAAATAGATTTGTGTTTTGATTTCATTATTAACCCTTTCATGACGGGAGCTGCGATCCATAGGGAGCCTCACATATATAAGAGAATGCACCGGCTTACAAGGTCAAGGTAAATATTGTTAGGCCAATGTCCTCTCTTATATATGCGAGGCTCCCTATCGGAGACTCGCATATATAAGAGAATGCATCGGAACAGGGTTTTCACAAAATTTCAGGAAGCTCCAGTCATGGAATGGTTAATAGTTCTTATATGGTGATATTTTGCATGTCTAAACCACTGTTATGTAAACATTACTGTTACAGCTACATTGCCGATAAAAAAGAACAATTAGTCAAATAAACACGAAAGTTCAATTAAAACACTTCTTTAAAGACATATTATGGACTTGTTCGGGTCCGTGAAACTGATATGTTAATATTCAGGCACTGTGCCAACTGGATGAATGTAGCATTCGACTAACATCAAAAATCTCAAGGAAATCGACCGTAACACTCCATAGAAAACACTGTCTGAACTACGCTCAATTGTAAATATTTACCTCTCGATTCGGGACGCAACTATTTGGCGATGAACTAACAAAACGATTTTGCCACCGAGATCACTGCATTTAATTAATATTTAAGAATGATGATGTGTGTGTTAATTTGGATATACAATGTTTGTAAAAATAACTACATTGAGTAAGATTAGTATCCATTTATATTTGATCACCCTCCTGGAGTGTTTCACATCACTTTAAATATTGGAAAAGGTCAAAGCATCACAAAATATTCTGCATTTAGAACTAAAATAGTTGAATACCAGCGTGCTCAGCGATGTTAGTTGACAAATCGCTGTCACAATAATGCTTACATAACAGCTAGTGGCTCCAACAGGTGTAATATCATTATTTTTGATAATTATTTGTATTGAAAATAAGAATAAAATTGATTTATTTTCCCACGTTCTTCTTGGTGATAATGGATATACATTCTTAGCCGTTCCATGACTGGAGCTTCCTGAAATTTTGCAAAAACCCTGTGCCAATGCTTTCTCTTATATATGTGAGTCTTTCATAGGGAGCCTCGAATATATAAGAGAATGCATTGGCCTAACAATATTTACCTTGACTTTGTAAGCCAGTGCATTCTTTTATATATGCGAGGCTGTCTATGGGAGACTCGCATATATAAGAGAATGCACAGGATCTTTAATGCAGTACCAGCGCAGTTCCTGTCATATAAGGGTTAATATTTCCCATATAGTGATATTTCGCATCTCAAATAAAAAAAAAGTTCAATTAAAGCACTATTGTAAACTTTGCAAAACGTCAAAACATTGCAAGATATTCTGCAAGAATATTTAGATCTAAAATAGTTGAATACCAGCGTGCTCAGCAATGTCAGTTGACAAATCGCTGTCACAATAATGCTTACATAACAGCTGGTGGCTCCAACAGGTGTAATATCATTATTTTGGATAATTATTTATATTGAAAATAAGAATGAAATTGATCTATTTTCCCACGTTGTTCTTGGTGATGATGGATATACATTCTTAGCCGTTCCATGACTGTATCTACGTATGTGCAGCATTGAAGATCCTGTACCAGTGCATTCTCTTATATATGCAAGTCTCCAATAGGGAGTATCGCATATATAAGAGAATGCATTTTATATATGCGAGTCTCTCATAGGGAGCCTCGCATATATAACAGAATGCACTGGCTTACAATGTTAATGTAAATATTGTTAGGCCAATGCATTCTCTTATATATACTCTTATATATGGGAGACCCAATTATATAAGAGAAAGAGTTTTCACAATATTTCAGGAAGCTCCTATCATGGAAGGGTTAATGATTTCTCATGTTTACCTGCTTAGAAGGCTTTACATCCCTTTAACCCTTTGTGTACCATAAATACTCATTGATGAGTATTTCCCCAAGGGAATGTTCACATAATAAGTTTAACCCTTTCTATACTAATAAAATTCTCCCACGATACATTGGAATAGTCTATCATTTATCTGGATGGATTTTCAAGAAAAATATGCAGACGACAGATAATAAAATTGCAGAAGTAGTTCTATTTATTTAGAGGGAAATTATCAGATAATAAGTTTAACAAACAACTTATGTTCAGCGGCAAATTTGAATTTTGAGACAATGCAAATTTTTGAAATTGGGTGGGATACGAACCCCGGCCCGACGGCGAGCGCGCCTTGCGACTCAAAGTCCGACGTCAATACCACATTGCCGCTGTGCCGAAACTTATGTTCATTTTGTTGAACTTAGTATATGAACATTTCCTAAGGGAACTACTTGTCCATGAGTATTTAGTATTGAAAGGGTTAACTCAATTAACTTATTATCTGAACATTTCCCACCAATGAAGTTGAAACTTCTGCACTTGTATTATCATGTTGTCTGTCTGCCATCTGCTTACATTCCCTGTCACCCCACCAAATGAATAATATGCCATTCCAATGTACAGTAATGCCCTAAATAATCGACTCCTTAACCACAGCAGAATTATGGGTAACTTTTCAGGATTTAGTCGGAAATATGGCTTGTTGCCATTCATCGGAAAGCTCTCACTGAGAGCTTTCTGATGAATGTCAACAAGCCATATTTCCGACTAAATCCTGAATACTTTTATCACTGAATTTACTGAAGAAAGGGTTACTATTGCCCATGTCCTGGTTTATGGCAAACTGTTCCATATACCATGGAAAATGAGATGCCTACATCATCATCACATTAATTAACTACAATCCATGCCAAGTGTTTTGAACTTCAGCCTGCGAGGTGAGCCTTTTACCACATATTTTATATCTTTATGGATGGGGAAGGGGCTGACCAGCTGTTAGCTTTTTAGTATGTGGTTATCAGATATTAATTAAGGAAGTGTGAACTCACAACCAAGCCTTAAAACCATCTTATCTTGCACTCAAGTTTCTATTTCAAGAACTCAAAACTCACTATTTGTCTCTATTCTGACTGAGATCAGGGACGACTGAGATCAGGGACGACTGAGATCAGGGATGTGGGTATCTTTTTCTTGCACTAAATTTGTTAAGGTGTCATTACACTATCTAGTCCAGCATTTTGACAGATATGAGTATTTGATCATGTTTATTGTTCCAGTCTGGGTCTGTAAATAGGCTTATTTGGTTGGTGCTTTAATTGCCTATAAGCCTACTGATTTCTGCTATTTTGATGACTTGACCTTTGTCAAGTCGGCGAGATCTATGGTACTCGCATCCAAATCTGCCAAAATTACCTCCCTGTTTTTCTATCAATCCAGAACTGTCTTGCAATTGAGGATTTTGTAATTAAAGTAAACGACAACATATAGTTTTTATAGCTCAAGTGTTTTTCATGTTGCTTCTTTTCATGAATTTCCAATGAAATAAACGAGCCCATATTTTTTATGATTAAGGGTCAAAATATATGCAAAATTTGACAAACATCAGCTCAAATAATGGTGAAAATAGGAATTTTTTCTAAATTGCAGTCATGCGACATATTTTCAGGTTGCCACATGTTGTTATTGTTGCACCCACTTGCCAATATTGATTTTTATGAAATTATGAAAGTTTTGCTATGGCTGGTTATGTTAAATAGCCCTAATAACAGTGTAACAATAACTAAACTCACTAATATTTGTCACTGTTGTGACTGGATTGATGCAACCTTGTTAACATGTCATATAATCAGACAACTGAGCAGAGGACAAAGTGAGCACAGAGCATCACATTTTAACCCTTTGAGTGCCAGGTCCGATTTTTGTATCGACCCATATACCCTGTGCCAATGCATTCTCTTTGATATGTGGACATAGGTCGCGTCGCATATATAAGAGAATGCATTGGCCTAACCCCAAAAAAAAATTAGAAAACAAAATAAAATTCATTTTTTTAATTTTTTTTAGGGCACTCTACATACCATAAATTAGGGCCGATGAGATCGGCCCCTGGCACTAAAAGGGTTTACCCATTCTATACTAAATTGATTCTCCCACTAACTCATACAAGTATACATTGGGATGATCGATTATTCATTTGAAGGAGTGTTCCCGAAAAATGAGCAGACAACAGAGAGATGAAAACATTACAAGTGTTCCTATTCATTGGTCGGAAATGTTCAGATAATAAGTTCAACAAATGACCTGAACATTTCATAAGGGAACTACTCGTCAATGAGTTTTTAGTACAGACAGGGTAAAACATTGCATCATATTGTCAACACTGTGTCAGAAACTTGCATATGTTTCGAAACAAAAAGTACATTTGTTGGCGACAAACTATTAAGAAATGGATGTTGTTTTGCTTGCATTCCATGAGAAAGTGTTCCACACATAATAATAATGATGATATGTTGATATGTTGGCACAGACAATATGTTGAAGGAATGAACTAATGAATGGTAGAGGTCTATCACTCATAAGTTGGTGCCCATTTTTCAAATAGAAACAGTAAGAAATTGGCTTTTATGGTGAAAATGAAAGGTTTGGTTCTGATTGAAACTAATTTGATTCTTAGATAATGGTTTCTTAATTTCTCTTCATTTCAGAAAGCAATTTTGTAAACATATGTGTCAACCAGTGAGTAAGTTATATCTCAGGAATTATGCTTCTTTAATAACTTGGAATTCCATTTCGCAACGAAAGTGCATAACTCCAAATTGTTTTTCAAATATGGTCCCTGGCTACTTGTCAAGCGCATATTTATTTATCTAACAACTTTGTCAAGCATCGCTGATGCATACCTCTTTTTCTTTCTACACTGTCAGATGGTGAAAAAATTTTCAATGATTTATAACATATTCACACATATTCAAACAAGGACTGCATCTTATGAAACAGAAATGGTCAGAAGCGAAAACCAAAATTTCCATAAACCTCCAACTGTGTTTTCACATCCCGTCCACGGCCATGACACATGATAGCAATTTCAGTAACGGATCCAAACAAATCTCTTTAGAACTCATGATCACCACCAAGAATGATCAGTAATAAAGGGCCACCCAGCTGGATATTAAAAGACAACATCAAATCCTGGAGTTCAAAATTGCTTGGACCCAACATCATAGAGGGACATCTGTTCATTATTAAATTCACTGCAAAAATATGGAAAATTACCCATAATGCATTGTATTTATCAATCACAGCTACACACAGTCTTGGCTGCCGGAAGAAATTTTGGAATGAGATAATAAAAAATGGAGGGATTGTTCATCTATCAACACTTGTGGGATAGCAAAGCTTGTGGGATAGAGTCATCTGTTTTCAATCCTTAGTAATATACTGTTAGTAACATTCCTTAATGACAGTGTGCCACTGATAGTATTGCATCTTGTGGGTTTCATTTAAGCCTGGTTTATTTATCTATTATGTTAGATATATCTCCATCTTTAAAGGGACATCAGGCACAAAGTCTTGATATATCTGACATTTGAAGAATGAGGTCCCCAGAGGGTGAATTTAGTGACATTATCATGCACAGTGGGCTAGCAACACCAACATCTGATGACCTCATTCTGCTTAGGCCTCATCTTCTGGGAAGTATCTATAGTTTTAAATTAACATTGTTTTTGTTACTTTTCCCTCTCTGTTCAGTTTCTGTATCCCCTAATTTGCAGAAGATAATTTGCACAATCGAGGTGACTAATGGGTGAACATCACCAACTTCATCTGGGCAACTTTATTATGGTCCTACGACTCCCATAGCAGTTGAGGTTCTCAGAGGGTGAATTTGGTGATGCTAGCCTGCTATGCTGGGTAGCATCACTAAATTTACCCTCTGAGGACCTCATTTTGCAAATGTCAGACACACTATATATCCAGGCTTGTACGGCACTCGTAGTGGGTACATGTGAAAAATCATAAAGGTTTGTAAATTCATCACCCCCATGATGAAGAACATGAAAAATAAATAGACTTTTTTCCTATTTTTAATATTACTGATAACACTCGAGTGAAGAGATTTTTCATGTTGAAACCATTGTTATGTAAACATTACTGTTACAGTGCTAGTGATTTTATTAACAAACATCACCATTTGAAATTGTTGAACTTATTATCTGAACATTTCCAAAGGAACTACTCGTCAATGAGTATTTAGTATAGAAGGGATTAAAGCAAGTAATCTCTTGTTTATGACACATTCCTGGGACAAAAATCAAACGATAATTAATAAAATATTTACATACATGGGCTTTTCATGCCCATTGAAAACATGCAGCATTAAACTAATATTTCCAAAAATCCCAACCACATCTGCTGGCCATGAAGAAAAGGAGTTTCATTAAAATTGTTTGATTCTTCAAAACTTTAAATACTCGAGGTTTCAGTTAAGTTGGAGAGTTTTTATGAAACTGCTGTTCTATGTGGTCAGCCAAATTAACATATACACAAATGTTTAGACATATCATATCATTCCGAATTGATATAGAGAGCTCTTCAAATCATGCTTGAGTGAGGTTTATATATTGAGGATATTAAATCATTTGAAGATATCTCTAAATATTTAAAGATATATGTAGATATTCTCTAAATACCTCTAAATATTTGAAGATATCTCTCAATATTTAGAGATATCTTAAAATATTATGAGATACTAGAAATATCTCAAAATATTTAGAGATATAAAGATATTTCTAAATATCTGAAGATTTAGAGATATCTCAGTGAATAATTGAATATATGTTAAATTTTGCTGGCCATAGTTATGTAGTCACTGGACGTGAACATTTCACATTTTAGTCGGCTTCGAAGTTATCCAAAATAAACTTTGAGTCTTGTACATGCATAAGTTGTATTTCTTAGTCACTGCATTCCAACTGTACATGCATTTATATTTCTTTTTTACATTACTTTTACAAAAAGCATACGTTGTATTATTCAACAGATATTTATAGCTTCAGATCTGTATTATTTACGGCTCACATTTATATTTTTGTTAGAGACACTTTAGAGTCAGTCATTTCATATATTGTAAATTTTTGTTAAATTATCATACTATTTATTACCATACCAATATCAATAAATCTGATATCATCCAAACAAGAATCAATTTTTTTACATTTTATACAACACCCCCCCCCCCCTTACTTCATTAATATTGTTCAAGTAACTGGTTAAATATATGGTAAGTGTTGGCCGTGGGTATTGCTGTTAAATAGTTAAAACTGCCATAAACATAAAGAATATTATATTTAGACAAACTTTGTTCTTACCAATCATAAATATCTCTTAAATTGCATGTTGTTGTCATGTTAGTACTCTGTGTTATGTAAACAAATGCCATGTTATGTAAACAAACAGTATGTAAAGAATATGTGATAAGCAAAACACTCACCACCGGGAAGACCCCACAACAGAACTTTGGTTAGAAATGTCATCAAGTTGTTTAAAACATTCCAGTATAGAACTTGCAAATCATCGCCTCTCCTAAAAAAATTGCCAAGGAGTTGAGTGTTTTGTTTATCGCTCACTTTTTACATGCTGTATATAAACAAATGCTCGGCTCACATAAAGTGTGTTTTGTGGATAATATCGCATTCATACTATCATTATACTATACTATTACTATATTTTTTAGGAAATTTTCATAATTTGGTAACTGTTATTTCTAAATTATAACCTACTAGAAGGTGACCCGACTTCGTCCGGGCTTTGACCTTGAATTGTCCATTTTGAAGGTCAAGGTCAAGTGGGGTCACGATTTGACCAGTACAAAACACTGCCCGGACAAAAGTACCCGACAAAAGTACCTGTCGAACTCCATTCCGAATTTACCTCGAATGGATCATTTTGAAGGTCAAGGTCAGGTCGGGGTCACGACCCGACCCGCCCAAAACACTCAGTGGACAAAAGTAACCCCACGTATCAAATTTCGTCGAAATCCCATCAAAATTGGCGATTTGACCTTGAATTGACCAGATTTCAAGGTCACATCGCGCGGGCAAATGAATATGCTTATGAGACTCCCCATACGAAAGTTCCCCCACATACCAAGTTTCATCGAAATCCCGTGATATTCAGGCATTTGACCTTGAAATGACCCGATGTCAAGGTCACGTCGCACGGGGAAATTAATAGGTTTATGCCACTCCCGGACCGAAGGTACCCCCACATACCAAGTTTCATCGAAATCCCGTGATATTCGGGCGTTTGACCTTGAAATTACCCGATTTCAAGGTCACGTCGCACGGGCAAATTAATAGGCCTATGCCACTTCCTGGCCGAAAATACCCCCACATACCAAGTTTTATCGAAATCGGATCGCCCGTTTTCGAGTTCATCGCGAACACACACACAGACAGACAGATCTTCCAAAATATATAATAGATAACGAAGGCCATCCGTGCCTTTAAATAAAAGAACTTGGCTTGACTCAATGTTTGACTGGGAAAATTCAACTGTTTCTTATGGTACATTTACACGCTGGAAACTTTTCCAGGCAAATCAACAAAGAGGTCTGTAGTATGAAAGACAAACAACTTATAAATACACATGCCCCACAGATTAGAATATGTGAAGTGAGATATATGTAATTTTAATTACACAACTTATATTTTGTAAAAAAATAGCTTTTAAATGTTAGGCAATTGTGTTTTAACTCATGGCATTTCATTGCACTAATAAGCGATAAAACAGCTGAATACAAACACTCTGTTATTCGAAAAATATCAGTCAAAATTTGCAATAGATATCCAGCAATGAAGAATTTCATAAAAATTTGCCAGTCAATTATGCCCTGTGTGTGATCGCAGCATTACAATTGGTCAGTGGGTTATACAGGTAGGTGCATTGGAGTGATTTCCTACTGAAAAGTACCACTGTATGGTCTTTCCATCAGCAATAAAATGCCATCATGACATGGCCATTAAGGAGGGACAAGCCTAGATAATTAAATTTGGGATAAGTCACTTCTCCCTGTTAGCTTGTTAGGGAGAAATGGACTGTTATCAGGGTGAAGTCATAAAGGCTGAAGTTTTAACCCTTTCACGAAGGGAGCTGCGTTGGTGAAACATTAAAGACCCTGTGCCAATGCATTCTCGACCATAGCAATTTGTAATAATTTATTCTTACATTCTTTAACAATTCTTTCCATTTTTTCTTGCATTCCTATTCAATTTTATCATTTTTTATATTTTTTTCTTACATTCTATAACAATTTTTATCATATTTTCTTATATTCTTTAACAATTTTATCATTTTTTCTTACATTCGTTATTAATTTTTATCCTTTTTATATGGCCGTTTGAAAAAAACGGTCGTATTATGTAAATGGGTTGTCCGTCCGTCCGTCCATTCGCGTTTGGTTTCCGAATGATAACTTTAGATTGAATCGAGTGAACTAAACCAAATTTGGTATGTTAGTTTACCACACCAAAATACAGATCAAGTTCAAACATGGGTTTCGTCCGCATGATTTTGACTGAGTTATGCCCCTTTTTGTCCGCCGACCCAACGGGTTCGGAGGACTATTATAATCAGCCTGTGCGTGCGTGTGTGCATCCGAGGTTTCCGGATGATAACTTTAGTTAGAGTGAACCAAATTAAATTAAATTTGGTATGTGGGTTTACTAGCAGAAAAGACAGGTCAAGTTCGAATTCTGGTTCCGTCCGCCAATTTTCACCAGAGTTATGCCCCCTTTTCGACTTAGAATTTGACCGTCTGTTAACATTTTTGGTTTCCGACCGATAACTCCAGTTTTGATTATTTGATCTGAACCAAAGTTGGTATGTGTATTTCCCAGCTAAAGATACAGGCCAAGTTCGAATATGGGTTCCGTCCAATTATTTTTACATGAGTTACGGCCCTTTTTACTTAGAATTTGACCGTCTGTTAACATTTTTGGTTTCCGACCGATAACTCCAGTTTGGATTATTTGATCTGAACCAAAGTTGGTATGTGTCTTTCTCCCAGCAAAACACAGGTCAAGTTCGAATTCGGATTCCGCCCGCCAATTTTCACCAGAGTTATGTCCCTTTTTTACTTAGAATCTTTGCCAATTTGATGTTTCCAGATGATAACTTTAGTAAATGTGTACTGAATGAAATTAAATTTGGTATGTAGGTTTACTAGCACTAAAGACAGGTTTTTATGCGCAAACAACGGTCGTATCAAGCCAACACTTAGAGGCGGACATGAGGTCTACCGACCTTTTATTCGACTTAGATTTTACCTGATTTACGGTTTCCAAATGATAACTTTAGATTGAATCAAGTGAACTGATCCAAATTTGGTATGTTAGTTTACCACACCAAAATACAGATCAAGTTCGAATATGGGTTTCGTCCGCATGATTTTGACTGAGTTATGTCCCTTTTTCGACTTAGATTTTACCTGATTTGCGGTTTCCGGATGATAACTTTAGATTGAATCAAGTGAACTGAACCAAATTTGGTATATTAGTTTACCACCCCAAAATACAGATCAAGTTCGAATATGGGTTTCGTCCAAATGAATTTGACAGAGTTATGACCCTTTTTCGACTTAGATTTTACCTGATATGCTCAGGCTGTTTCCAGATTATTGTGTTTTATTTTTGTTATTATTTCGTCTTAAGTCAAAGGTTTCAAACAAATGAATTAAACCTTGCCCCACTCTACTCCAGAAACGGGCATATTATGCCACGCCCCGACGGCGTGCTCTTGTTTATTTGAGACATGTGTATGTTACAATTCATTCTGCTGTATTCTGAGAACTGAACTGTCAATATTCCTTTGAAAATTGTCTAGATCAAGCCAGAATGAATTGTAACTGACATAACAAAACACTTCAATAAAAAATAATAGATTTAATTGAGAAAATACACGTGTCGGCAGCTTTCAGACATAGCGTTGCAGCTTGGACACACCCTTGTTTCCAGATGTGGGGTTATCAAGTTTTCTTGTGTGTGGGGGGAATTTCGTGGTATTTCTCGCGCGCTAACTAGTCCTGCTGACTCCACGGGTGGTCCCGAAAAAACAATAGAGACCTCTAAGTACCACTACTTATTCACAGAGTGTGTTTAAAGAGAAACTAATTTGAGACTATTATACCTAAGTCGTTGATAGACCCGTAGCCTCTGTGAAGCCTTTCTACAGATCCACCACTTCGTACAGAGCGGCATTGTTAAAGGTTGACCTATGACATCATCGTTTAAGGGTTTCGACCACCTGGCACTTGTGCTAACCGGTCTGTTGATGATTAAGGAGCTTATTATCCTGCCAAAAATCGAGTATGTGTTCACTGTTCATTCAGGATATATTGATAGAAGACTATCTTAGTATAGGCTTTATTTGTCGCCCAGTATCTAACAGAAGGTTACAATTCACTAAATGATTTGCATAGACATCAGTGTTAACAAATCCCGATGCCGATGGCACGTTTGACGCCACAACCGTCCAACCTGGCTACTCTCGAGGAGAGTAGCGAGATTGGACGGTTGTGGCGTCAAATGGCACGTGTTCGCAGGAAAGGGTATCAAAAATTAAATAACGTCCTTTTAGACGGACGAAAATGTGCCCAAAAGTACCTGTCAACGTATTGTGTCACACTGCCGTTTTGACAAACGTCACACTACCCTTAAAATGGAGGGACAAATTACATCGAAAAAAAACACCAACACCTCCCATAAATTATTCGTCAATTTGACAGCCGTTCACCATGTGGCTATATTTGATGTTTCTCGTCGGGAAACATGTTTGTGCATTTTTTTCGTGCACTTTTCATCCATGTATCATTGACCATTCAGCTGCCAAGATTTTTTTAATGCTGATCCCAGCTTCGGGGTGCCAGGGGAAATCATTCTACTAATTTGTATTTGGTATATTATAACCAGTATATCAGCTATATGCATTTCAACATTATTTTTCGGATGTCAATTCAATTAGTAAGGGTTAGAGCATAAGAGAATAGTTCTATACCAGAATCAATCGATTTCGAAGACGAGATTTATTCTGGTATAAATGCTCAGATCAACTTGGAGCACAATTGGCCGCACATGATGGGGGATTAGCTGGAAATCTCATTTGAGTGTTTGTTGAGCACGATCACAAGGGTCCGTGAAATTTATTTTTAATTTTATTATATTATTTAAAAATAATATAATAAAAATAAAATTCCCGGACCCCTGTGACCACGATACACAATACAACCCGTGCGCTGGCCGATATTGAACACGCCTTGGGGGGGGGGGATCGGGGAACTATTGTAACAATGGGACTGTGCTGTAGGATTACCTCACTAAACAAGGTAGATCATGTTGTAAAATTAATCAAGGGTTGATAGGAATGCTACTAGATCGAGGGTAAGTTCTAAACTACTGGTATGGACACAAGCGATGCTATTGCTTGTGTACATTTTTTGGAGTAAGCCACAGGAGTTCTAATGGTATGTCAACTAAATGTAAAGAAGGGAATCGGTAGCTAATTGTGGCGGAGTATTGAATTCGAAATTTTGCTCACATTTAGGTAGTGTATGTATGCCATATGATAGCAACGATGGAGTGTTTTGCAAAAGGTCTAATTATTATAAAATATAGTTATAAATCACAGCAAGAACACTATCATCACAGCTAACAGATGGGAGTAAAAAGATCGTAACCTGATGTGTATATTATATTCCACCAGAATGCGGAATGTGGTCTTAAAGGTACGGTTGGCCTTGGCGGTGGGTATCCTGTGAAAATATTTCCAACCGTCAAAAATCGCCACAAACAGAAAGAACATCACAATGTAGACAGACTTTGTCCGTATACAAATAAGAAATATCGCATAAACAGTATGTTATTGTCATATGGTTGACCATTGTTATGTAAACAAAAGCATAAAAAGTTACTTTTCTGGTGTTTGTTTATATTATAATGGTAAACATAAAGAGCGTTCTTTGTGGGTGAATTCCTGATATGGAACTAATAAAAAGCGTTTATGCCATTTGTGTGTGATTAGCCAGTAGCATTGTGCCGTCTTCTGTAACACAATCAGGCTCTTTCTTAGGTAAAATATAGTAGGTCTTTATGATAACATGCTGTTTACGCGATGGTCTTGGTATATATGAACGAAACTGTATGCGTTTTACTGTTTTTTTCTGTTTACGGTGATTGGAACAAATATGAATATTTTCGATAACTAAGGCCTCACGTGCCTTTAATAATTTAGAAAATAATTTCGAGCGTATGAAAGATGCCGAATGAAATTATAGCCAAAGGGTTTAATTTAGACATTTATATAGTATACATGTATGTTGCAGAAGGAGAGGGAGTATGTAGTCTATGAATTATGTATATAGTGTTCAAAGGTCAACATCTCACATATATCATCAGTTCCAGTAACCCGGTGGCGATTCCTCTAACCCTTTACCCAACAGAAGGGCCCTGTGCCAATGCATTCTCTTATATATGCGAGTCGACCATAGGTCGCCTCGCATATATAAGAGAATGCATTGGCTTAACACATTAAAAATTATAAAATTGTTAAAGAATGTAAGAAAAAATGGTAAAAAGTGTTTAAAACAGATTTTTTTTAGGCCAATGCATTCTCTTATATATGCGAGGCGACCTATGGTCGACTCGCATATATAAGAGAATGCATTGGCACAGGGCATAACTGTAACTATCACAATGTGGTCAAGGAGCCGGTTCCAATGATATCCATATTTGTATGGTTTTATTGAGACAGACCCAAGATAATTTAGGCTGTTGAAGCTTTATTTGGCCGGTTTGTTGGGTAAAGGGCTAAGGGAAGAACAACCGCTTTTCGGCACTTAAACAATGTAGATCATGCAATGACTCCTAATCTGGTTAGGTTCGTAGATATCATATTTTACCAATTCAAAACTTGGAAACTTGCTGATGTTCTGATGGGGAACTCTGTAGCATTGAAAAACGTGCAACTTTCTGTATATAATTTGGAGTATAAAACAGTAATTTTGTTCCAGAGACACCAGGCAACAATAGGAACTGGACGCTCTTTATTAGACACGGTCATCGGAATTTTTGCTGGGCTGACGACAAATCAAAACGTGTTAAAACTTCATATTTTGAACACCAATATATGGTGACCAAAACGTCGTGAATATTAATGAGATCATGAGTCTGATCTAATTACTTGCTGGTACAGAAAACGTACATATGGTGGTTTAATGGTGTCAAATCGTACAAGGCGTCTTTAAATGTGGTGGTATAGCATATTCGTTGTTGGTGTTGGAATCGCTGCCGAGACGAGATAGGACAACTTGAATATAGTCATTTGTCCAGTTGAGATAATAAGCTTTTTTTTCAGGCATAAATGTGAGTCATATAGCACACCTTCATAATTAATAAATATGCTAGTGTTACCCATTGATACAGCCGGTGGATTCAAGTAGGAGCGAGCAATGATGTATCTTTTCTCATATCACACAACCACAATGAGCTATATGAATATCAATACAAAAATCTACATCTCGCCAGCGTTAATTCGATAATAGAAAATGCGGCCAAGCCTATATATACACGTACAGTAATGCCCTAAATAATCGACTCCTTAAACCACAGCAGAATTATGGGTAATTTAGTCGGAAATATGGCTTGTTGACATTCATCGGAAAGCTCTCAGTGAGAGCTTTCCGATGAATGGCAACAAGCCATATTTCCGACTAAATCTTGAAAAGTTACCCATAATTCTGCTGTAGTTAAGGAGTCGATTATTTAGGGCATTACTGTATATATAGAGGCGGCATCGCCGGTGTGATAGGACGGTTTGGGATGTGTTTCACCCCTTCAACTCCATGCCAAATGTTCAATAGTTTAAATGTTCGTGCTTGAAACATATTGGCTGGCAATCGGTAATATTTAGTCTGGGCTAGACGAAGTGGGCACGGGTTCAAACTCCCGACATGTGCGTTTAATCGGGACAGATTTCAAGCCTGCATAATCTCAATCAGCCAATACGATTCGATAGCGAAAGATACTAAATCGGGGTTCACGATTAGATAGCGATTGATATACGCCCTGTCACTAACTCGATGCCGTATTGGATCCACCACGTCCGGTTCCGTGGTTTTAGTGCTACAGATCAAAGTTCTGGAGTAGCGTTCCATATATGGAAGTCATGAATAATTAAAAAGCTCCATATATGGAAATGCTACTCCAAAACTTTGAGTTGTAGCATTAAAACCACGGAACCGGACTGGAAGAATCTCTGAAACCACGGAACGGAGCTGGATGAATCCAATACGGCCGCGAGTCCGCGACCCAGTGATCTCGCTTATGAAATCGTAATAACACATGGCACTCGAGGTTAGGATTGAAGCTGGAATTATCGACGAAATAACAGAGATGTCCGAAGAAGAGCTTTTAAAGAGCGCTCACTGAAGTTTGAACAATTAGGAGTTAATCACTTCGTTTTTGTTAAAATTGATATAGTGTTCTGTTAAAGGCCCACTTAATTTTCGAATCACAAGATCACAATATAAAAAACATATTCCATATTATACACCATTTGAAAGAGGAAGCTCCAAAACATTGTATTGTCAACTGATCTGGTCGAATAAACTGGGGACATGTTGTTTTTGTTGAGGTACCGATGTGTGTTCTGTACTTAATTTTGATCCGGACTGTACTGTAGATGATATTATGATCAATGGAAGAGGAATAACTCCATCTCTTAGTTTCAATTATGATGCATTCTGGGTTGACAACGGGGAAGTGTTTGAATGAATCTGAAAATCTCTATCGCTTTGTGGACACGTACTCCTAGGCCACAGCTGTTCCGCATTCTGGTGGAATATAATATATTTTTGGTTCCCCTTCCAAACGGTATACATAATATGGAATATGTTGTGTATAATGTTATCTGGGCATTCGAAAATCAAGTGGGCTTTTAAGTTTGATATCTCCGAGGCACGACATATGCTCGAAAAATTTGAACAGGTTTACAGGCGGCACACTCAAGCATAAGAACCCGGTGGCTCCAGTGCGAAAATTGTGCAAATTTGATAAGCTCCAGTGCGCACATCCGAAATTAATTTCGATACTGCACACATTTCATCTAAAACTTATGTAAATAATAGATGTTATAAACGAGAAAATTGACCTAATTTGCCTAATGTGTGTGCGTTGATCTCTTGGCATAGCAAATATATAGCAAAATACCACACGAAAGCTCAACAGCTTTAACACACGCAATTTGAAAACAGATGTCCGGCTGTACGTCCGTCCGTCCGCTCATATATCTCTGCCATGTGTTAACGGATCTTAATGAAATATGGTTCGCAATCACAAAAAAAGTTCAGAGAAGATTTTCGCATTTTCCATTCTATTGTTATTCATCATTTTGTATCTGAAATCAGGTTCCGCCCACCTCTTGGTCAGCCTTGTGCATTTTCTCTTGTACCATGCATGCATGTATTGGCGCGATTATTTGTACCCAATCATTGCGTCTCGGTCGCCTAATATAAATTCAAATTACAAGAAACTATAACACTATATCATAAGTACCTTCAAACGGGGTGTTCGTCGATCCATTAGAAACAATTTAATAGCCACGTGGATCTCGTGAAGCATCGACTTCAACAGAAAAGCACTAGAAACAATGCCGCGATGACGGTGAACTTAAGATTGTAGAGCATAAATTCCATTGATAATGCTATTAAATTTGTCATAGAAAAAGCCCTGGATAAATTAGGATGTTGGGGAAAATACTAAGAATTGCAGGTTTAATAAATTCAATGGAACAAGAACCGCTTTACATAAATAGAATGGTCTTTTATTGACGAAAAACATTCATTTGTTATATAAACTAATTGCCTTGATACTTCTCAGAATCAATTATAATATCCGTGTCTGTCTGACTTTTTCTCAGAGGGACCTCACGATTGCGCACTGCATGGGTCGTCGATTATGCGATTTCGTGCGTATTTAGCAGGAGTGGTGGTGATTGGTTGGAATATCAAAATATCAGACAGTTGGTGGGCAATTTCAACTAATGTTGTGCATCATGGAGTTTCGAACTGTTGAAAGTTAACCGAACCCACAAACTCCCCGCCCACACGTCCCTGCCACTGCTTCCACCCTTTCTGATATATAATACACACCCACTTGGTCCCACATACGGTTTTCGCAGGATCATTTAACCAGAGATGACATAAATATACTTCGGCAGGAAGGAAGACACTCCTCGCATTTCTTCAGCCGACCCATCTTCGATTGATTAGTTATGATTTATGTTGCTTTGATGACAATTAAGTATAACTCAATCATGAGTGGTAAATGTGGGCGTCTGATAAAAATCGATAATCTAAGGTGGCATTTACACTATATCGCGCAACTATTCTTCGTCGATAAAAATCGATAGTGTAAGGTGGTGTTTACACTATCAGCGCAACTATTCTTCATCGTTAAAATGAGTGCGTTAACACCTTTATCGAATTGTTCATTCTTCAATGACGATTGACGAGCTTCCTATATCCTTTAGCTCATGCCATGAATCTCTACTCCGGTTAACGCCCGTATAGAGATCATAATCCACCAGTACAAAACCTTGGAACTTTTTGAAGTTTTGACAGGGAACCTTATAAAGTTGAAATAATAACGCGGGGGATATATTTCTCAGATATTATTTGTTCCTTAATAATGTACTTCACTGTCGGTGAAGGTCCCAACTCGAAATTTCACGATGTAAGTGAATTTGTGAGCGATTTTGCTTTGCATCGCTTACAATTATGGAATTTTTCCTGGGTAATTAATTCATGTTATTTTGCGAAATAGGCTCACAAAGTCACAGAAAAACATGCAATTTGGAGTAGGGACATTCACCTACAATGAAGTACATTATTAAGGATAAAATAATAACTAATAAATATATTCCCTGCGTTATTTTTCGATTTTATAAGGTTCCCTGTCAAAACTTCAAAAGGTTCCAAGGTTTTTGTACTGGTGGAATATGATCTCTACGGACGTTAGCCAGAGTAGAGATTTATGGCATGATCTACATATCCTTATGTGGAACTTTCTCAGATGGCTAAACATTTGAACCCCTCCTTACATTCTGTTATAAAAGTCGCTCATTCAAAAATGGTATACACTATTTGGAGGCTCAGACGAACCGAATCAATTCTTTCTAACTTATCTCCTTCGAAAAAAACAGTGTACATATGTATAGAAGATCGCGCTGTGATTTTACAAAATAGTCCCTGTCTCGAATGAATTATTTCACGTCACTTGTTCAATCAAGTGATTATATTCTGTTAATTATATTCCACTACAGACATCTGTTTCACCAGAAATCCGAATACTATATCGCATTATACCCATGCATGACACAATAATTTCGATAGCGTGCTAGTTAAAGTGACAAAATTCACTATATATATAGTGAAAATATCGTTTAAAATCACTCGAGAAATCAAGGTAAATGGTTCTAATATTTCACATCGACCGTGTGCAACCATTTAAAGTCCTTCTTTCTCACGAAAGGACGCATGCTCAGACAACAATATTAAGATTCATAAGTCAGACATCACAACTATAAGGAACTGCTATACAAGGGTTCGTAATGAACCCTTCCATTTTCCTCTGCGGCCATTTTGATCGTCAACGACATTACAAATTTGGACCGGCATACCGGAACGATCTAACATTTGCGGGAATCCTTTGAACCAACACAATTTTTTTCTAAGTTACATCTATGTATCTATATGTTGTTTGTGCAAAATTCTTTCGGCATATATGTATAGATACGTATATACCGTATAATATATACGTTCTGTTATCCCTCCTTCTAAAATACAACAGACACCAGTGTGCATAATGTATAAGTTCAAAAGAGCCAGGTCTGTTTAATCAGTTTATAATAGTCATTCCAAACTAAAATATGGTTATTTCGGCCAATTTGGCCGGTTACTTCATGTGAGTTTTTCATCTGACGTGTGTGTCGGAATAATGATATGGAGGATTTATGTAAATGTTAGCCCAAACTACATTTCCAAGTAACGATGGTTTTGTTGTTTATTTTGAGGAATAATACCGCGTCAGATGAATTCAGCCCAAATATGTTAACAGTTGTCGTGTAAAACATTCGGCAGTAAGTTAGCGTTATTTAGTATTTGTGGATGTCCTTTAACATGGGGAAAATAGACTACTGCGCTTGAACGAGCATGTGAATTGTCGTTTTTAATGTATAGCAACTTTATAATCAATAACAGAGGCATTCTCTGTCAAATAAGGTCGCTCTATTTACGATACCAATTGGGGAACTTTGTAAATTAAATTACTCGTAAACTTAACCTGCTGCAAATAGAAAAGGTGTCGGAATCGGCGTACTCGCCCCATGGGCTAACTCGCCCAATCGGCGCGTGCCAACTCGGAATAAAAGGCCAACTCGGAATAAAAGATGCATACGGGGTGTTATATGGCGTTTGGTCCGTTGTTTCTCAATGAATATTATTGAAATTTGGTGTATATGTCCGGGCTGGGACATGGAATACAACAACGTTTGAATTGTTTTTAAATTTACAAATTTGTTGATTTTATTCATTTTGTTTTCGTTCTGAAACACACTGTAAAGTGTATATAATATAATAACGAACACGAGACATACATAATTTATGAACTGTTAACAAAAGATATCAAATTCAATACATGACAAAGATGACTCAGTGGAGTTTATAAAGTGAACATAAAAACATTGAGGTAAGAATCTTTTTAAGGAATTCAACTTTATTTAATGATAATAAACACATAAATTAAAATAACAAACATGAGACATACATGATTTATAAACTGTTAACAACAGATATCAAACTCAATACATGACAAAGATGACTCAGTGAAGTTTATAAAGTGAACATAAAAATATTAAGGTAAAAATCTTTTTAAGCATTACTAAACCGTTTAGCACAGTCCACTTCACTCATCCGATCATCACTAAACTTAATATTTATCTTGATATTGATCTATCAGATGAGAGCTATCAAATATTTTTTTAATTTTATAGGAAAAAATGGTCGCCAGCGGCCATATTGCATTTACGTTATATGTTATCGCGTCATGTCGATATCTAGTATTACTTAGAAATTTCACCTTTCCAGATTCATAATTGCTCCATTGACTGTAACAGATGGAATTATTCCCCTCTTCGGATAGAGTGTCACTGAAACTTTATTTTGTCAGACTGTCTGTATAGTCACTGATTATATATGGCAATAATCTGTAATAAGATGTAGCACTATTTTATTTTATATTTACATGCAGTGCTGTTTTTATACAACAATTATAATCCCCCCCTAGATCATCATGTGATCGACCATACATCGCGCGAGGACCTGGTTGAATTAAGGGGGGTTTTTATGGATAACTTCTGTCCTCAAGCTAGATTATACTTATGACATTTAATGGCATGTTTCTAATATGGAGGGTTAGATATGCGTGAGACACCACCACTCTTCAATTCACACCAAGTTATCAGCTGTCATATTCGGATATTAGAACCCATAGCCATGATATATGGTTTATTTTGTGTATACTAGTAATATTGTTATTTTCAGTACCTTTATATACCAGTACTGTGTATAACAATGCATATACATTAATCCATGTATACATGTATATTGATTCAACGGATTCAGTGGTTTTGTCCATCAGTCTATCAAATTTGCGGGGAAAACATGGCCACAAGCAGTACACCCTGTTAAATTTCGAATTTGAATCAATTGGCGCACCCTGCAGCCAGCTTTTATTGGAGAACTTTTTCTCATGTGGATAGTTTGGGTCACCGCTAGATGTGAGCCATGTTTTGTTCTCAAGCTGTCCTTGTGAAGACATCACTGCCAGCGGTGATCTTGAATTTTACTATTTTTATGGCTAAATAATTTGGTTGATCCTACAGACGACACCCCTTGTCCGATCGTCACCAGATTCCACAATGATCTTCTGGATAACCAGGGGGCGAGTAATCTAATTTTCCCGAATTTCGTTAAAAAACATTACCACAGGCAGCAATTTGGTATCTTACTGTTTGATCCTCTTTTGCGTGACTGAATTGTTTAGCAACTGTACAGTCATATCCCTCATCTGATAGTCACCACACTTTATATTGATCTTCGGGCTGACAACTAGATGGGAGCTATCGAATGCTTTGAATTTTTTTGGAAAACATTGTCGCCAGCAGTCATCTTCTATTTTGGTTTTTATATACATGTATATCTCTTCATTCGGATAGCCAGTATTACGTAGGTACTTCAACTTTCCGCATTCCTGTCATCATTTGAAATATAAAAATTTACCTGATACCATGCACCCTTCAAAATTTGTTTCGTCGTATCTATTTTAATGACCCGTATGGTAATATTGATACAGATATATTTGTCAAACATTTCTTTGTACAATATACAGGTATTTAGTTTGTAACTAAATCTAGAAATATATAATAGTAGCTGGTGGACCCTACTTCGTCCGGGATGTTCCCCTCTGATTTTCGGAGAATTGCGCGATTTAACCTTGAATTGACCATTTTAAAGGTGAACGTCATGTCGGGTCACGATTTGACCCGCCCAAAACACTCCCCGGACAAAAGTACCCGTCGAAATCCGCCCGGCTTTACCCGATTTGACCTTGAATTGACAATTTTGAATGTCAAGATCAGGTCAGGGTCATAATTTGACCCACCCGAAACACTCCTGGGACAAAAGTAACAGTAGGTATTATATTTCGTTGAAATACTTCGTTTTACCAGATTTGACCTTGAATTGATCTTTTTGAATGTCAAAGTCAGGTCGGGATCAAGATTTGACCCGTCCAAATAGTCCAGAAACATGCCTACATCAGCACGTTCGAGAACATGGTTCCACGTGAAATTGGACCCGTCAATATTGCTCCCGGGATCGAAGTAGTCCTACACACAAATTTTTAGTCGGATCGGTCAAGGTCCAGAAACATGCCTATGAGCGAGGTCAAGTTGACACGTTAAATACCAAATCCGAGTCGGATCAGTCGAGCAGTGTTAGAGTCTATAACACATACACACATGCATTCATGCATACACACATACATACAGACAGGTGTTCCAAAATGTATAATCGATAGCTACAACAATTCTATGGTAGATAGTTCACGGCCGACCTGATGCATGCATCTTAGTTTTCTTGTAGTATTTCATATCGATTATCGTACCACCATGTGCGTCACGTAAAGTCTTTCTATTTCACGGGAGGACGGATGCGCAGATAAGATTATTAAGATTCATAAGTCAGACCGCGCAGTGAAAAAACCCTAATAAAATGGCTGGTAATGAACGCTTCCATTGAAATTGGCGTTGGGACTGATTTTCCTCTGCATGCGGCCAATTTGATCGTCAACGACATAAAAAATTTGGACCGGCATACTGGAACGATCTAGAATTTTCGGCAAATCTTGTGAACCAAATTTTTTGTCTTCTAAGGTATACATGCATGTTTATCTTCGTTATGTTAACGAAATCCTTTCTGTATATATAGTTATAGATACGATATGTGTTCTGTTATACCTCCTTCTAAAATGCAACAGACAACAGTGTACATAAAGTATATATAGGTTCAAAAGAGCCAAGTACGCTTAAACGGACATGGCTCATTCGAACCTCCAAATTTTGTCTACGTAATTTGGAGGGACGGATACGACAGGTTGATAGATACACGGAATATTGATATGCCGGCTTTATATATGCTTTGACAAACACTTGCCAAAGTCACAACCATTTAATTTGTTTTGCCCAAACGCTCTTTATTGCTACCATATCAGGAATATAATAACACGAAACGCTCTTTTCTGTTTCATATGTCGTGCAAATGGCTGTTTTTTGTTTGGGACCCAAACACCGCGTTCACAGTTGCATATTTCATTACTTCATTGCGTCTTTTGAGTTACAGAATGCTCGTAGAAATGTATGTTAAGATATTTATCGACCTATTTCGATACCGAGAAAAATTCAAAAGCGAATAATATTATTCGTATTTTGGAGCGCCAACCCGCCATGTGGCTTTACTATGCAAGTCATTACAAACTAAAGTATGGTTCTAATATTTCATATCGAAATATCGATTATCGCACCATGTGCGTCACTTAAAGTCTTTCTATTTCACGGGAGGACGGATGGGCAGACAAGATTATTAAGATTCATAAGTCAGGCCGCGCAACGAAAGAACCGCTAATAAAATGGATCGTAATGAACGCTTCCATTGAAATTGGCGCTCTGAGATTATTAGAACAATGGTCTGGTTGGTGGTAGATGATGATGGCTTTGTTCATGCCTCGTTTGTCACGCTCGTTGGCTTTTGACATCGTTCTAAAGACTGAATCAACTATCAGACATGCTGTCGCCACGGATGGAGTTTTTTCTTTGCGATTTTCGCTTCATCTTTGTGATTAGGTGCCAGACAGATGAACATACCCGGCCGAGTATCGAATCGACAATTCGCTATTTACCAACCAGGAATGTCTTCATCACGCATTTACAAGCAATGAAATTATACTGCGTTGCAGTACAATAAGCTTTCCGGCCTCTTAATTGGTCGACAGTTTGGCACGAGAGTTCCGGTTACACTGCTAAAAATTTGAAGATATATAAACGTGTCACATGTTTTATTAAAATTGGTAATGTTTATAAATATACGGATCATGTGTTTATTTGTAAAATATGAAATCGCTAGTGTTTATAATAAAACACTCGACATGTTTTAAACAGTTGCATTACTATCTTCGACAGTGCAGCACTGTAATTTAAAATCTGAATACAATTGTCCAATTTATTAATTCAACTACAAATTAATTTTAAAATAAATATATGTGGTAATAAATGTTCTTAGACAAATATGTATGGCTAATTGCACTTGTTGCGTATGGTATAAAACGCCAGCGTTTATATATTGATATAAGTCATAAACGCCACCGTTTATGACTACGCGCGAGCGACTTCCCCGACATGTATCATGCTGTGATTTGTCTATCAAATAGTCTGCTGGGTGTAATACAATACCATTGATATGGTAGAATTCGGTGACCTTTGGATGGAATAACATCTGTACTAAGTTACCACCCATGGAAAGCCAGTTAATTTTGGCCTCATTTAAATCACACCCTGCATTGTGTCTGTTTACTGTATCTATTTGTATGTGATGTTTATAACTCAATGTTCAATCAATTCTTCATAGAATAACAGTCTTCTTTGGATTTTGTGGTATCGTGAAATTGAGGTAAGTTTATATCTATATTAGCAAGAAGTAATGCAGTTATAATCGATCTATATCGAAATGTAAAGGCTATATTGTATATGTGCATGTCATCTGAAATGGATAGGGTGACACTATCTAAATCTCAAACTCTGTCAGTTACGCGTGTATCTTTTTGAGTTGCAAGAATATAGAATCCGTTTTGGGGGCTGGTCTCACCAGTAGTAAAACAAAATTTAAAGCGGCACATAAGTTTCAAACCCTTTATTCTAAAATCATTATTACTGACCGTATATTATGTATCTGTCTTGCACGTACCGGTTGGTGAATGTCCAAGCTCGCGATTTCATGATTTAAGTGACTTTGGTGAGCGATTTTGATTTGCGTCTCTTACAATGATGAAAAATTTCCGTGTATTAATCAATTCAATGTTCCCTGCATTAGTTGTTCAATGTTATAAAGTTCGCTATCAACACAAGTCAGAATATCAACAAGTATCCGTATTAAACGGTTTATAATATGCCGCTATATATACGAATGATCTAAGTTGCTGTTTGCTTTTCAGATATTTTCACTAAAGTTTAATTAATTAATTTTAAATCTTCATTGTTTCAGGATTCTGAATGACCAGGCAATATTACAGGAGACGGGAAAGTTAAGGAACTGGCAAGATATTACGCAGTTAGTATACACAAATGGAGGACTGACGGAGCACACGAGTTGTATAACGGCACGAGCTGAGATTTGAAACCATGATATAAATATTATGAAGAGCATGCAGTGATAAACTGAAACACAAGCTTTCCGTGCACAGAGATTCCATCCGTGATCTGATGATCAGTCATCTTGTGCTCAAAACAGAGCCAGAAGATTAAAATATCACTTCTCTCCAAAACCTCGGAGATGGTCCCAAATATGGGATTCAGAGCCATTATACGGATATACATGGATTCTACATACGACGAAATATAGGATATATATATATATAGAAGTTCAACATACAATATGGTCTATACCGTATAACTAGATATACAGTGTATGGAACTGCACGGCATTGGACTACACATAAAGAATCACTGGATTATATCAGGAACTATATACACATTATTTATCAGAACATTTTTTAATTCACAGCATTGGATTAAAAGAAACCACGTGACTTTTAATATTCTCACGATGGATTTATCAGAAACCACGTGACTTTAAATAGTATAATATGGATTTACAAGAAACCAAAGACTCGTGCCATTATAGGACATTTGAGTCATTTATGGTTTTTACCCTAATTCCATGACTGGAGCTTCCTAAAATTTTGCAAAAACCATATTCCAATGCATTCTCTTATATATGCGAGTCTCCCATATAGAGAGCCTCGCATATACAAGATAATACATTGGCCAATCAATATTGATCTTGTAAGCCAATGCATTGTCTTATATATGCGATGCTCCCCGTGAGAGACTCACATAAGTAAGAGAATCAATGGCACATGATCTTTAATGCTGCAACAGCACAGCTCCCGTCATGAAAGTGTTAAGAAACAAGCCGAGGTCGATTCAAAAATGACTATTAATAATAATTATAGTCAAATGTAAATAAATCTTAATCTCCGCGAACAAATCCATCTTTAATTCTAAATGTATATAATATTCGACATAATACAAAGTCGAACTTTCATTCAACGTCGACCAGTTATTTGCATGCACATGCACGAGGATCACATCGAACTAGTTCGAAACAACCCAGTTCCATGAGTTTAAGAACATTTGTGTTCTTATCAAATTGACGACAAATCGAAACACTAGTTAACCAATGAACATTTTGAAGATGATGTTGAAAAATTTGTTGAATTGTACCGAAATTTGTTTTTGAGAATAAAATATTTATAAACACATCGGGTGTTTTATTTTCATAATAATAAACACGTCATAGTGTTTATAAAGTGTGTCTGGAAAATCAACACGTTGTGTGTTTATTATAAAACGCTATGACATGTTTTAATATAAACACTAGTGTTTATTCATAATCGGATAGAGTGTTGATTTTAAAACACTATGACGTGTTTTTATATAAACACTGGTGTTTATTCATAATTGGATGGAGTGCTTATTATAAAACACTGTGACATGTTTTTATATAAACACTGGTGCTTTAATTATAAAACACGTGTGTTTTTACTAAAACAGACCACATGTCTTATAAGTGTGTCTCTCAGGTGTTTTTAATTAAACGCGTTTATAGGAAATTATTTTTTGCAGTGTAGAGCATGCTGCTTAGATCATGCCATGAATCTCTACTCTGGCTAACGCCCGTAGAGATCATATTCCACCAGTACGAAACATTGGAACTTTTTGAAGTTTTGACAGGGAACCTTATAAAGTCGAAAAAATAACACAGGCAATATATTTCTTAGTTATGATATGTTCCTTAATAATGTACTTCACTGTAGGTGAACGTAACAACTCGAAATTTCGCGATTTAAGTGACATTGTGAGCGATTTTGCTTTGCGTCGCTTACAAGTATGGAATTTCTCATGGGTAATTAATTCCAATGTTTATTGCGATATCGGCTCACAAAAGTAATAGAAAAACATGCAATTTTGAGTTCGGACCTTCACCTACAGCGAGTTCTACATTCCATACTATTAATGTTATGTGGCAGCTTATAACACATCTGTGATTTTGCATGAGGTGAGGTAATACCGTGCTGTACCATATGGTAGTACTATAGTAGTTCTTTTTATACGGGCTGTTTTAAAATTTCCGCACACAAGTGATCTAATGTTATTAGCATGTTGTTATGGTAGCTATATGTTATACCGTAGTAATATAATTACAGCTATAATATATTAGAGAAGGTATCACAATATCGCGTTAGTGGTAGCACAATATGGCATGTTACTTGATAACTGCAGAATGGTAACATAATATTGTACTTCATCTAATGCAACCATGCATGGTGATGTTACGACAAACTACACTACACAATTGGTATTACCACGGTAACATAATAGACCAAAGTCTTTTCGGTCCACAACAGTTTGGGATATATCGGTTGGAGTGATGCTGTTTTGGACAGAGTCCCGTCCCGTTACTAATCTATTATAGACGTTACGCCCATCATCGTGGACGGAGTTATGTTGCTTGTATGTCTTCGGATTAGGTCAAATGGACGCTTTGTGTATATAAACATAGATGGCAACCTTTCCCAAACATGTTGAAATATCAAACATGCGTATATCAGATGTCCTTTGAATGTCAAAAGCAGTTAGATTTATAATTGAACAAATGCTTGTTTTCCAGTGAATTTCGATTTGTCGCGCTATCAGAAAATATATGTAAACAATATATTAAATTATCCCTTCTCTATCACGGTTATGATTTTGAAGACAGATTATAGCGGCCATGTCAGGTGATTAAACATATTCAGACGTTCACGCGAATGCCCGGGCTCCACATGTAAATGTAGTACGTCTTTTTTAATGAAAGTCTGTTATAGCTAGAAGAGTGGAGGGACGGGACTCGGTCCAAAAAACAGCACCAATCCAACCGATATCTCATGCTGTTGTGGACCGAGATGACTTGGTCTACATATATAGTAGAATAATCTAGTCAAATATGACAGACAAGACACTTTACATCAAATGTAACATGGTAGTGTACCCTAGTATAGTTCCACTACCATGGTGTATAACCATGGAATACATCGCTTTACCGGTAGTACCGTAGTAGTACCAACTGTAACATGGTAGAGCCCTAGTACAGTTCCACTACCATGGTGTATAACCATGGAATACATCACTTTACCGGTAGTACCGTAGTAGTACCAACTGTAACATGGTAGTGTACCCTAGTATAGTTCCACTACCATGGTGTATAACCATGGAATACATCACTTTACCGGTAGTACCGTAGTAGTACCAACTGTAACATGGTAGTGTACCCTAGTATAGTTCCACTACCATGGTGTATAACCATGGAATACATCACTTTACCGGTAGTACCGTAGTAGTACCAACTGTAACATGGTAGTGTACCCTAGTATAGTTCCACTACCATGGTGTATATAACCATGGAATACATCGCTTTACCGGTAGTACCGTAGTAGTACCAACTGTAACATGGTAGAGCCCTAGTACAGTTCCACTGTCGTGATAGTACTTGGTTTTACCATGGAATACACCACTATGCCCTAGTACGTTTCCACTACCATGATAATACCATGGTAAATATTACTTTACCGTGCATAGTAGTACCATGGTAGTACCATGTAACATAGTAAAGTGCCCTATAGTATACAGATCAACTGTCATGGTAGTAACATGGTGCTTTTACCATGGGGACGGCCATGATATAAAGTTTTCTGTGGACATGTTTGGCGACATGAATTATTTATTAGATGATGAACATGACGGATATTTGAGAACGAAACCCGGCATGAACCATCAAGCTTAAGGGCCGTGTCGGATCCCGCTCGACATCTGACACGTTTTATTGAGCTATATATAGACACATACAGCGTTCCGTTAAGAAAATCGAACACGGGATATTGCCTAAAACTTCTTATATTGTTATATGCAGATGATACCGTACTCGTATCCAACTCTAAGAAAGGCCATCAACATTCACTAAACAGATTTGCACAATGCAGCAACATCTGGAAACTAAAAATTAACCCTTCAAAAACGGAAATCGTAATTTTTGGGGAAAAACGAAGCAGAAATAAAGATATTGAAGTTCATATAAATACCGACATAATTGAAACCGTAAACAGATATAAATATCTAGGTACAGAATTCAATAAATCCGGTAACTTCACAACCGAAAGAAACGGTGAAGTGACGTCAAGAAGGCAAAGTATGATTTGATTAATACCTCGCGAGGCAACAAACTGTCCGATCAAACGATTTTAGATATCTACGAAAAATCAACCGTGCCTATTATATGACACATGGAGCCGAGATTTGGGGCTTTGAAAACTTGAGTGCTTCCGAAAACTAGAAACATTGGTTCTTGCGATTCATATTTAACCTAAAAAGACCACACCGGAAGCGTTCATTTACGGGGGGCTGGGAATCAAACCAATTTCGGTGACAATGAAAACTAACTTATTAATGTTCTGGAGCAGAATAATCACTATATGAAAAGCACCCGACTCACTTTTATGCTCTACAATATAATGATGACTGTTCGCACGCTAGAAACCGACAATCTCCTGGCTAAAATTTGTAAATACTGAACTGAATAAACTGGGCATGTCATATACGTGGCGAAACCAAGCTGTCAGTAGCACAAAAATATTTGCCAATGGCATAAAAACGAGAACTATCTACATCTATATATCAGGCTGGCGAGCATCTATGGAACAACACGCATTTTATAGATGCATAAAGCCAAACTTCGGCAGACCAGGATAACTTTCTCTTGATGATAAAAATATCGTCCTGCCACTACTGAGATTCAGAACCGGAAACCACCGAATTCCGGTGGAATCTGGTTCTTGGACAAACACCCCATACTCAGAACGAAGATGCACTTTGTATGGAGGAACTCTGCGATGAACACAACCTTGTTGTGAACTGCCCTGAACTCCTCTCATAACGAACTATTTGAAAGCCTACTATCACAACCAACCGAACTAAATTAAATTGCATAACCTCTTCGATACAAATAACAGAAAGATCATAGTAAATCTATCAGTTTATCTAAAAAAGGCCCAAACACGAATGATCCACTCCTGAGGCTCAAAAGAAAAATTACCGCCATCACACACCATATATACAGTGTATCGTCCTACATAAATCATATTCTAAAGTATTATCATACACATATATATATCCATGCATATGAACGTCTACATATACATATACATGTACAGGTACACCCCCTCGATGATATTCACATTTATATTATAATGTAATATGTCTTCTGTGTATTCCCCCATATTTGATATGTATCTATATTATTATTTCATTTGTAAGTTAGGACAAGAGTACTCATGAATGTCAAATTAGACGAATAGTTTATAATAATAAATTGAATTGAATTAAATTGTCATATATATTATGTACAATCTGGATAATAGGGATATGACACCTCATTGGGGTAGGATTCCGAGAAATTCTCACTACTGATTTTCTTGAAAGTTCTTTTACTTCCTTGTTCCCTAAGATCTTTGTCGATGCCATTCCAGATACGTGGAACATTTATGATAGTTTATAGTGTACAGGATCCATATCGTCAATACTAAATCGATCAATTGGAAAATATTCAACCCGCGAGTATTCACGCGATCGATGGACAGTAACCAAGATTTTAGCCATACTCGGTATTGATGTGATTATTTATTTGCAATAAATTAATTTTGACCAATAAAGCGGCTTTTAAAGAAATACCATTGTTTAAAGACGACGATCTTGAATTTATGAGCATAGAGATAGGGAACTGGGAACTACAGTCCCCTGGAGGAAACAACAGATTTACAAATATATACACTACCAGTGACAAGGTTCACAATTCCGATGTTTGTATTGGTATACAAATATAATCACAACTTATATATACCGGACAGGGAAATGATGACCGCGTTTTGTCGGTAGGGTTTACTAGTTTTCGATGCGATATCTCGAGTTCCCTTCGTTTGATACCCTCGAATTATACATCAAAAGAAAAGGTGGTGTGTTTTTCCCAAAATCGGACTTGTGAACCTTGTCACTGGTACAGTATATATATTGGTATATCTGGTATTTTCCCGCAGGAGTCTGTGTTGGGAACTGGTAAGAAAGATGGTGTGTTTTTCCCAAAATCGGACTTGTGAACGTTGTCACTGGTACAGTATATATTGGTATATCTGCTATTTTTCCGCAGGGGCCTGTGTTGGGAACTGGTAAGAAATTCATGCAGCTAAAATCCTGCTGGTATAGACGTGCTATGAACGTGTTCCTTTTATAATTTACCGTTTCTTCGTGGCCGTTAAACGCTACTGCTAAACTGTTATTGTAACACTTGGATCAAATAAACATTGGGATGGAACCCACTTGTTATAGTTCGATGGGCGCCTCCTTGATTGGCACGTGCCCGTCTAGGAGACTCTAATGGTTGAGAATTCTCATTAGCAATTGCTCATTACAACATGGCAAGCTATAGGTCTTCCGGCGTTTGTTAGTTTTCGATTATATTAGTATTCTTAGACCGAGTGTTTGCTTATTCATGATACGTATTCGTTCGATCAGATTCAATAATTGTCTATAATTCATTTCTAAAAGAAATCCAACATGGAATGTTGTTGCAAAAAACAAAAACAGAGGTGCTACAGTAATGCCCTAAATAATCGACTCCTTAGCCACAGCAGTGGTTAATGAGTCGAATATTTAGGGCATTACTGTATATGAGTAACTCTCAGTTAGCACAGGGGCGTGCGGGGCCAGGGTTTGGGGATTTCTCTCCCCCAACTTTGGTCCAAATTTCATCAGTTGGAAATATTTGACCAAAAATAGATTGAAATTGATCTTATAGTTTGATTTTCCATCTTGTATTTGGTGTGAAATTTGTTGTTGTTAGTTCAAAAGTCGAATTTTAAAAGTTTTCGAAATTGCCATGAATTGGAAAGTTTGATACCACATATATAGGGGAGCTATATGTTGCTTAATAATGTACTTCATTGTACATGTAGTTGAATGTCCCAACTCAAAATTGCAGGGTTTTTCTGTGACTTTTGTGAGCTGATATCACAAAGAACATTGAATTTATTACCAGGAGAAACTCCATAATTGTAATCGACGAAAAGCAAAATCGTCACAAATTCACTTAAATCGTGAAATTTCGAGTGGGGACCTTCACCTACAGTGAAGTACATTATTAAGGAGAATATGGTAACTAAGAAATATATTCCCCGCGTTAAGGTTCCCTGTCAACACTTCAAAAAGTTCCAAGGTTTTTGTACTTGTGAAATATGATCTATACGGGCGTAAGCCAGAGTAGATATTCATGGCATGATCTACATTGAGAGCACACAGGGCTAAACAGCACGGAACACTCATCTATCCAGCAACTACTTACCCCCCCCCCCCCCACCCCCAAAAAAATCCCCTATAATGACGCGTGGTTGGCTTTCAAAATGCAGTCCAGGTCAGCTGGTCAACACTTGAAATTCCTGCTGAGTACTTTGTTGTTTCTGCCCATCTGATCCAGTTTGTATACAAGCTGTATGCATGGGTGACTCGTAGATCAAGTCAGCCACAGTAGAGATTCATGGCATTATCTAGGATGAATCGATGCTAGGGTAGGTGCAACCATTAATGACAAATTCGCAATAAATTGAAATAAATTATACACAAACATGCATGGTACCTCATAACTGTAGAATGTCTGCCCAAAAAATTGAAAAAAATCGAATGACATTTACATTTTGTACACAATTTAATAGCTAGTCCCAAAAAGATTGAACACACGTTCCACTTTTGCGAGGAAGAATGATTGTATAGTGTACCAGAAACTTATTATCATAGACATACTAATTATCTCTAATGTATCAACGAGAGATCAAAGCGAAAGCAGGGTACCATACAACGGTTAAATCTGGACTTGTGGGCGCCCAGAAACCGACAAATAACTCAGTTTTATCTGTACTGTTTATCGTGTAAATCGTGTGCTATATGATTGATTAATTGGGTGTTTAACGTCGTGTTAGCCACTAGACCATATCACGGCTATGAACAGAATCAGGTAGGCAACGAAGCAACTACGTAGATAAATCAGACGGTGGATTAGATTAAAACAATGAGCTACGTACGGATAAAAGCACCTTTTTACAATAGCTTTTTCTACACAGGGATCACTTTGTGGAATAATTATGTGAAATATATTGACTCTAACTGTAATTTGGCCACTTGGAATAGCTTAATAAAACAGGAATTATTTTATCAAATTTTAGGTACTGATAAATCTGACTTTGTATATTATTAATATTATGACCTTATGAGAACTTGTGTTGTGGCCTGGTCAGTCATGTGGTCGGCTACCATTAAGGACCACAGTGGAAATAAGTGAGCTTTGGCTTGCTTTCCTGTGTGCTCCTTGATGGCAATCGATGGCATGACTTGTCAGACCGAGCATATTCATGTGTATATATCTCCTCTACTTCTCTATCCATCTCTCTACCCCCATCTCTATATTTCAATGTCTTACTTATCTCCAGTTATCTTACTAGTATCTGTTAAGCAACATGACAGTCGTGTTGAGAGAGGAGGGTGGGATAGCATGGGTTGATTGTCATGTTTGTATATATATATAAAGGTATGAGTATCTATTTAGTAGTTATTACTAAGCTATGTTAATTCACTATCTTTTCCCTCCACAGAACTGTCAAGCTGCATTCTTGTTATATTTATATATCTATATATTTTGTTTATATCTATACTATACGAATGTCACACTCTGTACATTGATCTTTTGTATACTAGTATGTGATTATGCTCACATGTCTACTTGTTTTGCAGCTATTAGCCATTAAAACATTAAACAATTATCTATCTATCACCCAATAGAAAATGATTCCGCTTGGAGTCAGGAATATAAATTCAAGAACTGACTCGTGTGCAAGCATAATATAAAAACGCATATAATTAGTACAAGAATACATAATAAATAGAAAAGCAATAACATTAAATTACTAACGCTTCACATCGAAATATGTAAAGTAGTTTTCTAACTTCAATTTTTGCATTGACAAGGTATTTATAGTATCTGATGAATCGCGCATGAACCTTTATCAATGCGCCAAGCTGGCGGTCGGGTGGGTGAGACAGAAGAATGTCATCTGTCACCCAACCGATATCTTCAATCCACAAATTATGTTTGGGTGTCTTCTCGAGTTAACCCTTTACCCAACAAAACGGCCAAAAACGCCCAAATAAAGCTTCAACAGTCTAAAATATCTTCGGTCTGTCTCAATAACATCATACAAATATGGATATCATATATAGGAACCGGTTCATTTACCACATTGTGATGGTTACAGTTATGCCCTGTGCCAATGCATTCTCTTATATATGCGAGTCGACCATAGGTCGCCTCGCATATATAAGAGAATGCATTGGCCTAAAAAAAATCTTTTTTAACACTTTTTACCATTTTTTCTTACATTCTTTAACAATTTTATAATTTTTTCTTACATTTTTTAACAATTTTTATAATATTTTTCTACATTCTTTGACTATTTTATCATTTTTAACATGTGTTAAGCCAATGCATTCTCTTATATATGCGAGGCGACCTATGGTCGACTCGCATATATAAGAGAATGCATTGGCACAGGGCCGTTCTGTTGGGTAAAGGGTTAATCGTTTCTCACCCAGCATCTGGTCAAACTTTGAAAGTTCAAATATGAACCTCTCTTTCTGAGAGTCTAAAAGTTGGAGTGACTTTGGCGATGATTTTTGTTTCGAAGCATCATACAATTTTTGTTGTAGAGTACCAGCATCCACACAATAGACCGTGTTGTAGCATCTGGCTCACATTGAGTGGATTGTTGGAAGCAACGGGTGCAACTTCAATAGATGTTAAATGCTGAAGAGAGTCAAATTGAATTTTTCTGGAACATTGAATCGAAAGAGAGCCATTTAGTGGCCCAGTCCTGATCGATTAGTTTGACATATCTCAATCGTCCAGCTACGTTTTGTAAAGTTTTATCAATGACAAATACAGAGGGTCTCTTGACATTTGGATCAAAACAAGGAACTTGGTTCATTGTTACGATCAATACATTTTATTTGATATGATTTGCCATATGAAAAGCAAATAATCGACAACTAGCCCAGTATCCGCCTCGGACTACCCTTCAAATTATGGTCGGGCCAAGGACTGGTGCATAGCTGAAGCGGTGACTCGTTTAACCACTGCATATAGCAGCCGGCCTCGTTGTACCCCCATAGTGAGACATGATTGAACATTACAAGATTGAAACATTTAACAATCATGAAAACGAAAGGGAAAGAGGCATGACACAAAAGAAACAACATACCTGAAACAACAGATGACAGAAATGTAATCTGAAACACTGTGGTGAGGCGTGACTAGCCGATTTATTGAGCCGGGTCAACTCAATCACCCGCCTTGAAGAGGTGAAGGACCAAAGAGGACCATGAGCAGGTCATTGTCTCGCGTGATACCACCATGGCTCATACACCACACATCACGGAATGCACTCCACGGCAAACAGGGGAGTCTTACCCCTCGCAGTGGGGCGGTAGGCCTATTCTGCCCCGGTCCCACACAGGGCGTGTGTAGACCAAGTCTTCTCGGTCCACACCAGCTTGGGGTATCGGTTGGGATGATGCTGTTTTTGGACCAAGTCCCGCCTCGTTGCTCTTCTATAACGGACGTTCATTCAAAGAATGTACTACATGTACACATGGAGCTCGGGCATTCACGTAAACCACTGAATGTGTTTAATTATCTGGCATGTCTGCGATTATTCTGTCTTCAAATTGGTATAGTGATGATACGATCGTTTAATGTATATTTACATGCATTTTCTGATAGCGCGACAAATCGAAATTAGCTGGAAACAAAGTTTTTTTTTTTACTTATAAATCTCGTTGCTTGGGCATTTAATGGACCTATGATATATGCATGTTTGATTTCATCATGATTGGGAAATGCTGCTCTCTATGTTCATATACATAAAGCTTCCGTTGGACATAATGCGATGACATATAATCCAGATAACTCCCGCCCACGATTTTGAGCGTAAAGTCCGTCACAGAAGAGTTACGAGATGTGACTCGATACAAAAACAGCATCATCCCAACTAAACCGATATCGCAGCTGTTGTGGACCGAGAAGACTTGGTTTAGGGCGTGTGATATATGTGTAACAAACACTTAAATTGGATTTAACAGGGATGTGTTGATTATGTTATCATTTTCTAGGGCAGACATATATGTATTCAGAGCACTGCCCGAAACGTGTTATTTGTCAACATGTTGTTCTACGAAATTTGTCCTTATTATCAGCACAAAGCCTCTTAATTTTAGAGTTATCCATCTTCATCCGAAATTTGGTCCGAGACCGTCGGCTCGTCAACTTTTTACTGTGCCTTTTAATAAGTCTCGAACGTGAAAAATAGTAGATTTCAAAAAGCGATATCTAATAACTCTGAGCTTTGATAGGTGTGTTCCTCGACTCGAATCAAATATTGTTTACCCCCCCCCCCGAATCCAAATAAATATTAATTGAGGGGCGGTTAATCGGATTATGCATCTTTAAATAATTAATAGTCATCTGGGATAAACAGTACATATTGCATGACATATGTCTATCTTTCAAGTTGATAATAAACGCTCTGTATTGCTAATTAATTATTGGTTCATCTTTAAGTCATGAGATGAACGACACCGTGACATTCCCCAAGTCATTTAACTTTTTTGTGCACCAATTTTCCCACATAGCGTTGCGTTTCGGTTAATAACAAACGCTCTTTATTTATCATATAAATTATTAGTTCCCTTTAGGGTCATTTGAGGTCAAATGCGCATGGTAAGGTGACCCATCTGTACAAATGTTCCTATATATCTTCTTAACTGATCAGAAACGCTCTTTATTGCTCATATTTCCCCTTTTAAAGCGTCTGAGGTAAATGGCATCTATCTCATGACATTCTACGGGTCAATCTATTCCAGTGTTTCAATTTTGGGTATATAGTTAATTTTTCAGTTAAATAGATTAGTAGTGACCTTTTAAGACATCTGATGTCAACGGGACCTATCTAATAACATTCACAGGCTCAAATTACCCATATGCACATATTTTCAGATCCGAGGGTCCAACCGTTTGGTCGCCTCAAGCCAAAATATAAATAAAAATAATTATTAATGCCTTTTTAAGACATCTGATGTGAACGAAGCCTATCTAATAACCCATATAAGAAATATTTCAGCCACTATGATCCAACCGTTTGATCGCATATCATCGGATAAATATACTAACAAACAAACACAATTGAGTTTTATCAGTATAAATCCAAATAATCCAATATGAACATAATAAGTATGTCAATATATTATAGGCCGATTATGAACCTACTTGCGCGAGGATATGTTGCAGATGTTGTTTAATATCTAATCCCAACCACAGTGGACATACGCACAGGGTCACTATTAAAATCGAGATACATTGCGATTGGTATTAGGATTAATCGAGGATTAAAGGGACATGGCTCATTCGAATCTCCAAATTTTGTCAACGTAAATTGGAGGGACGAAAACGGTAGGTCGACAAATACACGAGATATTGATTTGCTTTGAAATATTGATATGTTATGAAAAACGCTTGCCAAAGTCACAGCTGGTTCCAGCAGTTTTCAAGTCAGACAAACGCTCTTTATTGCTACCATATCAGGAATAGAATAACACGGAACGCTCATTTCTGTTCCATGTCGCGGAAATGGCTCTTTTTGTTTGGAACCCAAACACCTTGTTCATAGTTGCATTTTTCATTACTTCATGAGTCTTTTTGGGTTATAGAATGCTCGTAGAAAGGTAGTTGAGATATTTACCGACCTATTTCGATAAAGGGAAAAATTCAAAAGCTAATAACATTATTTGTATTTTGGAGCGCAAACCGCCATGTGGCTTTAATATTTGAAGAATACACAACTGAATAACGGATATTGTTGAAGAAGTGGTCTTAAAGATTTGTTAATAAATTACTACATAACGGAGATATTTGAAGAAGTGTTTTAATGATTTTAGATGGCACGGAAAAAAGTATCTAAGATATAAAAATACCGGTATACATGTACGTGGTATAATACCGCGTATATAAATGTATATATAAAGAGCGTCCACAGTTATTATGTGTCTGACATAGTATGAATAATGAGCGTTTATATTACTGTTTTGCGAACTATTGAAAACAGCTAGCAAATTGCGTCCGGACTGTTTTTTTTTTTTAGAATAAGCAAGGTCTATGTATCACTATTTTATGTTTTATCGCCCTATTGTACATGCATGTTAACCAAATTACCATATACATAAATGTTTAGGTTCAAATGAGCCATCCCCTTTTATTGTTTTACAAAACATGTAACTGGATCGTCGTGACGGATTCTGTATTCCGAATGGCCACACAACTGTCACATATATCACACACGGTCGTGTCCAGTCATCAAAGATCTAATTTCCGTATCGAATCCGGAACACTGTTGGCTCAACGTCTGGAACACATATTTGTAGGAGTGGTACATCTGCACCTGGGTTACATAGACATTTTTACTTTTACTTTAAACATATATTAATGTAACTAGAAAGATAATATACATAGGGATCGGAGCACAAGTTACAAAACTTACAACTTGCCCATATACTGGTACAATCGTGGAGCATACATACACACGCATAGCAGATATAGCACAAAGTGTGTATAGTATAGCGCAGAGTATGTGTTCTGCGGATGTCGGGTTTTCATCTGTATTCCAATCTCGGTTATGAATAAAAGAATATAATTCAGTGAGTTTTAAAGATGAATGGCGAAATTTACCATGATATCATATATGGGGTTTGTTCAAAATATGTCATGTTCTTCGTGAAATCGTCACCGAAATACGAAATAGTTAAGAGCAGGAATAATTATAGTTTATTTAGAACTAATGTGCATGCGAAACGATTGCGCATCACATACATTAACGCCACAAAAACAGAAATATTCAAGTTTCTATCTTTCATGGCACCAAAAGGTTGAATTGTTTACCAATAAATATGCACATAACATAGGCCTATACGGTACGATCAAATTCCATTAATTACGCTCACCGTAATTGTTTACTACCGTACACAGAAACCGCCTCAACCATAACCGTAGTTGTCGATTCCATACAGAGATTCAGTAAAATCAAATGTTTGAGGGGTCGCATGGGCTGAGAATGGCATAGTTCATTGGTTCAATAGTGAGATAATATGAAGGATACAAAATAAAGTCACAATTATCCACGAGTTCCAAACTGCAGAAACTGATCTAGAAGATGTTAGTGAAAAAGTTGTCACATTTTTCACTTCCGGCTGCCATTTTGGCGGCCATCTTGGACGAAGAGTTCGAATTTTGCCATAAAGGGTGGCATTATGTCTTAGCTTCACAAAATATATATATTTGACAAGGTTTTCTCTCTATAAAGGCACCAAACTGACTTAGTGTTCCATGCATGGTTGACGACATCTTGTCGGGATCCCCGCGGCCACCTTTTTTCGTGTTAACATTGCTTAAAAGTTTATGGACATTGTATGGAAGAAACTTGGTTGGATGAAGTTAAGTCCTATGGGGTGCAGGGACACCGGACTATAAATTCAATGCATTATGACGAATTTTCTATATGCCACAAAATGACTAAATCAGATCCCGACTTTTTCTTTATTACTAGTATAGAACAATAAAATGCGTTCTTTGTTGGTCTATTCCTGATATGGTAAACATAACGATAGTTGTCTCATTTCAGTTTAAACATATTCATATGTCTATTTGTTATAACAGAGCATGGTATATAACACAAACAATTATTACAGACAATATGGTTGAGTGCTGGTCTCACTTATGCATGGGTATCACTAAAGCATGTCATGAATCTCTACTCTGGCTAACGCTCGTAGAGATCATACTCCACCAGCACAAAACCTTGGAACTTTATGAAGTTTTTACAGGGAACCTTATAAAGTCGAAAAAATAAATTTCTTAGTTATTATCTATTCCATAATAATGTATACACTTCGCTATATGTGAAGGTCCCAACTCGAAATTCCACGATTGAAGTGAATTTGTGTGCGATTTTGTTGCGTCGTTTACAATTATGGAATTTTTCCTGGGTAATTAATTCATTGCTTTTTGCGATATCGGCTCCCAAAAGTCACAGAAAAGCATGAAATTTGGAGTTGGGACCTTCACCAACAGTGCAGTACATTATTTAGGAAAAGATAATAACTAAGAAATATATTCCCAGTGTTATTTCTTTGACTTTATATGGTTCCCTGTCAAAACTTCAAAATGTTCCAAGGTTTTGTACTGGTGGAATATGATCTCCACGGGCGTTAGCCAGAGTAGAGATTCATGGCTTGATATAGGGCATCACTTCTGCCACTTTTGTGCTAAAAATGTACACTGACAATTCTTGATAATTTCGGTGACTTTTTCTAGAGTATATATATAGTCTCTAGAATAGTATGGTCGTGGTACGCAAAAAATGGGGTTGACCCAGAAGAAATTGGTAAAGAAGCGATCTTGGTGTCATTCAACGCGGGAGAATCTCTGCTACAACATATCCAAAATCCGCTAAAATCCGCCATGGGGAAAATCCAGGATCCAAGATGGCGTCCAACATGGCCGCCCTTAGTCAAAAGAGACTCTGACTGAGATTAATTCGATTATAGTGAGAACAAATGTTGCCATATGTATACAATTGTAAACATTTTTGCTAAGGTAAAGTATTATGCCACATATCTATAGAAAAAATGGAACCCCTCGCCCCAGATGGCCGCCAAAATGGCGGTCTAAACTCGAAAATTTGAAGTTTTTGCCTAATATCTTAAAGATCAGTTCCTGTTGTTTGATAATGGTTCAGACTGGCGACTTTGGTTAGTCTTATTCATGTTAATTCAGCATTGGAGCAATGAAAGATACCATAAATGTGGTCCCAGACTCATCAACACCCTCAAAAATTCGATTTTACAGAACGCGGTATAAAATTTCACAAAAATCACCATTGGGATTCCAGTCATATTTCAACAAGAATTGGACACTATTGGACAGAACTGTACAATGTAAGTTGGGCATACCATTACCTATGACTACTTAAATTCAATGAAACCCAAATTGGCGCTTTGTTTCAAAATGGCTGCCAAAATGGCGATCAAAATATGGAAAATGGCGGATATTAAGTATGGTCGCCGGAGGGTTAGACCCAGAAGAAATTGGCAAAGAAGCGGGTTTGGTGTCATTCGACGCGAGAGAATCTCGTGTATAACATATCCAAAATCCGCTAAAATCCACTTTGGGAAAAATTCAGAATTCAAGATGGCGTCCAACATGGTCGCCAATAATAATGAAAATAGCAAATAGGTAGTTATTCACGAAAATCCACACGACAAAACGCCAATTCGGCACCAATATACATCATCGATTGAAATCAATAAGTTTTTGTGGGTATGAGGAGCCAATCACGATTCAAAATTCTAAGATAGCTACCAAAATGGCCACCGAAAATTGTCGAAATTTAAGTTCTGCTCAGGGGAAAGCCGAAACAACACTTCGGTTGTGAGCTAACGATGCCAGACTCATTAAACATGTTGCCAAATATCTACTACCACAATCATTTCAGCGCGTAATGTTCCAACGAAGCAGTATTTACTGCAGGATCCAACACCATGTCCACTTATTTCGAGGGACCATCTGGAAATTAATTAGAAAGAAATTAAATTGCACACGAATCTGGATTATTTGAAAACACAGTGTCAATATTTCTACTTATAACGACTATTCGGAACGTTTCCAGAAAATATATGGGCATCGGTGGTCTAGTCCGGAAGCATCAGGCTATAACGGGTCGCCAAGTGATGGCGAAGCTGGAAAGTGGAAAGGACAGGAAGGAAGAGCGAATAATCTGGGGGTTACTTAATGGGTGGGCAAGTTGGTTATCGGAGCTAGGTAGTTTCAAAGTTAAATTATTTTCTTCAATATCAAGAGGAAAAATGAAAATTCCGCACGTACATTGTATACCCTTCACACTCCATGTGACAATTCCGTGTCATGCGACTGAGGGTATATACATGTGGGTAGAAACATTCTAGTAAATATATAGACACACCGATATCTACTACACATTGAGTGAATTTCATCAATGATATGTAGACACAATGTGCGCCACGGTTGGATCTGACCCGTTGGCGTAAACGTATCAACCATTTAGCTTGATGAACTGGTATTTCAAGGTTGTCATTGGATAGAAATGCCACATGAACATGGTGATCAACAACATGTTTGTCAAAGAAATGTTAACCATGAACATGTTCTTTTCCGGATGCTAGACAATCAAACTGCCACGTAAGGCTTTCATCCATGTTGATCAGAGCACGAAATATGTGCAAATTAATGACCTGAAAACTATCTCATGCAGACGACGTGCTCTAGACCTAGATCCAACGTCATTTCCTATTAACTTTTACTGTTTGTACAGACGGTTTCGAGTTTTGAAAATCACGCTTGTCCAAGAAGACTTCCACAGACTTACTGATTCGATGTGTAAACAATGTATGGGGATACTTTCCTCATACATATATGTTTTTGTCACACGTAATTTCTAGGACATAAGAGATCTCCATTCACCGGAGAGTTGATATCTGGGAAGAGATACGAGTTAAACCACTTTTCGTACATGTTAAAGTGGGGAATCCATGGGCTACATTTAGTTCCAGCTAGTGCCAAAAATGTGCGTTCACAATCCGTTTAGCGGATTTTTTTAGTCATTATGTTTTACTTTCTATGAAAACCGTCCAACTAAAGAGGTTTTTTTCAGTGTATCTCAACCTAGCTATAAATCGGACACGTTCCTGTTTTGGTAACCTTCTTAAGAGGTTGGAGAATATGATTTTTCAGACATATTCCAGATTAAAACAATACTTTATTCATTAAGAGATATATATGCACGTAAAATATGTTTTCGTAAAGGAATCAAAGAGCAAATATCCTATTTATGACTTCTATTGTTGTCGGGGGGGGGGGGGGCATATTGGATGCCATCTCGGATCTTAAAGTTTTCCCAAAGCTCATTTTATCAGATATCCGATAGGGTATTCTGAAGTCAAAATCGCTCTCTGCTTACTTATTCTGGATCAACCTCTTTTGCGACTATGGAGACCGTGTACCGTAAGTGAAACGAAATGATGGCCGAGCCCGAATAGTTAATATTTGCCAACACGCGGGAAGCTACCAAAATATTGAAAATAAATAGTTTTGATGTATATAAGCCACATAGATTAGCCAACTATCAACTGCATCCACCTCTCCCAACTTCCATTATATGACAAGCTGGACAGAGTCTACCATTTTCGTTTTGGAAGCCATATTAGATAAATTGTATTGTTTCTTTTGGTCCATTTGAGATGGAATGTTCACAAATAAAAGAAACGCTCAATTATTTTGTAGACAAGATCTGCTCATCCCTAAATATCCAATGTGACCAGAGCCCCATAGAGTTTTTCCATAGAGCTAACATAATGGCATCATAAAGAGGTATAAATTCGTATTTATTTAGTCAATTTTATTCATCAAACACTACTTATAATCGATTGAATGACACTGTGAGCAATATCCGCCATTTTCCATATCTTGTCCGCCATTTTGAGACAAAGGCCAATTAGGGTTTCATTGAATTGGATTATTCACAGATAATGGTATGCCCAACTTACATTGTACAGTTGTGTCCATTTCTTGTTGATATATGACTGGAATCCCAATGGTGATTTTTGTAAAATATTATACCGCGTTCTGTAAAATCGAATTTTTTAGGGTGTGGATGAGTCTGGGACCCCATTTATGGTATCTTTCATTGCTCCAATGCTGAATTAACATGAATAAGACTAACCAAAGTCGGCAGTCTGAACCATTATCAAACAACAGGAACTGATCTTTAAGGTATTAGGCAAAAACTTCAATTTTTCGAGTTTAGGCCGCCATTGTGGCGGCCATCTGGGATGAGGGGTTCCGTTTTTGCCATAAACAGGTGGCATAATATTATACCTTCGCAAAAATGTATACATTTGTATACATATGACAACATTTGTTCTCACTATAATCGAATTAATCTCAGTCAGAGTCTATTTTGAATAACGGCGGCCATGTTGGGGACGCCATCTTGGATCCTGGATTTTCCCCAAAGCGGATTTTAGCGGATTTTGGATATGTTGTACACGAGATTCTCCCGCGTCGAATGACACCAAAACCGCTTCTTTACCAATTTCTTCTGGGTCTAACCCTCCGACGACCATACTAGAACGGTACTTCGTGTACTAAAATGTATCGACCAGTAATATATATGCATGTAGTATATATATTGTTTAATATTTTCCCCATTTGTTAGGCATTCAGCATTGAGAATGTATAAAAGTTGCAGGTGACATACGCTAATTTACAAAAAAAAATAAAAAATAAAAAATATTATATACGCATAGAAGTGATGTGTCGAGACACATTGAGTTACAAAATTCAGCACGCCTGCCGATTTCCCACCTTCGTGTATGCCTATAAGATAATAGAACATCTTAGCATTCAAGAGGCTGACTTCGGAATGTGAGCGAATATTTCAGCCCCCAAATTAGCCCAATTCGCCATGGCAATAATCATGGCATGCTTTCAACTCCATGCTTCACTCCGCCCAAGTCAACCCAATTTTAAACCATCCAGGTATAATCTCCGACTGATCACAAACAAACTACTTGTTGCACGGCGGCAAACGACTTGAGAAGGTGCGATTTGGAGAATTCTATAATCTCTGCCTCCGAGATGTCTAGCATCGGTGGCGCCAAGCGCGCATCTTCATAGTACAATAGATTGATAACCCGACCGATCAGAGCTTGGCGGAATTACCCGTAGATCTCGTGGTGTCGGCAAATTACTACTGTTTCTCTCTGAACAGTATATCTCTAAGATACATTTGTTTATCGGAGTTTAGTGGTTAGATACACTACGAAAATTGCACCAGATGCTAAGGTGTACTTATATACAGCAAGTTTTTATACAACAGGTAGTCGACTGGCTACACAATTCCGTTCATTTGTCCTGATACAATACAACTACCATTGGTACGATCTCCAAAGCACAAAATAATTAGATATATAGAACGCCATATAGATACCAGGTCTCAAATAGTAACTATTGATGCTATATTGAACCCACAAAACATCGGCATTGCTAGACAAGTGCGCACATTTATTAAAAAAAACTAGAAACTAATTAAAATAACCTGCATAAACTTAACACTATGAGACCCACACCAGTCAATCTCTGTAATCACCCTTGCACTATCGATCGTCAATTGATTAACAACTCAACTCACTCAGTGCATACATTATTATAACCAAACTATGACTATTTATATAATAATTACTGTAACACTGTTATACCTCATATTATGTTTTATTTTTATTTTATTTCACCTCATGTTGTTTGGACATATTTGTGCAATTAACTCGTCTAGTCCAATGAAGTATTTGTGTGATGTTTGGTGGGCAGATTTCGACTTTTAAAGATACGGGCGGCGTTGGCGGTGAGTGTGCTGTTAAAATATTCACCTTCGTCAAAAACCGCCATAAACAGAAAGAATAGTAAAATATAGACAGACTTTGTTCTTACACCAAACAGAAATATGTCAACAGTATGTAATTGTCAATTTTGTTTGTTTTGTTATGTAAACAAAAGCATAACAAGAGGTGGCATCAGAGATGCTGTGTCTCGCTTTCGGTGGCTTACCGCCGGTGGCTACCGCCAATTGGTGTGCATCAGTATCGGTAGACTAATTAATAGGTAAAATCGAAAAATGACTAATTAAGGCCCATAACTCCATCAAATTTTATCGGACCAGGCTGGTTTTCGAGCTCGTCCAAAATATTCTTGGCAAGTATGTCTATTCCAAATTTTAAACAAATCGGAGGACGTTTGTTGAAGTTATCGCGCTAATGAGCTAAAAATTCACGAAAAATGACTAATTAAGGGCCATAACTCATCAAATTTTATTGGGCCAGGCTGGTTTTCGAACTCGTCCAGGATATTATTGGAAGACACTTATATACCAAATTTTAGTTGAATCGGATGACGTTTGTTGAAGTTATCGCGCTAACGAGCTCAAAATTCGTACAAAATGACTACTTAAGGACCATAACTCTATCAAATTTTATCGGACCTGGCCGGTTTTCGAACTCATCCGAGATATTCTTGGGAGACACCTATATACCAAATTTCAATCAAATCGGATAACGTTTGTTGAAGTTATCGCGCTAACGAGCTGAAAATTCGTGAAAAATGACTAATTAAGGGCCATAACTCTATCAAATTTTATCGGACCAGGCCAGTTTTCGAACTCATCCGAGATATTCTTGGGAGACACCTATATACCAAATTTCAATCAAATCGGATAACGTTTGTTGAAGTTATCGCGCTAACGAGCTGAAAATTCAAAGGGCCATAACTGTGTAATAAATGTGCGGACGAACCCGATTTTTTGTCTGCAGCTTACGTGCATGGATATGTACTCACACACCAATAAACGGTTGAGTTATAAGCAAAACACGCCGCCCGCCAGTCCGCCGCCCGTCCGCCCGCCAACCGTCCCCCATCAAACTATAAGTCGAGTTTTGAAAAAAAACTCGACTAAAAAGTTACGTTTCCTGGCTTTCGTTTAGATCCGGATATGGTAAACATAAAGAGCGTTATTTCTGACTGTTTTCCTGACATGGAAATAATAAAGAGCGTTTATATCATTTGTGTGTGATCAACCAATAGAATTGCGCTGTGTTATGTAAACAGAAGCACAACTTCTGTAACACGAGCAGGCTCTTGTTTACGTACACAATCGTACGTCTTGACGACAATGTACTATTTACGCGCAAATTATGTTTGGTGTATGAACAAAACTAGATATATTTTAATATTCCTTCTGTTGATGGCGATTTAAACAAATATGAATATTTCTGCAACGAACGCCGCCCGTGCCTTTAAAATAACGCGTTTTGAATTTGTGACAGGCAGGGGCTGCATGATCAATGGTTTGAGTTTGGGCATGCACCCTATGGTATACCTCGTCCCACTGGTGCTACCACCATCCCCAACCCCAAATAATCAGGTATGAATAGGTCATGTCCCGATTCCAAGTGGTTGGTCTATATACGGATGGACAGTGGAACAACCTCACCTAAAATTGTTGCGGGAAAAACATTTTCAATAATTGTATAACTTATCGATACTCTTTCTAATTTCTGACGTCTTGGGAGTTCATCTGGTTCGTAAATATGCAATTTTAACGTGGGCTCCGTAGACTTCACTGACACGACTAGCGGAAGGTTCAAAGAGAGTGCACACCACGTGGCAAGAATCGCTTGCCCTTGATTGGAAATACCTGATTGGCTAATTTGCCACTTCCTGGCAATTTGATTGGGCAAATTGATGGCTATCCATATGGAATTTTTAATCGAATGAATAACATTACTGCCAATATAATAAGAGCAGACGTGTTAACCAATTAGGTCCCATTGGCACTATGACGAATCCTGCGCATGCTTCATTCGTTGTACATGTTCTCCAATGTGCGATGTCTAGAAAAGGCCGTGATGACACAAACAACAATTTTCAACTTCTTCGCAAACGTTCTTTATTAATGCCACATTATTGTAAAAAACATCGCACTTTATCGATACAAAATGAGGAATATATTCGGCCGTTTGTCGCTTTACGTTTAGCTTCCTCGTGGCTCCAACGGCTCGTTTGCTCATCACCCCACGCGAACGATACAGCAATTGGGTCCGTCCGTCAGACTGTCCGCCTGTAACAAAGTTGGAGCTCTCTATCCCAGTCACCATATGATCCAGTTTCTTTGAAAAGCCGATGAAAATCATATATCGGATGTACGTCTCTAGAACTCTCTATTAAAATTAGGTTCTGTTTTGAAGGGATTCCTCCCATTTCATTGGAGAGTGGCGCAAACTACGCGCTGTTTCTTTGGTTTATGGCATAGCAGATCACGTCAGAGATCAGAGGACAATGACGTGTTGACAATTTTCCCATGCATTGTCAAACTGAACTATTGTTGGAAAACTGAATACAGGCGATATATCCATAATTCATTTTACTCATCGCAATATAGGAGACATCATCTTCGAGTTTTTTTTTATCAGTCAACAATATTCATGACTGATTATTCTTTCGCATCTAGTTGTATTTATAACTATCTCTAAATACTACGATTCTCATAAACGTTTACTACGTCAGGAATGCACTCCATATTTGGAAACGGTTTATTACGTCATGTTGGGAATGCCGCATCGTCGTAGAAATGAAATATTATGGACACTTCTAGAAACGTACATTAGATATAGGGTTTTCGTCGGCTTTTCAAAGAAACTGAGCTTTGGTGTGCTCGTCAACCAACATGGACGAAAGGATATTATTATCCACATGGAACAAGTTGCGTCCATTAATGTTTTTGCAGAGTTGTTGACCATAAGAATGAAAAAGTACATCGTACCAACTTTGGATCCCTGGACCTCAGTCATCATATGTTATGTTTGAGGAATCTTTAATTGGAACGCCCATGAGACAGTATATAGCGATACAATTTCCATACACAACACGATTGACCATTTGTTCCTTGTGAAGTTATGGTCCTTAGATTAAAAATACATCTCTCCCCGTATTTCAATAGCCGATCGAATGCAAGGGGATGATCTTTGCTATATTCATGAGCCTCAACGAGGTGATGGATATCCACGAACAACAGGGTTTGTCGCGTCATCGCAGGTAGGATTAACCATCTCTATACTAAATGGATTCTCCCACTCAGATAAAAGTTCTTATTGGAGTGGTCTATGATTCATTTGGAGGGATGATAAGAAATGTGAGCAGAGAGCCAGACGAAAAGATAATACAAGTGCAAACGGATTCATATTGATTTGTGGGAAATGTTCAGATAATAAGTTCAACAAAATGACACATGGGCATTGGTCGTTTGTTGAACTTATTATCTGAACATATCCTAAGGGAACTACTCATCAGTGAGTATTTAGTATGGAAAGGTTTAATTTATATAACACTCCTATATGGAGCCTCACACAGACTCAAGTAGACGACAGCCACCAGTGCATCATTCTCTCTGCCTGGGGCTCCATACGGGATAACGCATCATCAGTGAGTATTTAGTATTTAGGTTAAGACACCTTTCGACTAAAGCAACAAAAGAAATCTAACGAACCCCCAAGAAAAAGCAACCTTTGCGGGGGGGGGGGGGTAATTTGAGTCAAATTTTTACTTTTGACAATAACATTAATTCAAATATTCCTCTAATGCGATGGTATAGTAACGTTATACTCCATGTTCTTATACATGTGTTTGCCAATATGGTATGTCGCGTGACCGGACAGAGTTTTGTTCCGCAATTATACATGTATTTTGTCCGCTCCCCGATGCTTTGATGGATAATGGTATGGGTGGGTGGTCCGCCCGCCCCAAATAGCCAATAGAAACACACAACCCCTCACATCCGGGGCGGCGGGGGTACCACCCGAGTGGTGGACATGGGATATGGACAATTTTCGAGACCGGTAAGGATTTCGGCCAATTTGACGGCATGGGTGGGTAGCCCGCCCCAAATACCGCACCCTCATCCGGGGGGGGGGGGGCCACCACAGGGGTGAAAATGGGGTATGGACCATTTTCGAGGACGGTAAGGATTTCGGCCAATTTGACTGTGGGTGGCCCGCTCCAATACCCCATAGAAACACCACACCCTCATCCCTGTGGGGTACCATCCCGATGGGGTGAAAACGGGGTATGGTCCATTTTATTCCTTATTTGCCAAAAAAATTATCTCGGTAAATATTACGGCATGGGTAGTGGCTCGCCCAAATACCCCTAGAAACACCCTCACCCCGGGGTTACCACCCGAGGGGGTGAAAATGGGGGGGGGTGGCCCGTCCCAAATACCCCGTCAGAAACACCCCAACCCCTCACCCCGGGTCCATGCCCCATTTTCACACGCTCGGGTGGTATCACCCGGTGTGAGGGTGGTGATGGGATGTTTTATGGGGTATTTGAGTGAGGGCCACCCACCCATGCCGTCAAATTGGCCTAAATCCTTACCTTTCTCGAAAATGGTCCATACCGGTGTTTCTACGGGGTATTTGGGGCCGACGAAAGATGAAATCAGACTTAAATTCCAATAACCGAGCTGTTTGAGACAAAAGGTAGAGAAGACGTTGGGCCGAATATATTCCTCACATTTCAAATTATGTTTAAAGAGCGCTCGTCGTTTGATTTATCCCGATAAGGTATAATGATAAAGAGCGTCTGCTCAGAAAGTCGAAAACAACTGATGGATTTCTGTCACCTCGTCACATTAGAAAACGGTCCATATTTCTACAGTAAATATCTAAAATTTTAAAGGGGCACTGTACACTAAATCGGGCCATTTATGGTACCATCTCCTCAACAGAATATATGACACAAATGAATGAATTGGAGTCATGTATTAGTGCAAAATACAGCCCTGTGCTATATGAACGATGCACACAACATGGTAATTATAATGAAAATGAATAAATTGATGGAGTCATAAACTCATTTCCATTATAATTACCACGTTGTTTGCATCATTCATAGAGCACATGGGTGTATTTCGCACAAAATCCGTGGCTAAAATTCATTAATTGGTTGCATATGTTCTGTTGAGTATAAAAAGACATAGTCCCATAAATGGCCGGATTTAGTGTACAGTGCCCCTTTAATTGTTAGATATATCTAGATCCTGGTATGGTAAATAATAAAGACCATTTTTTCAAAAAGTTAAAACTGATAACAAATTCTTTAAAACGTTGGCACATCGCAGAAAAATTAATGCATATTTTACATAATCGCATATATATCTTCCGTAAATCATATTTACCGGGTTTCACTTTATTGGCCGTTAAACGGTTTAATGGTCTCGAACCAAAACGCGATAGACGCACGATCTTATTGGTAGACAACTACAGGAACGGCAGGCGCCGACGGAAGGTAAAATCAGACTCAAATTCCAATAACCGAGCCGTTTGAGACAAGAGGTAGATAAGGCATACGGCCGAATATATTCTTCACATTTTATTCCTTGCCCGTGTAAACAGGTTTACCAGTCGCGTCGTTCGCTATCATATCAGGTTATTGTCGGTAAAAAACATTGAACCGCTATCCTACCCTGGCCCCCCAGACAGATCAGAGGCACAATATAGTAGACAGAATCAAAATCAAAATTCTTCATCGCGTCGTTGTTGAGCCCGCTGAATATCACCGGTCTCCCGGTCCCGGTAGTTCACGTTGAGCCATGAATTATTGTTGTAACATCAGAGGTATCATGTAATTTACAATGATATCACGAACGCTGCCAGATGTTACCGATGCGATCGGGGAGCATTTGAATGAAACTAAGCCTGAGTTTAGTGTGTCTGTCATTTGCAGAATGAGGTCCCCAGAGGGTGAATTTAGTGATGCTGTCCCACATAGCGGGCTAGCATCACTAAATTCACCCTCTGGGGACCTCATTCTGCATGGCCTCATCTGCTATGAGAGACATAGACTCGGGTTTAAGTTCCCAAATGGTGAATATTGTGATGAACATCCATTGGGAATCTCGATTATGCAATGTGTCGTCTGCCAATTTGGGTATATAGAAAAACTTAACTATAAAAGAAATAGAATCTATGTGAAAAAGTTTCTATAGAAATTTGATAATAAAGAAACTTTCAAGTGAAGATGAGGTCTGAGCAGAAGGAGGTCCCCATGTGGTGAATTTAGTGATGACTGTGATGCTAGCCCTCAATGCGGGATAGCATCGCTAAATTCACCATCTTGGGACCTCATTCTGCAAATGACAGACACACTAAACTCAGGCTTGTTTGAATGAAACATATGTTTCCACCAACCACAAGTTCACATACCTGTGCACAAAGATCAGTCCACATACAGTGTATATGTGTAAATCGGTCGTATATATAACGTATAGATATACACGGAATTGTATGAGGTATCATATTGTGGTAACATGCACAGGTGGTCCTGACGAAATTGTTTGACACGGATTCCGTACGACAGAAACAAACACTCAGTAAAAATATGCTATTTCTGAGCGCAAATATCTTGGCAAAAAATTATTCCACCCTATGACACATATATACCACTGTATTTGTGAGTCACTGACTCACTTGGTGTGGTATAGGTTTTTTTTTGTTGGAATTTGTTTAATCTCAATAAAACCGCACATATTAATACAGTATTTGAGATAAATATGAAATGCAAATATACATGTGGAATTAATATTTACAAGTGATCAAGAAAATTACACACAATAAACACAAACCAATGATATCGCCATTAACATGGGCATTTGTTATCATGTATTCGCCCTATACGATGCGACGGAGTCGGTTTAATATGCCCTTCTTAGAAAATGACTAAATCAGATCATTCCTAGAATATAGACATGTGGAACATATATATAGTTCACGAATTATGTAGTAGTTTAACAGACCTGTCTTCAATCAGTATTTGTAATGTTCTAAAAATTGTAGAATGATTCAATTAAATACTGTTCGTATACATTTAAAGGCGAACTGGTTATGTCGCATCGTATGTTGGCGAAAAAATATCAAACATATATATATCTGTATTTCCTCCATTCACGGATATATACAATGCTTGTATATCCTAAGAGATGGGTTTCTCACTTATGTGGTGTGTGTGTTTACGTCGGGACGTCGTACATGTAAGCCCTTTTGCAATATATGCATGGGCATGTTCACACACCGGCAACTTTGCCTGATAACGTTTAAAGATACGGGCGGCGTTGGCGGTGGGTATGCTGTTAAAATATTCACCTCCGTCAAAAACCTCCATAACAGAAATAATAGTAAAATATAGACATACATTGTTCTTATAACAATCAGAAATATAGCATAAACAGTATGTTATTGTCAAAAGTTTTTCCTTTGTTATGTAAACAAAAGCAAAAAAACGTTACAGAACCTGGCTTTTGTTTAGATCCGGATATGGTAATCATAAAGAGCGTTATTTGTTACTTTTTTCCTGATATGGAAATAATAAAGAGCGTTTATATAATTTGTGTGTGATTAACCAATAGAATTGCGCTGTGTTATGTAAACAGAAGCAAAACTGCTGTAACACGAGCAGGCTCTTGTTTACGTACACCATCGTGCGTCTTGACGACAATATACTATTTACGCGCTGATTAATTTTGGCATATGAACAAAACTATATATTTTTTAATATTCCTTCTGTTGATGGCGATTTGAACAAATATGAATATTTCTGCAACGAACGCCGCCCGTGCCTTTAAGGCAATTCATCGTAAAGTGTTATAAATGGCCACCTTTCGTATAATGAACTACTACTGATAAGAATTACAAATACGGTGGTAGTACGTCACTAAATCAAAACCACCAAGCTCGACTATAAGAGTGAGAAATGATAATCATTTTTACATGTTTTTACGTGAAAACTAGCTGATCGGCGGAAATTTGCATCATATTGATTTAAAATTCGAGCTGCACCGATTGTGACGAAATTTGCCATGGATATGTACATGTATTTCGGTTCTTCTTGTTACGTGAGCTGGGCCCGTCGCCTCTTTTTTGGCGTTATGGTGTCCTATCCGCATTACAGAATGTTCAGAAATGTCATGAACGCTCTTTATTATTTACCTTATCGGGACAAAGAACGAATAAAACGCTCTTTATTGTTTACCTAACAGTGACATGCAGCGAATGTGCCTGTGTGTATCTGTTCCGTTAACATAAGAATATACTAAATGCTCACCGTTTCGCTTTCCAGGAGAGGGTAATACTATCTTAATATAAAGTGCGACTGTACATGTGGCCCTCCCTCCCTGCCTCCCTGCCTCCCTCCCTGGTTAACATGGGCTATATCCTGACTGCCCGATGTCGCCTTTTGATATCTGCACTGGAGTCACATTACCGACTAGAAACTACGAGAACGCTCTTTATCTTTTTCCTTATCGAGATAAAGAACTACAAGTACGCTCTTTATCTTTTACAGTCACGAACACGCTCTGTAATCTATGCCTTATGTTAGCAAACAACAGTTCCTAATTTATTGCAACAGCAGCTTCAATTTTAAATTTTCCACACTTTACCCGTGCAACGCCGGGTACATCCGCTAGTGTTGCTATATAATGACATACGATGTCTATACAGACATCGACAAACATATTGATACGATACAAAACCTCAATACAGGAAACAGAAGTGGGACGACCGCCCGTTATTAATATGAATTTGTCACAAATACGCTCATAATCGACCTATAATGTGAAATAGTTTATATAATGGGATTATTTGATTCTGAAATAAGCATATAATGGAGTCATCACCGTTTTTTCGTTTTATGGCGCGGGCCACAGTAAAAACACATGTTAAAGAGCGTACACCATAAAAGTACTTGAGTTGGCTTATTTGTGTCATTGTCCGCACATAACCTGCTTAGAGTCACCTCATTACGAGTTGATAATAATGTGACTAAAATGTTCTCATTTTCAGTACATTATCGACTCAAAATGAGGCGATTCTAAGCAGATTATCTACCTAAAACAAGTTCTATTTATAAGCAGATGTGCGGATTTTTCGGGAGAACAGGCTGGAATTTGAACACGGAACAAACTGAAACGTTCTTTATCTTTAACTGCAAGTTTATAAGGATTCGGTTTATTTTTTGAGCCTGTAAATTAAATCACTTTCCGAATATAAATTACTAGGTTTAATCAACTTTAAAGATGCACAATCCGATTAAGCGCACCTCAATTACTATTTATTTGGTTTCGGGGGTAAACAATATTTAGTTGGAGTCGAGGAACCCACCCATCACCCATCAAAGCTCAGAGTTATTAGATATCTAATTTTGAAATCTATTATTTTTCACCATCCAGACTTAATAGTGGCCCAGTAAAAAGTCGACGAGCCGACGGTTTCGGACCAAATTGCGGATGAAGCTGGATAACTCTAAGATCAAGAGGCTTTCTGTTGACAATAAGGTCAAATTTCGTCGAACAACATGTTGATAAATGACACGTTTCGGGCAATTTTATACTATTATAGTTGACAGTGGCTAGCATTATGTTTGGGCAATTAATCGATTCTGATGACTGAAGCGATATTTATAAAAAATATTGTTGTTGGAATCTGATTATATGGGGACGATCGAATCGGATTGAGTACCTTTAATATGAAGCTTGACTTCTATAATTTATGTCACTTTCGTCAAACCCTGATCATAAGACATAGCACATCCACAGTGCATGTTGATGGTAGTACACAAATATAGCTCAGGCTGGCCAACTGCACTGAAATATTCGGAATGCTTTGTGAATAATGGTAAAATTAAAACAACACATGGTGACAAAAGCTATTAGATTTTTTATGATGCTTTTCGATATGTTGGTGCGTTTTTAAAATTAGCACAAACACCTGCTTATATAAACAAAAATCAATAGTGACATCGTCAGTCGGACTGGGGACGAAAACAAGTCACCGACATAGACGCTCAGGCTGGGCGCCACATATGGTGGCAAAGTTGGGATAAAATTGGTTGCTTTGTCTTTGAAACGAAATACCTAGACAGCAGACGACCAACTACAAGTGCATATCTCATCAATGAACAATCGTCCCGGATAAGTTTACTAAATGTGCATCCACAACTGTCCACCATGATGGTGTTTGATCGACGCTCGATATGTCTGTGGCATACCGGGCGGCCAAGACTCATTAATCAGCCCAAATTGGCAGCTCGTGCAGTCTTTTCGTCTCGTCCGTAACAGTCTGTACCGCTGTGACCTCCGTAACCGCATAGACACTTTCGCTGTTTCGGGTAGGAATAACGAAAATAAAAGTGAACCAGTGTCACAGAATAGAACGGACACTTTGTGGCAACGATTCCTTTTGTTTGTGGATAATACGCGGAAGAATGGCGTGTTTTATATGCACTAAATATGTCACAATAGAACAATTTGACGACCGGGGTCAACCAATAGACTGGTAATTATATCAAATGAAATGTTTTGTAATTTTTAATTGGCCGCCGCATTTGTTTCCGCCCGTCATAAGGGAATGAGGTGTAGAAGGGACCTAATATAACTAAATCAATTTCGTGCTCGCGGAATGCCAACCGGGTGCACGACCTTCGACTTATAGACTTCAGTGCATGTGACGTCCGTTCTCTTTCATGCTTTGTGGTATGTTATTTGTTTTCCCTTTCCATCGCTTCTGTTCGCCTTATATAGTGTTTGTTTCAACGTGGAAGTTGTCACCAGCATTATAGGCCCCGGCGGGAAAATACTAAATAAAATACCAATATAGCAGCCTTTTCTCCCGAAAGTCCGCACATAATCTGCTAATTAAGAAATTGTTTTCGGTAGATAATCTGCTTGGAATCGCCTCATTTTGAGTAGATAATGTGCTGAAAATGAGAGCATTTTAGTCAAATTGTTGACTAATAATGAGACGATTCTAAGTAGATTATGTGCAGACAATTAATGACACAAATAAGCCAACCCACGACTTTTCAGGTGTACGCTCTTTATCATGTGTTTTCAATGTGGCCTGCGCCATAAAACGAAATAATGGCTATGACTCCATTATCTGCTTATTTCAGAATAAATAATCACATTATGTACATATTTCACATTATAGGTCGATTATGTGCGTATTTGCGCGAGGATACATCGAATAAAACTATACCAGTGGTTAAGTCTATATTGCTATTACTGGTTTTGTCCATATCGATATTTTAGTATCATTCCTCATGGCCTGTGATCAGCGTGTCATTCTGTCAAATAACACGATTAGTTATTAAACACCATTCATTTGTTCCTTTCTTATTAAAAAAAAACTTTATTGGTATGTCCATTCTTGAAAGATAAGACATATGTGTACATGTAATTATAGCCGGATGGACTTGTCGATTAATGAAACACAACTTTCAATATAATCCTTCTTAAATCCAGACCCTTATAGATGTTTTCTTATCCATAGATTTTCACTTTTAATATAGTTATGCATATTAAATCAATTGCTATATTTCGGCTGATGTCTGCACATGCATTAACGCTTATTCCCATACGGACATAGCGACCCCTGATATTCCCACCCACTATGCATACACATACTTGAATTATATAGCTTTTCTCACGAAACCCTGTATATTTCGACAAATGAAACGATAACGCATGAGCGTCAGAAAAATACACTAATATTCGTTTCTGAACAGACACCATCCCCATTCCATAGAATACCGTTTTTCTTACATAAATTACCAACATGCTTCACTCCATTTCACCTCTGTAGCTTTCTCTTCCGCTCTTTTTATCTTTATTCGGTCTACTATATATCCATCTCTCTCATGTAGAAACCTAGAACAATCCATCTCTCTCATGTAGAAACCTAGAACAATCCATCTCTCTCATGTAGAAACCTAGAACAATCCATCTCTCATTTAGAAACCTAGAACAATCCATCCCTCTCATTTAGAAACCTAGAACAATTCATCTCTCTCATTTAGAAACCTAGAACAATTCATCTCTCTCATTTAGAAAGCTAGAACAATTTGTGTTGTATACCATGTCATTCATTAACATGTTCTTGGTTTCAATAAAAATATATAAAAAAAGAAAATAATAATAATAAAGAATTTAAAAAAAGTTTAGCCAAACGGCATTCTTGGTCAGAATATCCGAGTAAACCAATATCTGCTCATTAGTCGAAGGGAATCTATACTTACAATCACCATCATTGGTATCACATTTTTGTCGCAAAAATATAAATATATGGCAATTGGTGCAGAAACAAAAAATCAATGAAAATTTTGGGACCCACCCCCACAATATTCACTATTTTTCCATTTTATATCAACTATTGGGGGTAATTATAGCAATATTGAATGTATTAGTGCTTCTCATATTGCAACAAGCCACAACATATAAACAAATATGTTTAAAACAGTTGAAAATATGTCAATGAAAAAAAAGTGGCCAAAAACTGTTTCCGGCCTCGGGTACCCACCCCCCCCCCCACCTCACGTCTCGAAACAAAATTCGCCGACCCCCTTCCAATAATTTCCCAACAACATCTAATGATTGAAGAGTTTGAAAGTCATTTTATTAAATATACGCCATTAAATACAACACAGAGTCTTCATTTATCTGGCACCATTTCTTTACGCGGGCAAACAATGCATAGTTACGCGAAACGCCATCGCAGGCCGTATAGAAGCCGGTGTTATTTTCACCTCCCATTGGTTGATTTATATAATATCCTATATTCTGATATTCAATCGAACATCCCGTGCCACCTGTACATGGTCGCGATTATATATTGTTTGCTATATAATCCTATTGGCTGTCATGTGGCGTAGTATCATATTCGTATCGCTATCGTAGTTCATTATGTGAGGGTGTCCAGTATTGTTCATATTTTCAGACAACGAAAGCAACAACGCCAACTGAAACACATTGCCCGCTTTCATGGGAATGTATGTGGCCTTATTCGCATGGATGAGGAAAGCACCGGTGGACTATAGGTCGCCTAACAGAATTCGCGGCGATATGATTGAGGTGTACACAGCGCCATTATAAGATCAAACCAGAATATTTATTCTCTACAACAGTGTATGGACCAACGAACGGACATTCAATGACGTTTCAGTTACACCATATAAGCGAAATGATGTGAGAAATCACTTCTTCTCACAATGAATACTTCCAATAATTAACAGCATACCATGTCACGTTGATGGCGTTGTTCAAGCACTCACTTCTCTCATTTAAAGACATATTAAGTACCTGTTTGGGTGCGTGAAACTGATAAGAGAGTATGCGGCCGCTATGCCAGCTGGAGGGATGTAACATTCTACTAACATCGCCGAAAAATCAAGCGTACCACTCCATAGAAGACCATAGAGCGTACCACTCCATGAACAATGCTCAATTGTAAATATTTACTACTCGATTCGGGACGCATCAATCAACGATAAACTAACGAAAACGATTTCGCCATCGAGAGTCACTGCATTTAATTAATATATAAGAATGATGGTGTGTGTTGTCAATTTGGATACTTTGGAGAAGATTATTCTCCATTGCTATTTGATCACCCAACCGGAGTGTTTAACATCACTTTAAATTTCTTCTTAAATTTTCATTCACATTATCGACATCAAACATGACAGTGACATTGAGTGAGATTATAATTTCAGCACATATTTTATTCATGTTCTGTAACCTAAACACATCTAGCATGTTTACTAATTTATTTTATAAGTCAAGAGTCAATCTGACTCGTTCTGTGAATTAAATGATGATGATAGAAAGACACTTTTCCCAGTGTAAATTGTTTATTACGCCCTCCGGGGGTGTATATTGGCAAGCATATCTGGCCCTGTTGTAGAAGATGATTGACTAAATGGGATTAAAAACGGTATTTAAAGGCACGTGCGGCCTTAATTGTCGAAAATATTCATATTTGTTCCAAACACCGTAAACAGAAAAACAGTAAAACGCATACAGTTCCGTTCATATATACCATGACCATCGCGTAAACAGCATGTTATCATAAAGACCTACTATATTTTACCTAAGCAAGAGCCTGATTGTGTTACAGAAGACAGCACAATGCTACTGGCTAATCACACACAAATGGCATAAACGCTCTTTATTAGTTCCATATCAGGTATTCACCAACAAAGAACGCTCTTTATGTTTACCATCATAATATAAACAAACACCAGAAAAGTAACTTTTTACGCTTTTGTTTACATAACAATGGTCAAACATATGACCATAACATACTGTTTATGCGATATTTCATATTTGTATACGGAGAAAGTCTATCTACATTTTGATGTTCTTTCTGTTTGTGGCGGTTTTTGACGGGTGGAGATATTTTCACAGGATACCCACCGCCAAGGCCAACCGTGTCTTTAAGTACTTGAACCATGTAACGAAGATCGACAATTTTGGCCTGATAATTATTCTGCGTGCTATTTCATGGACTATTCAGATAAATGTAGTATGTAATTTAATAAAGCTCCAATATATTGTATATATGCCTAATAATATGATCTTGAGGGAGTTACCATTTCTGACTATGGTTTTCTTGTTTGTACATGCCATTTTCACGGTGGGGAATCACGTGGTTTCGATGTTGGTGAGTACCACGTATTCAAAATGGCCGAGGCGAATGCGAACGCACAAAAACATAATACAGAACTAACACAAAACATAGCATTTTGATTGTTACGAGCACATGATTTTTTAACCCTTTACCCAACTGAAGGGCCCTGTGCCAATGCATTCTCTTATATATGCGAGTCGACCATAGGTCGCCTCGCATATATAAGAGAATGCATTGGCTTAACACATTAAAAATTATAAAATTGTTAAAGAATGTAAGAAAAAATGGTAAAAAGTGTTAAAAAAAGATTTTTTTTAAGCCAATGCATTCTCTTATATATGCGAGGCGACCTATGGTCGACTCGCATATATAAGAGAATGCATTGGCACAGGGCATAACTGTAACTATCACAATGTGGTCAAGGAGCCGGTTCCAATGATATCCATATTTGTATGGTTCTATTGAGACAGACCGAAGATATTTTAGGCTGTTGAAGCTTTATTTGGCCGGTTTTGGCCGGTTTGTTGGGTAAAGGGTTAAAAGCAAGTTGATTCCTTATTTGTTCGGAAATACTCAGTGGTTTTCTATAACATTCTGACCAAAGTTGCCAGTCGGAGGTGCGTGGAATACACCAGTCCATACATCTTGGTTAACCTTCGACTGACAACTTTGGTCAGAATGTTAGAGCAAACAACTGTGAGTTTGGACACAAATGAGGTATCAGCTTGTTTGAAAAATAGTATAGCATATGCTCAAAACTGCCAAAATACTATTTAATATAGAATTGTCATAGTTTAATACCTTTTTCTTCGTTTCTGGTCGCGTTTGCAATCTCATCGGCCATTTTGAATGCGTGATACTCATATCAACTCGAAACCACGTGATTGTGTCAACCAAGGACAAGGGGACTTGAGTCCGTTGCTTCTCTCTGCTTATATAAACCATCTTCTTATGATAACGATACTCTTCGCTTTACTGTAGCTCGAATTCCAGCTGGTGATGATGCGGTGTTAACTCGGTAAAGGGGACAGCCCCGCCAAACAAAACAGTAGACTTAACACGATTATGTCACTCGTTCATAGTTTTATAACGAAAGCAACAAAAAAGTTTCAGCAGTATCTTCCAAATAACAAGTGACCTATGGAGTGACGCAATCATCCGTAGGATCTTATGTAAGTCATAGAAAGTGAGGAATCTATGAGGTGGTGCCAGAAATAGTTCAGTTTACGGCAATTGTACGATACTTGGTGCGTTCTTGTCCCACCATGGAGTGTAATTGGCTAGTTACTCCGTGGAATTAGAATACCAATCGAGTGCACGACGATCAGGAAGCCAAGAATGTTCACGGTCTCCGAGATCACACCGTTTGAATATTGGGTGTTTGCATTCCGAGCTCGGTAGGGGGGCATGTTTTCCACTCTGGTTGACTGAGACAAAGCCGTTGGTTTCGGGATGATTCATGTCAGAAGAGTAGATATCAAACCGACCAATAAAATTATGGCGTTGCGAACAGAGAATTTTCGCATCATGGCCACAGTGTAGCTTTATTGTCATTTTTATGTATAAATCGCACGAAGAATAAGTAATATAGCATGAGTGTATATAAGTTAGAACAACCGTACATTGACTCAAGTATTGTAATCGCGCTCGTCGTTCCGTTCTGGCGATCAACATAGCTCGGCAAGAATTCAAAAAATACTTTATTTTATACACCCCAATTTATTTTATATATATATACGCAAAAAGACTTACCAAAAAGGCTAGAATATTTTTTTCTTCAAATATTATTTAAAATTTTAAAAAGAAACGCTCTTTATTGTTATGTTACAGAGAAAAGAGGACCCGGTTTTATGTCTGGTGCGATTGCTTCTATCGAATCAAGATTCCCACCATATACATGTACATATACTTATTTTGATACCGAGCGAACACTTATAATTCATTGATCAGGAAGCCAAGAATGTTGACGGTCTCCGAGATCACACCGTTTGAATATTGGGTGCTTTCATTCAGAGCTCGGTTGGGGGGGGGGGGAGCATGTTTTCCACTCTATGGTTGACTGAGACAAAGCCGCTGGTTTCGGGATGATTCATGTCAGAAGAGTATAGGTATCAAACCGACCAACAACATTATGGTGATGCGAACAGAGAATTTTCGCATCATGGACACATGGTAGCTTTATATCAGTTTTATGTATAAATCGCACGAAGAATAAGTAATATAGCATGAGTGTTAAGTTAGAATAACCGTAAATTGACTCAAGTATATTGTAATCGCGCTGGTCGTTGTTCCGTTCTGGCGATCAACATAGCTGGACAAGAATTAAAAAAAATACTCTATTTTATGCACCCCAATTTATTTTATATACGCAAAAAGACTTACCAAAAAGGCTAGAATATTTTTTTCTCCAAAAATTATTTAAAATTAAAAAAAGTAACGCTCTTTATTGTTATGTTACAGAGAAAAGAGGACCCGCTTTTATTTCTGATGCGATTGCTTCTATCAAATCAAGTGTCCCGTCGTATACATGTATAGCCGTATATATTTCATATTGTATATAGACTATACCCAGCGAAAGACTTATTGATCAGGAGAGCCAAGATTGTTCACGCTCCCAGATTCACATCGTTTAAAGACATATTATGTACTTGTTCGGGTGCGTGAAATTGATGTTAGTATTCAGGAGATATGGGAACTGGAGGAATGTAACATTCTACTAACATCGCGGAAAATTTTAAGCAAATCGACCATAGAAAACGTCGTCATAACTACGCTCAATTGTAAATATTTACTAATAGATTCGGGACGCATCTATCAGCGACAAACTAACGAAAACCATTTCGCCACCGAGAGTTACTGCATTTAATTAATATATAAGAATGACAGTGTGTGTTGTCAATTTGGATGTACTATTTGTAAAAATTACTAGTTTGAACAAGATTATTCTCCATTTCTATTTGATCACCATGCCGGAGTGTTTCACATCACTTTAAATATTGGGTGTTTGCATCCCGAGATCGGTAGGGGGCATGTTTTCAACTCAACCGGTTGACCGAGATAAAGCCGTTGGTTTATGGATGATTCATGCGAGAAGAGTAGATATATATACCAAGCTGCTCAACTGAACTGATGGCGATGCGAACACGAAATTATCACGTCAAGGTCATACTAATATTAATTGAGTGTATATATTTTCCCATAATAATTGACACATCCGAGAAGGAAAATTGTGAGTATTATATGTCCAACAATTAAGGGTTATATAACTCAGACACAATTTGTTGGACCGGACCATATTCGAAACTGATCCGCGTGTGCTTGTAGTAAACCACATACTATGTTTTAAGTCGATCGAAAAACGTTCAGGCACGGATATATATACAGACGTACGGACAACCAGACGGACGTGTGCCCGTGCGTGCGTGTGTGTTATAGACTCGAAAAGTGCTCGACTGATCGGACTCAAAATTGGTATTTAGGCCTACTTTGATCCCGGGAACAATATGGGCGGATCCTATTTCACGTGCGACGGTGTTATTGACCTTGGTATTGACCTCGCTCATATATGCTCATATAGGCATATTTCTGAACCGATCTATTCTTCCCAGACGGAGGCGATCACAAAGAAATCCCTAAATAGCCCGGACGAAGTCGGGCGCATCAGCTATAGTTGTCCTATATTTTGATATCCGGAAAGGGAGCATTTTGTTGAGGCTAGGAGATGCTATGTCGCTTTATAGAACTGGATTATTGTTTATTACATGATCCAAGCTATATTCCATTCAATAAACCCATTCTATAGATTGTGATATTAAACGTTCGTTTAATAACAGGAAATAGTGCCAGATGACCTTTGACTTTCGGTTTGTCGTCTGTTTACATTTCGTACGAAATTCTCAAAATGCTATGGCTTCCGATATTTTTCCAATAATAACTATTGCAACTATAATGAATGAAGAGTTTGAAAAGTTGTGTCATTAGATATACGCCATTAAATACGCCGAAGAGTCTTTATTTATCTGGAACTATTTCTTTACGCGGGCAAACAACCCATTGTTACGTGAAACGTCATCGCATGCCTTATATAAGCCGGTGTTAGTTTCGCATCACATTTGTTGATTTAAGTAAGTTTTGTCCACGTTTTGGATCATGTAATAAATAGAATCTACAACTCGTCCCCAGTTTATAGCTGAATTTACAAAACTCGCCAGTAATTTAGGTCTGGACCTCGCCAACGGCTCGGTCCAGACCTAATTCACTGAACTCGTTTTGTAAATTCCGCAATAAACTGGGGACTCGTTGTAGATACTCTATGTCTATGGATCATATGTATAGATTATGTTATTCAGTTTCTCCGAGACGAAGTTTATATTACGCAGATCGAATCTCTCAAAATTTGACAAGGTTACACGCGATCTCAAAAATTTATGTCGTCAGAAACCATCGATTGTCTATCGTTTGTTATATATTGTATTAAGACCTTGCCCAAATCTGCATACAATGCCCGTCCTGATTGGTCAGCAGCCTGTACAATTCTAGATATTCTGAATTGTACCACAAAAAACGTGGTACAATCAGTGCAGTATTTCCAACGCATCAAACTTTCAGAACGCGTGAATTGGTTAATACCATGCTATAAACTGATGAAATGGACATATAATGGCTACCTACTAATTCTGAATTGTATTTAAGATAGAACAATAATTGACCAGTGAATCCACGTGAACCTATGTGAAGCACAGTCTCACAGTAACCATCCTATCTAATGCCGTAAGCTCTTTTGGCCATCCGATTATAAAGGAGAAAGAAATATATGCCGAATTAATTCTTGAAAACATGAAAAATCAAAACCTCAATTGGTTAACCACAGACCATTCAGATGCATGTTGTCTATTAGAAGTACACATATAGACAGAACACAATGCACAACTAAACGTTACTCAATCCCATTCGACGGTCCCCATATAATCAGATTCCAACAAAAACAAAATTATTCTAGAAATTCCGCTTCAGTTATCAGAATTGATTAAATTCCCAAAAATAGTGTAATATAAAATTGCCCGAAACGTGTTATTTATCAACATGTTGTTCGACGAAAATTGGCCTTATTATAACACAAAGCCTCTTGATTTTGGAGTTATCCATCTTCATCCGCAAGTTGGTCCGAAACCGACGACTCCTGGGCCACTATTAAGTCTTGATGGTGAAAAATAATAGATTTCAAAAATCGATATATAAATTATAATAACCCTGAGCTTTGATAGGTGGGTTCCTCGACTCGAATAAAATAGTTTTGTTTACCCCCTAATCCAAATAAATAGTAATTGACGGGCGCTTAATCGGATTATGCATCTTTAATCGAGAATCTTGTATCGAATGAGGGCGGCGCAAGGATATACTAGAGCAGCGAGTTCGACAAGATATATAAGATTACGATGCCAGTTGTGTTCTGTATATGTTACACACCATTGTGTAATTTCTTATATGTGCAAGTCTCCTATAGGGAGCCTGGCATATGTAAGAGAATGCACTGGCTTACCAGGTCAAGGTAAATATTGTTAGGCCAATGTATTCTCTTATATATGCGAGGCTCCCTATATATATGTGAGAATCGAATATATAAGAGAATGCATTGGCACAGGGTTTTCGCCAAAAATCAGGAAGCTCTAGCCATGAAAGGGTTAATCATAGACATATATTATGTAATCCCGAAATATATCACTCTAAATTGTGGTATAGTTAAAGGGACTGAAAGCTTTTGGATTAGGTTCAAGCGAAATAACATATTAAAAAGTATGTAAAATAACTATATCATCAACAAGTACATGAACAAATAAATTGGCATGGTTCTTATTTTCAGCATTAATAACTCTCCAATAGTGAGATTTCACATGTCCAAAATATTTCTATGTAAACATCACTGTTACAGTGGAATTACCAATAAAGTCAATCAAAACTTGACGATAAACATTGGAAAAGGTCAAAGCATTGAATAAATTATGAAAATCATTTTCAGGCCAAAATATTTGAACTTACTATGCGATTAGCAATATTTGTGACACATCGCTGTAACAGTTTTGTTAACATAATAATGGTTTCAACACGCGAAATATGTTATTTGAGACTATTAATAATAAATAATTAAGAACACAGTTGATCTATATCTCCACGTAATTCTTCTTCGTGGTAATGTTTTTACAGACATATATTTTTTGCACATTTACTGCAAGTGCATTGGGTCCTTAACCATAATAACGATCTTGCAAATAATTGCATGTCAAATTGCCAGGCAGTTTATATCAGCTTTCAGCTTGTAACTGCAGATATATAATATAGATTTCATACATTTGTATTAATGGGATTGAAGGACAAAACGAACAAGTTCAATTTTCGACAAGATTTCTCTTTGGCAGGAGCGAATAAATTACTACTCACAATACAAAAAAAACTATGATACATGCGAGAAATGTACATCCATAGATATGAACACAATTATCACCATTTATCACCAAGAACGTACGACAATAACATCAGAAACGTACCCATAAACGTACTCAAAATTATCACAGAGGTAGAACGTTACGAGACAATTGCACATTTCGTCGTGCATCCCAAATCCGTGGTATATATCTTCTCTGTTTTCTTTGAATCACAAAACAGTATATGTTTAGTTGTCATGAGCCTGGTTCTTGCCGACCAAACACGTGCATCGTCCCGTTCGCCATCATGACATCATAGCGTGTCTATATATGTGCACCCAAAGTAGACTTTCATGACGATGCTGCAACTGCTGGGCATCATCGACAACGTTTCTCAAATGATCACGTGGGCTCATATGAAGCTCGATATATTTACTTCTCTTGCAAGAGATCGACTGTTCCAGAGAAAACTTCAATGGCACTTAATTTCCTGGACTATCGATATACCACGGTTAGAAGTCTGTCAATGAGGTTTTTTTTATTTATTTTGTTTTTTGTTTTTTTTTCAGAACAATTTTGACCTCTTCAATCAGCCTCGCTATGAAACATCCGCGGCCATACACTTGCATTGTTTTATTCTCTGCACGCGTTTTCGTTTGAATCGCGGTACTTTTCCTGGACACTTGAGAGTCACTCTGATGTATTTGAATCTCCTGGGCTTGCAGAACCCGCACGATAAAAACGAGGCTGGACCTTTGTCGTTTTTATCCGATTTGGGAATGAAGAACGAGTTACACTGTCCGTAGCAGAAACTGTTCATTACCGTCACGCTTAAACATCCGGGTTCTCGAATAACCTGTTTGAAGTCCTCAGTCTTACAGAACTCCTTTTTCAGATATCTCATCGTCGTCAAAGTTAAAGCAGTTTTACTTCCTCTAATGGGAATAACAGGATGTTGCCGGTGTCTATTTCGGTTTTTGTTCCGAAGCCTGTTCTTGTTTTTTGAACGATTCCGGTTTCTGCTAAAACTAAGATCTGATTGTTCCGGATGCGCAACCGTTCCCTTGAGCATATTGAATGTAGTCATGTTACGAGGAAGTTTCGAGTATAACAGTGGTCTTCTCCTGCGTCCAGATCGCCGAGCCTCGCTTTCATGACAGGCTAGCAGCACTACGGCGACGCATACAGCTGCAGAGATCCTGACCTGATGGAACAACATCCTGGAAAGTAAATGTAGAAAATGTCGAAAAACTCTTTTGGAATTGTATAAGGCCTGTGTAATAGTATGCCATGTACAGTTTATCTAGAGTGTGCGATAAGGAAAACACTCAACACCGCGTGGCGAATTTTCTGGGAGAGTGATTCACAGTGACCCACTCAACAGTGTAATCAAAAGTTGGGGTGGCAGTTTTATTCATACCTCGCCATATATGACTGTGCATGAATCACCGCGACACACCATGGATCACCGGTAATCCCCGCGACACACCATGATGGATCACCTGTATTCACCGGTATCCACCGCGACACACCATGGCTAACCGGTAATAACCGCGACACACCATGGATCACCGGTAATCACCGCACATAATATCATTGTATAGGTATAAAATGTCCACAAATTGTCATGTTCGCAGTCACTAACACGTTGAACAAGTCATGACAGGACAATTATCAATATTTAGTTAATACTGTTATAAAATAAATTGAAATGGCGTAAACTATTCTGAATATACATTAATGCCCTAAATAATCGACTCCTTGACCCTATCAGAATTATGGGTAACTTTTCAGGATTTAGTCGGAAATATGGCTTGTTGCCATTCATCGGAAAGCTCTCACTGTTTTCCGTCGAATGGCAAAAAGCCATATTTCCGACTAAATCCTGAAAAGTTACCCATAATTCTGCTGTGGTTAAGGAGTAGATTATTTAGGGCAGTACTGTATGTTAGTTGTCTGTGTTTTGCGGGGATTCACAGTGATTCTTGGTGAGCACGTGGTCAGTCTTCGTGATTTCTGTTGGTTCATATTTATCCGCTCCACGCAAATTCATCGTTGATCACTAAAAAAAAACAATGTGAATCCTGGTCAAGTCTGATTATAGTGTGTCTGTCATTTGCAGAATGAGGTCCACATAGGGTGAATTTAGTGACACTATGCCACATAGCGGGCTAGCATCACTAAATTCACCCTCTGGGGACCTCATTCTGCATGGCCTCATCTGCTATGGGAGACATAGACTCAGATTTAAGTTCCCAAATGGTGAATATTGTGATGTACACCCATTGGGAACCTCGAATATGCAATAAGTCGTCTGCCAATTTGGGGATAAAGAGAAACTAAACTAAAAAAGAAATAAAATCTATGTGAAGAATTGTCTATATAAATTTGAAAAAGTAACTTTCCAGAGAAGATGACGCCTAAGCAGAATGAGGTCCCAAGATGGCAAATTTAGTGATGCTAGCCCGCTATGCGGGACAGCATAACTAAATTCATCCTCTGGGGACCTCATTCTGCAAATGACAGGCACACTAAACTCAGGCTTGATCTTGGTGCTGCACAATCGGTTCCCCCGGTGTTGAGTGTTTTGCTTATTCCACACTCTTTACGTACTGTATTCACAGGCATATCTCGGTCGCCGTAACGTGACACAACCGATAAATTACCAATTATTACATGCTTGTTTAAAAAAAACATCCAAATCGTCTTACACCGTGTCATCTGTTTCAAGCGATACCACATTCATGTGTGAAATCGGACGGTCGACGCCGGCGTCACACGACTTACATGGCGTTCGCCTTGACCATGAAACCCGAACTATAAAATAAAAGCATCATCACACGTGACAAGAGAAGCCCTGTCTGTTTCATAATAAACTTCGTTTTTTACAATAAATGGATTCTGTAGGACGGATCACTGTGGTATTTAATAAGCACACAACGACATGTGTGTGAATGGGTTTGTCGTTACGGCACTTGTGCCATCGGGGAAGGATATAACGAGAGTGTTGGCACTCGTGCTGTGTCTACAAACCCATTCACACACCGCGGTGTCGTTCTGTGTATATCTGAGGCATAAACACTACGACTCGCTTTAAACACAATTCAGTATCGGCGCTGCTACCATCCCCAGGTATAGCACATTCACAGCAGGTCTGTTAACAGTAATACTTGACACTGCATTCGAATTACCATTCTATTCAATTAATCTATATCTGGATCTGGGGAGTTTTGACGTGCAGGTAACCTCTAAGTATAATACCTGATCCACAGTGCGCGACACATGAGTTGCATTCGGCGCCAATTGTATATTGAGTATTGACCGAGAGATATGTTTAACTTTTTGCACCCGTATATATATACACACTTATCTCTATTATAGGACACCATTGTTCAAAATTCAACCCAGTCTAGATTAAAATGCCCACATATAATATTTAAAGTATATGCACCAACCGGCCTCCAAATATGTATACCGAATGACGGTCAGCTAGGTCGTGCTGCGCCTGTGCAATAATATACTTTTGTTTAAAGTGATGTGAAACACTCCGGTTGTGTGATCAAATAGAAATGGAGAATAATTTTACCCAAAGTAGTTATTTGTATGAATATTAATCAAAATTTACAACACACACCGTCAGTCTTATATATTTATTAAATGCAATGAATATTGATGTCGAAATCATTTCTGTTAGTTTATCGCCGATTGATGCGTCCCCAATCGAGATGTAAATATTTACAGTTGAGCGTAGTTCAGACAGTGTTTTCTATGGAGTTGTATGGTCGATTTCATTTAGATTTTGGGCGATGTTAGTGGAATGCTACATTCCTCCAGTTGGCATAGCGCCTGAGTACTAATGTATCAGTTCCACGTACCCGAACAAGTCCATAATATATTATGGACTTGTTCGGGTGCGTGAAATTGATAAGCTGGTACTCAGGTGCTATCCCAACCTGGGGAATGTAGCATTCCACTAACATCGCCCAAAAATTCCTAGAAATCGACCGTACCACTCCATAGAAAACATTGTCTGAACTATGCTCAATTACATCTCGATTCGGGACGCAACTATCGGCAATAAACTAACTAAGTGATTTGGCCATCGAGAGTCATTGCATTGAATTACTATATAAGAAAACGGTGTGTGTTATCAATTTGGATTAATATTCGTAAAAGATAACTACTTTGAGCAAGATTATTCGTGATCACCCTACGTCACTTTAATATTTTGTTAGTTGTTTATTTGTTGGACATTCATATTTTGTTATAAGGAATATCTGCAATTCTAGTTATATCGTCTTTACCAACGCAAATTATACGCCGTCTTGACCCCCCAAGACGAATGGGATCTTCCCAATGTATAAGTTAGCATTGGGACGATCCCAAACTTTATTTTTTCATTCTTTCATTTTTTGGTTAACATTGGGACATGCGTGGAAATGTGATGCGTGTCTAACAGTCGGTGGTCAGGCAGAAGTTTAAAGATGGATGCATGGTCTCCGGAATTTCGTAACATGCAACTGTCAATAAGGGTAACACAATTTTGCTGACTGAATTTGCCAAACAAAAATAGCGCTTCTATAGGACGTTGCTAAATACGCCCGTTTGTTTGTAAATAAACATGTTATCAGATCCGGTAAAGTCTAAGGGTACGTTCACACAGTCGCAAATTTGCCAGGCATTCTTCTGCAGGTATTTTGGTATAGATAGCTACAATATGCCAGATACTGAGTGCACAAATACTTACAAAATGCACGTACCACGGCTAACTACAGGAGAAGTAAAAACTATGTAGTTGCCACTAGTAGCGATGCTATCGAAATTTGCCAGTAAATATAGCATCCAATTATCTCTCAAAAAATATATTATACAAATAATTTAGGGTAATGTGTTAGTAGCACCGTTACATGTGGACTTATCGAAATTAAATTGCATCTTATATGCATGTTGCCGTTTATATTCTGGCACCAATTGGTTATATATTAGAAAATACCTGCAAACCATACCGTGCAAACTTGCCAGTGTATGTCGAAAAGAGGAATGACTCATATACACAAATAAATACGACGGATCCATATTCGAAACCTGACCTGTAATTTTTGATGCGAAACACACATACACATGTACGTACATGCACCAACTATGGTTCCGATAAAATACTCCCAATTGAATTGTTATCGACCGGAGACAAATATGTTAACGAACGGACAGACGTGACAGGCATGACGTGACGTGACATATTTTAAAAATGCCCCTGTTTCAAACGGAATTAACACAACAAATATTTAGTATGTGTCAATTGGTTGTCAGCTGCAAACACCACACTCGGTATTGTATAATAATTTGCTCTGTCTATTGCTCTTGGTTGACGTTTAGTGCATGGTAATATACTACGATTTGTGACAATTCATATATTGGATTATACACCAATAAAGTTATTTAATTTGAACGCGAATAAAATACCTGCGTGGTACATATATTTAAAGTTATAATTATCTTTGATTTTGTTACATGACTAACGGTATTTATATGCATCGAACCATATCGGGATGTCACGTCGAGTTGCCACTGAAAATACCGAAAATAGATACTCGATCGTTCCCCACATTGGAGTAACCTCTGTGACAGATCTAAAGTCAATAATTTCCAGCCGGCTCGTCTTTAAGGCTGCAGTATGTTGCACTTTCGAGAGATAGGAAATGTTCAAAGGTGTTGCGACGTTGCCCGAGGCTACGCGTCTCGTTTTCATGACTCAAAATTGAAATTACGAAACAGCTGCCTTACTTTTGTATACTAAATTTAGTCTTAATTTGCTTCCGACATCATTTTCACAAATGAAGTTTTAACCCCTTTTTTATTTTTATTTAGAAGAGTTTTAGCCCTTTCTTAACTTGGACGATTAGTTCCCTAATTAAATGCTCAGGCACATGTAATCAGTACATCAAACAGCCGATTAAAGGTGCTCAATCCGATCAGACGGTCCCATAACATCAAGTGACAACAACATTTCTTAAAATTACGCGTTAATTATCATAATTGATTAGTTACAACAAAATAATGCTAACCACTGTCAACTATGGTATAAAATTTCCCAAAACATGTTATTTATATCAACATGTTGTTCAACGAAATACGGTCGTATTATCACGAAATTTAGCCGCATTACCACTTGATTTAGAGTTAACCATATTCATCCGCAATTTTGTCCGAGACCGTCGGTTTGACGACCTTTTTTCCAGACCACAAATAAGTACACATCTCGATAAATAACAAATTTCAAAAATCTATATCACTCTATAATCTTTAATGGGTGGATTCCTCGACTCGAATCAAATATGTTTCACCCCCCGAAGCCAAAGAGATAGTAATTTGGGAGCGTTAATTCGGATTATGCATCTTTAACTTATTTATCTGAACATTTCCCTTTAATATATATAATTCCACAGCACTTGTATTATTTGTTTGCATTATACGTTGTTTGCTTATATTGTCTAAACACCCCTCCGCGGGTGAATAATATGTAATTCCAGATGAAACAATATCACCAATACACGTATTCGTGTTCCAGATCTCATATATGCATATGGGTAGTGTTCTAACTATTCTCAATAACTACAGTAATGCCCAAAGTAATTGACCACTTAACCACAGCAGAATTATGGGTAATTTTTCAGGATTTAGTCGGAAATATGGCTTGTTGCCGAGTGCTTTCCGATGAATGGCAACAGGCCATATTTCCGACTAAATCCTGAAAAATTACCCATAATTATGCTGTGGTTAAGTGGTCAATTACTTTGGGCATTACTGTATACTATATCATTGTGTGAGTCGTCTTATATATCTAGATCACACGCATGTGATATTGATATTCTGTTGATATGATATATAGTCAGTAATGATGATCAGGCATCATATACTCCATGTCTGTTTAATACACCACGCGGTGAGATGGTTGATTGCATAGCATCCAACGATCACACGGGTGTGATATATCGAATTTTTCATAGGACATTTATGAGTATTTGTTATCTCTTCTCTCTCTTTGTTTTGTGCTCGTTTTTTTAATAATGTTTTTGAATGATTGTCCCATTTTTTATTATTTTTTTTAATGTCGTGTTCTTTATGTTTTTGCTTTAGTTTTTTTGTTTTTGTTTGTTTTTTCTGTTGTTTTTTTTTTGTCTTCTATTTTTTTTTCACTTTTTTATTTTTTTTTTATTTTTCTAGATTATAATATTTTCACACATTATGTATATGTATCCACGGAGAGAGCGCGCGTCCACATTCTTGTGATGTTCATCCCTTGTTCTTCATTGTTCACATTACTTGTAAATAATGCTGTAATAAATTATACATATTTGTCTCCCAAGAAGGAGGCAGTAAAGAATAAAGTATGTGTTATTTATTTGTATTATGTTGTTTGCTTATATTGTGTGAACATCCCTCCGCGGGTGAATAATATGTAATTCCAAAGTATACTTTTTATAACTGAGTTTACATTCAGTGAAGAATGGGTTAACATCTGCCACAAACACACAGAACAACAAAAGAAGTACACAGTTCTTCGTGTGTAGTTTCGCGTGGGTTGCGTGCTCGCGGAAGCCGAATTGAAGTAGAGCGACAACGCCAATTCACATCTTGAAAGATATTAGACGAAGCATGGGTTTTTTATAACTATAGTCAGGGTACGTTGACACAATGGCAAATTTACCTGGCATGTTTGCAGACAATACGTTGTATAGTACTGGCTACTGCATATATATTGTGTTAGGATATATGAACGATGCACTGCTTATAAAAAAGACACCCCAACAGTTTTATTGTATGCACAGTGAGATCTGTGTGATTTCTTGATTTTATATACAACTGACATTTCTCGAAATTAGCCTTCAAATATCTGACAAGAGTCAATCATAGAATAACTCGTGACATTTCATCGATCCAATATGCGAGAAAATAACAGAAAAACATATTCTGTAATTCCAAAATTAATCATTAACCCATTCGAGACGGGTGCAGCGCTGGTGGAGCATTAAAGACCCCGTGCCAGTTCATTTTCTTATATATGCGAGTCTGCCATGCATTTAGGGAGCTTCGCATATATAAGATAATGCACTGGGTTACAATACAAGAAAACATTGTTAGGCCAAATGGGCGACTCGCATATATAAGAGAATGCATTGACAAAGGGTTTTCGCAAAATTGCTGGACGATCCAGTCATGGAAGTGTTAATAAGTGTGCAATAGACATAGCAATCTATAAATAAAAATCATGAACAAATTGCCAGGATATTGTGTCAGCTCTGTGAATGTAACCTTATTGATGTCGCGTTTTTGTCTATAAACCGTCGTGTCATTTTTACGTCTAAACCAATAAAATTTATGGCAACTTAAAGGCCTCAGGTGTAATTTTATAACGAATACATCATTTAAGAATTATTGGGAGTTTCAATGTCTTGCCGAATATATAGCTATCTTTCGGGCCGTGCTTGTGTACTGTGGGTATATTTTGCCCCAAGTTCATGTTGGTGCTATATATCTCGTATTTCGATCAGGTAGATTCCGTCATGACATAAGAACACAAATAATATATTAACACTTCCTGCACTAAATACTCACAGACGATTAGTTGCTTTATATGAAATGTTCAGATCGATTGTTGAACTTATTATCTGAACATTTCGCACCAAATATAGAACTGAGAAAATCTTGCACAAACTAGTCCCCACGCCCCCCCCCCCACAAATAATGTATCCAAATTGACAACAGACAACGTCATTTTTATATATTAATTAAATGCAGTGACTCCCGATGGCGAAATCTTTTTTCGTTAGTTTATCGCCGATAGTTGCGCCCCGAATCGAGAAGTAAATATTTACATTTGAGCGTATAGTTCAGACGATGTTTTCTATGGAGTGGTACGATTGATTTGTTTGAGAATCTCGGCGTTGTTAGTAGAATGCTACATTCCTGTAGTTGGCATAGCACCTGAATACTAGCTGATCAGTTTCACGCGCCCGAACAAGTCCATAATATGACTTTAACAATTCTTCTGCGCTTGTCTTATTTTTGTCAGTCAGTCGTCTGTTGACTTCCCCTGAACACCCCTCCAAATGAATAATAGACCAATCCAATATATAATTTTAAAACTGGGTGGAGAATCTATTTAGTAAAGGAAGTGTTAACCCTTTACCCAACAAACCGGCCAAAACCGGCCAAATAAAGCTTCAACAGCCTAAAATATCTTCGGTCTGTCTCAATAGAACCATACAAATATGGATATCATTGGAACCGGCTCCTTGACCACATTGTGGTAGTTACAGTTATGCCCTGTGCCAATGCATTCTCTTATATACGCGAGTCGACCATAGGTCGCCTCGCATATATAAGAGAATGCATTGGCCTAAAAAATTTTTTTTTACCATTTTTTCTTAAATTCTTTAACAATTTTATAATTTTTAATGTGTTAAGCCAATGCATTCTCTTATATATGCGAGGCGACCTATGGTCGACTCGCATATATAAGAGAATGCATTGGCACAGGGCCGTTCTGTTGGGTAAAGGGTTAATCTAATAGTTGCATCGCGGGGTACTAGCTATCTGGACAGGTTTTAAAGATGCTCCATTAAATTTGGCACCAAAATCAGTCGAAATTTTCCAAGCCAATTTTCCTTTTACCTATGGGCGCGAATCACAGTGATAAATGGGGGCGACATACCCCAGCACATCTCAATGAGATTCCCTGGATCAGTGACATCTCATATCTTAATTCTTCGTTAACTCAAAACGGGTTTATTGTGACAAATGTATAACTGCTATCCAGGCGGTACCATGGCCTCATGGGTTGTCATCTTGACACCACCCATGTCAATGTGTTGTCAAACCCATGTAATCTAGAAAGAACATTATACCGTTCTAACGTTGTTTCCAAACATATATCTCCAGTCAATAATTCATTTTCATTATAGATTAGAATAAAATAGAATAGTTTTAATTACCATATTGTTTGCATCGTTCATAGAGTACGTGGGTGTATTTTGCAGTCATTCATGGCTCAGATTCATTCATGTGTTGCATATATTCTGTTGAGTATAAAAGGAGATGGTCCCATAACCCGGACTTAGGATACAACCCCCCCCCCCATTTAAGAATCATCATCATATCCCGTTTTACTATATCCAATGTGTTCGTATGATTTCTGTATATATGTTTTACAGCCTCGCCTTTGAATGTACATGTACAGTATTTAGACACAAAAGGGTGGACCTCCATTGAACGTTGCTTGGTCAAAATTATAGTACCATGAACCGAGTAGGAAAACGTAATTGAAATGAAAACAGCAAAGTCAGTTGTTACCTGTGTGTATCTGTATACAATATAACGTCTTTTTTGGTGATTTATATATATTTAAAGCTACATGGCGGTTTGCGCTCCAATATACAAATAATATTATTTGCTTTTGAATTGTTCCCGGTATCGATATAGGTTGATAAATATATTAACTACATTTCTACGAATAATCTATATAACCCCAGAAAAACGCATTCTGGGGAAAAATTGAAAACGGCTGGAAAATGGCTGTGACTTTGGCAAGTGTTTTTCAAAGCATATGAAGGCGACATATCAATATTTCGTGTATATATCGACCTATCGTATCCGTCCCTCCAAATTACGTTGACAAAATGAGCCATGTCCGTTTAAAGATGCAATGTTCGCTTGTACACCCTAAAACCACAATTTTTTACGTTTTCTACCACATACAATAAATAATTAGATAGGACCATTAATATGAGGTTTGATTGCCAGATGTCTACTTTCAAAAGAGCAATTCCAACGATCTCCTCGTGATTATAAAGAGCGTCCACGGTTCCAGCTGTCAGACACAAGTGGTAAATATTGAAGAGAGTTATCAAGTGTGATCATTTTCGACGTTTTACATATGGATAATATTGTGAGTTTTCGCGATTCTTGCGTGATGAAAATGACGGTGAGTTCAAGAATTTATAATTGTCTTTTGCCCGGTAAGTGGAACGTCGTGTTAGGAAATTCTGAATAATTTAAAGTTAAATCTAACGGTGGATCTTTATATTAAAACATATATTGTCCTAACACGTTGCCCGAGTAGGTAATTCGGGTATCTGTGAAGTTTCTGCGACCTGCGCACGATCGGCCGCAGTACATATATGTAAGATAAACGCTCTTTATGCATACCATATCATGGATAGACAAACAATAAACGCTCTTAATTATTTCATGCTAAAATACACGTGGGGTCCTACTTTCTAAACCAACCATATGACTTAAATAAGGCTTTCTCTTGCATACACAGTTCGTAAAAGAGTATTTAACCATTTCTACACTAAATACTCATTGATGAGTAGTTATACCTATATAAGGAAATGTTCAGATAATAAGTTGAACTTATTATCTGAACATTTCCCTCCAATAATTATGTCTTCTTCTGCACTTTTATTATATGTCGTCTGCTTATTTCCCCCGAACACTCCTTCGGATGATTAATAGACCATTCCAATGTATACTTGTATAACTATGTGGGAGAATTCATTAAGTATATAAAGGGGTTAACGTAGATTCCAGGAATCGGAATGGAAAAAAATCGAGCATAATGCAAGTTTCAAGCGGCCACGATGCTAACATTGGATTCAGTTGGAGATTCCGGCATCGGTGAAATTTTTGCGACTTGAGCTTGGTTGACCACAGGCACCCAGTGCAGATAGCTGAAAACCGCGAGATATTCCGCCCGCTGGATAAATCTTCAGGTATTGATACCATGATTCCACGACGACTGTTTAAACCGAATTGTGTCGTTAGATATGAATTTTATACTTATAGTAAAGCAATTATCAACTAGATGATATATACACCGTTAGCGGTTAATATAATATTAATAAAATAAATTGGACCGATTTTCAAGCTTGATCTGAGTTGAGGGACATCTCAATGCATCGATACAATAATTACATGGCCATCTCGATAAGAAATGAGAATTTGTTCACGTTCACTGAACCAAGCACATTTGAAGCAATGAACACTCATACTGAGTCCATGCCTCCATTCATCTTATATATAATCAAAACGAACGTTTAATCGTGGAATCAATCTTAAAGCAACACATTGTCTTGATCAAATGAACGTTATGTCTTGCATAAGTTTCCAATTACTACCAATAGTCGAATCAGGAGTGTCCTTTGTGCAGTATGCTTACATGTTTATCATGCCAGTAATATCTACGCTGGTAACGCATGTTGAGTTCATATTCCACCAGTTCAAAACCTGGGGAAATGTTTAATTTCTGGTGGTGAACTCTTTAACATAGAACAAATAACTCAGGTGATATATGTTACTACCTGTTCCTTAATAATGCATTTCACAGTGTATATTAGATGAAGGCCCTAGTTGTAGATTGCATAATTTAGACGACGTTTGTGAGCCGATGTCGCTGTGTCACAATAGTAAGATTTTCCCATGTATCAATAATAGGCCTACATGTTATTTTGAAATCGGCTCACAAAAGTCGCCTAAATACATCAGTGTAAAATCGAGCCGGGATCACAGGTATCAACTAAGAACTATATTCAAGTTACCTGCGTTCTGTTCTCAGGGTTATGAAGATCTACGACATAATTCCAAAAAGTTGCCAGGTTATGAACTGGTAGCACAAGAGCTCTGTGTGTGTACTCAGAGTAGATATTCGTGTCATGATATAACTTACAGGTAGCATTTAAACTAATTTCAGGTGTGTGTTCAATATATACTTACCCAAAAACAAATCGATACTATTTCCGAACCGACATTTAATCCAATTTAGTTGTCAATATAGCGACAATTGTCGTCATCATAGCACTTCAAATGTCACATTTGATATTGTTATTGTAAAAAAATAAACGAATAGCACTTAGAAGAAATCGTGTTTCCACTCACGAGAACTCACGAGAATAGTCCATTGATAAATGCTGCGGTAGACTTTCTAAGCACGTGTGTGTCGCACGACGAATCGAACTCAAATACCAAAGCGTACGCGTGTGGCGCCAGCGTAGTATCATCGGAGAAGAGGGTGAGCGATAGGATAAACACTGAGCCGTGGAGGCAGTCCGGCGCCTGATCGCCGCGAGGGGCGGGCTCAATTGGGGAATCAGTGGAGATGGGCTGGCAGTTGTCCAGTCAACCGCAGATAGAACGAAGACCAAGGAATGGTGCGTTCTAATCACCTGATAGACAGTCACGTCTTGTATAGAACAGTATTAATTCATAATCTACGCTGGATCGAGTTTTATTTATTCTCCAGTCTCATTACTGTCATTCCAAGGGAGAGTCGAACTTCGTTAATTAATTTGAAGTTGCCAGTTTTGTTTTGGCGCTCATTGGGTCGGAATGGAATGGATTAGGGAACTGGCGTAAATGGGCTGTCCTGTGCGTCCATGCAGTGATAATTTTTATGTGGGTGGCGGCAGTTGTGGGTGGGGGTCAAGTGACTCATTAAAAAAGTGCCAATTGGGCGCCTCGCATATATAAGAGAATGCATTGGCCTAACAATATTTACTTTGATCTTAAAAGCCAGTGCATTCTCTTATATATGCGAGTCTCCCACGGGAGCCTCGAATATATATGAGCATACACTGATATAGGATAGTTTATGCTGCACCATGCGCAGCTCCCGTCATGCATGGGTTAATGTTGTGAAATTGTGCCCCAATAGAAGAATTTTTAGTGAGAAACACACCCAGTGAATGCATTGAATTTGGAACAGATCAAAGGGATGAAACCTGTAGAAACAAAAGAAAAAAATATGTATGAGTTACACCGAATAAAATAAAATCATTTCATTCGATGAGAAATCACAATTTCGATCCACAGGTCCCCTGGTGAGACAACCCCACCACGAGAATTCACCTTATATAAGGTAAGGTGGATACTAGAGGTGCATGGGGTTGTCGCAACAGGGACCTGTGTTTCGACCTGGTGGCTATTATATGTCACACGTATATACGCTCAGTCTTGAGTAAACTACATACCCACATATATAAATAGTATCCGTTTGAATATGAATGTATGTTCACAAAGACTGGTATACACTATACACGCGGGGTAAGTTTGAAAAACAAAGCTATATCGGAAATATAATGTATCCCATATAGTTCTGCATGATGTGTCAAAGTGGATATCGCATTATATCCGCAAATCTCATTACTGTCTTTCCAAGTGGAGTCGAACTTCGTTAACTAATTTGAAGTTACGAGTTTTGTTTTGGTGCGCATTGAGTCGGAATGGATGGATAGGGGAATCGGCGTAAATGGACTGCCTTGTGCACCCATGCAGTGATCGTACTTATTTGGATGGGGCAGTTGCACATCGTAAGTTGGGTCAAATGATTAATTTTAGAAAGTGCTTTGATTTTTTTGAAAAACTGACCGATGTATTTATATTGCTATCACATATATGTTTAATGTTGTGGAATTATGTGCTAAAATCGGCAGAGATTTATTGAGATACCAATGCATTGAATTGAGAAAAGATAAATGAGGAGAAACAAGTGGAAGCAAAAGAAAAGAGATAGATGAGCCACTCCGAATAATATGGCAAGGGATGTTTGATTGAATATCAGAATATAGGATATCATATAATTCCATATCCCACAATATGTGAACTTTTGTGAATTATCGAAATATGAAATACAACGAAAAAGAGAAATAGGAAATACATCGAAATAGCGGAATAAAAATGAAGCGAAATGACGAAATAGGAAATTATTATTGTTAACAAAATAACGGAGATATTTGAAGAAGTGTTTAACGAAATAACGGAAATATTTTGAAGAAGTGTTTTAAAGAGCGTTTCATATCAGCATTTCAGTGGTGGGATGTGATAATTTGGGCAACCGAGCTGTCCTACGCGACCAGTGCTCACCACGTTGCATGGGATAGGAGCATGTGGGACAAATTTTTATTGGAAACACAGAAACCCACAGTGCAAATGTATTATCTCATGATGAATACAATAATACAAACAACTCTCTTTATTGAATAGATCAGTGACCTTTTAATTCTCGCCGATGGGAGAAGTTAGATAACTTTGACGAGCCATTTCAAGGCATAAATATTTCGAATATAATACAATATACATTTAATGTGTTCATCGACATATTTTGAATCCCACAAACTGACAGAAATAGAGCAATTAATATGAGGACTCAATATTCTAAAGAACGGAGCAGCCAGAAATTGACTATATGTGCGTTGAATGTTCACACACACAAACGCTCTTTATATAGACCAGACCTGAAGAAAATTAACAACGAATTCCTTATTGTTACGTGCTGTTGGTCAGAAAAGAAGAGACGTTTTTTTTCTGGGCGACAATTTCTGTCAATTCATACCCGATTGACTCCATGAACGCGGGTTTACGCGGGATTGGGGTGAGTTTGAATGCATGCATGGTAAGCACTATTCACACCCTCTGTTAACTGCATGTACACTCTGGATTAACATATCCATTTTAACCGGTTTTCCGGATTCAACAACAAGGCTTGTATACGTAGTTTTTATAGCATCAACTAGTTCAAAGTTTGATTCTTTCTTAGCAAAAATGTAAAATTTTGATGTAATTCAGTCTCATTTATATATTTTGATGTGTTGAAGTTATGGCCATTACTTCAGCAATTGTTTGAAAATTAGAATATTAGTGTGAAATAACCTCTACGCAGGATTCACCCGTCTCGGTTAATTAGTATTCAGGATTAATTGGGGTAGGGTGACACCCTCATGAATTGCCTGCAAGATTCTAGAAAAAATTGACATCGTGTGAACGCAACCTTATATATACGACGAGACGGTCTCGCCTTCGTGGCCCGAGCAATGACATGTATACCTGAGCGATCTTTGGCACACCACATTCACTGGCATGCGGATCGGGGCAATATAAACACCACTGGCGTCAGGGCTATTATTTTAGTGACTACCCATTCATTATTTTATCGGTGATCAGAAATGTATTAAGCCGTTGCGAAATGTGGCGTGCAAACGTTAATACTACTCTTTAGCCGATACGATACTAGAGTTTGAGAAAAGTCTTATTGTTACCATCTTGTTTGCATTCATTTCTAGATACATGGTCTAGCCATGCGAGATAATGGCAAAGATTGTTTCATCCTCTCAAGTATTTCCCCAGCAAATAGAAAGGTTCGGCTGATAATTGTACGCACAATCTGTTACATTTTCACACCTTTGTCACATTCTCGAGGACCGAGTGACCAATAAACAAACAACAGAGGCAACACAGGCGACTCTACTCATTCTGTTATTTGCTGTCAAACAGTCTGTCAGAAATCGACTGGAGATCGCCTTCGTTTACTCAGATGCCAATTCATCCACCGTCCTCATATTTGTCATTAAATTCAATTCAAATTCAGTTTATTCTGGTCGTCAATAATAGACATTACAGATGTATATATACGTAAATACAATATATGGTCATTACGAGTATACATGTATATGTTTGACCTACAAATAGGGAATGGGTGGTCGATATTCGTTATAGATTTTAATTTTATTTTACACGCACAATGCAATGAACCTTCTCAAGTTCTCATATATATATTCCAGAACAACAAGCTGGTGTATTTACTATTGATGGTTCTTTGGCGACTGCTATTCATAATTATTGTCCCCCGAAAAAATAATTTTTGGGGGACTATAGAAACGAGCTCCGTCCGTTCGTCCGTCCGTCCGTCCGTCACACGTTTGATTACCTTCATGGTGTAATCATCTCCTCCTACATATTTCATCCCAGAGATTTGAAACTTAAGAGTATTGTTACTCACATATTGGAGATGTGCAACATTTTTTAAAATTTCTTTAACAAAGCGGCATCGACTTGCCACGTTGTCGGGGGCAGGGATTGTAGTTTTGGAGGCTAATCCCGGGATAGTCGAATAGACCGAGAGGTCTATTCCTTCATCCCTCTGGGGACACTGTGGTCGGCTGACCTTTTATTGGAGTTTGTGTCTTTCGGAGATGATACCACACGTATACTTATCCCGCCAATGGTCGAACGGGGCAGATTGACACTGTTTTCATATTGACTACACAATTCTCCGATAACAATATTTCCCATTTTTAAACCATTGTTATGTAAACATTTCTGCTGCGGGAATTTGTCAACAACGATTGCTGATCACGCAGGTAATTCAAACATTTATATCTAAAAACAAATTCAGAATATTTCCCAATGCTTTGTCATTTGTAATGTTTACCCCTTTACATTTGTGTTTGGCGTTATAGTTTTATTGGACTTTGTTCTGTAATATAGCTGTAACAGTAATGTTTACATAACAATGGATTTGACATGAGAAATCTTGTTATTGGCGAATTATTGGTAATGATAATAACAAAACAAGTTTATATCACATGAACCCATGATCCATTTCGAAGGCATTGAGTCCATTTAAACTCATTTTGTTCACGCAAAATAAAAAAGATTTATTGAAGGCAAACAACCCCGTAAATCAGGTCGCACGAAGGATGGATGTTTCACCGGATGCGACAAGAAAACTCGACCACATTTCAAGACACTGGCTATGCGAAAGGCCGCTTCAAATTGGACAGTTTTCACCTATAGCCAGTCTACAGTGAGTCGGGCTCGCATCCGCGCGCACTTGAGCTATTTGCCTCACGAGTCGAGAAAATATCAAACATGCTTGATATGCGAGGTCGATTGCTCAGAGCAATCGGACTCGCATAAAATGCCGCGCACACTTGTAGCCAAATTACTCGGAGACCGATAGCCCAGCAATCTGACTCTAGTATGCGCCGGCCTTTAAGAAACACTGATCATCCAGTTATCCGACCAACAAGCGATTATGTTGAGCGTCAAAGTTAAAAGTGTGATTTATGAATGACAAATTTTCCAATCAAGCGACATTCACAAGAAGGATAGAAAACCGCTGGTATAATTGACTCCCACAATGTTCGAGACAGGGACTATTTTGTAATACACGTGAGCCCAATGTCCCTTTACCCCTCGTGAGTTATTTCACGTCGTCATTTCAATCAAGTGATTACTCTCTATATATGTACTCACTGAAATGAAAATCAAGTCATGTAAACATAATTCCTTTGTTTTTGGTGGCACATCTAGTGTGAAACGCACTCTGAAGGCGAAAACCCGGGTATGCAGAAAATATCCCGATAGGTTTGATCATGTGTGTTACGGTTCTATTTCTAGCCAATCACGGTTACGGTTTATTTGAACGATTTCTGGCGAATATAGTTGTGTGTGTCAAACGTTTTAAACCCGATAATAACTGTATCGTACTTTATTTATTTATTTATTTGTTAATGAATAAGTTCCTAACCGAGTGCATGGGTGAAACCATTTAGTACAGAACGGGCGTTAACAGACGAAAGAAAAATCGCGTGCTTGACTGTTCCAAACCAAATACGGAATCACGCGTTATCCTACTGGATCCTAACCGTCTAAATTAGAACCATACTCGCCTTAAATAGAACGAGAGTATCTCGTAAAATGCTGTCTGCGATTAACGCATGTTCGCTTGATGTGATTCCAGCGAGATATGTGTCACATTTAGCAATTCTTCCGCAATCGGAGTCATTATCCCATTAATCGCCTGAAGTTCACCGATATATCGCGTGATTGAAGCTAAATTTCATGATATTCTCTGAGACCTTTATCACCGAATGACGCCATGATGTCATGTTTTGATCCATTGACCTTATGGTCATTGTGCAGTGGGAAATCATAATATGAAAATCCTAAATATATAGCTCGTCGCAAAATAAAGGTTTATATTGCACTATTTAAAGTGATAAATATCATAATAAAGTTCCGTCGCGGTATCTAGCGGCATTCTATCCTGTAGTTATGCTCGCTTTTCAGTACACTGTAGGTCAATCAAACATTATTGTCCCCCGGAAAAAATATTTTTGGGGGACTATTGTAATCAGCCCCGTCCGTCCGCCCGTCCATGCGTCCGTGCGCCCGTAGTTATAACTCCAGTAATGATCATCCGATTTGATTGAAACTTGGAATGTAGGTGTCTGAATCAATTCTGGGTTTGATCTGATGTTCTTTTATGGAGTTATTTCCCTTTTTTCAAAGATTTTTTACTTAGAAAATTTCTCACTTTTTCGGTTTCCAGATGATATATCAAGTTTGGGGTCTTTAATTGCAAATACCGTTTTAGTGTGGATCAGTCATATCAAGATACAGGTTGAGTTCGAATTTGAGTTTGATGCGATAATATTTCCTAGAGTTATGGAGTTTTTTCGACTTAGAAAATTCAATTTACTTCTTTATTTCTTTGGTTTCCGGATGATAACTCAAGTTTGGATTGTTCAATCGAAATTTCCGTTTTTTTTGTGAGTCATTGATATCAAAATACAGGTCAAGTTCGAATTTGAGTTTAATCGGATGATTTTTCTCAGAGTTATGGGCTTTTCGACTTAGAAAATTCAATTTTTCTTGTTTTTTCTTTGGTTTCCGGATGATAACTCAAGTTTGGATTGTTTAATTGGAAATTCTGTTTTTATGAGGGTCGTTCATATCAAAATACAGGTCAAGTTCGAATTTGAGTTTGATCCAATGATGTTTCCCAGAGTTATGGGCCTTTCGACTTTCAAAAATATTTTTTATAATTTTCTGTATGAGGGTACCTTCATGGTGTAATCATAGCTGTCTGTGTCTAAATGCCTGCAACAAAAATGAGATAAGCCCATATTGGCATTATTTAATCTACCCTTTTCATCGATACGACTCACCAGAATCACGCTCTTTATAATATGTTTTCACTGTGGCCCGCGCCATTCTCGGAATCACGGATATAAGCTCAATATTTATTGGTGGGTGGCATTAAAACTACTTTGTAAGCCGGGCTGCTGAACAAACCATCCACCCCGGATATTGTCCGGAAAAAATTGCAGGTGTCCCCCCCGGTTCGTATAGAAATTTCGTAGAGGTGTACTTTTGTGCGACACTTTTCTCATATCAACACGGCATCTACACTCCATTTATATAGATAACGATATGGCTGAGTCAAAATGCACACCGAGAAAATGTTGAATGGTCTGGTCTTGAATTTCTCTTCGATGAACAAGAAAGAGTCTATTCCTGATATGACAATATATAGAGCGTTTGTCCCACTTATGTGCGACGAACTGAAAATAGCTGGAAAATTGTAACGCACTCTAAAATCCATAGATTTGACTAAATCATTGGGTTTGTTTTTAACTAACCAAACTTTATGTAAATTGTTTACACCAAATTAGTAAGATTTTCTAAATTTTAGTAACTTTTCTTATCTCTGTATTGAGTTAAAATATTTTTATCCCATTAACTTTTGTTTAATATATTAACACACAATTAAGCAATCAATGCTACCCTAGTACCCTGTATAGGGTAACACATTATTTAATACAGGATAATTATTCTACTATGTACAATTAAGTTAATAATGGTGTCCCAGTTTTGGGCCCAGTTTCTTGAAGCAAATACTTAAGATGATCTTAACCAAAGACGTGAGGTGGATCAATTGATGTTTCTTTTCCGTTTCAAGGACGAGTTTCATAAAACAATCTGAAGTCCATCTTAAGTCCATCTTAAGTAGAAAGTTAAGTTACCGCGCATTTAGTCTGGTCTGCGTCCATTTATTACAGCTATGCGTAGATTCTGTGTTCTGTGTATGATATATACCTAGGTATACGTTGTCTGGCGATAGGTAGCAGTATTGTCGTGCCAATCAAGCGGATAATACTTATGCAATATTCCGTGCACGTGAATCAGAAAATAGTGTATAGTGTTCTAGCCACATACTAACCAACAATTAAAACCCAGCTCTATTGTTCTACCTTCTATTTCTCCAAATGGGGAATTTATACAATGTTTTATTCCACAAATCGACATTCGTAATCTAGAATGGTCATGTCTCCCACAACATGCACAACGAACTCCCACGGGGGACCTCTATTCGAGAAATAGTTCGTTTCTAACACCCGCCCATAAACCCAACGTAATACAATTCCTTGTCAGAAAAGGCAGCATGTTAACTTGCATTCCAGTTGTATCTATCACATTAAAACATATCACGTCATCATAATAGAGTTACTTTTCTTCTTTGTGTAGAACGATATTATACTTTGATAATTCACGAGTCAAAACATTCTTAAAATGCATTCGTGCCCAAAATACAAATAATTATGTCGACAGTATATATTACGCGTATATACTACGTTATATTTACTATACATACTACGTTATATTTACTATACATACTACGTTATATTTACTATACATACTACGTTATATTTACCCCGAAAAGAACTATTGTATTATGTTTGTGTAGTTTCAAACACAGCTGTACTGGGCTGTTGAATAATGCCTTTTCAATTGTTATCAATGCATTTAGTCCACGTGCAACCATGTTTTGTTCTCAACCAAACATAATCAGCGCGTAAATAGTATATTGTCGTCAAGACGTACGATGGGGTACGTAAACAAGAACCTTCTCGTGTTACAGAAGTTTTGCTTCTGTTTACATAACACAGCGCAATTCTATTGGTTAATCACACACAAATGATATAAACGCTCTTTATTATTTCCATATCAGGAAAACAGTAACAAATAACGCTCTTTATGTTTACCATATCCGGATCTAAACAGAATCCAGATTCTGTAACGTTTTTTTTGCTTTTATTTACATAACAAAGGAAAAGCATTTGCCAATAACATACTGTTTATGCCATATTTCTGATTGGTATAAGAACGAAGTCTGGCTATATTTTACTACTCTTTCTGTTTATGGCGGTTTTTGACGGAGCTGAATATTTTAACAGCATACCCACCGCCAACGCCACCCGTATCTTTAACTCATGCTTCGTGTGCAGTCCGATTCCATCCGGTCAAGTGGTTCTATGATCACGGTGAGCCCTGCTGAATTAATATGATGCTGTTAGGACAATCTGATGCTGTTAAGAAAAAGTACCGTTATATGTTTCTAAAGTTATCATTGTTGTTTGTTTAAACAAACTTTTTATTGTATGTTTAAACAAACTGTATTCCAGCACAAAGACAATACATACAGATACATAAGACATAACACATTGGGACATAGAAAAGTTGACATAAAATTGTTGATATCTGTTATCGGAGATTTTCAGACATGTTATATTTCGGTTGGAGACGGAGACAACAGTAAGCTATAAGCTTTTTTTTGTCGTTTCGTCCACTGAGAAAGATGATACCAAATATTCTTAAGATGCATGGTAATGTATGCACACAAGACCTGGTTACCATGCCGTCTCGTGAATACCTCACTCAGGCAGCATGGAACCAATATCTTGTATATATCTGGTCGTTGCTATTTGATTGGGTATACATATTTAGTGGCTGATTGACTCTGCATGTATATGTTCGTTACAATGTATTGACATTGGATGCTGTAGGTAGATGTCGAGAGGTGTGGAGAGTATAGGACAGGTTAGAGCTGAAATGGAGGGGAGAGAGAGAGAGAGAGAGGGAGAGAGAGAGAGAGAGAGAGAGAGAGAGAGAGAGAGAGAGAGAGAGAGAGAGAGAGAGAGAGAGAGAGAGAGAGAGAGAGCGTGTAGGAAGACGATGATTAGGAGGGGGAATAATGCATTTTAAATATTTTAATGATACGTCACCGGTGTAACCATTGCATAGTGAAATGTGCCGGAGTCGAGATCACAGGTTCACAGGCGGAAAAGTTAAGGGAAACGTCTTGCTCTGAGGATGTACTTCTGGAACTCTTCAAACATTGGCAGATTTATGTTTTTATTTAAAGTGGCATCACCATTTAGGAATAGGTTTGTCGTAATGTTAATAAAATCAGGTATATTTTCGAAAAGAATCTGACGAGCTAATATCAAAGGTGAGCATTGAAATATGAAGTGTTCGCAATCCTCGATCTGACCACACACACAGAGATTAGTGTCGGGTATATGGTTTTCCAGCTTGTGAGCATTTAAATCACTACATTTATAGCGCTTAAGTGTAGATGTTGAATCTAGGAATTTCGCGTATAACAGTAAGAAAACCAAGGCTTTTCGCGATTATACATTTATTTGAGTTTATCAATTGCTTAAATTTATGAGGATCTTCTGTAGTTTATTTGCAGGTTGGGATCATGTGTGTTCCAATTACTTGCCATTGCTAGGACAAATGATTTGCGATGAGACTCACTGTTATATATCGGTACACGGAATTCATTTACATTTCGAGTTTCAAATACTCAGACACTGACGGTATTATTTAGGTATTGCGACGAGTTCCTTTAATAATTGTGTGGAAAATAAATAAGTTGGCTTTGTCACGTCGCGTTTTCAGTTGTTCCCAACGAATTTCTTCCAATGATGATTTATCGTTACTGACAGATATAGTCAGTCCAGTGACTATAATACGAGCTGCTTCCAGTTGAATGCGTTCTAATCTATCTGCATCAGTGGCGGTATACAGCTTGCCCATATACAATACTGGCATATTTCGCACATGACCGTAAAAAGTGGAATAACATTTTTCAAGTGATTTCCTGTTAAGTACATACTTTTGTTTCCTTAGAATGGATATCTATTGCCATGCAGGCAGTTTTTATGATGTAATCAAAATGAGGGCCCCATTTTCCTTCATCATTAAGTTTTAATCCAATGTGCTTATGCTGGCAAGCGACAGTTAAGGGGACTTTATCCAGGAAAAGCCAGCATGTGTGGCATCTGTGTGTCATACATTCAGAAACATATATTGTGGAATATATTATAGGTACTCAATCCGATCAGAGGGTCCCCGTATCATCAAGATAACACGACAACAATATTTCTTCAAAACACGCGTTAGTTATCAGAATCGATTAAATGCAACAAAATAATGCTAAACACTGCCAATTATGGCATCAAATTTTCCAAAACGTGTTATTTATCAACATTTTGTTCAACGAAATATGGCGGTATTGTCACTTGAGTATATATTCACAAAATTTGGCCGTATTACCACTTGTTTTAGAGTTATCCATCGTCATCGCAATTTTGACAGAGACCATTCGTTTGACGGCCGGTTTCTGGACCACAAACAATTGAAATAACAAACTTCAAAAATCGATATCTGATCACTCTTGAGCTTTGATGGGTGGGTTCATCGACTGGAATCAAATATTTTTTAACCCCGAAGCCAAAGAAATTAGTAATTTAGGGGTGTTTAATCTGACTGAATACCTTTAATAATGGTTGTATTAGTTGCTGCAAATCGTCTATAATCAAGATCGCCATTCGCGTCGTTTTGCAAACACTAACGCAGACATAATTATTATTTTTCAAAAGATATATAATTATGTTCTTAACTATTTCAGGACACTGGCTTTTACTCAAATGGGTCGGAATCTACGTATTTATGAACACCCTTGCCGACGACAACATTATTTACTTGTACTGATCAACAATATATAAACCAGGATGTCGCCATCCATGTTTCATGACAAACACCGAATATTTAAATGACGATAAACGCTCTTTATTTATGGCAAAATGATCTTTTCGCCTATCATCTACCAACTCAGATACTTTACTCATCTTTATCATATGTAATGTACATGTATATTCCAATGTTGTACAATACCAATTTTGAACAACCTCACACCGACCCTGTCATTGATTAAGTCAGATTTAAAGCAATCTACGAACTTCCGATGACTTGAATCAGTTTTCAGCGGTACATGTCACACCGTATGAGTCGCAAAAGAAGCCGTCTACAACAATCCCCAGAAATGTGGCCACAACACGCGTCAGGGATATCTACGAATGTTGCGATGTGAAAGGTAGCGAAACAAAGATTGAAACATTCTTAATCCCGTTAAGAGGATTGGAAAGGATTGTTGATTTTGACAGCCGAGGCGACGTTTGATTCATAAATAGGCGAATCGCGAACCACGAACGTGCTTTGGTAGTTTCAATCCCAATTAGATATCCACAATTCAATTAATTGTATGGGAAACGGCGTCGGCGCGAGAGAATGCTATTTCGAGTTTAAATTCTTCAAATAGATTCAGTTTTTAAGAAAATTCACGAACAGACATTCAAAATGACAGGCACGAGCTATTCATCTTCATGTGTTTGTTGTTCGACCTAATCCCCGGATCCCAAAGGAATACATACATTGCACAAGTGTGGGGAGTCAGCAACCAAATATAGGATTTTCTCGAAGCTGTCACCCTCATGTCTGTTCTGAATAACACGTCCATGCTCATTCCCCGTGCGTTGTGCTACTTACATGAGTTGTGGGTGTTGTGTGGGCGCAGGGGCGTGGCTAGAGTGTCTCGGTTGGGGACGGCCACAGTATTTTTAAACTGTACCACCCTGTTGAACCAGACCAACTCCCAACTTTGCAAAACTTTATTTGCACCCCATTGGGTTGGAATTTTCTAACTGCTCTCAATGTGTTGGAAATTCCCAGCCTGATACCCTCCAACTGATGGCCATATTAGTCCAAAATTTGACCAGAAGTAGGAAAATATGCGATTATTGGTCTAAAACAAAATTTTTGATTAATATTCATAAAAATAACTACTTTGAGCATGATTATTCTCCATTTATATTTGATTACCCCTACCGGAGTGTTTCCCATCACTTTAATTAGATGCAAAATAGATTATGTTGTTGTTGTAACTTGAATACATCTTGAGATTACAATTTACAGACGGCGTTCGCTTTGTATTTCTGGAAGCATCAGATAACGCTTTTAGCACGTTCTGTCCCCTCACTACGCTGGTCTAACCATTGCCACCACGTATAAAACATATAAGGAAATCTGACATAATATTATTACAGTTAAGTCTCGTGTCGGTTACAAATAATTCTGACGTGATCTAGCCATTTTAAAAATGTCTATAAAGAGTTCAGTTTATCAAAACAATGCAGAATGAATTGTAACCGAAAAAGGTCTTAAATAAAAAATGTTAGATATTCTTACCTTTTATCCACGTGGCGGTAGTGGTCATACCAGCGTATTGAGGGGGCAGAACTCTTCCTCGTAGTTTGTTAGCATGACTCGACATGTACATGGAACATGGGTGTGGTGACGAGAGGGGGTGGTCTCACCCTTCAATTGTGCAAGGTCAAACTTTTTAAAAGTTGGAAATTTCATGCCCGATATATCAGTTGACCATTCAGACCATGGGTTGGGAATTTCCAACACTTGCGGGATGTTAGGTCGGAAATTGACAACAGTTGTAAAGCTTGAGATACCAATTTGTAACCCCCAACACAGTTTGGCGGGGATGCAGTCGGAAATTCCAAGGTCAACATTATAAATGCGTACATCTGGTAAGTCGTTTCGATGATTAAAAGGTAGAGTAAATCATGCCAATGTGCGCTTATTTTGTATGGATATAGTCCTCCCATATTGGACAGTTTTAGGTCCATATATAACGTTTATTGAGACATTATGTGCTTATTTTCAGAAGAACAGGCTGGATATTCTTTGACATTTCTATGTCTAGTTTAGTGCCACCGCATGCACCCGCTGCGATTAAAATGGGGAAAATCGCAGGTGGAGCATCCAATGCGCATGCCCACGACAATATTGTAGCCAAATCGTAGCGATCAAGCACTGTTTGATTTTTACCATGGAAATCGTGGATTGAAATTGGCAACGCGCGCGATCGTAGCTGTCACATGACCATTGTCGCACTGGTCATGTTGTAAATATCACGAAAAGAAAAAAATTCAAAAATGGCGCAAAGTTCACAAACTTCTTGGACATACAAAACGAGGCCACATTGGTGGAGATGTGGCACGACAGGGAATGCATGCCTATACCACATATCAGCCATCTGCTATGCAGACAAGGCGAAGAGGGCTGCCGCAATTGTTGAAATTGGGGCATCTGTGGAGTTGACAGGTACACAAATGTCAAAATAAAAAAATTCAATTTCACTTGAACTTTCAAGTTCAACTTGTTAGTTTATAAAATTGAGATACATGCCATGTATATGTATATAATTGCATAATGTGGAGAATGTGATATAACATTTTGCTATCATGTGATCGATCACGTGGATAAAATCGTAGCTGCATGCATCGCAAAAAAATCTTAACAAGCTGAATTTGGTGTCATTCAATACAGCATAACCCCCTGATGAACATATCCAAAATCCGCCTTGGGGAATTTGTTTTTATTCAAGATGGCGTCCAATATGGCCGCTTGAAAGTTGAAAATTTCGAGAAGTCTATTGTTTGGCGCACAAAATAAAATCAACCCGTGTTATAACAAAACTTTTGTAGTGTATACAATATATTTCCAGAGCAAACTATGTTGTTTCCGGGTAAAAGACCTAAACATGGCGGCCAAATGTCAGCAAAAACCGGAAAATATGTATTTTTGTTTATTTTCCCACTAAATTTTCACATTATGAATGTATTGACTTTGAATCTCCCACCCAAATGAAAGATATATGTATTGAGTGTTGAGATTGCTTTCTGGCGATAGATCCACATACAGTCCAGTTCCTGATCCACAACCGTTTGCTCAAAATTCGTGCAAATCGCCCCACGACAATCCCCACAGGCAGTGACACACTTGAGTCCATTTTTTTCGACAGGAACATTGATTTGTGCCACAAGGATTTCTTTTTCGACAGTTTACAATTGCATCGAATGAATTTATGTAGATTTTCTGTTGATGGTTCTTGGTCAGTCATTATTGAGATAAGTATTGACCCCTGCCGTTTCCATCCCCAATGTTTTGGTTCTAAATCTATTTTCCCGAGATATGCCCAGATTAAAACCTGTAAGTGAACCCTAAGCCAATGGAAATAGGCTGCCCTCTCTGTATGTGGCAATTTCCGAGGTTCAATAGCAGACCTGCCGTAGGAAATCATGGTAATCAAATTCGTGTATCTTAGATGGTCGAGGGACTCTCCAACCTTGCCCGAGTACATTTGAACGGAAATCTTGGAACCTGCCTCGCCTACCTGTCGGGCTGAAGCAGCCCGATTGCTGATTTCTATCGAAAGATGTTGCAGTTGAGCAGATGATTCTAATCGTTTCACCAAGCCAATGTTGTGTCACACCCACCCGAGCATGCAAGAAAAGAATATATTTGGTGACCAAATCACCGGCTTTGTGCATGATATCAGCTACATTCCACACCCCACCGCCTTTGTGTGACTTTCGCACCTCAGGCTTGAATATATATATCTGATAAGGAGCCTTTCCAGTGATGTATGAGTAAAACTAGAACGTCTGTGTCATCTGCAACAACAACTACCTGTGATTGTGATACTGATTCTATGGCAACTGAAACAATCATTATGTCTGCGTCAGATGTACTGTTATGGACTATGTGATGAGTGTCCCGTAGCGCCTTGCTGAGTAGATTATAAACTGCGGCTTGTTCGTTGCGTTCGAAAGAAACACTCCTTGATTGTTGTGCACCTGCATAATATCGGTCAGATGGACATCAGCACAGGTTTTGCCCACTGGTGCTCATGATCCTTTGTCGATGGTCCTTGTCCATAGCCATCGAAAACTATTGAGCACACACCATACTTGGCATTAACATAGCTTACATGTTGTACAACCACTTGTATGTAGTTGCATTTCTTTTACAATTTAACTCGGTGGAGGAGAGCGCCGCCATCGATGACAATAAATGCTTCCTTAGGCGATTGTATTACCTCGACACCTTCAGTCAATACAGCTGTCAATTGTGCCTTGGTTGGTTTTCGTAGAGTATGTTCCTTAATCAGGGATGATGGTACCACTGTCAGTTCATATCTGAAGTATTTATCGATGTCTTCTTTTCGTTGAGCGATAGCTATTAGTCGTGAGAACAAAACTGTAGGATTAATATCGACTCGATTGTTTTTGATTTTAACTCCAGCTGTTAAATAACTGAGCGACCGAACCTGCTCTTTTCTCCTTACAAGCGCACCAGCAACAATGACGTTATCTAACTTCTCTTGAATTTGTGAGCCAACCAACTCTGTCTCGTCGCAAATAATTTTGTCATCTGAGCCTGCAATCAAACCAGAAGAAAGGGACATGAGCCGTGAGTCATTTGGGTCAAATGGCGCATGCCCATTGGACCATTCCTGGATACTACATAAATCATGATTCGTCACGTCTGTCCATAGAGATGCTAAGGTCAACATGTTGTTCACTGGTCTTGTGTTTTGTGGTTGTTAAGTCTGTCATTGTGCCGTGTATTGGGCATGCTATAAACCAATTGCTGGCGTACATATTCAGTTATTCCCCTTCCTCGCGTAAGTTCACCCCGACTTTTGATGGAACGCGTCATGACTTGCTCAATAACTAGGTCACTTGAAGTCCTACCCAAAACCTACTGCTCATTCGAATAGTATGAACACCATCCGCTATAAAACACTATAACCACGGATATATCTTGGGTAAGTCAAGCATCATTTGCAAATACAAGCGACAGCTCTTAGCATAGTGTACGTGCCCAGTGGCGGAAAACCAATTCAACATTTTTCCAACAACTACTAAATGGAGATTCCAAGCTCCTGTTCTCTCAGCTCGAATAAAATCTTTCAACATTTCTATATACTCCATATACTGTAACCAAAGTTTGGATGTTTTGGATTTCTCGCCAAGGTATGTCTTGTAATATAACATAAGTTCGTTCAATTTGAGCAGTTCTATTGAATCGGAAACAGCCGAAACTGGGATGGACCCATCAAACACTTTTTTCACACAGCTCATTTATTGCTTTCACTTCAGCCTTACTAAGCTTCTCCCCTTCGAAAATGTCAGTACCAGTTGCAGCGATTCCTTCGATTGCCGATTCTTCGACATTTGATGTCGAAGTTACGTCGATATTTAAAGTTGGAGGTACTTCGACATTTGATTTTGCAGATAATATCTGATGTCGCGTTTGACCCCGCGTCATCGTCTGTCGACTTGGACATTTCATTTGAATCCTCGGAGATCAATTCAACCGACAGCTCCGTCCACAGGAAATGACATCTGAGTGCTTGCGAGAATGCCTTCCCGGAAAGCATTGTGACACCTACGTTTGAGACATATGCGTTTTCAAGAGCCTCATCTAACCCCGACCCATTCATCATGGCACCAATGCTACCCACGAAATTCATCATGAGATGGAAGCCACGTGTCTACAAACTATTCCAAGCGACTTGGCTTCAATTATCGCAACAGCTTTGAACCAAAGTTGCTGATCAAACGTCAAGCATGGGGTCACAATTCCCAACTGTGTCGCGTGGAAAACAAATAAGACTCATCTGATGGGTTGAGGTCTATTATCGGTAGAAAAAGAACTTCTGACTGAAGGTTCTGAGCTGTTTGAAGAAAATATGTTTTCCATTAATCCAGACCATGCAGTTCGGTCTATGCTCGACTTGAAACCCAACCGTAATGCCATAACAAATCAGTGTTCAACCCTGGAGCAGTGTGAATGGGTTTTGTGACTCAAGCATGGGTCGGTACTTTATTGTGGATAATCCCAGCTTTGTAGGTTTCAAATAGTGTATGATAGGCACACACTTGTCTTCGATTAGTTCTTCAATCATAACACGTTTTTGACGAGTGATCACTTTTGATGTACGTGTAAGCAGGGTGTCGTACTTCTGAGTTGAAACTGCGATTATCCCCATACCATGGAATGAATCTTTACCATCAATAGTAGCGACGTTGTGGTCGACGTTATCTGCTACCCACTGCGTAAAGGTACCTGGAAACTACTCCGCTAGTGTACTTTCAAGACTTTCCGCCTGGATCACTGAATGCTTGTACCTGCTTACTTCGTCGTAGGTAATTGAAAACCACAATTTAGACAGTTCATCAACAAGCCACCGTGACCCGAACACGTGATCCATTTCAACCCCAATGCCAAAAAGGGTAGGGGTAATAACAGATCGGGACCTCGCAGATTGCACAATACTGTGATCAATGCCATTCTGTTTGATTTCAGACGGAACTAGTATCTCCAGAAACATTTGTAAATGGCGAGGAATCCATTTATTTCTGTTGTCAATATTCCCTATCTCCTCGCGGGTTGGGTAGGTTTTCGTATCATATGTCGTTTCTCGCAACTTTACCCTAATCATCTTCGCGGCGGTCACAACAACTCTGTCTGTCTCCTCCTCTGTTATCTTTCTTATCCACTTGTCATTTATCAAGTACCTGGCCATATCTTTGAAGCAAATGACGTTGATACGCCCTTCGACTTCAGCAAAAAATATATACCCCCCATACCGTTTGTGTTTAGGGAGTTTTATTGAATATGATTCTGAACCAATTGCTACATGCAGCGCTACCATTTGAGTACATAACTCGGACAAAATATACAGTTCTGTACCACGCACAGACTCCAGCCATGCACACAACGAATCAAATGAGCGTTGGATTTCGACACTTGGTGTTCTGCCCTGTGGTTTTCTCTCAGATGGATCCTCATTTATTACTCCCAAGAACACGGAAAAACAAGGTGCATGATATACGGCTTCTGTAGCAACGAGATCAATGCAACTTAAAATGCGTTTCTGAACCTTCGATGCCCACGAATCCTCTCTTATTCGGAAATGTTCTAAACGTTTGTCTTTAATGGGGAGAGTTTCTATTGTTCGCACTTGCCTTCTACCGGGATGACGGGCATCTGATATGGCACCCTTTCCACATATGAAAGTCTTCTTTGAAATTAAATGGGTCTTGTTTAGACCTCATTTTCTTAGAGAGCGGAATCGTATATATATACTCAGGATTGACACTGAAGGTTCTTTTCATATCAGTGAAATTACGCCTACAGTCTTTATGGACCAAGACCTCACCAATGGGTGTGGTTATTTGTTCTCCCTTCAAATTTTAAGATAAGTGGTTGTATCCTCGCTTATCAGAGAAGTCAATCAAAGTCTCCAATCCTTTTGCCATAACTTTTACCAAAGGGTCTTCCTTAGTGTCCACATTGCATTGACACATGCTATGAAAGGACAAGACGCACAAGTCCTCTTGTAAGTTGCTGGCCCCTACATACGGGGTTGGTTCTGCCATCGCCGAACACGTACCAGACAAAACGAGAGACTAGTATGAGAATAAAAAAAATTCCACCAAGAACAATGTAGTTTGAATGTACAATAAGCCTTATGCGTATGTTGTCACCGTCCGGTTTCAACAGAAGGCGAAAAAATAACACAAATGTCACACAAAACACATATCAAAACAACTATATCAAGAAATTATTTGCCACTACACACTTGAAGAAACAATCGCCGCGTTATATTTGACAGTTATATTACATTATTGCATAAATAATTGAATTTATCGTCTTGTAACATTAAAAGAGCGTTCAACAAGTGTCATTTCCCGATATGGTTAAAACAAAGAGCGTTAGTTTACACGCAGGCCAATCACTTAGTCTTTTCACAGTATATCGCTACGTTCACGCAAGAATGATAAATTCGAGACTGACTATATGTAGTTTAGTGAAAGCTACCAAAGAGCGCTTAATTAAATGGACTTTCACCATGATATAAGACTTACGTTTTCCATTGTCCATATTTATGTAAATGTATTATCTGATGACCTTGAAAATATATGATCGTTCATTATATATAAATACTAGAAGGTGACCCGACTTCGTCCGGGCTTTGACCTTGAATTGACAATTTTGAAGGTCAAGGTCAGGTGGGGTAACGATTTGACCCGTCCAAAACACTGCCCGGACAAAAGTACCCGACAAAAGTACCCGTCGAAATTCATCCGGTTTTACCCGATTTGACATAGATTTGATCATTTTGAAGGTCACGGTCAGGTTGGGGTCACGACTCGACCCGTCCAATGCCTTCAGTGGACAAAAGTAACCATACGTATCTAATTTCGTCGAAATCCCATCAAAATTGGCGATTTGACCTTGAATTGACCCGATTGCAAGGTCAAGGTCACGTCGCACGGGCAAATGCATATGCTTATGAGACTCCCCATATACAAGTACCCTCACATACCAAGTTTCATCGAAATCCCGTGATATTCGGGCGTTTGACCTTGAAATGACCCGATTTCAAGGTCACGTTGCACGGGCAAATTAATAGGTTTATGCCACTCCCCGACCGAAGCTATCCCCACATACCAAGTTTCATCGAAATCCCGTGATATTCGGGCGTTTGACCTTGAAATTACCCGATTTCAAGGTCAAGGTCACGTCGCACGGGCAAATTAATTGGCCTATGCCCGTTCCCGGCCGAAAATACCCCCACATACCAAGTTTCATCGAAATCGGCTCGGTCCTTTTCGAGTTCATCGCGAACACACACACAGACACACAGACAGATCTTCCAAAATATATAATAGATATGTACTGAAAACAACTTTTATCTCGATCACTTAGCGCACATACAGAGTCGCGTAGTCACAATTACTTTCATAAATTACGTAAGACCCCTCCCCTATTTTGGATATGTTATACACTAAGGTCTCCTCTTTCCAACAATACCACATTTAGCTTGTTAAGAATTTTTTTCCGGGTATGTCAAATATTTCAGCTCCGACAGCCAGACTATAATGTAATATTTGCCTTTCAACATTGTTTCAATAGAAAAAGTAGAAAACTGAAAAAGTCGAATTTGTTATGTTGTAACTGGAGGTTGGGAACCATGAATACATCGTTCTATTCTAAATACTTATTGACAAATATTTCCCTTAGGATTAGCGAATGTTCAGACAATAAGTTCAACAAACGACCATATATTTGTTGAACTATAATTATCTGAAAATTTCCCTCCAATAAATAGGACTCTTCCACTTTTATTATTTCTGTCGGCTTAAGTTTGTTCCCGAAAACTTCTCCTGTTGTTTAATACATCATTCCAATGTATATACATATGTACTCACTGAGAGCTTTCCGACGAATGGCAACAAGCCATATTTCCGACTAAATCTTCAAAAGTTACCCACATTTCTGCTGTGGTTAAGGAGTAGATTATTTAGGGCATTACTGTACGTATAACTGAATTATATATTAATCGGCGAATCCATAGTAAATAATGGGTTAACTTGCGTCCATTTAAAATACTCAGATAAACCACGCATTGAAATTGGACGCTCACAAATAACGACCAAAGGAACCTTATAATTCGCCATTACCAACGAAACTCCAGAAACAGCTGTATAATCTTATTGTTTCATCTGTCCATGTGCACACCATTAACGGTCATGTTACGTGGTGATTATATTTACTTCTAGAACCAATTAGACACAGCCGGAAACACCTACACAAACACAATAGGGATATGGGCTTTCAATCACTCTGTGAACGGCTTAAAGGGTCCACCGATTGATTTTTTTAGAGATGTTTCCCAGAGGTGCAGATATGGCGGACTTCAACGACTTTCCACAATTACGTCATGAAAGTTGTTCCCAGATCTCTCATCGATCGCTATTTATAGATGTTTTTCAAAGGTGCGGTTTTCAACATTCGAGAATGACGTCATAGATGTTGTTTCCAGAACATCCGTGGTTAGATGAATCATTGGCTTGATTGCACCAACACTCTCTTTTTGAAACAACAAACACATTTTCTATCGACAGACACATCTGGAAAAAGACCAAACATTTGCTCAATTAACCTGCGATAATCTGACTGCTGGATTTGAGAGGGACTTGTGTTGTGAAATAAGAGGGTTATCCGTCAGAATAAGGCTTTATCATCGTCCGCATACGAAGTTTGGTGGGGATATAAATACTGGTTCCGTCCATGCATCCGCTCGATTTCAATGATCGTTGGCATACTGATGACCCGGGCCGCCATGAGGAAAATAGTTTTACAACCTTCGAGATAATATTTATGCCTAGAATATTATGTTGTTACGTTCTTCATTTGGAAGAAACTGACCGACAAATTAATTGTATATCATATAATTATATAACTTGCAACTCGTCCATGCACTAACTAAGACCACCTAACTATTCTACAGCATACAGGATCTCCATCGACTGAACCTGAGCAGCACGACAACTTCGACAGTACATCGTAACCCATTAATTTAGCCTTCATCAACAACAGGCCAACCAGGACCAATTTCACCGCATAAACCTGGCGATATCATGGATCATAGACCAGCTGCCCGGGCGTTACATACAGCGCAAGCAGAGCATATGGTGAAACAAAGTCGCATCGAGTTAGTGGCAAGAGAAGTATGGGACAATGTTGCTGTTCCAATTCCATTGGTAGACCGTGGCCGCGGTGACCCAAGATATATTTTAGGTGTTGTTGTAAGCAGAAGCAAAATATTATCAGTATAAGTTAGCTACAATGAGCGAAATTCTGAAGGGAATTATTCCAGAAACCAGTTTGTTATATGCCCCGAACGATTATTGCAACAAAGTGATAATGACACATACAATCGGTTTATATCCGCGAAGCTGTTGTCAAGACATCGATATGTGGTAGTCAAGGTTTGAACTGCTCGGACAAGTGATGTGTTGTGTTGTTTCATCTTTAAGTGTAAATACTAGTAGTTTTAAATGTTATCATGTTTATGTTAAAATAATATCAATCAAAATATCGATTAATGAATATTTGCTTGTTGTCCAAACCATAACAACTCCAATCATAAAACACAACATAATATAGTCATTTCATGAATTACCTGGGCTCACATTATAGTCATTTTGTGAAACGACTGAACGATTTAGCCATGTCATGAAGATACTGACCCCCAAAGTGGTTTCATGAAATGACTGAAAATTTTAGCCATTTCACGAAATGACTGATTTCGCAATCCGACTATAACTGAATCTCCATCGACTGAACCTGGGTAACCGGACAGCTTCGACAGTACATCTGTAATCCATGAGCCTATACACCAACACCTGACCGTGACGAACGACAAAACGATTTACTGGATCAGAGTTCGTCTACCCGGGCGTCACAAACAGCACACGTAGACCATATGGTCGCATCGAATTACTGGCAGGAGACTTATTTGACAATGTGGCTGTTCCCGTTGGTAGACTGTAGCGTGGTGACCAGCACGAATACAGCGTTACTTTGACTTGCATAATTCAACTTTCCTTTTAGCTGTCAACACTTGCGTTTTTCTGAGACGAATGGAACATACTATTTCCAGTGCTGTGCTGATAATCCTGCTTCTTTATCTCCAAACAAACCTTTCTATACTATATGGATTCTCCCACCTATAGTGTTAAAAGTATATATATATTTGAATTGTCCACTATCATTTGGAGGGTAAAAATTCAGGTAAAATTATCAGTCGACAGTATGCAAGAACTATAATACAAGTGATGAAGGATTCATCATCGTTGGTGGGAAATGTTCAAATCATACGACCTGTATGGCAATTTGTTGATCTTATCTGAACATTTCCTGAGGAATCTACTCGACAATTGGTATTTAGTGTAGAATTGTTTAAGAAAAACGAGTTTCTATACTCAATAGTGGCTGTACTATATACATGTATCCAGCTAGCTTTTAAGGTTGGGCTATTGCAATCACCTGCCGCTCCATACATATGTATATCATCATTGTGATTGTGGGTTCAAGTCAAGCCCACATGTCGATGAGTTGTCGGTCTCCTGGTCGTACATATATGCGGACTGAGTCAAGGTCATACTTTGTTGACTTATCAGACAGCACTCTTTGTATGGTGGCTCGACAGAGTTTCCGGTCTCTCGTTACCACAATGTCATGTCGCGGAATCTTGGTTACATTGTAGTGTTTCAGCAGACATTCCATCAGGGTTAATGGAAGAGTGACTAGACATTCGGACCTAGAAAGGACGAACCCTTTTATTTCTGAATGTCCAGTCGCGAGTCCATTAATTAACGTAAACGCAGTTTAAAAATATATGGAAGGATGTACATATGAAAAGATAAGATAAATCTCGATAAATGAGACACATATACATATAACATATGCTAACTATTAGAAAGGAACATTAACGACATAATAGAGACAAGGACAGAAAACAAAAGTACAATCGAAATAAAATATCGAAATATCGTGCTCGCTGTACCAATAACAAATGAAAATCAACGAAAGGATGACAGGGAACAGACTAACTGTGGCATGACGAAAGTCATTCTCATTGAAAAGCCGACGATAATCCTAACGGATTTACGTCACCTCACAAGACTAGTGTCCATTCTATTTAATTTCTACAACGACCGGGGCGGGGAAATTGGTCAAATTGGGTGGGTAGTCCGCAACTAAAAAAACAATTTCCTGCTTGTTTTTTTTTAGTGTTTTGGCAATTATAGTTGGGCTTCAAAACCACTTTGAATGAGAGAAATAATGTAATTCTAACTGGTAAACTGACTGCAGGCAGTTATCGTGTTGTATTTTGTTGCAAATTTTGAAATCCAAGATGGCCGCTGGCAGCCATGTTTTTTTGGCCGAATGACCTCAAAATGACTCATTCCTATTTACATGTCCATGTTAAGATATAGAGTAATCCCCTTGCATTCAAAATACAGTTTTAGTTTAAATTATGTTGCATTCTGGGAGCCATAACGGGGAAATCTTTCTATGATTTCAGCTCTATTCTATTTCTCTATGGACATCTTCTGAGACACAGACTTTTCAAATGGTGATGAATTATAATATTTTAATAATATTTTATGACATAGATTGTTATTAAAACCGTGTATCAAGGCAACATGAAAATAATAATCGGTGACTCGAAAATTAAATGGGTATTTAAGATGCTGGGAAAGCGAATATAGGCCAATACGGCGTGCATCATAAAATATTAGTTTTGCGCTGTTTACAGTACATTGGATATTTATATACGCAATATATAGTATACATGTATACTGTCGACGCACATATCTGTATTTTGGGACACGTATAATTATGCATACATGTATAATAATATTTTTTCACTCGAATTTCGCATTCATCACGAAATTCACGTTATACCGGCAGATGAACTTGTTACTGTATACGATATAGTCGTGTTCCGTTTCCCTGGGGCAGATACTCAATAGGCCTTGTATGAAAATGATCTGCATGCCACTATGGATTGGGTGGGATTTCATAAACTCTATGCAGATTTGTTGCTTGTGTGTGTGGGGGTGCGTGTGTGAGGGAGGGTGTGTGTGTGTGTGTGGGGGGGGGGGGGGGTGTAGTTTCGCGAGAAGCCCACTAGTTATCAGCGGGGTGTCGTTGTGCATACACGGTGAAGATATGAACATTCAGATAAGGAATGGCGACTTGTTGTATAAAATTCCCACTCGGAAAAAAATACCTGGAAAGTAGAACAAATTGAACAGCTGAGTTAAGATGCTGGTTGAGGAAACCGATGCTGGGAACAAAATATACTATTATTTTTATAAAGCTGTCATACGAGCGAGTTAAGAAAAAGCTAAGATCTGCATGAAACATTCATGAACGCATCTATTTTAAAATATTCTAATTATGGCTGTTCAGGTGTTACAAACGAAGGGAATAGCAGTGTTGATTATGGTAGCTTTGCAACAACCAAATGTGTTTTTATTTAAATATTTTACGTGTATGTGGTTTTGAAAGTTTTATAAATATAATGGATTTTCCTCTATTCGTGCAGATTAGTCATTATTCTAACAACATAATTTTGTTCTACCATTATCATAGCAAATCATAAGGACGCACCGGCATCATAGCAAATTAGCATAACCACTTAACCATACAAGGTGTATCACACTCCTCCACACGACGTCGAGCAATTCAATTTATTAGCGTTCTGATCATCAAAATAGATATAACAGAAACATATTCCAAAAATCGATGCAAATATAAATATTGTTGCATGGATGCACATGTGGATATAATATAGCTGTATATAGAAATAGTGTCTTGATCTGTATATAATTATATATAACTGACAGATATATAGGGTTACTGTTGTGTTCGGCGTTATTGGTTTCGTGTTCGTTCATTAGATATGGATTTTGAATGTTTATTTTGGAATTAAGCCTCAAGAGGACTCAGATTGTACTTCATGTAGCGCACTTCGTATGAATAATGATAATTTTCTCTATGTTTTCACGTTGTGGTTCTGAAAAGTGTGGCTAATTTCAATACATTTGGCCTCTTATAGAAATGTGGCTTAAGATACTTTTCTCTTAGTTCTCTTTCACTGCAGAATAAAATTATGTGGTACTCGTCACCAATCTCGGCACTGCATATAGCGTGCATACTTGTTGAGTTATTTTAACGTTTTTCCATGCATGAACCTTGTGCTATGGGAAGCATGTGGTTTCTAGTTCGGAATTTGATGAATTTGAGCGACCTGAACTTGGATGGGGTTCACTTTGGGATTTTACCTGATCTCTTGTCTCAATCGACGGTGATTATCTCAGTTTACGAATCAATTAAAGAAGGCGCGAACTCCAAAACAAAATTCATTTAAATGTGCGTTGGATCGGGGAGCCAAACTGGCGGTCGTCTCCATGGCATTGTGTTATGGTTCTCTAATTGATAGTATCATACCGATCCTCGTCCGGTATATACGAGATCGATGTCTTACCTCAAAGAGAGATTTAATCTTCTGCCCTCGGATTGTTGAGGCATGGTGTCTTCTGATTACTTTAGCTGGCGGCAAATCTCTCCGAACCAGTGCTGCTAGACTAAAGACTCACAAATGTATATATTTACGTATGTCTTAATTGAGGAGTAGTGTCTGTTGATTTTAATTGTGTTAGAGAACATCAACCACCGTGTATCCTGAGGCTTCATACTGCAATCAGAGCCAACGTTCGATTTCGCGGTCTGTTTTGTTAGTTTTACGGTGTCGCTGGGAGCAAGAGGGGCAAGGCTGTTGGCAGTCTGAGTCAATCCCAGGCTATTGAACTATACGTACATGTATAGCTTTGTGTTCGATAGTCTGAAACCATTCAACACCCTTCCTATTGTATTTAGTGGATTAACTAGATCATACCATGGATCTATACTCTGGTTAAAGCCAGTTGAGATCATATTCCACCAGTACAAAACCTTGGAACTTTTTGTGAAGGTCACAACTCGAAATTTCACGATTTAAGTGACTTTGTGAGCGATTTTGCTTTGCGTCGCTTACAATTATGGAATTTCTCATGGGTAATCAATTAAATGTTTATTGCGATATCGGCTCACAAAATTCACAGAAAAGCATGCAAGTTTGTGTTGGGACCTTCATCTACAGTGAAGTACATTATCAATGACCAGATAATAACTAAGAAATATATTCCCCGTGTTATTTTTTCGACTTTATAATGTTCCCTGTCAAAACTTCAAAAAGGTCCAAGGTTGTGTACTGGTGGAATATGATCTCTACGGGCGTTAGCCTGAGTAGAGTTTCATATTACGATCTATGGATCAACCTGTCGAGTGAGTACTCACGATTTGTCCAATCTGGAAGAATAAATATTAAATCTACTATTACCGAAAATTACAACCACGTAGAAACTAACAAACCACTTTATTTACTATCTTGATTAATCAACTTACTATCTTGATTAATCAACTTAGCTTTCTTGATAGCCAACTTAGATATCTTGATTAATCAACTAAGCTATCTTGATTAATCAAGTACTATCTTTATTAATCAACTTAGTTATCTTGATTAATCAATTAGCTATCTTGATTAATCAACTAAGCTATCTTGATTAATCAATTACTAACTTTATTAATCAACTTAGTTATCTTGATTAATCAATTAGCTATCTTGATTAATCAACTTAGCTCTTTTTATTAATCAACTAGCTATCTTGGTCAATCAACTTAGCTATCTTGATTAATCAACTTAACTTACCATCTTGATTAATCAACTTAGCTCTCTTGATTAATCAACTAAGCTATCTTGATTAATCAACTTAGCTCTTTTTATTAATCAACTAGCTATCTTGGTCAATCAACTTAGCTATCTTGATTAATCAACTTAACTTACCATCTTGATTAATCAACTTAGCTCTCTTGATTAATCAACTAAGCTATCTTGATTAATCAACTTAGCTATCTTGAGTAATCAACTTGCTATCTTCATTAATCGGCTTAGCTATCTTCATTAATCAAAATACTATCTTGATTAATCAACTTACTATCTTGTTTAATCAACTTACTATCTTGATTAATCAACTTAGCTATATTGATTAATCAACTTGCTATCTTTATTAATCAACTTAGTTATCTTGATTAATCAATTAGCTATCTTGATTAATCAACTTAGCTATCATCATTAATAAACTTAGCTATCTTGATCAATCAATTTAGCTCTTTTGAGTAATCGACTAGCTATCTTGATCAATAAACTTAGCTATCTTGATTAATCAACTTAACTTACCATCTTGATTAATCAACTTAGTTATCTTGATTAATCAACTTACTGTCTTGATTGGTCAACACAGCTATCTTGGTTAATCAACTAAGCTTTCTTGATTAATCAACTTAGCTATTTTGGTTAATCAACATAGCTATCTTGATTAATCAACTCATCTTACCATCTTGATTAATCAACTTAGTTATCTTGATTAATCAACTTAGCTATCTTGATTAATAAACTTACTATCTTGTTTAATCAATTTATCTATCTTGATTAATCAACTTAGCTCTCTTGATTAATCAACTTGCTATCTTCATTAATCGGCTTAGCTACCTTGATTACTCAACATATACTATCTTGATTAATCAACTTACTATCTTCTTTAATCAATTTATCTATCTTGATTAATAAACTTAGCTCTCTTGATTAACCGGCTTAGCTGTCTTTATTAATCAACTTAGCAATTTGATTTTATCGCATGGGGATATAGGAATCACTGAACTAAATGGTTTCCCATAGGCGACAGTGTTAACGTTTCCGCCAAATTCACTGAATTGAAGCCTGCAGGCCATACCAGTGATGTTTACCCAGCTAGATTGACACCAGTTGATCACGAAAATGCAAGAAAAATCATAGGTCATGTATTTACTTTTAAAAATAAATCCCCAAGTGTACGACGGGGCTATCACACAGCCAAATTTGATCTGGAAAAATCCCGAACTACAGCAGCTAGTTAAATAAATTTCCCGCTCACAAAAATCCATTCCCCCATTCATTCACCAGTTTAAATTATTTAGATATTATGTACAAATCAAATAAACGCGATGTCATCCTTTAACAACGTGTCGCATGTATCAGGTGAAGGTCATTCTTCAGTTACCTCCCCTACTCTAGAACACATTTAGCTCCCTGATTCCTATATATATGTATATGTGTGAAACACAGCGTTTCTTATAGTATTTTATCAAAATATAGACCTTACTGAAATAAAAAATGGATTATATCGAGCAGTAGTTGTTTATTTTTCCAATATGAGGCATCCTGAAAATTAGTGTCAATCCTCAAAATAAAGCCAAAAAATTTAGATTTTTTTTTCAATTTTACTAGCTGATGCATCTCGTATAACTGAAGAATGCCCTTATATACCATACTGTTACTAAATTGAAGAGGATATGTTAATATACATTTTGAGTGGGATAACTTGTCCAATTTTAAACCCTTTTCATGCAAAATTTGTCAATTTATAATAAACATTTACAAAAATTAACAGAAAATTTAAATAAAAAATACTTTAATAGCATAATAAAGCAACTATAAGTCAATTTAAATATCTAAACATAATCATACAACATCAGCCACAACCTCAGGCATGAAATTTGACCAGATGGCAGGGCATAATGTCTGTTTAACAAACCTGCCATGACAGTTTTGCACGACATTAACACTACTGGCGATGCCATCACCCCCCCCCCCGACTTGGGGTGGGACTACGGTCCCCGATAAGGCTACTGGGTGCCGGGAAATCTTAATTGGGTTAACTGCCACCTTTTCCCAATGGGGGGGGGGGGCTAACACTACTCAAATGTTTGGGGAGGGGGGGCTTTAGCCCCCCTGACCCCCTAATGGTACCTGTTGTCCATGCAAAATTCCCAGATTTATCACTTTCTTTACTATCTACAGGCGAATCCATGCGTTTCTTCTTTAAATCTGTCCAAAATGTGGTCATTATCATTTGAAAATAAGAAAATATGGAATTAACAACTTATCATGGCGAGACGTGAAATTTCGTAAAATTCATATTTTTCCTATAGGAATCACTGAACTAAATGGTTTCCCATAGGCGACAGTGTTAACGTTTCCGCCAAATTCACTGAATTGAAGCCTGCAGGCCATACCAGTGATGTTTACCCAGCTAGATTGACACCAGTTGATCACGAAAATGCAAGAAAAATCATAGGTCATGTGTTTACTTTTAAAAATAAATCCCCAAGTGTACGACGGGGCTATCACACAGCCAAATTTGATCTGGAAAAATCCCGAACTACAGCAGCTAGTTAAATAAATTTCCCGCTCACAAAAATCCATTCCCCCATTCATTCACCAGTTTAAATTATTTAGATATTATGTACAAATCAAATAAACGCGATGTCATCCTTTAACAACGTGTCGCATGTATCAGGTGAAGGTCATTCTTCAGTTACCTTCACCTTTAGGGTTCCACGGTGTACTCGCTCCCCTACTCTAGAACACATTTAGCTCCCTGATTCCTATAGAGCTGGTGTGATAGTAACGGCATGTTGTATATGTGACCCGCCATATCAAATCCAGTCGTTAGTCGGGATTTTTTACCCTGTGCCAATGCATTCTCTTATATATGCGAGTCGACCATAGGTCGCCTCGCATATATAAGAGAATGCATTGGCCTAACAATTTTTTATCATTTTTTTAAAATAAATGTTTCTTACAATGTTTAGGACATAAAATAAAAAAACCATTCATTACCCTGCAGGGAGCCCCACACATATATAGCAGCATATAGAAGAGTGTCGTCTGCTCACGTTTGTCTGTGGCTCTGTATGGGTGAAATTATAAAATTGTTAAAGAATACAAGAAAAAATTATTAAATTGTAAAAAATTGTTAGGCCAATGCATTCTCTTATATATGCGAGGCGACCTATGGTCGACTCGCATATATAAGAGAATGTATTGGCACAGGGTAAAAAAAACCCGACTTACGACTGGATTTGATATGGCGGGTCACATATGTCGACCCTGGCTAATTACTATCGGGGAAACAATCTGAAGATAATAGGGGTGTTACCGAGAAAAACGAAATAGTCAATTGGACGCTCAATTCAGACATCCATTACGATATGTATAGTGTATGGGGATGAGTGAAGTACGTCCAAATATGACCAGTAATCGCATGTTGCATTTGTGAAATGTCTATTCTGGCTCAATGAGCCGCCCATTCGCCCATCCCCGGGAACCAATTTCGAAAGTGTGGAGTGTATATGTGTGTGTGTGCAGAAGTCATGATACCCCCCCCCCCCCCATGATCGAAGTAAATGGAGGTTATACTGGATTGCCTGCTCCTGGTCCTTCGTACGTCCGTCTGGTCATTCGGATGAGTTTTTAATCGCTGTGTTTTTATTTAGTTCTGGAGTTATTCATCGTTGTTGATCTGGAAATGTCGATTTGTTGCCAGTCTCCCTGAGTATTTCAGCCATGGGTTGTGGTATGTTGATCAGATTTGATATGGTTGTTCATCATCACAAGGACTTTCAACGAAGTGTTAAACATTGTTGTTAACATTCTCCATTCTAGAGTTATTCTCCTTCGTTTATCAGGAAATGCTGATTTTTGTGTCCGTCTGTACTCTGTACAAATATATATCAGTCATGGGATATCAGATCGGATTGACATTTGTTACGAATTTTGATCATAATGAGGACCTCCGAAGCTGTTTTAATTGGTTGTGTTTGCACTATTCATTATAGGGTAATTGCTCTTTGTTTGTATAGAATAGTTGATATATGTAGTCCCGCACGAATGTCTAAACCATGGCCCCATGGTCATCAGATCTCAATCTGAATGGAATTGGGTGGAGATATTCAGTACAGGGACAGTTTGTTAAAAAAAGATTATGTTGTTGTGATCGAAGAAGTCTTGTCCTGTTAATTCAATTTGGGTTTTATACATTGATATAAATTGTGCTCCCATTCCCAATGCACGTTGACGGTATTTTACTATTACGTGTTCCAAATTACCCTGTGTCAACATAGTAAGGGTGTGTAGCTACCCGAAGTAAGCCGTGTCACGTGAGGACGATGATGGCATAGGAAGGCTATAAGGTTAGGTAACATCCTGCCAAATTGGTATGCCCATCCTATAGGCTGTACGTAACAAGATGGTGTGCACCGGGCGATAGCCTATAGCTCTTGTTTGATACTTATTTGTAGGCTCCAGAATATAAAGTGTATTGTATTTGTTTATTAAAGTGATGTGAGGCACTCCGGTAGTGTGATCAAATAGATATTGAGATTAATATTATCCATCATGATCTGGGGTGTGGGACGGAAAAATCTCACCCGAGGGGCCAGATATTTGGTCCGGACATGAGGCTTGCCGAGTGTCCGGACCAAATATCTGGCCCCTCGGGTGATATTTTTCCATGCTCACATCCCAGGTCATGATGGATCATTTTTCTCCCAACCCAAGAGCCTCATTCCGATTTTTTTTATGCTATATTCGTGAATATCTGGAATGATTTTGGTATATACCAAAGATATATACTGTAAAAACAAAGCGCGCCATCCGTGCTCGCAGGGTTAATACGTTAGAGTGAAATTGACATGGTCTTGTGCAATCGACATGATACGTCACATCGTTGCACCTGCACATATTCCGAAAAAAACGCGCGTATTGATATGAAGTATAAACAAGTAGACTAATCGATTTTGTCATGGGAAATGCCCATATCGGTACCATTAAAAAAGGAAACATGTGAATATATGATAGACAAATGTTAGTTAGACGCGATCGACGATTTATTGCAACGATGACAACTGTTCGAATGTGGAACTATTTCGTTCGTCATTTGTGAATCGGCTATTGTTTACGAGTTACGAAGTGTGCATGCCAGTTTCGCTTTGGGGGCCTTCTGTTTTTGATGGAATGTGTTCGCACAATTAGTCGCTTATATTGCATGTTATGCAACTCTGCGTCTGCAAGTGTAGTTATGTTGAAGGTTCTTCGTTATTAACATGTTCGAAGCTTATCTCCATGTGTATTAGCGTCCACGAATTGGTCCGTATTTATTTACTTGAAACGCGAAGCGTAACTGGTTGGTCGCCTTGTTTTAGTTCACACAAAACATGATGACGAATTGTTAAATTAGCTCTTAATTAAATAAGTAAAGCAGTCACGTGGGTGGGGTGAGATAGATGTAGGGGTGGGAGAATAATATTATCCATCATGACCTGGGGTGTGGGATGGAAAAATCTCACCCGAGGGGCCAGATATTTGGGCCGGACACGAGGCTTGCCGAGTGTCCGGACCAAATATCTGCCCCGAGGGTGAGATTTGTCCATCCCACACCCCAGGTCATGGTGGATCATTTTTCTCCCAACCCAAGAGCCTCATTCCGATTTTTTGTTTTATACCAATCTTTGGCGCACTCCAGTAGCTTCGTAACGGTATATCTGGGGAGAAATCTGATGCGATATTCGTGATTAACTGGGATGATTTCGGTACATACCAAAGGTATATACTGTAAAAACAAAGCGCGTTACCCGTGCGCGCAGGGTTAATACGTTAGAGTGAAATCGACACAGTCTTGTGAAAAACGACATGGATACGTCACATCGTTGCACCTGCATAAATTCCGAGAAACGCGCGTATTGATATGAAGTATATACAACTGGACTAATCGTGTTTGTCATCGGAAATGACCATATCGATACCATTAGAAAAGGAAACATGTGAATATATGACAGACAAATGTTAGTTAGACGCGTTCGACGATTTATTGCAACGATGACAACTGTTCGAATGTGGAATTATTTCGTTCGTCATTTGTGAAGCGGCTATTGTTTACCTGTTACGAAATGTGCCAGTGGTGCCAGTTTCGCTTGGGGTCTTCCGTTTTATGGAATATGCTCGCAAATTAGTCGTTTATATTTCATGTAAAATATGCAACTCTGTGTCTGCAAGTGAGGTTATGTTGAAGGTTTTCGTGATTAACAGTTGAGGCTTATCTCCATTTGTATTAGCGTCCTCGAATTCGTCCGTATTTATTTACTTGAAACGTGAAGCGTAACTGGTTGGTCGCCATTGTTTTTAACTGTTTTAGTTCACACAAACATGATGACGGATTGTTAAATTAGTTCCGGCTCTTAATTAAATAGGTAAAGCAGTCACGTGGGTGGTGTGAGATAGATGGTCACGTGTTATGTGAGACAGGGAAATCTCACCCAGCTATCTCACACTGGCTGCCTGTGCTAAAGTGTGTAGGGGGTGGGAGAACATTTTTTCTCACAGTTGTTATTTTTACACACATTATATACAAGTTTATAACACACACCGCCATGCTTAGATATTAATAAAATGCAGTGACTCTCGATGGCGAAATCGTTTTCGTTAGTTTATCGCCGATAGTTGCGACCCAAATCGAGTAGTAAATATTTCCAATTGAGCGTAGTTCAAATAATATTTTTGCTATGGAGTGGTACGGTCGATTTGTTTGATATTTCTGCAATGTAAATATAATATTATATTCATCCAGTTGGCATATATAGATCCGGAATAATAAACTATCAGTTTCGCGCACCCGAACAAGTCTGTAATATGTTTTAAATATAATCATTCTTGAACCTTATATGTGACCCGCCATTTCAAATCCAGTCGTAAGTCGGGATTTTTTTACCCTGTGCCAATGCATTCTCTTATATATGCGAGTCGACCATATGTCACCTCGCATATATAAGAGAATGCATTGGCCTAACAATTTTTTATCATTTGTTTTAAATAAATGTTTCTTACAATTTTTAGGACATAAAATAAAAAAACATCCATCACCCTGCAGGGAGCCCCACACATATATAGAAGCATATAGAAGAGTGTCGTCTGCTCACGTTTGTCTGGGGTTCTGTATGGGTGAAATTATAAAATTGTTAAAGAATACAAGAAACAATTATTAAAATTGTAATAAATTGTTAGGCCAATGCATTCTCTTATATATGCGAGGCGACCTAACAGATTAAGTCTCAATGTATTTTTATACCTCTCACATCATGATTATGAATCTCAACATGAAGTTAGTCAACATATTTAATAGTTGAAAGATCATGCATAAATTGACAACGGTTGATAATACCAGATCGCAAATGGGTTGAGAATATACTAATAGTTCAAATTTCCAACCAATAACTGGTGCAAATATGTCGATTTAACATAAACATCCGTATATTTTCCTTTTTTTTCATTCAAAGTTTCAGACCGAAACGGCAATGGCGCCATCAGTTAGCATCAGTTGGAGACTGTTCATCTGGTTACACTGGTGTAAATGTTTTCCATAGGCCTCAGTGCTAACGTTTTAGCGTATACTGTTGGCAATATAAATGCTGGGTCCAAAATTTTCGCTAAATCTGAAAAATGGACATTTAGGGCATCTTTTTACGCAAAAAAATCATGTCTGTCTAGCAGGGAATTCGCCTTTAAATCTTGTGATTTCGTAACTAGTGTCAGAACCGCATAAAAAAACACTGTCATATTTTAGACCACACCAAAATATTCATACTTTACTACAAAGGGTTAATTCCTGTGCCAATGGTTATTTTACCTATGGGAAATCATAGGGAAGAGGTCTGATGATTTTTTTATGCGAAAAGCACACAAGGCTATTGACCAATCAGGGCCCAGTGTCTATTTTATTCTCTCCGCTAGATGTCACTCCGAACCCTATTTACACCAGTGTAACCATCTATAGGAGTATTGGGATATAATTTCCGAGCCAGTTGAGAAGTTTAGTAAACATTATTCCCATCAATGTGAGACTTTGGTCAACACCACAGCCACAGCCACAAAATAACCTGACAACCTGCACTTTATTTGGAGACGGTATGACTACATGTATCCACCAGTGATCACACGGGACACTGCCCCCATACAAATAACACACAGAGAAAAAAATCTCATTTAAATTAATTCCTGCCACACCATCATCTATTTTAATTCACTGGCAGTTGGATGTCAGGGGAGAGGAACCTCACTATGTTTGGTAACTTGTGCTCCGATTCTATGTGCACCCACACCATTGTATATCAAAATTCTGCATTTATTTAATGAAAAAAATGCCACGTGTGTCAGGGGGGGACACATTTTTTCCGGGCACGTATGCCGGGGTGGGTGATCGATTGGACCAACAAACAAGTTTTTTTTTTACTATTTTTGCAATGAGTTTGGTAAAACACCTTAGAATAAGAGAAATAATGTAATTCTAACTGCTAAACTGACTGCAGGCAGTTATCGTGTTGTATTTTGTTGCAAATTTTGAAATACAAGATGGGCGCTGGCAGCCATGTATTTTTGGCCGAATGACCCCAAAATGACTCGTTCCTATTTACATGTCAATGTTAACATCCATGACAAATAGTATGCACATAAATTCATATACAGCTGTTTACAGTGATTTCCCCCCACCCCGCAAATCTCTGTTTTAGTATTAAAAGGGGGGTGGGTGTCCAAAAATGGTCGGAAAAAGCTGCCGAAAACGGAAATAATTTTGGACGCGGGGTGGGTTGGTCCAAACAAGGGTCGAAAATAAAAAATCAGCATACGTATATACCTGAACAAAATTCCGCCCCCCCCCCTGTGTGGTTCACAACTGGGACTAATATAACATTGAAACAAAGTTAATAGAAATCAAATGGGTTAATAAAAAGCCGGTACCTTCAAATGAATTCCTTCAACAAAGACACACACAAGTCTCGTATCTGTCACTGTCAAATAAAGCATTGATCGAAGATCGATAACTCTAATATAATGAACAGCAATAAATCAATTGAGTTATGCCTCTTAGCATTAGTGCTAGCAGGGAAATTTCATAGCGGAAACTGGCTTGTTAATATGTGCACACATTATAGGAATCACTGACCTAAATGGTTTCCCATAGGCGACAGTGTTAACGTTTCGGCCAAATTCACTTAATTGAAGCCCGCAGGCCATACCAGTGATGTTTAGGCAGCTAGATTGACACCAGTTGATCACGAAAATGCAAGAAAACTCATATGTAATGTGTTTACTTTTTTAAATAAATCCCCAGGTGTACGACGGGCTATCCCACAGACAAACAGATCTGAAAAAACCCAAAAATCCATTCCGCCATTAATTCTCCAGTTTAAATTATTTAGATATGATGCACAATAAAATAAACAAGATTTCATCCTTTAATAACGTGCCACATGTATCAGGTGAAGGTAATTCTTCGGTTACAGTAATGCCCTAATTAAGCTTTCCGATGAATGGCAACAAGCCATATTTCCGACTAAATCCTGAAAAATTACCCATAATTCTGCTGTGGTTATGGAGTCGATTAATTAGGGCATTACTGTACCTTCACCTCTAGCATTCCACGGTGCACTCGCTCCCCGACTCTGGGACAAATTTTGCTCCCTGATTCCTCAAATGAACTAATAATAAACTATTCAATAAAGATGCCCACTGGTCTCGTACCCGTGTCTTCTGGCAAATAAAGCATTGATCAAAGATAGATAACTCTAATATAATGAACAGCAATAAATCAATAGAGTTATGCCTCTCAGAATTAGTGTTGGCGGGGAAATTTCATTTCGGAAACTGGCTTGTTAATATGTGCGTCCGTCATATTGGGCATAATACGACGTTTTCAGTTTTATGAGTGTAGCAAAGACTGAAAATCCGGAAAAAAGTACACGTCTTGATGATCAGTTCAATTTAGAAATATATGTATATATATATCTTAATTGCCCTCCATAAATGAAGAGTTATTTCAGTGTGCCCCAAACGAACTCAGTGTCGTGTCCCTCAATAAAACAAACCCCAACTACATTCATGTGTTATATCTATGTAGCTTTTTGACGATTTACTTTCATTTTATTTATTTTCACAAAATCTGCCTAGAATGTGAGACTAGCACACGCAACACTTTATGTGAGTCCAATATAAAATTGTGAAGCCCCTAATACGATCACGTGGTCGATATAAATAAGTAATTCTGCAATTAAGCTGAACTTTCAAAAACACGTTCAATTATTCTGCCGACCGCTTTTCTTGAATAGGTCAACAATGTGTGACACGTCGTGTTCGTGTTACGGTTTGTGTTATTGGTGTATGAAACGGGTGACCTAATTGGCAGTTGATCAATCACCGAACAGGATGTAACGTAACACAGACGGGCGATGTAAATATTCTAGAATAATTATTAGATAATTTCCTCGACAGACGCTTCCTTGCCGAGTACCCACATAACCGCTCAACCATCATCATATTCCACTGCGAGTTATATATATCATCGGAACGGAGACCAAACATGTAAGTGAAATCGTTACATGTGTTCCCCATGGTTACAAAACTGTTTTGTGACCATACTTATGACATAATATGTATATAAGTTATACAGAAGTTATAAATTAATTAGAAAAAGTTGGGTATATAACAAATGGATAAGTTATAAAATGTACTCTTGGAATAGATATCTTCTGATTTTGAATGAATTTGTCAGTTTAAAATAATTCTATAATAAAATAAAAAAAAAATATTGAATCCAGGGCAATAGAGAGGTTTCGCAACTCACAGACATAGACTTGACTTGAAACATATTTTATTTGCATAATATACAAAAGGGATTGGGGCACAAGTTTTTGCAACTTATGAAGCCCCTCTCCTAATACAATATAATAACATACATGTGATCAAGATGACGGTATAACCATATATACATGGTGATAAGTTATGAGAGGTATATTGTGTAGCGCCTTCCAGAGATAATCAGACATTAGGTTGTTTCTTGGCTGTGAGAACATTTGTATTTAAAGAATGTTACTACATAATAAATTTTGGTATGATTGACAAGTGCCAATATATTATCTATTCTTAGTACTTTTATGTTGGCTGTGAAATATAATGGTACACTTGATTTGTTTTCTATTTTTGTTTTTGTTGTGCTCTGGAAGGCAATACAGATAAATACATCAGAATGAGATGTTTGAATGGGAGGTTTGTCCACTTGTGAGGTAAATGCCACATATCAAGTTGAAATTCCAGAAGCAATTTTTTTTTTAAAGTATAGATTCGCAAATAAAATAAATATAATCATTTGGGATCGAAACGCTTAGCTTATAGTCGCTGCAATATTTTGCTGTGTGATCTGGTGTGATGGAAAATAGTTTCCTATTTTTTTGGGACGAGATATAAGGTATTCCACACATGAGTTCTGAAATATTAGAGACCTTTCGCATCCTCACGTTTACGATTACGAATACGGATAGCTATTCGTAGTCGTAAGTCTATCAGTGTGGACAAAAAGTCCTTTCGCAAAACGATTACGCGTAAGAGTTTGACGAACACGTACGATCATTATTTCGTACCACTTTTACAACTCAAAGCGTGTGTTTGGTATATAGTCCCTTAATACTTCACTTATCGTCTCATTTGCAACATTACGATAACCATGACCTGTTAATATTGTCAATAATTCGACCAGTCACAACGTACGACCCGGGATTCTCGTGATATATTGTGGCAATACAGGTATAAATACCAGGTCATATGTGGTGGAAATTCAGGTCGTTGTTAGCATGGATGACCAGATAGACATTATGCTGGTGGGGAAGAGGGGTTCCTGAATTTGGACCTCACATCAACCACGACGCCATCGTTCAAGCCCCTTCAAGTCCGCGATTTGATTTCAATGCGATTTCGACTTCACCTCTTTGGGTTTAGGAAATCCGACATAAGGTTGGTGTGCTCGCTGATGTTCATCACTTCTGATTTGGTACTACCAAATCGAAACAAAGTCGACACGGTAGAAGCGATGTACATCAAGTGGCTTTTTTGTCAGATATTTGACAAACCGTCCAAATTTCGTTGAACAAAATGTTGATAAATAACAGTTTTTGGGCAATGTTATAATATATTTGACTGTGGTTAGCATTACTTTTGAGCAATTACTCGATCCTGATAACAGAAGCGGCAATTAAAAAAAAAATGTTGTTGGAATCTGATCAATGATATGGGGACATCTAATCGGATTGAGTACCTTTAAATGCCACATTTGTGCGTGTTTTTTTTATTTAAAATAAATGCAAAGAACAAACCTGACAGACTGCTGAGCTCTGGTGATGTCGGCGGTGTGCCAAATATTCTTTTAGGTACTGTTCAGGAGCAGAAATCACTACTTACCAGTTGAATCGGGATCATGGGTAGGTTCAGATTACTCAGACAGAAAGAGTACTTTATGTAACTTAGAAATCAGTTATGAATTCCATGTAATTTTAAAATGCCCTGCATTACAGACTCTACGAGAGAGATATATAAAATCCTACTTCTACCGAAAGCCGAATATTATTAAATTGAATGAACTATTCAATTCGGGAAAGGGGAAGAGAACACAAAATCTTTCACTATTCATTAAAGGTAAGGTTGGCCTTGGCGGTGGGTATCCTGTGAAAATATTTCCACCCGTCAAAAACCGCCACAAACAGAAAGAACAACAAAATGTAGACAGACTTTGTCCGTATACAAATAAGAAATATCGCATAAACAGTATGTTATTGTCATATTTTTGACCATTGTTATGTAAACAAAAGCATAAAAAGTTACTTTTCTGGTGTTTGTTTATATTATGATGGTAAACATAAAGAGCGTTCTTTGTGGGTGAATTCCTGATATGGAACGAATAAAGAGCGTTTATGCCATTTGTGTGTGATTAGCCAGCAGCATTGTGTTGTCTTCTGTAACACAATCAGGCTCTTGCTTAGGTAAAATATAGTAAATCTTTATGATAACATGCTGTTTACGCGATGGTCATGGTATATATGAACGAAACTGTATGCGTTTTAATGTGTTTCTGTTTACGGTGATTGGAACAAATATGAATATTTTCGACAACTAAGGCCTCACGTGCCTTTAATAGGTTTATGTCATTCATTAGGCTCTAGCTCCTGAGGCATTCTATAACTGCACATGTTAGGACACCACCATGGGTTGTTGAATTAAATAATTGTTGAATTTCACTATATATTGTATATCTGTATATCTGTATATCTTGCACATAAGAATCACTCAAAACTCCTCATGCATCGCACACTATATACTGTATTTTTGGCAACTGGTTTCATAGTACACTCCTCTTACTGTAAAGTTTTGTGTCGCAGGCGATGGCTATCCGTTGTGAATAGCGATCTTATTTCGCGGCAAGCTCGTGATTCACGACGACGAGTAAAATGATTGACAATATAAACAGCATATCGAGGTCGTAGCTCAATACAACTGGGTGGTTTACATTATATACATATACAGTCTCGAACGGAGTAAAGTGATATATTGCAGAAAATAGATTTCAGGTGTTATTTGAGCTTATTAGAAACCATGAAATCGTAACCGTTATTACGGATAGTAAAATACGATAACGATTAGAATGTACACAAAGGTTGGTGACGTAGTACCCTATCCGTATTCGTAATCGTAAACGTGAGTTTTGCGAAAGGTCTCTATTGCTTATTTTGAGATTTTCGCGGGTTAGTTTCTCAAAGAATACTGAGCGCTCACGTTGGTACAACGGACACATGAAGAAATAGTAATAGGCGTCTTCAGATCGATTTCCACATGAGCATGCGGGACTGTCAGTGATATAATTGTTTAACATATCACATCTGAGTTCACTGCAAAAATTACGTATGCGACAGAAGATAAGAGTAAGGGATACGTTTAGGGCGACGGTTGGAGTAACGTAATCAAATTATGCGCACGTTCTAACCGTAGTTGTAATGCCCTAACCGCGCTTACCCATAAATCCGTTTAACGATACAGACACTCGGTTAATTTATTACCCATAAATCCGTTTAACGATACAGACACTCGGTTAATTTTTATTGTTGTATCATGCAGTCATCGTTTATCAGGCTTTGGGCACAGGTCCCCAGAACAAAAACTGACCCCACCCCCAATAATACTTAATCCTATATACTATAGGATTAAGTATTATTGGGGGTGGGGTCAATTTTTGTTCTGGGGACCTGTGGCTTTGGACAACTATCCCCAGTTGGCCGATTGATAAGAATCGCCGTACATACTCAAACTACATGCAGGGGTTACCTCCCGTGGTGACTCGGTGAGACCGCTGCTTGGCGACATTTTACCCATGCACATTTGGTGGACTTTCGCGATATTAAAATATATACTAAGCGAGCCGAGCAAAAAGTTGCCCTTATTGAGCATACAAAACATCGAAAAAAATTTGTGTGGTTTCGTACCCACACCGTATTACCGATCCGGATTACCACCGGTCACGATGCGGATCACTACCGGCTGTTTTGACAAAAGCGTGCCACGTGGCATCATTGTAGTTGGATCATTTTCGCCCTACATTCTGTGGAAGGTGTGAATTTTTTCTCCCTTCATGTATAGGAGTAACTGGGCTAGCGGAGGACGCCGATAAATCTGATAAGTATACAATATATGTTCACTTATTCTTATATTTGTACGCATGTTTACCATTGTGTTTCATTATTTCGAGCAGTAGCTGATATGGATGGTTCATGTTTTATTTCTTTATGCGGTATTCTCGTGGTACGAAAAGATAGACCATTTACTAAGTCATTCGCCTAATGTACACGTTTGTATGTTCGATTTGTGGCCATCTGGGACGTTTTGAACATAGATACCCATGAAATGAACGGGTACGGATCTGTACCGGCAGATAGTGAACGGTGCCGATCCGCATCCTGTTTTTTGGAACCCATGAGTATGGAAATCGATACTACGCGTTTAATTTACATTCAACTTGACAAACCATATTGCCATTTTGTACAGTTATGGACATTCTTGTATACGCAACAGAAATAAGAGAAAATTCCATGCATTTGCATCATGTATTGTGCCAATGAAGATAAATAATGGGCCACGTGCAACTAGATCCTAGTAACATATGCTACCTCTAAGGTTATCGTAGGCGATTATTTTATATTTTCTTGGCGTGGCCATTTTCTAATGTATGTAAGAAAGACGGCGGCAACAAACTTTGTGTGGGTTACATTCAGATATATAATATAATTAACGTTTTAGTCGACCTACCGTTACACAAATTGCCACTTTCAGCGGTAGTGATCCGCATCGTGACCGGTGGTAATCCGGATCGGTAATACGGTGTGGTACCTTAAGTTTGGAAAGTCCCACCAAAACCAAATAACTATATTCCTTAACGGTGTGATTTGGTTCTCCGATTATTTTATCAGCACAAAAGTCTAAACGCACATGGACGACAATGTCCCGACAACACGCATGGCAAGTCAGACACAAGAGTTATAATTTGCTCCAATTTTGACGAGTTGCTTGCAAAAATCGTCAACAAAACTACCGCTCGATCAAGTATTTAGTATATGTCAATAAGTATTTAGTGCGGGAATTGTTCTCAAAGCACTTAGGAAATTTTACTTTGGGTCGATCGGTTTTCGCCATTTTGTTTGGAAAACCCCACGCAAAATTTAGAAACGACAGACAAGTACCCAGCCGGTGACAGAGTAAGAAAGGAAGTATGACTGATGAGCTCTGGTAGAGATTGGTACATACTATACATAATAGCTCGTGCGAAGCGGATACTAACTGCTCACTATTTATACCAGCCATTCCTCGCTGTGGTATTTGCATGATACACGTTGATCGCCAGAGATGAGACAAGCGAAACAATCTACCATATATTTTGAGACTTCCGTATATGTGTATATCCTTTGTAGACTCGAAAACGGCTCGACCGATTGAGCCCAAACTTGCTATATAAGGGTAAAAATCCACGAAAAGTGCCATCGCACCGCTTCTGGGAACGTTCGAACACTCCTTCGCCCTTCGCCCTGCCACCGTCGTTGGAATTGATGTGTTAATGATTAAGGAGCGTTCGTATCTGCGGTGTTGTTGTTAAAGAGCGTTTATATACACGAGTATAAATACGGCTCAATCGACCGTCTCGGGGATATCGAGACGAAATTTCGTACTTAGGACTTCCAAGGGACGGGGGAGATTTTCGTCGGGTCAGTTTGTCCGCCTGAGGTGACCTTGAAACGGGTACCCACAAATGACCTTGGGCGATATCTCGGTCGTCAGCGGTGACATCGACGTGAAATTTGTTATGTATGGTCAACTCAGGACGGGGAATAATTTTGTCGAGTTATTTTGTCCACCCAACATGACCTTGAAACAGGTACCCGCAAATGATAGCATGCTGCCGGCGTGCCTGTACGGGGTTACCTTGAAAAACAAAACTTAATGGATCGACCAACGCCATGAGACCAATCCCGCCAGTGGCTGGCAAATCTGCTAGTACTATATCTATTGACATGAATATCGCCCAATACTAAAAGAATATCTGTTCTCCGTCTGCGATGACGATAATATTGCTCAACTTATTTGCATTTCGTTACAATCTCGATCGGTATGTTAATTCTAAAGTACAAATCAAATCCTAACCGTAGTCGTCACGTTTTGCGAAACGAATTTCTTGCCCTGGGCCAACGTGAATATTTACGGATACGAATAGCTAAACGTAGTCGTAAATATATCCGTGCGTTTGCGAAACCACTCTATTGTTGATGGGGATAATAACGACGACGATTAGGATTATTAAACAATCATGGCAAATTGAAATGCGTGGAAAATCGTCCGCAGGCAGATTTTCTCTTCGCACGATCTATCAGATTAAGGACCGCGTACAATAATCCTCTAATCCAAAATGACCACTTGAGGATGGTTGTCCGAGACATGATTAATGATAAGTGATGGCAGTATGATACAACAAAACTTGTCGACTGAATGTATATTTATTAAAGTGCAGATGCGTGCTTTGCACAGATCCAGGCAAAACTTGAATCATATTTTCAACATAGAATTTCTTTTGATCGATCTTGTGAACAATCATGAATTTAACATATCCTCATCTTCATTGTAAATAAGCCACATTATTAGATACCAGTCAGCTGTATGGAAGCGTATTAGTGCCACCTAACAACAAATAATATCTCCTAATTAGGAGATAGTATCTCCTAATTAGGACTTAGTATATCCTAATTAGGAGATATTATCTCCTAATTAGGAGATAATATAGATATAAAGAACTCAACACCAGTTAGCGGTCATTTTCATTCCCATTCATCGCTCAGAGTCGCCGCCCAGAGAAAGGACGTGCCCTCTTTGAGTGACGGTTGATTTTTCTGTCGGGCTTGGCTGGACATGGATAGCTTAAAGGGGGACTGTACACTAAATCCGACCATTTGCGTGACCATCTCCGTTTATACTCAACAGAGTTTATGCAACAAATGAATGAATTTGAGACATGCATTAGTGCAAAATACACTCGTGTGCTCTATGAACGAATAAAATAACATGGTAATTATAATGAAAATGTATTTATGACTCCAGCCGTTTATTAATTTCCATTATAATTACCATGTTGTTTGCATCCTTCGTAGAGCACACGAGTGTACTTTGCGCTAATCAATGGCTCAAATTCATTCATTCATATATATTATGTTGAGTATAAAAGGAGATGGTCTCATAAATAGCCGGATTTAGTGTACAGTACCCTTTAATGCCCAGCCAAGTCTCGCACGAGGTGAACTCTTTCCAGTCGGTGCATTGCGTCCATGGACCAATCATGACCATACGTACATATGCAGGCTGACTTGAAGTGGTTTTGCAGTAACAGGCCTGATGGGTATGATATACCTCTGGTAGGACCGACAGGAAACCACCCCCAGAGGGACATCAAGACCACTCGAGGGAAGAAGAAAAAGAACAAGTGAAACACAGAAACAGTATACAGAATTAAGGGGAAAAGCGAAAAAGAAGAAGTAAAAAAAAGTTTAGATCATTTCCCCATCATTTTTCATTGTTATATCACCATTTATAACACCCAACATCATTCCTAAGTGGTCGTGAGGGAGGACATACTGCCCTTCCAAATCCTCCCGGATCCCAATACCAAATTCCCAATAAACTGTTCGCGGTCATTTAGACCCACTCACATAATTATTGTATTCATTCGTTTGCAATTGATGAAGAATTGCAACTCTACTTCAATAAATACAGCGTCCAATGTGTGTCTAATTTACACGGAATTTGCACATATCTCCACGTACTGTTAAGCGTAAACTGAAAATTAAATTAAATTATTTTGGCATATAAACAGGTGTCATCAAATTATCTCTGGACAGTCACTGGTATATACATATACTCTATGCCGTGGATTGACTATATGGTACACATACCTGGCCCTGTAACAGAACTTTGTCATATATATATCATAAAATGACAGCGGCAGATTGGGGTATAGGGTGGCTAACTCCGGGATTCTCGAAAGGGCCCATAGGTCCTTTCCCTAACCCCTCATTTTAAGCCTTTAATTTTGAAAACAAGGGCGAAAGGCATGAGAACAAACGGAGCGATGCGACCGTCAGCCGAGTGATCCGGAGACGATATGAATCTGACCACGAACATGTTGAGTTCTTTATATCTGTGTTATCTCCTAATTAGGAGATAATAAGTCCTAATTAGGAGATAATAAGTCCTAATTATGAGATACTCCTAATTATGAGATACTATCTCCTAATTATGAGATACTATCTCCTAATTATGAGATACTATCTCCTAATTAGGAGATCCTAAGTCCCAATCAGGGGATACTAAGTCCTAATTAGGAGATACTATCTCCTATTAGGAGATACTAAGTCCTAATTAGGAGATAATATCTCCTAATTAGGAGATACTAATACTAAGTCCTAATTAGGAGATACTATGTCCTAATTAGGATATACTAAATCCTAATTAAGAGATAGTATTTTTTTTTAGGTGGCACTAATACGCTTCCATACATGCATCATATTACAACAGACAATATAGTGCACGTACAATACACATAATTTGCTGCATCATTCTGCGTCATGGCCCACTCATGTGTGGCCTGGTGGGATTTTGCTGCAAACACGTTCGAAGTTTCGAAGCTAAATCGACCCCTCTCTCTCCACAATAACTTAGCAGTCCGTGCTTAATCTATTCAACATATACATAAATGTTTCGGACGTGTAATCATACTCTACCAATCACCCAACTGCCATATGTATGTCTGACACAGATCCAGCAACTTATGGCGCGTTCACATGACGAGCAAGAACATGTCAGGTACATGATGTATGCCCCAATGTGACTTACTTGACCAATGAAAACACAAATACAGGAAAATTTTCGACGATGAGAATTAATGCACTGCTATTTTATTGTTAGTGGGTGGTATGTATTCACCTTGATTGGTGGTCATTGGTATCCGCTAAAGTGATATATTTACATACTAAGTGTTGTCATCACTAAATCCAGCATTCTAATTGGTCGGCGCCCACGTGGCTAGTTGCAGTTATTTATCGGTGAATGCGCAACGCATCATAACACCAAGCTCATAACACCATCGATACGTCATTGGGTTTGGAAAGACGAACGCGCAATGTTTTGGGCGCATTTGGACTCGCGCAGGATTGACTTAATACATCATCGGGTTTCAATATGAAGAGAAATTGTTCCTATTAACTTTTGCCAAGGGTGCTATTGGGTATTTTGGGCTGTTTTTGTCACGATACACTTTTCGATTTAAATACATTTACAAAAGTGGCTTTTTCGCCAAATGTATATAAATATAAGGATTGACTGTCATGTGGACTATTTTTATGGAGATGTAACCGTGAGGTAAGTGGTCATAACTTGTATGTAAAACCCTTCGGGTTTTACACAAGTTATGTCCACTTACCTCACGGTTACATCTCCATAAAAACAGTCCACATGACAGTTAATCCTTATATGAAACACTCCGGTAGTGTGATCAAATAGAAATGGAGAATATCTTGCTCGAATTAATTACTTTTACAATTATCATATCCAAATTGACAACACACACCGTCATTCTTATAGATTAATTAAATGCAGTAACTCTTGGTGGCGAAATCGTTTTCGTCAGTTTATCATCAATAGTTGCGTCCAGAATCGAGAAGTAAATATTTACATTTGAGCGTAGTTCGGACGATGTTTTCTATGGAATGTTACGGTCGATTTGCTTGATATTTTCGACGATGTTAGTAGAATGCTACATTCCTCCAGTTTCACACACTCGATTAAGTCCATAATATGTCTTTAATGAATTTGGGCCATGCATGGATTAGTTCAAAATACACTCATTTACCATATGAACAATACAAACAACATGGTAATTATAATGAAAATGAAATTATGACTGAAGTCATAAATTCATTTTCATTATAATTACCCTGTTGTTTGCATCGTTCGTGGAGCTCATGAGTGTATTTTGAACTAATCCATGGCTCAAATTCATTCATTTGTTCATATATTCTTTTGAGTATGAAAGGAGATGGTCCCGTAAATGGCCGGATTTAGTGTACATTGCCCCTTTAATGACAATCCCCCCGTTAAAAAAACATAGCCAGTTTAAATGCGGGCCGCCACTTGCATATCACATGTATCTCCTTTCTTTCTTGTATCTCCGTTCTCCGTTGATGTTTGCTCGCTACCCTCGTTATCGGGTACGCGACAAAACATCAACATGGTGCTTAATATGTAGAGCACGCCAGCAACAATACCAGCGGCGAACCCGCCATGAAGTTTACCTGACCAAATGAAAGCGATCGGATTGTAAAAACTAAGTCTGTAAGATGATAGCCATCCTATTTTTTGCATTTCAGCGCCATCCATGTTGATTCCATAGACGATTACTCCAACCAGGATGAGAATTCCTGGAAACAGATACAACAAGAAAACCATAGTCAGAAATGGTAACGCCCTCAAGATCATATTATTTGCCATATATACAATACTAGAAGGTGACCCGACTTCGTCCGGGCTTTGACCTTGAATTGTCCATTTTGAAGGTCAAGGTCAAGTGGGGTCACGATTTGACCAGTCCAAAAACACTGCCCGGACAAAAGTACCCGACAAACGTGCCCGTCGAAATTCATCCGGTTTTACCCGATTTGACCTTGAATTGATCATTTTGAAGGTCAATGTCTGGTCGGGGTCACGATTGGACCCGTCCAAAACAATCAGTGGACAAAACTAACCCCACGTATCAAATTTCGTCGAAATCCCATCAAAATTGGCGATTTGACCTTGAAGTTACCCGATTTCAAGGTCAATGTCACGTCGCACGGGCAAATGAATATGCTTATGAGACTCGCCATAAGAAAGTACCCCCACATACCATCGAAATCCCGTGATATTCGGGCGTTTGACCTTGAAATGACCCGATTTCAAGGTCAAGGTGACGTCGGACGGACAAATTAATATGCCTATGTTCGTCCCCGGCCGAAAATACCCCCACATACCAAGTTTCATCGAAATCGGGTGTGCCGTTTTCGAGTTCATCGCGAACACATAGACAGACACACAGACAGACACACAGACACACAGATCTTCCAAAATATATAATAGACTAGAAGGTGACCCGACTTCGTCCGGGCTTTGACCTTGAATTGACCATTTTGAAGGTCAAGGTCAGGTGGGGTCAAACACCAACACCCCAAAAATGGTGGAAATCGGCCCAGCGGATACCGGGAAATCGGCCCAGCGGATACCGAGATACCCTATGCATCAAATTTCGTCCGTAAAAATCCGCCAGTTTAACCCGATTTGATTTCCACTCAAGTATATAAACGCGCCTCATATACACACGCTCATTAATTATCTAGTTTCAACGTAAAGATAAATTACCATCGGTGCCCGAGATATCGCCAAGACGTCTGAAACAGTCAAATGCATCGGCCGGTTAAGCGTTAACGTGATCTAACGTTATGACCTCTAACGACGTCTAGAATTTACGCATTGTTTTTATCCTGATGGAAGATAGTACCACTTCTTCTTGATAATTGAGGCAGATAACTAAAACGGATACATACGCATTATATATCGTTGGAAAGAGGAAACACGAAAGATTCTCACAGTGTCAGTATGATGACTGGCATTTTATTATTCGCGCTGTTTCGAATCGATTTGTAAGCACCGAACTCAAATGAAAGTCCCGTAACACAGCGTAAAAACAGATTTCACCTCGGCACGTGAAAAGTTGACATCGGATCTGAAAATTAATATGGCTATGCCACTTCCCGACCGATAGTACCCTCACATACGAAGTTTCATCGAAATCGGGTCGGCCGTTTTCGAGTTAATCGCGAACACACACACAGACAGACACACCACACACACACAGACAGATCTTCCAAAAATATATAATAGACTAGAAGGTGACCCGACTTCGTCCGGGCTTTGACCTTGAATTGTCCATTTTGAAGGTCAAGGTCAAGTGGGGTAACGATTTGACCAGTCCAAAACACTGCCCGGACAAAAGTACCCGACAAACGTGCCCGTCGAAATCCATCCGGTTTTACCCGATTTGACCTCGAATTGATCATTTTGAAGGTCAAGGTGAGGTCGGGGTCACGATATGACCCGTCCAAAACACTCAGTGGACAAAAGTAACCCCATGTATAAAATTTCGTCGAAATCCCATCAAAATTGGCGATTTGACCTTGAATTGATCCGATTTCAAGGTCAAGGTCACGTCGCACGGGCAAATGGATATGTTTATGAGACTCCCCGTACGAATGTATCCCCACATACCAAGTTTCATCGAAATCCCGTAATATTCGGGCGTTTGACCTTGAAATGACCCGATTTCAAGGTCAATGTCACGTCGCACGGGCAAATTAATAGGTTTATGCCACTCCCCAGCCGAAGATACCCCCACATACCAAGTTTCATCGAAATCCCCTGATATTCGGGCGTTTGACCTTGAAATTACCCGATTTCAAGGTCAAGGTCACGTCGCACGGGCAAATTAATAGGCATATGCCCGTTCCCGGCCGAAAATACCCCCACATACCAAGTTTCATCTAAATCGGGTCGGCCGTTTTCGAGTCCATCGCGAACACACACACAGACACACCCCCACACACACACACAGATCTTCCAAAATATATAATAGATAACAAATGGGAATAAAATAAAGTAACACCATTTAACCCTTTACCCAACAAAGCGGCCAAATAAAGCTTCAACAGCCTAAAATATCTTCGGTCTGTCTCAATAACACCATACAAATAAGGATATCATTGGAACCGGTTCATTGACCACATTGTGATGGTTACAGTTATGCCCTGTGCCAATGCATTCTCTTATATATGCGAGTCGACCACAGGTCGCCTCGCATATATAAGAGAATGCATTGGCCTAAAAAAAACATTTTTTCTTACATTCTTTAACAATTTTATAATTTTTTCTTACATTTTTTTACAATTTTTATAATATTTTTCTACATTCTTTGACAATTTTATCATTTTTAATATGTGTTAAGCCAATGCATTCTCTTGTATATGCGAGGCGACCTATGGTCGACTCGCATATATAAGAGAATGCACTGGCACAGGGCCGTTCTGTTGGGTAAAGGGTTAAGACTCATTTGATGGTGTTATTTTATTTTATTCCCATTTATTATTAACACAGACTCATACGGCATATACTTCAATAATGTCTACAATATAACAACTTTAATCTGGTGACTATGAAAAATCTGTATATAGGTAACGGCTATGTAGTTGATTATATGTGATATTTTTTTCTAATTTCATTTGAAATAGTGGTCTGAGTAGCGCATGAAATAGCATGCAGAATAATAATCGGGCAAAAATCTTCGTAACATGGTTCAAGTACGAGCACGTTTCTAATCACATTTAGTATCCAATTACGCAAATACCGAGTATGTTTTAATCACATTTAGTCCACTACCTCCTGTGAAAGGGTCAGATATACTTGACAATATACACCCTAGGAGGGCGTTATTGCTGATCTAAGCGTGGCCTCATGTAATGCACTCCTGATATGACCTCTCATAAAGGATTAATTAAAATACATGTATGGTCCGATGAGGGTAAATTAAAATATGGTCACATCACGGTTAAATAAAATATCGTCCCATGCATGATGGTTAATTAAAATTGTACCTTGATTGTTAATTAAAATATCGTCCCATGAGGGTTAATAAAAATATGGACCCATGGTGGTTAATTGAAATATGGTCCCATTAAGGTCAATTAAATTAATTAACACTCAAGGGAGTTTGACGGCTATATTATACATTGCAAATTGGCCCTGCACTTGATTACATGATTACAGTATACATGCTTGGCTCATTTCAATTGCTGACCGATGAACATGATACCACGCTTCAATGCATGCATATCATGTGTATACATGTACCTACCAGCAAGGGACGTTAATATTTTGCTGACAAGGATACACCGTGCAGGCGAGCAGTTGAGTGGACTCTTAGGATTGCAGTGAGACATAATTAAGGCCATCAGCCCCGCCGCACCGGCTATGAGCCCGATCAGAGATATAGCGAATACGGCCACGGCGTAGTCTGGTGTAGTCTCAAGTCTACAATAAAACATTAAAGTGATGTGAAACACTCTGGTAGGGTGATACAATAGAAATGGAGAATAATCTTGCTCAAACGAATATTTATCCGAATTGACAGCACGCACATATGCATTAATTAAATGTGGCGAAATCATTTGTGCCTGTTTATTGCCGATAGTTGCAGGGGGAGTCGGACCTTTGTTGGGACCCACCCGTTTTCGGCTGTTTTTTCCGACCATTTTTTGACACCCACCCCTTTTAACACTAAAACAGAGATTTGTGGGGGCAAATTCACTGTAAACAGTTGTATATGAATTTATGTGCATACTATTTGTCATGGATGTTAATATTGACATATAAATAGGAACGAGTCATTTTGAGGTCATTCGGCCAAAAAACATGGCTGCCAGCGGCCATCTTGGATTTAAACAAATTCAAAAAAATACAACATGATAACTGCCTGCAGTCAGTTTAGCAGTTAGAATTACATTATTTCTCTTATTCTAAGGTGTTTTAAGCCAAACTCATTGCAAAAACAGTCAAAAGACTTGCAGGGGAAAACATTTGAGTTGCGGAAAAAATTGTTTGCTGGTCCCATCGATCACCCACCCACCCCGGCATACGTGCCCGGAAATTTTTTGTCCAACCCCCCTGATAGTTGCGTCCCAAATCGAGATGTAAATATTTACAATTGAGCGTAGTTCAGATGATGTGTTCTGTGAAGTGGTATGGTTGATTTCTTTGAAACTTTCGGCGATGTTAGTAGAATGCTATATTCCTCAGATTGGCATAACGCCTGAGTACTGACTTATTAGTTTCACGCACCCGAACAAGTCCATAATATGTCCTTAAAGTGATGTTCATATTGACATTCATAACACGACATACGATATTACCAGAACACAGGACAGATAAAATAAATACTAAACATGTATGCCAAATAATAGACACTATAACATCGTGATTTAGAATCAAACACATACAACATACTCGGTACAATTTTACTGTTTTCACTGCGCCTGGCGCCATTCGACGGAATAACGGGTATACTACCTCCTATGTGGGCATATTTCAGAATAAAATAAGTCCAATATGGACCTATGTGAATATTAGGTCCTATATGAACCTATTTTCACGAGGGTGGTGATAAAACAGCTCGAAAGAAATGCATGCGCATACACAATAACTAAACTGACATCTAAAGAAAAGAAGAAAATTGCCACAACCAGGAATCTCACACTGACTGAAAGGGCCGACACGAACAATCTGGTTGCGGAACTGAAGATGATGAATAAATACTGAAAGCATGCAGTACAACATAAGAAGAGGCAACATTGTCAAGGACGTCGTGATAGAGGGATTAAACCAGACCCCCCCCCCCAGACGACGAATTTTAAATTTTTAACTACAAATAACTAAGATAAAGTAGCCAATTATTTTAAAGTTATTTATACAGTATTGTGTACAGTATGTGTTTTTCTTGTACGAGTCCATGCAGGTTGTGGTGAAAACTCACATTGGACGAGACACGCAGTGAAAACTGCACAGCTGCCATTGTCTCTCTTTGTTATTACTTAATCTGATTTATTAAGTAATTCCTTAACTGTTCGTTGCTGGTTCGCATCTAAGTTATGATTATGCGTGGGAAGTTGACTTTTCTACCTTCTTCTTAAACCTCATTGCAAATTATGACGGTACATGTACGGATACTTACATTTTGTAAAGCCCACCATATCCCCCGGTCATGAAGCTTCTACATTCCTGTTCTATATAAACATCCCGCGAATCTATTATATCTAGGTTAACACACATATTCCACAATCCATAGTTAACAGTTTCTGTCACAGAAAGCCCTAGATCGATCACAACTAACGTCATGGAAACCCAATATGGAACGGCAAATGATACGGCTTGAGCTACGTTTGCAAGGAGACAGCAAAGCATTGTCACAATCCGCAGAGCGGTTCTTCGAGATGACGCCATCGCCACGGTTGTTGTTGTCAGATTATTCCTCTGTTATTGTCGGAGCACCCTGGTTTTGCATGTAACACTTATAAATTATCTCTATTCTTTTATCTTAATTTGAATCGATGAAGATAACAAACGTCACACCCGTTTTAACTACGTGAGACACACTATATACATGATCACTGTCCGCACCAACCTGCTCCCGTTCCGCTGGCGACGATATATAATGACTAAAGGTAATGAATAGAAGTATTTAAATATCCATTCCCGTCCAACAACCCCGGGGAATTCTTTTGAGTGTGTAAGAATGAATCGCGTGCAATAGGATAGGATAGGATAGGATATTTTATTTAAATATACACATATTAATGCATAATACATTTGACAAATATTATGTTGTATATTCGAGGGGTGGCATAGTCAGGCTAGACTGTCTTACTGCCACCCCCTATGCCACCCCAATATGCGGAGAGCATGCGCTGCCGATTTCAAATTCAAAACCGACAGCGTTGAGTCATATAGATGATTCTTCTAATATAATAATATAATGTGTCTAATCACCACCCAATCGCAAGTAGAAGTTTTGAGAAAACATTTTCTACGTGTATGCGTTTCTATGTTTTCTAAAAATATCCTCATGCAAATATAGGTACGTACATGTATTCAAAAACCCAAATACTCCCATATTGGCGTTATTTGAATCTGAATTACGCTATATATGAACGTAAATGGAGCACGAAAACAGTCGATTCTGAAATAAGTCCATAATGATATGATATTTATTAGCATAAAAACACTCATGTGAGCCGTATGCATTACATACTAAGAAGACATATAATTTACATAATTATACATACATTTTTCATATAATAAACTTTCAACCTATTCAAACAGTGCTACATGTATACAATGTGACCTAATAGACACTCAAAACTATAAGCGTGTAAAATAAATTTTACGAAGGAAAAGATTTTTATAGACGGTCGACCTTAATATTGTATCGATCTGCGACCGGGGTCAGCGGTTTAGAAATTTCGAGGTCAAGTGAACATCTGAGCGCCAACCACGAGAAAGTCGGGTACCTTAATTGATTGATTGTCTTCGTGGTGACGTTGTCGATATCCGACTGCCCATTCAAACGAATTTCGCACAGACCACAAGGTCAATAATTTCTAGCTCCTGTTTCGAGATACCTTTGGGTCTACTGTTGTATCATCACCATCTATGTGTTTGCTATGTGTGCAGTCTATTCCAGTCTGGGGATGCTGTCTTGAAATGATTGTCTGTGTTCATGTGAGATGCGTGGTTAACCAGAGCGGTGTTAGGCTTATGCATGACGTTTGCAAAAATGCTATGAGGACTTATACAGGTAATATGAACTTTCCATTGACCCTGCCCACCAGGAATGAGAATGCATTGACTGCCAAAGCTGACTCAATCAATTTAATGTCAAAGGCTCGAGGACAGTTATCTTGAATGGACCACTATACCCCTTTGACTAGTTTCTAGGGCTATGTTTGAAGATTAAGGTTTTCGTCATTCCATTCTTATTTTTCACAGGTATATTTGGATTGAGACATTTGACTTGGCATTCAGCTAGGTTTCCCGGAGGCGAGAGCCCACCTTGTTAGGAGCTCCATCACTGTTTTAGCTCCAATTCATCGGGGCAGCCACCCTTTATCCGTTGCACGCGAATATGTGGCGATTTGCTTTTTATGACTACTTTGTGGTGGGTTGCCAGGTGCGCAATGCAGTGGGCTGGCTCTTCAGCGGATGGCAAGTTTGGTCAATGTGGCCACGGCGGATTACACCCTACATCCCGATGATCACTAATTACTCACCGGCCTAGAATGGATGAACTTAATGTTTTTCACACATAATATTCAATAATCAACAAAGTTCTCGTCAGTATAAGCTCTATGTTTGTGTCTGATAACCGACAATTTCTCGATTACTTTATATTTCCATTTTATAAACCGTACTTTTCTTCGCGATTGTTTTCTTACAGTGCACCAAACTAGCATTGACCGGAAGCGAACCCCCACCGTGAGTCCGTCGTGAAATATGACATATTTCGTCGGAATACGGTACTTTCCCATTTATAAATTTGTTTTTTAATATATAAAACATGTAAGTTTTCTAGTTATGTACTTTGGGTCTTAATACGACATCTTGTAATCTCGCTTTCGACTGGAGTAGTAATTCTAATCTTTTAGAGTATCAACATTTTCATCTGTAAACGGTATAAAACTTATATAAATCGTGGATAATCAGGCGATGAAATTAATTCCAACGACTTGAACAAACGGTCAGCATCTATTTCACATCTTACATTTGCCCGATAGACGGATCGATTTGCTTTCGTGGCAGAATTTCATGTACCTGCCACGAATTCATAAATGACAACAGCAGGAACATGTGTCTACAATAGGTTTTAGCGGACGTTTTTCACACGTTACCGTAAACACTAATCAAAAGAATTGTTCCTTGGCTCTTCATTGTATGTCACTTTTCATAATGGGCTGCCTAATGTTACTGTTGAGATATAGTTTTTTTTACATTTGACTGCCCAAACACTGTCATAATAGTGCAGATATCTTCTGTTTCCAAGTCACTTTTCTGGTACATAAAGCTTTTTAGTTCACATCTATTAGTGCCCCCCCCCCTTTACCACGATGTATGCTCTAATTTTTCTCATGTTGTTATGTCTATTTCTGTCTGATTTTAGGTGGACAGGGGCATTTTTGTCAGCCCGTTTGTTCGACATTTTTCGTGAAACGGACTTTTCCATCCCCTTAATTCAATTCCGTTGGGTTATTCTGGTCATCATATAGGATATTCGCGTTGTTCCTATTACAAAATCTGTTACATAATAGTTATGTATGCGGGCACATAGGTTATCATGTAGATTGAGCGGATTTCTACGACACTATGGTCATGTTCAAAATAATTATTATTTTAGATTTGATCATTGTGGTCCAGTGAGCGGGGTTGGTGCTATGAGGGCTAATTAGCCTCACGAGGACTGAACTCGTTTGGGTCGTGATTCTTTCGCGTTAACTTTACTCAGACGAGATTGGTTGCATACATGCTTACTTATCAATGAATTTATAGTAACTTATGCCTTCCTTCAAGGTTGGGGCAGACCATTTGCCATGGCAGGATTCTCATCGTGACAATTCATACTATATGGGTATCACCCGCAGTCTATCAATATCCTAGGAATTTTGGGTAGATCCCACCACATTGCGACCGGTTGCCATAGCACCTTCTTTGCGGAAATTTATGAGGTTGGGGGCTGTAATTTCGCTATATGCTGTTATGTTTGAATATAATATAAATGGTTTTTCTAAAGCTAAATGATCCAGGGCTATTTTCCAACATCTGAAACTAACCTTGCTCTCAAATCTTCCTTCAGCCTGTGGGCGCCATTCAAAATGGCCACCGAACCACCCTTTCTAATGTTACAATGCTTACTTTTCTATAACTTTATAGCCATGTACGCGTTAATTTCATGCTGTGTCCGACTATTTGGCAGGACGGAATTATCCAGGTGACAACTCATGTTATGCGGGTCATCAGTCGTGGTCTATACATCCTCCAAAATAATTTGGTCAATGCCCCCAATTTGCGTCCGGTTGACGGGGCAACCCATTTTCGGAAAGTTAGGCGTTTAGGGGCTGTATTTGCGCTTTCCGAGATGTCGACATGCGACATTTTGAAACAAAAGCAATTAATTGCCACAAACTAGGGTCCAGGAATATATTTAAAATACTCGCGTTTCTTGTCTTTCCGCGGAAGTGGTAAAGATTCGCCTGCCATGGAGATTTCCAACCGAAGTCTTGTCTGCGCGTCTATGACTTCGGCTTCTCGGCGCCAACATTTTGGAACAATGACGTCACGGAGTCACGCGACCCCCGCGTGCCGCCAAAGATAGGTTACATCTTCCTGGACCCCTCGCTGCGTGATCGGCCTATCGACTGAATACCTGATACTAGGCGCAAACATTTAATTATAACCGATTCATTCGCTTCTTTCAAGTGCATGGATTGGGAAACGGACAACAAGTCTCAGCCTTTTCCGACGACATTCGGCAAGTTCCTTGTTACGTGCGCTCGCGCAACAGTATGGCGATCAGACGGATTCGAACCTTGGTGTCGCTCTACTCCGTTTCACTCCATGACGTCACCAAAAAACGACGTAAAACCTCGTGGCGTTCTGACATTTTTACTGTGCCGCGTTTTTGCTATGTTTATTTTATGTGTTTTCGATTATTTGTTTGTCGCCGATTTCGCCATTTGTCGGGATTCCCTGTTTCTATATTTAAAACTGGCATGCTCGTAGTGAGCCTCGGTTTCGATTTTTTCTCCCAGGTCAAAATTCGTCCGAGTTATGACAATAATAGATCGACCCCACATTTTCTCCATCAGAACTCTACATCAAAGAGTCTATGGACTCCTTCGGGACCTACCTAGACTTCATTTGGGTATTTTTACTTATATTTGGGAAGTTTGATCGTTTTTGGTTCGTGCGAAGACCTCTTTTTATCATGCGGGAAAAGACATTCAAAACGCGATTTCGTAATTCGACGCAATTGGCTGCATAGCCTAACCGTCAACCGAGTTCCGGGTCACATACGACGAATGACGTAACGCAAAACTATACGCATTGGTTGACATCGTTTGAAGAGTTTATTGTTACATAAAATGATCGTTATTGATTAATTATTGATTAATTCTTGATATTTATTGTTGCATATTGGCTGTTATCAATATTTACATCAATGGTTTTAATTATTTCTTATAATTGCTCCTTCGGTCAACTTTGACTATCGGAGAATGAAAATGAAAATATGCCGCTGTAAATACAAATGTAATCGATATTAAAGTCTCATCCTTTCGGCAACATGGAATTGGTTTTAATTAAATGATTAATATTGTAATTTGCCTTTTATCGGTGATGAAATGCGATATGGTAATTGTCTTGTTTTGCTAACATTAAATTAAATTACATAAATTAAGTAAAATACAGTGAATTATTTTTTAATTATTACCTTGTTGCGCACGTTGGCATCTCTCTGAGTGCATTTTAGTTTCTTTTTGGTTTCGTGAGTTACGTCATTGCAGTAGGGTCCTCAAGCTAATCGGCCGTAGCTCTTTACATAAAACATCACCAGCAATGCGCTCAATTGTAGATATTTACTTCTCGATTCGGGACGCAGATTTCGGCGACTATACAACAAACCCATTTGTCATGGAGGGCCGCTGGATTTAATTAATCTATCATAATGACAGTGTCTTCTATCAGTTTGGATTTAACTAAAACACAAACGTAACAATACAAAACAAAACACAAGATGTCAGCATAACTCACTTTCTAACAATCGTGTGAGGAGGTACTCACAAGTGAGTCAGCACTTCTCCTTCTTCCCCCGGGCGGACAGCTCGGGTGACCCGTACACTCATATGGTTACAGGTTGTACAAAATCGGTCCCCCATGATAGGTTGCTCTTTGAACTCGAATGGGAGAAGCTGGACAGTAGGCGGTATGTTAAACGAATGAGTATATTTTACGATATTGCAAACAGCAAAGCCCCCGCCTACTTAACTCGGCTTCTTCCGTCAAAGGTTAAGGATAACTGATTACGAACTGAGAAATACATCAAATTTATATCGTCCCATTTCAAATAGCAAATGAACAGATAACACTTTCTTCCCCATATGCGTTATGGATTGGAACAAATTGGCGGACAAAATAAATAACACAAAAAAACAAACAAACAAACGAACAAACACAGGATGAAACATTCCACTCGATAGGTTCAAGAAAGCACTAGTAACTAAGCCATTCCAACTACCAACATGTTTTTCATATGGTAAACGGCTATTAAGCATCCTTCATTGTAAACAGTGGTGTGAATGTGTTAATCTCCAAGCTGATAAACTTAAAAATTATATAGCAATTTCTGCTACAGGTAGGTGGGGACATTCTGTAGCGAATGCTTTCCACTAATGTTTTGTATGCCAACCACACTTTGAAGAAAGAATTACACGCCGTAATAATCTTCTGCGCTTTCATATACAGTCAGTTATGGCACTTATATTTGGGGACCCGAACTTCGAACAATTATAAACTGAACATATATCTTTCAAGCTGTGCAAAATTACTTCCGAGATACAACTCAAGAGGAAAATCCGACAAAGTTATGTTAAGGCGCTCGAATCATTTGAATGCAAATTGTACAAATGTTAACAATGCACCACGAGGTACATGTATCACATTTAAAACAGCTACTTGCAATCATTAATGAAATTATTTAGAATTGGTGGGGTGCTGAGACTATACACTATACTTCAAATAATATGCAATGATCCACTGTATGTATACACTTGTACATTATGTTATACCTATCGTGTTGACAACCCACATTATTATGTATCGGTGTTAAAACGGACATTGGGAGAGGGGGTTATGTATAAGTGGATCGCACTTGTCCTCCAATCCCAATATGTATTGTTATATACTTATTGGTAATAAATATGTTTACAGGAATACGGTCCTGAAAAAACAACAATAATATTTTCTTTCAATATACCGATAATATATATATAAAATGTCCTTTGGGCGCATATAATCTAATATTCGGCCGCCAATCGTTCTTTTTATAACGACTAAATAAAAAAAAAAAAAAAAAAAAAAAAAATTCCGAAGTTAGCCGAAGATTTTGTTGTCGACGTAGTCACGTGATCGGCCCGATCACGTGATTGTCACATGTACACAGAAGCATAGCACGTGATCGATCACGTGATAACTCATTGACAACGCATAGATACGCATCGGCGGTGTTTTAAGTTTGCATGTAGTCGATCGCGGCCTTTGAAGATTGTCGTGTTATCACACTGCGAATGCGAAACTTCGCCGAAAACATCGCCGTTCTCGTAATTAACTGTCTTTATCGTGTTATTATTTTTATATGCATCGCGATGTGCTGTTACTATAAAGCCATGCCTGTATATTATTCAGTTTGGCGCGCATTTATCTATATAAACACGTGATGTATTTATATATTTTTTTTCGTTACCCGAATAGTCCAAGTTATATTATATATTCATATAAAGATTGCATATATATGCGAAGACTTGCACAGTTATTAGGCAATTATCATCTCGTAAACATTCCAATTTCCAGATGCCCTTAGTTGTGTGTGAATAAAGAGCGTTTCGTTTTAATTTATTGTAACGCGGTAGAACAAAAAAAAAAAAAAAAAAATCGGTTTATTGCTGTCGGATTTAATCAATTATAATCAATTCATTCATTACCAATATGATATGATAAATTCATTTTTTCTTGGTTATGAATCGTGTATATATTTGGGCAATATGGTGTTTATATATATTTCGGAATATTGCTTCCCACACCCCAACAATCTTGCCGACTGTCACTGATGGAAATTCACTGCGTCTATGCATGGTTATTGGCCTATATAATTAGCACTCTCGCGATGCGGTCTATTGAATATCCAGGTCATAACTCGACCTATGTGTCAATTACGCATAACAATAGGATTATAAAATATATAAACGTTCGCCGTGGTTCGTTTAAACACCCAGTCATATATAACACTTTTTGAAGGAGGGATAATAATCCAGTTTAATATGTAATCACATATACAAGCACTCTTTATTCGAAATATATCGTACTAGTGAACGCTCTTTATTGCGTCAAGGTAAAGAGACTCGACTTAGAACAATTGTCATCGTGATTGTTTATTGATTACACAAATACAGGTCAATACAACCATGTACACGTATTTCCTATATGCATGCTTTATATATCCTTCCAAGTCATAGCAATTCCCGCTTTATTAAACTCTTTTTATTCGTACCATATTAGGAAAACTATTAACATGGAACGCTCTTTATTGAGCCATGGTGAAGGAAATGGGGACTCGACTTAGTACAGTTGTCATCGTGAATTATTCATCAACATACTCCCCACTTTAACTGCAACTGTATGTATTAGTAACCATGACTGACTCGTCAAATTAAACGCTCTTTATTTGGTGTATGTAATCGGTTTCTGATTTTGCGCAACGGGTTTCCCACAGGAATCCCGCCAAATGTCACGTAAACGATCATCGTTTGGAAATGAATACAGCATTATACCTAACCGAGAGTCACTAGACCGGCCACAGCCGATAACACTGCATTTATATGGCATTGTCACGAATGAATGATTGTAAATACGGGAATCTGGATTGCTTTATTCTTTGATCCAATTAAATAACATGAATAGATATTGAGAAAACGATTTTATATACATAAGATGGACAGAATAACGAAAAGTATTTATATACAGTGTGACAGATATACAACATCGCGAACACGCACCCGAATAATGTTCACTTGCCGGCTCGTGTTTTCATAAGCTTTATTTTTGACACGAAAGTGTTCTCTACCCCGCTCAATCGGCCTTCTATAGTTTTTGGCAAAACATTACCTTTCCAAACAGCACTTAAGATAAATCACAAGTGAAGATAACTCACCGTGCGATGACAATTCACCATGTGTACACAATGCTATTGATATGCCCCGCAGTAATTACATTACACTATCGCGCTGAAAATTAACTCCGACTCCGATTCCCTGTTTTTAAATTAGTTTACCTCGCTTGACGTCATGCGAGGTTTTGCGACGGAGATAGCCGACAACCGATGGTGGTATTATTTATTTATTTCTCGGCTTATTTATTACGCGATTTTTATGGGACTTGGATCATCGTGATCACAATAGGGGTGGCTTTCCGATGGAGTTTTGTTGTTTCATGAGGATAGTAATCCTTTAAACCAAACTCGGTTAGGCAATATTCCTCATGGGGAGTGGTGTCGCGGTGATCGCATGGTATCCATATGGTCGTGGTCCGGTTTTACCACTTGTTTGTCCGTCTGTCCGTCCGTCCGTCTGTCTGTAGACACTTTACGCATGGTGCTATAGCTGACCTCTTTTCACGCTGATCGGTGCCAAATGTTGTGTATGCATTTCTCCGCACTAAATACAGATCGATATCCGATATATTTTAAAGGATTATGGCCCATTGCCATGGAAATCATGCATGCTTCGACAATTCACCCATTTTTCAGCTGTTAGGTTCCATATACTTGGTCTGAGTTCTCAACGCACGACTATAGATCGAGTTCGATTTTGGTTTGCTCCGATATTCTTCATGCCGTTCTGCCCCTTTGATTATTTTCTTCCTGTCTAACCATATATCTTAGTTGCATAGTATGCACCGTCCTGGTAGTCTGTTAAAAAACCGGTTTACAATGCCATGCAGTTTTTCCCCACATGTGTGTTGGCCATCATATGCGATATCATTGAGGGGAAGGTTTCTGCTATCATTTTTATACCCATGGTTATTTCCATTGCAGCTTAGAGGCCTAACCTGGTTTTACTGTTTAGTAGCATTACTGTTGGTGGTTAATGCAGTGATTGTGTTAAGTAGATGGTTGGTTGCTTCGGCTACCCTAGTTGGTGTGGGCGCTCGCCATGATGTAACGGTGGGTTTTGGTGCATCATACGGTGGTCTCCGGGCTATAACGGTCGTCATCCGGTACGGCGTGCTGGCCGGGGCGTCGGTTACGCCTCTTTTTGTGACCTTAGTACTTGTTTTCTCCTTTTTTTCAGATGCCAAAAGCGACAGCAATGACCAGACACCGATTAGTACCCGACGTCCCGGTGGAAGTGGTTGGGCCATCGCGGGGGACCAGGCATGCATTACCATCCGGCGTCCCTGCCCGTTCGAAGGGGATGCCCGCCAGGAGTGGTACATATTCTACGGCCGCGCCTTCAATTGTTCGTCCCGTACGGCCGCGGGTCACGCGTGTGCCTGGCAGTGTGCGTCATAGGTCGGTGCGGTCGACTCCAGCGTCATCGGTTGGTGCGCGATCGTCGTGTGATCGGGTGCGTGCTGTGGTCATGTCCGAGGAGGTTGCAGCGGTCGCTGCTTCGGCCGATATTCGCGGGGAAGACGAGCAGTGTGTTTTCCGGGTCAGTATAGCGGGCCTCTCCTCTCAATCCCGTTAGTGCTTTCTGCAGAGGACAAGGCGCGTCTGGCTCCAAAGTTGCAGGACGCATGGCTGGGACTTGGTGGCATCGTCTCCCGTTCAGGGTGCCGCGGTCCCTCGTCGGCATTAGGACAGCCACAGACTTACGCTACTGTGGCTTCTGATCTCGATATTCCTCCGGCTGGCCCCATGGGCCGACCCGGAACAGACTCCGTTGCCTGCGTCGCTGACCATCGACACCTTGTGGGAACTATGACTCGGTTACTCGATGCTGCCCTTACTTGTTCATCTCGGCAGTATACGCCCGAAAGGGTTTTTTTTGTTCAGTTTGCTTCCCGCTTTAATGTCCGTCCATATCCGCCCGTTAACGTGAGCACGCTGGGGCTCTTTCTCGCACATCTTTTCCAGATCGGGTATAGCACCGCCACGGTGCGTAGTGTTTTGTCGGTCATCGCATATCAGCACAATATTCAGGGCTTAGCGACTCCCACTACACATTTCCGGATTCACAAAATGCTCGCGGGCTTTCAACGCTTGCGCCCGAGCGGCGACCCGCGCCGACCAATTACTGTTCCCATGTTACACTCTATGAACGCTGTATTGCCCTGTTGCGTGGCATCACACACGGAATTGTCCTTTTACGCGCACTATTCGTATTCGCGTTCTACGCGCTGGCCCGTATTGGCGAAATGTGCACTTCACTCTCTGCCCCTCATCTAACTGTCCTGCTCGTTTCCGATGTCACGGTCACGCCCGCCTCCATCGACATCTGCTTCCGGCATGTCAAGCACGGAGTTAATAGATTGCCCCAAGTGGTCGCTATTGGCAAGTTAGAGGATCCCACCTTTTGTCCGCATACCCATTTCCGTCTTCACGAAACATCGCGTTTCGACGGCGGGCCCCTTCTTCTGCTCACCGGACGGTCGGGGCATAACACGAGCGCATTTCAATGCCGTTCTCCGGAGAGTGTTGTCAATTCTGCGATTGGATGACCGGGATTTCAAGTCTCACTCCTTTCGGATAGGCGGGGCATGCTTGGCAGCATCGCGGGGTTACTCCGATGAACAAATCCGGATGCTCGGGCGCTGGACATCCGATGCGTTTCGCAAGTACATCCGTCCTCCGCCGTTGTCATAACAAGAGTTCCGCGATTGCCCGTTTCCGTTCGCGCGTCTTGCCACCCTCGTATATCAGTCACAGCGGCCGAGCGGGCACCCTTCCATCAATGCCGGGCGTCGTTATCTGCAGTTCCGTTTGCCGACTCGACGGGCACGCACAGTCAGATTTCCGCAACTGGGAGGGGTTTGGCAGGGTTATCCGGCCTGTAAGTCGTGTCGCAGCACGCGTGGGGGATCTCGCTGCCCGGTCTCTCCCTGTCCTTTGTTTTCATGTTTTCCGACCCCCCCCTAATTTTCTGTTTCAAACAGGGCCCGAGCGTTGTCCGCGTATGCGCTACCCAGTTTACATGTACTTCATGGCCCGGTTTCCGTTTCATGTCCGACCGACATCCGCCCCCTGCCTCTGCTGGTGGTGCGCAATGGTTGCACTGGTTGCACTGTGCTAGTGATGGTTTTTTGGTTGTTAATTGTAGCGCCGGTTTCACTGTTCCAGTGATGGTTTGTTTTGGTGGTTAATATTTAATTTTTTTAAGCGCTCATCAGTCTCTGGTGGCGCCGGTTTCACTGTTCCCCAGTGATGGTTTGTGTTTTCTTTTTCACTGTTACAGTGATAGTTTTTTTTTGGTTATTCTTCACTATTGGTTTTTTGGTGATTCACTTTTATAGTGATGGTTATTTGGTTGCGCTCACCAGTCTATGGTAGCGCTGGTTTCACTGTTACAGTGATGGTTTTTTGGTGGTTAATATATTTTTTTTTTTCAGCGCTCATCAGTCTCTGGTAGCGCCGGTTTCACTGTTCCAGTGATGGTTTGTGTTTTCTTTTTCGCTGTTACAGTGATAGTTTTTTTTTTGGTTATTCTTCACTATTGGTTTTTTGGTTATTTTTTTTTCCGCGCTCATCAGTCTCTGGTAGCGCCGGTTTCACTTTTATAGTGACTATTTTTGGTGTTTTTTTTTCAGCGCTAATCAGTCTCTGGGGTTGCAGTGGGGTTTTCTCATTTCCGTAATTTGCGTAATTTTACACTTTCTTTTTATAGGTGGGTTCTTTTCTCAGTCTTTATACTGGTTTTTGTATTGGCTTCTGGTGGGTGTATGCCGAGCTCGCGTCCAACACTTCACTCGGCAAGTGGCGTGGTACACCCAGGTTGCATATTGTTCAATCGGGGCCGCGCCACATGCCGATGGTTGTCTTAATTTCGGTAATTCGATTAAAGAATTGCCATTACGCAAATATGTCTTAGTCTTTAATTATTTAGCCCAAACAGTGGTACCCAGGGAATTGTCGTAAAGGAGGGAGATAGGATATAAAATAAATTTTACGAAGGAAAAGATTTTTTATAGACGGTCGACCTTAATATTGTATCGACCTGCGACCGGGGTCAGCGGTTTAGAAATTTCGAGGTCAAGTGAACATCTGAGCGCCAACCACGAGAAAGTCGGGTACCTTGATTGATTGTCTTCGTGGTGACGTTGTCGATATCCGACTGCCCATTCAAACGAATTTCGCACAGACCACAAGGTCAATAATTTCTACCCGCCATCCCACCCTTTCAGGTGTGGGCTTCTGCCCCCCCCTCTTCCTCCAGTGGCTGGTTAGTGCTTAGTATGGCACGGCCCGGTGCCGTGCCATACCTTTTTTGGTTTAGGCGTGTGGCGTGGTACATCCAGGTTGCATATTGTTCAATCGGGGCCGCGCCACATGCCGATGGTTGTCTTAATTTCGGTAATTCGATTAAAGAATTGCCATTACGCAAATATGTCTTAGTCTTTAATTATTTAGCCCAACAGTGGTACCCAGGGAATTGTCGTAAAGTAGGGAGATAGGATATAAATAATCTGTATGCTGACCTATGATATCGTGTGGAATAGAAAATAATTATTAATTCATACCTCAATCACGGGCTTTTTCTCTCGTTTCAAAGAATAATGAGCGTATACCCGTTGAATGGCGCGTGCCACATTATAACGAGCATAAATCTGGTTAGTCGTGTCAATGAAAAAAGTTAAGATTATACATTGCCATTATGGGGCGCGTTTCGTGTGGGGGGCATCAAATACGCCCGATAAGAACGCAACAGACTATCAAGTTTATCACTGAAGCTAGAGCTGCAGCAAACTGAAGCTCTAACCTTACGTTAGGTTTTTATACGATGCAAATGTCCTTCCTCTGCTCCTTGGTCAGGTGTGAGGTGGTAACCCCAGAAACAATAACCATTCATGTATTTTTCGAGATTCAAACCAAAGGATTTGTTTTGTCCAAACATACCCGAAGACTGATACAGTGATAAATAAGATCTTAGACATTGTTCTGATGCAAAGTATGGTTCAAATGGTCGGTTACTAACTTCAAGCTTTTTCGGATTGAAGTGTTGGAAATGGAATGGGTTCGTTTCAATATCGCCATTCATATCTTTGTTTGATACCAAGTCTATGAAAAGTCTCTTTGGCAATTGTCCTTGAAATAGGTTATCTTCAATTTTTGATCTAAGCCCCGCACCAATAGTGAATGTTTTCACTTCAACTCTTCTAATCGATATTTTCATATATCTCTGTATTATTGTTTGGTTGAAGTTATTTGCTACTACTGGCATCAGCGTAATTGTACGAACATTGAAAACTACCGTTTCAAACACTATTTTTCCATCGTCTTGACCAATTAAAGAGAATTTTTGATTCGCTCTATTGAGACGAATTCTTATCTCAATTCCATTTGGTAAGTATTTCTCTTGTAGAAATATATCTGTGTGTAAACGACTACACAATTCTACCATTTTACTACCCGCTATGATTGCTTGGCGAGATTTCAATCCATCATTACCACCAGCTTTAGTGTTTTCGGTGAACTGTTTAGCGGTATCTGGATACCACATTTCTGGTGCCGCAAGTTGATTTTCTTTACATTCACCAGAATAAGCCAACAGATTTTCCATGTAGGCTCGATAAGGATAGGTATCTCCGTTCGCCGTTACAAGTTTGTTATTTAGGTAAATATCGATACTACTGAACATGCTATGGAAAAAGTTGTTAACAGGCACAATTTCATCAGTACCATCAACCAAGTTTGTTCCATCTGCTTTTGTGAATTTGAATTTCAGGTACAAATATGATTGATTCACATCTGTCCATTTTTCAGTTTGAGGCGGAATTACAAATTCTATCGGTGCAGAATTATTCAAAGAGCTAATCGGGTGATGTTCTATCCGTTGTACTTCCAACATTGTTGTCATTGTTGGTGGAACATCAGAAGCATCTAACTCGGACTTGCTGCATTCGCATGATCCATTTTGCATCATCATGATTAATCAAATATATCGAGATCGTTTTGATTTCTTTACAGGTGTTTTAATGGACTTACTTCTAACTCGTTTGTGAGCAGAATGATTTTTCAAAGACCGCGATGATCTATTTATGCGTTTTGGTGTTGATATTTTCTTTATTGTTTCCCTTCCAAAAGATTTCAATGCTTCTTTACCTTGTTTCAAAAATACTTCTTGCGGACTTTTACCACGATGAATGATATCTTCGACTGCAGCAAGTCCATGCTTGAATACTTGTTGTTTAGCAATCTGACCAATAGGTTTTAGAAACGGTACTACTGTTTTCATTGCAGATTTGAATAGTGAACCAATTCCATTTCCGTACTGTCTGGGTACGCCTCTATACACGGGGATCATCATAAATACAAATTACTTCGGCGTCGGAAATGCAACTTTACCATAGACTTTCCACCAACAAACTGAATTGGTTTGCCAGTATCACCAGTTATATACACATTTATGGTACCAAAGTTAGACTTTGATACTGGTACATAATGTAAGTTTTGGAATTCATGCTTAATATGTTGACCATCATGTATTCTTTTACTCTCGGATGGTGTCACTCGTAATATTGGTGCCTCAACATCACTAACAATTGTATAATCAGCAATGTCAGAATAAACACACACTTGATTATGCTCCGCATTTAAATCAACTCCATATGGAAATGTTATCGAAGGAGTAGCAAATGTAACACTCTCTGATTCTGTTCTGTAACCAAGTTTATCCAAAAGAGCTCTGGGGATTACAAGACCTACTTTGGTAATAGCTATTGGTTGAAATTTTAACTCGTTGTTGTGCTTTGGAATATCCGAATTCGAATTCCAGTTCTGGAATCAATCTACTTACTGTACTATCAATTACACCTTGAATTGTATCTGTCAAATCTGCTGCACCAGAATATGCTTTTTTAATTCTATACTATTTTCTGGTTTTGAAATCACTAATTGGTAACTTGTGCAGGTATTGTAAAATTCTTGGTACAGAAGTTTTTTATTTTTATTATGCAAGCAGCTCCAATAATGTTGTATGTTTCTGATGGTACAATTAGTTCAACCATTGCAACTTCCCAAAGCTCTTTATCAATATGTATGGTTTTTGGTAATTTCACTGTGAAACAACATTGTGAGTTGGCTGGGTAAAGTGACATTGAACTATGAGTCTATGACTCATGAGAGTTATGTAGAATGAATTCATTTTTTCTCAGTATTTTTCTATAATTTCAGTCCAGGTGTTGGTAGAATATAACCTAGAGAGCTACTTAGAAGAATAAGCCACAATTCTTTGTTTGCACTCTGGATACTAATGTGTACAATAGATGTAATTATTATGATATAAATAATAATTATCTGCGTGAAGTAGGTGACTTGGTTCTTAGCAACTTTTTCACCACAGAACTTAAATTGTGATGGTTCATCGAGATTAATTGAATCTGAATGATTTTGCGACATGATAAATTCTGTTTATACTAAATTTGAAGCTGGGATCCAACTGTCAAACTTTTTTGGGTATCCAAGCCAATGAGCTTTAATTTCTTTTACTGTTTTACCACCCACTCTCCTCGTTTTATCAATAACTGATTCTATTTCATACACCTTACTGTTTTTTATATGTTGGATTTCATGTTTGTAGAATGATCCATCTCTTCACCATCAAGATCAGAAACTTTGTATGTGATTGGATTAGTTTTACAAATTTATCAATTTTGAAAATTTCACGAGTCCAGTTTGGTAAATAACCCTTTTCAAATGTTCTCTTGGTTTTGTTGATACGAACCAAGTCACCAACTTTCAGTGTAGTTTTTCCTTTTTTATTTCCTGTTCCATATAGATTTTTGGAAATTTCAGCTTCAGCTTTCAAAGTAACTTCTGACGGTTTCGATTTTATGCTACGGTGATAACTATTGTTGTAAGAATCGACTAGGGGCTGTAAAACATCAATATATCTTGAAGTTTTATTGTGTGTGAAATACTTCCACATACGAGTTTTTAAATTTCTTTGAAATCGCTCAACAATACTTGTAGTCCAGGAGATATTGGTTGACCTCTGCACCCCCCAGGACTCAACTTCACCCCACTAATTTTTGTTCTTAATGTCTCCTCTAATTGTTTTCGGTTGTTAACAAGAAAATAAAGTGGCCGCAGAGACTCCAGACAAGATGGCGTCCATCATGGCGGCCATTGTTTTTATATGCACCAGGTCTCTTTGATCGCCGTTATAGTAAAGATGATATCACATGCGGTCTTGCTTTCCGCTCGATTCGTTATGCTAATAAATGCACCACAATTCCTGACATTTTCTAGGATAATACCGCCCACATACTGACACTAACCCTGCGAGAGGATAACAAAAACGCATACCTTCATGCCATAAAGACATTATCCTTTAGTCCATTCGACTGTTTTCAGGGAGGCTAGCATAATATTGTTCAGACAAAATTGTATGTCTGGTCAAGTTGAATGAGAATGGCTTTGAAACGGATGTGGACATACAATCTTACCACACCAAACAAAAACGACACGCATTACATTCTATATCTTAACCATGCACCAGGTATAGGGGTGGTGTATACCGTGGCCCATTTCATTCCCACTATCATGGCGCATGTCCACAAACTAGCACCGCGATAATTGTTCTTGTCTGATGGGAGATATTCGACGAGACAACTGGTGGACGTCACACAGTTTGCTTCGGATCATGGCCAAGAAGTGTGGGTAGTCGGTACATTATGGTCTTCTCCTTAGCAGATAGACATCTGTACAAGGGAATGAGTCAACTAGCAACCGTCGAAACACTGTCAAAGTTGTCCACTGAGTTTCAGTTCGCTGAGTTTGTGAGTTAACGAACCATCTATTGAGAAGTGACTAGCTAACTGGTTCGCCAGGTGTACATGTCATTATCCCCATGGGGTATGATACACATACATAGAGATGACCTTCTGTAAGTTTGTATACTCATCGACCATATACCTTCCTAGTTCAAGATGACGCACAAATTCCATATTTAGCAAATATTTAAAATAGTAAGCTAGACACCGAAAATGAGCTGTTTGAAACGTTATGATTAGAGGGACCCTTCTCCCAGGAAGTGGTGAATACTTTGTCGGTGTGAGCGACCTAGATTTATCAGACAAAGAAATGGAAGCTGGTTCAGATAATTATGGGCGTGACAAATCAGAATCTGTTTTCAGGTAAGTGTTCTGATATGACTATTCGGCGCACCTAAGGTTACGGCCATTATCGGCTGAGTGGAGAATGGATTTAGAAATGCCACATCGCGATATTAATTGTGGTTTTCATCTTTCCAGAAGGATACGAGCTATGTCATGTGTTTTGGTACGTTAAGTTGAACTAATAGATGGTTTATGTACAGTTTCGTCCATACATACCGATAAAAAGTTGAAATTAGTATCGACTTCTTTTCAATTTCTGGCCGCCAATTTGGCCGCCATCTTGACTGTGAGTATCAATTGCCAAACCTTAATGAATACTTCCACATCAACATGCAATGGTGGGTAGAAATCGCGAAACAATAGTGCCCATCGTAAGAAAGTAACGGAATGTAGGCGTGTTTTCAAATTTCGGTCGCCATTTTGGCCGCCATCTTCGATTTGGAAAACCATTTCTTGCATGAGATGTAATTTAATTACTTCACCTCAGTATTTCCAACTCAACTGTAAGCATGGGTGGAGTTGTCTCGACAATAATGCCCAACGATGTGAATATGAGGGAATTTCAGTGATTTTTCAAAATCTGTCCGCCATTGTGACCGCCATTTTGGATTTGGTGGACTTTAATTTGGATATGGTACAAGGAAAGTTCTTCGCCTAAGTGTTCCCAACTCACAATAGTAAGTATGTGTGGATTTATCATGACAATAATACTCACTGATGTTAAAATCAGCGATTTTCGGCGATTTTTTATTTCTGGTGGCCATTTTGGCCGCCATCTTGGATTAGGGTGAATATTTCTCAACTCAGGTATAAGAGGAATCCTAGCTCGATTATCTCCTGCACATATATATGCATGGGTGTTGTTATGATAGCAAAAACATTCATTGATTCGAAACATTACATCACGTTATTAGCGTTGATTCGGCTTTGACCTATTATACCGGAATTTGGGAAAACGTGATATCGGACAAAATTATCCCACAATGAATGTATGTTATGGTCCCCATGTGTTCCCCAATGACTCTTCTATACGATAAATGTATAAAATCATGCCAAAATGCCAATATTTTCCCACAGACACAAACGAATGGCGGTGAGATGTCAGAAAAATAGAATATTTTCACATTTCGGCGGCCATCTTGGTCGCCATATTGGATTCTGGTGTCGGATTTTTGGCTAATGTGTAAGGGTTGTAAAAACAATGGCCGCCATGATGGACGCCATCTTGTCTGGAGTCTCTGCGGCCACTTTTTTTTTCTTGTTAACAACCGAAAAAATTAGAGGAGACATTAAGAATTTTGTTTAGTGGGGTGAAGTTCAGTCCTGGGGGGGGGGTGCAGAGGTCGACCAATATCTCCTGGAATAGAGCGTGTGTCTGGTAAGTCGTGTCGATAAAAACAAGTTAGATTAAATAATGCCAATATGAGCGGGTTTCGTGTGTGTTTGTGTGGTGGGGGGCACATACGCCCGATACTGACACATTGTAATATGAATACGACCATATACATGTAGTATACGACTGTTATGCGTAAGCCATTTACGTTCACATAGAGCGTAATTCAGATTAAAATAACGCCGATATGGGCGTATTTGTTTTTTTTTTTTTTTAAATACGTTCAATATGAACCTATTTTTAGGAGAACAGTCTGGATTTCTCAGAGGTAATTCGAAGCAGCATAGAAAAAGAAAAAATGAAACAGTCAGGTCGGTCAGATGAGATTACTATTACATTGAGTAATTGAGTCATTTAAACAGCACGCACCATTGTTGACATTCATAACTAGGGTAACAAAACCCAGAAATGATCAGTCAGTCGGCATTCTACATTGGTAGCGGAACTACTCAGTGCCAATTGACTTTTTTCTGTGCATGTGCCGCTCTTCAGTGCCTGTTCAAACCTTTCAATTTACATCGTGCATCAGTATTTGAGAAAATTATAGAAATATGGTAAACATCTTTATATCATCATTGCAAAGGAATAATAGTATATGCAAAATAAGACTTCGGTGAGAAAACCGTGCTTTCGATGTTTTAGAAAAGTGCATTTTACAGCAAGCAACCTGTGTATAGTTTTTAGTTTAAGAGAAGATTCCGAGCTTCAAGAAATAACCCCCAGTATGCAATACACTAATAATGGCGGCAAGTTTGAAAACAACGATGACCATAGGTTTGGAGAAAACGAGAAAATTGTGCTTTCGATGTTTTAGAAAAGTTAATTTAAAAAAATCAGCTTCCATATAATGAATTGGTGGGTGTGACTAACTCACACACGCACGGACGTAGTTCTTAGCGGTACGAGGGCGACATGGAGGTCCGGTCTGCATTTCATATTATTTGCAGACACACTATTACAATTCTGGCAAGTTTTCTGTCAATAGCGGAACTTATGTGTGACTGCGGCCCCAGACGATCGTGTGTGGGTTTTCATGAGACGACCCACTGTTCTGGCTATTAAAATGACCACATCGACGCCTTAGTTGCGGTCTGATGGTGAACCGTCCGACTTGACACCAAATTAGTAAAAATGTGTTTAAAATTCTTCCAAATTACAAAGCAAAGGACAATTTAAACGGACAATTCGAACTTCCAAGTTACGTCTCCGTCATTTGGAAGGAAGAAGATAGGTTGGCAAATACACACAATATTGAAACAACCGCTTCATATGCTTGGAAAAAACCCAACCTTTCCAGATAAACAGAGATGAACAAGTCTAGAATGGACTTGTTCGGTTTTTGCACGCTAATGGACACGATAGGCTTATTAGCGTGCAAAAACTGAACAAAACTATTTAACACCCCATTGAAAGATGTTTTGTTTGGGACCCAAATAAAATAACGGTGTTTTTTTGTTTGTAACGGCAGGCCACATACCACCATCATAGCAATTCAGCAGGACCCATCAAGATAACAGCAGACTAACATAATTTGAGCTGGGTGGTACTACTTTAGCATACTTTGAGACAACACAACTCTCTGTGATTTAGAATAATTTATTATAATCATGTAAAATATGTACAATGCAGCACAAGGTGGTTACAATAAATATGCACAGTAACTTAGCAACGGGTTATACACAAACAAGATACGGCTATAACAAAATAATAACGTAACAATATCACAGATAAACTTCATAACAAACACTTAACATCAATCAACAACTGTTGAACGCATTCTTGGACAGCTAGAGCTAGGGTTAGTTGGCTAGAACCGCAGTGATCTCTTCTTTTGTCCGTACGCCCACGACTTAGATTTGGCCCTGAAGTGACGTAGATCGGATGAAAAATCGTCGTGTAGCATCGGACGATAGGACTGTGGTGTGCAGAAAACCTGAAATAAAAAAAATATAGAGTTTTACATGACGTACATCGTTGTTAAACTTATCTATAGAGACCAACGAACATGCCATATAGGTATTCCTTTATGTGGTCCCCATATCTAACACAGCAGCAACATGATGGCACGCAGTTGAGAAAACAAAACTAGTTAGACGTTGAATTATATACATAGCATGCTGTTCTAAGCGTCATTATAGTTTTCGATGCATATCTACTTTCATTACCGGTACCATAATGACATACGAAATTTTAGTAATAGTAATGTGTACATGTATTATGAAAACCAACCAACATGAATTGTGGTATAATTATAAGACAAACGCACCTCTTTCGTTATGAAACACTCTTTGTAGCTACCACGAAGGATATAAATTTCTGGGTAGAACAAATTCTGGTAGTTCTCAGCGTTCACTTGTACATGTATTATGAAAACCAACCAACATGAATTGTAGTATAATTATAAGATCAACGCACCTTTTTCGTTTCGAAAAACTCTTTGTAGCCACCACGAAGGATATAAATTTCTGGGTAGAACAGATTCGGGTAGTTCTCAGCGTTCACTTCACGGTCCTTCTGTCGCAAATATCTCAACCTATAAAACATATATAAACAGATAAGTATAATCACAATCTACGGTTTATGTCAATATTGTGTATCTGAGCCCTTTCTGCAAAGCTTCATTGGTATAGAATAATGCTTTTGGGGCAGAAAAAACAGTCAACCATATATAGCTTGGGTCTATACTGTTGCTGTTCATATTGCGGGCATCCATTCGGAGTGCTTCCAGGCAAACTTTGCACAATTAACTTTGTTTACAAGAAAATAGAAGTTTCTGGTATCAGAATTGGACATTTTTCCATTGATTTTTTTTAACAAACTGAAACCATAAAAAATTATAAAATGATTTTTGAAACATTTGGCATGGTAGAATGTTTATTCGTGTCATATACGTTTATAGACCCACATGCAACATGTATATTTGTATGGGCGAGTATGTATCTTGTCAATGAAGTTTTGATACTCAATTATATAAATTACACTTACATTTTAGGCCCTCGTTCCGAAGAGAACTCGCAGTGGAAAACAATGATGGTTGGGCGGTTGAGTGGAGTCTCCGCAAGGAAGCGTCTCTGGATCATCTCCTGTCTATGTAGGTTTTCGGCACCCTGTAATACATGTAACTAAACCGTAAGTGTGTATAAAGCAAATTCACTGTAATTAGTCCAGATTAAGGTATTGTCATGTCTACATGTAAGGGAGTAAATTTTCCGGAGAAATGAGCCAACTGCATGCGCGGTTTTTCCTCCGCTCATAAAATAACTATTGAAACACCACCGACATCGTCGGAAAAGGACCAAACTTGAATGAGTATCAATGCATGTGAAGTCACTTCCATAATCTCAAACCCGGGTTTTAAGTTTTTGTGAGTTTTTCGAAATCCGATATATAGGTAATTAAATTAACGATAATTTCACGCGGTTCATGCTATAAAATTAACTAATTTATGTCTGTATATAATTCCCATGTGTATAAGAAATGCTCTCCTATATGGAGGTTAATAAAGAATATATATATAAGCACATTTTTCACTACTGACACATATAACGCAACGTTCACTGTTGTTATGCCACACTCTGGATTAAAAATAAATTAAGGGGGGAACTATTTTCTGTGACTGTACTTTGTCTGCTGTTTTCCACCCAAAATTGTATAGCGATGAATAAATTTGCATACACATAAAAACGACAAGGAAGTAAGCCACCCTTTTACAATATTTATTTTTTGTAGTATTGCAGCATATATTTACCTGGATATGTCCACCTTCATATTCATAAGGATATCGGCAGTCGACAATCACGAAGTCGTTAATGTTATTGCTGTATCTACCGGCAATCAAGTCTTCCAACTGGAAATAAAACATACATTTGGTTTAGTGATGAGTTATATCTAAAATATATGGTGAGTGCAATAGAAAATAACATCAACACCTGTCGGTATAGATGGAATTTTAAATTATATTTCTCTTTAAAAAAAATATACGTCTCTTCTGGATAGATTTCGACCAGTGTCGGTTAAAGAATGTACTTTCTTTCTCTTGTTTTTTTTCATGTTTTAATGAACGATGACCAAGGAAGATGTCAATATACATATAAAAATATATCAACAGTCACATGTAATTATACACCGCATTGCAATATAGTAACGTGAGCGGAGAGTTAATGATGTCCATTTATAACTGTGGTCTATTTATCTAGAGAAAACAATGTGGACAATAATAGCTTATCGCTATTAAAATTACATTGTTTGACAACTCACCGTTTCTGAAGAAATATACTTTAGGTCCTTGTGTCGCCCGGTGGTGATGGGCAGGGTGTGGCACAAGCTACCGTCACCAATGAGATTCTTATCTGTGGCCATGGAATGTACAGCGTCTTTGATTCTTTGGCCATCGATGTTGGCAGGTTTCTCCGATAGGTGGCGTTTTGATTGTGGTTCGATGACGTCACATATCTGGGGGGTCTGACGCTTCATGTCGGATTTAGAACGCCCAAAGAGACAACGTGACGTTCTGAGACGGATGGAGAACTGGAAGAAAAGTAATTTCCGATAAAATACTGCAGTCACACGATTGTTCCCAGGGGTATGGCGATAGGGGTGGGTATATTTGTCACATCCCCTAAACTTTGGCGAAATTTATAAAAAAATTTATCAATTATTTAGATCAAATTATACTTCCTACTTGAGTTCAACCATTTAGACTGCAATGGTAATCAGTGATGTGGGCTTCAGGTTGGAAACTGGCAATAGTTGGAAGTCTTTTATCTATAATGCATAGCAATCAGAATAAATTCGTATATGCGAGGAACATTATCGGATGGTGACAGCTTTAGAAGACTATAGATTATCTTCGCAAATATGCACACAAACATTATATAGCTGCACTTTCATATTATAAATGTACACTTACCTCTGATTTTGTTGGTGTTTCTGATGGAAGAAAGCATTGAAAGCTACCATCATGGGCAAGCGTGTTGGGAGACTGAAATAAAACGATGTCCGGTGATTATTTCACTTGGCTTATATATATATAGAGTATTGTGGGATATACTAATTATACTTCGGATTTCCACAAATTGGCTACAAATAATAACTAAATGATACTCGTCAGTTGTCGTCCCATTAATATTCGCCACATGCTGCATATTTGTGACAGTCGTAAGTCGGGATTTTTTTACCCTGTGCCAATGCGTTCTCTTATATATGCGAGTCGACCATAGGTCGCCTCGCATATATAAGAGAATGCATTGGCCTAACAGTTTTTTTTACAATTTTAATAATATTTTCTTGTATTCTTTAACAATTTTATTATAATTTCACCCATACAGAGCCCCAGACAAACATGAGCAGACGACACTCTTCTATATGCTTCTATATGCTTCTATGAGTGGGGCTCCCTGCAGGGTAATGGATGTTTTTTATTTTATGTCCTCAAAATTGTAAGAAACATTTATTCAAAACAAATGATAAACAATTGTTAGGCCAATGCATTTTCTTATATATGCGACCTATGGTCGACTCGCATTTATAAGAGAATGCATTGGCACAGGGTAAAACAAAAATCCCGACTTACGACTGGATTTGATATGGCGGGTCATATTTTATTGCCATTTCTTCAATATACTGCATTGTATTGTAAGTTTTTGATTTGGTTTTAGAGTTATAAAAGGTACACAACGATTAGAAGGAAAATTTGGAATAACCGTTTTGAGATAGAACAGGGACTAACTATAGAACAGGGACTAAAATGGGAAGATATGTAAACATGTCACTGGGTAATGCGCAATAATACACAACTAGTGTAAAAAAAACAACGCTCACCTCAACGTCTATGCCGCTGTCTCGAGATGATTCGTCCACCTGAAGCTTGAAGAAGCTGTATGATGTCCATATCGCTATCTTCGTCGAAGTTTATGTTTGGACTCTGGAAAAGAAACACATTTATTGAGTAATGGACAGTAATTATATTAAAGGAACACCCAAGTTCCCATGGATTTCACATCGCTGTTATTTTCTTTAACATAAATATTAATGTTACAAGTTGAACACACAAATAAGGGATACACGAACCACGACAGTGATTACAAAACAATACCAGTTTGGTTGTCAAATAATTTGTTGTCACTTTAAAGATAATTAAAGAACACAAATTTCTCTGAGGCATTTCGCAGTTCAGACAATAATGTTGTAGGTAAATATCCATGTGCTTAGTTAAATGTACATGTAGCTATAGTGTGTCCGCAATCTGATAAGTTCACTGTAAGAAAAGTATGCCCTTTACAAAATCGCGTTTTACAAAACATGGTGGTATATTTTTCTCAGATACGTACGAAAAGCGGATGTTGGATATAAGACACTCCGGTAGCTGAATGACGAAATCGAACTAACGAGTAGATGGAAATGATAAAATATACAGACAGCTACATTTATATAGTTTGTCCATGCAATGTTGTTCTATGTCGTGTACAAGTGGTGTGAAAAACACTCTGTAAGACAAACATACAATAATAGATGGTAACACATCAACATGGTGTGACAGAACGGTGCTCATGGATGCGCCTTCCTATCACAACTCGACGCGTCAAAATTGCACCCAGTACGTGATGCGCATGACAATGTGTTATATGTCCTGTCCTGAGTTGTCGTTTCACATGTTTTGAAGTGCGATAACAGTTTATGAGTGAAATTCAACCAACAAACTGTGAACACTGAACTTGTTGAATTTACTTAACAATTTTGATCGAGAAGTACGTATTGTACACAATATCGCCAGCAGCGAAGGTCATACATGTTGCCCATGGCAAAAGTAAGCTTTCAACATAAGAAGGAAAACAGTAGCTAATTCCTACTTGAAGGCACTTGACGGACCAAAGTATGCTCGAATTTGTTACATCGCGGTCCTGTTCCAGTGATAAATATTTGGGCTGAGATCAATTATGGGTTCACAACCAAGTTAAACCTGATCACCAACACCGTGGCCTAAATCCAGTTGATTTCTCCCTGCTTGAGTGAACCACCCCGTCAGACAATGGTGTATATCACCATGTATTAACTGTCTCTAGCGTGAGACAAAATCTAAACCGTTCTGTATAAAATACAGAACGATCCCCTCCTTATTGTCAACTAATTTGGAACGTGCGTCACTACCCTAATTGGTTCGAGTAACAAATTCATTCCTCATAAATTTACAGAGTACAACTTTAAGTTGGACGAATAAGGAGTCAACGGTGTGTAGAAGGAGCGATAACTCTATTGACTGCATAACAAAATATTTTAAAGGGACCTGACACATTCGCAGTTGTTCATGAGGTGCAAACAAACATAGAAGTCTATCGGCACTGAACTGTAGAGTATGTAGAGTTATCTGATAAATTGCTGATGTCTGGTGTTACATGTATACTTGGAAATAATTATTTCACAGACTTTTATAAACATTATTTTATTTCGTTTGAACCCACGTCGAATGGCCTGGTGTCCCTTTAACTAAACTTACTATATATGGTGATACCTCGCTCATCGATAAATTAAGTCAATTGCATGCAATGCCCCTTTTCGACCAGAAACATACCGTATATATACACCAGTGGGAGTGACCCCTACCAAATTCCTTTTTCACCCGGGGTAAATATTTCATTGTGAAATCTGAATTATAGAAATTTTACGTGTGTGATTATATATTGATGAATTTACTCAAAAAGCAAAACTGGCTTGATGGTCTCATTGTATAAGGGTGGAGAGAAGCCGAAAACAAATTTTGATAGCTACCGAGCGATAACTCTGCTTCCCGTTATGTACAAAACATTAGAGAAAATAATTTTATGTTGCTTGGAGCGCAACACGCCAGGCCGCATCAAAGTGCACCCCTAACAAAACGGATTTCAAAAACACGTAAGCTGTCTCATGTCTTCGTACATATTAGTGTAAACATATTTTTATTTCCAAATCCAACATAACATAATATAATATACAGATGATACAAATATGCAAAAATAGAAGAGATAATGTATGGAAATGAGGATCAGACATACATGTATTACACGAGAGTATAAACTACACAAAAGAGCAGAGTTGCAAACTGTTTGCCTGTTTTCTAGACGTACACAAAGCCTTTGATACAGCCTGGAGGCATGTCCGTAAAATTTATCTTATCTGATCTTAGACTTTGTTTAGTGCATAAATATAATGAGATATTAGTCTATCGGGAGACCCATTGACTGGAATAGTCAGGACCCCACCGTCTATTCTACGCTATGTTTACAAACTACAAATACGTACCATTCTCTGTAAGGTATTTCCTTTGCAAGGTATGTTCAAATTCGGACTACGTAAATTAAGTACTGGTCACAATTAATTTGAAATACCTCTTTATGGGTTCGACAAGTATACCACGTGACTTCATATGCGCTCGGATTATCAGGACGAGAAATTGATTTAATTCCGACCAACAAAGGTCCCCATCCAATATGTCACAAGCTTAGTCGAGAGTGGAGGTCTTTTCCCGCCAGAGAGTGTGAAGCTACACCCCGGTATTAATCTTTACATCCGGGTCCTTTGATAAGCCGCGAAGTGACCTATGCCCACAGTCGTTAATACAATACGGATTATCATACACACGCAGTTGTCAAATTTTATGAATATGTCTTAAGTTAAGCTTCGAATATATGTTATCACTTTCCACATTGCTAGGTGAGGACTTCTCACTCGGTAATTGTTGACAACTCATAGATTAATAAAAGTGGCATATCTAACTTAGTTTCAAATGGTTGCATCCAATCGAACACGCGTCCTTTCCCACAACAGTTTAAACAATAAGTAAATCGCAGTCAGAGCGATGTCTCCTCAAACAATAACGTCGCTCAGGAAATTGACCATATTTGTTTAAATTATTATCTGAACATGTCGCTCCAATAAATATGACACCGTTTGTACTTGTATTATCTGCTTATTATTTCGCAAAAACCTCTCCAGATGAATAATAAACCATTACAATGTATATTTTATGGTTAATCTGAGTCAAGGGAGTATAAAAGGCGGTATGGCATCTGAATTCATAGTCGGTTGTCTTATATCCCGACGACCAAAATATGTCGATAAATATATATAAAATGTTTCAGCTACAAAGTTGCATTCAAGTCAAATAATTTCGAAAAAATGGTTTACACTGTTCTTCAACATGGAACAAAAAAGAAAAAGAGCGTTCCAGTATATTCCTAGTATGGTAAATGTAAAATGAGTGTGTCCCACTTCTAGTGAAACAGATGGGAATATCTTGACGTTGGTATGTGTTTGTAATAGTATTCATAGCTTGTATATAGGTATTTCGATGTATTTATTGACTAGTGTGCCTAATACCAAATCGTATACATGTACATAATATATGAGTTTCAAATGAAAATGAGTTCCAAATTCGTTTAATATATTTCGTTCTCAGTATAGCCATGATAGTTTACATGTAGATGTTTCTATACATGTAGATACATCTATTTAAGAAGCCCGGTTCAAATTGACAATAAAGCCAATATTTGAATGTTAATGTCGACTTTCAAATATGGTATATGAAGAGCGTTTCTGTTTATTGTCCATTAGAGGTTTATATTATATATTGTCCGTCCGATTTGACGCCAAAATCAGTCAATTTTCCTAAATAAAATTTCCACCAGCTTACCAGAAAAATAAATAAACCTATTTCGATACCGGAAAAAAAAATTCAAAAGATAATATGTGTATTTGGAGCGCAAACCGCCATGTTGCTTTAATAAAATAACTTACCTGCTGTATGTTTGTTCTCTGAAGCAAAAGTGTGTCAGCATTCACCTCGATCACATGTATCTATTTTTGGTTTCCGATTTGAACGCGTTTTTCATGATAGCTAAGGAATAATGCGAACCGAAACCCTGAACCATGTCACCAATCGGATGCCAGCATTAAACATGGCCTCCAGTCCACGAAGATATTCCCGATTATTAATATTAATTCTTAATCCCATAAGTCAGGCAAATTAATTAGTGAATGTTGTTACACGCATCAAGATCCACGATAGCTTCACTCATTAAGCGATCCAAGTAGCAATCCTAGAGTGTGAGGGTTAAAGCCACATGGCGGTTAGCGCTCCGACATTTGTATTATCCATCTGTATGTTTATCCAGATTTTGGAAATAAAACTTTTGTGGTTATTTTTGGTATTTGTCGGCACTTAATTCTCTATAAAAGCCTGTACCGTATATTGATCATCAGAAAGCATGATTTGGAAAAGTAAACACGGAAGTGAGAAAAAACTCAGTCCGGAAGTGAAACGTCTGCTGAAATCCATCAATGTTGCGCGCGCATCACAATTCATTTCGCAATAGAGTTAATTCGTGACGTCACGGAGTCCAATATGAAAAGTCATATTGTACAGTCGGGAGTCCAATATGAGTTTCGGGAGTCCAATATGACTTTTTCCAGGACTATCACGTGGCGGCTTTTGCCCAATCGGAAATGGTGTTAGTTAAGGGATGGATAATAATATAATATACAGATGATACAAATATGCAAGAATAGAAGAGATAATGTATGGAAATGAGGATCAGACATACATGTATTACACGAGAGTATAAACTACACAAAAGAGCAGAGTTGCAAACTGTTTGCCTGTTTTCTAGACGTACACAAAGCCTTTGATACAGTCTGGAGGCATGTCCGTAAAATTTATCTTATCTTATCTTAGACTTTGTTTAGTGCATAAATATAATGAGATATTAGTCTATCGGGAGACCCACTGACTGGAATAGTCAGGACCCCACCATCTATTCTACGCTATGTTTACAAACTACAAATACGTACCATTCTCTGTAAGGTATTTCCTTTGCAAGGTATGTTCAAATTCGGACTACGTAAATTAAGTACTGGTCACAATTAATTTGAAATACCTCTTTATGGGTTCGACAAGTATACCACGTGACTTCATATGCGCTCGGATTATCAGGACGAGAAATTGATTTAATTCCGACCAACAAAGGTCCCCATCCAATATGTCACAAGCTTAGTCGAGAGTGGAGGTCTTTTCCCGCCAGAGAGTGTGAAGCTACACCCCGGTATTAATCTTTACATCCGGGTCCTTTGATAAGCCGCGAAGTGACCTATGCCTACAGTCGTTAATACAATACGGATTATCATACACACGGAGTTGTCAAATTTTATGAGTATGTCTTAAGTTAAGCTTCGAATATATGTTATCACTTTCCAAATTGCTAGGTGAGGAATTCTCACTCGGTAATTGTTGACAACTCATAGATTAATAAAAGTGGCATATCTAACTTAGTTTCAAATGGTTGCATCCAATCGAACACGCGTCCTTTCCCACAACAGTTTAAACAATAAGTAAATCGCAGTCAGAGCGATGTCTCCTCAAACAATAACGTCGCTCAGGAAATTGACCATATTTGTTTAAATTATTATCTGAACATGTCGCTCCAATAAATATGACACCGTTTGTACTTGTATTATCTGCTTATTATTTCGCAAAAACCTCTCCAGATGAATAATAAACCATTACAATGTATATTTTATGGTTAATCTGAGTCAAGGGAGTATAAAAGGCGGTATGGCATCTGAATTCATAGTCGGTTGTCTTATATCCCGACGACCAAAATATGTCGATAAATATATATAAAATGTTTCAGCTACAAAGTTGCATTCAAGTCAAATAATTTCGAAAAAATGGTTTACACTGTTCTTCAACATGGAACAAAAAAGAAAAAGAGCGTTCCAGTATATTCCTAGTATGGTAAATGTAAAATGAGTGTGTCCCACTTCTAGTGAAACAGATGGGAATATCTTGACGTTGGTATGTGTTTGTAATAGTATTCATAGCTTGTATATAGGTATTTCGATGTATTTATTGACTAGTGTGCCTAATACCAAATCGTATACATGTACATAATATATGAGTTTCAAATGAAAATGAGTTCCAAATTCGTTTAATATATTTCGTTCTCAGTATAGCCATGATAGTTTACATGTAGATGTTTCTATACATGTAGATACATCTATTTAAGAAGCCCGGTTCAAATTGACAATAAAGCCAATATTTGAATGTTAATGTCGACTTTCAAATATGGTATATGAAGAGCGTTTCTGTTTATTGTCCATTAGAGGTTTATATTATATATTGTCCGTCCGATTTGACGCCAAAATCAGTCAATTTTCCTAAATAAAATTTCCACCAGCTTACCAGAAAAATAAATAAACCTATTTCGATACCGGAAAAAAAAATTCAAAAGATAATATGTGTATTTGGAGCGCAAACCGCCATGTTGCTTTAATAAAATAACTTACCTGCTGTATGTTTGTTCTCTGAAGCAAAAGTGTGTCAGCATTCACCTCGATCACATGTATCTATTTTTGGTTTCCGATTTGAACGCGTTTTTCATGATAGCTAAGGAATAATGCGAACCGAAACCCTGAACCATGTCACCAATCGGATGCCAGCATTAAACATGGCCTCCAGTCCACGAAGATATTCCCGATTATTAATATTAATTCTTAATCCCATAAGTCAGGCAAATTAATTAGTGAATGTTGTTACACGCATCAAGATCCACGATAGCTTCACTCATTAAGCGATCCAAGTAGCAATCCTAGAGTGTGAGGGTTAAAGCCACATGGCGGTTAGCGCTCCGACATTTGTATTATCCATCTGTATGTTTATCCAGATTTTGGAAATAAAACTTTTGTGGTTATTTTTGGTATTTGTCGGCACTTAATTCTCTATAAAAGCCTGTACCGTATATTGATCATCAGAAAGCATGATTTGGAAAAGTAAACACGGAAGTGAGAAAAAACTCAGTCCGGAAGTGAAACGTCTGCTGAAATCCATCAATGTTGCGCGCGCATCACAATTCATTTCGCAATAGAGTTAATTCGTGACGTCACGGAGTCCAATATGAAAAGTCATATTGTACAGTCGGGAGTCCAATATGAGTTTCGGGAGTCCAATATGACTTTTTCCAGGACTATCACGTGGCGGCTTTTGCCCAATCGGAAATGGTGTTAGTTAAGGGATGGATAATAATATAATATACAGATGATACAAATATGCAAGAATAGAAGAGATAATGTATGGAAATGAGGATCAGACATACATGTATTACACGAGAGTATAAACTACACAAAAGAGCAGAGTTGCAAACTGTTTGCCTGTTTTCTAGACGTACACAAAGCCTTTGATACAGTCTGGAGGCATGTCCGTAAAATTTATCTTATCTTATCTTAGACTTTGTTTAGTGCATAAATATAATGAGATATTAGTCTATCGGGAGACCCACTGACTGGAATAGTCAGGACCCCACCATCTATTCTACGCTATGTTTACAAACTACAAATACGTACCATTCTCTGTAAGGTATTTCCTTTGCAAGGTATGTTCAAATTCGGACTACGTAAATTAAGTACTGGTCACAATTAATTTGAAATACCTCTTTATGGGTTCGACAAGTATACCACGTGACTTCATATGCGCTCGGATTATCAGGACGAGAAATTGATTTAATTCCGACCAACAAAGGTCCCCATCCAATATGTCACAAGCTTAGTCGAGAGTGGAGGTCTTTTCCCGCCAGAGAGTGTGAAGCTACACCCCGGTATTAATCTTTACATCCGGGTCCTTTGATAAGCCGCGAAGTGACCTATGCCTACAGTCGTTAATACAATACGGATTATCATACACACGGAGTTGTCAAATTTTATGAATATGTCTTAAGTTAAGCTTCGAATATATGTTATCACTTTCCAAATTGCTAGGTGAGGAATTCTCACTCGGTAATTGTTGACAACTCATAGATTAATAAAAGTGGCATATCTAACTTAGTTTCAAATGGTTGCATCCAATCGAACACGCGTCCTTTCCCACAACAGTTTAAACAATAAGTAAATCGCAGTCAGAGCGATGTCTGCTCAAACAATAACGTCGCTCAGGAAATTGACCATATTTGTTTAAATTATTATCTGAACATGTCGCTCCAATAAATATGACACCGTTTGTACTTGTATTATCTGCTTATTATTTCGCAAAAACCTCTCCAGATGAATAATAAACCATTACAATGTATATTTTATGGTTAATCTGAGTCAAGGGAGTATAAAAGGCGGTATGGCATCTGAATTCATAGTCGGTTTTCTTATATCCCGATCCGATTGCGGCGACCAAAATATGTCGATAAATATATATAAAATGTTTCAGCTACAAAGTTGCATTCAAGTCAAATAATTTAGAAAAAATGGTTTACAATGTTCTTCAACATGGAACAAAAAAGAAAAAGAGCGTTCCAGTATATTCCTAGTATGGTAAATGTAAAATGAGTCTGTCCCACTTCTAGTGAAACAGATGGGAATATCTTGACGTTGGTATGTGTTTGTAATAGTATTCATAGCTTGTATATAGGTATTTCGATGTATTTATTGACTAGTGTGCCTAATACCAAATCGTATACATGTACATGTACATAATATATGAGTTTCAAATGAAAATGAGTTCCAAATTCGTTTAATATATTTCGTTCTCAGTATAGCCATGATAGTTTACATGTAGATGTTTCTATACATGTAGATACATCTATTTAAGAAGCCCGGTTCAAATTGACAATAAAGCCAATATTTGAATGTTAATGTCGACTTTCAAATATGGTATATGAAGAGCGTTTCTGTTTATTGTCCATTAGAGGTTTATATCATATATTGTCCGTCCGATTTGACGCCAAAATCAGTCAATTTTCCTAAATAAATTTTCCACCAGCTTACCAGAAAAATAAATAAACCTATTTCGATACCGGAAAAAAAAATTCAAAAGATAATATGTGTATTTTGGAGCGCAAACCGCCATGTTGCTTTAATAAAATAACTTACCTGCTGTATGTTTCTTCTCTGAAGCAAAAGTGTGTCAGAATTCACCTCGATCACATGTATCTGTTTCCGATTTGAACGCGTTTTTCATGATAGCTAAGGAATAATGCGAATCGAAACCCTGAACCCAGTCACCAATCGGATGCCAGCATTAAACATGGCCTCCAGTCCACGAAGATATTCCCGATTATTAATATTAATTCTTAATCCCATAAGTCAGGCAAATTAATTAGTGAATGTTGTTACACGCATCAAGATCCACGATAGCTTCACTCATTAAGCGATCCAAGTAGCAATCCTAGAGTGTGAGGGTTAAAGCCACATGGCGGTTAGCGCTCCGACATCCACCGAATAATAATCGATTTAGAATTTTTCCCGGTATCGCAATAGATCGACAACCCAAATTATTATGTATCAGTGTTATAACGGCAATTGGGAGAGGGTGTTATGTATAAGTGGATCGCACTTGTCCTCAAATCACAATGCCAATCTGTATTGTTATATACTTATTGGTAATAAATATGTTTAAACCAACTACCAGTGGATTCTATAAGGCAGAGCGATAAAAAGGCGGTATGGCATCTGAATTCATAGTCGGTTTTCTTATATCCCGATCCGATTGCGGCGACCAAAATATGTCGATAAATATATATAAAATGTTTCAGCTACAAAGTTGCATTCAAGTCAAATAATTTAGAAAAAATGGTTTACAATGTTCTTCAACATGGAACAAAAAAGAAAAAGAGCATTCCAGTATATTCCTAGTATGGTAAATGTAAAATGAGTCTGTCCCACTTCTAGTGAAACAGATGGGAATATCTTGACGTTGGTATGTGTTTGTAATAGTATTCATAGCTTGTATATAGGTATTTCGATGTATTTATTGACTAGTGTGCCTAATACCAAATCGTATACATGTACATGTACATAATATATGAGTTTCAAATGAAAATGAGTTCCAAATTCGTTTAATATATTTCGTTCTCAGTATAGCCATGATAGTTTACATGTAGATGTTTCTATACATGTAGATACATCTATTTAAGAAGCCCGGTTCAAATTGACAATAAAGCCAATATTTGAATGTTAATGTCGACTTTCAAATATGGTATATGAAGAGCGTTTCTGTTTATTGTCCATTAGAGGTTTATATCATATATTGTCCGTCCGATTTGACGCCAAAATCAGTCAATTTTCCTAAATAAATTTTCCACCAGCTTACCAGAAAAATAAATAAACCTATTTCGATACCGGAAAAAAAAATTCAAAAGATAATATGTGTATTTTGGAGCGCAAACCGCCATGTTGTCTACGTTTCCCGTAACTATGAGTAGTTTGCTCGCGTACGGAAATAGTCCCAGATAAATAAGACTCGCCGACGTCTGTTTTGTTTTGTAACGGCAGGCCACATACCACCATCATAGCAATTCAGCAGGACCCATCAAGATAACAGCAGACTAACATAATTTGAGCTGGGGTGGTACTACTTTAGCATACTTTGAGACAACACAACTCTCCGTGATTTAGAATAATTTATTATAATCATGTAAACTATGTACAATGCAGCACAAGGTGGTTACAATAAATATGCACAGTAACTTAGCAACGGGTTATACACGAACAAGATACAGCTATAACAAAATAATAACGTAACAATATCACAGATAAACTTCATAACAAACATCTAACATCAATCAACAGTCGTTGAACGCATTCTTGGACAGCTAGAGCTAGGGTTAGTTGGCTAGAACCGCAGTGATCTCTTCTTTTGTCCGTAAGCCCACGACTTAGATTTGGCCCTGAAGTGACGTAGGTCGGATGAAAAATCTTCGTGTAGCATCGGACGATAGGACTGTGGTGTGCAGAAAACCTGAAATAAAAAAATAGAGTTTTACATGACGTACATCGTTGTTAAACTTATCCACAGAGACCAACGAAAATGACAGATAGGTATTCCTTTATGTGGGCCCTATATCTAACACAGCAGCAACATGATGGCACGCAGGTGCGAAAACAAAACTAGTTAGACGTTTAATTATATAGCATGCTGTTCTAAGCGTCATTATAGTTTTCGATGCATATCTACTTTCATTACCGTTACCATAATGACATACGAAAGTTTAGTAAGGGTGCATTTACATTGCTATAGAAATGTACACTGATCTACACGCAGACTAGTGTAAACGGGTTGATATAGAAATTCACACTGAAAGAAAACGGTATAAGTTCGTGTGAGCAAAAATCGTGTCCGATATACGTCACGGTCAACGATGAAGCATTGCGACAGGCAAATCAGTTTTGATTAATTGTTACTCGAGCTTGGCGAATGTTTTCGTTATCATTTCAACCCGTGTATTTCGAATATTGAACAGGGACGTGGCAACTTGTTCAGCGGTTGGAAATTTCATACCTGACACAACATTAGTTGTAATTTCCAAACCAACAATAGATTGAAAATGATCTTGCAGTTTGATTTTCAAGCATTTTATTTGGGGGGAGGGGTATTGTTTTCGGACCAATATTTGCATAATTTCCTACTTTTTATCAAAATTTTGGGCTGGAATGGTTCCAACCTTATCATAGGGGCGGGTGTCATGTTGGAAATGTCCAACACTTGGAAAGATTGTTTCCTGGTCCCTCCCCGTGGCCAGTCATCATCATCATATTTATTGTCTAACAGCTATATATAAAAACTGCATGTAATTTAAGAAAACAATATTGTACTACATTGGTCAACATTGTCATTGGAATTGTCATCAGTTGGAAATTTTTCTACATTTGGTCACATAAAGGGTGTTGTAGGATAACTGCATGATTTTCATTCTGTCTTCGAACCATTATCAAGTGGTATAAGGATACACTTTAAATACATGCGGCAAATACCAAATCGCTGTTATATGTTGATAGTTGATACATTTTATGTCTGGCCTAAACTGACACGACTCGCAGTGAATTGTCAATTACCAGAGTACTGATCAGCGAGCGTTCAATATTATTAATCATGTTGTGATCACAGTAATTCGCGACACGTGACTTCATACAGATCTGTATACATTTCTACAGCAGTGTAAACACAGCCTAATGTGTACATGTATTATGAAAACCAACCAACATGAATTGTGGTATAATTATAAGATAAACGCACCTTTTTAGTTTCGAAAAACTCTTTGTAGCCACCACGAAGGATATAAATTTCTGGGTAGAACAAATTCGGGTAGTTCTCAGCGTTCACTTCACGGTCCTTCTGTCGCAAATATCTCAACCTATAAGACATATAAATAGATACGTATAATCACAAGCTACGGTTTATGTCAATATGGTGTATCTAAGCCCTTTCTGCAAAGCTTCATTGGTATAGAATAATGCTTTTGGGGCAGAAAAAAACAGTCAACCATAGCTTGTACCAAAACGAACGTGGGCCTATAATGTTGCTGTTCTTGTTGCGGGCATCCATTCGGAGAGCTTCCAGGCACACTTTGCACAATTAACTTTGTTTACAAGAAAATAGAAGTTTCTGGTATCAGAATTGGACATTTTTCCATTGATTTTTTTTAACAAACTGAAACCATAACAAATTATAAAATGATTTTTGAAACATTTGGCATGGTAGCTAGAATGTTTATTCGTGTCATATATATATATATACGTGTATAGACCCACATGCAACATGTATATTTGTTATGGGCGAGTATGAAGTTTTGTAACCATATGGATACTCAATTATATAAATTACACTTACATTTTAGGCCCTCGTTCCGAAGAGAACTCGCAGTGGAAAACAATGATGGTTGGGCGGTTGAGTGGAGTCTCCGCAAGGAAGCGTCTCTGGATCATCTCCTGTCTATGTATGTTCTCGGCACCCTGTAATACATGTAACAAAACCGTGATAGTGTATAAAGCAAATTCACTGTAATTAGTCCAGATTAATGTATTGTCATGTGTACATGTAAGGGAGTAAATTTTCCGGAGAGCCAACTGCATGCGCGGTCTTTCCTCCGCTCATAAAATAACTATTGAAACACCATCCGACATCGTCGGAAAAGGACCAAACTTGAATGAATATCAATGCATGTGAAGTCACTTCCATAATCTCAAACCCGGGTTTTAAGTTTTTGTGAGTTTTTCGTAAATCCGATATATAGGTAATTAAATTAACGATCATTTCACGCGGTTCATGCTATAAAATTTATGTCTGTATATAATTCCCATGTGCATAAGAAATGCTCTCCTATATGGAGGTTAATAAAGAATATATATATAAGCACATTTTTCACTGTTGACACATATATCGCAACGTTCTAACAACACTGTTGTTATGCCACACTCTGAGATAAAAATAAATTAAGGGGGGGAACTATTTTCTGTGACTGTACTTTGTTTTGTCTGCTGTTATCCACCCAAAATTGTATAGCGATGAATAAATTTGCATACACATAAAAACGACAAGGAAGTAAGCCACCCTTTTACAATATTTATTTTTTGTAGTATTGCAGCATATATTTACCTGGATATGTCCACCTTCATATTCATAAGGATATCGGCAGTCGACAATCACGAAGTCGTTAATGTTATTGCTGTATCTACCGGCAATCAAGTCTTCCAACTGGAAATAAAACATACATTTGGTTTAGTGATGAGTTACATATAAAATATATGGTGAGTGCAATAGAAAATAACATCAACACCTGTCGGTATAGATGGAATTTTAAATTATATTTCTCTTTAAAAAAAATATACGCCTCTTCTGGATAGATTTCGACCGGTGTCGGTTTAAGAATGTACTTTCTTTCTCTTGTTTTTTTTCATGTTTTAATGAACGATGACCATGCAAGGAAGATGTCAATATACATATAAAAATATATCAACAGTCACATGTAATTATACACCGCATTGCAATACACCGATTTGAACGCGTTTTTCATGATAGCTAAGGAATAATGCGAACCGAAACCCTGAACCATGTCACCAATCGGATGCCAGCATTAAACATGGCCTCCAGTCCACGAAGATATTCCCGATTATTAATATTAATTCTTAATCCCATAAGTCAGGCAAATTAATTAGTGAATGTTGTTACACGCATCAAGATCCACGATAGCTTCACTCATTAAGCGATCCAAGTAGCAATCCTAGAGTGTGAGGGTTAAAGCCACATGGCGGTTAGCGCTCCGACATTTGTATTATCCATCTGTATGTTTATCCAGATTTTGGAAATAAAACTTTTGTGGTTATTTTTGGTATTTGTCGGCACTTAATTCTCTATAAAAGCCTGTACCGTATATTGATCATCAGAAAGCATGATTTGGAAAAGTAAACACGGAAGTGAGAAAAAACTCAGTCCGGAAGTGAAACGTCTGCTGAAATCCATCAATGTTGCGCGCGCATCACAATTCATTTCGCAATAGAGTTAATTCGTGACGTCACGGAGTCCAATATGAAAAGTCATATTGTACAGTCGGGAGTCCAATATGAGTTTCGGGAGTCCAATATGACTTTTTCCAGGACTATCACGTGGCGGCTTTTGCCCAATCGGAAATGGTGTTAGTTAAGGGATGGATAATAATATAATATACAGATGATACAAATATGCAAGAATAGAAGAGATAATGTATGGAAATGAGGATCAGACATACATGTATTACACGAGAGTATAAACTACACAAAAGAGCAGAGTTGCAAACTGTTTGCCTGTTTTCTAGACGTACACAAAGCCTTTGATACAGTCTGGAGGCATGTCCGTAAAATTTATCTTATCTTATCTTAGACTTTGTTTAGTGCATAAATATAATGAGATATTAGTCTATCGGGAGACCCACTGACTGGAATAGTCAGGACCCCACCATCTATTCTACGCTATGTTTACAAACTACAAATACGTACCATTCTCTGTAAGGTATTTCCTTTGCAAGGTATGTTCAAATTCGGACTACGTAAATTAAGTACTGGTCACAATTAATTTGAAATACCTCTTTATGGGTTCGACAAGTATACCACGTGACTTCATATGCGCTCGGATTATCAGGACGAGAAATTGATTTAATTCCGACCAACAAAGGTCCCCATCCAATATGTCACAAGCTTAGTCGAGAGTGGAGGTCTTTTCCCGCCAGAGAGTGTGAAGCTACACCCCGGTATTAATCTTTACATCCGGGTCCTTTGATAAGCCGCGAAGTGACCTATGCCTACAGTCGTTAATACAATACGGATTATCATACACACGGAGTTGTCAAATTTTATGAATATGTCTTAAGTTAAGCTTCGAATATATGTTATCACTTTCCAAATTGCTAGGTGAGGAATTCTCACTCGGTAATTGTTGACAACTCATAGATTAATAAAAGTGGCATATCTAACTTAGTTTCAAATGGTTGCATCCAATCGAACACGCGTCCTTTCCCACAACAGTTTAAACAATAAGTAAATCGCAGTCAGAGCGATGTCTCCTCAAACAATAACGTCGCTCAGGAAATTGACCATATTTGTTTAAATTATTATCTGAACATGTCGCTCCAATAAATATGACACCGTTTGTACTTGTATTATCTGCTTATTATTTCGCAAAAACCTCTCCAGATGAATAATAAACCATTACAATGTATATTTTATGGTTAATCTGAGTCAAGGGAGTATAAAAGGCGGTATGGCATCTGAATTCATAGTCGGTTGTCTTATATCCCGACGACCAAAATATGTCGATAAATATATATAAAATGTTTCAGCTACAAAGTTGCATTCAAGTCAAATAATTTCGAAAAAATGGTTTACACTGTTCTTCAACATGGAACAAAAAAGAAAAAGAGCGTTCCAGTATATTCCTAGTATGGTAAATGTAAAATGAGTGTGTCCCACTTCTAGTGAAACAGATGGGAATATCTTGACGTTGGTATGTGTTTGTAATAGTATTCATAGCTTGTATATAGGTATTTCGATGTATTTATTGACTAGTGTGCCTAATACCAAATCGTATACATGTACATAATATATGAGTTTCAAATGAAAATGAGTTCCAAATTCGTTTAATATATTTCGTTCTCAGTATAGCCATGATAGTTTACATGTAGATGTTTCTATACATGTAGATACATCTATTTAAGAAGCCCGGTTCAAATTGACAATAAAGCCAATATTTGAATGTTAATGTCGACTTTCAAATATGGTATATGAAGAGCGTTTCTGTTTATTGTCCATTAGAGGTTTATATTATATATTGTCCGTCCGATTTGACGCCAAAATCAGTCAATTTTCCTAAATAAAATTTCCACCAGCTTACCAGAAAAATAAATAAACCTATTTCGATACCGGAAAAAAAAATTCAAAAGATAATATGTGTATTTGGAGCGCAAACCGCCATGTTGCTTTAATAAAATAACTTACCTGCTGTATGTTTGTTCTCTGAAGCAAAAGTGTGTCAGCATTCACCTCGATCACATGTATCTATTTTTGGTTTCCGATTTGAACGCGTTTTTCATGATAGCTAAGGAATAATGCGAACCGAAACCCTGAACCATGTCACCAATCGGATGCCAGCATTAAACATGGCCTCCAGTCCACGAAGATATTCCCGATTATTAATATTAATTCTTAATCCCATAAGTCAGGCAAATTAATTAGTGAATGTTGTTACACGCATCAAGATCCACGATAGCTTCACTCATTAAGCGATCCAAGTAGCAATCCTAGAGTGTGAGGGTTAAAGCCACATGGCGGTTAGCGCTCCGACATTTGTATTATCCATCTGTATGTTTATCCAGATTTTGGAAATAAAACTTTTGTGGTTATTTTTGGTATTTGTCGGCACTTAATTCTCTATAAAAGCCTGTACCGTATATTGATCATCAGAAAGCATGATTTGGAAAAGTAAACACGGAAGTGAGAAAAAACTCAGTCCGGAAGTGAAACGTCTGCTGAAATCCATCAATGTTGCGCGCGCATCACAATTCATTTCGCAATAGAGTTAATTCGTGACGTCACGGAGTCCAATATGAAAAGTCATATTGTACAGTCGGGAGTCCAATATGAGTTTCGGGAGTCCAATATGACTTTTTCCAGGACTATCACGTGGCGGCTTTTGCCCAATCGGAAATGGTGTTAGTTAAGGGATGGATAATAATATAATATACAGATGATACAAATATGCAAGAATAGAAGAGATAATGTATGGAAATGAGGATCAGACATACATGTATTACACGAGAGTATAAACTACACAAAAGAGCAGAGTTGCAAACTGTTTGCCTGTTTTCTAGACGTACACAAAGCCTTTGATACAGTCTGGAGGCATGTCCGTAAAATTTATCTTATCTTATCTTAGACTTTGTTTAGTGCATAAATATAATGAGATATTAGTCTATCGGGAGACCCACTGACTGGAATAGTCAGGACCCCACCATCTATTCTACGCTATGTTTACAAACTACAAATACGTACCATTCTCTGTAAGGTATTTCCTTTGCAAGGTATGTTCAAATTCGGACTACGTAAATTAAGTACTGGTCACAATTAATTTGAAATACCTCTTTATGGGTTCGACAAGTATACCACGTGACTTCATATGCGCTCGGATTATCAGGACGAGAAATTGATTTAATTCCGACCAACAAAGGTCCCCATCCAATATGTCACAAGCTTAGTCGAGAGTGGAGGTCTTTTCCCGCCAGAGAGTGTGAAGCTACACCCCGGTATTAATCTTTACATCCGGGTCCTTTGATAAGCCGCGAAGTGACCTATGCCTACAGTCGTTAATACAATACGGATTATCATACACACGGAGTTGTCAAATTTTATGAATATGTCTTAAGTTAAGCTTCGAATATATGTTATCACTTTCCAAATTGCTAGGTGAGGAATTCTCACTCGGTAATTGTTGACAACTCATAGATTAATAAAAGTGGCATATCTAACTTAGTTTCAAATGGTTGCATCCAATCGAACACGCGTCCTTTCCCACAACAGTTTAAACAATAAGTAAATCGCAGTCAGAGCGATGTCTGCTCAAACAATAACGTCGCTCAGGAAATTGACCATATTTGTTTAAATTATTATCTGAACATGTCGCTCCAATAAATATGACACCGTTTGTACTTGTATTATCTGCTTATTATTTCGCAAAAACCTCTCCAGATGAATAATAAACCATTACAATGTATATTTTATGGTTAATCTGAGTCAAGGGAGTATAAAAGGCGGTATGGCATCTGAATTCATAGTCGGTTTTCTTATATCCCGATCCGATTGCGGCGACCAAAATATGTCGATAAATATATATTAAATGTTTCAGCTACAAAGTTGCATTCAAGTCAAATAATTTAGAAAAAATGGTTTACAATGTTCTTCAACATGGAACAAAAAAGTAAAAGAGCATTCCAGTATATTCCTAGTATGGTAAATGTAAAATGAGTCTGTCCCACTTCTAGTGAAACAGATGGGAATATCTTGACGTTGGTATGTGTTTGTAATAGTATTCATAGCTTGTATATAGGTATTTCGATGTATTTATTGACTAGTGTGCCTAATACCAAATCGTATACATGTACATAATATATGAGTTTCAAATGAAAATGAGTTCCAAATTCGTTTAATATATTTCGTTCTCAGTATAGCCATGATAGTTTACATGTAGATGTTTCTATACATGTAGATACATCTATTTAAGAAGCCCGGTTCAAATTGACAATAAAGCCAATATTTGAATGTTAATGTCGACTTTCAAATATGGTATATGAAGAGCGTTTCTGTTTATTGTCCATTAGAGGTTTATATCATATATTGTCCGTCCGATTTGACGCCAAAATCAGTCAATTTTCCTAAATAAATTTTCCACCAGCTTACCAGAAAAATAAATAAACCTATTTCGATACCGGAAAAAAAAATTCAAAAGATAATATGTGTATTTTGGAGCGCAAACCGCCATGTTGCTTTAATAAAATAACTTACCTGCTGTATGTTTCTTCTCTGAAGCAAAAGTGTGTCAGAATTCACCTCGATCACATGTATCTGTTTCCGATTTGAACGCGTTTTTCATGATAGCTAAGGAATAATGCGAATCGAAACCCTGAACCCAGTCACCAATCGGATGCCAGCATTAAACATGGCCTCCAGTCCACGAAGATATTCCCGATTATTAATATTAATTCTTAATCCCATAAGTCAGGCAAATTAATTAGTGAATGTTGTTACACGCATCAAGATCCACGATAGCTTCACTCATTAAGCGATCCAAGTAGCAATCCTAGAGTGTGAGGGTTAAAGCCACATGGCGGTTAGCGCTCCGACATCCACCGAATAATAATCGATTTAGAATTTTTCCCGGTATCGCAATAGATCGACAACCCAAATTATTATGTATCAGTGTTATAACGGCAATTGGGAGAGGGTGTTATGTATAAGTGGATCGCACTTGTCCTCAAATCACAATGCCAATCTGTATTGTTATATACTTATTGGTAATAAATATGTTTAAACCAACTACCAGTGGATTCTATAAGGCAGAGCGATAAAAAGGCGGTATGGCATCTGAATTCATAGTCGGTTTTCTTATATCCCGATCCGATTGCGGCGACCAAAATATGTCGATAAATATATATAAAATGTTTCAGCTACAAAGTTGCATTCAATTCAAATAATTTAGAAAAAATGGTTTACAATGTTCTTCAACATGGAACAAAAAAGAAAAAGAGCATTCCAGTATATTCCTAGTATGGTAAATGTAAAATGAGTCTGTCCCACTTCTAGTGAAACAGATGGGAATATCTTGACGTTGGTATGTGTTTGTAATAGTATTCATAGCTTGTATATAGGTATTTCGATGTATTTATTGACTAGTGTGCCTAATACCAAATCGTATACATGTACATGTACATAATATATGAGTTTCAAATGAAAATGAGTTCCAAATTCGTTTAATATATTTCGTTCTCAGTATAGCCATGATAGTTTACATGTAGATGTTTCTATACATGTAGATACATCTATTTAAGAAGCCCGGTTCAAATTGACAATAAAGCCAATATTTGAATGTTAATGTCGACTTTCAAATATGGTATATGAAGAGCGTTTCTGTTTATTGTCCATTAGAGGTTTATATCATATATTGTCCGTCCGATTTGACGCCAAAATCAGTCAATTTTCCTAAATAAATTTTCCACCAGCTTACCAGAAAAATAAATAAACCTATTTCGATACCGGAAAAAAAAATTCAAAAGATAATATGTGTATTTTGGAGCGCAAACCGCCATGTTGTCTACGTTTCCCGTAACTATGAGTAGTTTGCTCGCGTACGGAAATAGTCCCAGATAAATAAGACTCGCCGACGTCTGTTTTGTTTTGTAACGGCAGGCCACATACCACCATCATAGCAATTCAGCAGGACCCATCAAGATAACAGCAGACTAACATAATTTGAGCTGGGGTGGTACTACTTTAGCATACTTTGAGACAACACAACTCTCCGTGATTTAGAATAATTTATTATAATCATGTAAACTATGTACAATGCAGCACAAGGTGGTTACAATAAATATGCACAGTAACTTAGCAACGGGTTATACACGAACAAGATACAGCTATAACAAAATAATAACGTAACAATATCACAGATAAACTTCATAACAAACATCTAACATCAATCAACAGTCGTTGAACGCATTCTTGGACAGCTAGAGCTAGGGTTAGTTGGCTAGAACCGCAGTGATCTCTTCTTTTGTCCGTAAGCCCACGACTTAGATTTGGCCCTGAAGTGACGTAGGTCGGATGAAAAATCTTCGTGTAGCATCGGACGATAGGACTGTGGTGTGCAGAAAACCTGAAATAAAAAAATAGAGTTTTACATGACGTACATCGTTGTTAAACTTATCCACAGAGACCAACGAAAATGACAGATAGGTATTCCTTTATGTGGGCCCTATATCTAACACAGCAGCAACATGATGGCACGCAGGTGCGAAAACAAAACTAGTTAGACGTTTAATTATATAGCATGCTGTTCTAAGCGTCATTATAGTTTTCGATGCATATCTACTTTCATTACCGTTACCATAATGACATACGAAAGTTTAGTAAGGGTGCATTTACATTGCTATAGAAATGTACACTGATCTACACGCAGACTAGTGTAAACGGGTTGATATAGAAATTCACACTGAAAGAAAACGGTATAAGTTCGTGTGAGCAAAAATCGTGTCCGATATACGTCACGGTCAACGATGAAGCATTGCGACAGGCAAATCAGTTTTGATTAATTGTTACTCGAGCTTGGCGAATGTTTTCGTTATCATTTCAACCCGTGTATTTCGAATATTGAACAGGGACGTGGCAACTTGTTCAGCGGTTGGAAATTTCATACCTGACACAACATTAGTTGTAATTTCCAAACCAACAATAGATTGAAAATGATCTTGCAGTTTGATTTTCAAGCATTTTATTTGGGGGGAGGGGTATTGTTTTCGGACCAATATTTGCATAATTTCCTACTTTTTATCAAAATTTTGGGCTGGAATGGTTCCAACCTTATCATAGGGGCGGGTGTCATGTTGGAAATGTCCAACACTTGGAAAGATTGTTTCCTGGTCCCTCCCCGTGGCCAGTCATCATCATCATATTTATTGTCTAACAGCTATATATAAAAACTGCATGTAATTTAAGAAAACAATATTGTACTACATTGGTCAACATTGTCATTGGAATTGTCATCAGTTGGAAATTTTTCTACATTTGGTCACATAAAGGGTGTTGTAGGATAACTGCATGATTTTCATTCTGTCTTCGAACCATTATCAAGTGGTATAAGGATACACTTTAAATACATGCGGCAAATACCAAATCGCTGTTATATGTTGATAGTTGATACATTTTATGTCTGGCCTAAACTGACACGACTCGCAGTGAATTGTCAATTACCAGAGTACTGATCAGCGAGCGTTCAATATTATTAATCATGTTGTGATCACAGTAATTCGCGACACGTGACTTCATACAGATCTGTATACATTTCTACAGCAGTGTAAACACAGCCTAATGTGTACATGTATTATGAAAACCAACCAACATGAATTGTGGTATAATTATAAGATAAACGCACCTTTTTAGTTTCGAAAAACTCTTTGTAGCCACCACGAAGGATATAAATTTCTGGGTAGAACAAATTCGGGTAGTTCTCAGCGTTCACTTCACGGTCCTTCTGTCGCAAATATCTCAACCTATAAGACATATAAATAGATACGTATAATCACAAGCTACGGTTTATGTCAATATGGTGTATCTAAGCCCTTTCTGCAAAGCTTCATTGGTATAGAATAATGCTTTTGGGGCAGAAAAAAACAGTCAACCATAGCTTGTACCAAAACGAACGTGGGCCTATAATGTTGCTGTTCTTGTTGCGGGCATCCATTCGGAGAGCTTCCAGGCACACTTTGCACAATTAACTTTGTTTACAAGAAAATAGAAGTTTCTGGTATCAGAATTGGACATTTTTCCATTGATTTTTTTTAACAAACTGAAACCATAACAAATTATAAAATGATTTTTGAAACATTTGGCATGGTAGCTAGAATGTTTATTCGTGTCATATATATATATATACGTGTATAGACCCACATGCAACATGTATATTTGTTATGGGCGAGTATGAAGTTTTGTAACCATATGGATACTCAATTATATAAATTACACTTACATTTTAGGCCCTCGTTCCGAAGAGAACTCGCAGTGGAAAACAATGATGGTTGGGCGGTTGAGTGGAGTCTCCGCAAGGAAGCGTCTCTGGATCATCTCCTGTCTATGTATGTTCTCGGCACCCTGTAATACATGTAACAAAACCGTGATAGTGTATAAAGCAAATTCACTGTAATTAGTCCAGATTAATGTATTGTCATGTGTACATGTAAGGGAGTAAATTTTCCGGAGAGCCAACTGCATGCGCGGTCTTTCCTCCGCTCATAAAATAACTATTGAAACACCATCCGACATCGTCGGAAAAGGACCAAACTTGAATGAATATCAATGCATGTGAAGTCACTTCCATAATCTCAAACCCGGGTTTTAAGTTTTTGTGAGTTTTTCGTAAATCCGATATATAGGTAATTAAATTAACGATCATTTCACGCGGTTCATGCTATAAAATTTATGTCTGTATATAATTCCCATGTGCATAAGAAATGCTCTCCTATATGGAGGTTAATAAAGAATATATATATAAGCACATTTTTCACTGTTGACACATATATCGCAACGTTCTAACAACACTGTTGTTATGCCACACTCTGAGATAAAAATAAATTAAGGGGGGGAACTATTTTCTGTGACTGTACTTTGTTTTGTCTGCTGTTATCCACCCAAAATTGTATAGCGATGAATAAATTTGCATACACATAAAAACGACAAGGAAGTAAGCCACCCTTTTACAATATTTATTTTTTGTAGTATTGCAGCATATATTTACCTGGATATGTCCACCTTCATATTCATAAGGATATCGGCAGTCGACAATCACGAAGTCGTTAATGTTATTGCTGTATCTACCGGCAATCAAGTCTTCCAACTGGAAATAAAACATACATTTGGTTTAGTGATGAGTTACATATAAAATATATGGTGAGTGCAATAGAAAATAACATCAACACCTGTCGGTATAGATGGAATTTTAAATTATATTTCTCTTTAAAAAAAATATACGCCTCTTCTGGATAGATTTCGACCGGTGTCGGTTAAAGAATGTACTTTCTTTCTCTTGTTTTTTTTCATGTTTTAATGAACGATGACCATGCAAGGAAGATGTCAATATACATATAAAAATATATCAACAGTCACATGTAATTATACACCGCATTGCAATATAGTAACGTGAGCGAAGAGTTAATGATGTACATTTATAACTGTGGTCTATTTATCTAGAGAAAACAATGTGAACAATAATAGCTTATCGCTATTAAAATTACATTGTTTGACAACTCACCGTTTCTGAAGAAATATACTTTAGGTCCTTGTGTCGCCCGGTGGTGATGGGCAGGGTGTGGCCCAAGCTACCGTCACCAATGAGATTCCTATCTGTGGCCATGGAATGTACAGCGTCTTTGATTCTTTGGCCATCGATGTTGGCAGGTTTCTCCGATAGGTGGCGTTTTGTTTGTGGTTCGATGACGTCACATATCTGGGGGGTCTGACGCTTCATGTCGTTGTCGGATTTAGAACGCCCAAAGAGACAACGTGACGTTCTGGGACGGATGGAGAACTGGAAGAAAAGTAATTTCCGATAAAATACTGCAGTCACACGATTGTTCCCATGGGTATGGCGATGGGGTGGGTATATTTGTCACATCCCCTAAACTTTGGCGAAATTTATAAAAAAAATTATCAATTATTTAGATCAAATTATACTTCCTACTTGAGTTCAACCATTTAGACTGCAATGGTAATCAGTGATGTGGGCTTCAGGTTGGAAATTGGCAATAGTTGGAAGTCTTTTATCTATAATGCATAGCAATCAGAATAAATTCGTATATGGGAGGAACATTATCGGATGGTGACAGCTTTAGAAGACTATAGATTATCTTCGCAAATATGCACACAAACATTATATAGCTGCACTTTCTTGTTATAAATGTACACTTACCTCTGATTTTGTTGGTGTTTCTGATGGAAGAAAGCATTGAAAGCTACCATCATGGGCAAGCGTGTTGGGAGACTGAAATAAAACGATGTCCGGTGATTATTTCACTTGGCTTATATATATATATAGAGTATTGTGGGATATACTAATTATACTTCGGATTTCCACAAATTGGCTACAAATAATAACTAAATGATACTCGTCAGTTGTCGTCCCATAAATATTCGCCACATGCTGCATATTTGTGACAGTCGTAAGTCGGGATTTTTTTACCCTGTGCCAATGCATTCTCTTATATATGCGAGTCGACCATAGGTCGTCTCGCATATATAAGAGAATGCATTGGCCTAACATTTTTTTACAATTTCTTTAACACTTTTATTATAATTTCACCCATACAGAGCCCCAGACAAACATGAGCAGACGACACTCTTCTATATGCTTCTATATATGTGTGGGGCTCCCTGCAGGGTAATGGATGTTTTTTTATTTTATGTCCTAAAAATTGTAAGAAACATTTATTCAAAACAATTGTTAGGCCAATGCATTTTCGTATATATGCGAGGCGACCTATGGTCGACTCGCATTTATAAGAGAATGCATTGGCACAGGGTAATACAAAAATCCCGACTTACGACTGGATTTGATATGGCGGGTTATATTTTATTGCCATTTCTTCAATATACTGCATTGTATTGTAAGTTTTTGATTTGGTTTTAGAGTTATAAAAGGTACACAACGATTAGAAGGAAAATTTGGAATAACCGTTTTGAGATAGAAATCTAACTATAGAACAGGGACTAAAATGAGGAAGATATGTAAACATGTCACTGGGTATTGCGCAATAATACACAACTAGTGTAAAAAACAACGCTCACCTCAACGTCTATGCCGCTGTCTCGAGATGATTCGTCAACCTGAAGCTTGAATTCCCCTGGACTAAGAAGCTGTATGATGTCCATATCGCTATCTTCGTCGAAGTTTATGTTTGGACTCTGGAAAAGAAACACATTTATTGAGTAATGGATAGTAATTATATTAAAGGAACACCCAAGTTCCCATGGACTTCACATCGCTGTTATTTTTTTTAACACAAATATTAATGTTACAAGTTGAACACTCAAATAAGGGATACACGAACCACGACAGTGATTACAAAACAATACCAGTTTGGTTGCCAAATAATTTGTTGTCACTTTAAAGATAATTAAAGAACACAAATTTCTCTCAGAGGCATTTCGCAGTTCAGACAATAATGTTGTAGGTAAATATCCATGTGCTTAGTTAAAAGTACATGTAGCTATAGTGTGTCCGCAATCTGATAAGTTCACTGTAAGAAAGGTATGCCCTTTACAAAGTCGCGTTTTGCAAAACATGGTGGTATATTTTTCTCATACGACACTCCGGTAGCTGAATGACGAAATGGAAATGATAAAATATACAGACAGCTACATTTATATAGATTGTCCATGCAATGTTGTTCTATGTCGTGTACAAGTGGTGTGAAAAACACTCTGTAAGACAAACATACAATAATAGATGGTAACACATCAACATGGTGTGACAGAACGTTGCTCATGGATGCGCCTTCCTATCACAACTCGACGCGTCAAAATTGCACCCAGTACGCGATACGCATGACAATGTGTTATATGTCCTGTCCTGAGTTGTCGTTTCACATGTTTTGAAGTGCGATAACAGTTTATGAGTGAAATTCAACCAACAAACTGTGAACACTGAACTTGTTGAATTTACTTAACAATTTTGATCGAGAAGTACGTATTGTACACAATATCGCCAGCAGCGAAGGGTATATATGTTGCCCATGGCAAAAGTAAGCTTTCAACATAAGAAGGAAAAACAGTAGCTAATTCCTACTTGAAGGCACTTGACGGACCAAAGTATGCTCGAATTTGTTACATCGCGGTTCTGTTCCAGTGATAAATATTTGGGCTGAGATCAATTATGTGTTCACAACCAAGTTAAACCTGATCACCAACACTGTGGCCTAAATCCAGTTGATTTCTCCCTGCTTGAGTGAACCACCCGTCAGACAATGGTGTATATCACCATGTATTAACTGTCTCTAGCGTGAGACAAAATCTAAACCGTTCTGAGGCATGTCCGTAAAATTTATCTTATCTGATCTTAGACTTTGTTTAGTGCATAAATATAATGAGGCATGTCCGTAAAATTTATCTTATCTGATCAGCTTTCGTCACTTTTCCTTGGAAACGTAAACATTCTCGAAAGATCAAATACTTTGATAAATGTTGGAGACCTTATCATCGATGCTGCTGTCTTTCTTCTTCGTGTCTGCAACATTGTGAAGGGAGTACAGAATTACTAAAGATTGTATATTCTCAAATTTATCCGGCCGTGTACAAATGTATAGTCTATTTCTCCATTAATTGTTATGTTGTGTAATATAATCTCTCCATATAGGAGGCAATAAAGATATATATATATATATGTCAGAAAGACCCCGCGGTATAATAACAACCTTTGAACACAATGTTTGGATCCCTAGCAAAATACAACAACAGTCATTTGAACGACATGGGACAGAAAAAAAGTGTTCCGTGTTAGTCTATTCCTGATATGGTAGAAATAAAGCGGGTTGTTTCACTTCTGTGCGAAACAACTGGAAATTGACTGCGACCGCGGCAAGTATTTCCAGAACACAAGAAGCGGCTTTATGAATATTTCATGTATCTGTATACCTAGCTTATACTTCCTTCCAAATTACGTAGACAAAATTTGAAGTTCGAATGAGGCATGTCCGTAAAATTTATCTTATCTGATCTTAGACTTTGTTTAGTGCATAAATATAATGAGATATTAGTCTATCGGGAGACCCATTGACTGGAATAGTCAGGACCCCACCATCTATATATATATACGCTATGTTTACAAACTACAAATACGTACCATTCTCTGTAAAGTATTTCTCTTGCAAGGTATGTTCAAATTCGAATTGCAGCACATACCATCAAAAGCAAAAACTGGCTTGATGGTCTCATTGTACAAGGGTGGAGAGAAGCCGAAAACAAATTTTGATAGCTATCGAGCGATAACTCTTCTTCCCGTTATGTACAAAACATTAGAGAAAATAATCCTATGTCGCTTGAGCGCAACACGCCAGGCCTCATCAAAGTGCACCCCTAACAAAACGGATTTCAAAAACATGTAAGCTGTCTCATGTCTTCGTACATATTAGTGTAAACATATTTTTATTTCCAAATCCAACATAATATAATATACAGATGATACAAATATGCAAAAATAGAAGAGATAATGTATGGAAATGAGGATCAGACATACATGTATTACACGAGAGTATAAACTACACAAAAGAGCAGAGTTGCAAACTGTTTGCCTGTTTTCTAGACGTACACAAAGCCTTTGATACAGTCTGGAGGCATGTCCGTAAAATTTATCTTATCTGATCTTAGACTTTGTTTAGTGCATAAATATAATGAGATATTAGTCTATCGGGAGACCCATTGACTGGAATAGTCAGGACCCCACCATCTACGCTATGTTTACAAACTACAAATACGTACCATTCTCTGTAAGGTATTTCCTTTGCAAGGTATGTTCAAATTCGGACTACGTAAATTAAGTACTGGTCACAATTAATTTGAAATACCTCTTTATGGGTTCGACAAGTATACCACGTGACTTCATATGCGCTCGGATTATCAGGACGAGAAATTGATTTAATTCCGACCAACAAAGGTCCCCATCCAATATGTCACAAGCTTAGTCGAGAGTGGAGGTCTTTTCCCGCCAGAGAGTGTGAAGCTATACCCCGGTATTAATCTTTACATCCGGGTCCTTTGATAAGCCGCGAAGTGACCTATGCCCACAGTCGTTAATACAATACGGATTATCATACAAACGGAGTTGTCAAATTTTATGAATATGTCTTAAGTTAAGCTTCGAATATATGTTATCACTTTCCACATTGCTAGGTGAGGACTTCTCACTCGGTAATTGTTGACAACTCATAGATTAATAAAAGTGGCATATCTAACTTAGTTTCAAATGGTTGCATCCAATCGAACACGCGACCTTTCCCACAACAGTTTAAACAATAAGTAAATCGCAGTCAGAGCGATGTCTGCTCAAACAATAACGTCGCTCAGGAAATTGACCATATTTGTTTACATTATTATCTGAACATGTCGCTCCAATAAATATGACACCGTTTGTACTTGTATTATCTGTTGTCTGCTTATTATTTCGCAAAAACCTCTCGAGATGAATAATAAACCATTACAATGTATATTTTATGGTTAATCTGAGTCCAGGGAGTATAAAAGGCGGTATGGCATCTGAATTCATAGTCGGTTGTCTTATATCCCGATCCGATTGCGGCGACCAAAATATGTCGATAAATATATATAAAATGTTTCAGCTACAAAGTTGCATTCAAGTCAAATAATTTAGAAAAAATGGTTTACACTGTTCTTCAACATGGAACAAAAAAAGAAAAAGAGCGTTCCAGTATATTCCTAGTATGGTAAATGTAAAACGAGTCTGTCCCACTTCTAGTGAAACAGATGGGAATATCTTGACGTTGGTATGTTTGTGTAATAGTATTCATAGCTTGTATATAGGTATTTCGATGTATTTATTGACTAGTGTGCCTAATACCAAATCGTATACATGTACATGTACATAATATATGAGTTTCAAATGAAAATGAGTTCCAAATTCGTTTAATATATTTCGTTCTCAGTATAGCCATGATAGTTTACATGTAGATGTTTCTATACATGTAGATACATCTATTTAAGAAGCCCGGTTCAAATTGACAATAAAGCCAATATTTGAATGTTAATGTCGACTTTCAAATATGGTATATGAAGAGCGTTTCTGTTTATTGTCCAATAGAGGTTTATATTATATATTGTCCGTCCGATTTGACGCCAAAATCAGTCAATTTTCCTAAATAAAATTTCCATCAGCTAACATAAAAATAAATAAACCTATTTCGATACCGGAAAAAAAAATTCAAAAGATAATATGTGTATTTTGGAGCGCAAACCGCCATGTTGCTTTAATAAAATAACTTACCTGCTGTATGTTTGTTCTCTGAAGCAAAAGTGTGTCAGCATTCACCTCGATCACATGTATCTATTTTTGGTTTCCGATTTGAACGCGTTTTTCATGATAGCTAAGGAATAATGCGAATCGAAACCCTGAACCCAGTCATCAATCGAATGGCAGCATTAAACATGGCCTCCAGTCCACGAAGATATTCCCGATTATTAATATTAATTCTTAATCCCATAAGTCAGGCAAATTAATTAGTGAATGTTGTTACACGCATCAAGATCCACGATAGCTTCGCTCATTAAGCTATCCAAGTAGCAATCCTAGAGTGTGAGGGTTAAAGCCACATGGCGGTTAGCGCTCCGACATCCACCGAATAATAAACGATTTAGATTTTTTCCCGGTATCGCAATAGATCGACAACCCAAATTATTATGTATCAGTGTTATAACGGCAATTGGGAGAGGGGGTTATGTATAAGTGGATCGCACTTGTCCTCAAATCACAATGCCAATCTGTATTGTTATATACTTATTGGTAATAAATATGTTTAAACCAACTACCAGTGGATTCTATAAGGCATGCGATTACGTTCCCCGTAACTATGAGTAGTTTGCTCGCGTACGGAAATAGTCCCAGATAAATAAGACTCGCCGACGTCTGTTTTGTTTTGTAACGGCAGGCCACATACCACCATCATGCATAGCAATTCAGCAGGACCCATCAAGATAACAGCAGACTAACATAATTTGAGCTGGGGTGGTACTTCTTTAGCATACTTTGAGACAACACAACTCTCCGTGATTTAGAATAATTTATTATAATCATGTAAACTATGTACAATGCAGCACAAGGTGGTTACAATAAATATGCACAGTAACTTAGCAACGGGTTATACACAAACAAGATACAGCTATAACAAAATAATAACGTAACAATATCACAGATAAACTTCATAACAAACATCTAACATCAATCATGCAACAGCCGTTGAACGCATTCTTGAACAGCTAGAGCTAGGGTTAGTTGGCTAGAACCGCAGTGATCTCTTCTTTTGTCCGTAAGCCCACGACTTAGATTTGGCCCTGAAGTGACGTAGGTCGGATGAAAAATCTTCGTGTAGCATCGGACGATAGGACTGTGGTGTGCAGAAAACCTTAAATAAAAAAATAGAGTTTTACATGACGTACATCGTTGTTAAACTTATCCATAGAGACCAACGAAAATGCCAGATAGGTATTCCTTTATGTGGTCCCCATACCTAACACAGCAGCAACATGATGGCACGCAGGTGAGAAAACAAAACTAGTTAGACGTTTAATTATATAGCATGATGTTCTAAGCGTCATTATAGTTTTCGATGCATATCTACTTTCATTACCGGTACCATAATGACATACGAAATTTTAGTAATAGTAATGTGTACATGTATTATGAAAACCAACCAACATGAATTGTGGTATAATTATAAGATAAACGCACCTCTTTCGTTATGAAAAACTCTTTGTAGCCACCATGAAGGATACAAATTTCTGGGTAGAACAAATTCGGGTAGTTCTCAGCGTTCACTTGTACATGTTGAAAACCAACCAACATGAATTGTGGTATAATTATAAGATAAACGCACCTTTTTCGTTTCGAAAAACTCTTTGTAGCCACCACGAAGGATATAAATTTCTGGGTAGAACAAATTCGGGTAGTTCTCAGCGTTCACTTGTACATGTATTATGAAAACCAACCAACATGAATTGTGGTATAATTATAAGATAAACGCACCTTTTTCGTTTCGAAAAACTCTTTGTAGCCACCACGAAGGATATAAATTTCTGGGTAGAACAAATTCGGGTAGTTCTCAGCGTTCACTTCACGGTCCTTCTGTCGCAAATATCTCAATCTATAAAACATATATAAACAGATAAGTATAATCACAATCTACGGTTTATGTCAATATGGTGTATCTGAGCCCTATCTGTAAAGCTTCATTGGTATAGAATAATGCTTTTGGGGCCGAAAAAACAGTCAACCATAGCTTGTACCAAAAACGAACGTGGGCGTATAATGTTGCTCTTCATGTTGCGGGCATACATTCGGAGAGCTTCCAGGCAAACTTTGCACAATTAACTTTGTTTACAAGAAAATAGAAGTTTCTGGTATCAGAATTGGACATTTTTCCATTGATTTATTTTAACAAACTGAAACCATAAAAAATTATAAAATGATTTTTGAAACATTTGGCATGGTATAGAATGTTTATTCGTGTCATATACGTTTATAGACCCACATGCAACATGTATATTTTTATGGGCGAGTATGTATCTTGTCAATGAAGTTTTGTAACCATATGGATACTCAATTATATAAATTACACTTACATTTTAGGCCCTCGTTCCGAAGAGAACTCGCAGTGGAAAACAATGATGGTTGGGCGGTTGAGTGGAGTCTCCGCAAGGAAGCGTCTCTGGATCATCTCCTGTCTATGTAGGTTCTCGGCACCCTGTAATACATGTAACTAAACCGTGAGTGTGTATAAAGCAAATTCACTGTAATTAGTCCAGATTAAGGTATTGTCATGTCTACATGTAAGGGAGTAAATTTTCCGGAGAAATGAGCCAACTGCATGCGCGGTCTTTCCTCCGCTCATAAAATAACTATTGAAACACCACCCGACATCGTCGGAAAAGGACCAAACTTGAATGAGTATCAATGCATGTGAAGTCACTTCTATAATATCAAACCCGGGTTTTAAGTTTTTGTGAGTAAATCCGATATATAGGTAATTAAATTAACGTTCATTTAACGCGGTTCATGCTATAAAATTAACTAATTTGTGTCTGTATATAATTCCCATGTGTATAAGAAATGCTCTCCTATATGGAGGTTAATAAAGAATATATATATAAGCACACTTTTCACTACTGACACATATAACCCAACGCTCTAACAACCTTGTTGTTATGCCACACTCTGAGATAAAAATAAAGGGGGAAACTATTTTCTGTGACTGTACTTTGGTTAGTCTGCTGTTTTCCACCCAAAATTGTATAGCGATTAATTAATTTGCATACACATAAAAGCGACAAGGAAGTAAGCCACCATTTTACAATATTTGTTTTGTGTCGTATTGCAGCATATATTTACCTGGATATGTCCACCTTCATATTCATAAGGATATCGGCAGTCGACAATCACGAAGTCGTCAATTATATTGCTGTATCTACCGCCAATCAGGTCTTCCAACTGGAAATAAAACATAGGCATTTGGTTTAGTGATGGAGTTACATATAACATATATGGTGAGTGCAATAGAAAATAACATCAACACCTGTCGGTATAGATGGAATTTTAAATTATATTTTTCTTAAAACAAAAATATACGCCTCTTCTGGATAGATTTCGACCAGTGTCGGTTAAAGAATGTACTTTCTTTTTCTTGTTTTGTTCATGCTTTAATGAACGATGACCAATGAAGATGTCAACATGCATACAAGGATATATCAACAGTCACATGTAATTATACACCGCATTGCAATACGGTAACGTGAGCGGAGAGTTAATGATGTCCATTTATAACTGTGGTCTATTTATCTAGAGAAAAAAATGTGGACAATAATAGCGTATAGCTATTAAAATTACATTGTTTGACAACTCACCGTTTCTGAAGAAATATACGTTAGGTCCTTGTGCCGCCCGGTGATGATGGGCAGGGTGTGGCCCAAGCTACCGTCACCAATGAGATTCTTATCTGTGACCATTGAATGTACAGCGTCTTTGATTCTTTGGCCATCGATGTTGGCAGGTTTCTCCGATATATGACACCGTTTGTTTGTACTTGTATTATCTGTTGTCTGCTTATTATTTCGCAAAAACCTCTCCAGATGAATAATAAACCATTACAATGTATATTTTATGGTTAATCTGAGTCAAGGGAGTATAAAAGGCGGTATGGCATCTGAATTCATAGTCGGTTTTCTTATATCCCGATCCGATTGCGGCGACCAAAATATGTCGATAAATATATATAAAATGTTTCAGCTACAAAGTTGCATTCAAGTCAAATAATTTAGAAAAAATGGTTTACACTGTTCTTCAACATGGAACAAAAAAAGAAAAAGAGCGTTCCAGTATATTCCTAGTATGGTAAATGTAAAACGAGTCTGTCCCACTTCTAGTGAAACAGATGGGAATATCTTGACGTTGGTATGTTTTTGTAATAGTATTCATAGCTTGTATATAGGTATTTCGATGTATTTATTGACTAGTGTGCCTAATACCAAATCGTATACATGTACATAATATATGAGTTTAAAATGAAAATGAGTTCCAAATTCGTTTAATATATTTCGTTCTCAGTATAGCCACGATAGATTACATGTAGATGTTTCTATACATGTAGATACATCTATTTAAGAAGCCCGGTTCAAATTGACAATAAAGCCAATATTTGAATGTTAATGTCGACTTTCAAATATGGTATATGAAGAGCGTTTCTGTTTATTGTCCATTAGAGGCTTATCTTATATATTGTCCGTCCGATTTGACGCCAAAATCAGTCAATTTTCCTAAATAAAATTTCCATCAGCTTACCAGAAAAATACATAAACCTATTTCGATACCGGAAAACAAAATTCAAAAGATAATATGTGTATTTTGGAGCGCAAACCGCCATGTTGCTTTAATAAAATAACTTACCTGCTGTATGTTTGTTCTCTGAAGCAAAAGTGTGTCAGCATTCACCTCGATCACATGTATCTATTTTTGGTTTCCGATTTGAACGCGTTTTTCATGATAGCTAAGGAATAATGCGAATCGAAACCCTGAACCCAGTCACCAATCGGATGCCAGCATTAAACATGGCCTCCAGTCCACGAAGATATTCCCGATTATTAATTCTTAATCCCATAAGTCAGGGAAATTAATTAGTGAATGTTGTTACACGCATCAAGATCCACGATAGCTTCAATCATTAAACTATCCAAGTAGCAATCCTAGAGTTTGAGGGTTAAAGCCACATGGCGGTTAGCGCTCCGACATCCACCGAATAATAATCGATTTAGAATTTTTCCCGGTATCGCAATAGGTCGACATATAACTGAACTATATCTACGGGCAATGTCACACAAAGATGGAATTAAGTCATAAAATACAACTTTAAACACATGTGTTTGGGTCCCAAACAAACAACCGCCATGTGCACGGCATGGAACATAAAAGATCGTTCCGTCTTGGTTTATTCCTGATATGGTAGACATAAAGAGCGTTTGTTTCACTTCTGAAATGACTGTCCATGGCAAATATATTTTCAGAGCATATTAAGCCACTGTGTAGGAACTGTTACATCGGAAATCGTTCTATCGCCGGTTTGTGATGGTTCTTGACTGATTTGTGACGGTTCCTGATGATCGAAATTATACATTTTCACGACTTTTTGACAGTTAAATCGCAATTTTGAGGCAATACACTAATAATGGCGGCAAGTTTGAAAACAACGATGATAATAGGTTTGGAGAAAACGAGAAAATTGTGCTTTCGATGTTTTAGAAAAGTTAATTTTTAAAATCAACTTCCATATAATGAATTGGTTGGTGCGACTAACCCACACACGCACGGACGGATTACTTAGCGGTACGAGGGCGATATGGAGGTCCGGTCTGCAAGTTATATTATTTGCAGACACACTATTGCAATTCTGGCAAGTTTTATGTCAATAGCGGAACTTATGTGTGACTGCGGCCCCAGACGATCGTGTGTGGGTTTTCATGAGACGACTCACTGTTCTGACTATTAAAATGACCACATAGACGTCTTAGTTGCGGTCTGATGGTGAACCGTCCGACCTGACACCAAATTAGTAAAAATGTCTTTAAAATTCTTCCAGATTACAAAGAAAAGGACAATTTACATGTACATGTATCACATTTAAAACAGCTACTTGAAATCATTATTGAAATTATTTAGAATTGGTGGGGTGGTGAGACTATACAAACTATACTTCAAATAATATACAATGATATACTGTATGTATACACTTGTAAATATGTTATACCTATTGTGTTGACAACCCAAATTATTATGTATCAGTGTTGGTAGAGGGGGTTATGTATAAGTGGATCGCACTTGTCCTCAAATCACAATGCCAATCTGTATTGTTATATACTTATTGGTAATAAATATGTTTAAACCAACTACCAGTGGATTCTATAAGGCATGCGATTATGTTTCCCGTAACTATGAGTAGTTTGCTCGCGTACGGAAATAGTCCCAGATAAATAAGACTCTCTGGCGTCTGTTTTGTTTTGTAACGGCAGGCCACATACCACCATCATAGCAATGGGTGGCTTCCAATTTACTCTCCAGGTCAACGGATCAGCACGAAAAAGTAATGTTGTTACTGCTGCACGATTCTTGTTGGCCCCATCTGACCCAGTTTTGTGTAAACGTTGTGTGTACGTGTTCGTCTTGCAAACTAGGGATGTTTATTAATGGAATGGGGTGGTATGTTGTCGAAGGGTCAGGCTTAATGTATGACAAAATATCATGGATATTGTTCTAGTAAATAAACAATAGCAAAACGTATGGAGCCCCTAATACATATCTAAAGTGTAAACTTTTATTATCAATTTAATACCTACATATATATGTTTGAATATGACTATTATATATAATGTTGATGACTGACATGTTAGTCCTACTGTTTCTATGATTATAATTAACCATTTTTTGATATGCAGGCGGAGAGATGTTCCTAGTGCAAATGTGAAAAATACCATATATAACTTTGAGCGAAATCAAGCAAGAAATAGATGTCGTGTAAAATTAAGGATGATATAGAACTAATGCATAAACATATGTATAAATATAACTCTGACCTCATGACGGTATGCATAATACGCCATGTTTTTCTGGGTTTTTTTGTGTGTTTTTTGTTATTTTTTTATCGTCTCCAATGAGGTGTGAATAAAACGGTTCCTCAATGCTTTAGAACGACTTGCACGTGCGCTGAGAACTCCTCTCCCCTCTCTGTTGTGAACTGCGCATGTACCATATATATATACGCCGGCCCGTCCTTCCCGTTGTAAAGGCTTAATGTATAATTAATTGTAATGGATATTGGGGTCGGGCCGGTCGGTGGCTTCATGTATGCTCGAATACCACAGTATCAGTGGTGAAATGGGTTAATAAATATAGCGATTAATTCAGCAGGACCCATCAAAATAACAGCAGACTAACATAATTTGAGCTGGGTGGTACTACTTTAGCATACTTTGAGACAACACAACTCTCCGTGATTTAGAATAATTTATTATCATCATGTAAAATATGTACAATGCAGCACAAGGTGGTTACAATAAATATGCACAGTAACTTAGCAACGGGTTATACACAAACAAGATACAGCTATAACAAAATAATAACGTAACAATATCACAGATAAACTTCATAACAAACATCTAACATCAATCAACAGCCGTGAACGCATTCTTGGACAGCTCGAACTAGGGTTAGTTGGCTAGAACCGCAGTGATCTCTTCTTTTGTCCGTACGCCCACGACTTAGATTTGGCCCGGAAGTGACGTAGGTCGGATGAAAAATCTTCGTGTAGCATCGGACGATAGGACTGTGGTGTGCAGAAAACCTGAAATAAAAAAATAGAGTTTTACATGACGTACATCGATGTTAAACTTATCTATAGAGACCAACGCAAATGCCATATAGGTATTCCTTTATGTGGTCCCCATACCAAACACAGCAGCAACATGATGCCACGCAGGTGAGAAAACAAAACTAGTTAGACGTTTAATTATATAGCATGCTGTTCTAAGCGTCATTATAGTTTTCGATGCATATCTACTTTCATTACCGGTACCATAATGACATACGAAATTTTAGTAATAGTAATGTGTACATGTATTATGAAAACCAACCAACATGAATTGTGGTATAATTATAAGATAAACGCACCTCTTTCGTTATGAAAAACTCTTTGTAGCCACCATGAAGGATATAAATTTCTGGGTAGAACAAATTCTGGTAGTTCTCAGCGTTCGAGCACTTGTACATGTATTATGAAAACCAACGAACATGAATTGTGGTATAATTATAAAATAAACGCACCTTTTTCGTTTCGAAAAACTCTTTGTAGCCACCACGAAGGATATAAATTTCTGGGTAGAACAAATTCGGGTAGTTCTCAGCGTTCACTTCACGGTCCTTCTGTCGCAAATATCTCAACCTATAAAACATATATAAACAGATAAGTATAATCACAATCTACGGTTTATGTCAATATGGTGTATCTGAGCCCTTTCTGTAAAGCTTCATTGGTATAGAATAATGCTTTTGGGGCAGAAAAAAACAGTCAACCATAGCTTGTAACAAAAACGAACGTGGGCGTATAATGTTGCTCTTCATGTTGCGGGCATCCATTCGGAGAGCTTCCAGGCAAACTTTGCACAATTAACTTTGTTTACAAGAAAATAGAAGTTTCTGGTATCAGAATTGGACATTTTTCCATTGATTTTTTTTAACAAACTGAAACCATAACAAATTATAAAATTATTTTTGAAACATTTGGCATGGTAGAATGTTTATTCGTGTCATATACGTTTATAGACCCACATGCAACATGTATATTTTTATGGGCGAGTATGTATCTTGTCAATGAAGTTTTGTAACCATATGCATACTCAATTATATAAATTACACTTACATTTTAGGCCCTCGTTCCGAAGAGAACTCGCAGTGGAAAACAATGATGGTTGGGCGGTTGAGTGGAGTCTCCGCGAGGAAGCGTCTCTGGATCATCTCCTGTCTATGTAGGTTCTCGGCACCCTGTAATACATGTAACTAAACCATGAGTGTGTATAAAGCAAATTCACTGTATTTAGTCCAGATTAAGGTATTGTCATGTCTGCATGTAAGGGAGTAAATTTTCCGGAGAAATGAGCCAACTGCATGCGCGGTCTTTCCTCCGCTCATAAAATAACTATTGAAACACCACCCGACATCGTCGGAAAAGGACCAAACTTGAATGAGTATAAATGCATGTGAAGTCACTTCCATAATCTCAAACCCGGGTTTTAAGTTTTTGTGAGTTTTTCGAAATCCGATATATAGGTAATTAAATTAACGATAATTTCACGCGGTTCATGCTATAAAATGAACTAATTTATGTCTGTATATAATTCCCATGTGTATAAGAAATGCTCTCCTATATGGAGGTTAATAAAGAATATATATATAAGCACATTTTTCACTACTGACACATATAACGCAACGTTCTAACAGCACTGTTGTTGTGCCACACTCTGAGATACAAATAAATTAAGGGGGGGAACTATTTTCTGTGACTGTACTTTGTTTTGTCTGCTGTTTTCCACCCAAAATTGTATAGCGATGAATAAATTTGCATACACATAAAAACGACAAGGAAGTAAGCCACTCTTTTACAATATTTATTTTTTGTAGTATTGCAGCATATATTTACCACAGGTCCCCAGAACAAAATTTGACCCCACCCCCTATGATACTTAATCCTAGGATTAAGTATCATAGGGGGTGGGGTCAAATTTTGTTCTGGGGACCTGTGATATTTACCTGGATATGTCCACCTTCATATTCATAAGGATATCGGCAGTCGACAATCACGAAGTCGTTAATGTTATTGCTGTATCTACAGGCAATCAAGTCTTCCAACTGGAAATAAAACATACATTTGGTTTAGTGATGAGTTACATATAAAATATATGGTGAGTGCAATAGAAAATAACATCAACACATGTCGGTATAGATGGAATTTTAAATTATATTTCTCTTTAAAAAAAATATACGTCTCTTCTGGATAGATTTCGACCAGTGTCGGTTAAAGAATGTACTGTCTTTCTCTTGTTTTTTTTCATGTTTTAATGAACGATGACCAAGGAAGATGCCAATATACATATAAAAATATATCAACAGTCACATGTAATTATACACCGCATTGCAATATAGTAACGTGAGCGGAGAGTTAATGATGTCCATTTATAACTGTGGTCTATTTATCTATAGAGAAAACAATGTGGACAATAATAGCTTATCGCTATTAAAATTACATTGTTTGACAACTCACAGTTTCTGAAGAAATATACTTTAGGTCCTTGTGTCGCCCGGTGGTGATGGGCAGGGTGTGGCCCAAGCTACCGTCACCAATGAGATTCTTATCTGTGGCCATGGAATGTACAGCGTCTTTGATTCTTTGGCCATCGATGTTGGCAGGTTTCTCCGATAGGTGGCGTTTTGTTTGTGGTTCGATGACGTCACATATCTGGGGGGTCTGACGCTTCATGTCGTTGTCGGATTTAGAACGCCCAAAGAGACAACGTGACGTTCTGGGACGGATGGAGAACTGGAAGAAAAGTAATTTCCGATAAAATACTGCAGTCACACGATTGTTCCCAGGGGTATGGCGATAGGGGTGGGTATATTTGTCACATCCCCTAAACTTTGGCGAAATTTAATTTTTTTTTTATCAATTATTTAGATCAAATTATACTTCCTACTTGAGTTCAACCATTTAGACTGCAATGGTAATCAGTGATGTGGGCTTCAGGTTGGAAACTGGCAATAGTTGGAAGTCTTTTATCTATAATGCATAGCAATCAGAATAAATTCGTATATGCGAGGAACATTATCGGATGGTGACAGCTTTAGAAGACTATCGATTATCTTCGCAAATATGCACACAAACATTATATAGCTGCACTTTCATATTATAAATGTACACTTACCTCTGATTTTGTTGGTGTTTCTGATGGAAGAAAGCATTGAAAGCTACCATCATGGGCAAGCGTGTTGGGACACTGAAATAAAACGATGTCCGGTGATTATTTCACTTGGCTTATATATATATATAGAGTATTGTGGGGATATACTAATTATACTTCGGATTTCCACAAATTGGCTACAAATAATAACTAAATGATACTCGTCAGTTGTCGTCCCATAAATATTCGCCACATGCTGCATATTTGTGACAGTCGTAAGTCGGGATTCTTTTACCCTGTGCCAATGCATTCTCTTATATATGCGAGGCGACCTATGGTCGCCTCGCATATATAAGAGAATGCATTGGCCTAACAGTTTTTTACAATTTTAATAATATTTTCTTGTATTCTTTAACAATTTTATTATAATTTCACCCATACAGAGCCCCAGACAAACATGAGCAGACGACACTCTTCTATATGCTTCTATATATGTGTGGGGCTCCCTGCAGGGTAATGGATGTTTTTTTATTTTATGTCTTAAAAACGGTAAGAAACATTTATTCAAAACAAATGATAAACAATTGTTAGGCCAATGCATTTTCGTATAATGCGAGGCGACCTATGGTCGACTCGCATTTATAAGAGAATGCATTGGCACAGGGTAAAAAAAAAATCCCGACTTACGACTGGATTTGATATGGCGGGTCATATTTTATTGCCATTTCTTCAATATACTGCATTGTATTGTAAGTTTTTGATTTGGTTTTAGAGTTATAAAAGGTACACAACGATTAGAAGGAAAATTTGGAATAACCGTCTTGAGATAGAAATCTAACTATAGAACAGGGACTAAAATGAGGAAGATATGTAAACATGTCACTGGGTAATGCGCAATAATACACAACTAGTGTAAAAAACAACGCTCACCTCAACGTCTATGCCGCTGTCTCGAGATGATTCGTCCACCTGAAGCTTGAATTCCCCTGGACTAAGAAGCTGTATGATGTCCATATCGCTAAGTTGCCATGATGTAATTATGCATTCCTGTATAAAATATGTTTTTGCCTGTGGCAATTCATGTATTTGTATATATGTTTACAATTTATTGTAAGTTTGTATCGAACTCTTCAAATATGGAGGATAATAAAGATATATATATATTAGTCCAAGTCTTCTTGTACTAAAACCAGCTAAGATATTGGGATGGCGATGCTGGTCTTTAGTCCAAGACCGCTTGTATACCAATCCTTTGACACGACTTACGCCCACGATCTGTGGCGGGAATTTGTGGTGTATTTTACTGGATTTACCTAGCAAATCAATACATGATGCTATATGCATCGGAAAGGCTTACATCTTATGGTCATAATGGTGTATAATAATCTAACTTTAATGTTAAATTACACATAGAATATTCCGGTTGATTGCCACACACATCGATTTGTTTCTCTGTTTGTTTACATTTTAACCGAAAGCCGAAGTGGTCCGAATAAGTTCGGCATAATCCGCTGTTTGTTCTACTAATTCTACTTTCCGTTTCTATATATAGCGCGGGTTTTCCGAACAAAAATAGCGAAAACCGATCGCCCGAAAGTCCAGTTTTCTATGTGCTTTCAGAACAATTCCCGCACTAAAAACTTAATGACATAATGGAGGATCAGAACGGTAGTTTTGTTGACAATTTTCGCAAGCAACTTGTCAAAATTGGAGCAAATTAGAACTCTTGTGTCTGACTTGCCATGCGTGATGTGCATTTGACATCTGTGTTGATAAAATAATCGGAGAACCGAATCACACAGTTTCGAAATATAGTTCTTCCGTTTTAGTGGGACTTTTCAAACTTAAGGTTCATTTATTTAGTGTATTACATTTATATCTCCAATGTTTAATTAATCTATTTATTATTTTATTTATTGACACACATAATTACGATTACAATGGAGAATTCATCGTAATTTGCGTTGTTGTCCAAAATCTACGGAATATTTTCAACGGAAAATGCCGAACGCAGTTCGCAAGGTCAACTGAGTTCGCATACTTTAAAAAATATGTAAACACTGCGGCAAATGTTTCTTTTCACATTAAATTACCGCTTTCAATTCACAACCGATGTGGGTTTCAGATAAAATAGCATGTCTTCTGCGGAAACTATCCGTTTATTGTAGCAATTGTGATATTTTATTTCATATAATTGTGGTTTTATTTGAGCGGATCACTAACGCTTAAGTCCTGTCAAAGGAATGCATGGGCCTGGAACTCGGACTAAAGACCGGCACCTCCATCCCGATATCTTAGCCGGCTTTAGTACGAGAAGACTTGGACTAGTCCGCAATCTGATAAGTTCACTGTAAGAAAGGTATGCCCTTTACAAAGTCGCGTTTTGCAAAACATGGTGATATATTTTTCTCAGATACGTACGAAAAGCGGATGTTGGATATAGGACACTCCGGTAGCTGAATGACGAAATCGAACTAACGAGTAGATGGAAATGATAAAATATACAGAGAGCTACATTTATATAGTTTGTCCATGCAATGTTGTTCTATGTCGTGTACAAGTGGTGTGAAAAACACTCTGTAAGACAAACATACAATAATAGATGGTAACACATCAACATGGTGTGACAGAACGTTGCTCATGGATGCGCCTTCCTATCACAACTCGACGCGTCAAAATTGCACCCAGTACGTGATGCGCATGACAATGTGTTATATGTCCTGTCCTGAGTTGTCGTTTCACATGTTTTGAAGTGCCATAACAGTTTATGAGTGAAATTCAACCAACAAACTGTGAACACTGAACTTGTTGAATTTACTTAACAATTTTGATCGAGAAGTACGTATTGTACACAATATCGCCAGCAGCGAAGGGTATACATGTTGCCCATGGCAAAAGTAAGCTTTCAACATAAGAAGGAAAAACAGTAGCTAATTCCTACTTGACGGACCAAAGTATGCTCGAATTTGTTACATCGCGGTCCTGTTCCAGTGATAAATATTTGGGCTGAGATCAATTATGGGCTCACAACCAAGTTAAACCTGATCACCAACACTGTGGCCTAAATCCGGTTGATTTATCCCTGCTTGAGTGAACCACCCCGTCAGACAATGGTGTATATCACCATGTATTAACTGTCTCTAGCGTGAGACAAAATCTAAACCGTTCTGTATAAAATACAGAACGATCCCCTCCTTATTGTCAACTAATTTGGAACGTGCGTCACTACCCTAATTGGTTCGAGTAACAAATTCATTCCTCCTCATAAATTTACAGAGTACAACTTTAAGTTGGACGAATAAGGAGTCAACGGTATGTAGAAGGAGCGATAACTCTATTGACTGCATAACAAAATATTTTAAAGGGACCTGACACATTCGCAGTTGTTCATGAGGTGCAAACAAACATATATATTTATACATGTATAATATGTTTATGTCATATGTTTGATTTTTTGAAATAAATATTGTTTACACCAAACAACTGGAAATTGACTGCGACCGCGGCAAGTATTTCCAGAACACAAGAAGCGGCTTTATGAATATTTCATGTATCTGTATACCTAGCTTATACTTCCTTCCAAATTACGTAGACAAAATTTGAAGTTCGAATGAGGCATGTCCGTAAAATTTATCTTATCTGATCTTAGACTTTGTTTAGTGCATAAATATAATGAAATATTAGTCTATCGGGAGACCCATTGACTGGAATAGTCAGGACACCACCATCTATTCTACGCTATGTTTACAAACTACAAATACGTACCATTCTCTGTAAGGTATTTCCTTTGCAAGGTATGTTCAAATTCGGACTACGTAAATTAAGTACTGGTCACAATTAATTTGAAATACCTCTTTATGGGTTCGACAAGTATACCACGTGACTTCATATGCGCTCGGATTATCAGGACGAGAAATTGATTTAATTCCGACCAACAAAGGTCCCCATCCAATATGTCACAAGCTTAGTCGAGAGTGGAGGTCTTTTCCCGCCAGAGAGTGTGAAGCTACACCCCGGTATTAATCTTTACATCCGGGTCCTTTGATAAGCCGCGAAGTGACCTATGCCCACAGTCGTTAATACAATACGGATTATCATACACACGGAGTTGTCAAATATTATGAATATGTCTTAAGTTAAGCTTCGAATATATGTTATCACTTTCCACATTGCTAGGTGAGGACTTCTCACTCGGTAATTGTTGACAACTCATAGATTAATAAAAGTGGCATATCTAACTTAGTTTCAAACGGTTGCATCCAATCGAACACGCGTCCTTTCCCACAACAGTTTAAACAATAAGTAAATCGCAGTCAGAGCGATGTCTCCTCAAACAATAACGTCGCTCAGGAAATTGACCATATTTGTTTAAATTATTATCTGAACATAACATAACATAACATAACATTTTATTGACATAATACACCCACGCGGGGCAGTTGTCATAATACAGATAATTTAAACGCAAGTCAAGACAATTTCATATAAAATAAAATATATATATAACATGTATTTGTAACACAACACTATATTCTCATTTATTTGCGGAAAACTGCCGAACCATGTTACAGTGTCGCTCCAATAAATATGACACCGTTTGTACTTGTATTATCTGTTGTCTGCTTATTATTTCGCAAAAACCTCTCCAGATGAATAATAAACCATTACAATGTATATTTTATGATTAATCTGAGTCAAGGGAGTATAAAAGGCGGTATGGCATCTGAATTCATAGTCGGTTGTCTTATATCCCGATCCGATTGCGGCGACCAAAATATGTCGATAAATATATATAAAATGTTTCAGCTACAAAGTTGCATTCAAGTCAAATAATTTAGAAAAAATGGTTTACACTGTTCTTCAACATGGAACAAAAAAGAAAAAGAGCGTTCCAGTATATTCCTAGTATGGTAAATGTAAAATGAGTCTGTCCCACTTCTAGTGAAACAGATGGGAATATCTTGACGTTGGTATGTTTTTGTAATAGTATTCATAGCTTGTATATAGGTATTTCGATGTATTTATTGACTAGTGTGCCTAATACCAAATCGTATACATGTACATGTACATAATATATGAGTTTCAAATGAAAATGAGTTCCAAATTCGTTTAATATATTTCGTTCTCAGTATAGCCATGATAGTTTACATGTAGATGTTTCTATACATGTTGATACATCTATTTAAGAAGCCCGGTTCAAATTGACAATAAAGCCAATATTTGAATGTTAATGTCGACTTTCAAATATGGTATATGAAGAGCGTTTCTGTTTATTGTCCATTAGAGGTTTATATTATATATTGTCCGTCCGATTTGACGCCAAAATCAGTCAATTTTCCTAAATAAAATTTCCACCAGCTTACCAGAAAAATAAATAAACCTATTTCGATACCGGAAAAAAAATTTCAAAAGATAATATGTGTATTTTGGAGCGCAAACCGCCATGTTGCTTTAATAAAATAACTTACCTGCTGTATGTTTGTTCTCTGAAGCAAAAGTGTGTCAGCATTCACCTCGATCACATGTATCTATTTTTGGTTTCCGATTTGAACGCGTTTTTCATGATAGCTAAGGAATAATGCGAATCGAAACCCTGAACCCAGTCACCAATCGGATGCCAGCATTAAACATGGCCTCCAGTCCACGAAGATATTCCCGATTATTAATATTAATTCTTAATCCCATAAGTCAGGCAAATTAATTAGTGAATGTTGTTACACGCATCAAGATCCACGATAGCTTCACTCATTAAGCTATCCAAGTAGCAATCCTAGAGTGTGAGGGTTAAAGCCACATGGCGGTTAGCGCTCCGACATCCACCGAATAATAATCGATTTAGAATTTTTCCCGGTATCGCAATAGATCGACAACCCAAATTATTATGTATCAGTGTTATAACGGCAATTGGGAGAGGGGGTTATGTATAAGTGGATCGCAAAGGAATAATAGTATATGCAATATAAGACTTCGGTGAGAAAACCGTGCTTTCGATGTTTTAGAAAAGTGCATTTTACAGCAAGCAAGCTGTGAATAGTTTTTAGTTTAAGAGAAGATTCCGAGCTTCAAGAAATAACCCCCAGTATGCAATACACTAATAATGGCGGCAAGTTTGAAAACAACGATGATCATAGGTTTGGAGAAAATTGTGCTTTCGATGTTTTAGAAAAGTTAATTTAAAAAATCAGCTTCCATATAATGAATTGGTGGGTGTGACTAACCCACACACGCACGGACGGAGTTCTTAGCGGTACGAGGGCGACATGGAGGTCCGGTCTGCAAGTCATATTATTTGCAGACACACTATTACAATTCTGGCAAATTTTCTGTCAATAGCGGAACTTATGTGTGACTGCGGCCCCAGACGATCGTGTGTGGGTTTTCATGAGACGACTCACTGTTCTGGCAATTAAAATGACCACATAGACGTCTTAGTTGCGGTCTGATGGTGAACCGTCCGACCTGACACCAAATTAGTAAAAATGTCTTTAAAATTCTTCCAGATTACAAAGCAAAGGACAATTTAAACGGACAATTCGAACTTCCAAGTTACGTCTCCGTCATTTGGAAGGAAGAAGATAGGTTGGCAAATACACACAATATTGAAACAACCGCTTCATATGCTTGGAAAAAACCCAACCTTTCCAGATAAACAGAGATGAACAAGTCTAGAATGGACTTGTTCTGTTTTTGCACGCTAATGGACACGATAGGCTTATTAGCGTGCAAAAACCGAACAAAACTATTTAACACCCCATTGAAAGATTTTTTGTTTGGGACCCAAATAAAATAACGGTGTTTTTTGGTTTGTAACGGCAGGCCACATACCACCATCATAGCAATTCAGCAGGACCCATCAAGATAACAGCAGACTAACATAATTTGAGCTGGGTGGTACTACTTTAGCATACTTTCAGACAACACAACTCTCTGTGATTTAGAATAATTTATTATAATCATGTAAACTATGTACAATGCAGCACAAGGTGGTTACAATAAATATGCACAGTAACTTAGCAACGGGTTATACAAAAACAAGATACAGCTATAACAAAATAATAACGTAACAATATCACAGATAAACTTCATAACAAAGATCTAACATCAATCAACAGCCGTTGAACGCATTCTTGGACAGCTAGAGCTAGGGTTGGTTGGCTAGAACCGCAATGGTCTCTTCTTTTGTCCGTAAGCCCACGACTTAGATTTGGCCCTGAAGTGACGTAGGTCGGATGAAAAATCTTCGTGTAGCATCGGACGATAGGACTGTGGTGTGCAGAAAACCTGAAATAAAAAAATAGAGTTTTACATGACGTACATCGATGTTAAACTTATCTATAGAGACCAACGCAAATGCCATATAGGTATTCCTTTATGTGGTCCCCATACCAAACACAGCAGCAACATGATGGCACGCAGGTGAGAAAACAAAACTAGTTAGACGTTGAATTATATACATAGCATGCTGTTCTATGCGTCATTATAGTTTTCGATGCATATCTACTTTCATTACCGGTACCATACTGACATACGAAAGTTTAGTAATAGTAATGTGTACATGTATTATGAAAACCAACCACGAAGGATATAAATTTCTGGGTAGAACAAATTCGGGTAGTTCTCAGCGTTCACTTAATTGTACATGTATTATGAAAACCAACCAACATGAATTGTGGTATAATTATAAAATAAACGCACCTTTTTCGTTTTTTTACCGCTTTGTAGCCACCACGAAGGATATAAATTTCTGGGTAGAACAAATTCTGGTAGTTCTCAGCGTTCGATCACTTGTACATGTATTATGAAAACCAACCAACATGAATTGTGGTATAATTATAAGATAAACGCACCTTTTTCGTTTCGAAAAACTCTTTGTAGCCACCACGAAGGATATAAATTTCTGGGTAGAACAAATTCGGGTAGTTCTCAGCGTTCACTTCACGGTCCTTCTGTCGCAAATATCTCAACCTATACAACATATATAAACAGATAAGTATAATCACAATCTACGGTTTATGTCAATATGGTGTATCTGAGCCCTTTCTGTAAAGCTTCATTGGTATAGAATAATGCTTTTGGGGCAGAAAAAACAGTCAACCATAGCTTGTACCAAAAACGAACGTGGGCGTATAATGTTGCTCTTCATGTTGCGGGCATCCATTCGGAGAGCTTCCAGGCAAACTTTGCACAATTAACTTTGTTTACAAGAAAATAGAAGTTTCTGGTATCAGAATTGGACATGTTTCCATTGATTTATTTTAACAAACTGAAACCATAAAAAATTATAAAATGATTTTTGAAACATTTGGCATGGTAGAATGTTTATTCGTGTCATATACGTTTATAGACCCACATGCAACATGTACACTGTAAATAAAAGTGTTCAAATTTGAACGCCAAAAATGCAACAGATAATGAACACTGTTCAGTGTTCAATTTAGAACAGATGTGTTCAATTACTCTGAACGGTCCCCGGTGTTCAGATTTGAACGCATGTGTTCTAAGAATTGAATGGATGTGTTCAATTTATGAATGCATATAAGCGTTCAGTTTTGAACACATCATGTTCAGATTTTGAACATGAGTGTTCGAAATATGTGAACGCTTGATGTGTTCCGAACACTGCAACAGCTTTTGAACACTTATATGTGTTCAAACAACAAAATCTGAACACACGTGTTCACAAAATACTAGCATTCTTCATATACACGAACACAAGGCTTCGCAAACGCGAGATCAAATTCAATATAAAATGGGTGAGAAATTGTGAACAGTCTGTAGTCACACTTTAACAGTCTTAGTGCCATTATTCTCCTGTGTACATCTAATACAAATTAACTGGCCCAATACTTTTGTGGTTATTAATGTATATGATTACTGAGAACAAGCTGAAGCTATCGCTAATAATTTAAATATAATGCAACTGTTCCATACAGAAGCATGTATATTTTATGAAATGCTGATGTAATTGTTGGGGAATAAGGTCATTCAACCTAATTAAAACGTGAGTATTATATAGGTAAATAACATTTAATAAGACTGATAAGGTGATGAATTAATGGCACAACAGTCTATACGTTTACTTGAATAATCCGTATCCAATAACATCCATGCCGTGTTGGTAAGCGTATTAATTTCGCACGAAATCCAGTTGGCCGAATGAACATCCTGAACATCTGGAATATCCTTCAACCACTGAATTAATAACAAACTGTCAACCTTACATCTCGGACAGTGCATCACAGTTACCATGTTTTAGGTAAGGCTAGACGTGAGGTTTATCATCTTAGGTCCAATTCTTTGAACTATCGGAATTAGTCACACACATTAGTCCACAAATCTTTTAACATTGAATGTGCGATGTATTTCTGCGCCGGTTCCTGTTGAACTTTCTCGATTTTTGGCACCAGCTGACACCATGCAGTAATGGCTTATCAGTCACTAGAATTTGTTGACGGTGCTAGCTAATATAGCAATAGACATTTCTACGGTCATATAATTTCTGGTAGTTCAGCTTCACCCAACGTGAGTAGTTTGTAGCATCCGTATATGTTGTGCCCAAAGTTTCCGCAGATATTCGATCGATGCTCTATATGCAGCTCCTGAAAGAAAGAATAATTTAATATATTAGAATATTAGTTTTCCAATTCTGGATGCTATTAGGATGCGATCTTACCACCCAGCACTTTTTCCGAGTTTCCCGGCTTTACAATCATATTATGATATCCTGATATTAATACCGTACCAATTCAAAGACACCAGTCAACACCGCTTCCGAAATTATAAAACATTATTTCTTTCAGTGTTTGGCCACACGCTAACATCACCAATTAAAACGGTGGAACAGCACGCATTAACTAGTTTAGAAAATGTATTGGGCTATTTAGCAATGATCCATGTACGAATAACCGGCACATCAATATATTTTTATTGGAGATCTACTAATATAATCAAATTTAATATATATGTGACACCAAATATTTCCCAATGACCTCAAGTGTTTTTGTTGTTTTTTTTTTGCGAGAAAATTAACCGTGAGAATGCTTATGACAAAGTTCAAAGAAGTTTTAAACAGTACCTGCATGAATGAGACACTCACTTATTATCAAAAAAATCAACCGATATCAGCATATTCCCCACTAATATCTGGACGGAATATCAAACAAAAAAATTAGAACAATTTCAACCACAATTGGGTGCGAAATGTCCAACTAATATCCTCAACAGAATTGTAATTTTTTTAACTTTGCATATTTTTAGATAAATATATACATAAACACATATGCTGATAATTATGATGATGATACATTGGATTACATATACCGGTACTTACCATGCGTAGTGCAGGCTGTATTGATAAACTTGACCTTGTCTCTTGTCAGTAAAGACCCTATAAATACCAACTATGTTTCGAACCTTTAATCTAACGCCAAAGAATGGCGCAACTGACTTGATTTCATCAATGTGAAGGCTTTATCCATCCATATACATTAAACTACACAGATATTCAAACCGAAATTAATTAATGCCAGTTGCGTGGAACGATATCATGTTTCAAAAGACGACGCTACGTGCTATTTTGTTAAGATAACTCAATGCAGACAGTCCAGTGGGATCGCATGCCATTAGTTAAGCGTGAATGATTAATGACCATGTTCGTACGTGGTCTCACCTTGAACACATATGTTCAAGAGAAGCGAACATGGACTGAACGGCAGTGTTCAATACTGAAATTAGTGTAAAACAAAATAGCGTGGGATCGTATTATATCGTGATTTTCTACACAAGTGATGGACCGGCAACATAAAAATATCGGTATCGATCAATATATGAACACTATATATATTCACGGATATGTGATACGGATTTGACTGAATGTGACAATTTCCATTTTGGGAGTGGTGTAATTTTATATCTGGGATTTGCAATTTACAACTGCCCCGCCCCTTCTCCCGTGTCGCCACCACGTCCCTGATATGTTTTCTACCGATCTGGAAAATGCTCAAAACAAAACAAAACAGAACTCATCGTGAAGCAAAATAGACCAGCGCATCCGCATTTAGTTTCACAATTGTTCAAAATAGAAGTCACAAGACATCATTTTCACAAACGAGTATTCATTAATCCCGTAAGCATATGCGATATAATATATGAAGTAACTAAGTATACTAACACAAGCGGATCGACGTCCATGCAGGTTTGAACACTACCGTTAATAAATTAGTTTTCTGAACATATACGTTCAAAATTGAACACTTACTGTTCACTAACTGAACACATCCGGGGCTGAACGCGTTCAAATCTGAACACTCTTATTTGCAGTGTATATTTTTATGGGCGAGTATGTATCTTGTCAATGAAGTTTTGTAACCATATGGATACTCAATTATATAAATTACACTTACATTTTAGGCCCTCGTTCCGAAGAGAACTCGCAGTGGAAAACAATGATGGTTGGGCGGTCGAGTGGAGTCTCCGCGAGGAAGCGTCTCTGGATCATCTCCTGTCTATGTAGGTTCTCGGCACCCTGTAATACATGTAACTAAACCGTGAGTGTGTATAAAGCAAATTCACTGTAATTAGTCCAGATTAAGGTATTGTCATGTCTACATGTAAGGGAGTAAATTTTCCGAGAAATGAGCCAACTGCATGCGCGGTCTTTCCTCCGCTCATAAAATAACTATTGAAACACCACCCGACATCGTCGGAAAAGGACCAAACTTGAATGAGTATCAATGCATGTGAAGTCACTTCCATAATCTCAAACCCGGGTATTAAGTTTTTGTGAGTTTTTCGAAATCCGACATATAGGTAATTAAATTAACGATAATTTCACGCGGTTCATGCTATAAAATTAACTAATTTTATGTCTGTATATAATTCCCATGTGTATAAGAAATGCTCTCCTATATGGAGGTTAATAAAGAATATATATACAAGCACATTTTTCACTACTGACACATATAACACAACGTTCTAACAGCACTGTTGTTATGCCACACTCTGAGATAAAAATAAATTAAGGGGGGGGGACTATTTTCTGCGACTGTACTTTGTATAGCGATGAATAAATTTGCATACACATAAAAACGACAAGGAAGTAAGCCACTCTTTTACAATATTTATTTTTTGTAGTATTGCAGCATATATTTACCTGGATATGTCCACCTTCATATTCATAAGGATATCGGCAGTCGACAATCACGAAGTCGTTAATGCTATTGCTGTATCTACAGGCAATCAAGTCTTCCAACTGGAAATAAAACATACATTTGGTTTAGTGATGAGTTACATATAAAATATATGGTGAGTGCAATAGAAAATAACATCAACACCTGTCGGTATAGATGGAATTTTAAATTATATTTCTCTTTAAATAAAATATACGTCTCTTCTGGATAGATTTCGACCAGTGTCGGTTAAAGAATGTACTTTCTTTCTCTTGTTTTTTTTCATGTTTTAATGAACGATGACCAAGGAAGATGTCAATATACATATAAAAATATATCAACAGTCACATGTAATTATACACCGCATTGCAATATAGTAACGTGAGCGAAGAGTTAATGATGTCCATTTATAACTGTGGTCTATTTATCTAGAGAAAACAATGTGGACAATAATAGCTTATCGCTATTAAAATTACATTGTTTGACAACTCACCGTTTCTGAAGAAATATACTTTAGGTCCTTGTGTCGCCCGGTGGTGATGGGCAGGGTGTGGCCCAAGCTACCGTCGCCAATGAAATTCCTATCTGTGGCCATGGAATGTACAGCGTCTTTGATTCTTTGGCCATCGATGTTGGCAGGTTTCTCCGATAGGTGGCGTTTTGTTTGTGGTTCGATGACGTCACATATCTGGGGGGTCCGACGCTTCATGTCGTTGTCGGATTTAGAACGCCCAAAGAGACAACGTGACGTTCTGGGACGGATGGAGAACTGGAAGAAAAGTAATTTCCGATAAAATACTGCAGTCACACGATTGTTCCCAGGGGTATGGCGATAGGGGTGGGTATATTTGTCACATCCCCTAAACTTTGGCGAAATTTATAAAAAAATTTATCAATTATTTAGATCAAATTATACTTCCTACTTGAGTTCAACCATTTAGACTGCAATGGTAATCAGTGATGTGGGCTTCAGGTTGGAAACTGGCAATAGTTGGAAGTCTGTTATCTATAATGCATAGCAATCAGAATAAATTCGTATATGCGAGGAAGATTATCGGATGGTGACAGCTTTAGAAGACTATAGATTATCTTCGCAAATATGCACACAAACATTATATAGCTGCACTTTCATATTATAAATGTACACTTACCTCTGATTTTGTTGGTGTTTCTGATGGAAGAAAGCATTGAAAGCTACCATCATGGGCAAACGTGTTGGGAGACTGAAATAAAACGATGTCCGGTGATTATTTCACTTGGCTTATATATATATAGAGTATTGTGGGATATACTAATTATACTTCGATTTCCACAAATTGGCTACAAATAATAACTAAATGATACTCATCAGTTGTCGTCCCATAAATATTCGCCACTACTGCATATTTGTGACAGTCGTAAGTCGGGATTTTTTTTACCCTGTGCCAATGCATTCTCTTATATATGCGAGTCGACCATAGGTCGCCTCGCATATATAAGAGAATGCATTGGCCTAACAGTTTTTTACAATTTTAATAATATTTTCTTGTATTCTTTAACAATTTTATTATAATTTCACCCATACAGAGCCCCAGACAAACATGAGCAGACGACACTCTTCTATATGCTTCTATATATGTGTGGGGCTCCCTGCAGGGTAATGGGTGTTTTTTATTTTATGTCCTAAAAATTGTAAGAAACATTTATTCAAAACAAATGATAAACAATTGTTAGGCCAATGCATTTTCGTATATATATGCGAGGCGACCTATGGTCGACTCGCATTTATAAGAGAATGCATTGGCACAGGTTAAAAAAAAAATCCCGACTTACGACTGGATTTGACATGGCGGGTCATATTTTATTGCCATTTCTTCAATATACTGTATTGTATTGTAAGTTTTTGATTTGGTTTTAGAGTTATAAAAGGTACACAACGATTAGAAGGAAAATTTGGAATAACCGTTTTGAGATAGAAATCTAACTATAGAACAGGGACTAAAATGGGGAAGATATGTAAACATGTCACTGGGTAATGCGCAATAATACACAACTAGTGTAAAAAACAACGCTCACCTCAACGTCTATGCCGCTGTCTCGAGATGATTCGTCCACCTGAAGCTTGAATTCCCCTGGACTAAGAAGCTGTATGATGTCCATATCGCTATCTTCGTCGAAGTTTATGTTTGGACTCTGGGAAAGAAACACATTTATTGAGTAATGGATAGTAATTATATTAAAGGAACACCCAAGTTCCCATGGACTTCACATCGCTGTTATTTTTTTTAACATAAATATTAATGTTACAAGTTGAACACACAAATAAGGCATACACGAACCACGACAGTGATTACAAAACAATACCAGTTTGGTTGCCAAATAATTTGTTGTCACTTTAAAGACAATTAAAGAACACAAATTTCTCTCAGAGGCATTTCGCAGGTCAGACAATAATGTTGTAGGTAAATATCCATGTGCTTAGTTAAATGTACATGTAGCTATAGTGTGTCCGCAATCTGATAAGTTCACTGTAAGAAAAATATGCCCTTTACAAAGTCGCGTTTTGCAAAACATGGTGGTATATTTTTCTCAGATACGTACGAAAAGCGGATGTTGGATATAGGACACTCCGGTAGCTGAATGACGAAATCGATGTAACGAGTAGATGGAAATGATAAAATATACAGACAGCTACATTTATATAGTTTGTCCATGCAATGTTGTTCTATGTCGTGTACAAGTGGTGTGAAAAACACTCTGTAAGACAAACATACAATAATAGATGGTAACACATCAACATGGTGTGACAGAACGTTGCTCATGGATGCGCCTTCCTATCACAACTCGACGCGTCAAAATTGCACCCAGTACGTGATGCGCATGACAATGTGTTATATGTCCTGTCCTGAGTTGTCGTTTCACATGTTTTGAAGTGCGATAACAGTTTATGAGTGAAATTCAGGTATGTTCAAATTCGAATTGCAGCACATACCATCAAAAGCAAAAACTGGCTTGATGGTCTCATTGTACAATGGTGGAGAGAAGCCGAAAACAAATTTGATAGCTATACCGAGCGATAACTCTTCTTCCCGTTATGTACAAAACATTAGAGAAAATAATCCTATGTCGCTTGGAGCGCAACACGCCGGGCCTCATCAAAGTGCACCCCTAACAAAACGGATTTCAAAAACATGTAAGCTGTCTCATGTCTTCGTACATATTAGTGTAAACATATTTTTATTTCCAAATCCAACATAACATAATATAATATACAGATGATACAAATATGCAAAAATAGAAGAGATAATGTATGGAAATGAGGATCAGACATACATGTATTACACGAGAGTATAAACTACACAAAAGAGCAGAGTTGCAAACTGTTTGCCTGTTTTCTAGACGTACACAAAGCCTTTGATACAGTCTGGAGGCATGTCCGTAAAATTTATCTTATCTGATCTTAGACTTTGTTTAGTGCATAAATATAATGAGATATTAGTCTATCGGGAGACCCATTGACTGAAATAGTCAGGACCCCACCATCTACGCTATGTTTACAAACTACAAATACGTACCATTCTCTGTAAAGTATTTCCTTTGCAAGGTATGTTCAAATTCGGACTACGTAAATTAAGCACTGGTCACAATTAATTTGAAATACCTATTTATTGGTTCGACAAGTATACCACGTGACTTCACATGCGCTCGGATTATCAGGACGAGAAATTGATTTAATTCCGACCAACAAAGGTCCCCATCCAATATGTCACAAGCTTAATCGAGAGTGGAGGTCTTTTCCCGCCAGAGAGTGTGAAGCTACACCCCGGTATTAATCTTTACATCCGGGTCCTTTGATAAGCCGCGAAGTGACCTATGCCCACAGTCGTTAATACAATACGGATTATCATACACACGGAGTTGTCAAATTTTATGAATATGTCTTAAGTTAAGCTTCGAATATATGTTATCACTTTCCACATTGCTAGGTGAGGACTTCTCACTCGGTAATTGTTGACAACTCATAGATTAATAAAAGTGGCATATCTAACTTAGTTTCAAATGGTTGCATCCAATCGAACACGCGTCCTTTCCCACTACAGTTTAAACAATAAGTAAATCGCAGTCAGAGCGATGTCTGCTCAAACAATAACGTCGCTCAGGAAATTGACCATATTTGTTTAAATTATTATCTGAACTGAACATGTCGCTCCAATAAATATGACACCGTTTGTACTTGTATTATCTGTTGTCTGCTTATTATTTCGCAAAAACCTCTCCAGATGAATAATAAACCATTACAATGTATATTTTATGGTTAATCTGAGTCAAGGGAGTATAAATAGAGGATATCTAGTGTTTTTTAGTGGATACCGAAAAATATGTCATGAGTGAGCGAGACAAATGTTTATTTAGCCGCGAGCGAAAATAAACATTTGTCGCGGTCACGAATGACGTATATTTCGGTATCCACTAAAAAAAACACTAGATATTCTTTTTATTATACGCATTTCCAAAGAAATTCACCACTTACGACGTTAAATGATATCACAATCGTCTTCAATCGATGCATAATTTTTGAAGCCATCAGCTGATCGATGCCTGTTCTCACAATGCTACTTCACCATTCGCAGAATATAAAAAGATAGTTCCCATATTCTTCCCTTTATTTCCGCCATAAATATGTCGAATTTCAACATAAAATAGATTTTAATTATAACTGTATCAGTGAATATAATATAATTTAGAATATTACAATGGGTTCTTTCACTTTGACCTTCTTCAATAGTACAAACCGGAAACAGTATTGGTACTCGCAAGTGAATCGGTCGCACGCGCAAGCTAGTGTATAGAAATGGTGTGAACTGCGCATTTATCATATGTATATTCTTCTATATCCCCTTCTGGGTGATATCGATATTTATGTAAACGCGTTTTTTTCTATAATTCACTGTTGGGCGTATAATAAAAGGCGGTATGGCATCTGAATTCATAGTCGGTTTTCTTATATCCCGATCCGATTGCGGCGACCAAAATATGTCGATAAATATATATAAAATGTTTCAGCTACAAAGTTGCATTCAAGTCAAATAATTTAGAAAAAATGGTTTACACTGTTCTTCAACATGGAACAAAAAAGAAAAGAGCGTTCCAGTATATTCCTAGTGTGGTAAATGTAAAATGAGTCGGTCCCACTTCTAGTGAAACAGATGGGAATATCTTGACGTTGGTTTGTTTTTGTAATAGTATTCATAGCTTGTATATAGGTATTTCGATGTATTTATTGACTAGTGTGCCTAATACCAAATCGTATACATGTACATAATATATGAGTTTCAAATGAAAATGAGTTCCAAATTCGTTTAATACATTTCGTTCTCAGTATAGCCATGATAGTTTACATGTAGATGTTTCTATATATGTAGATACATCTATTTAAGAAGCCCGGTTCAAATTGACAATAAAGCCAATATTTGAATGTTAATGTCGACTTTCAAATATGGTATATGAAGAGCGTTTCTGTTTATTGTCCATTAGAGGTTTATATTATATATTGTCCGTCCGATTTGACGCCAAAATCAGTCAATTTTCCTAAATAAAATTTCCATCAGCTTACCAGAAAAATAAATAAACCTATTTCGATACCGGAAAAAAAATTCAAAAGATAATATGTGTATTTTGGAGCGCAAACCGCCATGTTGCTTTAATAAAATAACTTACCTGCTGTATGTTTGTTCTCTGAAGCAAAAGTGTGTCAGCATTCACCTCGATCACATGTATCTATTTTTGGTTTCCGATTTGAACGCGTTTTTCATGATAGCTAAGGAATAATGCGAATCGAAACCCTGAACCCAGTCACCAATAGGATGCCAGCATTAAACATGGCCTCCAGTCCACGAAGATATTCCCGATTATTAATTCTTAATCCCATAAGTCAGGCAAATTAATTAGTGAATGTTGTTACACGCATCAAGATCCACGATAGCTTCACTCATTAAGCTATCCAAGTAGCAATCCTAGAGTGTGATGGTTAAAGCCACATGGCGGTTAGCGCTCCGACATCCACCGAATAATAATCGATTTAGAATTTTTCCCGGTATCGCAATCGGTCGACATATAACTGAACTATATCTACGGGCAATGTCACACAAAGATGGAATTAAGTCATAAAATACAACTTTAAACACATGTGTTTGGGTCCCAAACAAACAACCGCCATGTGCACGGCATGGAACATAAAAGATCGTTCCGTCTTGGTTTATTCCTGATATGGTAGACATAAAGAGCGTTTGTTTCACTTCTGAAATGACTGTGTCCATGGCAAATATATTTTCAGAGCATATTAAGCCAATGTGTAGGAAATGTTACATCGGAAATCGTTCTATCGCCGGTTTGTGATGGTTCTTGACTGATTTGTGACGGTTCCTGGTGATCGAAATTATACATTTTCACGACTTTTTGACAGTTAAATCGCAATTTTGAGGCAATACACTAATAATGGCGGCAAGTTTGAAAACAACGATGATAATAGGTTTGGAGAAAACGAGAAAATTGTGCTTTCGATGTTTTAGAAAAGTTAATTTTTAAAATCAACTTCCATATAATGAATTGGTTGGTGCGACTAACCCACACACGCACGGACGGAGTACTTAGCGGTACGAGGGCGATATGGAGGTCCGGTCTGCAAGTCATATTATTTGCAGACACACTATTGCAATTCTGGCAAGTTTTATGTCAATAACGGAACTTATGTGTGACTGCGGCCCCAGACGATCGTGTGTGGGTTTTCATGAGACGACTCACTGTTCTGACTATTAAAATGACCACATAGACGTCTTAGTTGCGGTCTGATGGTGAACCGTCCGACCTGACACCAAATTAGTAAAAATGTCTTTAAAATTCTTCCAGATTACAAAGAAAAGGACAATTTACATGTACATGTATCACATTTAAAACAGCTACTTGAAATCATTATTGAAATTATTTAGAATTGGTGGGGTGGTGAGACTATACAAACTATACTTCAAATAATATACAATGATATACTGTATGTATACACTTGTAAATATGTTATACCTATTGTGTTGACAACCCAAATTATTATGTATCAGTGTTATAACGGCAATTGGGAGAGGGGGTTATGTATAAGTGGATCGCACTTGTCCTCAAATCACAATGCCAATCTGTATTGTTATATACTTATTGGTAATAAATATGTTTAAACCAACTACCAGTGGATTCTATAAGGCATGCGATTACGTTTCCCGTGACTATGAGTAGTTTGCTCGCGTACGGAGATAGTCCCAGATAAATAAGACTCTCTGGCGCCTGTTTTGTGTTGTAACGGCAGGCCACATACCACCATCATAGCAATTCAATCAAGATAACAGCAGACTAACATAATTTGAGCTGGGGTGGTACTACTTTAGCATACTTTGAGACAACACAACTCTCCGTGATTTAGAATAATTTATTATAATCATGTAAAATATGTACAATGCAGCACAAGGTGGATACAATAAATATGCACAGTAACATAGCAACGGGTTATACACGAACAAGATACAGCTATAACAAAATAATAACGTAACAATATCACAGATAAACTTCATAACAAACATCTAACATCAATCAACAGCCATTGGACGCATTCTTGGACAGCTAGAGCTAGGGTTAGTTGGCTAGAATCGCAATGGTCTCTTCTTTTGTCCGTAAGCCCACGACTTAGATTTGGCCCTGAAGTGACGTAGGTCGGATGAAAAATCTTCGTGTAGCATCGGACGATAGGACTGTGGTGTGCAGAAAACCTGAAATAAAAAAATAGAGTTTTACATGACGTACATCGTTGTTAAACTTATCCATAGAGACCAACGAAAATGACAGATAGGTATTCCTTTATGTGGGCCCCATATCTAACACAGCAGCAACATGATGGCACGCAGTTGAGAAAACAAAACTAGTTAGACGTTTAATTATATAGCATGCTGATCTAAGCGTCATTATAGTTTTCAATGCATATCTACTTTCATTACCGGTACCATAATGACATACGAAATTTTAGTAATAGTAATGTGTACATGTATTATGAAAACCAACCAACATGAATTGTGGTATAATTATAAGATAAACGCACCTCTTTCGTTATGAAAAACTCTTTGTAGCCACCATGAAGGATATAAATTTCTGGGTAGAACAAATTCTGGTAGTTCGCAGCGTTCACTTGTACATGTTGAATTTACTTAACAATTTTGATCGAGAAGTACGTATTGTACACAATATCGCCAGCAGCGAAGGGTATACATGTTGCCCATGGCAAAAGTAAGCTTTCAACATAAGAAGGAAAAACAGTAGCTAATTCCTACTTGAAGGCACTTGACGGACCAAATTATGCTCGAATTTGTTACATCGCGAAAACCAACCAACATGAATTGTGGTATAATTTTAAGATAAACGCACCTCTTTCGTTATGAAAAACTCTTTGTAGCCACCATGAAGGATATAAATTTCTGGGTAGAACAAATTCGGGTAGTTCTCAGCGTTCACTTGTACATGTATTATGAAAACCAACCAACATGAATTGTGGTATAATTATAAGATAAACGCACCTTTTTCGTTTCGAAAAACTCTTTGTAGCCACCACGAAGGATATCAATTTCTGGGTAGAACAAATTCGGGTAGTTCTCAGCGTTCACTTAATTGTACATGTATTATGAAAACCAACCAACATGAATTGTGGTATAATTATAAGATAAACGCACCTTTTTCGTTTCGAAAAACTCTTTGTAGCCACCACGAAGGATATAAATTTCTGGGTAGAACAAATTCGGGTAGTTCTCAGCGTTCACTTCACGGTCCTTCTGTCGCAAATATCTCAACCTATAAAACATATATAAACAGATAAGTATAATCACAATCTACGGTTTATGTCAATATGGTGTATCCGAGCCCTATCTGTAAAGGTTCATTGGTATAGAATAATGCTTTTGGGGCAGAAACAACAGTCAACCATATTATAGCTTGTACCAAAAACGAACGTGGGCGTATAATGTTGCTCTTCATGTTGCGGGCATCCATTCGGAGAGCTTCCAGGCAAACTTTGCACAATTAACTTTGTTTACAAGAAAATAGAAGTTTCTGGTATCAGAATTGGACATTTTTCCATTGATTTATTTTAACAAACTGAAACCATAACAAATTATAAAATGATTTTTGAAACATTTGGCATGGTAGAATGTTTATTCGTGTCATATACGTTTATAGACCCACATGCAACATGTATATTTTTTGTAGTTTTGTAACCATATGGATACTCAATTATATAAATTACACTTACATTTTAGGCCCTCGTTCCGAAGAGAACTCGCAGTGGAAAACAATGATGGTTGGGCGGTTGAGTGGAGTCTCCGCAAGGAAGCGTCTCTGGATCATCTCCTGTCTATGTAGGTTCTCGGCACCCTGTAATACATGTAACTAAACCGTGAGTGTGTATAAAGCAAATTCACTGTAATTAGTCCAGATTAAGGTATTGTCATGTCTACATGTAAGGGAGTAAATTTTCCGAGAAATGAGCCAACTGCATGCGCGGTCTTTCCTCCGCTCATAAAATAACTATTGAAACACCACCCGACATCGTCGGAAAAGGACCAAACTTGAATGAGTATCAATGCATGTGAAGTCACTTCCATAATCTCAAACCCGGGTTTGAAGTTTTTGTGAGTTTTTCGAAATCCGATATATAGGTAATTAAATTAACGATAATTTCACGCGGTTCATGCTATAAAATTAACTAATTTTATGTCTGTATATAATTCCCATGTGTATAAGAAATGCTCTCCTATATGGAGGTTAATAAAGAATATATATACAAGCACATTTTTCACTACTGACACATATAACACAACGTTCTAACAGCACTGTTGTTATGCCACACTCTGAGATAAAAATAAATTAAGGGGGGGGGGGACTATTTTCTGCGACTGTACTTTGTATAGCGATGAATAAATTTGCATACACATAAAAACGACAAGGAAGTAAGCCACTCTTTTACAATATTTATTTTTTGTAGTATTGCAGCATATATTTACCTGGATATGTCCACCTTCATATTCATAAGGATATCGGCAGTCGACAATCACGAAGTCGTTAATGCTATTGCTGTATCTACAGGCAATCAAGTCTTCCAACTGGAAATAAAACATACATTTGGTTTAGTGATGAGTTACATATAAAATATATGGTGAGTGCAATAGAAAATAACATCAACACCTGTCGGTATAGATGGAATTTTAAATTATATTTCTCTTTAAATAAAATATACGTCTCTTCTGGATAGATTTCGACCAGTGTCGGTTAAAGAATGTACTGTCTTTCTCTTGTTTTTTTTCATGTTTTAATGAACGATGACCAAGGAAGATGTCAATATACATATAAAAATATATCAACAGTCACATGTAATTATACACCGCATTGCAATATAGTAACGTGAGCGAAGAGTTAATGATGTCCATTTATAACTGTGGTCTATTTATCTAGAGAAAACAATGTGGACAATAATAGCTTATCGCTATTAAAATTACATTGTTTGACAACTCACCGTTTCTGAAGAAATATACTTTAGGTCCTTGTGTCGCCCGGTGGTGATGGGCAGGGTGTGGCCCAAGCTACCGTCGCCAATGAAATTCCTATCTGTGGCCATGGAATGTACAGCGTCTTTGATTCTTTGGCCATCGATGTTGGCAGGTTTCTCCGATAGGTGGCGTTTTGTTTGTGGTTCGATGACGTCACATATCTGGGGGGTCCGACGCTTCATGTCGTTGTCGGATTTAGAACGCCCAAAGAGACAACGTGACGTTCTGGGACGGATGGAGAACTGGAAGAAAAGTAATTTCCGATAAAATACTGCAGTCACACGATTGTTCCCAGGGGTATGGCGATAGGGGTGGGTATATTTGTCACATTACCCTAAACTTTGGCGAAATTTATAAAAAAATTTATCAATTATTTAGATCAAATTATACTTCCTACTTGAGTTCAACCATTTAGACTGCAATGGTAATCAGTGATGTGGGCTTCAGGTTGGAAACTGGCAATAGTTGGAAGTCTGTTATCTATAATGCATAGCAATCAGAATAAATTCGTATATGCGAGGAACATTATCGGATGGTGACAGCTTTAGAAGACTATAGATTATCTTCGCAAATATGCACACAAACATTATATAGCTGCACTTTCATATTATAAATGTACACTTACCTCTGATTTTGTTGGTGTTCCTGATGGAAGAAAGCATTGAAAGCTACCATCATGGGCAAACGTGTTGGGAGACTGAAATAAAACGATGTCCGGTGATTATTTCACTTGGCTTATATATATATAGAGTATTGTGGGATATACTAATTATACTTCGGATTTCCACCAATTGGCTACAAATAATAACTAAATGATACTCGTCAGTTGTCGTCCCATAAATATTCGCCACATGCTGCATATTTGTGACAGTCGTAAGTCGGGATTTTTTTGACCCTGTGCCAATGCATTCTCTTATATATGCGAGTCGACCATAGGTCGCCTCGCATATATAAGAGAATGCATTGGCCTAACAGTTTTTTTTACAATTTTAATAATATTTTCTTGTATTCTTTAACAATTTTATTATAATTTCACCCATACAGAGCCCCAGACAAACATGAGCAGACGACACTCTTCTATATGCTTCTATATATGTGTGGGGCTCCCTGCAGGGTAATGGGTGTTTTTTATTTTATGTCCTAAAAATTGTAAGAAACATTTATTCAAAACAAATGATAAACAATTGTTAGGCCAATGCATTTTCGTATATATATGCGAGGCGACCTATGGTCGACTCGCATTTATAAGAGAATGCATTGGCACAGGTTAAAATAAAAATCCCGACTTACGACTGGATTTGACATGGCGGGTCATATTTTATTGCCATTTCTTCAATATACTGTATTGTATTGTAAGTTTTTGATTTGGTTTTAGAGTTATAAAAGGTACACAACGATTAGAAGGAAAATTTGGAATAACCGTTTTGAGATAGAAATCTAACTATAGAACAGGGACTAAAATGGGGAAGATATGTAAACATGTCACTGGGTAATGCGCAATAATACACAACTAGTGTAAAAAACAACGCTCACCTCAACGTCTATGCCGCTGTCTCGAGATGATTCGTCCACCTGAAGCTTGAATTCCCCTGGACTAAGAAGCTGTATGATGTCCATATCGCTATCTTCGTCGAAGTTTATGTTTGGACTCTGGGAAAGAAACACATTTATTGAGTAATGGATAGTAATTATATTAAAGGAACACCCAAGTTCCCATGGATTTCACATCGCTGTTATTTTTTTTAACATAAATATTAATGTTACAAGTTGAACACACAAATAAGGCATACACGAACCACGACAGTGATTACAAAACAATACCAGTTTGGTTGCCAAATAATTTGTTGTCACTTTAAAGACAATTAAAGAACACAAATTTCTCTCAGAGGCATTTCGCAGGTCAGACAATAATGTTGTAGGTAAATATCCATGTGCTTAGTTAAATGTACATGTAGCTATAGTGTGTCCGCAATCTGATAAGTTCACTGTAAGAAAAGTATGCCCTTTACAAAGTCGCGTTTTGCAAAACATGGTGGTATATTTTTCTCAGATACGTACGAAAAGCGGATGTTGGATATATAGGACACTCCGGTAGCTGAATGACGAAATCGATGTAACGAGTAGATGGAAATGATAAAATATACAGACAGCTACATTTATATAGTTTGTCCATGCAATGTTGTTCTATGTCGTGTACAAGTGGTGTGAAAAACACTCTGTAAGACAAACATACAATAATAGATGGTAACACATCAACATGGTGTGACAGAACGTTGCTCATGGATGCGCCTTCCTATCACAACTCGACGCGTCAAAATTGCACCCAGTACGTGATGCGCATGACAATGTGTTATATGTCCTGTCCTGAGTTGTCGTTTCACATGTTTTGAAGTGCGATAACAGTTTATGAGTGAAATTCAACCAACAAACTTTGAACACTGAACTTGTTGAATTTACTTAACAATTTTGATCGAGAAGTACGTATTGTACACAATATCGCCAGCAGCGACGGGTATACATGTTGCCCATGGCAAAAGTAAGCTTTCAACATAAGAAGGAAAAACAGTAGCTAATTCCTACTTGAAGGCACTTGACGGACCAAAGTATGCACGAATTTGTTACATCGCGGTCCTGTTCCAATACCGCGGCAAGTATTTCCAGAACACAAGAAGCGGATTTATGAATATTTCATGTATCTGTATACCTAGCTTATACTTCCTTCCAAATTACGTAGACAAAATTTGAAGTTCGAATGAGGCATGTCCGTAAAATTTATCTTATCTGATCTTAGACTTTGTTTAGTGCATAAATATAATGAGATATTAGTCTATCGGGAGACCCATTGACTGGAATAGTCAGGACCCCACCATCTACGCTATGTTTACAAACTACAAATACGTACCATTCTCTGTAAGGTATTTCTCTTGCAAGGTATGTTCAAATTCGAATTGCAGCACATACCATCAAAAGCAAAAACTGGCTTGATGGTCTCATTGTACAAGGGTGGAGAGAAGCCGAAAACAAATTTGATAGCTATACCGAGCGATAACTCTTCTTCCCGTTATGTACAAAACATTAGAGAAAATAATCCTATGTCGCTTGGAGCGCAACACGCCGGGCCTCATCAAAGTGCACCCCTAACAAAACGGATTTCAAAAACATGTAAGCTGTCTCATGTCTTCGTACATATTAGTGTAAACATATTTTTATTTCCAAATCCAACATAACATAATATAATATACAGATGATACAAATATGCAAAAATAGAAGAGATAATGTATGGAAATGAGGATCAGACATACATGTATTACACGAGAGTATAAACTACACAAAAGAGCAGAGTTGCAAACTGTTTGCCTGTTTTCTAGACGTACACAAAGCCTTTGATACAGTCTGGAGGCATGTCCGTAAAATTTATCTTATCTGATCTTAGACTTTGTTTAGTGCATAAATATAATGAGATATTAGTCTATCGGGAGACCCATTGACTGAAATAGTCAGGACCCCACCATCTACGCTATGTTTACAAACTACAAATACGTACCATTCTCTGTAAAGTATTTCCTTTGCAAGGTATGTTCAAATTCGGACTACGTAAATTAAGCACTGGTCACAATTAATTTGAAATACCTATTTATCGGTTCGACAAGTATACCACGTGACTTCACATGCGCTCGGATTATCAGGACGAGAAATTGATTTAATTCCGACCAACAAAGGTCCCCATCCAATATGTCACAAGCTTAGTCGAGAGTGGAGGTCTTTTCCCGCCAGAGAGTGTGAAGCTACACCCCGGTATTAATCTTTACATCCGGGTCCTTTGATAAGCCGCGAAGTGACCTATGCCCACAGTCGTTAATACAATACGGATTATCATACACACGGAGTTGTCAAATTTTATGAATATGTCTTAAGTTAAGCTTCGAATATATGTTATCACTTTCCACATTGCTAGGTGAGGACTTCTCACTCGGTAATTGTTGACAACTCATAGATTAATAAAAGTGGCATATCTAACTTAGTTTCAAATGGTTGCATCCAATCGAACACGCGTCCTTTCCCACTACAGTTTAAACAATAAGTAAATCGCAGTCAGAGCGATGTCTGCTCAAACAATAACGTCGCTCAGGAAATTGACCATATTTGTTTAAATTATTATCTGAACTGAACATGTCGCTCCAATAAATATGACACCGTTTGTACTTGTATTATCTGTTGTCTGCTTATTATTTCGCAAAAACCTCTCCAGATGAATAATAAACCATTACAATGTATATTTTATGGTTAATCTGAGTCAAGGGAGTATAAATAGAGGATATCTAGTGTTTTTTAGTGGATACCGAAAAATATGTCATGAGTGAGCGAGACAAATGTTTATTTTCGCGAGCGGCTTGCCGCGAGCGAAAATAAACATTTGTCGCGGTCACGAATGACGTATATTTCGGTATCCACTAAAAAAACCACTAGATATTCTTTTTATTATACGCATTTCCAAAGAAATTCACCACTTACGACGTTAAATGATATCACAATCGTCTTCAATCGATGCATAATTTTTGAAGCCATCAGCTGATCGATGCCTGTTCTCACAATGCTACTTCACCATTCGCAGAATATAAAAAGATAGTTCCCGTATTCTTCCCTTTATTTCCGCCATAAATATGTCGAATTTCAACATAAAATAGATTTTAATTATAACTGTATCAGTGAATATAATATAATTTAGAATATTACAATGGGTTCTTTCACTTTGACCTTCTTCAATAGTACAAACCGGAAACAGTATTGGTACTCGCAAGTGAATCGGTCGCACGCGCAAGCTAGTGTATAGAAATGGTGTGAACTGCGCATTTATCATATGTATATTCTTCTATATCCCCTTCTGGGTGATATCGATATTTATGTAAACGCGTTTTTTTCTATAATTCACTGTTGGGCGTATAATAAAAGGCGGTATGGCATCTGAATTCATAGTCGGTTTTCTTATATCCCGATCCGATTGCGGCGACCAAAATATGTCGATAAATATATATAAAATGTTTCAGCTACAAAGTTGCATTCAAGTCAAATAATTTAGAAAAAATGGTTTACACTGTTCTTCAACATGGAACAAAAAAGAAAAGAGCGTTCCAGTATATTCCTAGTGTGGTAAATGTAAAATGAGTCGGTCCCACTTCTAGTGAAACAGATGGGAATATCTTGACGTTGGTTTGTTTTTGTAATAGTATTCATAGCTTGTATATAGGTATTTCGATGTATTTATTGACTAGTGTGCCTAATACCAAATCGTATACATGTACATAATATATGAGTTTCAAATGAAAATGAGTTCCAAATTCGTTTAATACATTTCGTTCTCAGTATAGCCATGATAGTTTACATGTAGATGTTTCTATATATGTAGATACATCTATTTAAGAAGCCCGGTTCAAATTGACAATAAAGCCAATATTTGAATGTTAATGTCGACTTTCAAATATGGTATATGAAGAGCGTTTCTGTTTATTGTCCATTAGAGGTTTATATTATATATTGTCCGTCCGATTTGACGCCAAAATCAGTCAATTTTCCTAAATAAAATTTCCATCAGCTTACCAGAAAAATAAATAAACCTATTTCGATACCGGAAAAAAAATTCAAAAGATAATATGTGTATTTTGGAGCGCAAACCGCCATGTTGCTTTAATAAAATAACTTACCTGCTGTATGTTTGTTCTCTGAAGCAAAAGTGTGTCAGCATTCACCTCGATCACATGTATCTATTTTTGGTTTCCGATTTGAACGCGTTTTTCATGATAGCTAAGGAATAATGCGAATCGAAACCCTGAACCCAGTCACCAATAGGATGCCAGCATTAAACATGGCCTCCAGTCCACGAAGATATTCCCGATTATTAATTCTTAATCCCATAAGTCAGGCAAATTAATTAGTGAATGTTGTTACACGCATCAAGATCCACGATAGCTTCACTCATTAAGCTATCCAAGTAGCAATCCTATAGAGTGTGATGGTTAAAGCCACATGGCGGTTAGCGCTCTGACATCCACCGAATAATAATCGATTTAGAATTTTTCCCGGTATCGCAATCGGTCGACATATAACTGAACTATATCTACGGGCAATGTCACACAAAGATGGAATTAAGTCATAAAATACAACTTTAAACACATGTGTTTGGGTCCCAAACAAACAACCGCCATGTGCACGGCATGGAACATAAAAGATCGTTCCGTCTTGGTTTATTCCTGATATGGTAGACATAAAGAGCGTTTGTTTCACTTCTGAAATGACTGTGTCCATGGCAAATATATTTTCAGAGCATATTAAGCCAATGTGTAGGAAATGTTACATCGGAAATCGTTCTATCGCCGGTTTGTGATGGTTCTTGACTGATTTGTGACGGTTCCTGGTGATCGAAATTATACATTTTCACGACTTTTTGACAGTTAAATCGCAATTTTGAGGCAATACACTAATAATGGCGGCAAGTTTGAACACAACGATGATAATAGGTTTGGAGAAAACGAGAAAATTGTGCTTTCGATGTTTTAGAAAAGTTAATTTTTAAAATCAACTTCCATATAATGAATTGGTTGGTGCGACTAACCCACACACGCACGGACGGAGTACGTAGCGGTACGAGGGCGATATGGAGGTCCGGTCTGCAAGTCATATTATTTGCAGACACACTATTGCAATTCTGGCAAGTTTTATGTCAATAGCGGAACTTATGTGTGACTGCGGCCCCAGACGATCGTGTGTGGGTTTTCATGAGACGACTCACGCTTCTGACTATTAAAATGACCACATAGACGTCTTAGTTGCGGTCTGATGGTGATCCGTCCGACCTGACATCAAATTAGTAAAAATGTCTTTAAAATTCTTCCAGATTACAAAGAAAAGGACAATTTACATGTACATGTATCACATTTAAAACAGCTACTTGAAATCATTATTGAAATTATTTAGAATTGGTGGGGTGGTGAGACTATACAAACTATACTTCAAATAATATACAATGATATACTGTATGTATACACTTGTAAATATGTTATACCTATTGTGTTGACAACCCAAATTATTATGTATCAGTGTTATAACGGCAATTGGGAGAGGGGGTTATGTATAAGTGGATCGCACTTGTCCTCAAATCACAATGCCAATCTGTATTGTTATATACTTATTGGTAATAAATATGTTTAAACCAACTACCAGTGGATTCTATAAGGCATGCGATTACGTTTCCCGTGACTATGAGTAGTTTGCTCGCGTACGGAGATAGTCCCAGATAAATAAGACTCTCTGGCGCCTGTTTTGTGTTGTAACGGCAGGCCACATACCACCATCATAGCAATTCAACAGGACCCATCAAGATAACAGCAGACTAACATAATTTGAGCTGGGGTGGTACTACTTTAGCATACTTTGAGACAACACAACTCTCCGTGATTTAGAATAATTTATTATAATCATGTAAAATATGTACAATGCAGCACAAGGTGGATACAATAAATATGCACAGTAACATAGCAACGGGTTATACACGAACAAGATACAGCTATAACAAAATAATAACGTAACAATATCACAGATAAACTTCATAACAAACATCTAACATCAATCAACAGCCATTGGACGCATTCTTGGACAGCTAGAGCTAGGGTTAGTTGGCTAGAATCGCAATGGTCTCTTCTTTTGTCCGTAAGCCCACGACTTAGATTTGGCCCTGAAGTGACGTAGGTCGGATGAAAAATCTTCGTGTAGCATCGGACGATAGGACTGTGGTGTGCAGAAAACCTGAAATAAAAAAATAGAGTTTTACATGACGTACATCGTTGTTAAACTTATCCATAGAGACCAACGAAAATGACAGATAGGTATTCCTTTATGTGGGCCCCATATCTAACACAGCAGCAACATGATGGCACGCAGTTGAGAAAACAAAACTAGTTAGACGTTTAATTATATAGCATGCTGATCTAAGCGTCATTATAGTTTTCGATGCATATCTACTTTCATTACCGGTACCATAATGACATACGAAATTTTAGTAATAGTAATGTGTACATGTATTATGAAAACCAACCAACATGAATTGTGGTATAATTATAAGATAAACGCACCTCTTTCGTTATGAAAAACTCTTTGTAGCCACCATGAAGGATATAAATTTCTGGGTAGAACAAATTCTGGTAGTTCGCAGCGTTCACTTGTACATGTTGAATTTACTTAACAATTTTGATCGAGAAGTACGTATTGTACACAATATCGCCAGCAGCGAAGGGTATACATGTTGCCCATGGCAAAAGTAAGCTTTCAACATAAGAAGGAAAAACAGTAGCTAATTCCTACTTGAAGGCACTTGACGGACCAAATTATGCTCGAATTTGTTACATCGCGGTCCTGTTCCAGTGATAAATATTTGGGCTGAGATCAATTATGGGTTCACAACCAAGTTAAACCTGATCACCAACACTGTGGCCTAAATCCAGTTGATTTCTCCCTGCATGAGTGAACCACCCCGTCAGACAATGGTGTATATCACCATGTATTAACTGTCTCTAGCGTGAGACAAAATCTAAACCGTTCTGTATAAAATACAGAACGATCCCCTCCTTATTGTCAACTAATTTGGAACGTGCGTCACTACCCTAATTGGTTCGAGTAACAAATTCATTCCTCCTCATAAATTTACAGAGTACAACTTTAAGTTGGACGAATAAGGAGTCAACGGTGTGTAGAAGGAGCGATAACTCTATTGACTGCATAACAAAATATTTTAAAGGGACCTGACATATTCGCAGTTGTTCATGAGGTGCAAACAAACATAGAAGTCTATCGGCACTGAACTGTAGAGTATGTAGAGTTATCTGATAAATTGCTGATGTCTGGTGTTACATGTATACTTGGAAATACGTATTTCACAGACTTTTATAAACATTATTTTATTTCGTTTGAACCCACGTCGAATGGCCTGGTGTCCCTTTAACTAAACTTACTATATATGGTGATACCTCGCTCATCGATAAATTAAGTCAATTGCATGCAATGCCACTTTTCGACCAGAAACATACCGTATATATACACCAGTGGGAGTGACCCCTACCAAATTCCTTTTTCACCCGGGGTAAATATTTCATTGTGAAATCTGAATTATAGAAATTTTACGTGTGTGATTATATATTGATGAATTTACTCAAAAAATGTGGTCTCTCTCTCCTTGTCCTTTATAAGGCAGCATATATGTAATATAAAACGATTGAGTCGGGAAAATAAGTTATCTGAAGTTTTCCCATTATACCAGAAATTGTATTGATATTATGATTATACCAGCAAAATGTGTTGACCATATCTAATAATAAAGTGGATCAATCTGCTTGTTATTGAAATTATCAATAATAACCCTGTCGTGTTGAAATGAAAATTGGTCATCTACAAATCTTTTGTTAATTACTTATAAGTCGAAGTTATATACTAACCACTTAAAGGAGAGAGAATCCACTTTCGTTTTGTAACCTCGTAACAATTATGTATATATTATCTATTTCAATGTATACCCCGCCTGTTATATTATGTATTATATTCTCAAACACTGTTTTTACAGTTTAATGGGAAATAAACATATTGAAATTGAAATATTGGGCTGCAATATTGGGCTGCAATATTTGTGACCGTGTTATTCTTCATCATAATATTTGAGGGTATGATGGTATGTTATGCAATTAAAGATATAACTCATAAAATCATTTCTTGGTACCGAAAGGGACAAACAATAATATTTTCAACCATTCAAATGTATTAAAATTCATTGTTTTTATCACCTCTTCATAATTTCTCAGATTATATATATAATTATGTTGATATGTGAAATTTAAGATTTTTCACCTGGTAGATCCAGAGAAAATCTTTGTTGAAACTCTCTTACCATTTTGGCTATATTTATGCAAAATGTGCGTCTCCCCTCAAAGGCACATGGCGATTTGCGCTCCAAAATACACATGATAATAGTGCGCGATCCAAATGACATTATTTCTGGATGGAAGTCATATTTTGCGCAACTATTCACTCAAAGCAGTCACTTGGACCCGGTCTTCGAGTCGGAAGTAGAGAGAACTGTCGAAAATCTATTATCATCATCAGTTGATCTTCCGAATGTTTACTGTGGGGAAATCACAGCACACGAAATATCGACTGTTATTCGCTCGCTGAGGCACAACAAATCGGGTGGTGCAGACGCCATTGTAAATGAACACCTGAAAATTGGCATTATCGTACCACTCTACAAAGGTCTCCCGAAACCAAGAAACCGTCCAGACAGCTATCGCGCCATAACATTGTTACCTGTCTTGTACAAGGTATTCGAAGGCGTTATTCTCAACAGAATTTCACATAGTTCTATTCTCTATGCATTTCCACACTCACTACAGAATGGCTTCCAGAAAAATATAAGTTGTTCGATGACGTCCTTCATCTTACAGGAAGTCATCAACTACGCCAAGGACCAAGGATCTCGGGTGTATACCTGCTTTTTGGACTCCCAGAAAGCATTTGATAAGGTTTGGCACTCTGGTCTTCTGCTGAAATTAAATAACCTAGGCATAGGAGGCAAATTGCTCCGCCTGATTGCCAAAACATGCACCGTGACTGTACGAGTCGAGTAATATATAACGGATGTATATCTGATCCACTGAACATAAGTCAAGGTACCCGCCAGGGTGCCGTGTGTTCTCCGTTTTTTTACCTCGTCTTCGTGAACGATCTCATTAAAGAACTGTCGTGTGACACCAATGGACTATCTGTTAATGCTATCAAGTGTGCTGCTCCAACGACAGTCGATGACATCGCAATCATGTCACTCACAAAACACGGCCTCGACTCGATGCTCTCAACCTGTTTCAAATACAGCACAAAATGGCGGTTCGAATTCTCATCTTCCAAGAGTCAGATTGTAGTATTCAACGAATCGAAGCAACAGCAAAATTCAGATACTAGGTCGTGGTCCATCGGGGGGACCCCCATCACTGAAAGTTCGGAGTGTGTTCATCTCGGTATCTTACAGACGAAATTCCACACCCCAACAGTGCGAGCAGACATTATGTCAGATAAATTGAGGCGGACATACTTCTCGGTGCAAGGAGAGCGGGCGCTACAATCAAGCACACCGATGACTATTGTCAAAATAATGAAGTCTGTTGTATTTCCTAGAGCCCTATACGGAGCCGAATTATTACCGCTTACCAGCACCACTGCAATTCAAACCTTAGAGAAGAGCCTGCGTACCTGTGTTAAACATTGCCGGTCTCTACCAGTCCATGCGCGAACTACTCTGTCGATGGGCCTTCTAGGAATGTTACCTATAGAGAAGGAAATCCACATCAAAAAGCTTTCTTTCATCGGAAACTTGATTCGTCTTCAAGTTGTTCATCAGGTTCCGCTGGAACTTTTCGTTTCAAGGCATACCAGTACATTCTTTTCGACAAACGACCATTTGGATTCGTAACAGATGTGATGCCACTCCTTCAAAAATACGACTTTCTGGTGTTTCTTCTAGATTTCCTTGACGCTGGGATTTTCCCAGGGAAACAAGAATGGAAGAACCTCGTCAAAACACAAATTGAAAACTGCTACGGGGCAGAGTGCTTGGAATTTATTACTAGCGATCAAGGGAACTGCGTAATCTCGCACTTCTCCTGAACAAAACCACATATGCAAATAACTTGTGCTGCGCTCAATGTGGCTCGACATATAATAATGAAATCATACATGTAACCTTTGAGTGCTGTGCAGGAGTGTTGATTCCTCTTCGCGATATATTCTGGGAAAGGGTGATTGATATACAGGGTATAGAGCAGTACGAGTTTTTAGCTTCCCTCTCGGGGGAGCAGCTTTCGTCACTTTTCCTAGGAAACGTAAACATTCTCGAAAGATCAAATACTTTGATAAATGTTGGAGACCTTATCATCGATGCTGCTGTCTTTCTTCTTCGTGTCTGCAACATTGTGAAGGGAGTACAGAATTACTAAAGATTGTATATTCTCAAATTTATCCGGCCGTGTACAAATGTATAGTCTATTTCTCCATTAATTGTTATGTTGTGTAATATAATCTCTCCATATAGGAGGCAATAAATATATATATATATATATGTCAGAAAGACCCCGCGGTATAATAACAACCTTTGAACACAATGTTTGGATCCCTAGCAAAATACAACAACAGTCATTTGAACGACATGGGACAGAAAAAAAGTGTTCCGTGTTAGTCTATTCCTGATATGGTAGAAATAAAGCGGGTTGTTTCACTTCTGTGCGAAACAACTGGAAATTGACTGCGACCGCGGCAAGTATTTCCAGAACACAAGAAGCGGCTTTATGAATATTTCATGTATCTGTATACCTAGCTTATACTTCCTTCCAAATTACGTAGACAAAATTTGAAGTTCGAATGAGGCATGTCCGTAAAATTTATCTTATCTGATCTTAGACTTTGTTTAGTGCATAAATATAATGAGATATTAGTCTATCGGGAGACCCCTTGACTGGAATAGTCAGGACGCCACCATCTACGCTATGTTTACAAACTACAAATACGTACCATTCTCTGTAAGGTATTTCTCTTGCAAATAATCCTATGTCGCTTGGAGCGCAACACGCCAGGCCTCATCAAAGTGCACCCCAACAAAACGGATTTCAAAAACATGTAAGCTGTCTCATGTCTTCGTACATATTAGTGTAAACATATTTTTATTTCCAAATCCAACATAACATAATATAATAAACAGATGATACAAATATGCAAAAATAGAAGAGATAATGTATGGAAATGAGGATCAGACATACATGTATTACACGAGAGTATAAACTACACAAAAGAGCAGAGTTGCAAACTGTTTGCCTGTTTTCTAGACGTACACAAAGCCTTTGATACAGTCTGGAGGCATGTCCGTAAAATTGATCTTATCTGATCTTAGACTTTGTTTAGTGCATAAATATAATGAGATATTAGTCTATCGGGAGACCCATTGACTGGAATAGCCAGGACCCCACCATCTACGCTATGTTTAGAAACTACAAATACGTACCATTCTCTGTAAGGTATTTCCTTTGCAAGGTATGTTCAAATTCGGACTACGTAAATTAAGTACTGGTCACAATTAATTTGAAATACCTCTTTATGGGTTCGACAAGTATACCACGTGACTTCATATGCGCTCGGATTATCAGGACGATAAATTGATTTAATTCCGACCAACAAAGGTCCCCATCCAATATGTCACAAGCTTAGTCGAGAGTGGATGTCTTTTCCCGCCAGAGAGTGTGAAGCTACATCCCGGTATTAATCTTTACATCCGGGTCCTTTGATAAGCCGCGAAGTGACCTATGCCCACAGTCGTTAATACAATACGGATTATCATACACACGGAGTTGTCAAATTTTATGAATATGTCTTAAGTTAAGCTTCGAATATATGTTATCACTTTCCACATTGCTAGGTGAGGACTTCTCACTCGGTAATTGTTGACAACTCATAGATTAATAAAAGTGGCATATCTAACTTAGTTTCAAATGGTTGTTCCATTCGAACACGCGTCCTTTCCCACAACAGTTTAAACAATAAGTAAATCGCGATGTCTGCTCAAACAATAACGTCGCTCAGGAAATTGACCATATTTGTTTAAATTATTATCTCAACATGTCGCTCCAATAAATATGACACCGTTTGTACTTGTATTATCTGTTGTCTGCTTATTATTTCGCAAAAACCTCTCCAGATGAATAATAAACCATTACAATGTATATTTTATGGTTAATCTGAGTCAAGGGAGTATAAATAGAGGATATCTAGTGTTTTTTAGTGGATACCGAAAAATATGTCATGAGTGAGCGAGACAAATGTTTATTTTCGCGAGCGGCTTGCCGCGAGCGAAAATAAACATTTGTCGCGGTCACGAATGACGTATATTTCGGTATCCACTAAAAAAACCACTAGATATTCTTTTTATTATACGCATTTCCAAAGAAATTCACCACTTACGACGTTAAATGATATCACAATCGTCTTCAATCGATGCATAATTTTTGAAGCCATCAGCTGATCGATGCCTGTTCTCACAATGCTACTTCACCATTCGCAGAATATAAAAAGATAGTTCCCGTATTCTTCCCTTTATTTCCGCCATAAATATGTCGAATTTCAACATAAAATAGATTTTAATTATAACTGTATCAGTGAATATAATATAATTTAGAATATTACAATGGGTTCTTTCACTTTGACCTTCTTCAATAGTACAAACCGGAAACAGTATTGGTACTCGCAAGTGAATCGGTCGCACGCGCAAGCTAGTGTATAGAAATGGTGTGAACTGCGCATTTATCATATGTATATTCTTCTATATCCCCTTCTGGGTGATATCGATATTTATGTAAACGCGTTTTTTTCTATAATTCACTGTTGGGCGTATAATAAAAGGCGGTATGGCATCTGAATTCATAGTCGGTTTTCTTATATCCCGATCCGATTGCGGCGACCAAAATATGTCGATAAATATATATAAAATGTTTCAGCTACAAAGTTGCATTCAAGTCAAATAATTTAGAAAAAATGGTTTACACTGTTCTTCAACATGGAACAAAAAAGAAAAGAGCGTTCCAGTATATTCCTAGTGTGGTAAATGTAAAATGAGTCGGTCCCACTTCTAGTGAAACAGATGGGAATATCTTGACGTTGGTTTGTTTTTGTAATAGTATTCATAGCTTGTATATAGGTATTTCGATGTATTTATTGACTAGTGTGCCTAATACCAAATCGTATACATGTACATAATATATGAGTTTCAAATGAAAATGAGTTCCAAATTCGTTTAATACATTTCGTTCTCAGTATAGCCATGATAGTTTACATGTAGATGTTTCTATATATGTAGATACATCTATTTAAGAAGCCCGGTTCAAATTGACAATAAAGCCAATATTTGAATGTTAATGTCGACTTTCAAATATGGTATATGAAGAGCGTTTCTGTTTATTGTCCATTAGAGGTTTATATTATATATTGTCCGTCCGATTTGACGCCAAAATCAGTCAATTTTCCTAAATAAAATTTCCATCAGCTTACCAGAAAAATAAATAAACCTATTTCGATACCGGAAAAAAAATTCAAAAGATAATATGTGTATTTTGGAGCGCAAACCGCCATGTTGCTTTAATAAAATAACTTACCTGCTGTATGTTTGTTCTCTGAAGCAAAAGTGTGTCAGCATTCACCTCGATCACATGTATCTATTTTTGGTTTCCGATTTGAACGCGTTTTTCATGATAGCTAAGGAATAATGCGAATCGAAACCCTGAACCCAGTCACCAATAGGATGCCAGCATTAAACATGGCCTCCAGTCCACGAAGATATTCCCGATTATTAATTCTTAATCCCATAAGTCAGGCAAATTAATTAGTGAATGTTGTTACACGCATCAAGATCCACGATAGCTTCACTCATTAAGCTATCCAAGTAGCAATCCTATAGAGTGTGATGGTTAAAGCCACATGGCGGTTAGCGCTCCGACATCCACCGAATAATAATCGATTTAGAATTTTTCCCGGTATCGCAATCGGTCGACATATAACTGAACTATATCTACGGGCAATGTCACACAAAGATGGAATTAAGTCATAAAATACAACTTTAAACACATGTGTTTGGGTCCCAAACAAACAACCGCCATGTGCACGGCATGGAACATAAAAGATCGTTCCGTCTTGGTTTATTCCTGATATGGTAGACATAAAGAGCGTTTGTTTCACTTCTGAAATGACTGTGTCCATGGCAAATATATTTTCAGAGCATATTAAGCCAATGTGTAGGAAATGTTACATCGGAAATCGTTCTATCGCCGGTTTGTGATGGTTCTTGACTGATTTGTGACGGTTCCTGGTGATCGAAATTATACATTTTCACGACTTTTTGACAGTTAAATCGCAATTTTGAGGCAATACACTAATAATGGCGGCAAGTTTGAACACAACGATGATAATAGGTTTGGAGAAAACGAGAAAATTGTGCTTTCGATGTTTTAGAAAAGTTAATTTTTAAAATCAACTTCCATATAATGAATTGGTTGGTGCGACTAACCCACACACGCACGGACGGAGTACTTAGCGGTACGAGGGCGATATGGAGGTCCGGTCTGCAAGTCATATTATTTGCAGACACACTATTGCAATTCTGGCAAGTTTTATGTCAATAGCGGAACTTATGTGTGACTGCGGCCCCAGACGATCGTGTGTGGGTTTTCATGAGACGACTCACTGTTCTGGCTATTAAAATGACCACATAGACGTCTTAGTTGCGGTCTGATGGTGATCCGTCCGACCTGACACCAAATTAGTAAAAATGTCGATGAACTTCTACCCAAATAGTCTCATTACGGATTCTGCTAGTCTTGATAAATATTACTCAGGCATTATCGAAGCTATTAATTCTGCGTCGTCAATCTTCATTCCAAAAAAAATGTACAAATCGCACGTTAAACCATACTGGAATGAAAAGCTGAAGGAACTTCATAATCAAATGCGCAACTTCAAACGTTTATGGAACGTTGAAGGTCGCCCAAGAGGTCAGGATCACCTCTCGTATGCCCAATATAAAGCAGCGAAGTGTGCGTTCCGCAAGGAACTACGACATAGCAACTTGAAATTCTTATCAAGCCAAAACGACCAAGTTGACAATGCTGCGGAAATCAACCAAGAGCACTTTTTTCGGTTATTTAACCAAAACAAATCTAGAACTAGGGCAACTAATAATAACTTCTTCGAGGTTGACAATGCTATGCTCCGTAATCCAGAAGAAATCACAACTGCGTGGGCTGAGTATTATGAACGATTATATTGCCAACTTGAGTCGGACGCATTCGATCATCATCATTACGATTATGTCAACAATTCAGTTGAAGACATTGCATCTAACATAAACACACATGGTGTCTCTACCCCACTTGATAAACATATGTTATATCCTATTTCTATCCAGGAGCTAAAGGAAATTCTCAAGTCAATGAATATGGGGAAAGCTCCTGGTCCGGACATGATATGTTACGAGCACATTGTGTATGGAGGCGAGTCGTTACATGAACGGTTAGCGTACGTCTTGAACAAAATGCTAGATCTACAACATATACCCGCTATGGCAAAATCTGGCCTGATGGTTTCCCTGTATAAGGGGGGGTGATAAGCCAAAAACTAAATTCGATAGTTACAGGGCAATAACTCTTCTACCAGTTCTGTATAAGACACTAGAAAAAATAATGTTGTCTCGCATGGAACGCAATACGCCAAATCTAATTAAAGTTCACCCCCTTCAAAACGGTTTTCAGAAAAATGTCAGTTGTCTTATGTCGTCATATGTATTGCACGAAAGCATGAACTTCACAAAAGAACAACAGTCTAAACTATTCGCCTGCTTCTTGGATGTACATAAGGCATTCGACACAGTATGGATCAACGGCTTATTGTTGAAACTACACCATCGTGGGTTCCAAGGCAAAATATGGCTCCTCCTAAGAGAGTTTTTGAGTAATATATCATGTGTAGTCAAACATACAGACATTCTGTCTAAGTCAATTGCGATAAAACAAGGCGCAAGGCAAGGGGATATTTTATCCCCTCTGTTCTATATGTTGTACATAGATGATCTGTTGTATGAACTTGAAGCTTCAAACTTTGGTTTTCGACTTTTATCCTCCAACTGCTCGTCTCCAACACAAGCTGATGATATGACATTGTTGTCCCTCTCAAGTTACGGCTTACAACGTTTATGCGATATATGCACATCATATAGTCAAAAGTGGCGGTTCATGTATAATCCAAACAAATGTAAAGTCATCGTTTTTAACGAAACTTCTCGCCAGAGTTGCAACACAAGTAGACGATGGACTGTCGCTGGTAGTACTTTGACAGAAACAGACGAAATCATTCATTTGGGCATACAAGTAAATAAGTACAGCTTTGTCAAAGAATTTGTTGAAGTCATTGTAGACAAAATCAGGTCAACGTTTTTCCTCTTAAGCAATGCTGGACTTTATGCCGGAGGGATCACTCCGTCGAGTTGCGCAACTATATACAAAACGATGGTGCTGCCAAAAGGATTATATGGATCAGAATTTCTGTGTGGCATGTCTGTGTCAGATACTACTTCGCTCGAGAAAATCCACCGATTTTGCTTGAAACGCATTCAAGGACTGCCTGTAAGGACGAGAACCGATATTGTCCTAGGTCTCATGGGCCTAGGCCCTATTTCCTCTTTTATAGATGCACGAAAACTCAGTTTGTTTGGTAGCCTTTGTCGCATATCGCCTTCCAAAGTATGCAAGGAAATTTTTGTATCAAGACTTCACATGCATCTTTCTCGTCAATATAATAATCCTCAGTCATACTTTGCTGACATTGAACGAACTCTTATTTCTCACAACTTGAACCAATATCTTGAGCAACTCGCAGTAGTCGGTACGTGTCCAATCCGCCCGGAGTGGACCCGACTAGTCAAAACGGAAGTCAACAGTAAGCGCGATATCGACTGGACGCAAAATGTTCAAAACGACCCAACACTAACATGCTTCTATCAAATCCAAAGTCACTTACAGATGTCTCTCCTTTGGCGTTGTTGTCGGCAATATCCAGAGCGGAAGAGATACTTTTTCACCGTTGCCCAACTTATAGCGACTACTGCTACCAAACACGAGGGTACTTGTGCGTTATGTCACTTGGTTTATGACGACGTGGTAACACACGTTATGATTTATTGCACTCATCATATATTGTGCTCTCATCGTAATGACATGTGGTACCAAATGATTGACACATTTGGATTACTGTTCTATCTTTGGGTGGATGAGCTTGACGATGATGAACTTGTTATGCTTCACCTTACAAAACTTCCGTCTGAATTATTTTCTTTCATTGAAGACCCTATGTTTTTCGTATCATTTATAGTTCACCACACCCACATATTATGGCTATCACACAAAATGCTGTCAAGTCTTCATTCTGAGTAATATCCAAACGTATCAACGAAAATCCACAGTGGTATATTAGGACCAATTATTAACTGATCACCACAGAAATCAAAATCCAATGTTCGGATCAAAAATGCAAAGGAAATAAGCTTTCATTCCAAATTAAGTTATATTACCACATCAGACGAAAGGCCAATTACGTTGATACAGGTAATATGTTTTTTTCGAAATTGTATCTCTGTGTATTGTAGTCTGTCGGTGTAGTCATCAGCACTCGTCCATGCGGATGTGATGTTACCGGTGTGAATTTAAAAATAGCAGTTGTGTGCGCTTTTGTATTCCTTGCACTTATGCATTGTGGTATATCAATTGTATTTGAATAGTAAACGACACAATACTAACATTTGAATAATATTCCAAAATATAACTGATTGCCGCCAGTAAATTAGCAAATGCGAGTGTAAGCATTTATTCTCTGTACCTTTCGGATTTTATCCGCATTATGTAAATATGTTCAGGTTTAAAGTTATGTTCGCGTGCATGTGTTTGTCTGTCTGCATACTATGTCCGCATCTCGGTATGTCTGATTGCATGTCTGAATTTATATCTGCCTGTGGGTAAGGCTTCTCAATATTTGACCCAACATGTATACCATGGCTTGGTGGCACTTGTGTCATTTTGTGTATATATATACTGCTATTTGTTTATTGTCATGTTGGCTAAAATGTTAGCCTATCTTGATACTGTATACATGTATAACATTTTATAAACTCTTCAGTTATGGAGGTCAATAAAGATATATATATATATCTAACTTAGTTTCAAATGGTTGTTCCATTCGAACACGCGTCCTTTCCCACAACAGTTTAAACAATAAGTAAATCGCGATGTCTGCTCAAACAATAACGTCGCTCAGGAAATTGACCATATTTGTTTAAATTATTATCTCAACATGTCGCTCCAATAAATATGACACCGTTTGTACTTGTATTATCTGTTGTCTGCTTATTATTTCGCAAAAACCTCTCCAGATGAATAATAAACCATTACAATGTATATTTTATGGTTAATCTGAGTCAAGGGAGTATAAAAGGCGGTATGGCATCTGAATTCATAGTCGGTTGTCTTATATCCCGATCCGATTGCGGCGACCAAAATATGTCGATAAATATATATAAAATGTTTCAGCTACAAAGTTGCATTCAAGTCAAATAATTTAGAAAAAATGGTTTACACTGTTCTTCAACATGGAACAAAAAAGAACAAAGAGCGTTCCAGTATATTCCTAGTATGGTAAATGTAAAATGAGTCTGTCCCACTTCTAGTGAAACAGATGGGAATATCTTGACGTTGGTATGTTTTTGTAATAGTATTCATATCTTGTATATAGGTATTTCGATGTATTTATTGACTAGTGTGCCTAATACCAAATGGTATACATGTACATGTACATAATATATGAGTTTCAAATGAAAATGAGTTCCAAATTCGTTTAATATATTTCGTTCTCAGTATAGCCATGATAGTTTACATGTAGATGTTTCTATACATGTAGATACATCTATTTAAGAAGCCCGGTTCAAATTGACAATAAAGCCAATATTTGAATGTTAATGTCGACTTTCAAATATGGTATATGAAGAGCGTTTCTGTTTATTGCCCATTAGAGGTTTATATTATATATTGTCCGTCCGATTTGACGCCAAAATCAGTCAATTTTCCTAAATAAAATTTCCACCAGCTTACCAGAAAAATAAATAAACCTATTTCGATACCGGAATTTTTTTTTCAAAAGATAATATGTGTATTTTGGAGCGCAAACCGCCATGTTGCTTTAATAAAATAACTTACCTGCTGTATGTTTGTTCTCTGAAGCAAAAGTGTGTCAGCATTCACCTCGATCACATGTATCTATTTTTGGTTTCCGATTTGAACGCGTTTTTCATGATAGCTAAGGAATAATGCGAATCGAAACCCTGAACCATGTCACCAATCGGATGCCAGCATTAAACATGGCCTCCAGTCCACGAATATATTCCCGATTATTAATATTAATTCTTAATCCCATAAGTCAGGCCAATTAATTAGTGAATGTTGTTACACGCATCAAGATCCACGATAGCTTCACTCATTAAGCTATCCAAGTAGCAATCCTAGAGTGTGAGGGTTAAAGCCACATGGCGGTTAGGGCTCCGACATTTGTATTATCCATCTGTATGTTTATCCAAATTTTGGAAATAAAACTTTTGTGGTTATTTTTGGTATTTGTCGGCACTTAATTCTCTATAAAAGCCTGTACCGTATATTGATCATCAAAAAGCATGATTTGGAAAAGTAAACACGGAAGTGAGAAAAAACTCAGTCCGGAAGTGAAACGTCTGCTAAAATCCATCAATGTTGCGCGCGCATCACAATTCATTTCGCAATAGAGTTAATTCGTGACGTCACTGAGTCCAATATGAAAAGTCATATTGTACAGTCGGGAGTCCAATATGACTTTCGGGAGTCCAATATGACTTTTTCCAGGACTATCACGTGGCGGCTTTTGCCCAATCGGAAATGGTGTTAGTTAAGGGATGGATAATAATATAATATACAGATGATACAAATATGCAAGAATAGAAGAGATAATGTATGGAAATGAGGATCAGACATACATGTATTACACGAGAGTATAAACTACACAAAAGAGCAGAGTTGCAAACTGTTTGCCTGTTTTCTAGACGTACACAAAGCCTTTGATACAGTCTGGAGGCATGTCCGTAAAATTTATCTTATCTGATTTTAGACTTTGTTTAGTGCATAAATATAATGAGATATTAGTCTATCGGGAGACCCATTGACTGGAATAGTCAGGACCCCACCATCTATTCTACGCTACGTTTACAAACTACAAATACGTACCATTCTCTGTAAGGTATTTCCTTTGCAAGGTATGTTCAAATTCGGACTACGTAAATTAAGTACTGGTCACAATTAATTTGAAATACCTCTTTATGGGTTCGACAAGTATACCACGTGACTTCATATGCGCTCGGATTATCAGGACGAGAAATTGATTTAATTCCGACCAACAAAGGTCCCCATCCAATATGTCACAAGCTTAGTCGAGAGTGGAGGTCTTTTCCCGCCAGAGAGTGTGAAGCTACACCCCGGTATTAATCTTTACATCCGGGTCCTTTGATAAGCCGCGAAGTGACCTATGCCCACAGTCGTTAATACAATACGGATTATCATACACACGGAGTTGTCAAATTTTATGAATATGTCTTAAGTTAAGCTTCGAATATATGTTATCACTTTCCACATTGCTAGGTGAGGACTTCTCACTCGGTAATTGTTGACAACTCATAGATTAATAAAAGTGGCATATCTAACTTAGTTTCAAATGGTTGCATCCAATCGAACACGCGTCCTTTCCCACAACAGTTTAAACAATAGAGAGATCGACTTTCAAATATGGTATATGAAGAGCGTTTCTGTTTATTGTCCATTAGAGGTTTATATTATATATTGTCCGTCCGAAGTGACGCCAAAATCAGTCAATTTTCCTATATAAAATTTCCATCAGCTTACCAGAAAAATAAATAAACCTATTTCGATACCGGAAAAAAAAATTCAAAAGATAATATGTGTATTTTGGAGCGCAAACCGCCATGTTGTTTTAATAAAATAACTTACCTGCTGTATGTTTGTTCTCTGAAGCAAAAGTGTGTCAGCATTCACCTCGATCACATGTATCTATTTTTGGTTTCCGATTTGAACGCGTTTTTCATGATAGCTAAGGAATAATGCGAATCGAAACCATGAACCCAGTCACCAATCGGATGCCAGCATTAAACATGGCCTCCAGTCCACGAAGATATTCCCGATTATTAATTCTTAATCCCATAAGTCAGGCAAATTAATTAGTGAATGTTGTTACACGCATCAAGATCCACGATAGCTTCACTCATTAAGCTATCCAAGTAGCAATCCTAGTGTGTGAGGGTTAAAGCCACATGGCGGTTAGCGCTCCGACATCCACCGAATAATAATCGATTTAGAATTTTTCCCGGTATCGCAATAGGTCGACATATAACTGAACTATACCTACGGGCAATGTCACACAAAGATGGAATTAAGTCATAAAATACAACTTTAGACACATGCGTTTGGGTCCCAAACAAACAACCGCCATGTGCACGGCATGGAAAATAAAAGATTGTTCCGTCTTGGTTTATTCCTGATATGGTAGACATAAAGAGCGTTTGTTTCACTTCTGAAATGACTGTGTCCATGGCAAATATATTTTCAGAGCATATTAAGCCAATGTGTAGGAACTGTTACATCGGAAATCGTTCTATCGCCGGTTTGTGATGGTTCTTGACTGATTTGTGACGGTTCCTGGTGATCGAAATTATACATTTTCACGACTTTTTGACAGTTAAATCGCAATTTTGAGGCAATACACTAATAATGGCGGCAAGTTTGAAAACAACGATGATAATAGGTTTGGAGAAAACGAGAAAATTGTGCTTTCGATGTTTTAGAAAAGTTAATTTTTAAAATCAGCTTCCATATAATGAATTGGTTGGTGCGACTAAACCACACACGCACGGACGGAGTACTCAGCGGTACGAGGGCGATATGGAGGTCCGGTCTGCAAGTCATATTATTTGCAGACACACTATTGCAATTCTGGCAAGTTTTATGTCAATAGCGGAACTTATGTGTGACTGCGGCCCCAGCCGATCGTGTGTGGGTTTTCATGAGACGACTCACGCTTCTGACTATTAAAATGACCACATAGATGTCTTAGTTGCGGTCTGATGGTGAACCGTCCGACCTGACACCACATTACTAAAAATGTCTTTAAAATTCTTCCAGATTACAAAGAAAAGGACAATTTACATGTACATGTATCACATTTAAAACAGCTATTTGAAATCATTATTGAAATTATTTAGAATTGGTGGGGTGGTGAGACTATACAAACTATACTTCAAATAATATACAATGATATACTGTATGTATACACTTGTAAATATGTTATACCTATTGTGTTGACAACCCAAATTATTATGTATCAGTGTTATAACGGCAATTGGGAGAGGGGGTTATGTATAAGTGGATCGCACTTGTCCTCAAATCACAATGCCAATCTGTATTGTTATATACTTATTGGTAATAAATATGTTTAAACCAACTACCAGTGGATTCTATAAGGCATGCGATTACGTTTCCCGTAACTATGAGTAGTTTGCTCGCGTACGGAAATAGTCACAGATAAATAAGACTCGCCGACGTCTGTTTTGTTTTGTAACGGCAGGCCACATACCACCATCATAGCAATTCAGCAGGACCCATCAAGATAACAGCAGACTAACATAATTTGAGTTGGGGTGGTACTTCTTTAGCATACTTTGAGACAACACAACTCTCCGTGATTTAGAATAATTTATTATAATCATGTAAACTATGTACAATGCAGCACAAGGTGGTTACAATAAATATGCACAGTAACTTAGCAACGGGTTATACACGAACAAGATACAGTTATAACAAAATAATAACGTAACAATATCACAGATAAACTTCATAACAAAGATCTAACATCAATCAACAGCCATTGAACGCATTCTTGGACAGCTAGAGCTAGGGTTAGTTGGCTAGAACCGCAATGGTCTCTTCTTTTGTCCGTAAGCCCACGACTTAGATTTGGCCCTGAAGTGACGTAGGTCGGATGAAAAATCTTCGTGTAGCATCGGACGATAGGACTGTGGTGTGCAGAAAACCTGAAATAAAAAAATAGAGTTTTACATGACGTACATCGTTGTTAAACTTATCCATAGAGACCAACGAAAATGCCAGATAGGTATTCCTTTATGTGGTCCCCATAGCTAACACAGCAGCAACATGATGGCACGCAGGTGAGAAAACAAAACTAGCTAGACGTTGAATTATATGTATATCATGTTGTTCGATGCGTCATTATAGTTTTCGATGCATATCTACTTTCATTACCGTTACCATAATGACATACGAAAGTTTAGTAAGGGTGCATTTACATTGCTATAGAAATGTACACTGATCTACACGCAGACTAGTGTAAACGGGTTGATATAGAAGTGCACACAGAAATAAAACGGTATTAGTTCGTGTGAGCAAAAATCGTGTCCGCTATACGTCACGGTCAACACTGAAGCATTGCGACATGCAAATCAGTTTTGATTAATTGTTACTCGGGCTTGGCGAATGTTTTCGTTGTCATTTCAACCCGTGTATTTCGAATATTGAACAGGGACGTGGCAACTTGTTCAACGGTTGGAAATTTCATACCTGACACAACATTAGTTGTAATTTCCAAACCAACAATAGATTGAAAATGATCTTGCAGTTTGATTTTCAAACATTTTATTTGGGGGGGGAGGGGTATTGTTTTCGGACCAATATTTGCATAATTTCCTACTTTCTATCAAAATTTTGGGCTGGAATGGCCATCAGCTGGAAATTTTCCAACCTTATCATAGGGGCGGGTGTCATGTTGGAAATGTCCAACACTTGGAAAGATTGTGTCCTGGTCCCTCTCCGTGGCCAGTCATCATCATCATCATATTTATTGTCTAACAGCTATATATAAAAACTGCATGTAATTTAAGAAAACAATATTGTACTACATTGGTCAACATTGTCATTGGAATTGTCATCAGTTGGAAATTTTAATACATTTGGTCACATAACGGGTGTTGTAGGATAACTGCATGATTTTCATTCTGTCTTCGAACCATTATCAAGTGGTATAAGGATACACTTTAAATACATGCGGCACATACCAAATCGCTGTTATATGTTGATAGTTGATAGATTTTTATGTCTGGCCTAAACTGACACGACTCGCAGTGAATTGTCAATTACCAGAGTACTGATCAGCGAGCGTTCAATATTAGTAATCATGTTGTGATCACAGTAATGCGCGACACGTGACTTCATACAGATCTGTATACATTTCTACAGCAGTGTAAACACAGCCTAATGTGTACATGTAATATGAAAACCAACCAACATGAATTGTGGATAATTATAAGATAAACGCACCTTTTTAGTTTCGAAAAACTCTTTGTAGCCACCACGAAGGATATAAATTTCTGGGTAGAACAAATTCGGGTAGTTCTCAGCGTTCACTTCACGGTCCTTCTGTCGCAAATATCTCAACCTATAAGACATATAAATAGATACGTATAATCACAAGCTACGGTTTATGTCAATATGGTGTATCTGAGCCCTTTCTGTAAAAGCTTCATTGGTATAGAATAATGCTTTTGGGGCAGAAAAAAAAGTCAACCATAGCTTGTACCAAAACGAACGTGGGCCTATAATGTTGCTGTTCTTGTTGTGGGAATCCATTCGGAGAGCTTCCAGGCACACTTTGCACAATTAACTTTGTTTACAAGAAAATAGAAGTTTCTGGTATCAGAATTGGACATTTTTCCATTGATTTTTTTTAACAAACTGAAACCATAAAAAATTATAAAATGATTTTTGAAACATTTGGCATGGTAGCTAGAATGTTTATTCGTGTCATATATATATATACGTTTATAGACCCACATGCAACATGTATATTTTTTATGGGCGAGTATGAAGTTTTGTAACCATATGGATACTCAATTAGATAAATTACACTTACATTTTAGGCCCTCGTTCCGAAGAGAACTCGCAGTGGAAAACAATGATGGTTGGGCGGTTGAGTGGAGTCTCCGCAAGGAAGCGTCTCTGGATCATCTCCTGTCTATGTAGGTTCTCGGCACCCTGTAATACATGTAACAAAACCGTGAGAGTGTATAAAGCAAATTCACTGTAATTAGTCCAGATTAATGTATTGTCATGTGTACATGTAAGGGAGTAAAATTTATGTCTGTATATAATTCCCATGTGTATAAGAAATGCTCTCCTATATGGAGGTTAATAAAGAATATATATAAGCACATTTTTCACTGTTGACACATATATCGCAACGTTCTAACAACACTGTTGTTATGCCACACTCCGAGATAAAAATAAATTAAGGGGGGGGGAACTATTTTCTGTGACTGTACTTTGTTTTGTCTGCTGTTTTCCACCCAAAATTGTATAGCGATGAATAAATTTGCATACACATAAAAACGACAAGGAAGTAAGCCACCCTTTTACAATATTTATTTTTTGTAGTATTGCAGCATATATTTACCTGGATATGTCCACCTTCATATTCATAAGGATATCGGCAGTCGACAATCACGAAGTCGTTAATGTTATTGCTGTATCTACCGGCAATCAAGTCTTCCAACTGGAAATAAAACATACATTTGGTTTAGTGATGAGTTACATATAAAATATATGGTAAGTGCAATAGAAAACAACATCAACACATGTCGGTATAGATGGAATTTTAAATTATATTTCTCTTTAAAAAAAATATACGTCTCTTCTGGATAGATTTCGACCAGTGTCTGTTAAAGAATGTACTGTCTTTCTCTTGGTTTTTTTCATGTTTTAATGAACGATGACCAAGGAAGATGTCAATATACATATACAAATATATCAACAGTCACATGTAATTATACACCGCACTGCAATATAGTAACGTGAGCGAAGAGTTAATGATGTCCATTTATAACTGTGGTCTATTTATCTAGAGAAAACAATGTGGACAATAATAGCTTATCGCTATTAAAATTACATTGTTTGACAACTCACCGTTTCTGAAGAAATATACTTTAGGTCCTTGTGTCGCCCGGTGGTGATGGGCAGGGTGTGGCCCAAGCTACCGTCACCAATGAGATTCTTATCTGTGGCCATGGAATGTACAGCGTCTTTGATTCTTTGGCCATCGATGTTGGCAGGTTTCTCCGATAGGTGGCGTTTTGTTTGTGGTTCGATGACGTCACATATCTGGGGGGTCTGACGCTTCATGTCGTTGTCGGATTTAGAACGCCCAAAGAGACAACGTGACGTTCTGGGACGGATGGAGAACTGGAAGAAAAGTAATTTCCGATTAAATACTGCAGTCACACGATTGTTCCCATCAGGGTATGGCGATAGGGGTGGGTATATTTGTCACATCCCCTAAACTTTGGCGAAATTTATAAAAAATTATTTAGATCAAATTATACTTCCTACTTGAGTTCAACCATTTAGACTGCAATGGTAATCAGTGATGTGGGCTTCAGGTTGGAAACTGGCAATAGTTGGAAGTCTTTTATCTATAATGCATAGCAATCAGAATAAATTCGTATATGCGAGGAACATTATCTGATGGTGACAGCTTTAGAAGACTATAGATTATCTTCGCAAATATGCACACAAACATTATATAGCTGCACTTTCATATTATAAATGTACACTTACCTCGGATTTTGTTGGTGTTTCTGATGGAAGAAAGCATTGAAAGCTACCATCATGGGCAAGCGTGTTGGGAGACTGAAATAAAACGATGTCCGGTGATTATTTCACTTGGCTTATATATATAGAGTATTGTGGGATATACTAATTATACTTCGGATTTCCACAAATTGGCTACAAATAATAACTAAATGATACTCGTCAGTTGTCGTCCCATAAATATTCGCCACATTTTATTATAATTTCACCCATACAGAGCCCCAGACAAACATGAGCAGACGACACTCTTCTATATGCTTCTATATATGTGTGGGGCTCCCTGCAGGGTAATGGATGTTTTTTATTTTATGTCCTAAAAATTGTAAGAAACATTTATTCAAAACAAATGATAAACAATTGTTAGGCCAATGCATTTTCGTATATATGGTCGACTCGCATTTATAAGAGAATGCATTGGCACAGGGTAAAAAAAAAATCCAGACTTACGACTGGATTTGATATGGCGGGTCATATTTTATTGCCATTTCTTCAATATACTGCATTGTATTGTAAGTTTTTTATTTGGTTTGAGAGTTATAAAAGGTGCACAACGATTAGAAGGAAAATTTGGAATAACCGTTTTGAGATAGAAATCTAACTATAGAACAGGGACTAAAATGAGGAAGATTGTAAACATGTCACTGGGTAATGCGCAATAATACACAACTAGTGTAAAAAACAACGCTCACCTCAACGTCTATGCCGCTGTCTCGAGATGATTCGTCCACCTGAAGCTTGAATCCCCCTGGACTAAGAAGCTGTATGATGTCCATATCGCTATCTTCGTCGAAGTTTATGTTTGGACTCTGGAAAAGAAACACATTTATTGAGTAATGGATAGTAATTATATTAAAGGAACACCCAAGTTCCCATGGATTTCACATCGCTGTTATTTTTTTTAACATAAATATTAATGTTACAAGTTGAACACACAACTAAGGGATACACGAACCACGACAGTGATTACAAAACAATACCAGTTTGGTTGCCAAATAATTTGTTGTCACTTTAAAGATAATTAAAGAACACAAATTTCTCTCAGAGGCATTTCGCAGTTCAGACAATAATGTTGTAGGTAAATATCCATGTGCTTAGTTAAATGTACATGTAGCTATAGTGTGTCCGCAATCTGATAAGTTTACTGTAAAAAAAGTATGCCCTTTACAAAGTCGCGTTTTGCAAAACATGGTGGTATATTTTTCTCAGATACGTACGAAAAGCGGATGTTGGATATAGGACACTCCGGTAGCTGAATGACGAAATCGAACTAACGAGTAGATGGAAATGATAAAATATACAGACAGCTACATTTATATAGTTTGTCCATGCAATGTTGTTCTATGTCGTGTACAAGTGGTGTGAAAAACACTCTGTAAGACAAACATACAATAATAGATGGTAACACATCAACATGGTGTGACAGAACGTTGCTCATGGATGCGCCTTCCTATCACAACTCGACGCGTCAAAATTGCACCCAGTAGGTGATGCGCATGACAATGTGTTATATGTCCTGTCCTGAGTTGTCGTTTCACATGTTTTGAAGTGCGATAACAGTTTATGAGTGAAATTCAACCAACAAACTGTGAACACTGAACTTGTTGAATTTACTTAACAATTTTGATCGAGAAGTACGTATTGTACACAATATCGCCAGCAGCGAAGGGTATACATGTTGCCCATGGCAAAAGTAAGCTTTCAACATAAGAAAGAAAAACAGTAGCTAATTCCTACTTGAAGGCACTTGACGGACCAAAGTATGCTCGAATTTGTTACATCGCGGTCCTGTTCCAGTGATAAATATTTGGGCTGAGATCAATTATGGGTTCACAACCAAGTTAAACCTGATCACCAACACTGTGGCCTAAATCCAGTTGATTTCTCCCTGCTTGAGTGAACCACCCCGTCAGACAATGATGTATATCACCATGTATTAACTGTCTCTAGCGTGAGACAAAATCTAAACCGTTCGGTATAAAATACAGAACGATCCCCTCCTTATTGTCAACTAATTTGGAACGTGCGTCACTACCCTAATTGGTTCGAGTAACAAATTCATTCCTCCTCATAAATGTACAGAGTACAACTTTAAGTTGGACGAGTAAGGAGTCAACGGTGTGTAGAAGGAGCGATAACTCTATTGACTGCATAACAAAATATTTTAAAGGGACCTGACACATTCGCAGTTGTTCATGAGGTGCAAACAAACATAGAAGTCTATCGGCACTGAACTGTAGAGTATGTAGAGTTATCTGATAAATTGCTGATGTCTGGTGTTACATGTATACTTGGAAATACTTATTTCACAGACTTTTATAAACATTATTTTATTTCGTTTGAACCCACGTCGAATAGCCTGGTGTCCCTTTAACTAAACTTACTATATATGGTGATACCTCGCTCATCGATAAATTAAGTCAATTGCACGCAATGCCCCTTTTCGACCAGAAACATACCGTATATATACACCAGTGGGAGTGACCCCTACCAAATTCCTTTTTCACCCGGGGTAAATATTTCATTGTGAAATCTGAATTATAGAAATTTTACGTGTGTGATTATATATTGATGAATTTACTCAAAAAATGTGGTCTCTCTCTCCTTGTCCTTTATAAGGCAGCATATATGTAATATAAAACGATTGAGTCGGAAAAATAAGTTATCTGAAGTTTTCCCATTATACCAGAAATTGTATTGATATTATGATTATACCAGCAAAATGTGTTGACCATATCTAATAATAAAGTGGATCAATCTGCTTGTTATTGAAATTATCAATAATAACCCTGTCGTGTTGAAATGAAAATTGGTCATCTACAAATCTTTTGTTAATTACTTGTAAGTCGAAGTTATATACTAACACTTAAAGGAGAGAGAATCCACTTTCGTTTTGTAACCTCGTAACAATTATGTATATATTATCTATTTCAATGTATACCCCGCCTATTATATTATGTATTATATTCTCAAACACTGTTTTTACAGTTTAATGGGAAATAAACATATTGAAATTGAAATATTGGGCTGCAATATTGGGCTGCAATATTTGTGACCGTGTTATTTCTTCATTATAATATTTGAGGGTATGATGGTATGTTATGCAATTAAAGATATAACTCATAAAATCATTTCTTGGTACCGAAAGGGACAAAAAATAATATTTTCAACCATTCAAATGTATTAAAATTCATTGTTTTTATCACCTCTTCGTAATTTCTCAGATTATATATATAATTATGTTGATATGTGAAATTCAAGATTTTTCACCTGGTAGATCCAGAGAAAATCTTTGTTGAAACTCTCTTGCCATTTTGGCTATATTTATGCAAAATGTGCGTCTCCCCTCAAAGGCACATGGCGATTTGCGCTCCAAAATACACATGATAATATTTGCGTTTGAATTTTTCCTGGTATCGAAATAGGTCGATTAATACTCCAACTACCTTTATATGAGCAGTATATGTCAGAAAGACCCCGCGGTATAATAACAACCTTTGAACACAATGTTTGGATCCCTAGCAAAATACAACAACAGTCATTTGAACGACATGGGACAGAAAAAAAGTGTTCCGTGTTAGTCTATTCCTGATATGGTAGAAATAAAGCGGGTTGTTTCACTTCTGTGCGAAACAACTGGAAATTGACTGCGACCGCGGCAAGTATTTCCAGAACACAAGAAGCGGCTTTATGAATATTTCATGTATCTGTATACCTAGCTTATACTTCCTTCCAAATTACGTAGACAAAATTTGAAGTTCGAATGAGGCATGTCCGTAAAATTTATCTTATCTGATCTTCGACTTTGTTTAGTGCATAAATATAATGAGATATTAGTCTATCGGGAGACCCATTGACTGGAATAGTCAGGACCCCACCATCTATTCTACGCTATGTTTACAAACTACAAATACGTACCATTCTCTGTAAAGTATTTCCTTTGCAAGGTATGTTCAAATTCGGACTACGTAAATTAAGTACTGGTCACAATTAATTTGAAATACCTCTTTATGGGTTCGACAAGTATACCACGTGACTTCATATGCGCTCGGATTATCAGGACGAGAAATTGATTTAATTCCGACCAACAAAGGTCCCCATCCAATATGTCACAAGCTTAGTCGAGAGTGGAGGTCTTTTCCCGCCAGAGAGTGTGAAGCTACACCCCGGTATTAATCTTTACATCCGGGTCCTTTGATAAGCCGCGAAGTGACCTATGCCCACAGTCGTTAATACAATACGGATTATCATACACACGGAGTTGTCAAATTTTATGAATATGTCTTAAGTTAAGCTTCGAATATATGTTGTCACTTTCCACATTGCTAGGTGAGGACTTCTCACTCGGTAATTGTTGACAACTCATAGATTAATAAAAGTGGCATATCTAACTTAGTTTCAAATGGTTGCATCCAATCGAACACGCGTCCTTTCCCACAACAGTTTAAGCAATAAGTAAATCGCAGTCAGAGCGATGTCTCCTCAAACAATAACGTCGCTCAGGAAATTGACCATATTTGTTTAAATTATTATCTGAACATGTCGCTCCAATAAATATGACACCGTTTGTACTTGTATTATCTGTTGTCTGCTTATTATTTCGCAAAAACCTCTCCAGATGAATAATAAACCATTACAATGTATATTTTATGGTTAATCTGAGTCCAGGGAGTATAAAAGGCGGTATGGCATGTGAATTCATAGTCGGTTGTCTTATATCCCGATCCGATTGCGGCGACCAAAATATGTCGATAAATATATATAAAATGTTTCAGCTACAAAGTTGCATTCAAGTCAAATAATTTCGAAAAAATCGTTTACACTGTTCTTCAACATGGAACAAAAAATAAAAAAGAGCGTTCCAGTATATTCCTAGTATGGTAAATGTAAAATGAGTCTGTCCCACTTCTAGTGAAACAGATGGGAATATCTTGACGTTGGTATGTTTTTGTAATAGTATTCATAGCTTGTATATAGGTATTTCGATGTATTTATTGACTAGTGTGCCTAATACCAAATCGTATACATGTACATGTACATAATATATGAGTTTCAAATGAAAATGAGTTCCAAATTCGTTTAATATATTTCGTTCTCAGTATAGCCATGATAGTTTACATGTAGATGTTTCTATACATTTAGATACATCTATTTAAGAAGCCCGGTTCAAATTGACAATAAAGCCAATATTTGAATGTTAATGTCGACTTTCAAATATGGTATATGAAGAGCGTTTCTGTTTATTGTCCTTAGAGGTTTATATTATATATTGTCCGTCCGATTTGACGCCAAAATCAGTCAATTTTCCTAAATAAAATTTCCATCAGCTTACCAGAAAAATAAATAAACATATTTCGATACCGGAAAAAAAAATTCAAAAGATAATATGTGTATTTTGGAGCGCAAACCGCCATGTTGCTTTAATAAAATAACTTACCTGCTGTATGTTTGTTCTCTGAAGCAAAAGTGTGTCAGCATTCACCTCGATCACATGTATCTATTTTTGGTTTCCGATTTGAACGCGTTTTTCATGATAGCTAAGGAATAATGCGAATCGAAACCCTGAACCCATGCAGTCACCAATCGGATGCCAGCATTAAACATGGCCTCCGGTCCACGAAGATATTCCCGATTATTAATATTAATTCTTAATCCCATAAGTCAGGCAAATTAATTAGTGAATGTTGTTACACGGATCAAGATCCACGATAGCTTCACTCATTAAGCTATCCAAGTAGCAATCCTAGAGTGTGAGGGTTAAAGCCACATGGCGGTTAGCGCTCCGACATCCACCGAATAATAATCGATTTAGAATTTTTCCCGGTATCGCAATAGGTCGACATATAACTGAACTATACCTACGGGCAATGTCACACAAAGATGGAATTAAGTCATAAAATACAACTTTAAACACATGTGTTTGGGTTCCAAACAAACAACCGCCATGTGCACGGCATGGAACATTGTTTTTATATGCACCAGGTCTCTTTGATCGCCGTTATAGTAAAGATGATATCACATGCGGTCTTGCTTTCCGCTCGATTCGTTATGCTAATAAATGCACCACAGTTCCTGACATTTTCTTGGATAATACCGCCCACATACTGACACTAACCCTGCGAGAGGATAACAAAAACGCATACCTTCATGCCATAAAGACATTATCCTTTAGTCCATTCGACTGTTTTCAGGGAGGCTAGCATAGTATTGTTCAGACAAAATTGTACGTCTGGTCAAGTTGAATGAGAATGGCTTTGAAACGGATGTGGAAATACAATCTTACCACACCAAACAAAAACCGACACGCATTACATTCTATATCTTAACCATGCACCAGGTATAGGGGTGGTGTATACCGTGGCCCATTTCATTCCCACTATCATGGCGCATGTCCACAAACTAGCACCGCGAGTATTGTTCTTGTCTGATGGGAGATATTCGACGAGACAACTGGTGGATGTCACACAGTTTGCTTCGGATCATGGCCAAGAAGTGTGGGTAGTCGGTACATTATGGTGTTCTCCTTAGCAGATAGACATCTGTACAAGGGAATGAGACAGCTAGCAACCGTCGAAACACTGTCAAAGTTGTCCACTGAGTTTGAGTTCGCTGATTTTGTGAGTTAACGAACCATCTATTGAGAAGTGACTAGCTAACTGGTTCGCCAGGTGTACATGTCATTATCCCCATGGGGTATGATACACATACATAGAGATGACCTTCTGTAAGTTTGTATACTCATCGACCATATACCTTCCTAGTTCAAGATGACGCACAAATTCCATATTTAGCAAATATTTAAAATAGTAAGCTAGACACCGAAAATGAGCTGTTTGAATCGTTATTATTAGAGGGACCCTTCTCCCAGGAAGTGGTGAATACTTTGTCGGTGTGAGCGACCTAGATTTATCAGACAAAGAAATGGAAGCTGGTCCAGATAATTATGGACGTGACAAATCAGAATCTGTTTTCAGGTAAGTGTTCTGATATGACTATTCGGCGCACCTAAGGTTACGGCCATTATCGGCTGAGTGGAGAATGGATTTCGAAATGCCACATTAATTGTGGTTTTCATCTTTCCAGAAGGATACGAGCTATGTCACGTGTTTTGGTACGTTTAAGTTGAACTAATAGATGGTTTATGTACAGTTTCGTCCATACATACCGATAAAAAGTTGAAATTAGTATCGACTTTTTTTCAATTTCTGGCCGCCAGTTTGGCCGCCATCTTGACTGAGTATCAATTGCCAAACCTTAATGAATACTTCATATCAATATTCTACATCAACATGCAATGGTGGGTAGAAATCGCGAAACAATAGTGCCCATCGTAAGAAAGTAACGGAATGTAGGCGTGTTTTCAAATTTCGGTCGCCATTTTGGCCGCCATCTTCGATTTGGAAAACCATTTCTTGCATGAGATATAATTTAATTACTTCACCTCAGTATTTCCAACTCAACTGTAAGCATGGGTGGAGTTGTCTCGACAATAATGCCCAACGATGTGAATATGAGGAAATTTCAGTGATTTTTCAAAATCTGTCCGCCATTGTGACCGCCATTTTGGATTTGGTGGACTTTAATTTGGATATGGTACAAGGAAAGTTCTTCGCCTAAGTGTTCCCAACTCACAATAGTAAGTATGTGTGGATTTATCATGACAATAATACTCACTGATGTTAAAATCAGCGATTTTCGGCGATTTTTTATTTCTGGTGGCCATTTTGTCCGCCATCTTGGATTAGGGTGAATATTTATCAACTCAGGTATAAGAGGAATCCTAGCTCGAATATCTCCTGCACATATATATGCATGGGTGTTGTTATGATAGCAAAAACATTCATTGATTCGAAACATTACATCACGTTATTAGCGTTGATTCGGCTTTGACCTATTATACCGGAATTTGGGAAAACGTGATATCGGACAAAATTATCCCACAATGAATGTATATTATGGTCCCCATGTGTTCCCCAATGACTCTTCTATACGATAAATGTATAAAATCATGCCAAAATGCCAATATTTTCCCACAGACACAAACGAATCATGGTGGTGAAATGTCAGAAAAATAGAATATTTTCACATTTCGGCGGCCATCTTGGTCGCCATATTGGATTCTGGTGTCGGATTTTTGGCTAATGTGTAAGGGTTGTAAAAACAATGGCCGCCATGATGGACGCCATCTTGTCTGGAGTCTCTGCGGCCACTTTTTGTTCTTGTTAACAACCGAAAAAATTAGAGGAGACATTAAGAATTTTTTTTAGTGGGGTGAAGTTGAGTCCTGGGGTGGGGGGGGGGGGGGGTGCAGAGGTCGACCAATATCTCCTGGACTAGAGCGTGTGTCTGGTAAGTCGTGTCGATAAAAACAAGTTAGATTAAATAATGCCAATATATATATATATATTCTTTATTTCCTCCATTCATGGAGATATTTAGAGAATGCATACAATTAATATAAATTATAAGAACATAAACAGGTAACAAAAGTCAACATATTTACAGTCATCATCTAAGTGGTGAACATGCGAATTACATACATGATTTCCATTTAGAACAACCATACACATAGAAGCATTCATACTAACAGACACACATCTATAACATTGGAGAATTACATGCATGACTTCCATTTATAACAAACAAACTCCCAGAAGCATTCATACCAACAGACACACACAAAACATTGGCGAATTACATCCATGAAGTAATCATACTAACAGACACACATTCGTTATATTTATAGACAGAGACAGACGACCAGAATGGCAATGTAGCGTTATCGTGTAATGGAATGAACATATGGTCAAATATCTAACTGGCTCTCCACGACAGGCTAAATGTGATGTGTTATTATACGGTTATATATATCTTTATATATAAAGAACTAGGACCAGAGAAATAGCATACTCCGAGACGACCAAGCCGGAGTTGGACCCAAATCTGTGATCTCTCTCTGGAAGACCCACAAACGCTAATGCCTTTGTGCAGTTTTTCCGACTCGGAGCCGACCATTTCCCCAGCACCACTCAAGTATATATATTTACTCATTTGTCGTGTCTTCGGATTCTATGGATTATATGAGTTATGTATAGTATTGTCGTGTGTGTTTGTGTGGTGGGGGGGGGGGGGGGGGCACATACGCCCGATACGGACACATTGTAATATGAATACGATCATATACATGTAGTATACGATTGTTATGCGTAAGCCATTTACGTTCACATAGAGCGTAATTCAGATTAAAATAACGCCGATATGGGCGTATTTGTTTTTTTTTTAAATACGTTCAATATGAACCTATTTTTAGGAGAACAGTCTGGATTTCTCAGAGGTAATTCGAAGCAGCATAGAAAAAGAAAAAATGAAACAGTCAGGTCGGTCAGATGAGATTACTATTACATTGAGTAATTGAGTCATTTTAACAGCACGCACCATTGTTGACATTCATAACTAGGGTAACAAAACCCAGAAATGATCAGTCAGTCGGCATTCTACATTGGTAGCGGAACTACTCAGTGCCAATTGATTTTTTTTCTGTGCATGTGCCGCTCTTCAGTGCCTGTTCAAACCTTTCAATTTACATCGTGCATCAGTATTCGAGAAAATTATAGAAATATGGTAAACATCTTTATATCATCATTGCAAAGGAATAATAGTATATGCAAAATAAGACTTCGGTGAGAAAACCGTGCTTTCGATGTTTTAGAAAAGTGCATTTTACAGCAAGCAAGCTGTGTATAGTTTTTAGTTTAAGAGAAGATTCCGAGCTTCAAGAAATAACCCCCAGTATGCAATACACTAATAATGGCGGCAAGTTTGAAAACAACGATGATCATAGGTTTGGAGAAAACGAGAAAATTGTGTTTTCGATGTTTTAGAAAAGTGAATTTAAAAAATCAGCTCCCATATAATGAATTGGTGGGTGTGACTAACCCACACACGCACGGACGTAGTTCTTAGCGGTACGAGGGCGACATGGAGGTCCGGTCTGCAAGTCATATTATTTGCAGACACACTATTACAATTCTGGCAAGTTTTCTGTCAATAGCGGAACTTATGTGTGACTGCGGCCCCAGACGATCGTGTGTGGGTTTTCATGAGACGACTCACTGTTCTGGCTATTAAAATGACCACATAGACGTCTTAGTTGCGGTCTGATGGTGAACCGTCCGACCTGACACCAAATTAGTAAAAATGTCTTTAAAATTCTTCCAGATTACAAAGCAAAGGACAATTTAAACGGACAATTCGAACTTCCAAGTTACGTCTCCGTCATTTGGAAGGAAGAAGATAGGTTGGCAAATACACACAATATTGAAACAACCGCTTCATATGCTTGGAAAAAACCCAACCTTTCCAGATAAACAGAGATGAACAAGTCTAGAATGGACTTGTTCGGTTTTTGCACGCTAATGGACACGATAGGCTTATTAGCGTGCAAAAACCGAACAAAACTATTTAACACCCCATTGAAAGATTTTTTGTTTGGGACCCAAATAAAATAACGGTGTTTTTTGGTTTGTAACGGCAGGCCACATACCACCATCATAGCAATTCAGCAGGACCCATCAAGATAACAGCAGACTAACATAATTTGAGCTGGGGTGGTACTACTTTAGCATACTTTCAGACAACACAACTCTCTGTGATTTAGAATAATTTATTATCATCATGTAAAATATGTACAATGCAGCACAAGGTGGATACAATAAATATGCACAGTAACTTAGCAACGGGTTATACACAAACAAGATACAGCTATAACAAAATATTAACGTAACAATATCACAGATAAACTTCATAACAAACATCTAACATCAATCAACAGCCGTTGAACGCATTCTTGGACAGCTAGAGCTAGGGTTGGTTGGCTAGAACCGCAATGGTCTCTTCTTTTGTCCGTAAGCCCACGACTTAGATTTGGCCCTGAAGTGACGTAGGTCGGATGAAAAATCTTCGTGTAGCATCGGACGGTAGGACTGTGGTGTGCAGAAAACCTGAAATAAAAAAATAGAGTTTTACATGACGTACATCGTTGTTAAACTTATCTATAGAGACCAACGAAAATGCCAGATAGGTATTCCTTTATGTGGTCCCCATACCTAACACAGCAGCAACATGATGGCACGCAGGTGAGAAAACAAAACTAGTTAGACGTTGAATTATATACATAGCATGCTGTTCTATGCGTCATTATAGTTTTCGATGCATATCTACTTTCATTACCGGTACCATACTGACATACGAAAGTTTAGTAATAGTAATGTGTACATGTATTATGAAAACCAACCACGAAGGATATAAATTTATGGGTAGAACAAATTCGGGTAGTTCTCAGCGTTCACTTAATTGTACATGTATTATGAAAACCAACCAACATGAATTGTGGTATAATTATAAAATAAACGCACCTTTTTCGTTTTTTTAACGCTTTGTAGCCACCACGAAGGATATAAATTTCTGGGTAGAACAAATTCTGGTAGTTCTCAGCGTTCGATCACTTGTACATGTATTATGAAAACCAACCAACATGAATTGTGGTATAATTATAAGATAAACGCACCTTTTTCGTTTCGAAAAACTCTTTGTAGCCACCACGAAGGATATAAATTTCTGGGTAGAACAAATTCGGGTAGTTCTCAGCGTTCACTTCACGGTCCTTCTGTCGCAAATATCTCAACCTATAAAACATATATAAACAGATAAGTATAATCACAATCTACGGTTTATGTCAATATGGTGTATCTGAGCCCTATCTGTAAAGCTTCATTGGTATAGAATAATGCTTTTGGGGCAGAAAAAACAGTCAACCATAGCTTGTACCAAAAACGAACGTGGGCGTATAATGTTGCTCTTCATGTTGCGGGCATCCATTCGGAGAGCTTCCAGGCAAACTTAGCTCAATTAACTTTGTTTACAAGAAAATAGAAGTTTCTGGTATCAGAATTGGACATTTTTCCATTGATTTTTTTTAACAAACTGAAACCATAAAAAATTATAAAATGATTTTTGAAACATTTGGCATGGTAGAATGTTTATTCGTGTCATATACGTTTATAGACCCACATGCAACATGTATATTTTTATGGGCGAGTATGTATCTTGTCAATGAAGTTTTGTAACCATATGGATACTCAATTATATAAATTACACTTACATTTTAGGCCCTCGTTCCGAAGAGAACTCGCAGTGGAAAACAATGATGGTTGGGCGGTTGAGTGGAGTCTCCGCAAGGAAGCGTCTCTGGATCATCTCCTGTCTATGTAGGTTCTCGGCACCCTGTAATACAAGTAACTAAACCGTGAGTGTGTATAAAGCAAATTCACTGTAGTTAGTCCAGATTAAGGTATTGTCATGTCTACATGTAAGGGAGTAAATTTTCCGGAGAAATGAGCCAACTGCATGCGCGGTCTTTCCTCCGCTCATAAAATAACTATTGAAACACCACCGACATCGTCGGAAAAGGACCAACTTGAATGAGTATCAATGCATGTGAAGTCACTTCCATAATCTCAAACCCGGGTTTTAAGTTTTTGTGAGTTTTTCGAAATCCGATATACAGGTAATTAAATTAACGATAATTTCACGCGGTTCATGCTATAAACTTAACTAATTTATGTCTGTATATAATTCCCATGTGTATAAGAAATGCTCTCCTATATGGAGGTTAATAAAGAATATATATATAAGCACATTTTTCACTACTGACACATATAACGCAACGTTCTAACAACACTGTTGTTATGCCACACTCTGAGATAAAAATAAATTAAGGGGGGAACTATTTTCTGTGACTGTACTTTGTTTTGTCTGCTGTTTTCCACCCAAAATTGTATAGCGATGAATAAATTTGCATACACATAAAAACGACAAGGAAGTAAGCCACCCTTTTACAATATTTATTTTTTTGTAGTATTGCAGCATATATTTACCTGGATATGTCCACCTTCATATTCATAAGGATATCGGCAGTCGACAATCACGAAGTCGTTAATGTTATTGCTGTATCTACAGGCAATCAAGTCTTCCAACTGGAAATAAAACATACATTTGGTTTAGTGATGAGTTACATATAAAATATATGGTGAGTGCAATAGAAAATAACATCAACACCTGTCGGTATAGATGGAATTTTAAATTATATTTCTCTTTAAAAAAAATATACGTCTCTTCTGGATAGATTTCGACCAGTGTCGGTTAAAGAATGTACTGTCTTTCTCTTGTTTTTTTCATGTTTTAATGAACGATGACCAAGGAACATGTTGCAATATAGTAACGTGAGCGAAGAGTTAATGATGTCCATTTATAACTGTGGTCTATTTATCTAGAGAAAACAATGTGGACAATAATAGCTTATCGCTATTAAAATTACATTGTTTGACAACTCACCGTTTCTGAAGAAATATACTTTAGGTCCTTGTGTCGCCCGGTGGTGATGGGCAGGGTGTGGCCCAAGCTACCGTCACCAATGAGATTCTTATCTGTGGCCATGGAATGTACAGCGTCTTTGATTCTTTGGCCATCGATGTTGGCAGGTTTCTCCGATAGGTGGCGTTTTGTTTGTGGTTCGATGACGTCACATATCTGGGGGGTCTGACGCTTCATGTCGTTGTCGGATTTAGAACGCCCAAAGAGACAACGTGACGTTCTGGGACGGATGGAGAACTGGAAGAAAAGTAATTTCCGATAAAATACTGCAGTCACACGATTGTTCCCAGGGGTATGGCGATAGGGGTGGGTATATTTGTCACATCCCCTAAACTTTGGCGAAATTTATAAAAAAAATTATCAGTTATTTAGATCAAATTATACTTCCTACTTGAGTTCAACCATTTAGACTGCAATGGTAATCAGTGATGTGGGCTTCAGGTTGGAAACTGGCAATAGTTGGAATTGGAAGTCTTTTATCTATAATGCATAGCAATCAGAATAAATTCGTATATGCGAGGAACATTATCGGACGGTGACAGCTTTAGAAGACTATAGATTATCTTCGCAAATATGCACACAAACATTATATAGCTGCACTTTCATATTATAAATGTACACTTACCTCTGATTTTGTTGGTGTTTCTGATGGAAGAAAGCATTGAAAGCTACCATCATGGGCAAGCGTGTTGGGAGACTGAAATAAAACGATGTCCGGTGATTATTTCACTTGGCTTATATATATATAGAGTATTGTGGGATATACTAATTATACTTCGGATTTCCACAAATTGGCTACAAATAATAACTAAATGATACTCGTCAGTTGTCGTCCCATTAAATATTCGCCACATGCTGCATATTTGTGACAGTCGTAAGTCGGGATTTTTTTACCCTGTGCCAATGCATTCTATTATATATGCGAGTCGACCATAGGTCGCCTCGCATATATAAGAGAATGCATTGGCCTAACAGTTTTTTTTACAATTTTAATAATATTTTCTTGTATTCTTTAACAATTTTATTATAATTTCACCCATACAGAGCCCCAGACAAACATGAGCAGACGACACTCTTCTATATGCTTCTATATATGTGTGGGGGCTCCCTGCAGGGTAATGGATGTTTTTTATTTTATGTCCTAAAAATTGTAAGAAACATTTATTCAAAACAAATGATAAACAATTGTTAAAAATCACAGGGTAAAAAAAAATTCCCGACTTACGACTGGATTTGATATGGCGGGTCATATTTTATTGCCATTTCTTCAATATACTGCATTGTATTGTAAGTTTTTGATTTGGTTTTAGAGTTATAAAAGGTACACAACGATTAGAAGGAAAATTTGGAATAACCGTTTTGAGATAGAAATCTAACTATAGAATAGGGACTAAAATGGGGAAGATATGTAAACATGTCACTGGGTAATGCGCAATAATACACAACTAGTGTAAAAAACAACGCTCACCTCAACGTCTATGCCGCTGTCTCGAGATGATTCGTCCACCTGAAGCTTGAATTCCCCTGGACTAAGAAGCTGTATGATGTCCATATCGCTATCTTCGTCGAAGTTTATGTTTGGACTCTGGAAAAGAAACACATTTATTGAGTAATGGATAGTAATTATATTAAAGGAACACCCAAGTTCCCATGGATTTCACATCGCTGTAATTTTTTTTAACATAAATATTAATGTTACAAGTTGAACACACAAATAAGGGATACACGAACCACGACAGTGATTACAAAACAATACCAGTTTGGTTGCCAAATAATTTGTTGTCACTTTAAAGATAATTAAAGAACACAAATTTCTCTCAGAGGCATTTCGCAGTTCAGACAATAATGTTGTAGGTAAATATCCATGTGCTTAGTTAAATGTACATGTAGCTATAGTGTGTCCGCAATCTGATAAGTTCACTGTAAGAAAAGTATGCCCTTTACAAAGTCGCGTTTTGCAAAACATGGTGGTATATTTTTCTCAGATACGTACGAAAAGTGGATGTTGGATATAGGACACTCCGGTAGCTGAATGACGAAATCGAACTAACGAGTAGATGGAAATGATAAAATATACAGACAGCTACATTTATATAGTTTGTCCATGCAATGTTGTTCTATGTCATGTACAAGTGGTGTGAAAAACACTCTGTAAGACAAACATACAATAATATATGGTAACACATCAACATGGTGTGACAGAACGTTGCTCATGGATGCGCCTTCCTATCACAACTCGACGCGTCAAAATTGCACCCAGTACGTGATGCGCATGACAATGTGTTATATGTCATGTCCTGAGTTGTCGTTTCACATGTTTTGAAGTGCGATAACGGTTTATGAGTGAAATTCAACCAACAAACTGTGAACACTGAACTTGTTGAATTTACTTAACAATTTTGATCGAGAAGTACGTATTGTACACAATATCGCCAGCAGCGAAGGGTATACATGTTGCCCATGGCAAAAGTAAGCTTTCAACATAAGAAGGAAAACAGTAGCTAATTCCTACTTGACGGACCAAAGTATGCTCGAATTTGTTACATCGCGGTCCTGTTCCAGTGATAAATATTTGGGCTGAGATCAATTATGGGTTCACAACCAAGTTAAACCTGATCACCAACACTGTGGCCTAAATCCAGTTGATTTCTCCCTGCTTGAGTGAACCACCCCGTCAGACAATGGCGTATATATCACCATGTATTAACTGTCTCTAGCGTGAGACAAAATCTAAACCGTTCTGTATAAAATACAGAACGATCCCCTCCTTATTGTCAACTAATTTGGAACGTGCGTCACTACCCTAATTGGTTGGAGTAACAAATTCATTCCTCCTCATAAATTTACAGAGTACAACTTTAAGTTGGACGAATAAGGAGTCAACGGTGTGTAGAAGGAGCGATAACTCTATTGACTGCATAACAAAATATTTTAAAGGGACCTGACACATTCGCAGTTGTTCACGAGGTGCAAACAAACATAGAAGTCTATCGGCACTGAACTGTAGAGTATGTAGAGTTATCTGATAAATTGCTGATGTCTGGTGTTACATGTATACTTGGCAATACTTATTTCACAGACTCTTATAAACATTATTTTATTTCGTTTGAACCCACGTCGAATGGCCTGGTGTCCCTTTAACTAAACTTACTATATATGGTGATACCTCGCTCATCGATAAATTAAGTCAATTGCATGCAATGCCCCTTTTCGACCAGAAACATACCGTATATATACATCAGTGGGAGTGACCCCTACCAAATAAATATTTTCATTGTGAAATCTGAATTATAGAAATTTTACGTGTGTGATTATATATTGATGAATTTACTCAAAAAATGTGGTCTCTCTCTCCTTGTCCTTTATAAGGCAGCATATATGTAATATAAAACGATTGAGTCGGAAAAATAAGTTATCTGAAGTTTTCCCATTATACCAGAAATTGTATTGATATTATGATTATACCAGCAAAATGTGTTGACCATATCTAATAATAAAGTGGATCAATCTGCTTGTTATTGAAATTATCAATAATAACCCTGTCGTGTTGAAATGAAAATTGGTCATCTACAAATCTTTTGTTAATTACTTGTAAGGGTGGATACACACATGCATGTAATGTCTGTATGTAAAATACATGTATTTTACATGGCCACACCAATAATTGAGAAAATTAATCACCTGCGCGCCAGAGGTCAATTTCACCAGTGAGTAGTTATAAGCCATTATCAAACAAACTGCCATCAAGAAATTTCAGGCCAATCATAAACATGTCTTCTTCCATGGATGCCGAAATGGGTAATTCTTGTCTGATATATATTGCTGTTTTTCACGAGTTATAATTCATTTCGAAAAGTGGATTAGAGCCGGTCGATTTTATACTTGATTTGTTTCTGTCATATCTTGGAAACAGTGTTATCCAAAACAAAAATAAAATATGCAGAATTCTGTTATATGATGATACCGGCTTGTTGAGATTTCTCTGATAATTTGAGAGCGAGCTCATGTGATAACATTAATTCAATTGGGATTGCAAATATTCATTATAGCGCCAAAAAATAATGCAGGTACAGCGTTGAAATTAAAAAGAGTGACACCCCCCCCCCCATTTATATATATGTTTCTCAAGCCAAAGGTTGAACAAGCTCCTAACTGTCCCAAGCTTGAATTATAACATTTTCGACCATAATCCATTATTGGGGGAGGGGCTGGTTCTCGAAAGCTTCCAATAACTAAGGGAGTTAATTCAATGTATCAGCCGCGATTATCTGGGCAAGAATTACAATATAATGTTTTACTTAAATATTCCATAGTTGTAAATTTTGCGTATACATGTATAACTGTATAACACAAGAGAGGAAAGGTGACGTAGTTGGGAACTCGTAGCTAGGCAACCCTTTCGCCGAATGAAGACAAACAGCAACACCATGCATTCAAATTTAAAGCTGTAGAATATGTTAGAATATGTAGAACACGACAGACATGACTACGATATTTATAAAGCAGGGTGTCAGGACTCAGGGTGCTGCATGCACACCCCCGTCGAGGAAATATGCAATGGTGAATTCGGTAGCTTCTGGGATAATATAGCTCCCCGTTCATGTTGGGGGTCATAGCCCCATGCGTTGGGGAAGAGACCATCACTGGTATTAACATCAATAGAAGACTGACAATGATATAAACAGAACGTCGACCATTTGAGTTATCGCTCGAATAATTATTTTAAGCGGCCTGACGACTTTGTCCCAGTCAACGGCTCTTCAGCGGTTCAGAGTTTAACTCACTGTGGTCAAACACAGTCGCAATGATTGGGTTGTCAGCGGACACATATTACACGGTGTGTATGATCCATGTAAAACTCCAAATACACGATATTTACAGAGATTACATGCATGTGTGTATCCACCCTAAGTCGAAGTTATATACTAACACTTAAAGGAGAGAGAATCCACTTTCGTTTTGTAACCTCGTAACAATTATGTATATATTATCTATTTCAATGTATACCCCGCCTGTTATATTATGTATTATATTCTCAAACACTGTTTTTACAGTTTAATGGGAAATAAACATATTGAAATTGAAATATTGGGCTGCAATATTGGGCTGCAATATTTGTGACCGTGTTATTTCTTCATTATAATATTTGAGGGTATGATGGTATGTTATGCAATTAAAGATATAACTCATAAAATCATTTCTTGGTACCGAAAGGGACAAAAAATAATATTTTCAACCATTCAAATGTATTAAAATTCATTGTTTTTATCACCTCTTCGTAATTTCTCAGATTATATATATAATTATGTTGATATGTGAAATTCAAGATTTTTCACCTGGTAGATCCAGAGAAAATCTTTGTTGAAACTCTCTTGCCATTTTGGCTATATTTATGCAAAATGTGCGTCTCCCCTCAAAGGCACATGGCGATTTGCGCTCCAAAATACACATGATAATATTTGCGTTTGAATTTTTCCTGGTATCGAAATAGGTCGATTAATACTCCAACTACCTTTATATGAGCAGTATATGTCAGAAAGACCCCGCGGTATAATAACAACCTTTGAACACAATGTTTGGATCCCTAGCAAAATACAACAACAGTCATTTGAACGACATGGGACAGAAAAAAAGTGTTCCGTGTTAGTCTATTCCTGATATGGTAGAAATAAAGCGGGTTGTTTCACTTCTGTGCGAAACAACTGGAAATTGACTGCGACCGCGGCAAGTATTTCCAGAACACAAGAAGCGGCTTTATGAATATTTCATGTATCTGTATACCTAGCTTATACTTCCTTCCAAATTACGTAGACAAAATTTGAAGTTCGAATGAGGCATGTCCGTAAAATTTATCTTATCTGATCTTCGACTTTGTTTAGTGCATAAATATAATGAGATATTAGTCTATCGGGAGACCCATTGACTGGAATAGTCAGGACCCCACCATCTATTCTACGCTATGTTTACAAACTACAAATACGTACCATTCTCTGTAAAGTATTTCCTTTGCAAGGTATGTTCAAATTCGGACTACGTAAATTAAGTACTGGTCACAATTAATTTGAAATACCTCTTTATGGGTTCGACAAGTATACCACGTGACTTCATATGCGCTCGGATTATCAGGACGAGAAATTGATTTAATTCCGACCAACAAAGGTCCCCATCCAATATGTCACAAGCTTAGTCGAGAGTGGAGGTCTTTTCCCGCCAGAGAGTGTGAAGCTACACCCCGGTATTAATCTTTACATCCGGGTCCTTTGATAAGCCGCGAAGTGACCTATGCCCACAGTCGTTAATACAATACGGATTATCATACACACGGAGTTGTCAAATTTTATGAATATGTCTTAAGTTAAGCTTCGAATATATGTTGTCACTTTCCACATTGCTAGGTGAGGACTTCTCACTCGGTAATTGTTGACAACTCATAGATTAATAAAAGTGGCATATCTAACTTAGTTTCAAATGGTTGCATCCAATCGAACACGCGTCCTTTCCCACAACAGTTTAAGCAATAAGTAAATCGCAGTCAGAGCGATGTCTCCTCAAACAATAACGTCGCTCAGGAAATTGACCATATTTGTTTAAATTATTATCTGAACATGTCGCTCCAATAAATATGACACCGTTTGTACTTGTATTATCTGTTGTCTGCTTATTATTTCGCAAAAACCTCTCCAGATGAATAATAAACCATTACAATGTATATTTTATGGTTAATCTGAGTCCAGGGAGTATAAAAGGCGGTATGGCATGTGAATTCATAGTCGGTTGTCTTATATCCCGATCCGATTGCGGCGACCAAAATATGTCGATAAATATATATAAAATGTTTCAGCTACAAAGTTGCATTCAAGTCAAATAATTTCGAAAAAATCGTTTACAATGTTCTTCAACATGGAACAAAAAATAAAAAAGAGCGTTCCAGTATATTCCTAGTATGGTAAATGTAAAATGAGTCTGTCCCACTTCTAGTGAAACAGATGGGAATATCTTGACGTTGGTATGTTTTTGTAATAGTATTCATAGCTTGTATATAGGTATTTCGATGTATTTATTGACTAGTGTGCCTAATACCAAATCGTATACATGTACATGTACATAATATATGAGTTTCAAATGAAAATGAGTTCCAAATTCGTTTAATATATTTCGTTCTCAGTATAGCCATGATAGTTTACATGTAGATGTTTCCATACATTTAGATACATCTATTTAAGAAGCCCGGTTCAAATTGACAATAAAGCCAATATTTGAATGTTAATGTCGACTTTCAAATATGGTATATGAAGAGCGTTTCTGTTTATTGTCCTTAGAGGTTTATATTATATATTGTCCGTCCGATTTGACGCCAAAATCAGTCAATTTTCCTAAATAAAATTTCCATCAGCTTACCAGAAAAATAAATAAACATATTTCGATACCGGAAAAAAAAATTCAAAAGATAATATGTGTATTTTGGAGCGCAAACCGCCATGTTGCTTTAATAAAATAACTTACCTGCTGTATGTTTGTTCTCTGAAGCAAAAGTGTGTCAGCATTCACCTCGATCACATGTATCTATTTTTGGTTTCCGATTTGAACGCGTTTTTCATGATAGCTAAGGAATAATGCGAATCGAAACCCTGAACCCATGCAGTCACCAATCGGATGCCAGCATTAAACATGGCCTCCGGTCCACGAAGATATTCCCGATTATTAATATTAATTCTTAATCCCATAAGTCAGGCAAATTAATTAGTGAATGTTGTTACACGGATCAAGATCCACGATAGCTTCACTCATTAAGCTATCCAAGTAGCAATCCTAGAGTGTGAGGGTTAAAGCCACATGGCGGTTAGCGCTCCGACATCCACCGAATAATAATCGATTTAGAATTTTTCCCGGTATCGCAATAGGTCGACATATAACTGAACTATACCTACGGGCAATGTCACACAAAGATGGAATTAAGTCATAAAATACAACTTTAAACACATGTGTTTGGGTTCCAAACAAACAACCGCCATGTGCACGGCATGGAACATAAAAGATCGTTCCGTCTTGGTTTATTCCTGATATGGTAGACATAAAGAGCGTTTCTTTCACTTCTGAAATGACTGTGTCCATGGCAAATATATTTTCAGAGCATATTAAGCCACTGTGTAGGAACTGTTACATCGGAAATCGTTCTATCGCCGGTTTGTGACGGTTCCTGATGATCGAAATTATACATTTTCACGACTTTTTGACAGTTAAATCACAATTTTGAGGCAATACACTAATAATGGCGGCAAGTTTGAAAACAACGATGATAATAGGTTTGGAGTAAACGAGAAAATTGTGCTTTCGATGTTTTAGAATTTTTTTTTTAAATCAACTTCCATATAATGAATGGTTGGTGTGACTAACCCACACACGCACGGAGTACTTAGTGGTACGAGGGCGATATGGAGGTCCGGTCTGCATGTCATATTATTTGCAGACACACTATTGCAATTCTGGCAAGTTTTATGTCAATAGCGGAACTTATGTGTGACTGCGGTCCCAGACGATCGTGTGTGGGTTTTCATGAGACGACCCACTGTTCCGACTATTAAAATGACCACATAGACGCCTTAGTTGCGGTCTGATGGTGAACCGTCCGACCTGACACCAAATTAGTAAAAATGTCTTTAAAATTCTTCCAGATTACAAAGCAAAGGACAATTTAAACGGACAATTCGAACTTCCAAGTTACGTCTCCGTCATTTGGAAGGAAGAAGATAGGTTGGCAAATACACACAATATTGAAACAACCGCTTCATATGCTTGGAAAAAACCCAACCTTTCCAGATAAACAGAGATGAACAAGTCTAGAATGGACTTGTTCGGTTTTTGCACGCTAATGGACACGATAGGCTTATTAGCGTGCAAAAACCGAACAAAACTATTTAACACCCCATTGAAAGATTTTTTGTTTGGGACCCAAATAAAATAACGGTGTTTTTTGGTTTGTAACGGCGGGCCACATACCACCATCATAGCAATTCAGCAGGACCCATCAAGATAACAGCAGACTAACATAATTTGAGCTGGGTGGTACTACTTTAGCATACTTTCAGACAACACAACTCTCTGTGATTTAGAATAATTTATTATAATCATGTAAACTATGTACAATGCAGCACAAGGTGGATACAATAAATATGCACAGTAACTTAGCAACGGGTTATACACAAACAAGATACAGCTATAACAAAATAATAACGTAACCATATCACAGATAAACTTCATAACAAAGATCTACCCATCACGCATCAAGATCCACGATAGCTTCACTCATTAAGCTATCCAAGTAGCAATCCTAGAGTGTGAGGGTTAAAGCCACATGGCGGTTAGCGCTCCGACATCCACCGAATAATAATCGATTTAGAATTTTTCCCGGTATCGCAATAGATCGACAACCCAAATTATTATGTATCAGTGTTATAACGGCAATTGGGAGAGGGGGTTATGTATAAGTGGATCGCACTTGTCCTCAAATCACAATGCCCATCTGTATTGTTAATAATAATTTGTTATATACTTATTGGTTATAAATATGTTTAAACCAACTACCAGTGGATTCTATAAGGCATGCGATTACGTTTCCCGTAACTATGAGTAGTTTGCTCGCGTACGGAAATAGTCCCAGATAAATAAGACTCGCCGACGTCTGTTTTGTTTTGTAACGGCAGGCCACATACCACCATCATAGCAATTCAGCAGGACCCATCAAGATAACAGCAGACTAACATAATTTGAGCTGGGGTGGTACTACTTTAGCATACTTTGAGACAACACAACTCTCCGTGATTTAGAATAATTTATTATAATCATGTAAAATATGTACAAAGCAGCACAAGGTGGATACAATAAATATGCACAGTAACTTAGCAACGGGTTATACACGAACAAGATACAGCTATAACAAAATAATAACGTAACAATATCACAGATAAACTTCATAACAAACATCTAACATCAATCAACAGCCGTTGAACGCATTCTTGAACAGCTAGAGCTAGGGTTAGTTGGCTAGAACCGCAGTGATCTCTTCTTTTGTCCGTAAGCCCACGACTTAGATTTGGCCCTGAAGTGACGTAGGTCGGATGAAAAATCTTCGTGTAGCATCGGACGATAGGACTGTGGTGTGCAGAAAACCTGAAATAAAAAAATAGAGTTTTACATGACGTACATCGTTGTTAAACTTATCCATAGAGACCAACGAAAATGCCAGATAGGTATTCCTTTATGTGGTCCCCATACCTAACACAGCAGCAACATGATGGCACGCAGGTGAGAAAACAAAACTAGTTAGACGTTTAATTATATAGCATGCTGTTCTAGGCGTCATTATAGTTTTCGATGCATATCTACTTTCATTACCGGTACCATAATGACATACGAAATTTTAGTAATAGTAATGTGTACATGTATTATGAAAACCAACCAACATGAATTGCGGTATAATTATAAGATAAACGCACCTCTTTCGTTATGAAAAACTCTTTGTAGCCACCACGAAGGATATAAATTTCTGGGTAGAACAAATTCGGGTAGTTCTCAGCGTTCACTTCACGGTCCTTCTGTCGCAAATATCTCAACCTATAAAACATATATAAACAGATAAGTATAATCACAATCTACGGTTTATGTCAATATGGTGTATCTGAGCCCTATCTGTAAAGCTTCATTGGTATAGAATAATGCTTTTGGGGCAGAAAAAACAGTCAACCATAGCTTGTACCAAAAACGAACGTGGGCGTATAATGTTTCTCTTCATGTTGCGGGCATCCATTCGGAGAGCTTCCAGGCAAACTTTGCACAATTAACTTTGTTTACAAGAAAATAGAAGTTTCTGGTATCAGAATTGGACATTTTTCCATTGATTTATTTTAACAAACTGAAACCATAAAAAATTATAAAATGATTTTTGAAACATTTGGCATGGTAGAATGTTTATTCGTGTCATATACGTTTATAGACCCACATGCAACATGTATATTTTTATGGGCGAGTATGTATCTTGTCAATGAAGTTTTGTAACCATATGGATACTCAATTATATAAATTACACTTACATTTTTGGCCCTCGTTCCGAAGAGAACTCGCAGTGGAAAACAATGATGGTTGGGCGGTTGAGTGGAGTCTCCGCAAGGAAGCGTCTCTGGATCATCTCCTGTCTATGTAGGTTCTCGGCACCCTGTAATACATGTAACTAAACCGTGAGTGTGTATAAAGCAAATTCACTGTAATTTGTCCAGATTAAGGTATTGTCATGTCTACATGTAAGGGAGTAAATTGTCCGGAGAAATGAGCCAACTGCATGCGCGGTCTCTCCTCCGCTCATAAAATAACTATTGAAACACCACCCGACATCGTCGGAAAAGGACCAAACTTGAATGAGTATCAATGCATGTGAAGTCACTTCCATAATCTCAAACCCGGGTTTTAAGTTTTTGTGAGTTTTTCGAAATCCGATATATAGGTAATTAAATTAACGATAATTTCACGCGGTTCATGCTATAAAATGAACTAATTTATGTCTGTATATAATTCCCATGTGTATAAGAAATGCTCTCCTATATGGAGGTTAATAAAGAATATATATATAAGCACATTTTTCACTACTGACACATATAACACAACGTTCTAACAGCACTGTTGTTATGCCACACTCTGAGATAAAAATAAATTAAGGGGGGAACTATTTTCTGTGACTGTACTTTGTTTTGTCTGCTGTTTTCCACCCAAAGTTGTATAGCGATGAATAAATTTGCATACATATAAAAACGACAAGGAAGTAAGCCACTCTTTTACAATATTTATTTTTTGTAGTATTGCAGCATATATTTACCTGGATATGTCCACCTTCATATTCATAAGGATATCGGCAGTCGACAATCACGAAGTCGTTAATGTTATTGCTGTATCTACAGGCAATCAAGTCTTCCAACTGGAAATAAAACATACATTTGGTTTAGTGATGAGTTACATATAAAATATATGGTGAGTGCAATAGAAAATAACATCAACACATGTCGGTATAGATGGAATTTTAAATTATATTTCTCTTTAAAAAAAATATACGTCTCTTCTGGATAGATTTAGACCAGTGTCGGTTAAAGAATGTACTGTCTTTCTCTTGTTTTTTTTTCATGTTTTAATGAACGATGACCAAGGAAGATGTCAATATACATATAAAAATATATCAACAGTCACATGTAATTATACACCGCATTGCAATATAGTAACGCGAGCGAAGAGTTAATGATGTCCATTTATAACTGTGGTCTATTTATCTAGAGAAAACAATGTGGACAATAATAGCTTATCGCTATTAAAATTACATTGTTTGACAACTCACCGTTTCTGAAGAAATATACTTTAGGTCCTTGTGTCGCTCGGTGGTGATGGGCAGGGTGTGGCCCAAGCTACCATCACCAATGAGATTCTTATCTGTGGCCATGGAATGTACAGCGTCTTTGATTCTTTGGCCATCGATGTTGGCTGGTTTCTCCGATAGGTGGCGTTTTGTTTGTGGTTCGATGACGTCACATATCTGGGGGGTCTGACGCTTCATGTCGTTGTCGGATTTAGAACGCCCAAAGAGACAACGTGACGTTCTGGGACGGATGGAGAACTGGAAGAAAAGTAATTTCCGATAAAATACTGCAGTCACACGATTGTTCCCAGGGGTATGGCGATAGGGGTGGGTATATTTGTCACATCCCCTAAACTTTGGCGAAATTTATAAAAAATTTGATCAATTATTTAGATCAAATTATACTTCCTACTTGAGTTCAACCATTTAGACTGCAATGGTAATCAGTGATGTGGGCTTCAGGTTGGAAACTGGCAATAGTTGGAAGTCTTTTATCTATAATGCATAGCAATCAGAATAAATTCGTATATATGCGAGGAACATTATCGGATGGTGACAGGTTTAGAAGACTATAGATTATCTTCGCAAATATGCACACAAACATTATATAGCTGCACTTTCATATTATAAATGTACACTTACCTCTGATTTTGTTGGTGTTTCTGAAGGGAGAAAGCATTGAAAGCTACCATCATGGGCAAGCGTGTTGGGAGACTGAAATAAAACGATGTCCGGTGATTATTTCACTTGGCTTATATATATATAGAGTATTGTGGGATATACTAATTATACTTCGGATTTCCACAAATTGGCTACAAATAATAACTAAATGATACTCGTCAGTTGTCGTCCCATAATTATTCGCCACATGCTGCATATTTGTCACAGTCGTAAGTCGGGATTTTTTTACCCTGTGCCAATGCATTCTCTTATATATGCGAGTCGACCATAGGTCGCCTCGCATATATAAGAGAATGCATTGGCCTAACAGTTTTTTACAATTTTAATAATATTTTCTTGTATTCTTTAACAATTTTATTATAATTTCACCCATACAGAGCCCCAGACAAACATGAGCAGACGACACTCTTCTATATGCTTCTATATATGTGTGGGGCTCCCTGCAGGGTAATGGATGTTTTTTATTTTATGTCCTAAAAATTGTAAGAAACATTTATTCAAAACAATTGTTAGGCCAATGCATTTTCGTATATATGCGAGGCGACCTATGGTCGACTCGCATTTATAAGAGAATGCATTGGCACAGGATAAAAAAAAAATCCCGACTTACGACTGGGTTTGATATGGCGGGTCATATTTTATTGCCATTTCTTCAATATACTGCATTGTATTGTAAGTTTTTGATTTGGTTTTAGAGTTATAAAAGGTACACAACGATTAGAAGGAAAATTTGGAATAACCGTTTTGAGATAGAAATCTAACGATAGAACAGGGACTAAAATGAGGAAGATATGTAAACATGTCACTGGGTAATGCGCAATAATACACAACTAGTGTAAAAAAAACAACGCTCACCTCAACGTCTATGCCGCTGTCTCGAGATGATTCGTCCACCTGAAGCTTGAATTCCCCTGGACTAAGAAGCTGTATGATGTCCATATCGCTATCTTCGTCGAAGTTTATGTTTGGACTCTGGAAAAGAAACACATTTATTGAGTAATGGATAGTAATTATATTAAAGGAACACCCAAGTTCCCATGGATTTCACATCGCTGTTATTTTTTTTAACACAAATATTAATGTTACAAGTTGAACACACAAATAAGGGATACACGAACCACGACAGTGATTACAAAACAATACCAGTTTGGTTGCCAAATAATTTGTTGTGACTTTAAAGATAATTAAAGAACACAAATTTCTCTCAGAGGCATTTCGCAGTTCAGACAATAATGTTGTAGGTAAATATCCATGTGCTTAGTTAAATGTACATGTAGCTATAGTGTGTCCGCAATCTGATAAGTTCACTGTAAGAAAGGTATGCCCTTTACAAAGTCGCGTTTTGCAAAACATGGTGGTATATTTTTCTCAGATACGTACGAAAAGCGGATGTTGGATATAGGACACTCCGGTAGCTGAATGACGAAATCGAACTAACGAGTAGATGGAAATGATAAAATATACAGACAGCTACATTTATATAGTTTGTCCATGCAATGTTGTTCTATGTCGTGTACAAGTGGTGTGAAAAACACTCTGTAAGACAAACATACAATAATAGATGGTAACACATCAACATGGTGTGACAGAACGTTGCTCATGGATGCGCCTTCCTATCACAACTCGACGCGTCAAAATTGCACCCAGTACGTGATGCGCATGACAATGTGTTATATGTCCTGTCCTCATCATCATCATCATTTATTGTCTACCATCTATATATAAGACATTCAAGACAAATTACAAATAAATATATACAAGTAATATATACAGTCACGTGTGCATCATCACGCATAATATAATCATAATACATTGAATTAATTTCCCTGTTCATTTAAGATCTTTCTAACATGTATTAATCTATAGTCATTTAATTAACTTGATTTATATATATATCATATATGTGGTTATTATTAGGTGCGTATTTATATAACAGAACATTTTGCCGGGCTGGTCCGGCTCGCCAAGAGTAGAGATCGACGCTGGGCGAGCATGACCAACTCGGGCCCATGTCAAGTTACATGTTATATACGGACCCAAAGCCTACGCTCTATGGTAGATATAATACCATTTACTGCCGAATGAGTTGGCTGTGAGTGGGATGGATCCACCGCATATTGTCCTGAGTTGTCGTTTCACATGTTTTGAAGTGCGATAACAGTTTATGAGTGAAATTCAACCAACAAACTGTGAACACTGGACTTGTTGAATTTACTTAACAATTTTGATCGAGAAGTACGTATTGTACACAATATCGCCAGCAGCGAAGGGTATACATGTTGCCCATGGCAAAAGTAAGCTTTCAACATAAGAAGGGAAAACAGTAGCTAATTCCTACTTGAAGGCACTTGACGGACCAAAGTATGCTCGAATTTGTTACATCGCGGTCCTGTTCCAGTGATAAATATTTGGGCTGAGATCAATTATGGGTTCACAATCAAGTTAAACCTGATCACCAACACTGTGGCCTAAATCCAGTTGATTTCTCCCTGCTTGAGTGAACCACCCCGTCAGACAATGGTGTATATCACCATGTATTAACTGTCTCTAGCGTGAGACAAAATCTAAACCGTTCTGTATAAAAATACAGAACGATCCCCTCCTTATTGTCAACTAATTTGGAACGTGCGTCACTACCCTAATTGGTTCGAGTAACAAATTCATTCCTCCTCATAAATTTACAGAGTACAACTTTAAGTTGGACGAATAAGGAGTCAACGGTGTGTAGAAGGAGCGATAACTCTATTGACTGCATAACAAAATATTTTAAAGGGACCTGACACATTCGCAGTTGTTCATGAGGTGCAAACAAACATATATATTTATACATGTATATTATGTTTATGTCATATGTTTGATTTTTTGAAATAAATATTGTTTACACCAAACAACTGGAAATTGACTGCGACCGCGGCAAGTATTTCCAGAACACAAGAAGCGGCTTTATGAATATTTCATGTATCTGTATACCTAGCTTATACTTCCTTCCAAATTACGTAGACAAAATATGAAGTTCGAATGAGGCATGTCCGTAAAATTTATCTTATCTGATCTTAGACTTTGTTTAGTGCATAAATATAATGAGATATGAGTCTATCGGGAGACCCATTGACTGGAATAGTCAGGACCCCACCATCTACGCTATGTTTACAAACTACAAATACGTACCATTCTCTGTAAGGTATTTCTCTTGCAAGGTATGTTCAAATTCGAATTGCAGCACATACCATCAAAAGCAAAAACTGGCTTGATGGTCTCATTGTACAAGGGTGGAGAGAAGCCGAAAACAAATTTTGATAGCCACCGAGCGATAACTCTTCTTTCCGTTATGTACAAAACATTAGAGAAAATAATCCTATGTCGCTTGGAGCGCAACACGCCACGGCTCATCAAAGTGCACCCATTACAAAACGGATTTCAAAAACATGTAAGCTGTCTCATGTCTTCGTACATATTAGTGTAAACATATTTTTATTTCCAAATCCAACATAACATAATATAAAGTTATTATACAATGTTGTGTACAGTATGTGTTTTTCTTGTACGAGTCCAGGTTGTGGTGAAAAGTCATATTGGACGAGACACGCCAGTGTCGAGTCCAATATGACTTTTCCCCAACAACCTGGACGAGTACAAGATAACTCACACTGTACACAACATTGTATAATGACATTTGTATTATCCATCTGTATGTTTATCCAAATTTTGGAAATAAAACTTTTGTGGTTATTTTTGGTATTTGTCGGCACTTAATTCTCTATAAAAGCCTGTACCGTATATTGATCATCAGAAAGCATGATTTGGAAAAGTAAACACGGAAGTGAGAAAAAACTCAATCCGGAAGTGAAACGTCTGCTAAAATCCATCAATGTTGCGCGCGCATCACAATTCATTTCGCAATAGTGTTAATTCGTGACGTCACGGAGTCCAATATGAAAAGTCATATTGTACAGTCGGGAGTCCAATATCACTTTTTCCAGGACTATCACGTGGCGGCTTTTGCCCAATCGGAAATGGTGTTAGTTAAGGGATGGATAATAATATAATATACAGATGATACAAATATGCAAGAATAGAAGAGATAATGTATGGAAATGAGGATCAGACATACATGTATTACACGAGAGTATAAACTACACAAAAGAGCAGAGTTGCAAACTGTTTGCCTGTTTTCTAGACGTACACAAAGCCTTTGATACAGTCTGGAGGCATGTCCGTAAAATTGATCTTATCTGATCTTAGACTTTGTTTAGTGCATAAATATAATGAGATATTAGTCTATCGGGAGACCCATTGACTGGAATAGTCAGGACCCCACCATCTACGCTACGTTTACAAACTACAAATACGTACCATTCTCTGTAAGGTATTTCCTTTGCAAGGTATGTTCAAATTCGGACTACGTAAATTAAGTACTGGTCACAATTAATTTGAAATACCTCTTTATGGGTTCGACAAGTATACCACGTGACTTCATATGCGCTCGGATTATCATGACGAGAAATTGATTTAATTCCGACCAACAAAGGTCCCCATCCAATATGTCACAAGCTTAGTCGAGAGTGGAGGTCTTTTCCCCGCCAGAGAGTGTGAAGCTACACCCCGGTATTAATCTTTACATCCGGGTCCTTTGATATGCCGCGAAGTGACCTATGCCCACAGTCGTTAATACAATACGGATTATCATACACACGGAGTTGTCAAATTTTATGAATATGTCTTAAGTTAAGCTTCGAATATATGTTATCACTTTCCACATTGCTAGGTGAGGACTTCTCACTCGGTAATTGTTGACAACTCATAGATTAATAAAAGTGGCATATCTAACTTAGTTTCACATGGTTGCATCCAATCGAACACGCGTCCTTTCCCACAACAGTTTAAACAATAAGTAAATCGCAGTCAGAGCGATGTCTGCTCAAACAATAACGTCGCTCTGGAAATTGACCATATTTGTTTAAATTATTATCTGAACATGTCGCTCCAATAAATATGACACCGTTTGTACTTGTATTATCTGTTGTCTGCTTATTATTTCGCAAAAACCTCTCCAGATGAATAATAAACCATTACAATGTATATTTTATGGTTAATCTGAGTCAAGGGAGTATAAAAGGCGGTATGGCATCTGAATTCATAGTCGGTTTTCTTATATCCCGATCCGATTGCGGCGACCAAAATATGTCGATAAATATATATAAAATGTTTCAGCTACAAAGTTGCATTCAAGTCAAATAATTTAGAAAAAATGGTTTACACTGTTCTTCAACATGGAACAAAAAAGAAAAAGAGCGTTCCAGTATATTCCTAGTATGGTAAATGTAAAATGAGTCTGTCCCACTTCTAGTGAAACAGATGGGAATATCTTGACGTTGGTATGTTTTTGTAATAGTATTCATAGCTTGTATATAGGTATTTCGATGTATTTATTGACTAGTGTGCCTAATACCAAATCGTATACATGTACATGTACATAATATATGAGTTTCAAATGAAAATGAGTTCCAAATTCGTTTAATATATTTCATTCTCAGTATAGCCATGATAGTTTACATGCAGATGTTTCTATACATGTAGATACATCTATTTAAGAAGCCCGGTTCAAATTGACAATAAAGCCAATATTTGAATGTTAATGTCGACTTTCAAATATGGTATATGAAGAGCGTTTCTGTTTATTGTCCATTAGAGGTTTATATTATATATTGTCCGTCCGATGTGACGCCAAAATCAGTCAATTTTCCTATATAAAATTTCCATCAGCTTACCAGAAAAATAAATAAACCTATTTCGATACCGGAAAAAAAATTCAAAAGATAATATGTGTATTTTGGAGCGCAAACCGCCATGTTGTTTTAATAAAATAACTTACCTGCTGTATGTTTGTTCTCTGAAGCAAAAGTGTGTCAGCATTCACCTCGATCACATGTATCTATTTTTGGTTTCCGATTTGAACGCGTTTTTCATGATAGCTAAGGAATAATGCGAATCGAAACCCTGAACCCAGTCACCAATCGGATGCCAGCATTAAACATGGCCTCCAGTCCACGAAGATATTCCCGATTATTAATATTAATTCTTAATCCCATAAGTCAGGCAAATTAATTAGTGAATGTTGTTACACGCATCAAGATCCACGATAGCTTCACTCATTAAGCTATCCAAGTAGCAATCCTAGAGTGTGAGGGTTAAAGCCACATGGCGGTTAGCGCTCCGACATCCACCGAATAATAATCGATTTAGAATTTTTCCCGGTATCGCAATAGGTCGACATATAACTGAACTATATCTACGGGCAATGTCACACAAAGATGGAATTAAGTCATAAAATACAACTTTAAACACATGTGTTTGGGTCCCAAACAAACAACCGTCATGTGCACGGCATGGAACATAAAAGATCGTTCCGTCTTGGTTTATTCCTGATATGGTAGACATAAAGAGCGTTTGTTTCACTTCTGAAATGACTGTGTCCATGGCAAATATATTTTCAGAGCATATTAAGCCACTGTGTAGGAACTGTTACATCGGAAATCGTTCTATCGCCGGTTTGTGATGGTTCTTGACTGATTTGTGACGGTTCCTGGTGATCGAAATTATACATTTTCACGACTTTTTTACAGTTAAATCGCAATTTTGAGGCAATACACTAATAATGGCGGCAAGTTTGAAAACAACGATGATAATAGGTTTGGAGAAAATTGTGCTTTCGATGTTTTAGAAAAGTTAATTTTTAAAATCAACTTCCATATAATGAATTGGTTGGTGCGACTAACCCACACACGCACGGACGGAGTACTTAGCGGTACGAGGGCGATATGGAGGTCCGGTCTGCATGTCATATTATTTGCAGACACACTATTGCAATTCTGGCAAGTTTTATGTCAATAGCGGAACTTATGTGTGACTGCGGCCCCAAACGATCGTGTGTGGGTTTTCATGAGACGACCCACTGTTCCGACTATTAAAATGACCACATAGACGTCTTAGTTGCGGTCTGATGGTGAACCGTCCGACCTGACACCAAATTAGTAAAAATGTCTTTAAAATTCTTCCAGATTACAAAGAAAAGGACAATTTACATGTACATGTATCACATTTAAAACAGCTACTTGAAATCATTATTGAAATTATTTAGAATTGGTGGGGTGGTGAGACTATACAAACTATACTTCAAATAATATACAATGATATACTGTATGTATACACTTGTAAATATGTTATACCTATTGTGTTGACAACCCAAATTATTATGTATCAGTGTTATAACGGCAATTGGGAGAGGGGGTTATGTATAAGTGGATCGCACTTGTCCTCAAATCACAATGCCAATCTGTATTGTTATATACTTATTGGTAATAAATATGTTTAAACCAACTACCAGTGGATTCTATAAGGCATGCGATTACGTTTCCCGTAACTATGAGTAGTTTGCTCGCGTACGGAAATAGTCACAGATAAATAAGACTCGCCGACGTCTGTTTTGTTTTGTAACGGCAGGCCACATACCACCATCATAGCAATTCAGCAGGACCCATCAAGATAACAGCAGACTAACATAATTTGAGTTGGGGTGGTACTTCTTTAGCATACTTTGAGACAACACAACTCTCCGTGATTTAGAATAATTTATTATAATCATGTAAACTATGTACAATGCAGCACAAGGTGGTTACAATAAATATGCACAGTAACTTAGCAACGGGTTATACACAAACAAGATACAGCTATAACAAAATAATAACGTAACAATATCACAGATAAACTTCATAACAAAGATCTAACATCAATCAACAGCCGTTGAACGCATTCTTGGACAGCTAGAGCTAGGGTTAGTTAGCTAGAACCGCAATGGTCTCTTCTTTTGTCCGTAAGCCCACGACTTAGATTTGGCCCTGAAGTGACGTAGGTCGGATGAAAAATCTTCGTGTAGCATCGGACGATAGGACTGTGGTGTGCAGAAAACCTGAAATAAAAAAATAGAGTTTTACATGACGTACATCGTTGTTAAACTTATCCATAGAGACCAACGAAAATGCCAGATAGGTATTCCTTTATGTGGTCCCCATAGCTAACACAGCAGCAACATGATGGCACGCAGGTGAGAAAACAAAACTAGCTAGACGTTGAATTATATGTATATCATGTTGTTCTATGCGTCATTATAGTTTTCGATGCATATCTACTTTCATTACCGTTACCATAATGACATACGAAAGTTTAGTAAGGGTGCATTTACATTGCTATAGAAATGTACACTGATCTACACGCAGACTAGTGTAAACGGGTTGATATAGAAGTGCACACAGAAATAAAACGGTATTAGTTCGTGTGAGCAAAAATCGTGTCCGCTATACGTCACGGTCAACGCTGAAGCATTGCGACAGGCAAATCAGTTTTGATTAATTGTTACTCGGGCTTGGCGAATGTTTTCGTTGTCATTTCAACCCGTGTATTTCGAATATTGAACAGGGACGTGGCAACTTGTTCAACGGTTGGAAATTTCATACCTGACACAACATTAGTTGTAATTTCCAAACCAACAATAGATTGAAAATGATCTTGCAGTTTGATTTTCAAACATTTTATTTGGGGGGGGGGGGGGGGGGTATTGTTTTCGGACCAATATTTGCATAATTTCCTACTTTTTATCAAAATTTTGGGCTGGAATGGCCATCAACTGGAAATTTTCCAACCTTATCATAGGGGCGGGTGTCATGTTGGAAATGTCCAACACTTGGAAAGATTGTGTCCTGGTCCCTCCCCGTGGCCAGTCATCATCATCATATTTATTGTCTAACAGCTATATATAAAAACTGCATGTAATTTAAGAAAACCATATTGTACTACATTGGTCAACATTGTCATTGGAATTGTCATCAGTTGGAAATTTTAATACATTTGGTCACATAAAGGGTGTTGTAGGATAACTGCATGATTTTCATTCTGTCTTCGAACCATTATCAAGTGGTATAAGGATACACTTTAAATACATGCGGCACATACCAAATCGCTGTTATATGTTGATAGTTGATACATTTTTATGTCTGGCCTAAACTGACACGACTCGCAGTGAATTGTCAATTACCAGAGTACTGATCAGCGAGCGTTCAATATTAGTAATCATGTTGTGATCACAGTAATGCGCGACACGTGACTTCATACAGATCTGTATACATTTCTACAGCAGTGTAAACACAGCCTAATGTGTACATGTAATATGAAAACCAACCAACATGAATTGTGGATAATTATAAGATAAACGCACCTTTTTAGTTTCGAAAAACTCTTTGTAGCCACCACGAAGGATATAAATTTCTGGGTAGAACAAATTCGGGTAGTTCTCAGCGTTCACTTCACGGTCCTTCTGTCGCAAATATCTCAACCTATAAGACATATAAATAGATACGTATAATCACAAGCTACGGTTTATGTCAATATGGTGTATCTGAGCCCTTTCTGTAAAGCTTCATTGGTATAGAATAATGCTTTTGGGGCAGAAAAAAAAGTCAACCATAGCTTGTACCAAAACGAACGTGGGCCTATAATGTTGCTGTTCTTGTTGTGGGAATCCATTCGGAGAGCTTCCAGGCACACTTTGCACAATTAACTTTGTTTACAAGAAAATAGAAGTTTCTGGTATCAGAATTTGACATTTTTCCATTGATTTTTTTTAACAAACTGAAACCATAAAAAATTATAAAATGATTTTTGAAACATTTGGCATGGTAGCTAGAATGTTTATTCGTGTCATATATATATATATACGTTTATAGACCCACATGCAACATGTATATTTTTTATGGGCGAGTATGAAGTTTTGTAACCATATGGATACTCAATTAGATAAATTACACTTACATTTTTGGTCCTCGTTCCGAAGAGAACTCGCAGTGGAAAACAATGATGGTTGGGCGGTTGAGTGGAGTCTCCGCAAGGAAGCGTCTCTGGATCATCCCCTGTCTATGTAGGTTCTCGGCACCCTGTAATACATGTAACAAAACCGTGAGAGTGTATAAAGCAAATTCACTGTAATTAGTCCAGATTAATGTATTGTCATGTGTACATGTAAGGGAGTAAATTTTCCGGAGAGTATCAATGCATGTGAAGTCACTTCCATAATCTCAAACCCGGGTTTTAAGTTTTTGTGAGTTTTTCGTAAATCCGATATATAGGTAATTAAATTAACGATCATTTCACGCGGTTCATGCTATAAAATTTATGTCTGTATATAATTCCCATGTGTATAAGAAATGCTCTCCTATATGGAGGTTAATAAAGAATATATATATAAGCACATTTTTCACTGTTGACACATATATCGCAACGTTCTAACAACACTGTTGTTATGCCACTCTCCGAGATAAAAATAAATTAAGGGGGGGGGGGAACTATTTTCTGTGACTGTACTTTGTTTTGTCTGCTGTTTTCCACCCACAATTGTATAGCGATGAATAAATTTGCATACACATAAAAACGACAAGGAAGTAAGCCACCCTTTTACAATATTTATTTTTTGTAGTATTGCAGCATATATTTACCTGGATATGTCCACCTTCATATTCATAAGGATATCGGCAGTCGACAATCACGAAGTCGTTAATGTTATTGCTGTATCTACCGGCAATCAAGTCTTCCAACTGGAAATAAAACATACATTTGGTTTAGTGATGAGTTACATATAAAATATATGGTAAGTGCAATAGAAAATAACATCAACACCTGTCGGTATAGATGGAATTTTAAATTATATTTCTCTTTAAAAAAAATATACGTCTCTTCTGGATAGATTTCGACCAGTGTCTGTTAAAGAATGTACTGTCTTTCTCTTGTTTTTTTTCATGTTTTAATGAACGATGACCAAGGAAGATGTCAATATACATATAAAAATATATCAACAGTCACATGTAATTATACACCGCACTGCAATATAGTAACGTGAGCGAAGAGTTAATGATGTCCATTTATAACTGTGGTCTATTTATCTAGAGAAAACAATGTGGACAATAATAGCTTATCGCTATTAAAATTACATTGTTTGACAACTCACCGTTTCTGAAGAAATATACTTTAGGTCCTTGTGTCGCCCGGTGGTGATGGGCAGGGTGTGGCCCAAGCTACCGTCACCAATGAGATTCTTATCTGTGGCCATGGAATGTACAGCGTCTTTGATTCTTTGGCCATCGATGTTGGCAGGTTTCTCCGATAGGTGGCGTTTTGTTTGTGGTTCGATGACGTCACATATCTGGGGGGTCTGACGCTTCATGTCGTTGTCGGATTTAGAACGCCCAAAGAGACAACGTGACGTTCTGGGACGGATGGAGAACTGGAAGAAAAGTAATATCCGATTAAATACTGCAGTCACACGATTGTTCCCATCAGGGTATGGCGATAGGGGTGGGTATATTTGTCACATCCCCTAAACTTTGGCGAAATTTATAAAAAAAATTATCAATTATTTAGATCAAATTATACTTCCTACTTGAGTTCAACCATTTAGACTGCAATGGTAATCAGTGATGTGGGCTTCAGGTTGGAAACTGGCAATAGTTGGAAGTCTTTTATCTATAATGCATAGCAATCAGAATAAATTCGTATATGCGAGGAACATTATCGGATGGTGACAGCTTTAGAAGACTATAGATTATCTTCGCAAATATGCACACAAACATTATATAGCTGCACTTTCATATTATAAATGTACACTTACCTCTGATTTGTGTTTCTGTTGGTGTTTCTGATGGAAGAAAGCATTGAAAGCTACCATCATGGGCAAACGTGTTGGGAGACTGAAATAAAACGATGTCCGGTGATTATTTCACTTGGCTTATATATATATAGAGTATTGTGGGATATACTAATTATACTTCGGATTTCCACAAATTGGCTACAAATAATAACTAAATGATACTCGTCAGTTGTCGTCCCATAAATATTCGCCACATGCTGCATATTTGTGACAGTCGTAAGTCGGGATTTTTTTTACCCTGTGCCAATGCATTCTCTTATATATGCGAGTCGACCATAACAATTGTTAGGCCAATGCATTTTCGTATATATGGTCGACTCGCATTTATAAGAGAATGCATTGGCACAGGGTAAAAAAAAAATCCCGACTTACGACTGGATTTGATATGGCGGGTCATATTTTATTGCCATTTCCTCAATATACTGCATTGTATTGTAAGTTTTTGATTTGGTTTTAGAGTTATAAAAGGTACACAACGATTAGAAGGAAAATTTGGAATAACCGTTTTGAGATATAAATCTAACTATAGAACAGGGACTAAAATGAGGAAGATATGTAAACATGTCACTGGGTAATGCGCAATAATACACAACTAGTGTAAAAAACAACGCTCACCTCAATTGCACCCAGTACGTGATGCGCATGACAATGTGTTATATGTCCTGTCCTGAGTTGTCGTTTCACATGTTTTGGAGTGCGATAACAGTTTATGAGTGAAATTCAACCAACAAACTGTGAACACTGAACTTGTTGAATTTACTTAACAATTTTGATCGAGAAGTACGTATTGTACACAATATCGCCATCAGCGAAGGGTATACATGTTGCCCATGGCAAAAGTAAGCTTTCAACATAAGAAGGAAAAACAGTAGCTAATTCCTACTTGAAGGCACTTGACGGACCAAAGTATGCTCGAATTTGTTACATCGCGGTCCTGTTCCAGTGATAAATATTTGGGCTGAGATCAATTATGGGTTCACAACCAAGTTAAACCTGATCACCAACACTGTGGCCTAAATCCAGTTGATTTCTCCCTGCTTGAGTGAACCACCCCGTCAGACAATGGTGTATATCACCATGTATTAACTGTCTCTAGCGTGAGACAAAATCTAAACCGTTCTGTATAAAATACAGAACGATCCCCTCCTTATTGTCAACTAATTTGGAACGTGCGTCACTACCCTAATTGGTTCGAGTAACAAATTCATTCCTCCTCATAAATTTACAGAGTACAACTTTAAGTTGGACGAATAAGGAGTCAACGGTGTGTAGAAGGAGCGATAACTCTATTGACTGCATAACAAAATATTTTAAAGGGACCTGACACATTCGCAGTTGTTCATGAGGTGCAAACAAACATAGAAGTCTATCGGCACTGAACTGTAGAGTATGTAGAGTTATCTGATTATATATTGATGAATTTACTCAAAAAATGTGGTCTCTCTCTGCTTGTCCTTTATAAGGCAGCATATATGTAATATAAAACGATTGAGTCGGAAAAATAAGTTATCTGAAGTTTTCCCATTATACCAGAAATTGTATTGATATTATGATTATACCAGCAAATTATATGGTTTACGGTGAATTTGGCAGACACCCTCTGTCCATTGAGATAAAGTGCAGAGCACTATCTTACTGGTCCAAACTACTATCACACGATGGCTCAGAACTTGCAAAAAATATATATATTCTTGTTAAAGAATTGGATCACAATTCTGATGGCTCCTTCAATAGCCCATGGCTATTTTTTATTTCTAAAACACTGAAAGAACTTAACATAGAAAGAGCATGGACAAATCAGTCAGGTTTAACAAAGGCTGAAATTAGAAATATAAAATCAGAGCTTATTGAGCGACACACAACAGAACTATTTACTGAAATGCAGAATGCAAACTCATCTAGAGCACGTTTTTATATGAGTATTAAAACGAGGCCGGGCATGGGTCGCTATCTAAGTTTCTTACCGGCTCACTTAGCAAACATTTTGCTAAAATTTAGAACCGCAAATATAAAACTGCCTGTCGAATATACAAGATGGAAATCTAAATCTGTGGATAATGGTGACAAAACCTGTGATATTTGCGGTGATGGCACGGGTGATGAATACCATTTTATTATTATTTGCAAAGAACTACAGATAATTCGAGCAGACTATATCCCGAAATATTACTGGGAGAATCCCACGAAAGAAAAATTCGAAAGACTATTATCTTTGGAAAATCAACTATTACTGAAAAAAGTTAGTATTTTTATCAAATTGGCATCAAGAAAATTAAAATATGACTGAGCCGATTATTCCAAATTGAAAAACGTGTGATTAAGTGCATTATTTATATCCGTGAATAATTATTTCAGGCAAAATATTATGATAATGATATTATAAAGGATTAAATTATAATATAATATATATAAGATATTATAATACATATTACGATATATTTATACATGTATCATATTATATATTAATATATGTATGATTGTGTAACAATTGTTTTTTTGTGACCTATTGTAAATATTGTAAATATTGTATATATGTTATAGCATGTTTCGCCTTAATTGACGACTTTGCAATAAACAATCAAACAGCAAAATGTGTTGACCATATCTAATAATAAAGTGGATCAATCTGCTTGTTATTGAAATTATCAATAATAACCCTGTCGTGTTGAAATGAAAATTGGTCATCTACAAATCTTTTGTTAATTACTTGTAAGTCGAAGTTATATACTAACACTTAAAGGAGAGAGAATCCACTTTCGTTTTGTAACCTCGTAACAATTATGTATATATTATCTATTTCATTGTATACCCCGCCTGTTATATTATGTATTATATTCTCAAACACTGTTTTTACAGTTTAATGGGAAATAAACATATTGAAATTGAAATATTAGGCTGCAATATTGGGCTGCAATATTTGTGACCGTGTTATTCTTCATTATAATATTTGAGGGTATGATGGTATGTTATGCAATTAAAGATATAACTCATAAAATCATTTCTTAGTACCGAAAGGGACAAAAAATAATATTTTCAACCATTCAAATGTATTAAAACTCATTGTTTTTATCACCTCTTCGTAATTTCTCAGATTATATATATAATTATGTTGATATGTGAAATATGTCAGAAAGACCCCGCGGTATAATAACAACCTTTGAACACAATGTTTGGATCCCTAGCAAAATACAACAACAGTCATTTGAACGACATGGGACAGAAAAAAAGTGTTCCGTGTTAGTCTATTCCTGATATGGTAGAAATAAAGCGGGTTGTTTCACTTCTGTGCGAAACAACTGGAAATTGACTGCGACCGCGGCAAGTATTTCCAGAACACAAGAAGCGGATTTATGAATATTTCATGTATCTGTATACCTAGCTTATACTTCCTTCCAAATTACGTAGACAAAATTTGAAGTTCGAATGAGGCATGTCCGTAAAATTTATCTTATCTGATCTTAGACTTTGTTTAGTGCATAAATATAATGAGATATTAGTCTATCGGGAGTCCCCTTGTTTACAAACTACAAATACGTACCATTCCCTGTAAAGTATTTCTCTTGCAAGGTATGTTCAAATTCGAATTGCAGCACATACCATCAAAAGCAAAAACTGGCTTGATGGTATCATTGTACAAGGATGGAGAGAAGACGAAAACAAATTTTTATAGCTACCGAGCGATAACTCTTCTCCCCGTTATGTACAAAACATTAGAGAAAATAATCCTATGTCGCTTGTATAGAGAAAGAGAGAAAGGGTGAAAGAAGACGGAAAGAGAGAGAGAGAGAGAGAGAGAGAGAGAGAGAGAGAGAGAGAGAGAGAGAGAGAGAGAGAATGAGACTGTCTGGGTAAAGTGAGGATGTAATTCAGATGCAGCTGATTGGTTACAATGCTGTACATATACTATTGTTTGTGTCATTGCTACGCCCGTCGCCGTGAGATGTCAGACGATCTGGGGCGGGTAAGTTTCGCGCTTAGCGGTAATATTCCATGCTTTTCACGAAGTGTGTGTACCTATCATATCCTTATGAAAATCGCTTTGTTTTCAAAATATATCTTTGGACCGCGTCAAATATTTTAATATTATCACGATGGCTGAGTTCCTGTGATCCGCACAAAAGAGTTTGTTCTGATAAAATAACATTCGGTATGGCGCATATAAGTTCAGTCCTTTGGCCATTGTATTCAGGACATTCCAATAAGAAGTGATGTGCTGTTTCTATTTTGCCACAATGACAATAAGTCAGAGTTCAAACTACTGCATTTTAATCTTAAGCGAGAGTGAAGTATATGTGATCTGCGACACTTATTGTGGTAGTAGTAGGTTGGGGGGCGCCGTGTGCTTGCGTTTAGTGATTTTTTGAAGTCATCAATTGTATTACAATTGCGTATTGTGTCAGGCAGAGAGTTCCACTCACTTATAGCAGATGGCAAAAATGAATTCATGTAATAGTTGTACGAGATATCGGGTGGCAACCTTATGTGCTCAAAACGGAAGTTATAACCGGTATCGTAAGAATCAACTGGGCGTACGAGATTTCTCAGTATAGATGGTGCTGTTCCTTTGATCATTTTAAAAAATTGGCAGAGTTTGTGTTTTCTCCGTCGCGATGATAGTAGTTCCCAACCTGTATCCAGTAGGAGGAGGTCTTTATTTGCGCTAATTGTTGCCCCTGTTACAATTCTAGCCATCTCATATTGAACTTTCTCTATGTCTGATGATAAGAAATCGGGAATGTTGTCCCATACAGGTGAGGCATACTCCAGTAAGGGACGTATAAAAGAAAAATATACTTTTTCCAGTGTTGATCTGCTTGCTCGATATCTTAGTTTTCGTACCAAATACACTCGTTTCCAGGCTTTAGCCAGCAATGAGCGAATATGGATCTCCCAGCTGCCTTCGTTATCAAAAATGAGTCCAAGATGTGTGTGGGTGTCAACTTCGTTCACTATTGTATCACCCAATGCCAAGGGTGGGTGTAATACGGGTGAATCTTTTCGAGAAACCAGGAGAGATTCTGTCTTCAGCGGATTAAATTTGACAAGCCATTTAGTCGACCATTTCATTAAAGTTTCTAAGTCATCATTGATAACTTTTGCGGCAAGATTGGGGTCTTCAATGGTTATGAAAATCGAAGTGTCATCAGCGAAAAGGCGAATGTTGCATGTTATGAATTCAGTTATGTCATTTATGTATATCAAGAAAAAAAGAGGACCTAGGATAGATCCTTGAGGAACTCCCACAGAAACATTCTGCAACTGAGAACTTGATCCATCGATAATAACACGTTGTTGTCGGTGTTCAAGATATGATTCAATCAGTTTATGTAAATCCCCCGTAATTCCTATCTTCTTTAGTTTATAAAGTAGTCCGCGATGCCATACCTTGTCAAATGCTTTACTAACGTCACAGAAAACACATCTTATTTCCTTTCCATCATCTAGGGACCTGCATATGTTGTCGTATATTTCTGTCAGTTGAAAAACAGTTGAGTCACCTTTCACAAATCCAGATTGATAAATTGATAGTAGTTTATTGACTTCGAGAAATTCCCAGAGATATTTATATATACACTTCTCAAACACCTTTGATACACAGCTAAGAAGGGAGACTGGACGATAGTTACAAGTAATACCGGGATCTCCTGCCTTAAAAATCGGGGTCACATTAGATATCTTCCATTGGTGTGGGTAATAATTGTTTTCAATAAATAATTTGAAATAAGATGCAAGTGGTTCACATAAAGAAGATGCACAATGCTTGAGTACTCTAGGACTTATTTTATCTGGACCACATGATTTTGAGACCTTCAGAGATTTTAGAGCCTTGTAAACATCAACAGACGTTATTGAAATACTGTCTATATATGGTCGGTCTGGTTTAAAATTGTCTTCAGGTAGAACCCTCCCGACACCACCGACTGAGGATATCTCACAGAAAAAGGAATTAAATGCATTTGCTTTCTCAGTCGGTGAAATCAGGAAACAATCACCTGATACCAGAGGTGGAATTGTGCGTTTATTATCGGAGAACAGAACCCTTTGAAGAATTTTCCACCACGTTGATTGATCACTACTTCCATTGTTTAGTAAACGTTCGTTTTTGTCATCAAGTTCCCGCTTGCTTTTTCTAATGGCACCGATGGTCTCATTGCGTTTTAACCGGAAGTTGGCCCAAGCCTGTTGTGTGTCTTTCTTTTTTGCAATTTTATGAAGGCGATTTCTTTGTCTCATGAGTTTCCTGACGTTTGAGGTGAGCCATTGTGGCATACCTTTCCTAATTACCACTGTCTTATGTGGGATGTTGTCATTACATACCTCGTCGAATTTGTTTGTTATATCGTCCACCCATTTTTCCCGTGGTAACATTGTACTTTCTTCGTGATTCCACTGTAAAAAATCTTCGTTCATGGTGTCATAATCTGCAAGGTTATAGTTCCAAATCGTTCTTGTTATCACATTAGGGATAGGGTGTTTATTGAGCTTAAGTTTCATAACAACAGGGCAATGAAAGCGTACATTATTATCACAAATGTTACCAATGACGTATGGAGACTCTACTAGTTCGGAGTTGCTAGTCATAAACAAATCGAGTATAGAAGTGGAGTTCTCAGTAAAATGTGTTGCCTCAGAAACTAGTTGCTTTAGACCGCGTTCATAACATATACCATTAATTTTCCCGTTACCATTGGGTTTGTAATCTTCGTTGAAGTCGCCTCCTATTATCACATCTAAGTCGATATCACGCGCCAACGATATACATTCATTAATATCAGTCCATATTTTGGTGGGGGCGTTTGGGGGTCTATAGAAGCAACCTATTAGAAGATGTTTCCTATTTATAGTAACTTCCACCCATACGGACTCTGTTCCTTTAGATGGCAGGTCATTCCGTATTCGAAACGGAATCATGTCCCGTATATATATGCACACTCCACCCCCGACTCGCCCATCTGTTCGATCATTTCGAATTGGTGTTTGGTACCCAGAAAGGTGGATATCTGAATCAGCAATCGAGTCATTCACCCAAGTTTCAGTAAATAAACATACATCGTATTTACCATTGCTAGTTTCTGCCTCTAAAATATCCATCTTATGACGCATGCTTTGAGTATTTAAAAGTAGTATGGAAATATTCGCATTCCCGGCGGTTTGAATAGGTCCAGGGTTGCATTCTACATCGCCCGAAAGGAGTAGCAGTTTATATAATACCAGGAGACATGCTAAGGTCGTGCAATATATTATAGTAAATTTGGGTTGAACGTACTTACATAGTTTTGATATGGTTTGCATACATGTCTTCGAATATTGTGCATTGCCATCGCTGTGCGAGACAAACATGATGTGATCCTTCATTAACTGAATACTACGTGATAGTTTTATGGGAAACGAGACATAAAGCAATGTCACTATTCTAAAAGCCATGCTCAATTTTAACCCAAGTAATCTGTAGAGAACATACAATATACATGCCTGTGACTGTGAAAATAATCCTATGTCGCTTGGAGCGCAACACGCCAGGCCTCATCAAAGTGCACCCCTAACAAAACGGATTTCAAAAACATGTAAGCTGTCTCATGTCTTCGTACATATTAGTGTAAACATATTTTTATTTCCAAATCCAACATAATATAATATACAGATGATACAAATATGCAAAAATAGAAGAGATAATTTATGGAAATGAGGATCAGACATACATGTATTACACGAGAGTATAAACTACACAAAAGAGCAGAGTTGCAAACTGTTTGCCTGTTTTCTAGACGTACACAAAGCCTTTGATACAGTCTGGAGGCATGGCCGTAAAATTTATCTTATCTGATCTTAGACTTTGTTTAGTGCATAAATATAACGAGATATTAGTCTATCGGGAGACCCATTGACTGGAATAGTCAGGACCCCACCATCTACGCTATGTTTACAAACTACAAATACGTCCCATTCTCTGTAAGGTATTTCCGTTGCAAGGTATGTTCAAATTCGGACTACGTAAATTAAGTACTGGTCACAATTAATTTGAAATACCTCTTTATGGGTTCGACAAGTATACCACGTGACTTCATATGCGCTTGGATTATCAGGACGAGAAATTGATTTAATTCCGACCAACAAAGGTCCCCATCCAATATGTCACAAGCTTAGCCGAGAGTGGAGGTCTTTTCCCGCCAGAGAGTGTGAAGCTACACCCCGGTATTAATCTTTACATCCGGGTCCTTTGATAAGCCGCGAAGTGACCTATGCCCACAGTCGTTAATACAATACGGATTATCATACACACGGAGTTGTCAAATTTTATGAATATGTCTTAAGTTAAGCTTCGAATATATGTTATTACTTTCCACATTGCTAGGTGAGGACTTCTCACTCGGTAATTGTTGACAACTCATAGATTAATAAAAGTGGCATATCTAACTTAGTTTCAAATGGTTGCATCCATTCGAACACGCGTCCTTTCCCCCAACAGTTTAAACAATAAGTAAATCGCGATGTCTGCTCAAACAATAACGTCGCTCAGGAAATTGACCATATTTGTTTAAATTATTATCTCAACATGTCGCTCCAATAAATATGACACCGTTTGTACTTGTATTATCTGTTGTCTGCTTATTATTTCGCAAAAACCTCTCCAGATGAATAATAAACCATTACAATGTATATTTTATGGTTAATCTGAGTCAAGGGAGTATAAAAGGGGGTATGGCATCTGAATTCATAGTCGGCCGGAAACTACACAACAAGAATTCATAGTCGCTTTTCTTATATCCCGATCCGATTGCGGCGACCAAAATATGTCGATAAATATATATAAAATGTTTCAGCTACAAAGTTGCATTCAAGTCAAATAATTTAGAAAAAATGGTTTACACTGTTCTTCAACATGGAACAAAAAAGAACAAAGAGCGTTCCAGTATATTCCTAGTATGGTAAATGTAAAATGAGTCTGTCCCACTTCTAGTGAAACAGATGGGAATATCTTGACGTTGGTATGTTTTTGTAATAGTATTCATAGCTTGTATATAGGTATTTCGATGTATTTATTGACTAGTGTGCCTAATACCAAATCGTTACATGTACATGTACATAATATATGAGTTTCAAATGAAAATGAGTTCCAAATTCGTTTAATATATTTCGTTCTCAGTATAGCCATGATAGTTTACATGTAGATGTTTCTATACATGTAGATACATCTATTTAAGAAGCCCGGTTCAAATTGACAATAAAGCCAATATTTGAATGTTAATGTCGACTTTCAAATATGGTATATGAAGAGCGTTTCTGTTTATTGTCCATTAGAGGTTTATATTATATATTGTCCGTCCGATTTGACGCCAAAATCAGTCCATTTTCCTAAATAAAATTTCCACCAGCTTACCAGAAAAATAAATAAACCTATTTCGAAACCGGAATTTTTTTTTCAAAAGATAATATGTGTATTTTGGAGCGCAAACCGCCATGTTGCTTTAATAAAATAACTTACCTGCTGTATGTTTGTTCTCTGAAGCAAAAGTGTGTCAGCATTCACCTCGATCACATGTATCTATTTTTGGTTTCCGATTTGAACGCGTTTTTCATGATAGCTAAGGAATAATGCGAATCGAAACCCTGAACCCAGTCACCAATCGGATGCCAGCATTAAACATGGCCTCCAGTCCACAAAGATATTCCCGATTATTAATATTGACTCGAACAACGCCATATTGCGAAGGTGATTATGTATTCGTTTGGTGGAAAACCATTTCACGATATATTTTAAATTTTGCCGACCTCCCCCTTTTCTTCCCCTGACACCAACAGCGTCATTTTAGAAAATTGTTACCTGCACCGTTATCTTCCTTGTAAACAGTTACCCCTCTTAGAACGCCTTGGTGCCATCTCGATTGTACCGCGTAAAGTTTTTACATAGAACGCACACAGACAGACAGACAGACATACAGACAGACAAACAGACAGCACGATTTGATTTCTTGTATAATTTGAGAAGAATGTGTCTGAATTTGATGGTAATTAGTACTAAAAATATTTTGTATCAGTCTTGGTGACCCTCCCGCCCCTATGTCAGTCTCAAGCTGCACACACTAAGACTCATTAGAGATTAGAGATGCATATATATGAAATTGGTGGAAATTGGCGAGTATACAAATTCGTATCAAATTTAAGGTCCCCATATCTCTCACCCATATGGTGTATCTAAACGACACGATAAGATTCCTCGTATCACAGAGAAGAATATGTATCATTCTGGTGGAAATCGGCACTAAACATATAGATCTAATTTGTTGTGTCCCTCTCATCTCTTTACACAACTGACTCGAATGGCCCAACTTATGACATCCTTAAACCACACGATTATACTCCTGATATCATGGAGATGATTGTTTTTTAAGTTTGGTGATAATCTGCGACTAAACAATTTTTTTTTATAAAATTTGGTGCCAATCTCTCAAACAAACAGCACCACTGTGGCGTCTTTAAATCACACGATTAGATTCCTCGTATCTTGGATAAGAACGTGTATCAATTTGGTGGAAATTGGCGCAAAATAATTGTGCATCAATTTTGGTGCCCCTGTCCCTTTCAATGCAACCCTGACTCGAATGAGGCCACATTTGACAGATATAAGCAACACCATTAGACTCCTCATACCATGGGGATGATTTTGTATAAGTGTGGTGGCAATCGGCGACTAAACCAATTATTATCAAATTTAGTGCCCACCCCCTCCCAATCTCTCAACCAAAAGACAACAATTTGGCGTTGTTAAAGCGCACAATTTGATGCCTTGTATAATGAAGAAGAATTTATATCAATTTGGTGGAGATCGGCGCTAAAATTAGTTTTTCAATTTTGGTGTCCCTCTCCCCTTCCGTGCATCCCTGACTCGAACGACGCCACTTTTAAACCACACCGTTGGTTTTTTCATATCATGGGGATGATTATATATAAGTTTGGTGGAAATCGGCGACAGAAAAAAAAATCTGCCCCTCCCCCTTCCGGGCACCCCTGACGCGAACGGCGCGACTTTAGCCATATTTAAACCACACCATTAGATTGCTCATATTATAGGGATGAATATATATAAGTTTGGTGGCAATCAGCGACAATTTTTTTTTCTGCCCCTCCCCCTTTTCTGCCCCTGACAACAACGGCGTTACTTTAGAAAATTCTAACCCCGACCATTATCTTTCTCGTAAAAAGCTACTCCTAGTAGACCCCTTTGGCATCATCTAGATGGTCCCCTGTGAATTTCTATAGAACACAGACAGACAGACAGACAGACAGACAGACAGACATTCGCAAATATAGATATAGATTAAATACAGTAACTCTTGGTGGCGAAATCGTTTTCGTCAGTTTATCATCAATAGTTGCGTCCCGAATCGAGAAGTAAATATTTACATTTGAGCGATGTTTTCTATGGAATGGTACGGTCGATTTGCATGATATTTTCGACGATGTTAGTAGAATGCTACATTCCTCCAGTTTCACACACTCGATCAAGTCCATAATATGTCTTTAATGAATTTGGGCCATGCATGGATTAGTTCAAAAATACACTCATTTACCATATGAACAATACAAACAACATGGTAATTATAATGAAAATGAAATTATGACTGAAGTCATAAATTCATTTTCATTATAATTACCCTGTTGTTTGCATCGTTCGTGGAGCTCATGGGTGTATTTTGAACTAATCCATGGCTCAAATTCATTCATTTGTTCATATATTCTCTTGAGTATGAAAGGAGATGGTCCCGTAAATGGCCGGATTTTGGGCTCAAATTCATTCATTTGTTCATATATTCTTTTGAGTATGAAAGGAGATGGTCCCGTAAATGGCCGGATTTAGTGTACAGTGCCCCTTTAATGACAATCCCCCCTTTAAAACATAGCCAGTTTAAATGCGGGCCGCCACATGCATTTCACATGTATCTCCTTTCTTTCTTGTATCTCCGTTCTCCGTTGATGTTTGCTCGCTACCCTCGTTATCGGGTACGCGACAAAACATCAACATGGTGCTTAATATGTAGAGCACACCAGCAACAATACCAGCGGCGAACCCGCCATGAAGTTTACCTGACCAAATGAAAGCGATCGGATTGTAAAAACTAAGTCTGTAAGATGATAGCCATCCTATTTTTTGCATCTCAGCGTCGTCCATGTTGATTCCATAGACGATTACTCCGACCAGGATGAGAACTCCTGGAAACATATACAACAAGAAAATCATAGTCAGAAATGGTAACGCCCTCAAGATCATATTATTTGCCATATATACAATATAACAAATGGGAATAAAATAAATTAACACCATTTAACCCTTTACCCAACAAAGCGGCCAAATGAAGCTTCGACAGCCTAAAATATCTTCGGTCTGTCTCAATAACACCACACAAATAAGGATATCATTGGAACCGGTTCATTGACCACATTGTGATGGTTACAGTTATGCCCTGTGCCAATGCATTATCTTACATATGCGAGTCGACCATAGGTCGCCTCGCATATATAAGAGAATGCATTGGCCTTTTTTTAACACTTTTTACAATTTTTTTACAATTTTTATAATATTTTTCTACATTCTTTGACAATTTTATCATTTTTAATATGTGTTAAGCCAATGCATTCTCTTGTATATGCGAGGCGACCTATGGTCGACTCGCATATATAAGAGAATGCACTGGCACAGGGCCGTTCTGTTGGGTAAAGGGTTAAGACTCATTTGATGGTGTTATTTTATTTTATTCCCATTTATTATTAACACAGACTCATACGGCATATACTTCAATAATGTCTACAATATAACAACTTTAATCTGGTGACTATGAAAAATCTGTATATACGTAACGGCTATGTAGTTGATTATATGTGATATTTTTTTCTAATTTCATTTGAAATAGTGGTCTGAGTAGCGCATGAAATAGCATGCAGAATAATAATCGGGCAAAAATCTTCGTAACATGGTTCAAGTACGAGCACGTTTCTAATCACATTTAGTATCCAATTACGCAAATACCGAGTATGTTTTAATCACATTTAGTCCACTACCTCCTGTGAAAGGGTCAGATGTACTTGACAATATACACCCTAGGAGGGCGTTATGCTGATCTAAGCATGGCCTCATGTAATGCACTCCTGATATGACCTCTCATAAAGGATTAATTAAAATACATGTACGGTCCGATGAGGGTAAATTAAAATATGGTCACATCACGGTTAAATAAAATATCGTCCCATGCATGATGGTTAATTAAAATTGTACCTTGATTGTTAATTAAAATATCGTCCCATGAGGGTTAATAAAAATATGGACCCATGGTGGTTAATTGAAATATGGTCCCATTAAGGTCAATTAAATTAATTAACACTCAAGGGAGTTTGACGGCTATATTATACATTGCAAATTGGCCCTGCACTTGATTACATGATTACAGTATACATGCTTGGCTCATTTCAATTGCTGATCGATGAACATGATACTACGCTTCAATGCATGCATATGATGTGTATACATGTACCTACCAGCAAGGGACGTTAATATTTTGCTGACAAGGATACACCGTGCAGTCGAGCAGTTGAGTCGACACTTAGGATTGCAGTGAGACATAATTAAGGCCATCAGCCCCACCGCACCGGCTATGAGCCCGATCAGAGATATAGCGAATACGGCCACGGCGTAGTCTGGTGTAGTCTCAAGTCTACAATAAAACATTAAAGTGATGTGAAACACTCTGGTAGGGTGATACAATAGAAATGGAGAATAATCTTGCTCAAACGAATATTTATCCGAATTGACAGCACGCACATATGCATTAATTAAATGTGGCGAAATCATTTGTGCCTGTTTATTGCCGATAGTTGCAGGGGGAGTCGGACCTTTGTTGGGACCCACCCGGGCCGTATTCGGCAGTTTTTTCCGACCATTTTTGGACACCCACCCCCTTTAACACTAACACAGAGATTTGTGGGGGCAAATTCACTGTAAACAGTTGTATATGAATTTATGTGCATACTATTTGTCATGGATGTTTTAAATATTGACATATAAATAGGAACGAGTCATTTTGAGGTCATTCGGCCAAAAAACATGGCTGCCAGCGGCCATCTTGGATTAAAAAAAATTCTAAAAAATACAACATGATAACTGCCTGCATTATTTCTCTTATTCTAAGGTGTTTTAAGGCAAACTCATTGCAAAAACAGTCAAAAGACTTGCAGCGAAAAACATTTGAGTTGCGGAAAAAATTGTTTGTTGGTCCCATCGACCACCCACCCACCCCGGCATACGTGCCCGGAATTTTTTTGTCCACCCCCCTGATAGTTGCGTCCCAAATCGAGATGTAAATATCTACAATTGAGCGTAGATCAGATGATGTGTTCTGTGAAGTGGTATGGTTGATTTCTTTGAAACTTTCGGCGATGTTAGTAGAATGCTATATTCCCCAGATTGGCATAACGCCTGAGTACTGACTTATTAGTTTCACGCACCCGAACAAGTCCATAATATGTCCTTAAAGTGATGTTCATATTGACATTCATAACACGACATACGATATTACCAGAACACAGGACAGATAAAATAAATACTAAACATGTATGCCAAATAATAGACACTATAACAACGTGATTTAGAATCAAACACATACAACATACTCGGTACAATTTTACTGTTTTCACTGCGCCTGGCGCCATTCGACGGAATAACGGGTATAAGTCCTATGTGGGCATATTTCAGAATAAAATAAGTCCAATATGGACCTATGTGAATATTAGGTCCTATATGAACCTATTTTCACGAGGATGGTGATAAAACAGCTCGAAAGAAATGCATACACAATAACTAAACTGACATCTGAAGAAAAGAAGAAAATTGCCACAACCATGAATCTCACACTGACTGAAAGGGCCGACAAGAACTATATGGTTGCGGAACTGAAGATGATGAATAAATACGGAAAGCATGCAGTACAGCATAAGAAGAGGCAAAATTGTCAAGGACGTCGTGATAGAGGGATTAAACCAGACCCCCCCCCCCCAGACGACGAATTTGAAATTTGAAATTTTTAACTACAAATAACTAAGATAAAGTAGCCAATTATTTTAAAGTTATTTATACAGTATTGTGTACAGTATGTGTTTTTCTTGTACGAGTCCAGGTTGTGGTGAAAACTCATATTGGACGAGACACGCAGTGAAAACTGCACAGCTGCCATTGTCTCTCTTTGTTATTACTTAATCTGATTTATTAAGTAATTCCTTAACTGTTCGTTGCTGGTTCGCATCTAAGTTATGATTATGCGTGGGAAGTTGACTTTTCTACCTTCTTCTTAAACCTCATTGCAAATTATGACGGTACATGTACGGATACTTACATTTTGTAAAGCCCACTATATCTCCCGGTCATGAAGCTTCTACAATCCTGTTCTATATAAACATCCCGCGAATCTATTATATCTAGGTTAACACACATATTCCACAATCCATAGATAACAGTTTCTGTCACAGAAAGCCCTAGATCGATCACAACTAACGTCATGGAAACCCAATATGGAACGGCAAATGATACGGCTTGAGCTACGGTCGCAAGGAGACAGCAAAGCATTGTCACAATCCGCAGAGCGGTTCTTCGAGATGACGCCATCGCCACGGTTGTTGTTGTCAGATTATTCCTCTGTTATTGTCGGAGCACCCTGGTTTTGCATGTAACACTTATAAATTATCTCTATTCTTTTATCTTAATTTGAATCGATGAAGATAACAAACGTCACACCCGTTTTAACTACGTGAGACACACTATATACACGATCACTGTCCGCACCAACATGCTCCCGTTCCGCTGGCGACGATATATATAATGACTAAAGGTAATGAATAGAAGTATTTAAATATCCATTCCCGTCCAACAACCCCGGGGAATTCTTTTGAGTGTGTAAGAATGAATCGCGTGCAATATGCGGAGAGCATGCATGCGCTGCCGATTTCAAATTCAAAACCGACAGCGTTGAGTCATATGGATGATTCTTCTAATATAATAATATAATGTGTCTAATCACCACCCAATCGCAAGTAGAAGTTTTGAGAAAACATTTTCTACGTGTATGCGTTTCTATGTTTTCAAAAAATATCCTCATGCAAATATATGTACGTACATGTATTTCAAAAACCCAAATACTCCCATATTGGCGTTATTTGAATCTGAATTACGCTATATATGAACGTAAATGGAGCACGAAAACAGTCGATTCTGAAATAAGTCAATAATAAGCGTATACCCGTTGAATGGCGCGTACCACATTATAAAGAGCATAAATCTGGTTAGTCGTGTCAATAAAAAAAGTTAAGATTATACATTGCCATTATGGGGCGCGTTTCGTGTGGGGGGGGGGGGGCATCAAATACGCCCGATAAGAACGCAATAGACTATCACGTTGATCACTGAAGCTAGAGTTGCAGCAAACCGAAGCTCTAACCTTATGTTACCGGTTTTTATACGATGCAAATGTCCTTCCTCTGCTCCTTGGTCAGGTGTGAGGTCGTAACCCCAGAAACAATAACCATTCATGTATTTTTCGAGATTCAAACCAAAGGATTTGTTTTGTCCAAACATACCCGAAGACTGATACAGTGATAAATAAGATCGTAGACATAGTTCTGATGCAAAGTATGGTTCAAATGGTCGGTTATGGATGGTATGCCCGTCCTGACTAACTTCAAGCTTTTTCAGATTGAAGTGTTGGAAATGGAATGGGTTCGTTTCAATATCGCCATTCATATCTTTGTTTGATACCAAGTCTATGAAAAGTCTCTTTGGCAATTGTCCTTGAAAAAGGTGATCTTCAATTTTTTATCTAAGCCCCGCACCAATAGTGAATGTTTTCACTTCAACTCTTCTAATCGATATTTTCATATTTCGCTGTATTATTGTTTGGTTCAAGTTATTTGCTACTACTGGCATCAGCGTAATTGTACGAACATTGAAAACTGCCGTTTCAAACACTATTTTTCCATCGTCTTGACCAATTAAAGAGAATTTTTGATTCGCTCTATTGAGACGAATTCTTATCTCAATTCCATTTGGTAAGTATTTCTCTTGTAGAAATATATCTGTGTGTAAACGACTACACAATTCTACCATTTTACTACCCGCTATGATTGCTTGGCGAGATTTCAATCCATCATTACCACCAGCTTTAGTGTTTTCGGTGAACTGTTTAGCGGTATCTGGATACCACATTTCTAGTGCCGCAAGTTGATTTTCTTTACATTCACCAGAATAAGCCAAGAGATTTTCCATGTAGGCTCGACAAGGATAGGTATCTCCGTTCGCCGTTACAAGTTTGTTATTTAGGTATCGATAGACGGTAGTCGGTACATTATGGTCTTCTCCTTAGCAGATATACATCTGTACAAGGGAATGAGACAGCTAGCAACCGTCGAAACACTGTCAAAGTTGTCCACTGAGTTTGAGTTCGCTGAGTTTGTGAGTTAACGAACCATCTATTGAGAAGTGACTAGCTAACTGGTTCGCCAGGTGTACATGTCATTATCCCCATGGGGTATGATACACATACATAGAGATGACCTTCTGTAAGTTTGTATACTCATCGACCATATACCTTCCTAGTTCAAGATGACGCACAAATTCCATATTTAGCAAATATTTAAAATAGTAAGCTAGACACCGAAAATGAGCTGTTTGAAACGTTATGATTAGAGGGACCCTTCTCCCAGGAAGTGGTGAATACTTTGTCGGTGTGAGCGACCTAGATTTATCAGACAAAGAAATGGAAGCTGGTCCAGATAATTATGGACGTGACAAATCAGAATCTGTTTTCAGGTAAGTGTTCTGATATGACTATTCGGCGCACCTAAGGTTACGGCCATTATCGGCTGAGTGGAGAATGGATTTCGAAATGCCACATTAATTGTGGATACGAGCTATGTCACGTGTTTTGGTACGTTTAAGTTGAACTAATAGATGGTTTATGTACAGTTTCGTCCATACATACCGATAAAAAGTTGAAATTAGTATCGACTTCTTTTCAATTTCTGGCCGCCAGTTTGGCCGCCATCTTGACTGTGAGTATCAATTGCCAAACCTTAATGAATACTTCATATAAATATTCCACATTAACATGCAATGGTGGGTAGAAATCGCGAAATAATAGTGCCCATCGTAAGAAAGTAACGGAATGTAGGCGTGTTTTCAAATTTCGGTCGCCATTTTGGCCGCCATCTTCGATTTGGAAAACCATTTCTTGCATGAGATGTAATTTAATTACTTCACCTCAGTATTTCCAACTCAACTGTAAGCATGGGTGGAGTTGTCTCGACAATAATGTCCAACGATGTGAATATGAGGGAATTTCAGTGATTTTTCAAAATCTGTCCGCCATTGTGACCGCCATTTTGGATTTGGTGGACTTTAATTTGGATATGGTACAAGGAAAGTTCTTCGCCTAAGTGTTCCCAACTCACAATAGTAAGTATGTGTGGATTTATCATGACAATAATACTCACTGATGTTAAAATCAGCGATTTTCGGCGATTTTTTATTTCTGGTGGCCATTTTGGCCGCCATCTTGGATTCGGGTGAATATTTCTCAACTCAGGTATAAGAGGAATCCTAGCTCGATTATCTCCTGCACATATATATGCATGGGTGTTGTTATGATAGCAAAACATTCATTGATTCGAAACATTACATCACGTTATTAGCGTTGATTCGGCTTTGACCTATTATACCGGAATTTGGGAAAACGTGATATCGGACAAAATTATCCCACAATGAATGTATATTATGGTCCCCATGTGTTCCCCAATGACTCTTCTATACGATAAATGTATAAAATCATGCCAAAATGCCAATATTTTCCCACAGACACAAACGAATCATGGTGGTGAAATGTCAGAAAAATAGAATATTTTCACATTTCGGCGGCCATCTTGGTCGCCATATTGGATTCTGGTGTCGGATTTTTGGCTAATGTGTAAGGGTTGTAAAAACAATGGCCGCCATGATGGACGCCATCTTGTCTGGAGTCTCTGCGGCCACTTTGTTTTCTTGTTAACAACCGAAAAAATTAGAGGAGACATTAAGAATTTGTTTTAGTGGGGTGAAGTTGAGTCCTGGGGGGGTGCAGAGGTCGACCAATATCTCCTGGACTAGAGCGTGTGTCTGGTAAGTCGTGTCGATAAAAACAAGTTAGATTAAATAATGCCAATATGAGCGGGTTTCGTGTGTGTTTGTGTGGTGGGGAGCACATACGCCCGATATGGACACATTGTAATATGAATACGATCATATACATGTAGTATACGACTGTTATGCGCAAGCCATTTACGTTCACATAGAGCGTAATTCAGATTAAAATAACGCCGATATGGGCGTATTTGTTTTTTTTTAAATACGTTCAATATGAACCTATTTTTAGGAGAACAGTCTGGATTTCTCAGAGGTAATTCGAAGCAGCATAGAAAAAGAAAAAATGAAACAGTCAGGTCGGTCAGATGAGATTACTATTACATTGAGTAATTGAGTCATTTAAACAGCACGCACCATTGTTGACATTCATAACTAGGGTAACAAAACCCAGAAATGATCAGTCAGTCGGCATTCCACATTGGTAGCGGAACTACTCAGTGCCAATTGACTTTTTTCTGTGCATGTGCCGCTCTTCAGTGCCTGTTCAAACCTTTCAATTTACATCGTGCATCAGTATTCGAGAAAATTATAGAAATATGGTAAACATCTTTATATCATCATTGCAAAGGAATAATAGTATATGCAAAATAAGACTTCGGTGAGAAAACCGTGCTTTAGATGTTTTAGAAAAGTGCATTTTACAGCAAGCAAGCTGTGTATAGTTTTTAGTTTAAGAGAAGATTCCGAGCTTCAAGAAATAACACCCAGTATGCAATACACTAATAATGGCGGCAAGTTTGAAAACAATGATGATCATAGGTTTGGAGAAAACGAGAAAATTGTGCTTTCGATGTTTTAGAAAACTGAATTTAAAAAATCAGCTTCCATATAATGAATTGGTGGGTGTGACTAACCCACACACGCACGGACGGAGTACTTAGCAGTACGAGGGCGATATGGGGGTCCGGTCTGCAAGTCATATTATTTGCAGACACACTATTGCAATTCTGGCAAGTTTTATGTCAATAGCGGAACTTATGTGTGACTGCGGCCCCAGACGATCGTGTGTGGGTTTTCATGAGACGACCCACTGTTCTGGCTATTAAAATGACCACATAGACGCCTTAGTTGCGGTCTGATGGTGAACCGTCCGACCTGACACCAAATTAGTAAAAATGTCTTTAAAATTCTTCCAGATTACAAAGCAAAGGACAATTTAAACGGACAATTCGAACTTCCAAGTTACGTCTCCGTCATTTGGAAGGAGAAGATAGGTTGGCAAATACACACAATATTGAAACAACCGCTTCATATGCTTGGAAAAAACCCAACCTTTCCAGATAAACAGAGATGAACAAGTCTAGAATGGACTTGTTCGGTTTTGCACGCTAATGGACACGATAGGCTTATTAGCGTGCAAAAACCGAACAAAACTATTTAACACCCCATTGAAAGATTTTTTGATTGGGACCCAAATAAAATAACGGTGTTTTTTGGTTTGTAACGGCAGGTCACATACCACCATCATAGCAATTCAGCAGGACCCATCAAGATAACAGCAGACTAACATAATTTGAGTTGGGGTGGTACTACTTTAGCATACTTTCATGCAGACAACACAACTCTCCGTGATTTAGAATAATTTATTATAATCATGTAAACTATGTACAATGCAGCACAAGGTGGATACAATAAATATGCACAGTAACTTAGCAACGGGTTATACACAAACAAGATACATCTATAAAAAAATAATAACGTAACAATATCACAGATAAATTTCATAACAAAGATCTAACATCAATCAACAGCCGTTGAACGCATTCTTGGACAGCTAGAGATAGGGTTAGTTGGCTAGAACCGCAATGGTCTCTTCTTTTGTCCGTAAGCCCACGACTTAGATTTGGCCCTGAAGTGACGTAGGTCGGATGAAAAATCTTCGTGTAGCATCGGACGATAGGACTGTGGTGTGCAGAAAACCTGAAATATGACGCACATCGTTGTTAAACTTATCTATAGAGACCAACGAAAATGCCAGATAGGTATTCCTTTATGTGGTCCCCATACCTAACACAGCAGCAACATGATGGCACGCATGTGAGAAAACAAAACTAGTTAGACGTTGAATTATATACATAGCATGCTGTTCTATGCGTCATTATAGTTTTCTATGCATATCTACTTTCATTACTGGTACCATACTGACATACGAAAGTTTAGTAATAGTAATGTGTACATGTATTATGAAAACCAACCACGAAGGATATAAATTTCTGGGTAGAACAAATTCGAGCAGTTCTCAGCGTTCACTTAATTGTACATGTATTATGAAAACCAACCAACATGAATTGTGGTATAATTATAAAATAAACGCACCTTTTTCGTTTTTTTAACGCTTTGTAGCCACCACGAAGGATATAAATTTCTGGGTAGAACGAATTCTGGTAGTTCTCAGCGTTCGATCACTTGTACATGTATTATGAAAACCAACCAACATGAATTGTGGTATAATTATAAGATAAACGCACCTTTTTCGTTTCGAAAAACTCTTTGTAGCCACCACGAAGGATATAAATTTCTGGGTAGAACAAATTCGGGTAGTTCTCAGCGTTCACTTCACGGTCCTTCTGTCGCAAATATCTCAACCTATAAGACATATAAATAGATACGTATAATCACAAGCTACGGTTTGTGTCAATATGGTGTATCTAAGCCCTTTCTGTAAAGCTTCATTGGTATAGAATAATGCTTTTGGGGCAGAAAAAACAGTCAACCATAGCTTGTACCAAAAACGAACGTGGGCGTATAATGTTGCTCTTCATGTTGCGGGCATCCATTCGGAGAGCTTCCAGGCAAACTTTGCACAATTAACTTTGTTTACAAGAAAATAGAAGTTTCTGGTATCAGAATTGGACATTTTTCCATTGATTTTTTTTAACAAACTGAAACCATAAAAAATTATAAAATGATTTTTGAAACATTTGGCATGGTAGAATGTTTATTCGTGTCATATACGTTTATAGACCCACATGCAACATGTATATTTTTATGGCCGAGTATGTATCTTGTCAATGAAGTTTTGTAACCATATGGATACTCAATTATATAAATTACACTTACATTTTAGGCCCTCGTTCCGAAGAGAACTCGCAGTGGAAAACAATGATGGTTGGGCGGTTGAGTGGAGTCTCCGCAAGGAAGCGTCTCTGGATCATCTCCTGTCTATGTAGGTTCTCGGCACCCTGTAATACATGTAACTAAACCGTGAGTGTGTATAAAGCAAATTCACTGTAATTAGTCCAGATTAAGGTATTGTCATGTCTACATGTAAGGGAGTAAATTTTCGGAGAAATGAGCCAACTGCATGCGCGGTCTTTCCTCCGCTCATAAAATAACTATTGAAACACCACCCGACATCGTCGGAAAAGGACCAAACTTGAATGAGTATCAATGCATGTGAAGTCACTTCCATAATCTCAAACCCGGGTTTTATATTTTTGTGAGTTTTTCGAAATCAGATATATAGGTAATTAAATTAACGATAATATCACGCGGTTCATGCTATTACATTAACTAATTTATGTCTGTATATAATTCCCATGTGTATAAGAAATGCTCTCCTATATGGAGGTTAATAAAGCATATATATAAGCACATTTTTCACTACTGACACATATAACTCAACGTTCTAACAACACTGTTGTTATGCCACACTCTGAGATAAAAATAAATTAAGGGGGGGGACTATTTTCTGTGACTGTACTTTGTTTTGTCTGCTGTTTTCCACCCAAAATTGTATAGCGATGAATAAATTTGCATACACATAAAAACGACAAGGAAGTAAGCCACCCTTTTACAATATTTATTTTTTGTAGTATTGCAGCATATAGTTACCTGGATATGTCCACCTTCATATTCATAAGGATATCGGCAGTCGACAATCACGAAGTCGTTAATGCTATTGCTGTATCTACAGGCAATCAAGTCTTCCAACTGGAAATAAAACATACATTTGGTTTAGTGATGAGTTACATATAAAATATATGGTGAGTGCAATAGAAAAATAACATCAACACCTGTCGGTATAGATGGAATTTTAAATTATATTATATAAAAATATACGTCTCTTATGGATAGATTTCGACCAGTGTCGGTTAAAGAATGTAATGTCTTTCTCTTGTTTTTTTTCATGTTTTAATGAACGATGACCAAGGAAGATGTCAATATACATATAAAAATATATCAACAGTCACATGTAATTATACACCGCATTGCAATATAGTAACGTGAGCGAAGAGTTAATGATGTCCATTTATAACTGTGGTCTATTTATCTAGAGAAAACAATGTGGACAATAATAGCTTATCGCTATTAAAATTACATTGTTTGACAACCCACCGTTTCTGAAGAAATATACTTTAGGTCCTTGTGTCGCCCGGTGGTGATGGGCAGGGTGTGGCCCAAGCTACCGTCACCAATGAGATTCTTATCTGTGGCCATGGAATGTACAGCGTCTTTGATTCTTTGGCCATCGATGTTGGCAGGTTTCTCCGATAGGTGGCGTTTTGTTTGTGGTTCGATGACGTCACATATCTGGGGGGTCTGGCGCTTCATGTCGTTGTCGGATTTAGAACGCCCAAAGAGACAACGTGACGTTCTGGGACGGATGGAGAACTGGAAGAAAAGTAATTTCCTATAAAATACTGCAATCACACGATTGTTCCCAGGGGTATGGCGATAGGGGTGGGTATATTTGTCACATCCCCTAAACTTTGGCGAAATTTATAAAAAATTATCAATTATTTAGATCAAATTATACTTCCTACTTGAGTTCAACCATTTAGACTGCAATGGTAATCAGTGATGTGGGCTTCAGGTTGAAAACTGGCAATAGTTGGAAGTCTTTTATCTATAATGCATAGCAATCAGAATAAATTCGTATATGCGAGGAACATTATCGGATGGTGACAGCTTTAGAAGACTATAGATTATCTTCGCAAATATGCACACAAACATTATATAGCTGCACTTTCATATTATAAATGTACACTTACCTCTGATTTTGTTGGTGTTTCTGATGGAGGAAAGCATTGAAAGCTACCATCATGGGCAAGCGTGTTGGGAGACTGAAATAAAACGATGGCCGGTGATTATTTCACTTGGCTTATATATATATAGAATATTGTGGGATATACTAATTATACTTCGGATTTCCACAAATTGGCTACAAATAATAACTAAATGATACTCGTCAGTTGTCGTCCCATAAATATTCGCCACATGCTGCATATGTGTGACAGTCGTAAGTCGGGATTTTTTTACCCTGTGCCAATGCATTCTCTTATATATGCGAGTCGACCATAGGTCGTCTCGCATATATAAGAGAATGCATTGGCCTAACAGTTTTTTACAATTTATTTAACAATTTTATTATAATTTCACCCATACAGAGCCCCAGACAAACATGAGCAGACGACACTCTTCTATATGCTTCTATATACGTGTGGGGCTCCCTGCAGGGTAATGGATGTTTTTTATTTTATGTCCTAAAAATTGTAAGAAACATTTATTCAAAACAATTGTTAGGCCAATGCATTTTCGTATATATGCGAGGCGACCTATGGTCGACTCGCATTTATAAGAGAATGCATTGGCACAGGGTAATAAAAAAATCCCGACTTACGACTGGATTTGATATGGCGGGTCATATTTTATTGCCATTTCTTCAATATACTGCATTGTATTGTAAGTTTTTGATTTGGTTTTAGAGTTATAAAAGGTACACGACGATTAGAAGGAAAATTTGGAATAACCGTTTTGAGATAGAAATCTAACTATAGAACAGGGACTAAAATGAGGAAGATATGTAAACATGTCACTGGGTAATGCGCAATAATACACAACTAGTGTAAAAAACAATGCTCACCTCAACGTCTATGCCGCTGTCTCGAGATGATTCGTCAACCTGAAGCTTGAATTCCCCTGGACTAAGAAGCTGTATGATGTCCATATCGCTATCTTCGTCGAAATTTATGTTTGGACTCTGGAAAAGAAACACATTTATTGAGTAATGGATAGTAATTATATTAAAGGAACACCCAAGTTCCCATGGACTTCACATCGCTGTTATTTTTTTTTAACACAAATATTAATGTTACAAGTTGAACACTCAAATAAGGCATACACGAACCACGACAGTGATTACAAAACAATACCAGTTTGGTTGCCAAATAATTTGTTGTCAATTTAAAGATAATTAAAGAACACAAATTTCTTTCAGAGGCATTTCGCAGTTCAGACAATAATGTTGTAGGTAAATATCCATGTGCTTAGTTAAATGTACATGTAGCTATAGTGTGTCCGCAATCTGATAAGTTCACTGTAAGAAAGGTATGCCCTTTACAAAGTCGCGTTTTGCAAAACATGGTGGTATATTTTTCTCAGATACGTACGAAAAGCGGATGTTGGATATACGACACTCCGGTAGCTGAATGACGAAATGGAAATGGAAATGATAAAATATACAGACAGCTACATTTATATAGTTTGTCCATGCAATGTTGTTCTATGTCGTGTACAAGTGGTGTAAAAAACACTCTGTAAGACAAACATACAATAATAGATGGTAACACATCAACATGGTGTGACAGAACGTTGCTCATGGATGCGCCTTCCTATCACAACTCGACGCGTCAAAATTGCACCCAGTACGCGATGCGCATGCCAATGTGTTATATGTCCTGTCCTGAGTTGTCGTTTCACATGTTTTGAAGTGCGATAACAGTTTATGAGTGAAATTCAACCAACAAACTGTGAACACTGAACTTGTTGAATTTACTTAACAATTTTGATCGAGAAGTACGTATTGTACACAATATCGCCAGCAGCGAAGGGTATACATGTTGCCCATGGCAAAAGTAAGCTTTCAACATAAGAAGGAAAAACAGTAGCTAATTCCTACTTGAAGGCACTTGACGGACCAAAGTATGCTCGAATTTGTTACATCGCGGTCCTGTTCCAGTGATAAATATTTGGGCTGAGATCAATTATGGGTTCACAACCAAGTTAAACCTGATCACCAACACTGTGGCCTAAATCCAGTTGATTTCTCCCTGCTTGAGTGAACCACCCCGTCAGACAATGGTGTATATCACCATGTATTAACTGTCTCTAGCGTGAGACAAAATCTAAACCGTTCTGTATAAAATACAGAACGATCCCCTCCTTATTGTCAACTAATTTGGAACGTGCGTCACTACCCTAATTGGTTCGAGTAACAAATTAATTCCTCCTCATAAATTTACAGAGTACAACTTTAAGTTGGACGAATAAGGAGTCAACGGTGTGTAGAAGGAGCGATAACTCTATTGACTGTATAACAAAATATTTTAAAGGGACCTGACACATTCGCAGTTGTTCATGAGGTGCAAACAAACATATATATTTATACATGTATATTATGTTTATGTCATATGTTTGATTTTTTGAAATAAATATTGTTTACACCAAACAACTGGAAATTGACTGCGACCGCGGCAAGTATTTCCAGAACACAAGAAGCGGCTTTATGAATATTTCATGTATCTGTATACCTAGCTTATACTTCCTTCCAAATTACGTAGACAAAATTTGAAGTTCGAATGAGGCATGTCCGTAAAATTTATCTTATCTGATCTTAGACTTTGTTTAGTGCATAAATATAATGAGATATTAGTCTATCGGGAGACCCATTGACTGGAATAGTCAGGACCCTACCATCTACGCTATGTTTACAAACTACAAATACGTACCATTCTCTGTAAAGTATTTCTCTTGCAAGGTATGTTCAAATTAGAATTGCAGCACATACCATCAAAAGCAAAAACTGGCTTGATGGTCTCATTGTACAAGGGTGGAGAGAAGCCGAAAACAAATTTTGATAGCTACCGAGCGATAACTCTTCTTCCCGTTATGTACAAAACATTAGAGAAAATAATCCTATGTCGCTTGGAGCACAACACGCCAGGCCTCATCAAAGTGCACCCCTAACAAACCAGATTTCAAAAACATGTAAGCTGTCTCATGTCTTCGTACATATTAGTGTAAACATATTTTTATTTCCAAATCCAACATAACATAATATAAAGTTATTATACAATGCTGTGTACAGTATGTGTTTTTCTTGTACGAGTCCAGGTTGTGGTGAAAAGTCATATTGGACGAGACACGCCAGTGTCGAGTCCAATATGACTTTTCACCACAACCTGGACGAGTACAAGATAACTCATACTGTACACAACATTGTATAATGACATTTGTATTATCCATCTGTATGTTTATCCAAATTTTGGAAATAAAACTTTTGTGGTTATTTTTGGTATTTGTCGGCACTTAATTCTCTATAAAAGCCTGTACCGTATATTGATCATCAGAAAGCATGATTTGGAAAAGTAAACACGGAAGTGAGAAAAAACTCAATCCGGAAGTGAAACGTCTGCTAAAATCCATCAATTTTGCGCGCGCATCACAATTCATTTCGCAATAGAGTTAATTCGTGACGTCACGGAGTCCAATATGAAAAGTCATATTGTACAGTCGGGAGTCCAATATGACTTTCGGGAGTCCAATATGACCTTTTCCAGGACTATCACGTGGCGGCTTTTGCCCAATCGGAAATTGTGTTAGTTAAGGGATGGATAATAATATAATATACAGATGATACAAATATGCAAAAATAGAAGAGATAATGTATGGAAATGAGGATCAGACATACATGTATTACACGAGAGTATAAACTACACAAAAGAGCAGAGTTGCAAACTGTTTGGCTGTTTTCTAGACGTACACAAAGCCTTTGATACAGTCTGGAGGCATGTCCGTAAAATTTATCTTATCTGATCTTAGACTTTGTTTAGTGCATAAATATAATGAGATATTAGTCTATCGGGAGACATCAGGACCCCACCATCTACGCTATGTTTACAAACTACAAATACGTACCATTCTCTGTAAGTTATTTCCTTTGCAAGGTATGTTCAAATTCGGACTACGTAAATTAAGTACTGGTCACAATTAATTTGAAATACCTCTTTATGGGTTCGACAAGTATACCACGTGACTTCATATGCGCTCGGATTATCAGGACGAGAAATTTATTTAATTCCGACCAACAAAGGTCCCCATCCAATATATCACAAGCTTAGTCGAGAGTGGAGGTCTTTTCCCGCCAGAGAGTGTGAAGCTACACCCCGGAATTAATCTTTACATCCGGGTCCTTTGATAAGCCGCGAAGTGACCTATGGCCACAGTCGTTAATACAATACGGATTATCATACACACGGAGTTGTCAAATTTTATGAATATGTCTTAAGTTAAGCTTCGAATATATGTTATCACTTTCCACATTGCTAGGTGAGGACTTCTCACTCGGTAATTGTTGACAACTCATAGATTAATAAAAGTGGCATATCTAACTTAGTTTCAAATGGTTGCATCCAATCGAACACGCGTCCTTTCCCACAACAGTTTAAACTATGGAAAATTAAATCATATATAGCTGCATACTCATATTAAACTATACACACAGAAAATTCTAAATTAAGAAACGCTCTCTGAACCATCGTGTATATATCCTACATCTTGCCAGTCATCCCCGTCCCAAACAAAATCACATGCCAGTTGATATTCGATATGGAACCTCACCAATACCACATCATCTTGTATTATACTTCTAATCATCATACACCTTTTCTCCCAATTCTCATATATATTTGTGTATTTATGAACTTACACGTTGCTTGCTTGTCTTGTATATATCTGAGGTTAAATAACCTGTTCCCACTAACTGATCCGAAACACCGCTTTTCACATAGCTGTGGAAACTTTGAGTGCCAGGTGCCAACGTTGAAAATGTTAAAGTACATTGAAATTTTCTCAAACCACAAGACCCAATTGCTGCTCATTTTAACATCGAACCACCGACTAAAATATCATGACTTGTTCGATACAACAATATAGGGCAGCAGTTGGGGTTTTTGATCTGAAGAAAAAGACACCGAATACCCTTGTGGTTAGAGGCGAATCCCTGAAATATAGCTTCCGAGCACAAAATCTTAAATTATTATTCATCTCAACATTTTTCATACTGATATTATCAGGTGATATTGAAATCAACCCTGGTCCTGCCACCAGCGAAAATAACCACACAATTTCAATTTTCCATTACAACATCAGAAGTATTAGAAATAAATTAGAAAAGATTGTTGATACCATTAACGATTTCGATGTGCTGTGTTTTAGTGAAACTCACCTGGACCCATCATTCTGTTCGGATAGTCTAAAAATTCCGGGTTATCAAGACCCTGTTCGGAAAGATCGCGACTCTCGAGGTGGAGGTATATGTGTTATGTTCGCGACCCATATAATATACAGGCGGAGACATGAACTAGAATTTGACTCATCAATACTTTGGTTTGAATTATTTTCAAAAAAAAGCCATATTATGCTAGGAATGTCATATAGATCAGATCAGTTCTGCGATCCAAAATACTGGGAATACCTAGAGACATCGATATCAGATGCACTTGACATATCAGAAAATATTATTATCACGGGGGACTACAATTCCAATCTCCTAGATGCATCTTCTAAGTTGAAAGAAATCATAGACCGATATAGCATAAAAAATGTTATAACATCTCCTACAAGAATATCACGCTCATCGAGTACGCTATTAGATCCAATTATTATCAGCAATTCGTTTCGTGTACTAGAAGCCGATGTAATCAATCCTGGAGTCTCTGACCATTTGGGTGTATATGTGTCATTATCCTATGATTACTCAAATGTGACATCTTTTCGCAGAGTAGTGTGGAACTACTCCAGAGCAAATTTCGGAAGAGCCAATGAATTGCTCGGAAACACAAACTGGGATGATCTCTTATCGGGTCTTGACATCGATTCAGCCACAATAATTTTCCAAAATAAATTTAATTCAATAATGCGAGAAACAGTCCCCCAATCATCTGTTACGGTTCGACCTAAGGACAAAATCTGGTTTAATTCAGAAATCCGAAGAGAAATTCGCAAACGTGAAAGATTACGAACCAAAGCTCTAAGAAACAATAACCCCGATACTTGGCAAAATTATAAGCATTCCAGAAACAAAGTAAATAATATGAAAAAGTACGCCAAATCCAAATTTGAAGAAAAATTGGAAGACCGCGTGAAGGGATCTTCATCGCCTCGCGATTTCTGGCAACTAATAAATTACCTCCTTTGTAAAAAGAAAACAACGAATATTCCGCCCCTGTACTGCTCCAGCGACAATATAAATACCGTAAATGTAAATGGAAAACTATACGCAACCGATGATCTAGATAAGGCCAACATACTGAACAAGAGCTTCATTTCAAATTCATCGATACATGACTCAAATCACAGTTTACCTTTTTTAAATTCTCGTTGTAGCAATACTATGAACGACTTTGAGTCCACCGAAGACGAAATAATTTTAGCAATTAAATCTCTAAAATTAAACAAGGCCAATGGCCACGATGGAATTAGTGCGAGAATGCTTCAAGCCACGGCTAAAAAAATTGCTTATCCTTTAAATTTACTCTTCCGAAAATCATTCGATACCACAAAATTTCCTTCTATATGGAAAAAGGCAAATGTTGTTCCCATCTTTAAAAAAGACGACTCCGCTGATAGTAAGAACTATCGCCCCATCTCGCTTCTACCATGCATTGGAAAGATATTCGAAAAAGTTGTCTTAAAACAGATCAGGAAGTTCTTTAATGAAAATGAACTAATATACTCACGCCAATCGGGTTTCATGCCAGGGCAAAGTACATCTCATCAACTCATAGATCTATATAATCACCTGAGCCAATCTCTCGACAATGGCTTATATACGTGTTCTACTTTCTGTGATATATCGAAGGCATTCGAGAGAGTTTGGCACAGAGGATTGGTACATAAACTGTCTAGTTATGGCGTGCGAGGGAAACCATTGAAATGGATAGAAAATTATCTAAGAAACCGCCAGCAGCGCGTATTAGTAAACGACAGCTTTTCTGATTATGAGATCATTCCAGCGGGCGTCCCTCAAGGCTCAATTTTAGGACCTTTTCTATTTTTAGTTTACATAAATGACCTACCTGACAACATCAGTTCCGTGACCAGAATGTACGCCGACGATACCTGTCTTACAAATAGCCACCACGATCTGAATGAGTTAGCACGGATTATGAATATGGACCTTGAAACCATAGCAACATGGTCAAAAAATTGGCTGGTCAGCTTTAATCCTTCAAAAACAATGGGCATGTCATATTCATTGATTGGCACCTCTGGTGATATCCCTAATTTAACTTTTAATAGTGACACAATATCATTTGTTGAGACACACAAACACCTTGGTCTTGAGCTCCAATCAAATATGTCGTGGAACAATCATATAAATGCAACAATAAAGAGAGTAGCATCCCGCTTAGCACAACTTAGAAAATTTAAATTCCAACTCGACAGGAAGACATTAGAAAATATATATAAAACATATATACTGCCTCTATATGATTACTCGGATGTAGTCTGGGCATGCGCGCCAAAATATCAATTGGATAAACTTGACCGATTACACATTGATGCAGCCAGAATTGTCAGCGGCCTCACGCGTTCAGTATCAGATACAGACATTATGACAGAAGTCGGCTGGCCCTCGCTAAGAAAAAGGCGCGAACTTCATAAATTACAAACTATGTATAACATTGTAAATCAGAGGGCCCCTACTTACCTCACTAAAATAATACCACCCAGGATAGCCGATATATCCGAGTATGAATTCAGAAACCCCGAAATTTTTTACACATACTTCAGCAATACCGAGCACTACAAAAAGTCATTTTTTCCCTCAACAATAAAAGCGTGGAACGACATGCCTTCCGCAATAACAGAAGCTCCGACGATTTTCGATTTTAAAGATTATCTTAGAATAATTGATCCCACCGCTAGACCTCCAATATATTTCTATACAGGTCGTAGGAAATATAATGTATTGCACGCCAGACTAAGAAACTATTGTAGTGATCTTCAGTCTGACAAATTTCAGAATTATATTGCAGGAAGCCCACGTTGTACGTGTGGCAACCAGTGTGAAGATGCCTATCACTACTTCTTTATGTGTCCCCACTACCAGTCAGAACGAACTGAGATGTTTCATATGCTACACAGAGAAGGAATTAAATTAACGCACATGAACAATCTACTTGCTGGCCTCCCGAATGCTCATAACAAACAAAATGTGAAATTGTTCAAAATAGTGCAGCATTTTATCGCGGAGACTAAACGTTTCTAGTTAAATTTCAAGATAAGAAATTAGTTTATCAATTATCACATGTTTTCCTTTTCCTTTCGCCTCACCATAGAATGCAACTCGGCGTTGGCACCCCCCCCCCCCCCCACCAATCACTCTCACTGACTCACTCTCATCCTTCCTCAATGAATTGTTACAATCTGCCATCATCACCTTTCTCATTCACCACGTGCAGCTGTAAATAAGTTACTTATTGTGCCATTTTGTTAAACAAATTGTTTGTATCAATGTATACCGGAGAGGGGCTCATTAAGTTTTGTAACTTGTGCCCCAATCCATTTTGTATTATACTACAAATAAAATATGTTTAAAAAAAAAAAAAAAAAAAAAACAGTTTAAACAATAAGTAAATCGCAGTCAGAGCGATGTCTGCTCAAACAATAACGTCGCTCAGGAAATTGACCATATTTGCAGGGGGGGGGGCGGAAAAAAACTGCGGGACACAACGTACCGGGGGTGGGGGTACCTAGGCATAAAAAATTTACACGTAAATTTTTTCCTTATTCATTTAGGGGGGGGGGGGGGGGGGTTGTCGGGAAAAATTTGCATGTAATTTTTTTCCAAATATGTATTTTCAGACTCACAACTTCAATTTTCTCTCATTTTATAGAATATGGATTAACCTTAATATCCAAATCATATATATACGAGTAGTACAATCCACCTAAAACAATTTTGGATAACCACTGTCTTGGTTTACATGTGATATTGACCCCATTAACCCTCTTAATAATGCCGACTATGTCAGTCAGTGTCTACCAGTTGAATGCATAATTCTACCCTGCGATCGCTTATCTGGCAAATTTTTTCTGCAGAACTATCCCATGTATTAAACAATTTCTCCTCCAATGGTATCAGAAAACAGTTATATGCTGGTATCTCACTCATCTCATTTGCATCTTTTTCAAAGTCGAGGTAATGACTAGTTGTCATTTTTTAAAGTGCATACAAAGCGTTGCGATCACCAATATACATGTTTGTACATGTCATCACGAGGTACAAATCTGCGTTCTACTGGTAGTCAATGACCATTTTAGTCATAATAATCTAAACTAAGTTACCAAGCACCTTCTCGTGAATTGTATGTTCCGGTGTGTTTTTCGGTTTCCGGTCAAACCGAGTTGTTGTCCGACTGGGGTAGATTTGATTTTTCTGGGGGGGGGGGGGGGGGGGCAATGGTCAGTGGAAAAAACAACAGTTTTTGCTGTTTTTTTGGGGGGGGGGGGTACCCAAACCGAAGAAAACAGTTTTTCCACCCTGTGTCTGCAGTATTTTTCCGCCCCCCCCCCCTGATATTTGTTTAAATTATTGTCTGAACATGTCGCTCCAATAAATATGACACCGTTTGTACTTGTATTATCTGTTGTCTGCTTATTATTTCGCAAAAACCTCTCCAGATGAATAATAAACCATTACAATGTATATTTTATGGTTAATCTGAGTCAAGGGAGTATAAAAGGCGGTATGGCATCTGAATTCATAGTCGGTTTTCTTATATCCCGATCCGATTGCGGCGACCAGAATATGTCGATAAATATATATAAAATGATTCAGCAACAAACTTGCATTCAAGTCAAATAATTTAGAAAAAATGGTTTACACTGTTTATCAACATGGAACAAAAAAGAAAAAAAGCGTTCCAGTATATTCCTAGTATGGTAAATGTAAAATGAGTCTGTCCCACTTCTAGTGAAACAGATGGGAATATCTTGACGTTGGTATGTTTTTGTAATAGTATTCATAGCTTGTATATAGGTATTTCGATGTATTTATTGACTAGTGTGCCTAATACCAAATCGTATACATGTACATGTACATACTATATGAGTTTCAAATGAAAATGAGTTCCAAATTCGTTTAATATATTTCGTTCTCAGTATAGCCATGATAGTTTACATGTAGATGTTTCTATACATGTAGATACATCTATTTAAGAAGCCCGGTTCAAATTGACAATAAAGGCAATATTTGAATGTTAATGTCGACTTTCAAATATGTTATATGAAGAGCGTTTCTGTTTATTGTCCATTAGAGGTTTATATTATATATTGTCCGTCCGATTTGACGCCAAAATCAGTCAATTTTCCTAAATAAAATTTCCAACAGCTTACCAGAAAAATAAATAAACCTATTTCGATACCGGAAAAAAAAATTCAAAAGATAATATGTGTATTTTGGAGCGCAAACCGCCATGTTGCTTTAATAAAATAACTTACCTGCTGTATGTTTGTTCTCTGAAGCAAAAGTGTGTCAGCATTCACCTCGATCACATGTATCTATTTTTGGTTTCCGATTTGAACGCGTTTTTCATGATAGCTAAGGAATAATGCGAATCGAAACCCTGAACCCAGTCACCAATCGGATGCCAGCATTAAACATGGCCTCCAGTCCACGAAGATATTCCCGATTATTAATATTAATTCTTAATCCCATAAGTCAGGCAAATTAATTAGTGAATGTTGTTACACGCATCAAGATCCACGATAGCTTCACTCATTAAGCTATCCAAGTAGCAATCCTAGAGTGTGAGGGTTAAAGCCACATGGCGGTTAGCGCTCCGACATCCACCGAATAATAATCGATTTAGAATTTTTCCCGGTATCGCAATAGATCGACAACCCAAATTATTATGTATCAGTGTTATAACGGCAATTGGGAGAGGGGGTTATGTATAAGTGGATCGCACTTGTCCTCAAATCACAATGCCAATCTGTATTGTTATATACTTATTGGTAATAAATATGTTTAAACCAACTACCAGTGGATTCTATAAGGCATGCGATTACGTTTCCCGTAACTATGAGTAGTTTGCTCGCGTACGGAAATAGTCCCAGATAAATAAGACTCGCCGACGTCTGTTTTGTTTTGTAACGGCAGGCCACATACCACCATCATAGCAATTCAGCAGGACCCATCAAGATAACAGCAGACTAACATAATTTGAGCTGGGTGGTACTACTTTAGCATACTTTGAGACAACACAACTCTCCGTGATTTTGAATAATTTATTATAATCATGTAAAATATGTACAATGCAGCACAAGGTGGATACAATAAATATGCACAGTAACTTAGCAACGGGTTATACACGAACAAGATACAGCTATAACAAAATAATAACGTAACAATATCACAGATAAACTTCATAACAAACATCTAACATCAATCAACAGCCGTTGAACGCATTCTTGAACAGCTAGAGCTAGGGTTAGTTGGCTAGAACCGCAGTGATCTCTTCTTTTGTCCGTAAGCCCACGACTTAGATTTGGCCCTGAAGTGACGTAGGTCGGATGAAAAATCTTCGTGTTGCATCGGAAGATAGGACTGTGGTGTGCAGAAAACCTGAAATAAAAAAATAGAGTTTTACATGACGTACATCGTTGTTAAACTTATCCATAGAGACCAACGAAAATGCCAGATAGGTATTCCTTTATGTGGTCCCCATACCTAACACAGCAGCAACATGATGGCACGCAGGTGAGAAAACAAAACTAGTTAGACGTTTAATTATATAGCATGCTGTTCTAGGCGTCATTATAGTTTTCGATGCATATCTACTTTCATTACCGGTACTATAATGACATACGAAATTTTAGTAATAGTAATGTGTACATGTATTATGAAAACCAACCAACATGAATTGTGGTATAATTATAAGATAAACGCACCTCTTTCGTTATGAAAAACTCTTTGTTACGGTGGCTGGATGAGGACATGGGAAATTTTTTTTTATCTCGTTTAAACGAGATAGCAGGTGGGAAATTTTATTTTTATCTCGTTTAAACGAGATAACTTATTCTGTTTAAACGAGATAGCAGGTGGGAAATTTTATTTTTATCTCGTTTAAACGAGATAACTTATCTTGTTTAAACGAGATAGCAGGTGAGAAATTTTATTTTTATCTCGTTTAAACGAGATAACTTATCTTCTTTAAACGAGATAGCAGGTGGGAAATTTTATTTTTATCTCGTTTAAACGAGATAACTTATCTCGTTTAAACGAGATAGCAGGTGGGAAATTTTATTTTTATCTCGTTTAAACGAGATAACTTATCTTGTTTAAACGAGATAGCAGGTGGGTAATTTTATTTTTATCTCGTTTAAACGAGATAACTTATCTCGTTTAAACGAGATAGTTATAATACAACAGTTACTATTGGCCAGTCCAGACGGTTGCACCGGGAATGTATAGGGAACTTCTTGTACCAACCCACCACCCCATCCCGCCAGCCATAGTATCTTATGTGCCGTAGGCGCTCGTATATAGGTAGTACCCACCCACCACCCCATCCCACCACTCATAGTATCTTATGCGTCGCAGGCGCTCGTATATAGGTGGTACCCAAACACCACCCCATCCCATCACCCATACACTCTTATGACTAATGTGCAGGTTTTCTACACAAAATGTGTAGCCCTGCTACACAATCATTATTCATTTTTGATCTCAAACATATTTGTGTAGTATATGTGTAGTTTTATGAAAGTACACACATTGTGTAACAATTGTTACACAATAAATTGGTAAATTTCTACACATTTGTACACACTGGTGTGCATAAAATTAACACATATTCCTTACACATTTTGTGTAGATTCTTACACATATAGATCGTAGACAAGAATGTAAGTTCAGTATTCCGAACTGTGGGTATATAGTATTGATGACATATTGAGATTTATACGTTAAAACTTTCATGGCGTACAATGGTACGTAATATTTAGCTCCGTCATGTGGGTTTTCGTTTTAATTGAACAAACCAGGGTCGTGGCCTTGTTTCATAATATTAGTATTACCGTATTACAACAATCATATACACGAGTCTAACAGCAGTATTCGCCATGAAAGTTTTAACAACTAAATCCTGATATATCATTAATACTATACCCACAAGTCGGAATTCTGAACTTACATTCCTTGTCTACGATCGCTGTAGATTGTATTCCAAAAAAATATACTCAAACAATATGGCCGTCATGTAGCAGACTATGAAACTGAAGGCAGCGCAATGCGCATGCTCTACATTCTTACACAATTGTGTGTAACAAAATATACACATTATGTGTAGAACGGCCCTTGGTCAATGTATATTTGTATGTAAAACTACACATTGCTATGTGTATTAACCGAGTTTACACATTTGATGTGTAATCATTTCTACACATTAGTTATAAGAGTATAGTATATAGGTAGTTACCAACCCACCACCCCATCCCGCAACCCATAGTATCTTATGCGCCGCAGGCGCTCGTATATAGGTAGTTAGCCACACACCACCCCATCCCATCACTATGGGTGACGTGATGGGATGGTGGGTGGGTACAACCTATATACGAGCGCCTGCGGCGCATTGGATACCATGGGTGATGGGATGGGGTGGTGGGTGGGTAACTACCCATATACGAGCGCCTGCGGAGCACAATATACTATGGGTGATGGGATGGGGTGGTGTTTGGGTACCACCTATATACGAGCGAAACCGTCTGGACTGGCCACTAGTAACTGTTGTATTATTAATATCTCGTTTAAACGAGATAAAAATAAAATTTCCCACCTGCTATCTCGTTTAAACAAGATAAGTTATCTCGTTTAAACGAGATAAAAATAAAATTTCCCACCTGCTATCTCGTTTAAACAAGATAAGTTATCTCGTTTAAACGAGATAAAAATAAAATTCCCCACCTGCTATCTCGTTTAAACAAGATAAGTTATCTCGTTTAAACGAGATAAAAATAAAATTTCCCACCTGCTATCTCGTTTAAACAAGATAAGTTATCTCGTTTAAACGAGATAAAAATAAAATTTCCCATCACTTATCTCGTTTAAACAAGATAAGTTATCTCGTTTAAACGAGATAAAAATAAAATTTCCCACCTGCTATCTCGTTTAAACAAGATAAGTTATCTCGTTTAAACGAGATAAAAATAAAATTTCCCATGTCCTCATCCAGCCACCGTACTTTGTAGCCACCATGAAGGATATAAATTTCTGGGTAGAGCAAATTCGGGTAGTTCTCAGCGTTCACTTGTACATGTATTATGAAAACCAACCAACATGAATTGTGGTATAATTATAAGATAAACGCACCTTTTTCGTTTCGAAAAACTCTTTGTAGCCACCACGAAGGATATAAATTTCTGGGTAGAACAAATTCGGGTATTTCTCAGCGTTCACTTGTACATGTATTATGAAAACCAACCAACATGAATTGTGGTATAATTATAAGATAAACGCACCTTTTTCGTTTCGAAAAACTCTTTGTAGCCACCACGAAGGATGTAAATTTCTGGGTAGAACAAATTCGGGTAGTTCTCAGCGTTCACTTCACGGTCCTTCTGTCGCAAATATCTCAACCTATAAAACATATATAAACAGATAAGTATAATCACAATCTACGGTTTATGTCAATATGGTGTATCTGAGCCCTTTCTGTAAAGCTTCATTGGTATAGAATAATGCTTTTGTGGCAGAAAAAACAGTCAACCATAGCTTGTACCAAAAACGAACGTGGGCGTATAATGTTGCTCTTCATGTTGCGGGCATCCATTCGGAGAGCTTCCAGGCAAACTTTGCACAATTAACTTTGTTTACAAGAAAATAGAAGTCTCCGTCATTTGGAAGGAAGAAGATAGGTTGGCAAATACACACAATATTGAAACAACCGCTTCATATGCTTGGAAAAAACCCAACCTTTCCAGATAAACAGAGATGAACAAGTCTAGAATGGACTTGTTCGGTTTTTGCACGCTAATGGGCACGATAGGCTTATTAGCGTGCAAAAACCGAACAAAACTATTTAACACCCCATTGAAATATTTTTTGTTTGGGACCCAAATAAAATAACGGTGTTTTTTGGTTTGTAACGGCAGGCCACATACCACCATCATAGCAATTCAGCAGGACCCATCAAGATAACAGCAGACTAACATAATTTGAGCTGGGTGGTACTACTTTAGCGTACTTTCAGACAACACAACTCTCCGTGATTTAGAATAATTTATTATCATCATGTAAAATATGTACAATGCAGCACAAGTAACTTAGCAACGGGTTATACACAAACAAGATACAGCAATAACAAAATAACAACGTAACAATATCACAGATAAACTTCATAACAAAGATCTAACATCAATCAACAGCCGTTGATCGCATTCTTGGACAGCTAGAGATAGGGTTAGTTGGCTAGAACCGCAATGGTCTCTTCTTTTGTCCGTAAGCCCACGACTTAGATTTGGCCCTGAAGTGACGTAGGTCGGATGAAAAATCTTCGTGTAGCATCGGACGATAGGACTGTGGTGTGCAGAAAACCTGAAATAAAAAAATAGAGTTTTACATGACGTACATCGTTGTTAAACTTATCTATAGAGACCAACGAAAATGACAGATAGGTATTCCTTTATGTGGGCCCCATACCTAACACAGCAGCAACATGATGGCACGCAGATGAGAAAACAAAACTAGTTAGACGTTGAATTATATACATAGCATGCTGTTCTATGCGTCATTATAGTTTTCGATGCATATCTACTTTCATTACCGGTACCATACTGACATACGAAAGTTTAGTAATAGTAATGTGTACATGTATTATGAAAACCAACCACGAAGGATATAAATTTCTGGGTAGAACAAATTCTGGTAGTTCTCAGCGTTCGATCACTTGTACATGTATTATGAAAACCAACCAACATGAATTGTGGTATAATTATAAGATAAACGCACCTTTTTCGTTTCGAAAAACTCTTTGTAGCCACCACGAAGGATGTAAATTTCTGGGTAGAACAAATTCGGGTAGTTCTCAGCGTTCACTTCACGGTCCTTCTGTCGCAAATATCTCAACCTATAAAACATATATAAACAGATAAGTATAATCACAATCTACGGTTTATGTCAATATGGTGTATCTGAGCCCTATCTGTAAAGCTTCATTGGTATAGAATAATGCTTTTGGGGCAGAAAAAACAGTCAACCATAGCTTGTACCAAAAACGAACGTGGGCGTATAATGTTGCTCTTCATGTTGCGGGCATCCATTCGGAGAGCTTCCAGGCAAACTTTGCACAATTAACTTTGTTTACAAGAAAATAGAAGTTTCTGGTATCAGAATTGGACATTTTTCCATTGATTTTTTTTAACAAACTGAAACCATAACAAATTATAAAATGATTTTGGAAACATTTGGCATGGTAGAATGTTTATTCGTGTCATATACGTTTATAGACCCACATGCAACATGTATATTTTTATGGGCGAGTATGTATCTTGTCAATGAAGTTTTGTAACCATATGGATACTCAATTATATAAATTACACTTACATTTTAGGCCCTCGTTCCGAAGAGAACTCGCAGTGGAAAACAATGATGGTTGGGCGGTTGAGTGGAGTCTCCGCAAGGAAGCGTCTCTGGATAATCTCCTGTCTATGTAGGTTCTCGGCACCCTGTAATACATGTAACTAAACCGTGAGTGTGTATAAAGCAAATTCACTGTAATTAGTCCAGATTAAGGTATTGTCATGTCTACATGTAAGGGAGTAAATTTTCCGGAGAAATGAGCCAACTGCATGCGCGGTCTTTCCTCCGCTCATAAAATAACTATTGAAACACCACCCGACATCGTCGGAAAAGGACCAAACTTGAATGAGTATCAATGCATGTGAAGTCACTTCTATAATATCAGACCCGTGTTTTAAGTTTTTGTGAGTAAATCCGATATATAGGTAATTAAATTAACGTTCATTTAACGCGGTTCAAGCTATAAAATTAACTAATTTGTGTCTGTATATAATTCCCATGTGTATAAGAAATGCTCTCCTATATGGAGGTTAATAAAGAATATATATATAAGCACACTTTTCACTACTGACACATATAACCCAATGCTCTAACAACCTTGTTGTTATGCCACACTCTGAGATAAAAATAAAGGGGGAAACTATTTTCTGTGACTGTACTTTGGTTAGTCTGCTGTTTTCCACCCAAAATTGTATAGCGATTAATTAATTTGCATACACATAAAAACGACAAGGAAGTAAGCCACCATTTTACAATATTTGTTTTGTGTCGTATTGCAGCATATATTTACCTGGATATGTCCGCCTTCATATTCATAAGGATATCGGCAGTCTACAACCACGAAGTCGTCAATTCTATTGCTGTATCTACCGCCAATCAGGTCTTCCAACTGGAAATAAAACATAGACATTTAGTTTAGTGATGAGTTGGAGATACATATAAAATATATGGTGAGTGCAATAGAATATAACATCAACACCTGTCGGTATAGATGGAATTTTAAATTATATTTTTCTTAAAACAAAAATATACGCCTCTTCTGGATAGATTTCGACCAGTGTCGGTTAAAGAATGTACTTTCTTTTTCTTGTTTTGTTCATGCTTTAATGAACGATGACCAATGAAGATGTCAACATACATACAAGGATATATCAACAGTCACGTGTAATTATACACCGCATTGCAATACGGTAACGTGAGCGGAGAGTTAATGATGTCCATTTATAACTGTGGTCTATTTATCTAGAGAAAAAAATGTGGACAATAATAGCGTATAGCTATTAAAATTACATTGTTTGACAACTCACCGTTTCTGAAGAAATATACTTTAGGTCCTTGTGCCGCCCGGTGATGATGGGCAGGGTGTGGCCCAAGCTACCGTCACCAATGAGATTCTTATCTGTGGCCATTGAATGTACAGCGTCTTTGATTCTTTGGCCATCGATGTTGGCAGGTTTCTCCGATAGGTGGCGTTTTGTCTGTGGTTCGATGACGTCACATATCTGGGGGGTCTGACGCTTCATGTCGTTGTCGGATTTAGAACGCCCAAAGAGACAACGTGACGTTCTGCGACGGATCGAGAACTGGAAGAAAAGTAATTTCCGATAAAATACTGCAGTCACACGATTGTTCCCAGGGGTATGGCGATAGGGGTTGGTATATTTGTCACATCCCCTAAACTTTGGCGAAATTAAATTTTTTTTTAATAATTATTTAGATCAAGTTATACTTCAAACATTTAGAATGCAATGGTAATCAGTAATGTGGGCTTCAGGTTGGAAACTGACAATAGTTGGAAGTCTTTTATGTATAATGCATAGCAATCAGAATAAATTCGTATATGCGAGGAACATTATCGGATGGTGACTGCTTTAGAAGATTATAGATTATCTTCGCAAATATGCACACAAACATTATATATCTGCACTTTCATATTATAAATGTACACTTACCTCTGATTTTTTTGGTGTTTCTGATGGAAGAAAGCATTGAAAGCTACCATCATGGGCAAGCGTGTTGGGAGACTGAAATAAAATGATGTCCGGTGATTATTTCATTTGGCTTATATATATAGATTATTGTGGGATACTAATTATACTTCAGATTTCCACCAATTGGCTACAAATAATAACTAAATGATACTCGTCATTGCTCGTCCCATAAATATTCGCCACATGCTGCATATTTTATTGCCATTTCTTCAATTTACTGCATCGTATGGTAAGTTTATGATTTGGTTTTAGAGTTATAGAAGGTACACGACGATTGGAAGGAAAATTTGGAATAACCGTTTTTAGATAGAAATATAACTATAGAACAGGGACTAAAATGAGGAAGATGTGTAAACATGTCACTGGCTAATGCGCAATAATACACAACTAGTGTAAAACACAATGCTCACCTCAACGTCTATGCCGCTGTCTCGAGATGATTCGTCCCCGTGAAGCTTGAATTCTCCTGGACTAAGAAGGTGTATGATGTCCATATCGCTATCTTCGTCGAAGTTTATATTTGGACTCTGGAAAAGAAACACATTTATTGAGTAATGGATACTAATTATATTAAAGGAACACACATGTTCCCATGGATTTCACATCGCTGTTATTTTTTTTAACATAAATATTAATGTTACAAGTTGAACACACAAATAAGTGATACACGAACCACGATAGTGATTACAAAACAATACCAGTTTGGTTGCCAAATAATTTTTTGTCACTTTAAAGATAATTGGAGAACAAAAATTTCTCTCAGAGGCATTTCGCAGTTAAGAAAATAATGTTGTAGGTAAATATCCATGTGCTTAGTTAAATGTACATGTTGTTATAGTGTGTCCGCAATTTGATAAGTTCACTGTAAGAAAGGTATGCCCTTTACAACGTCGCGTTTTGCAAAACATGATGGTATATTTTTCTCAGATACGTACGGAAAGCGGACGTTGGGTATAGGACACTCCGGTAGCTGAATGACGAAATCGATGTAACGAGTAGATGGAAATGATAAAATATACAGACAACTACATTTATATAGTTTGTCCATGCAATGTTTTTCTATGTCATGCACACGTGGTGTGAAAAACACTCTGTAAGACAAACATACAATAATAGATGGTAACACATCAACATGGTGTGACAGAACGTTGCTCATGGATGCGCCTTCCTATCACAACTCAACTCGTCAAAATTACACCCAGTACGTGATGCGCATGACAATGTGTTATATTTCCTGTCCTGAGTTGTCGTTTCACATGTTTTGAAGTGCGATAACAGTTTATGAGTGAAATTCAACAAACAAACCGTCAACACTGAACTTGTTGATTTGATTTTACCATTCTGACGGAGTAGTACGTATTATACACAACATCGCCAGCATGGAAGGGTATACATGCTGCCTATGGCAAAAGTAAGCTTTCCACACAAGAAGAAAAATGAAGCGAATTCCTACTTGAAGGCACTTGACGGTTTGACAGTCCAAATTATGCTCGATTTTGTTACATCGCGGTCCTGTTCCAGTGAGAAACATTTATAGGTCGACAAATTTTCTAAACGTCTGTATATGGGTCTTTAATAATGCCACAGAAAGACGAACTCAAGTAATCAAATTTCGTTGTGTAAATTTTTTTTTTTCATTGATACGGTAGTGTGCGAAAAATTAAAAACATCTGGAAAAATAGTTGTGACACTGAAGTCGGTAGTCGGCGGAGTGATACAATTCGTGGCGTTCATTCGTGGTATTACTCCACCGGCTATATCGTGCGGTAATCATTAACGAAAACAATAGATTTTATTCAAAAGTGCAGTTCATATATCCATGATATCACATTTGAAGATCATGAGATGAGACTCAATGTTTCTTGATTAATGAATTTTAAAGATTATTTCCAATTAGAAAGGCAACTACCCATAAATAGTTTGCTATATTTGAGAATGGTCATGTCATGCCCGTTGATCAATGAAACATTGGGCTGAGATAAGTTATGGTCACAACCAAGTTAAAGCTGATCACCAACACTGTGGCATAAAGCTTCCTCTCATAGAGCCAAGACAATTAGTGTTGTGTGAAATTATTAAAAACAAATTAGCTTTTCTTGGTACCGATAGGGAAAGAAACTAATATTTTCGACTTTTTGATATGTGAAATTCAAGATTTTTCACCTGGTAGATCCAGATAAATTCTTTGTTGAAATTATCTTACCATTTTGGCTGAATTTATGCAAAAATGTGCGCTCCCCTTAAAGGCACTTAGCGATTTGCGCTCCAAAATACTTGATAATATTTGCGTTTGAATTTTTCATGATATCGAAATAGGTCGATACACACTCGAACTACGTTTCTACGAGCAGTGTATGTCACAGAAAGACGCCGCGGTGTAATAACAACCTTTGAACATAATGTTTGGACCCCTAACAACAAAAATCCAGCCATTTGAACGATATGAAACAGATAAGAAGAAAAAATATTCCTGATATGGTAGAAATAAAGCGGGTTGTTTCACTTCTGTGCGAAACAACTGGAAAGTGACTGTGACCACGGCCAGTATTTCCAGAGCCGGTTTATGAATATTTCATGTATTTGTGAACCTAGCTTATACTTCCTTCCAAATTATGTAGACAAAATTTGAAGTTCGAATGAAGCATGTCCGTAAAATTTATCTTACCTGATCTTAGACTTTGTTTAATGCATAAATATAATGAGTTGTTTCAGATATTAGTCTATCGGGTGACTATTTTGACTGGAATAGTCCCGACCTCATCGTTTACGTTATGTTTACAAACTACAAGTACGTACCATTCTCTGTAAATTATTTCTCTTCCAATGTATGTTCAAATTCGGACTACGTAAATTAAGCACTGGTCACAATTCATTTGAGATGCCTCTTTATGGGGTCGACAAGTATACCACGTGACTTCATATGCGCTTGGATTATCAGGACTGGAAATTGATTGAATTCCGACAAACAAAGGTCCCCTTCCAATATGTCACAAGCTTAGTCGAGAGTGACGGTCCTTTCCCGCCAGAGAGTGTGAAGCTACACCCCGGTATTAATCTTTACATCCGGGTCCTTTGATAAGCCGCGAAGTGACCTATGCCCAAAGTCGTTAGTACAATACAGGATTATCATACCCACGGAATTGTCAAAGTTTTATGCTTCGAATATATGTTATCACTTTCCACATTGCTAGGTGAGGACTTCTCACTCGGTAATTGTTGACAACTCATAGATTAATAAAAGTGGCAAAGCTAACTTAGTTTCAAATGGTTGCATTCAATCGAACACGCACCCTTTCCCAATTCAATTCAATTATTTAATTTCTCATTTCCAATACAATGGCATTTTGAGATTTACAAAATATTGCGCTGGTCCCCCACTCCAGAAATGAATGGGTTTCCAGCGCTAATTCATCAAGCATGCGTCAATATGGCAATCCGAAATACATAAATAATTTAAATATACATATAGCAAAGCTCTGTGAAAACAAATGTATACATTAGTACATGTACAACAATGGAAATGGATATAATAAAACAAGGGTCGTGTTTTTGTCGATAAGGGTGCCGTTAAATTAAACGTGTACCTATTTATTCTGGGTGCTATGTTTATATAAATAGACTATATGTGAACCTTAAAAAAGGATTTATGCGAGTAAACTGGTAAGCTTATATAGGTAATCGATATATTTTGGTGTATGGGGGACGGTATGTTCTTATACGTGTATGCCGTGTTATTCATGTAAATATTTCATCGTTTAAAATTTCATTTTTTTTTAAATGACCACATGACAGAAGTAAGTACTTCATATACTGGCTAGAGTGTACAATTTGTGGATATTTTAGCCTAAATATATATTAAACTTGTATATTAATAGTTCAAACTTTGGAACGAGTATGATAAGTAATTGTATGTCACACAACAATAGGATACCTGAGTACCGATAACGATACCCACAACAGTTTAAATTGTGTTCTTATACTCACAGAACATATATAATCCACGACATATTTTGATTATGAAAACTCGTAGCCGTGTGTGTTTGTTTAATGACTTTTTAACGGATGTAACCAGTTAACAGCCACTGTGATTGACCCCCTCCCATGGCGCATGCATATTACTATAGACGAGCATAATTTGTATCATGCAACAACCCACTTTTTGAAAACTTCCACCACTGTCATCATTTCACGATTCATCTGTCCCCATCCTGTCTTCTACTTTCCCACCCTCTCTCTCTCTCTTTCTCTCTATCTCTCTCAGCCTCCTGCTATCCCTAACACTATCTTATCCCTGTTTTTCCACCCCTAACTCAAATTTAGCTATATATCTCCATTTCTCATAAAGCCATTATTTCAATCTCTTCCCGTCTGATCGAAACCCCCCCCTCACTTATTGGGGAAGGGGGCATGTCGCCAAAGAGGATAAGTCTTCATATAAGCCATCATGCTTGTTGTCTGATCCTCATTTTCATACACTAACTCTTCTATTTTGTATACATGTCTCATCTGTATATTATGTTATTTTTTGGATTTGGATATAAAAATGTTTACACTAACAGTTTGAACAATAAGTAATTCGCAGTCAAAGCCAGATGAAGAGATGTCTGTTCGAACAATAACATCCATGCACGGAAATGGGGATTTTCAAGCTAAACCCTCTCTATACTATATGCTCATTGGCCAGTAATTATCACTTAGGAAATGGACCATATTTGTTTAAACGGACATGGCTCATTCGAACCTCCAAATTTTGTCTACGTGATTTGGAGGGACGGATACGATAGGTCGATAAATACACGAAATGTTGATATCTCGGCTTCATATGCTTTGAAAAACACTTGACAAAGTCAGCCATTTACAGCCGTTTCAATTTTTTCGCCCGAAGTCAGACAAAATAACATAATATACAGATGACACATATATGCAAAATAGAAGAGTTAATGTATGGAAACGAGGATCAGACAACAGGTCCGAGGGCTGATATGAAGCCTTCTCCTCTTTGGTCACAATGTTTGGACAAAAATACGTGCAGTCACCATCATTCGTCAGAAGAAGGTAAAGACAAAAGCATCCATAACTTTTGTGTTGGAAAAGAGTACACAAGATCATATTTGAGAGCACCCTTTATTGTTTACCTGTTTGTGTTGGTAAAGCGAAATCATGGACACTCGATCCGACATGATGAGTGCACAGAAATTCTAGTTTGTGTCTTTATTCCAAGAGATAGCAGCGTTTACTAAATTGAAATAACTTGTGCTTCGATCCCCATTGTACAACCATTGGCTACATTGTGTATTACATGTACATTTATCGCATAATTAGCCCATAAACCCAGTCTAATATTTTAGACACACTTGTATTATCGGTACGTACCGTGATGTAAGAGCTTAGCGCAATTATATCGATCAATGTTAGTATTATGTTAATTTTGATATAATTATGATATTCAATTTGTGTTGGGTTATTTAGTATTGACTGTGGGTGAACATGGGTGATAAGGGTGTTTTTAACCCCAGCCGTTTCGAGATCGATTTTCCATGCTATAATGTGATTATGCGATCAAAACGGTTTAAAATTCGTCTGAATTCTATACGCAGTTTATTAAACCTCGTCCACTAAATTCGATTAGAGCCTCGCTAAAGCTCGACTCGAATCGAATTTAGTGGACTCGGTTTATAAATGTATAGAATCACACGAACTTATATCTGACAATTAAAGCGCCATGTGTGTATTTTCGTGTATAGACATGTAACATTGGTAGTTTTATGATATCAAATAGGATGGGGCACCTTTTAAAAATGATATAAAATGTTTGTAAATACTACATCTTACCTCCAATGTGTTCGTTCTCAGGAGTACAGGTATGTCAGCAATCACCTCGATCCCATGTATCTATTTGTTTGGTTTCTGATTTGAACGCGTTTTTCATGACAGCCAAGTAATAATTCGAATCGAAACCCTGAAACCAGTCACCAATCGGATACCAGCATTATACATGGCCTCCAGTCCACGAAGATATTCCCGATTATTAATCTTAATTCTTAATCCCATAAGTAAAGCCAATTAATTAGCCAATGTTGTTAGACGCATCAATTTCCACGATCGTTTCACGTATTAAGAAATGCAATTGATAATCCTACAGTGTGAGGGTTAAAGCCACATGGCCGTTTGCGCTCCAAAATATACAGAATAATATTCGCTTTTGATTTTTCCCGGAATCGAAATAGGTCGACACATATTTGAACTACATTCCTACGGGCATTATAAGTCCCAGAAAGACGATTTAATTCATAAAAACTACAAAACACAGTGTTTGGGTCCCAAACAAACAACCACCATGTACACAACATGGAACAGAAATGTATGTTCCGCGTTGGTCTATTCCTGATATGATTGTGACCATGGTAAGTTTTTCAGAGCCTATTAAGCCAGTATATCAATATTTCGTGTGTTTAACAATCTATTGTATACGCAATTCCAAATTACGTAGACATAATTTGGAAGCTCGAATGAGCCATGTCCGTTTAATCACAATAATGACGCACCGTCCTATTTGACACAAGCGCAGCCATTAGTAAATTAAAACGTATATACATAATATATTCTTGAATGTTTCATACAGCACTGGATTTTTATCAAGTCTCAAAATGACAACTTTAGAACAAAATAACGGTCCTTTTTTGATGTAAACATATTTTATTCCAATCATAATAACATATATACATTTGACAAAGTGTTGACAATAAAAACAGAATAGGATAAATGATTGTTGGATTGGAAAAGGGATTAAACAACAAGCCCAAGGGCTTTTGTTAAGTTTGCTCCCTTTTTTTTTCGCGCCCACTCTTCATTAAGTGTAGAGGGGGGTCAGACGGGAAGGAATGGAAATATTATAATAATAATAATAGTAATGATGATGTTATGATAGACAGGAAGATATATATATATATATATATATATATATATATATATATACATATATATATATATATAGAGAAAGAGAGAAAGGGTGAAAGAAGACGGAAGAGAGAGAGAGAGAGAGAGAGAGAGAGAGAGAGAGAGAGAGAGAGAGAGAGAGAGAGAGAGAGAGAGAGAGAGAATGAGACTGTCTGGGTAAAGTGAGGATGTAATTCAGTTGCAGCTGATTGGTTACAATGCTGTACATATACTATTGTTTGTGTCATTGCTACGCCCGTCGCCGTGAGATGTCAGACGATCTGGGGCGGGTAAGTTTTGCGCTTAGCGGTAATATTCCATGCTTTTCACGAAGTGTGTGTACCTATCATATCCTTATGAAAATCGCTTTGTTTTCAAAATATATCTTTGGACCGCGTCAAATATTTTAATATTATCACGATGGCTGAGTTCCTGTGATCCGCACAAAAGAGTTTGTTCTGATAAAATAACATTCGGTATGGCGCATATAAGTTCAGTCCTTTGGCCATTGTATTCAGGACATTCCAATAAGAAGTGATGTGCTGTTTCTATTTTGCCACAATGACAGAGAGGGGACGTTTTAATGTGATTACTCAATAAGTCAGAGTTCAAACTACTGCATTTTAATCTTAAGCGAGAGTGAAGTATATGTGATCTGCGACACTTATTGTGGTAGTAGTAGGTTGGGGGGCGCCGTGTGCTTGCGTTTAGTGATTTTTTGAAGTCATCAATTGTATTACAATTGCGTATTGTGTCAGGCAGAGAGTTCCACTCACTTATAGCAGATGGCAAAAATGAATTCATGTAATAGTTGTACGAGATATCGGGTGGCAACCTTATGTGCTCAAAACGGAAGTTATAACCGGTATCGTAAGAATCAACTGGGCGTACGAGATTTCTCAGTATAGATGGTGCTGTTCCTTTGATCATTTTAAAAAATTGGCAGAGTTTGTGTTTTCTCCGTCGCGATGATAGTAGTTCCCAACCTGTATCCAGTAGGAGGAGGTCTTTATTTGCGCTAATTGTTGCCCCTGTTACAATTCTAGCCATCTCATATTGAACTTTCTCTATGTCTGATGATAAGAAATCGGGAATGTTGTCCCATACAGGTGAGGCATACTCCAGTAAGGGACGTATAAAAGAAAAATATACTTTTTCCAGTGTTGATCTGCTTGCTCGATATCTTAGTTTTCGTACCAAATACACTCGTTTCCAGGCTTTAGCCAGCAATGAGCGAATATGGATCTCCCAGCTGCCTTCGTTATCAAAAATGAGTCCAAGATGTGTGTGGGTGTCAACTTCGTTCACTTTTTTGTAACGGGAGGCCCCACCACCATCATATCAATTCAGCAAGACCCACCAAGTCTGTTCTCCCATAAATAAGCTCATATATAACATATTTAAAACACACGAATAGGAATTATTTGATTGGGAATAAGCTCTATATGAACCTGAATGGGACATGATCAAAACAGTCGTATATGAGCTCATTTCAATTCGAAATAAGCTCCTATAGGCACTATTTAATCTACTTTTTCAGCTACATGATATACCAGATGAACGTTCCATAATGTGTTTTCACTGCGAATTTTTAAAGCCGATCACATGAACATATATCTGACAATTAAAGCGCAATGTGTGTATTTTCTGGTATAGAAATATACCATTGAGAGTTTTATGATATCAAATCGGATGGGGCACCTTTTAAAAGTGATATAAAATGTTTATAAATACTACAGCTTACCTCCAATGTGCTCGTTCGTGTATGTCAGAGTACATGTATGTCAGCAATCACTTGGATCACATGGTCTATTTTTTAGTTTCTCATTGGCCACGCGTTTTTCATGACCCGGAAATAAGCTCATATAGAACTTATTTAAAACACACGAAATGAGCCCAAAGAGGAATTATTTTAATCTGAATACCTTACTCGTATTTAAATTCGCGCAGTATTATTTTTCGCACACACGTCCCCATATTCAAGACAATGGGGTGACACCGTAATCATACAGTCTGAGTTAGTTATTTCATCACAACCCGCAGACAAGCGTTGATTTTTCTGAATTCAGTTGTCTTCGCGGGTGTGGTGTTCTGTTTTCGGGTTCATTTAATTGATTTCCAGTCCATAACTATTTGAATATCATAACTATTATTTGAAGCAAATGATGGTACTTGCAGTTATGTTCGACATGATATAAATCCGCTGTGATCGTGTTCAATGTACACATGTATCTTCAGACAAGACCAAGAACTGAAACTTACATCTGAGGCTCATGATTGACACTATCGCCGGATTCGTCATCTCCGGTTTAAACCTCCGAGTTTAAACCTGGTTTAAACCTACATTGGTGGTCCAGCCAAACCTGGTCTTAGGAGGCGTTTTTGTCGTTCAGTTGCCAGCTAATTGACAACTCGATTCGGTGATATGATTATGCAATCAAACTACCCTTCGGACCAAAAGATAGGCCGATATAATGGTTATTGGCAAGTCATAAATTATCGTGACCGCGTGCACGCTCAATGGATTTATTCATTGAGAAAGAAGTATCGCTCATTGACTATTAATCCGATCTCATTCTGTGTTTAAATCAATATAACAAAGGGCATGTCTCTCAGCACGAGTTTCACGCTACGTTTATCACTTTGTTTGTGATAGATTTATACGAGATACTTCACCCGCAAAGACAAAATTTGGTGTATTTACTTGCATATCTGTATATATTAAAGGGTATAGGATCTGTCTATCTGTATGTCCGTTTGTCTGTTCGCAACTGTTCTCCAATTATCTCTGGACCGATTTCAATTAAATTAGGGGTGTGGTGATTCGTGTGGTATAACGGCGTTAGATTTAAAAAAAATTATTTAAAAATAAGAAAAAATTTAATTTAAATCGAATTTAAAAATTGTGTTAAATTGAGTAAGGAGTTGAATCTAAAAAGAAACAAAATTTAAATTAACATTTGTTTGTTTTAAATTTGAGTAAATTAAAAAAAAAATTAAAATGTTCAAATGATCAAATTGTGCGCAAAGCCCCTCTGGCGCTGAATAAAATCTCCATAATCGAGTCAATCCTGGACCAAGAGGCCAGTCAAGTAAAGGCAATTTGCTTATGAGTGCACACCATAAGCGGCATCTGAACTGATGGAAGTGGGCAACCATGCAGGGGGACAGCTTTTAATAAAGAAATATATTACATGCGTTGATTGTTTTTCAATGTCATACATTTCCAGTCATGCAGAAAATCAAAAAGGTTCCCAGGTTTTGAACTGGTAGAATATTATGGGAATTTATGGGCGTAGCCAGAGTAGAGATTTGTGGCATGATCTACATCAAAATAAGTTATCAAATTTGACTCATATAGCAATATAAGTTTAGGATGGCAAACTATGTGTATAGCATATCTGGTCATGCAGTAGCATCGTTTTGGTGTCAAAATTAAAACGTTGAAGCCTTCAAATGAATTCGTAGAAAACACCAGTATTTGTGATTGTCACAAGCCAAACAAAAAAAACATGTCCCATATCTGAGCAAAGCTCGCGTGCGAATGAATCAACCGTGACATGATAAAGCCAGTCGGCAGTCGCCGCTTAGACACGCCCTCACTCGAGATTATTTACAGCTCCACCCTTTGATTGATTGTTTGACAATTCTAAACCGCGATGAAGAAAAGACGGATTCGTCAACTCAAGTTTAGCCTCGATAAAGCTGGTTTAGCTGGACCGCCGAATTAGATGGTTTAGTTGCCGGTTTAAGCTTATAAAATGCAAAAACAATATTGAAATTGACAAAAACTTATCCCCGTACGCTTTATATGTGTGACTGCTTCTGGCTTAAAAATTTCCAATCAAAATATGACCGCTGTCGTAATTATTTATTTTCGCAATTAATAAAACGAGGCGGTCCGCATTAGGAAAGTACATTTAATTACAGAGACACTACTGCTAAACCATTGGTCTGGCTGGACCAGGTTTTAACCAGAGATGACGAATGCGTCACTTAGACCTGCGGTCTGGGGTTTAAACCTCGGATTTTGCTGACTCGCGGCGGTTTAAACCTAGAGGTTTACGTAGACCAGGTTCAAACCTGAGATGACGAATCCGGCCTATATATACATACCCCTTATTCACCACCACCAACACAACAAATGTACTGAAGACCCCCCCCCCCCCATGAATAATACCTGTCATCGACAACGAAGAACCAAAAATGAACTTAATAATAACGAAAAGACCCCCACCCACATGACCCCACCCAACTCTATTGAGTATTGTATACTTACAACGCGTGCGTACAATTTATGTATTACTATTTGTAAACATATAATATGCCAATGCTCCAATGTCATATTTTGACTACATGAGTGAATAAATCTGTATCGGTATCTGATCTAAAACTTATACGAAAATAATTTTGTGAGTTCTTAATTCGCGCAGATAAGTGTGCGAATTTAAATACGAGTAAGGTAAGCTCTATGGAACTAAATGGGACACGAACAAAACAGCCGTATATGAGCTTATTTCAATTCGAAATAAGCTCATATAGGCACCATTTAATCTACTTAACTGCTGCCCGCGCCATTCAACGAAATAACTGGTATACGTCCTATTTGAGCTTATTTCAGAATCTAATAAGTTTCATATGAACCTATGTGAATATTTATGTCCTTTATGGACCTATTTGAACGAGGACCCACCGACATCATACCAGACTAGCATGCCAACTTCAACAGGGGTGGTTCTGTTACCGGTTAGCATGTTTTCCCCAGACACTACAACTCTCTGTGATTTGGAATAATTTATTATAATAATGTAAAATATGTACAATGCAGCACAAGGTGGATACAATAAATATACACAGTAACTTAGCAACGGGTTATACACAAACAAGATATAGCTATAACAAAATAATAACGTAACAATATTCAACTTCAATCAACAGCCGTTGGACGCATTCTTGAACAAATAGAACTACGGTTAGTTGGCTAGAACCGCAATGATCTCTTCTTTTGTCCGTAAGCCCACGACAAAGACTTGGCGCGGAAGTGACGTAGATCGGACGAGTAATCTTCGTGTAGCATCGGACGATAGGACTGCGGTGTGCAGAGGTCCTGAAATAAACAAATAATGAAGTTTTACATGACGTACATCTTCGTAAAATTAATCTCCAGAGATAACCGAAAATGCCAGATAGATGTTGATTTACGAGTGTCCCACATTTAACACAGCAACACGATTATCAAACGCATGTTGAGAAATGTTTTACATGTCGTACATCGTCGTTAGACTTATCTCCAGAGACCAAGGAATTCTGCCAGATAAATGTTGCTTTACAAGTGTCCCACATTTAACACAGAAAAACAATTATCAAACGCATGTTTTGTCATTGGAATATATACATGAATCATACTGTTTTGAGTCTCCAAAATTCTGCGCCATTATAAATTTCGATGCTTATCTACATCCACCGCCCGAGACCATAGTGACATAAGTTTAGTACGTTCATAAGTTTACTATTTATATGTATTGTGAAAACGAACCAACATGATTGTGGTGTAATGTTGATAAACGCACCTTTTTCGTTTCGAAAAACTCTTTGTATCCACCACTGAGGATATAGATTTCTGGGTAGAACAGATTCGGGTAGTTCTCAGCGTTCATTTCGCGGTCCTTCTGTCGCAAATATCTCAACCTGTAAAAAATAAATGAATAATTATAATCGTAAGCTACGGTTTATGTAAATATGGTGTGTCTCTCACTTTATGTATAGTGAAGTGGGTATAAAATAAAACAAAAATAATACTGGGGCCGGAAAAAAAAACAGTCGACCAGAGAACGGGGACAAAAATGTTATACATGTTGTATTTATATAACAGTACACTGTCCCTGCAGTTATGATCTGACATGGTATTCGTGTGTTTTCGATGTGTCCCGTGCTGATGGAAGTTTTGTTTTAATGAATTTTGAAACATTTCGCATGGTAGAACATTTGTTCGTGTCATAATTGTATTGAACATGCGCGTGCAACATGTATATATGTTTGGCGACTTATTTTGTCGATGAAGTTGTGTAACCATGGGGAACACAGATATAAATTACACTTACATCGCAGTGGAAAACAATGATGGTGGGGTGGTTGAATGGAGTCTCCGCAAGGAAGCGTCTCTGGATCATCTCCTGTCTATGTAGGTTCTCGGCACCCTGTAATACATGTAACTAAACCGTGAGTGTGTATTAAGCACGTTCTATAGTTATTACAGATTAAATTCATCACCAAGACGCGTTGATTATACAGGTCCGTGAAGTTGGATCGAAGTTCGAAGTTCGAAATTCAGTGGAGATTCGCGTGAAGTTGGATCGAAGTTCGAAGTTCGAAATTCGGTGGAGATTCGACCCCCACTTTTTTTTGCATCAAGTGCGTTGTTGTGTTCCAATTCGTGCTCCCCTGCTCGAATTTTGGGTCCAAAGTGATTTTTTTCACTTTTTCTGAGATATTGCTGGACTTAGAAAATTTAGGCACGGCGCTGGACTTAGAAAATTTCGACTTCAATATTAAGGTGCCGAAGGGAAGTGGCACTGTTTATCGCTGGATCGGACTGAAACTTGGCAGTTTTGATACTTTCCATCAGAGAATCTAGCAAGTTAACGCTCAGCTTCGAGAAATTACTCGATCTATAGGTTTGAATTTCAATCTGAGCGTTCGAAATTCGGTGGATATTCGTTCGAAGTTCGAAATTCAGATTGAAATTCAACCCCCACTTTTTTTTGCCCCAACTTCGTTGTTGTGGTCCAATTCGTGCTCCCCTGTTCGAAATTTTGGTCAAAAGTTATTTTTTTCACTTTTTCTGAGATACTGTTGGACTTAGAAAATTTAGGCACGGCGCTGGACTTAGAAAATTTCGCCTTCAATATTAAGGTGCCGAAGGGAAGTGGCACTGTTTATGGCTGGATCGGACTGAAACTTGGCAGTTTTGATACTTTCCATAAGAGAATCTAGCAAGTTAACGCTCAGCTTCGAGAAATTACTCGATCTATAGGTTTGAATTTCAATCTGAGCGTTCGAAATTCGGTGGAGATTCGTTCGAAATTCAGATTGAAATTCGACCCCCACTTTTTTGTGCCTTAAGTTCATTGTTGTGTTCCAATTCGTGCTCCCCTGCTCGAATTTTGGGTCCAAAGTGATTTTTTTCACTTTTTCTGAGATATTGCTGGACTTATAAAATTTAGGCACGGCGCTGGACTTAGAAAATTTCGCCTTCAATATTAAGGTGCCGAGGGGAAGTGGCACTGTTTATGGCTGGATCGGACTGAAACTTGGCAGTTTTGATACTTTCCATCAGAGAATCTAGCAAGTTAACGCTCAGCTTCGAGAAATTACTCGATCTATAGGTTTGAATTTCAATCTGAGCGTTCGAAATTCGGTGGATATTCGTTCGAAGTTCGAAATTCAGATTGAAATTCAACCCCCACTTTTTTTTGCCCCAACTTCGTTGTTGTGGTCCAATTCGTGCTCCCCTGTTCGAAATTTTGGTCAAAAGTTATTTTTTTCACTTTTTCTGAGATACTGTTGGACTTAGAAAATTTAGGCACGGCGCTGGACTTAGAAAATTTCGCCTTCAATATTAAGGTGCCGAGGGGAAGTGGCACTGTTTATGGCTGGATCGGACTGAAACTTGGCAGTTTTGATACTTTCCATAAGAGAATCTAGCAAGTTAACGCTCAGCTTCGAGAAATTACTCGATCTATAGGTTTGAATTTCAATCTGAGCGTTCGAAATTCGGTGGAGATTCGTTCGAAATTCAGATTGAAATTCGACCCCCACTTTTTTGTGCCTTAAGTTCATTGTTGTGTTCCAATTCGTGCTCCCCTGCTCGAATTTTGGGTCCAAAGTGATTTTTTTCACTTTTTCTGAGATACTGCTGGACTTGGAAAATTTAGGCACGGCGCTGGACTTAGAAAATTTCGCCTTCAATATTAAGGTGCCGAAGGGAAGTGGCACTGTTTATCGCTGGATCGGACTGAAACTTGGCAGTTTTGATACTTTCCATCAGAGAATCTAGCAAGTTAACGCTCAGCTTCGAGAAATTACTCGATCTATAGGTTTGAATTTCAATCTGAGCGTTCGAAATTCGGTGGATATTCGTTCGAAGTTCGAAATTCAGATTGAAATTCAACCCCCACTTTTTTTTGCCCCAACTTCGTTGTTGTGGTCCAATTCGTGCTCCCCTGTTCGAAATTTTGGTCAAAAGTTATTTTTTTCACTTTTTCTGAGATACTGTTGGACTTAGAAAATTTAGGCACGGCGCTGGACTTAGAAAATTTCGCCTTCAATATTAAGGTGCCGAAGGGAAGTGGCACTGTTTATGGCTGGATCGGACTGAAACTTGGCAGTTTTGATACTTTCCATAAGAGAATCTAGCAAGTTAACGCTCAGCTTCGAGAAATTACTCGATCTATAGGTTTGAATTTCAATCTGAGCGTTCGAAATTCGGTGGAGATTCGTTCGAAATTCAGATTGAAATTCGACCCCCACTTTTTTGTGCCTTAAGTTCATTGTTGTGTTCCAATTCGTGCTCCCCTGCTCGAATTTTGGGTCCAAAGTGATTTTTTTCACTTTTTCTGAGATACTGCTGGACTTGGAAAATTTAGGCACGGCGCTGGACTTAGAAAATTTCGCCTTCAATATTAAGGTGCCGAAGGGAAGTGGCACTGTTTATCGCTGGATCGGACTGAAACTTGGCAGTTTTGATACTTTCCATCAGAGAATCTAGCAAGTTAACGCTCAGCTTCGAGAAATTACTCGATCTATAGGTTTGAATTTCAATCTGAGCGTTCGAAATTCGGTGGATATTCGTTCGAAGTTCGAAATTCAGATTGAAATTCAACCCCCACTTTTTTTTGCCCCAACTTCGTTGTTGTGGTCCAATTCGTGCTCCCCTGTTCGAAATTTTGGTCAAAAGTTATTTTTTTCACTTTTTCTGAGATACTGTTGGACTTAGAAAATTTAGGCACGGCGCTGGACTTAGAAAATTTCGCCTTCAATATTAAGGTGCCGAAGGGAAGTGGCACTGTTTATGGCTGGATCGGACTGAAACTTGGCAGTTTTGATACTTTCCATAAGAGAATCTAGCAAGTTAACGCTCAGCTTCGAGAAATTACTCGATCTATAGGTTTGAATTTCAATCTGAGCGTTCGAAATTCGGTGGAGATTCGTTCGAAATTCAGATTGAAATTCGACCCCCACTTTTTTGTGCCTTAAGTTCATTGTTGTGTTCCAATTCGTGCTCCCCTGCTCGAATTTTGGGTCCAAAGTGATTTTTTTCACTTTTTCTGAGATATTGCTGGACTTATAAAATTTAGGCACGGCGCTGGACTTAGAAAATTTCGCCTTCAATATTAAGGTGCCGAGGGGAAGTGGCACTGTTTATGGCTGGATCGGACTGAAACTTGGCAGTTTTGATACTTTCCATCAGAGAATCTAGCAAGTTAACGCTCAGCTTCGAGAAATTACTCGATCTATAGGTTTGAATTTCAATCTGAGCGTTCGAAATTCGGTGGATATTCGTTCGAAGTTCGAAATTCAGATTGAAATTCAACCCCCACTTTTTTTTGCCCCAACTTCGTTGTTGTGGTCCAATTCGTGCTCCCCTGTTCGAAATTTTGGTCAAAAGTTATTTTTTTCACTTTTTCTGAGATACTGTTGGACTTAGAAAATTTAGGCACGGCGCTGGACTTAGAAAATTTCGCCTTCAATATTAAGGTGCCGAGGGGAAGTGGCACTGTTTATGGCTGGATCGGACTGAAACTTGGCAGTTTTGATACTTTCCATAAGAGAATCTAGCAAGTTAACGCTCAGCTTCGAGAAATTACTCGATCTATAGGTTTGAATTTCAATCTGAGCGTTCGAAATTCGGTGGAGATTCGTTCGAAATTCAGATTGAAATTCGACCCCCACTTTTTTGTGCCTTAAGTTCATTGTTGTGTTCCAATTCGTGCTCCCCTGCTCGAATTTTGGGTCCAAAGTGATTTTTTTCACTTTTTCTGAGATACTGCTGGACTTGGAAAATTTAGGCACGGCGCTGGACTTAGAAAATTTCGCCTTCAATATTAAGGTGCCGAAGGGAAGTGGCACTGTTTATCGCTGGATCGGACTGAAACTTGGCAGTTTTGATACTTTCCATCAGAGAATCTAGCAAGTTAACGCTCAGCTTCGAGAAATTACTCGATCTATAGGTTTGAATTTCAATCTGAGCGTTCGAAATTCGGTGGATATTCGTTCGAAGTTCGAAATTCAGATTGAAATTCAACCCCCACTTTTTTTTGCCCCAACTTCGTTGTTGTGGTCCAATTCGTGCTCCCCTGTTCGAAATTTTGGTCAAAAGTTATTTTTTTCACTTTTTCTGAGATACTGTTGGACTTAGAAAATTTAGGCACGGCGCTGGACTTAGAAAATTTCGCCTTCAATATTAAGGTGCCGAAGGGAAGTGGCACTGTTTATGGCTGGATCGGACTGAAACTTGGCAGTTTTGATACTTTCCATAAGAGAATCTAGCAAGTTAACGCTCAGCTTCGAGAAATTACTCGATCTATAGGTTTGAATTTCAATCTGAGCGTTCGAAATTCGGTGGAGATTCGTTCGAAATTCAGATTGAAATTCGACCCCCACTTTTTTGTGCCTTAAGTTCATTGTTGTGTTCCAATTCGTGCTCCCCTGCTCGAATTTTGGGTCCAAAGTGATTTTTTTCACTTTTTCTGAGATACTGCTGGACTTGGAAAATTTAGGCACGGCGCTGGACTTAGAAAATTTCGCCTTCAATATTAAGGTGCCGAAGGGAAGTGGCACTGTTTATCGCTGGATCGGACTGAAACTTGGCAGTTTTGATACTTTCCATCAGAGAATCTAGCAAGTTAACGCTCAGCTTCGAGAAATTACTCGATCTATAGGTTTGAATTTCAATCTGAGCGTTCGAAATTCGGTGGATATTCGTTCGAAGTTCGAAATTCAGATTGAAATTCAACCCCCACTTTTTTTTGCCCCAACTTCGTTGTTGTGGTCCAATTCGTGCTCCCCTGTTCGAAATTTTGGTCAAAAGTTATTTTTTTCACTTTTTCTGAGATACTGTTGGACTTAGAAAATTTAGGCACGGCGCTGGACTTAGAAAATTTCGCCTTCAATATTAAGGTGCCGAAGGGAAGTGGCACTGTTTATGGCTGGATCGGACTGAAACTTGGCAGTTTTGATACTTTCCATAAGAGAATCTAGCAAGTTAACGCTCAGCTTCGAGAAATTACTCGATCTATAGGTTTGAATTTCAATCTGAGCGTTCGAAATTCGGTGGAGATTCGTTCGAAATTCAGATTGAAATTCGACCCCCACTTTTTTGTCCCTTAAGTTCATTGTTGTGTTCCAATTTTGGGTCCAAAGTGATTTTTTTCACTTTTTCTGAGATATTGCTGGACTTAGAAAATTTAGGCACGGCGCTGGACTTAGAAAATTTCGCCTTCAATATCAAGGTGCCGAAGGGAAGTGGCATTGTTTATGGCTGGATTGAGCTGAAAATTGGCATGTTTGATACTTTCCATAAGAGAATCAAGCAAACTAACGCTCAGCTTCGAGAAATTACTCGATCTATAGGTTTGAATTTCAATCTGAGCGTTCGAAATTCGGTGGAGATTCAGTGGAGATTCGTTCGAAGTTCGAAATTCAGATTGTCGGAGGGAAGTGGCACTGTTTATGGTTCGATCGAGCTGAAACTTGGCATTTTTGATACTTTCCGGTAGAGAATCCAGCAAACTAACGCTCAGCTTCGAGAAATCACTCGATTTATAGGTTTGAATTTCAATCTGAGCGTTCGAACCTATTCGTTCGAAGTTCGAAATTCGGTGGAGATTCAACCCCTAATTTTTGTTTCGCCTCAAGTTCATTGTTGTGTTCCAATTCGTGCTCCCCTGTTCGAATTTTGGGTCAAAATTTTTGTTTTTTCACTTTTTCTGAGATACTGCTGGACTTTTGCCACGGCGCTGGACTTGTGACTTGATTTGTGATTTCTAGATGGACTAGTGGTGCACAAGAAGAATCCACAAGGATAGTCCCGTGGCTGCTGTGGTTATCCATAAAAAATTAGGGGTTGTATCTCCAGCAGCGTGAATTTCGTTACTTATTCCTTATTCAAAAAATTTGGGGAAATGTTGCAAATGACCATGGCAACGTCTTAAGGCGAGACGAAATTTCCTGTGTTAAAAAATCCGGAAAAAAAGTTAAAAAATGTCTCGAAATTAGGCAAAGTCCGAAAATAAACGGAAATTGGCCGAAAGAAGTGATGGGTCATTAATGGCCACATCGGCCAAATATTTTGGGCCGAAATTTGTTTGGGCCGAGTCCTAAAAAGTTGGCCGAATTTCAGTTTTCGCTCTGCTCTGTCGGGAAAATTTCTGAAAATGTGGCAAACTATCACATATTAAAAAATGGTCACCTGGGCCGAACTTTTTGGGCCGAAAAGTTTTTGGGTCGAGTCCGAAAAAGTGGGTCAAATAGAAATTCCCGCTCTGCTCGGTCAGGAAAATTTGGGGAAATGTGACAAACTACCATGGCAACGTCTTTAGTAAGGCGAGACGAAATTTCGTGTGAAACAAAAGTCCGAAAATAAACGGAAATAGTCCGAAACAAGTGCGTGGTCATAAATGGCCACATCCAGGGGGGGGGGGGGGTCTGCAAAAAAATTCCGTATATAGGGCCGGGGTGGTTGGGTGATTGGTCCAGAGGCCGAAAAAAATCGTGCTTGTAAATTTTTTCAAAAATGGATTTAAAAAAAACAATTTACAAGTACTGACCATGTAATGTTGTTTTTAAGCATGTTAGTACCATGCTTATTGATATAGGGCTATATAGGCAGCTATAGTGACTATTTAGCCTCATATTTAGCAACATTCTGTATTTCACAAGATCCCGGCCCACTTCACAGTGGACCACCGTAATAGCGTTCAGGAAACTTATGATCAACGGAAGAAATATTTAGTAACAAAATTAATATATTACCTGAATAAAAGTAATAAAACAAAAAAACTGTATCACAAATTGGATACTACATGGTGAATACTCAATGATGACTTGATATCATTAATCTGATTGTTGCATAACATGAAATTGAAAAGGGTATCTCATAAATTTCTAATGTCTGATATACTGTCTTGTTCTGGCATGTAATCAAATTCATTCCTTCTGGTTATTTCTGATCTTGAATGTTAATTTGCAACAATTATCCAAATAAAACTGAATTGGTTATGATGAATGACCGTTACTGAAGGTGACGCTATTCTCATTGAATTTCCGAACTTCTGCTTTACTGCTCAACAAGACTAAACTAAAATACTAATATATATATACTGTTATCACTTACAAATAGATGAACTGAAATAATGTGATGCATTCAGATGCATTGAGAAATGACATTCTTCAATGTCTTCAAAGTTCAAACTAAAAGTAAAATCAAGAATAAACTCTGACTGAGACTAGACTGCAAACTCTAGTGCACAAATGTACATACAAATATTTAAAATCCATAGCAACTGAAGCTCCACTAAAACTCAACAGTTCTTGAACATTTGATAATATTTAGGTCCACACATTCTATTTTCCTTTACTGATATGGTTAGTCAAAAGCGGTCATGTCACAACCCGTGATATTATGCATATTCGTTCCCCATTTCTGGTCCGTCACCATGCCATAGGGTATCAAAATATGACAACCGTCTCTTGAGTTATAATGCAAAATGTATGTACGGACGGACGCACGGACGGCTCGAGACGTCAACTATATACCCGCCGACTAATATCGGGGGGGGGGGGGGTATAATAACCATATATCTATGTGTATACCTAACCAAAAACAATTCCCCTCCCCCATCCCACCCCGGTGGATAAGACTAAAGAGTTCTTTGGTCATGTACAAATAATTGTGGAACCCCTGACCTGTTTACCACTATTTACACTGGCCAGTGTTCTCAGTCAGACACAACACACTCGATATATTAAGGCTATAACGGGGTCTAGGGTGATTTGAGACATATAGTGTACCTGCACAATGCTTTATTATTGTTGTTAGATACTGAAAATACCTGGAAACACCTGGAAATACAGTTTATTTTTCGTTTTTCTGATCTGTGTTTACCAACTAAGTATGTTTTTGCTCGAGTCTTAATGGTACACAACAAGAGTTTGCACCAAAAAAGGATAGAGGAATGGGTTTGGAAGGCAGTTAGCACAGTTATTGAAGAACGGCCAAAAAAAACTCTGAAATTTTGATAAAAACATGAGAAAGGGGGGGGGGGGGTCCCCAAAATTTTGGAGGGATTTTTTTTTTTGCACAAATGGGGTGGTGGTTCACTCGGGGTCGGAAAAAAGTTTTTGGGCCCTATATGTGCATTTTTTCCCCAGACCCCCCCCCCTGCCACCTCGGCCAAAAATGTTCGGGCCAAGTCCGAAAAAGTGGGCCGATGGGCTGAATATGGGATATGGACCATTTTCGAGAACACTGAGGATTTCGGCCAATTTGACGGCATGGGTGGGTGGGTGGCCTGTCTCAAATACCCCCTAGAGACATCTCTACCCCCACCATCACCCCAGATGGTACCACCCTGAGGAGGTGAAAATGTGATATGGACCAACGGTAAGGATTTCGGCCAATTTGACTGCATGGATGGATGACCCGCGCCAAATACCCGCCGAAACATTTAGAGTCTTGCCACCTCTTAGTCGCTAAGTTTGGTATCATAATTTCGGAACGGAACTGTAAACGATGTTTTACTGGCTTCTCATTTTGTATATACATAAGTTCGTGTCTATTCTGTTGTATAAGATCTGACCATTTAAAACTGTCACTACGGTGACATCGGTTACTTATTCCCAGTTCCTTATTCCTTATTCGGAAACATATTTTGACCAAATAAACGGTGCGGTAGGGTGACCCACCCCAAAAATAAAATATAAAAACCGAAAACCGCATCGCTCTAGCCCGTGCGGTTGCCACAGGAGGTGGCCAAATTGGCAACCATAGCCCTTTTGGTATTTATGAACCGATTCTGACCAAATAAACGGTGCGGTAGGGTGGTCCGCCCCAAACGATACTATAAAAACCGAAAACCGCACCCTCTAGCCCGTGCGGTTGCCACAAGAGGTGGCCAAAATGGCAACCATAGCCGTTTTGATATTTATGGACACCAGATACGAACAGACGAATATGATGGCTATACAGTATTATACTACAGCGATGAAATAAAGATGAACATTTACTTAAACCAACACTTTATTAATTAAAATTCTCCGAATTCAACCAAACCACCGTTCAAGTCACGACTTTCAAACTAATTATATGGTATGCTGCATCGTCACCCTCTATCGGACGATTCATCACCTGTGATGCAATGGTTTCGGTTCACAACTATCATCTTATACTGTACAAAGGAACAGCAGGGGGTGAATGCACCAACTGATTCGGGCCATAAACGGGCTCCACTGAGCCTTCCAGCCCCTGTCCCCAGCAGGGGGTGAATGCACCAGCTCATTCAACCCAAACAACTCTCTGCCCCTGTTCCCAGCAGGGGGTGAATGCACCAACCAATTCACCCCAAAAAAGCTCCCAGCCCCAGCTCCCCGGTATCAAGCATATAGACCTCCACGTACTCAAATAATTGGGACAATGCAAGCAGGGAGAGTCATGGAAAGCACACTACCTTCACCGGCCCGTATTCTCCTTTTAGATATACCCGTTGTTATGGGTATACCTGAACTTCCTGAAGTAATATGAAGGGTCAACATTCATGCCGGTGGCTTACCTTGAACTCTACAGAGCTCTGTGCCCTACGCTGTCTGGGTGAGTACTGTAAAGTTCATCTGGCCTGATTGCGAAAAGGATCATGCACAAAGCCGTGCCGTGTTTGCGGTAAGGGTGCAACGAACCAAATATCACTCTGCTTGAGGTGTGGTTACAGAAATGAAAAGGGATTTGCTCGGTTGGCGGCCATTGACGTTTTCAATTAGATATGTGGTTACAATGAATATACCTATCCAGGACATGTCTATTATACGCAAGCTTCGAGCCCAAGCCAAAGATCTCGGCTTGAGGGAGTATTCCTCTCTTCAAAAGCCTGATCTAATTAAGGCGATTGCCGACGTCCGTGCTGCAGAGTTTGTTTCACGTCTGCAAGCTTAAGCTGATCGACGCCGAGGTCACGGCGTGCGAAACCATCGAGGAGAGACTGCAAAGGAACCCAATCAGGAGAAAAGAACCGTTGAGGCACATTGGCGAAAGGAAGTGGCGATGGAATGTCGTGCTGAGCATTATGCGAAAAGGCCCTGGGGTCCTCAGAGAATCGGACTTCAGATAAATGAGGGAGAGGGGACAATTTGACCTGGATGTCCAGGTCCCGCACTCGGTGAGGAACCCGGCCGACGAACCGTGGGTTGACATGATGAACGATGCCAAAAACGAGTTTGAAGTCGACGGCGCAGCCGCAGTCCTCTCCACATGGAGGGTAGAGAGTGTCGACTCAACAGATTCGACGGTCATATGGCAGATAAGAGAGCAGCACAAGTCGTCAGAGAGCTTCCCGAACGAGAGTACACCCTCAAAGTTAAGTTCTTGAGGCAGCATGATGACGGCAACTGGGTGGTTGCAGACAAGTTCGACCCGGTCAGGGCCGAGAGGAAGAAGGGACAAGGCGTCGTTGAGATCATTCATGCCTCAAGCCCGGTGTGCTGACGCCAGACGGGTATTGACCGCCCATACTATGAGAATGCCTACCCTGTGTCACTGCGGTCGTCTATGGCATTTATCCCCGATCCTGCAAACCTAGCACCAATGAAGGACGGCGACATCAACTGTGTTGCCCAGTGGAGGAACACGTTGAAGGTGCGCTGAGAGGGCAGGGACTCACGCCCACGAGGAGAAAGAAAATTCAGAAGTGAGAGGAGCGAGTTCATCAAACAGGCCGCGGTCGAGGATGTCGCCGTCCTCGAGAAGATACTGAAGCGTGCGATCATACTCCGAGATATAGCCGATGAGGACATCTACACCAACTGGAAATACCAGCTTAGGGGCAACGGGATCAGAGGTAAAGTAGAGCTCATCTGCCACAACAGCCACGCCTGGTCCAAAGACCCCCAATTCCCATGCTCCAGGCAGGTTCACTTATATTAAGGCGATATCTGGGAGGCCATTCGAAACGCAACCCAGGACGAGCCGATTTCAGTCTGTCTGCTAGGGGATGCAAGACAGAGCTCAGTATGGACCAGATTGTGCTCCAAGACGGCCGCACACACAGGACACTGGAGACTGACCAAAACCTCCAGGAAGCCTTGCTGAATTGGGCGATGAGTCCCTCGCAGACCGAGCCGTCGGTGTGAACCACACAGCCAGTATCATGACAAAAGAGCACAACGGCTGGAAACCGACCAGGCTAATCTCGGAGATGACACACAGAAAGCATGTGTCGAGCATGGTCATGGAGGCATCTGGAACGTGACGGGCTGCGATATAAGAGACGTCGCCAGCATCGACATGAAAGCCTGCTAACCGGCCAGCTTCCAAGGCCATGGCGAGGCCAAGCCATATTTTGACAGATTCGGGCACCCCACCCACCGCATGACCCGGTCCCAATCAACGCCCCCTCCCCAAGATATCGGCACCGGTTTCGCCGAGGTATAGGAATGGGAGTTCGCCCCTAACTGCCACCCGTCATACCCGCCTGGTTCGGAAAGCATTTCGCATATCAGGGCTGTGCCCCCACACACCTGCTCGCCTTTCTGGTTGAGTCAGATCTCCTGAAGAGCCTGAAGGTCCATGAGGCCATCATCACCTTTGAGCAACGAACCGCGGTCTGGCTCCCTGAATATCGTGATGAAGGCTGCAGCATCATAGGCAAGTTCATCCAGGACAGCAATGACGACGGCAAAAGACTGACACGGAGGCTTGTGGTCGATCAGGGAAAGCTTAACTTTTTGGTAAGGGACACCCCCAAAGTGGCACTCTGGTTGGCGCCCCCAACAGTGTCCCCTTGGCCACATTCTCACATACGACGATGGCTCGCAGCACCAGTACACCCACTTGAGGGCCTCAATGCTGGCCACACCAACCTCCTTGCTATGCTGGCAAGATGTGAACCCGATGAAGCTTTCCGGGTGGCCACTGCTAGCATTTACGCCCAGAAGACCGCGTTGCAGAAGCTTGACGGTGTCAATGCGTACGTCGGCCCCAACTATGAGACTGTGGTGAGAAATTGTGTGTTAAATGCTTGACTGTGGATCCATTCCTCTTACCGGTGGGCCCGGCTCAGTGGCGTGATAAGGAGGAGCAGTTTTACATGCCGCAGGAACACGCGCGTACCTCTCAAAGCCAGAATACTGTAGCCAAGCCACACCGATGGTCGAATCAACGGCGCCCAGCTACAATGACTCACTGACCCGGCACCAGCTGAGCTACTTTAATGGTGGCGGGGGCAGTGGCAAGACTACAGGAGCAATCGAGCTCTTCGGGGTAAGAGGCCCCCTCGTGTTTACCCCGACCCATCGCATCGCCAATGAAATGCGGATCCGAGGGGTCAAAGCCCAGACATACCACATCTTCTTCCGATGGAACGGTCAAAATGACTGGACGCCCGATCGCATGGGGTAGAAGTTCATCCCACGTGTCATCATCTGGGACTAGGTTTGCACTGTGCCCGGCCTATCTTGGAGATGTTCTTGAACTGGATTGACCAATATGGAGTTCATTTTATTTGCTGAGGGGATCAAGGACAGCCACAGGAAATTTCGTCTCGCCTTACTTAACACGTTACCATGGTCATTTGCCACATTTTCCCAAATTGTCCTGACCGAGCAGAGCGGGAATTTCTATTTGACCCACTTTCTCGGACTCGACCCAAAAAATTTCGGCCCAAAAAGTTCAGCCCAGGTGGCCATTTTTTAATATGGGACAGTTTGCCATATTTTCCGAAATTGACCCGACCGAGCAGAGCGAAAACTGAAATTCGACCCACTTTTTTTAACTCAACCCAAATTTTTTTCGCCTTACTTAAGACGTTGCCATGGTCATTTGCCACATTTTCCTAACCGAGCAGAGCGGGAATTTTTATTTGACCCACTTTTTCGGACTCGACCCAAAATATTTTCGGCTCAAAAAGTTCGGCCCAGGTGGCCATTTTTTAATATGGGACAGTTTGCCACATTTTCCGAAATTGACCCGACCGAGCAGAGCGAAAACTGAAATTAGACCCACTTTTTCGGACTCGACCCAAATTTTGTTGACCTAAAATTTTGGCCGAGGTGTCCATTTATGACCCCCACTTGTTTCGGACTATTTTCGTTTATTTTCGGACTTTTTTTCACACGAAGTTTCGTCTCGCCTTACTTAAGACGTTGCCATGGTCATTTGCCACATTTTCCCAAATTTTGCCTATTTTCGAGGCATATTTGAGCTTTTTTCCCGGATTTTTTTTAACACGAAATTTCGTCTCGCCTTACTTAAGACGTTGCCATGGTCATTTGCCACATTTTCCTAACCGAGCAGAGCGGGAATTTCTATTTGACCCACTTTTTCAGACTCGACCCAAAATATTTTCGGCTCAAAAAGTTCGGCCCAGGTGGCCATTTTTTAATACGGGACAGTTTGCCACTTTTTCCGAAATTGACCCGACCGAGCAGAGCGAAAACTGAAATTCGACCCACTTTTTCGGACTCGACCCAAATTTTGTTGACCCAAAATTTTGGCCGAGGTGGCCATTTATGACCCCCACTTGTTTCGGACTATTTCCGTTTATTTTCGGACTTTGCCTATTTTGGAGGCATTTTTGAACTTTTTTCCCGGATTTTTTTCCACACGAAATTTCGTCTCCCCTTACTTAAGACGTTGCCATGGTCATTTGCCACATTTTCCAAAATTTTGTGAATAAGGAATAAGTAACGGAATTCACGCTGCTTGAATCTCCACCGAATTTCGAACGCTCAGATTGAAATTCAAACCTATAGATCGAGTAATTTCTCGAAGCTGAGCGTTAGTTTGCTTGATTCTCTTATGGAAAGTATCAAACATACCAAATTTCAGCTCAATCCAGCCATAAACAATGCCACTTCCCTTCGGCACCTTGATATTGAAGGCTAAATTTTCTAAGTCCAGCGCCGTGGCTAAATTTTCCAAGTCCAGCAGTATCTCAGAAAAAGTGAAAAGAATCACTTTTGACCCAAAATTCGAGCAGGGGAGCACGAATTGGAACACAACAATGCATTTGAGGCAAACAAAAGTGGGGGTCGAATTTCAATCTGAATTTCGAACTTCAATCCAGATCGAAATTCGCCCAGATTGAAATTCAGATTGAAATTCAAACCTATAGATCGAGTAATTTCTCAGGGGAGCACGAATTGGAACACAACAATGAACTTAAGGCACAAAAAAGTGGGGGTCGAATTTCAATCTGAATTTCGAACGAATCTCCACCGAATTTCGAACGCTCAGATTGAAATTCAAACCTATAGATCGAGTAATTTCTCGAAGCTGAGCGTTAACTTGCTAGATTCTCTTATGGAAAGTATCAAAACTGCCAAGTTTCAGTCCGATCCAGCCATAAACAGTGCCACTTCCCTTCGGCACCTTAATATTGAAGGCGAAATTTTCTAAGTCCAGCGCCGTGCCTAAATTTTCTAAGTCCAACAGTATCTCAGAAAAAGTGAAAAAAATAACTTTTGACAAAAATTTCGAACAGGGGAGCACGAATTGGACCACAACAACGAAGTTGGGGCAAAAAAAAGTGGGGGTTGAATTTCAATCTGAATTTCGAACTTCGAACGAATATCCACCGAATTTCGAACGCTCAGATTGAAATTCAAACCTATAGATCGAGTAATTTCTCGAAGCTGAGCGTTAACTTGCTAGATTCTCTGATGGAAAGTATCAAAACTGCCAAGTTTCAGTCCGATCCAGCCATAAACAGTGCCACTTCCCTTCGGCACCTTAATATTGAAGGCGAAATTTTCAAAGTCCAGCGCCGTGCCTAAATTTTCCAAGTCCAGCAGTATCTCAGAAAAAGTGAAAAAAATCACTTTTGACCCAAAATTCGAGCAGGGGAGCACGAATTGGAACACAACAACGCACTTGATGCAAAAAAAAGTGGGGGTCGAATCTCCACCGAATTTCGAACTTCGAACTTCGATCCAACTTCACGCGAATCTCCACCGAATTTCGAACTTCGAACTTCGATCCAACTTCACGGACCTTGATTATACGTGTATGGTGGTGATTTCACCGGATAATTGAACCCCTACATGCGCGGTCTTTCCTCCAATCATAAAGCTAACAATGTCTTAATACCCTATACCGGTTGAAACAAAACAAGACATAACCGGAAAGAACCAAACATGAAAGACATATAAATGCATGTGAAGTCACTTCCAGAATCTCAACACCGGGTTATATATTTCCTTGTGCTTTTCGTAAATGCGATACGTCAAATTTCCGGCTTCATATGCTTTGAAAAACACTTGGCAAAATCACAACCATTTCCCAGCCGTTTTCAACATTTCGCAGAAGCCAGACAAACGCTCTTTATTGCTACCATATCAGGAATAGACTACCACTGGAGGCTCTTTTCTGTTTCAAGTCGTGCAAATGGCTGTTTTGTGTTCGATACCCAAACATCGTATTCACAGTTGTATCTTCATTACTTAAATGCGACTTTTTGTGTTACATAATGCTCGTAGAAAGGTAATTCAGATATCTATCGACCCATTTCGATACCCAAAACAAAATTTAAAAGCGGGTAATATGTGTATTTTGGAGCGCAAACCGCCATGTGGCTTTAATGAAACAGCTTACCTTCTGTATGTTTGTTCTCTGGAGCAAAAGTGTGTCAGCAATCACCTCGATCCCATGTATCTATTTTTTGGTATGTGATTGGAACGCGCTTTTCATGACAGCTAAGTCATAATACGAATCGAAACCCTGAACCCAGCCACCAATCGGATGCCAGCATTATACATGGCCTCCAATCCACGAAGATGTACCCGATTATTAATCCACGGTGAGGTTATCTCTATCATTCCTTTGAATGGCGCGGGCCACAGTTAACACACATTATAAGGAGCGTGAATCTAGTAGGTCGTGTCGATGGAAAAAAGGTAGATTAAATAATGCCAATATGGGCTTATTTCGTATGAAAATAATCCCATATTGGATTGTTTAAAAAAAAAACCCGTTTTAGGTCCATATAGAACGTATATTGCGGTTAAATAATGCCAAAAGGAGCTTATTTCGCTCAGCAAAAAAATCCCGTTATGAGCTGATAGCTACATGGTAAGTCTTGATTTGGTTTATTTGTGTTGTTTTGCACAACACGAATTGCAAAAATAAGCACAAAACAGGCTTCTCGCATATTGAAATATCCCATATAGGGCTGTTTTAATAACTATAGTTTAAGCACATATAGAGCGTATAGTGTTTTCGAATAATGTCAATATGCAGTGATACTGTACCCATGTATATGGTGCACGTACCCAAATATACCGTGGTATCTACAAAAGTATACCCTCATACCCACATCTATAAGCGTGTTGTGTCCATATATAGCGTATATTGCGGTTAAATAATGCCAATATAAGCTTATTTCGCTCAAAATGTGCTTATTTTCACAAGAACAATCTGTATGGTAAGTCTTGAGATGGTTGATTCGTGTTTGTTTTCCACTCTATTGTCGTGAAACTAAACACAATATGGGCTTATCTCATATTCAAATATCCAATATACACAAAAAAGGGCTGTTTTAATAGCCAGCGTTTAGGCACACATGGAGCGTTTTTGAGTTTTCAAATAATGTCAATTTGTAGCCTGTTCTCGTTAAAATAAACACATAACGGGGCTTATTTTAATGAGCGAAATAAACTAATATAGTCGTATTATTTAACCTAATATACATGCACGCTATATATATGGACCTATTAAACGCGGTTTTTAAAACAGTCCAATATCTAATTTTTTTAATAGCAGCATATCCTCGGGTAAATACATGTAGGTTCATATTGGACCTAAGTATTCACATAGGTTAATTTTTGGACTTGATTCTGTAGTAAGCACACAGTGAGCTTATAGCCATTATTCCGTTGAATGGCGAGGGCCGCATAGAAAACACATTATAAAGAGCTTGAATCTGGTAGGTCGTGTCGATGAAAAAAGCTAGATTAAATAATACTAATATGGGCTTATTTTGCGTTATTTATAGGTCCATATATAAACCGTATATTGCGGTTAAATAACGCCCAAAGAAGCTTATTTCGCTCATTAAAACAAGCCCGATATGAGCTTGTTTTCACGAGAGGCTGAAATGTGCATGTGCATACAACTATTTGAATCTAATCTGGATTCATGGAGCAGGTCGCTGTCACAATGTCAACAATTAGTCACATCCATGTCCCCAAGTCACGGTATTAATGACTTCTTCGATAACTCAATACAGAAACAAATATTTAATGATAATATTCGCACCAAACTTCTCAAAAATAGCAATCGACGTGATCATCCAAGGAACAAACTTAGAACGTATAGAACATTCAAAACGATGACTTCTTTGGACAAATATATCAACATCATTTCCGTCCCAAAATAGCGTGAATCCCTGACAAAATTAAGAATAAGTTGCCACACCTTGGGCATCGAACGCGGACGCTACTTCGATTTCTACGGCGGCCTGGAACCGCCACCCCATCTTCAGTTAGTATCCTGATATATCAGGTTACGTTTCCTGATTCCTGATATATCAGGTTAGTATCCTGATATATCAGGTTATTATCCTGATATATCAGGTTACGTATCCTGATATATCAGGTTACGTATCCTGATATACCAGATTAGTATCCTGATATATCAGGTTATTATCCTGATATATCAGGTTACGTATCCTGATATATCAGGTTACGTGTCCTGATATATCAGGTTATTATCCTGATATATCAGGTTACGTATCCTAATATATCAGGTTATTATCCTGATATATCAGGTTATGTATCCTGATATATCAGGTTATGTATCCTGATATATCAGGTTGTCTCGACCAATCCAGAATGTCGTCTTTCATTGGCGGAGGCTTGTGGTTGGTTCCATATTAAGTTTGGTGACGATGAGGATGAGTGATGTGGCATGTACATGTAGGCGATTAACCACACACCCCTCACCAAACTTCATATGGATCTTCAGGGACCCATCTATTTTTTCCCGAAATTCGTTAGAAAACATGGCCGCCATCAGTCATCTTGGATTTCAAATTTGGATCCATTGGCACACCCAGCAGAACAAATATCGGAACAAGTATTTTAAAACATTATACAGGCGTGTTTTGGGTCACCTCTGGGGATATCAAATGTTTCCGAATTTCGTTGAAAGCATTTCCGCCCTTTTGGATTTTAAACTTTGTATGACTAAATGATTTGGCACACAATACAGACCACATCTTTCATATAGTCCTTACTGAACTTCATATGGATTTTCTGGGAGATGGGAGCCACCAAAAATGTCATTGAAAAACATGGGAGGTATCCAATTATTACGCAATTCATGAAAAGAAAACATGGCCACCAGCAGGATTTCATTCGCACACCATGCATCCCTCATTTATTGGTGAAATGTTTTAAATGAAAACAAGAGATGGACTATCGTCCGGTGCATACCCCCTTGTGGATTACCGCCTAGTGTGAGCATATCTATAACTTATGACTGCTATACTCAGACAGATTGGACCCAAAAAATCAGAATTGTCATATAAACAAAGATGAATAACTATAGAACAAAAAACAAAACAAATCAGTTGAATGTGCCATTAAATGTCCTCATATTGGTGAACATCCATACAAAATTTCATTGAGATCCGAGCATTACTGTTCAAGTTATGACCTGAACAGACATCGGATGGACCAAACAGCCAACATTTCCAGATAAACAAAGATGAATAACTCTAGTATGGAAAAGCGAAACAGAACAATGGAACCCTCTATTGAATGTCATCATACTAGTGAACATCCATACCAAATTTCATTGCGATCCCAGCACAACTGTTGAAGTTACGACATGAACAGACACCAGACGGACCAAAAATCCAAAATTTCCAGATAAACAATGATGAATAACTCTAGAATGGAAAATCCGAACAAAACGATGAAAACCTCTATTTAATTTTCTCATAGTAGTGAACATCCATACCTAATTTCATTGAGATCTGAGCACTACTGTTAAAGTTATGACATGAACAGACACCGGACGGACGTACTGACGGACGCACATACAGACGCACGGACGGACGGAAAAATGGGGTATAACAATATCATCTACAGAATACAAGCCCATTGCGTACATTATTGTAACTTTTTGACTTTCCTTCTTCTATAGGAGTCCTTTATCATTCTATTGACAGCTCAGCATGAAATTAACACCTACCAACGTTGAGCTACAGTGTCATTGACACTTTCATTTGAACTTATTATCTAATCATTTCCGAAGGGAACTACTCGTCAATGATTATTTAGTATAGAAAGGGTTAATAATGGACTGGTCATCGCTCAGTGGATGGTTCGGTTCTTGCTAACACTTCCGTGACTGGGGCTCCTTGAAATTTTGCAAAAACCTGTGCCAATGAACTCTTTTATATATGCGAGTCTCCTACTGGTAGCCTCGCATATATAAGAGCATATACATTGGCCTAACAATATTGACTAAGAATCCAACCAACCACAAGCCTCCGCCAATGAGACGACACTCTGGATTGGTCGAGACATAACCTGATATATCGGGATAATAACCTGATATATCAGGATACGTAACCTGATATATCAGGATAATAACCTGATATATCAGGATACATAACCTGATATATCAGGATAATAACCTGATATATCAGGATACGTAACCTGATATATCAGGATACGTAACCTGATATATCAGGATAATAACCTGATATATCAGGATACGTAACCTGATATATCAGGATACGTAACATGATATATCAGGATAATAACCTGATATATCAGGATACTAACCTGATATATCAGGATAATAACCTGATATATCAGGATACGTAACCTGATATATCAGGATAATAACCTGATATATCATGATACGTAACCTGATATATCAGGATAATAACCTGATATATCAGGATAGGTAACCTGATATATCAGGAAACTAACTGAAGAGGAGGTGGCGGTTCCAGGCCGCCGTAGATTTCGACGAAGCGGACCGAATTTGCGAAACATGCAATGAAATCGACAATTATTTACTGTACTTCTTCTGTCAGACGAGCGCGCCCTATTCTACGAGAACATATCACCCAATCTGTTAAACATCCCCAACGAGAAACTATTTAAACAAATAATGATCAGCAGCGACTCAAAAACTATGCGGGCTTTGGGGCACACTTTGTCCACTATGGATTGAAAAAGAACGGGGTTTGGCAACAGAGTAACGACTCTTAAATCGAGTACAACAAAAAAGGAACAAAGATTCTTCGACTTGAGACCATGTCAGTGTTGCCAGTATCAACTCTGAATGGTATGTTTGCCAATCATCTACATATATTATCTGAACGTATGATAGGCATATACCGGTATAACATATGTATATTGTCATATATAAGCATATACCGCCATATATAATTGTTGTTACATTGTACTTTGTTTCATGTAATCCGTCCATTTTGTCTTGTTATTCTGTGTTCATGTACATTTGACCATATATGGTGTAACGTACAAATAAACATGATTGATTGATTGATTGATTGGTAAGTCATGTGTTTATTCGTGTTGTTTTCCAGCCTGTGTTCGAGAAAATAATCCCATAACGGGCTTATTTTAATGAGCGAAATAAGCTCATATTGGAATTATTAAGACTCATTATATATGTATGCTATATTTGAACCTAAAACAAGGATGTTAAAACAGTCCAATGTGGGATTATTTCCATAATAAATAAGCCCATATTGGTATTATTTAATCCACCTTTATTCATCGCAACATATATTCTCGTAAAAATAGGTTCATATTGGACCTAAAGATTCACATAGGTTCATATTGGACTTATTCGATTCTGAAATAAACCCAGCTAAATGGCATGGGCCACAGTTAAAACACATTTTAAAGAGCGTGAGTCTGGTATGTCGTGTCGATGAAAACATTGAGGTTAAATAATGCCAGTATGAGCTTAATTCGCTCATTAAAATAAGCCCGTTATGTGCTTATTTTTATGAGAACAGGATGAAACATGTCCTCGTGCAAATAGGTTCATATTGGACCTACATGTAACTATTCACAGGTTTATGTTGGAACTATCTGATTCTGAAATAAGTACATACTGAGTCCCTTATTCCGTTGAATGGCGCCAAACACCTTACAAAGAGCGTAGCTTTGGTAAGTTGTGTTTATGAAAAAAGGCAGATTAAATCATTCCGATATGGGCTCATTTCGTATGTAAATAGTCCCATATTATACTGTGTTTTAAACAGACTGTTCCCCAAAATTCCGCACATTATCTGCTTATAAATAATTTATTTTAGGTAGATAATCTGATTAGAATGTCCTCATTTTCAGTCCATAATGTGCTGAAAATGAGAATATTTTAGTCACATTATCGACTCATAATGGGGCAATTCAGATTATGTGCGGACAATCACACAACTAAGCCAACCCATAACTTTTCAGATGTACGCTATTTAAAGACATAATATGGATTTGTTCGGGTATGTGAAACTGATAAGTTAGCATTCAGGCGCTATGTCAACTGGAGGAATGTAGCATTTTAGTAACATATGGCAATAGTCCCATATTGTACTGCTTTAAAAGCCGAGATTTAGGTCAATATAGAGCTTATATATATTGCGATTAAATAATGCCAAAATTATCGCTCGTTAAAATACGGCCGTTAAGTGCTTATTTTCACGAAAATAGCTTGACATCTGCATGGCAAGTGTTGAGTTGTTTAATCGTGTTGTTTTCCAGCCTGTTGACGTGAAAATAAGCACACCACGTGCCTATCTCATATTGTTATGTGCTTATTTTCATGAGAACAGGGTGACGTCTGCATGGTAAGTCTTGAGTTGGTTTATTTGTGTTGTGCCACAACACGAATTGCTAAAATAAGCATGACGAGCTTATCGCATATTGAAATATCTATATAGGGCTGTTATAATAACCAGCGTTTAGGCCCATATGAAGCTTATTTAGTTTTCAAATAATGGCAGTTTGCAGTCTGTTTTCGTGAAAATAAACACAAAACAGGACTTATTTTAATGAGCGAAATAAGCTCATACAGAGGTATAATTTAACTTAATATGTATACATGTACGCTATATATATGGACCTATAAACGCGGCTTTTTAAACAGACAATATCAGACTGTTCTATCGAACTAGTCCCATATTGGTATTATTCAATCTAATTTGTTTTCATCGCAACATATCCTCATGTAAATAGGTTCATATTTGACCTTTAAGTATTCACATAGGTTCTTTTGATTCTGATATAAGTCCACAGTAAGCTTATAGCCATTATTCGGTTGAATGGCGAGGGCAGCATTGACTATAAAGAGCTTGAATCTGGTAGGTTGTGTCGATGAAAAAAGCTAGATTAATAATACTGATATGGGTTTATTTCAGTAAAAACAATACAATTAGGGTAGCTTTGGTAAGTAAGTGATAAACTAAGGTAGATAAAATAATGCCAATATGGGCTTATTTCTTATGTAAATAGTCCCATATTGTACCGTTTTAAACAGCCTGTTCCCCAAATTCCCGCACATTATCTGCTTATATAAAAAGTTAATATTCTAGGTAGATAATCTGCTTATGAACGCTCTCATTTTGAGTCGATAATGTGCTGAAAATTATACCAAATTAGTCACATTATCGCCTCATAATGGAACAAATCTAAGCAGATTATGAGTGGACAATGACACAACTAAGCCAACCCACAGCTTATCAGATGTACGCACTTTAAAGACATATTATGGACTTGTACGGGTATGTGAAACTGATAAGTTAGCATTCAGGCGCTATTTCAAGTAAATCGACCGTACCTCTCCATATAAATCATCGTCTGAACTACGCTCAATTGTAAATATTTACTTCTGGAATCGGGACTATTGGCGACAATACGGGCTTATATCATATTATTATGTGCCTATTTTCACGAGAACAGTCTTGAGTTGGTTTATTTGTGTTGTATTCCACAACACAAATTGCAAAAATAATCATAAGATGTTCTTATCGCATATTGAAATATCCCATATAGGGCTGTTATAATAATCAAATAATCAAATAATGACAATATGCAGCTTGTTCTCGTAAAAATAAGCGCATAACGGGCTTATTTTAATGAGCGAATTAAGCTCATATACTGCCATTATTGAACCTAAACGCGATTTTTAAAGCAGTCAAATGTTGGACTATTTCTATGTAAGCCCATATTGGTATTATTTAATCTACTTTTTTTCATCTCAACATATCCTCAGGTTTATATTGGACCTAAATATTCACACAGTTCATATTGGACTTATTTTATTCTGAAATAAGCCCACGGTGAGCGTATACCAGTTATTCCGTAGAATGGCGCGGGCCACAGTGAAAATACCTTCTAAAGAGCGTGAATCTAGTAAGTTATCTCGATGAGAATAGGTAGATAGATTAAATAGTGCCAATATGGGCATATTTCGTATGGAAATAGTCCCATGTTAGACTGTCTTAAAACCCGCATTTTCTGTCCATATCGTATACTGCGGTTAAATAATGGCAATATTTAGTTCATAATAACATGGCGTTTATGTGCTTATTTTCACGAGAACAGTCTGCATGTTGACATTATTTGAAAACTGAAATACGCTCCATAAGGCCTAAACGCTAGTTATTAAAACAGCCTTACATGTATATGTATATGGGTTATTTCAATATGAGGAAAACCCGTATTGTGCTTATTTTCACGAGAACACGATTAAACAACTCAAGACTTGTCATGCTGTTCTCATGAAAATAAGTACAAAACGGACATATTTTAATGCGCGATATAAGCTGATATTGGAATTATTTTGCCACAATATACGCTCAATATGGATCTAACACACTGTTTTTATAAATAAAGCAGCACAATATGGGATTATTTCCATACATATCAAGCCCAAATTGAAATGATTTAATCTGCCTCTTTTCATCGACACGACTTACCAATTTCACGATCTTTATAATGTTTTCACTGCGGCCATAACAGAATAACGATTTAAAGGGGTACTGTACCCAAGATGTTGTTGTTGGTTTCTATAATCCCCGAGTCGGAGAATAAGGTAACAACTTTTCCATTTTTTGAAAGTCTGTTGAGTACGAAGTATTGTTACGGATGGCAAATTTACCGGAATGCAAAAATACAAATTGTCGTTGTCGAGTAATTTTTGTACAGTTTTCAACCAAATGAATCAAATAAAAATTGTATTATATGCTTAGTAGTCCCATATACTCATTTAAGTTAGTGTATTGTCACTAGTCAATGAGTGGCTTGAGTTTTCTCCCCGTATAAGCATAATGTTTCAAACGATCGTGTGTGCAATTGTTTTATTAATCCAGTATCCCTCAATTATAATTTGATTACGTTTTGTACACGGAAATTCGAATTTTAAGATACGCCATTTTATGGCTGGAGCCATAAAATCAATTTATATTAAATTATTAACTTTTAAATTATTAAATTTTAAGATAGCCTATTAACCTGAGCGCTTACAGAATACATCTTCGACTCAAATTACTTATATTTATATATAGTATCGATAATAGATCGTTGTTATCACCGGGAATTTATTGAAAATGGCGTACAGTACCCCTTTAAGCTCACTATGGAGTTATTTCATAATCAAATTATTTCAAATATCAACCTATGCGAATAGCTACATGTAGGTCCAATTTGAACCTATTTGCACAACGATGTGTTTCATCCTGTTCTCGTAAAAATAAGCACATAACGCTGCGAAACGGGCTTATTTTAATGAGCGAATTAAGCTCCCATTGTCATTATTTAACAACCGAAACTTGTTTATCGACATGCAGCCTGTTCTCCCAAAAACCCGCAGATTATCTGCTTATACATAAATATATTTAGGTAGATAATATGCTTAGAATCTCATAAATTTAAGTCGATAATGTGCTGAAAATGAGACAATTTTAGTCACATTATCGACTGCCAATGAGTCGATTGTAATCAGATTGTGTGCAGAAAATGACACAAATAAGCCAACTCACGGCTTTCATGTGTATGTTCTTTATAGCATCTGTTTTCAATGTGGCCGCGCCATAAAACGAAATGACGGATATGATCTATTATCTGCTTATTTCACAATAAAATGTACCTATTTCACATTATAGGCCGATTATGTGCCTATTTGAGGGAGGATATGTTGCGACACGACATACCAGATTCACGCTCTTTATAATGTGTTTTAACTGCGGCTCGCTTCATTCAACTAAATGACGGGTATAAACTCACTAATGGCTTATTTCCGAATCAATTACGTCCATTGAAACATATGTTAATATGTATGCCCAATATGAACCTATTTTCGCGAGGATAAGTTGCGATGAAAAACGGTAGATTTAAAGGTACTCAATCCGTAAAGAGGGTCCCCATCTCAACAGATTCCAACAACAACAATCCGATCAGAGGGTCCTATATTACTATTTCTTTGGCTTTGGGGGTAAAAAATATTTGATTCGAGTCGAGGAACCCATCAAACAAAGCTCAGAGTTATTAGATATTGATTTTTGAAATTTGTTAATTGCTCGAGATGAGTACTAATAACTGCCGTCAATTTGGTAACCTGCTCGAGATTTTACGCCAAAACTCTATTCAAACAGACAAGGATGGATAACTCTATAATGAAGTGGTAATAATAACGAAATTTTGACTGTCTTCTGGGCCAGAAAGAATTCCCGATAATGAAAAATAATAGATTTCTAAAATCGATATCTAACAAATCTGAGCTTTGATGGGTGACTTCCTCGACTCGAATCAAATATTTTTGACCCCCGAAGCCATTGAAATAGTAATTGAGAGGAGTTTTATCGGATTGAGTACCTTTAATAATGACAATATGGGAGATAGTCCCATATTGGACTGTTTTATAAACTGAGTTTTAGGTCCATATAGAACGTATATTGTGATTAAATAATACCAATAGGGGCTTATATCGCTCATTAAAATAAGACCGTAACGTGCTTATTTTTATGGAAACCATACATGTACTCCCATAGTGTACGTTTATCTCCACACAGAGCCTATATTGCTATGAGCTTATTTCGCTCATTAAAATAAGCCGGGAGTGTGGCTATTTTCACGAGAACAGGCTGTGAAGTAGCATATACATGTACTATACATTCCTTTTTCATATACATATGTTGTACTTCCGTATATATTCATATTAAAATATTCTTCATATTTCATACAGAATACTATATCATTATGTCCATGCAGTGTATCACAACAACAATTTACCATATCTTATCCTAATTTAATTAAAGGTTTAAACCAAAACATAGTTCGTACTTTAATTGGGTCGGGTTGTTCCGGGTCGCTTGGTGTCGGTTGTGCCTGGGGCGGATGGTCCCGTTCCTGTATATACAAGTATATACATGTGTATATAGTACATCTGACTACAGACCGAATCGGGACCACATGGACAACTCGCGCGGGCGTATGTTATGGTGGGTTGTCCAGATTTTCCGGGGCTGGTTGTCTCACGTTTTTATTAGCTCACCTGAGACGAAGTCTCCGGTGGAGCTATTGTCATCACTCTTCGTCCGTCGTCCGTCCATCGTCCGTCCGTCCGTCCATCCGTCCGTCTACAATTCTTTGAACATCTTCTCCTCTGGAACCATGAAACCGAATGGGTTCATATTTGGTGTGTATGTTTCCAAGGTGACTCTCATTCAGATTTGTTCAAATGAGGACACTGGGTCAAATAGTTGCGAAGCCAGGGCCATAACTCTTTGCCACCATAGTAATTCTTACAACGACTTCTCAAATTTCATTGGGCCGAATGGGTTCGTATTTGATACAAAGGGTCCTTGGGGGACTGTTATTCAGATTTGTTCAAATGAGGTCACTGGATCGAATGTGGGCGGAGCCAGGACATAACTAAAAAAAAAAATTTAATTAAGATTTTTTGAATTCTCACCTTGCTCAATTTAACAATCAAAAAAATTAGTTTTTAAACATTATATGAAATTTGAAAAAAGTGACACCATTATAACATCTGCAGAGTTATGAAACTTTAATCTTTAATGAAATTACAGAAATATTCTATTACCCATCCCCCATCCCATATGGCCCAGACTCACCCCACCCTGCAGTGGCCTGCACCCAACCAACATCCCTTCCAACGGATATCATCTCCAGCTTCCAACTTTAATACCTGTTCTATTAAAGTTGCAGATATATCTTTGTGGATAGACAGAGAGAGACACATGTCATTAATCTAGATTACAATAAAATGTCATCTGGCAGCTTGTGTAAACATTACTGCTAGCAATTTTAAACAAACTGCTTGAATTTAGTGTCTGACATTTGCATAATGAGGTCCCCAGAGGGTGAATTTCGTGTTGCAACCCTGTACAGCAGGCTAGCATCACCAAATACACCCTCCATGGACCTAATTCTGCTTAGGCATCATCTTCTGGGAAGTATCTTAAGTATCAAATTGAAATTTTGTTTTAGTTACTTTTTTACTTTTTCCCTTCAGTTCAGTTTCTATGCCCCCCCCCTAATTTGCAGAAGATAAAATGCATAATTGAGGCGCTCAATGGGTGTGCATTACAAACTTCAACTTTAGAACTTAAATCTGTTCCTATATAGGTTTCCCATGGCTGGTGAGGCCTAATCAGACTGAGGATGAATCTGGTGATGCTAGCACACCTTGCGGAATATTGTCATTAAATTCACCATTTGGGGACCTCATTCTGCAAATGTCTGACACACTATATGCAGACATGGCTGGCATATTATTTTCTTAACCACCGCTTATCCAGATGATATCATACCCTGATTTTTCAAAGAAACATTGGGGGGGGGTATATTGGATTGAATTTGTCTTATGTCTGTCAGGCGGTCCTTCCACTCGTCTGTCTGTTGGGATGTCTATCCATCCGTCTATCAACAATTGTTTTCTTCTCCATATTAAAGACCAAATATGTTTATATATTTCAGTGTGCATGTTCCCTAGGTGACTCACAATCAGATTTGTTCAAATAAGTTCATCATATCAAATAGGTGCGAAGCTAGGGCCATAACTCTTTCCTCCATAGTAAATCTTAAAATTTCTTCTCAAGAACCATTGAGCCTATATTAGCTTATATTTGGTATGGATGGGCCTTGGGTGACCGGGTTCAGATTTGTTCAAATTGGGTCATTTTAGGAAATGAGGTCCCCATAGGGTGAATTCGTTGATGCTTTTCCACCTTGGGGAATAGTGGCATTAAATTCACCTTTTGTGGACCTCATTCTGCAAAGATCAGACATACTAAATACAGACTTGGCTGTTCCAATATTATTTTCTTAACCACGTACCACTTATCCAGGTGAAATCATACCCTATTGGATATTGGGGGGGGGGGGGGTATATTGATATTACTAGATGAATGGATCTCATAGATGGGGATTCACATTTGTTCTACTAGGGGCACAGATAAGAGATTTAACTCTCCTATATCCTTGTACTAGTTGTAAAATTCAACCTAAGAGGGGTGTGCAAAATGATTTCTGTGAACTTAGTACTGTGGTATGGTTGTCTTCTGTAAAATGTAAGAGGTTGGAGATTTGTCAGTGGTGTTCAATTAGAAATTTCAAGTTGAAGAGCCCTGCTCATCGGAGAACCTCCATCTATGTCCCATTCTTCTCAGTCTTTACAGTCTGGTGAGCGACCCACAGTCATTGACTGTCTTGTTAAATATTTGTTGTCATCTTCACATTTTTTGTTTATTTATTCTTGGAAATGTAATTTTCATATTTTAAGACACTACTATATTACACGATTTGATATCCCAATATATTATTATCTTAAATTATTTGCCATCGTTTTGTCGACGTAATCGGTAGTATACGGATGGCGACGAGGTCGGTATTTGAGATTGGACACCTGAGAACTATCTGAATATGAACACCAAGTAACAGTCTGTTTATGTGAAACTGAGCTTATTTTAAAATTGCGCGAAATAACCTCATGTTGGCAATATTTGAAAACTTAAATAAGCTCTATATGGGCCTAAACGAATAGCGTACAGGAAGGTAACACCCTGATTGTATAGATTACCCAGGGTATCCCCCCTGAGTGTATAGAATACCCCGGTTTACATGGCCCAATTCAAGTTAAATATACCGACATTAATATTAAAAAACATATTTTGTCCTTCACCTGAGCCCAAATATGATTTTAAAGACAAGGGTGCTGTATGATTTATCATGGGTGCTGTTGGTGTTGTGCCAGTCTCAGTAAACTTAGCGTACATTTGCTCCCAGAGTTGCGCACGGTACGAGCGCGACTAGCAATTGTACTTCGAAATTCATTACGACTGGTGTTGTGCCACCTGCTCACCATTAAATCACTCCCAGGTGCCCAAACTTTTGCAAACCTTCTTATACTGATGCACATCTTCCCAAAAACACTACTAGTAAGAGACAACGAAGTAGATACATATAATGGGTCACATGGCTCAATTCAACTTGACCATTAAAAAACCCAAATATTCCCCTCCCCCTGACCAAAGCCCAAAATCCCATTCAGATGCCCAAATAATTTTTTCCCATTGCCTCTATATATTCTAAAGTGAACTGTGGAATCCTTTTCAGAATGGGTATAGTCTGGGAGATGGCTGACTCTGAAATGTTTTCATAGGCACGGGTGCTGTATGGTTTTATCATGGGTGCTGTGGGTGTTGGGCAGTCTCCATACCCTTAAAACCCACCGAGGAGCCCAAACTTTGTGCAAACTATTTGCATAGATGCATACCTATCCACAAACAACAAAAGTGTTGGAAGTAGATACATATAATGGGTCATATGGCCCAATTCAAGTTAAATATACCAATTTAACTTGAATTGTCATGGGTGCTGTGGGTGTTGGGCTGTCTCCATACCCTTAAAACCCACTAAGGAGCCCAAACCTTTGCAAATCTTCTTATACTGATGCAGATATTTCCAAAAACACTAGGAGACCTAGAAGTATATACCTATACAGGACCCAATTCCAGTTAAATATACCAATATAACCATTAAAAAAAACAAATATCCCCCCTGACTAGAGCCCAAAATCCCATTCAGGTGCCCAAATATTTTTTCCCCATTGCCTCTATATATTCTAGAGTGAAATGTGGAATAATTTACAGTGAAATGTGGAATCATTTACAGAATGGGTATAGTCTGAGAGATGGCTGACTCAGAAATATGTTTTCATAGGCACGGGTGCTGTATGGTTTTATCATGGGTGCTGTGGGTGTTGGGCTGTCTCAATACCCTTAAAACCCACTGAGGAGCCCAAACTTTGTGCAAACCATTTGCATAGATGCATACCTATCCACAAACAACAAAAGTGTTGGAAGTAGATACATATAATGGGTCATATGGCCCAATTCAAGTTAAATATACCAATTTAACTTGAATTGTCATGGGTGCTGTGGGTGTTGGGATGTCTCCATACCCTTAAAACCCACTAAGGAGCCAAACTTTTGCAAATATTCTTATACTGATACAGATATTTCCAAAAACACTAGGAGACCTAGAAGTATATACATTTACAGGACCCAATTCCAGTTAAATATACCAATTTAACCATTAAAAAAAACAAATATCCCCCCTGAATAGAGCCCAAAATCCCATTCAGGTGCCCAAATATTTTTGTTCCCATTGCCTCTATATATTCTAGAGTGAAATGTGGAATCATTTACAGAATGGGTATAGTCTGAGAGATGGCTGACTCAGAAATATGTTTTCATAGGCACGGGTGCTGTATGGTTTTATCATGGGTGCTGTGGGTGTTGGGCTGTCTCAATACCCTTAAAACCCACTGAGGAGCCCAAACTTTGTGCAAACCATTTGCTTAGATGCATACCTATCCACAAACAACAAAAGTGTTGGAAGTAGATACATATAATGGGTCATATGGCCCAATTCAAGTTAAATATACCAATTTAACTTGAATTGTCATGGGTGCTATGGGTGTTGGGCTGTCTCCATACCCTTAAAACCCACTAAAGAGCCCAAACTTTTGCAAATCTTCTTATACTGATACAGATATTTCCAAAAACACTAGGAGACCTAGAAGTATATACCTTTACAGGACCCAATTCCAGTTAAATATACCAATTTAACCATTTAAAAAATCAAAGATCCCCCCTGAATAGAGCCCAAAATCCCATTCAGGTGCCCAAATATTTTTTTCCCATTGGCTCTATATATTCTAGAGTGAAATGTGGAATCATTTACAGAATGGGTATAGTCTGAGAGATGGCTGACTCAGAAATATGTTTTCATAGGCACGGGTGCTGTATAGTTTTATCAAGGGTGCTGTAGGTGTTGGGCTGTCTCAATACCCTTAAAACCCACTGAGGAGCCCAAACTTTGTGCAAACCATTTGCATAGATGCATACCTATCTACAAACAACAAAAGTGTTGGAAGTAGATACATATAATGGGTAATATGGCCCAATTCAATTTAAATATACCAATTTAACTTGAATTGTCATGGGTGCTGTGGGTGTTGGGCTGTCTCCATACCATTAAAACCCACAAAGGAGCCAATACTTTTGCAAATCTTATACTGATACAGATATTTCCAAAAACACTAGGAGACCTAGAAGTATATACCTTTACAGGACCCAATTCCAGTTAAATATACCAATTTAACCATTAAAAAAAACAAATATCCCCCCTGAATAGAGCCCAAAATGCCATTCAGGTGCCCAAATATTTTTTCTCCCATTGCCTCTATATATTCTAGAGTGAAATGTGGAATCATTTACAGAATGGGTATAGTCTGAGAGATGGCTGACTCAGAAATATGTTTTCATAGGCACGGGTGCTGTATGGTTTTATCATGGGTGCTGTGGGTGTTGGGCTGTCTCAACACCCTTAAAACCCACTGAGGAGCCCAAACTTTGTGCAAACCATTTGTATAGATGCATACCTATCCACAAACAACAAAAGTGTTGGAAGTAGATACATATAATGGGTCATATGGCCCAATTCAAGTTAAATATACCAATTTAACTTGAATTGTCATGGGTGCTGTGGGTGTTGGGCTGTCTCCATACCCTTAAAACCCACTAAGGAGCCCAAACTTTTGCAAATCTTCTTATACTGATGCAGATATTTCCAAAATCACTAGGAGACCTAGAAGTATATACCTTTACAGGACCCAATTCCAGTTAAATATACCAATTTAACCATTAAAAAAACCAAATATCCCCCCTGAATAGAGCCCAAAATCCCATTCAGGTGCCCAAATATTTTTTTCCCATTGCCTCTATATATTCTAGAGTGAAATGTGGAATCATTTACAGAATGGGTATAGTCTGAGAGATGGCTGACTCAGAAATATGTTTTCATAGGCACGGGTGCTGTATGGTTTTATCATGGGTGCTGTGGGTGTTGGGCTGTCTCAATACCCTTAAAACCCACTGAGGAGCCCAAACTTTGTGCAAACCATTTGCATAGATGCATACCTATCCACAAACAACAAAAGTGTTGGAAGTAGATACATATAATGGGTCATATGGCCCAATTCAAGTTAAATATACCAATTTAACTTGAATTGTCATGGGTGCTGTGGGTGTTGGGCTGTCTCCAACCCTTAAAACCCACTAAGGAGCCCAAACTTTTGCAAATCTTCTTATACTGATGCAGGTATTTCCAAAAACACTAGGAGACCTAGAAGTATATACCATTACAGGACCCAATTCCAGTTAAATATACCAATTTAACCATTAAAAAAACCAAATATCCCCCCTGAATAGAGCCCAAAATCCCATTCAGGTGCCCAAATATTTTTTCCCCATTGCCTCTATATATTCTAGAGTGAAATGTGGAATCATTTACAGAATGGGTATAGTCTGAGAGATGGCTGACTCAGAAATATGTTTTCATAGGCACGGGTGCTGTATGGTTTTATCAAGGGTGCTGTAGGTGTTGGGCTGTCTCAATACCCTTAAAACCCACTGAGGAGCCCAAACTTTGTGCAAACCATTTGTATAGATGCATACCTATCCACAAACAACAAAAGTGTTGGAAGTAGATACATATAATGGGTCATATGGCCCAATTCAAGTTAAATATACCAATTTAACTTGAATTGTCATGGGTGCTGTGGGTGTTGGGCTGTCTCCATACCCTTAAAACCCACTAAGGAGCCCAAACTTTTGCAAATCTTCTTATACTGATGCAGATATTTCCAAAATCACTAGGAGACCTAGAAGTATATACCTTTACAGGACCCAATTCCAGTTAAATATACCAATTTAACCATTAAAAAAACCAAATATCCCCCCTGAATAGAGCCCAAAATGCCATTCAGGTGCCCAAATATTTTTTTCCCATTGCCTCTATATATTCTAGAGTGAAATGTGGAATCATTTACAGAATGGGTATAGTCTGAGAGATGGCTGACTCAGAAATATGTTTTCATAGGCACGGGTGCTGTATGGTTTTATCATGGGTGCTGTGGGTGTTGGGCTGTCTCAATACCCTTAAAACCCACCGAGGAGCCCAAACTTTGTGCAAACCATTTGCATAGATGCATACCTATCCACAAACAACAAAAGTGTTGGAAGTAGATACATATAATGGGTCATATGGCCCAATTCAAGTTAAATATACCAATTTAACTTGAATTGTCATGGGTGCTGTGGGTGTTGGGCTGTCTCCATACCCTTAAAACCCACTAAGGTGCCCAAATATTTTTTTCCCATTGCCTCTATATATTCTAGAGTGAAATGTGGAATCATTTACAGAATGGGTATAGTCTGAGAGATGGCTGACTCAGAAATATGTTTTCATAGGCACGGGTGCTGTATGGTTTTATCATGGGTGCTGTGGGTGTTGGGCTGTCTCAATACCCTTAAAACCCACTGAGGAGCCCAAACTTTGTGCAAACCATTTGTATAGATGCATACCTATCCACAAACAACAAAAGTGTTGGAAGTAGATACATATAATGGGTCATATGGCCCAATTCAAGTTAAATATACCAATTTAACTTGAATTGTCATGGGTGCTGTGGGTGTTGGGCTGTCTCCATACCCTTAAAACCCTCTAAGGAGCCCAAACTTTTGCAAATCTTCTTATACTGATGCAGATATTTCCAAAATCACTAGGAGACCTAGAAGTATATACCTTTACAGGACCCAATTCCAGTTAAATATACCAATTTAACCATTAAAAAAACCAAATATCCCCCCTGAATAGAGCCCAAAATCCCATTCAGGTGCCCAAATATTTTTTTCCCATTGCCTCTATATATTCTAGAGTGAAATGTGGAATCATTTACAGAATGGGTAAAGTCTGAGAGATGGCTGACTCAGAAATATGTTTTCATAGGCACGGGTGCTGTATGGTTTTATCATGGGTGCTGTGGGTGTTGGGCTGTCTCAATACCCTTAAAACCCACTGAGGAGCCCAAACTTTGTGCAAACCATTTGCATAGATGCATACCTATCCACAAACAACAAAAGTGTTGGAATAGATACATATAATGGGTCATATGGCCCAATTCAAGTTAAATATACCAATTTAACTTGAATTGTCATGGGTGCTGTGGGTGTTGGGCTGTCTCCATACCCTTAAAACCCACTAAGGAGCCCAAACTTTTGCAAATCTTCTTATACTGATGCAGATATTTCCAAAATCACTAGGAGACCTAGAAGTATATACCTTTTCAGGACCCAATTCCAGTTAAATATACCAATTTAACCATTTAAAAAACCAAATATCCCCCCTGAATAGAGCCCAAAATGCCATTCAGGTGCCCAAATATTTTTTTCCCATTGCCTCTATATATTCTAGAGTGAAATGTGGAATCATTTACAGAATGGGTATAGTCTGAGAGATGGCTGACTCAGAAATATGTTTTCATAGGCACGGGTGCTGTATGGTTTTATCATGGGTGCTGTGGGTGTTGGGCTGTCTCAATACCCTTAAAACAGACTGAGGAGCCCAAACTTTGTGCAAACCATTTGCAGAGATGCATACCTATCCACAAACAACAAAAGTGTTGGAAGTAGATACATATAATGGGTCATATGGCCCAATTCAAGTTAAATATACCAATTTAACTTGAATTGTCATGGGTGCTGTGGGTGTTGGGCTGTCTCCATACCCTTAAAACCCACTAAGGAGCCCAAACTTTTGCAAATCTTCTTATACTGATGCAGATATTTCCAAAATCACTAGGAGACCTAGAAGTATATACCTTTACAGGACCCAATTCCAGTTAAATATACCAATTTAACCATTAAAAAAACCAAATATCCCCCCTGAATAGAGCCCAAAATCCCATTCAGGTGCCCAAATATTGTTTTCCCATTGCCTCTATATATTCTAGAGTGAAATGTGGAATCATTTACAGAATGGGTAAAGTCTGAGAGATGGCTGACTCAGAAATATGTTTTCATAGGCACGGGTGCTGTATGGTTTTATCACGGGTGCTGTGGGTGTTGGGCTGTCTCAATACCCTTAAAACCCACTGAGGAGCCCAAACTTTGTGCAAACCATTTGCATAGATGCATACCTATCCACAAACAACAAAAGTGTTGGAAGTAGATACATATAATGGGTCATATGGCCCAATTCAAGTTAAATATACCAATTTAACTTGAATTGTCATGGGTGCTGTGGGTGTTGGGCTGTCTCCATACCCTTAAAACCCACTAAGGAGCCCAAACTTTTGCAAATCTTCTTATACTGATGCAGATATTTCCAAAATCACTAGGAGACCTAGAAGTATATACCTTTCCAGGACCCAATTCCAGTTAAATATACCAATTTAACCATTTAAAAAACCAAATATCCCCCCTGAATAGAGCCCAAAATGCCATTCAGGTGCCCAAATATTTTTTTCCCATTGCCTCTATATATTCTAGAGTGAAATGTGGAATCATTTACAGAATGGGTATAGTCTGAGAGATGGCTGACTCAGAAATATGTTTTCATAGGCACGGGTGCTGTATGGTTTTATCATGGGTGCTGTGGGTGTTGGGCTGTCTCAATACCCTTAAAACCCACTGAGGAGCCCAAACTTTGTGCAAACCATTTGTATAGATGCATACCTATCCACAAACAACAAAAGTGTTGGAAGTAGATACATATAATGGGTCATATGGCCCAATTCAAGTTAAATATACCAATTTAACTTGAATTGTCATGGGTGCTGTGGGTGTTGGGCTGTCTCCATACCCTTAAAACCCACTAAGGAGCCCAAACTTTTGCAAATCTTCTTATACTGATGCAGATATTTCCAAAATCACTAGGAGACCTAGAAGTATATACCTTTACAGGACCCAATTCCAGTTAAATATACCAATTTAACCATTAAAAAAACCAAATATCCCCCCTGAATAGAGCCCAAAATCCCATTCAGGTGCCCAAATATTTTTTTCCCATTGCCTCTATATATTCTAGAGTGAAATGTGGACTCATTTACAGAATGGGTAAAGTCTGAGAGATGGCTGACTCAGAAATATGTTTTCATAGGCACGGGTGCTGTATGGTTTTATCATGGGTGCTGTGGGTGTTGGGCTGTCTCAATACCCTTAAAACCCACTGAGGAGCCCAAACTTTGTGCAAACCATTTGCATAGATGCATACCTATCCACAAACAACAAAAGTGTTGGAATAGATACATATAATGGGTCATATGGCCCAATTCAAGTTAAATATACCAATTTAACTTGAATTGTCATGGGTGCTGTGGGTGTTGGGCTGTCTCCATACCCTTAAAACCCACTAAGGAGCCCAAACTTTTGCAAATCTTCTTTTACTGATGCAGATATTTCCAAAATCACTAGGAGACCTAGAAGTATATACCTTTTCAGGACCCAATTCCAGTTAAATATACCAATTTAACCATTTAAAAAACCAAATATCCCCCCTGAATAGAGCCCAAAATGCCATTCAGGTGCCCAAATATTTTTTTCCCATTGCCTCTATATATTCTAGAGTGAAATGTGGAATCATTTACAGAATGGGTATAGTCTGAGAGATGGCTGACTCAGAAATATGTTTTCATAGGCACGGGTGCTGTATTGGTTTATCATGGGTGCTGTGGGTGTTGGGCTGTCTCAATACCCTTAAAACCCACTGAGGAGCCCAAACTTTGTGCAAACCATTTGCAGAGATGCATACCTATCCACAAACAACAAAAGTGTTGGAAGTAGATACATATAATGGGTCATATGGCCCAATTCAAGTTAAATATACCAATTTAACTTGAATTGTCATGGGTGCTGTGGGTGTTGGGCTGTCTCCATACCCTTAAAACCCACTAAGGAGCCCAAACTTTTGCAAATCTTCTTATACTGATGCAGATATTTCCAAAATCACTAGGAGACCTAGAAGCATATACCTTTACAGGACCCAATTCCAGTTAAATATACCAATTTAACCATTAAAAAAAACAAATATCCCCCCTGAATAGAGCCCAAAATCCCATTCAGGTGCCCAAATATTTTTTCCCATTGCCTTTATATATTCTAGAGTGAAATGTGGAATCATTTACAGAATGGGTATAGTCTGAGAGATGGCTGACTCAGAAATATGTTTTCATAGGCACGGGTGCTGTATGGTTTTATCATGGGTGCTGTGGGTGTTGGGCTGTCTCAATACCCTTAAAACCCACTGAGGAGCCCAAACTTTGTGCAAACCATTTGCACAGATGCATACCTATCCACAAACAACAAAAGTGTTGGAAGTAGATACATATAATGGGTCATATGGCCCAATTCAAGTTAAATATACCAATTTAACTTGAATTGTCATGGGTGCTGTGGGTGTTGGGCTGTCTCTATACCCTTAAAACCCACTAAGGAGCCCAAACTTTTGCAAATCTTCTTATACTGATGCAGATATTTCCAAAAACACTAGGAGACCTAGAAGTATATACCTATACAGGACCCAATTCCAGTTAAATATACCAATTTAACCATTAAAAAAAACAAATATCCCCCCTGACTAGAGCCCAAAATCCCATTCAGGTGCCCAAATATTTTTTTCCAATTGCCTCTATATATTCTAGAGTGAGATGTGGAATCATTTACAGAATGGGTATAGTCTGAGAGATGGCTGACTCAGAAATATGTTTTCATAGGCACGGGTGCTGTATGGTTTTATCATGGGTGCTGTGGGTGTTGGGCAGTCTCCACACCCTTAAAACCCACTGCGGAGCCCAAACTTTATGAATCTGAATCTGAATCTTGTACGGCACAGTATCCTTTCAGACGTATAAGTGCCGGGTGCATAGATGCATACCTATCCACAAACAACAAAAGTGTTGGAAGTAGATACATATAATGGGTCATATGGCCCAATTCAAGTTAAATATACCAATTTAACTTGAATTGTCATGGGTGCTGTGGGTGTTGGGCTGTCTCCATACCCTTAAAACCCACTAAGGAGCCCATACTTTGTGCAAACTATTTGTATATAGATGCATACCTATCCACAAACAACAACAACAGTGTATATAGTATAGTATTTGAGGAGCATTGCCATTATGGAATTTATTCTGTCATTTGTCAACTATTTACAGCTTATTTTTTTATATTAATAACTAAACACCTTATGAGATGTCTGGAAAATAATGATATATTATTGTGACCCATTATAGGTATATAACTGTAAGGAAACACAGATTTATAAAACTTTAGTCATGTTATCTGAGAGATAGATGTCTTTGTTAGCTATTCTGGTCATTACTGTATACTGCTATTCTGAAATTACGATCTTGCGCCGTTGCGCATGCCCGCCCGGATGTTTACATTATTAGCGGTGTTTGTATACAATCGGTTTGTTATGGGTGGGTGGTTGGTCTCCGAGCTCGAGCTTTATGTCTCTCGAAAAGTAACTTTTTATGATTTTGTTTACATAACAATGGTCAAACAAATGACCATAACATACTGTTTATGCGATATTTCTTATTTGTATACGGACAAAGTCTATCTACATTTTGATGTTCTTTCTGATTGTGGCGGTTTTTGACGGGTGGAGATATTTTCACAGGATACCCACCGCCAAGGCCAACCGTATCTTTAAAGCTGTTAGCGCTCCAAAATTGACCGAATAATATTCGATTTTGAATTTTTCCCTGTATCGAATAGGTCGACGCATACGTTAACTACCATCCTATGAACATTATATGTCCAAGAAATGCGCATTGGAGTCATACAACATACAAACAGTGTTTGGGTCCCAAACAAACAACCGCTCTATGCGCGACATGGAACAGAAACGAGCGTTCTGTGTTGGTCTATTCCTGATATGGTAGAAATAAAGATACGATCAAAACAGTCGTATATGAGCTTATTTCAATTCGAAATAAGCTCATATAGGCACTAATTAAACAAATTCATCGACATGACGTATCATATGAACGCTCTTTGTTGTGTGTTTTCACTGCTGCCCTCGCCATTCAACGAAATAACTGGTATACGTCCTATATGAGCTTATTTCAGAATCTATTAAGTTTCATATGAACCTATGTGAACATTTAGGTCCTATATGAACCCATTTGCGCGTGGATATGTTTTTTTTTTCAGACATTACAACTCTCTGTGATTTGGAATAATTTATTATAATCATGTAAACTATGTACAATGCAGCACAAGGTGGATACAATAAATATACACAGTAACTTAGCAACGGGTTATACACGAACAAGATACAGCTATAACAAAATAATAACGTAACAATATCACAGATAAACTTCATAACAAAGATCTAACATCAATCAACAGCCGTTGAACGCATTCTTGGACAGCTAGAGCTGAGGTTAGTTGGCTAGAACCGCAGTGATTTCTTCTTTTGTCCGTAAGCCCACGACTTAGATTTGGCGCGGAAGTGACGTAGATCGGATGAATAATCTTCGTGCAGCATCGGACGATAGGACCGTGGTGTGCAGATATCCTGAAATAAACCAATAATATAGTTTTACATGTCATACATCGTCGTTAAACTTATCTCTAGAGACCAAATAATTCTGCCAGATAAATGTTTCTTTACGAGTGTCCCACATTTAACACAGCAACACGATTATCAAACGCATGTTGAGAACACTTGATTTAGTCATTGGAATATACGCATGTAGCATGCTGTTTTTGGAGTCTCAAATTTATGCGCCATTATAGATATCGACGCTTATCTACGTCCACCGGGACCATAGTGATATATGTAAGTTTAGTGCGTTCATAAGTTTACTATGTACATGTATTGTGAAAACCAACCAACATTAATGTTGATAAACGCACCTTTTTCGTTTCGAAAAACTCTTTGTAGCCACCACTGAGGATATAGATTTCTGGGTAGAACAGATTCGGGTAGTTCTCAGCGTTCATTTCGCGGTCCTTCTGCCGCAAATATCTCAACCTATAAAAAAATATTTATATTTATGTATAGTGAAGTGGGTATAAAATAAAACAAAAATAATACTGGGGCCGGAAAAAAAAAGTCAACCAGAGAACGGGAACAAAAATGTTATACATATTGTATTTATATAACAGTATACTGTCCCTGCAGTTATGATCTGACATGGTATTCGTGTGTTTTCGATTTTTAAGTAACATGTGTCCCGTGCTGATGGAAGTTTTTTTTTTATGATTTTTGAAACATTTCGCATGGTAGAACATTTGTTTGTGTCATAATTTTATTGAAAATGCGCGTGCAACATGTATAGATTTGTTTGGCGACTGATTTTGTCGATGAAGTTGTGTAACCATGGGGAACAGATATAAATTACACTTACATTTTTGGCCCTCGTTCCGAAGAGAACTCGCAGTGGAAAACAATGATGGTTGGGTGGTTGAATGGAGTCTCCGCAAGGAAGCGTCTCTGGATCATCTCCTGTCTATGAAGGTTCTCGGCACCCTGTAATACATGTAACAAAACCGTGAGTGTGTATAAAGCACGTTCTATAGTTATTACAGATTAAATTGATCATCAAGACGCCTTGATTATACGTGTATGGTGGTGATTTCAACGGATAATTGAACCCCTACATGCGCGGTCTTTCCTCCAATCATAAAGCTAACAATGTCTTAATACCCTATACCGGTTGAAACAAAACAAGACATAACCGGAAAGAACCAAACATGAAAGACATATAAATGCATGTGAAGTAACTTCCAGAATCTCAACACCGGGTTATATGTTTCCTTGTGCTTTTCGTAAATGCGATACGTCAAACTAACAAGCAAGTTCAAAGCCGCATGGATATAATAATGTTTGAATCCAATTAGATTTTTGGTCGTTAATTACAAGTACTAAGGAAACTTGTGACTATCGACACATAGTACGCAACGTTCTAGCAACATTGTTGTTATACCACACTCTGATATGAAAACTATTTTATGTTATTTGTGTTCACTACTGTTTTCCACCCAAAATTGGTATTTGGAAGCCATGAATAAATGAGCATACACGTGCTAGGGTGTAAGCCTACCAATTTTACAATATTAATTTTGTGGTCGTATTGCAGCATATATTTACCTGGATATGTCCGCCTTCATATTCATAAGGATATCGGCAGTCTACAACCACGAAGTCGTCAATTCTATTGCCATATCTACCGGCAATCAAGTTTTCCAACTGGAAATAAAACATAGACATTTGGTTTATTGATGAGTAGGATATATATATATAAAATAGATGGTGAGTGCAATAGAAATTAACATAAAAACAGAATCTTCCCTGTCGGTAGAGATGGAATTTAAAATTATATTTGTCTTTTAAAATAATACGCCTCTTCTGGATATATGTACTTTCTTGTTCATGTTTTGTTTATCATGTTTTAATGAACGATGACAAAGGAAGATGTCAATATGAATATCAAAATATATGAACAGTTCACACGTAATAATACACCGCATTGCAATATGGTAACATGAGTAGAGAAAAAATGATGTCCATTTAGAACTGCTGATATATTTATCTGGAGAAACAAATGTGGACAATAGTGCATAGCTATTAAAATTAAAATTAATCGACAACTCACCGTTTCTGAAGAAATATACTTTAGGTCGTTGTGACGCCCGGTGATGATGGGTAGGGTGTGGCCCAAGCTGCCATCACCAATGAGATTATCATCTGTGGCCATGGAATGTAGAGCGTCTTTGATTCTTTCGCTGTCGATGTTGGCCGGTTTCTCCGAGAGGTGGCGTTTTGGCAGTGGTTCGATGACGTCACATATCTCGGGAGTCTGACGCTTCAGGCTGTTGTCGGATTTGGAACGCCCAAAAAGACACCGTGACGATTTGCGACGGATGGAGAACTGGAAGAAAAGTAATTTCCGATAAATATAGCAGTTACATTATTGTACCCAGGGGCGATAGGGTAATATAGAGGTATCGCATCCCACAAACTTTGTTAGAAATTGAATGTCTTAAAAAACAAAAGTACTTTTTGTGAGTTTTGATAGAACTATAATATACTTTTCTACGTGATGCGAATCTTTTTGACTGGAATGGTAATTAGTTAGGTGGGTGTCAGGTTGGAAATTGATAAGAGTTGGAAGCCTTTTATCTGTCTAATTCACAGCCATAATAATAAAAGCTTATAGCGTGCACTGTACCGGATGGTGATAGCTATAGACTATTTTCGCAAATAATCTTCATTAAATAGCTGCATTCTTGTAGACTTACCTCTGATTTTGTTGGTGTTTCTGATGGAAGAAGGCATTGGAAGCTATCATCGTGGGCATGCGTGTTGGGAGACTGAAATAAAATGATACCCGGTGATTAATTCATATGGCTTATATTTTGAAAGGATTGTGGGGTATTCTAATTATACTTCAGATTTCCACAAATTGGATACATATAATAACCAAAAGATACTCCTCCCAGTCCTCGTCCCATAAATAGTCGCCACATGCTGCATATTTCATATAAAATAAAAATGAAATCTTCTGCATTGTATGGTAAGTTTACGATTTGTTGTTTAGAGTTATATAAGGTACATAACGATTGGATGGAAAATTTCGGAATAATTGAGATAACCATAGAATTGGGACATTGAGGAGGAAGATAAATACTCATGTCACGGGGTAATGCGCAATAATACACAACTATTGTAAAACACAATGCTCACCTCAACGTCTATGCCGCTGTCTCGAGATGATTCGTCCACGTGAAGCTTGAATTCTCCTGGACTAAGAAGCTGTAGGATGTCCATATCGCTATCTTCGTCGAAGTTTATGTTTGGTCTCTGAAAAAGAACCACATTTAATGAGTAATTGAGTAATCACATTTTAAAGTAACCCCAAGTTCCCATGCCTCTAGTTACAACGCAAACTGTCTGCCATGAAAGCGAATTTCTCATCGTTGTTGATTTTTTAAAAACAGATATATTAATATTACACGATGAACCAACAAATAAGTGATACACGAACCGCGATAGTGATTACCAAACAATACCAGTTTGGTTGCCAAATAATTTGTTTGTCACTTTAAAGATAGTTGGAGAAAAAGCTCTTTCAGAGGCATTTCACAGTTCAGCCAATAATGTTGTACCCATGTCCTTAATTACATGTGTCCGCAATGTTGACGAATTCACTGTAATAAAAGTATGCCCTTTACAGAGTAGCGTTTTGCAAAACATGATGGTACATTTTTTTCAGATACAAGTGCGCAATACGTACGAAAAGCCTATGTTTGGGTATAGGACACTCCGGTAGCTGAAAGACGAAAATCGAAGTAACGAGTAGATGGAAATGATAAAATATACAGACAACTACATTTATATAGTTTGTCCATGCAATGTTGTCCTATGTCGCGCACACGTGGTGTGAAAAACACTCTTTAAGACAAAAGTACAATAATAGATGGTAACACATCAACATGGTGTGACAGAATGTTGCTCATGGGTGCGCCTTCCTATCACAACTCGACGCGTCAAAACTTCACCCAGAACTGGAACTAGCACCCGTGATGCGCATGACAATGTGTTATATTTCCTGTCCTGAGTTGTCGTTTCGCGTGTTTTTATGTGCGATAACATTGTATGAGTGAAATTCAACAAGCAAACTGTGAACACTGAACATGTTGAATTGACTTTACCATTTTGACAGAGAAGTACGTATTATACACAATATCGCCAGCAGCTACGGGTATACATGCTGCCCATGGCAAAAGTAAGCTTTCCGCACAAGAAGAAAACAAGTAGCGAATTTCTACTTGAAGGCACTTGGCGGTTTGACGGTCAAAATTATGCGCGATTTCGTAACATCGCGGTCATGTTCCAAGCAGTGATAAACATTATAGGTCGACAAATACGCTAAACAACTGTTATGTAACAGTAAAGAACTTTCAGTGTTAGTCTATTCCTGATACGGTATAGATAAAGAGCGTTCTTGTATCACTTATGCGCGAAAACATCTGGAAAAATAGCTGTGACATTGAAGTCGATAGGCGGTGGAGTGAGATTCTATATATATAGTTTACTATGGCATGACAAATATTTAAAATTTCAATGTTTCCGGTACTAAGAACTTCTGTTTAATGAATACATATAATGAGTTCATTAAGATATTAGTCTATCCGGAGGTTCTTTTTGGTTGGAATAGTCAGGACACACCGTCTACTCTACATGTACAAACTACAAACACGTACCATTCTCTGTGTCTACTCTACATGTACAAACACGTACCATTCTCTGTGTCTACTCTACATGTACAAACTATAAATACGTACCATTATCTGTCTACTCTACATGTACAAACTACAAAACCGTACCATTCCCTGTGTCTACTCTACGTGTATAAACTATAAATACGTACCATTCTCTGTGAAGTATTTCTCTTCCAATGTAAGTTAAAATTCGGACTACGTAAATTAAGCACTGACGACAATTCATATGAGATACCTCTTTATGGGCTCGACATGTACCACGTGACTTCGCATGCGCTTGGATTATCAGGACTAGAAAATGATTGAATTCCGACCAACAAAGGTCCCCTTCCAATATGTCACAAGCTTAGTCGAGAGTGGCGGTCCTTTCCGGCCAGAGAGTGTGAAGCTACACCCGGTATTAATCTTTATATCCGGGTTCTTTGATAAGCCGCGAAGTGACCTATGCCCAAAGTCGTTAGTACAATACAGGATTATCATACCCACGAAATTGTCAAAGTTTTATGAATATGTCTTAAGTTAAGCTTCGAATATATTTTATCACTTTTCCACATGGTTTGGAGAAGACTCCTCACTCGATAATTGCTGACAACTCATAGATTCATAAAAGTGGCAAATCTAACTTAGTTTCAAATGGTTGGATTCAATCAAACACGCACCCTTTCCCACAACAGTTTATACAATAAGTAATTCGCAGTCAAAGCCAGACGAAGAAATGTCTGTTCGAACAATAACATTCATGCACGGAAATGGGGATTTTCAACCTCAACCATTTCTATACTATATGCAGAAAAGAGCTTTTCGTTTTAGTCTATTCTGCATATGGTAGAAATAAAAAGCGTTCTTTAATTGAAACAGCTGGAAAATGGATGTGACAATGGGAGGTATTTATCAGAGCATACGAAGTCGGTATATCAATATCTAGTGCCGTATTTGTGAACGCATCTTATATACCTCCTTCGAAATTACGTAGACAAGATTTGAAGCTCGAACGAGCCATATGCTGAGTTGCTTCAGACAATAGTCTATCTGAAGGCTCCTTTGACTGCAATAGTCCCGACCTCACCGTCTGCTCTACATGTACAAACTACAAATACCTACCATTATCTGTAATTCTGACTACGTAAATTAAGCACTGGTCACAATTCATTTGAGATACCTCTTTATGGGTTCGACAAGTATACCACGTGACTTTGCATGCGCTTGGATTATCAGGACTAGAAATTTGATTAAATTTGAAGATCGATTGAGGCATGTCAGTAAAATTTATCTTATCTGACCTTAAACTTTGTTTAATGCATAAATATAATGAGTTGCTTCAGATATTATTCTATCGGGAGACTCTTTTTACTGGAATAGTCCAGACCTCACCGTCTACGCCATGTTTACAAACTACAAATACGTACCATTCTCTGTAAGGTATTTATTTCTCTTCCAAGGTATGTACAAATTCTGACTACGTAAATCCAGCACTGGTCACAATTCATATGAGATACCTCTTTATGGGCTCGACATGTACCACGTGACTTCGCATGCGCTTGGATTATCAGGACTAGAAAATGATTGAATTCCGACCAACAAAGGTCCCCTTCCAATATGTCACAAGCTTAGTCCAGAGTGGTGGTCCTTTCCCGCCATAGAGTGTGAAGCTACACCCCGGTATTAATCTTTACATCCGGGTTCTTTGATAAGCCGCGAAGTGACCTATGCCCAAAGTCGTTAGTACAATACAGGATTATCATACCCACAGAGTTGTCAAAGTTTTATGAATATGTCTTAAGTTAAGCTTCAAATATATGTTATCACTTTCCACATTGCTAGGTGAGGACTTCTCACTCTGTAATTGTTGACAACTCATAGATTCATAAAAGTGGCAAATCTAACTTAGTTTCAAATGGTTGCATCCAATCGAACATGCACCATTTCCCACAACAGTTTACGCAATAAGTATTTGCAGTCAAAGCCAGACGAAGAGATGTCTGTTCGAAACGATAACATTGATGCACGGAAATGGGGATTTTCCTGCTCAACCATTTCTATACTATATGCTCATTGGCCAGTAATTACCACTTAGGAAATGGACCATATTCGTTTAAACGGACATGGCTCATTCGAACCTCCAAATTTTGTCTGCGTAATTTGGATGGACGGATACGACAGGTCGATAAATACACGAAATATTGATATTCCGGCTTCATATGCTTTGAAAAACACTTGGCAAATCACAACCATTTCCCAGCCGTTTTTAACATTTCGCAGAAGCCAGACAAACGCTTTTTATTGCTACCATATCAGGAATAGACTACCACTGGACGCTCTTTTCTGTTTCAAGTCGTGCAAATGGCTGTTTTGTGTTCGATACCCAAACATCGTATTCACAGTTGTATCTTCATTACTTAAATGCGACTTTTTGTGTTACATAATGCTCGTAGAAAGGTAATTCAGATATCTATCGACCCATTTCGATACCCAAAAAAAAATTCAAAAGCGGGTAATATGTGTATTTTGGAGCGCAAACCGCCATGTGGCTTTAATGAAACAGCTTACCTTCTGTATGTTTGTTCTCTGGAGCAAAAGTGTGTCAGCAATCTTGGACTTGAAATACAATCGAATCTAAACTGGAACACTCATATAAATACAATAGCAAACAAAGCAACATCTCGTCTCTCACAATTAAGAAGACTGAAGTACGACCTAGACCGAAAGTCGCTTGAAAAAATATACACAGCATATATATTACCAATTATAGACTATGCCGATGTAGTGTGGGGCACAGCAACAGATTACTTATTAAAAAAGTTCGATGACATACACAAGGATGCTGCAAGAATAGTAACAGGATTAACGCGTTCCGTAGATATAAATCGCTTGTTTGACGAAGTAGGATGGTCAAGGCTTGAAATTCGACGAGAACTCCACGAGTTGCACACCATGTTTAAAATAATAAACAACCAAGTCCCCAATTACCTCACCCTCATGTTGCCACCCCGATCAAGACAAGTTGCCAGTAATCGATATGATATGCGCGAACCTGACAAATTCTATTCATACCGTTCGCATACAGAACATTTCAGAAACTCTTATTTACCTAAAAGTACGTTATCCTGGAATAAACTACCAAAGCCTATTACAAATGTAAGTACTCTTCCTGAATTTAAGATGAATTTGAAATTAATTGACCCGCCCACGAAACCTCCCCAATTCTTTATTAATGGCCCAAGAAAACTAAGCATTTTACACTGCAGAATTCGCAACTATTGTAGTGAATTAAAATCAGATATGTGCAACAATTTTATTTCTGATACCTCTAAATGCACATGTGGATACGAAGTCGAAGATGCCTTTCATTATTTCTTTGAGTGCCCCCTGTATGCTACCGAAAGATGCGAACTCTTCAATAAGATTGCAGGCCACCAATTTATAATATCTAACATTTCCTCCTTACTCACAGGGATATCATCAGAATCGAATCGACGCAATGAAATTCTTTTCCATTTTGTTTATTCATACATTTCATCAACGAAACGTTTTAATTAGGCCCCCTCCGCTAACAAATATAGGCGAGATCCTCCTTTGCGTTACAAATGTTGACTACCTCAGATGAAATTTCAAAAGCAGGATAGGACTGACAGCAATCACAACCACACCATACATCACCCTGTATATATGTTATGTTCGTCATCTACTTTGTATTTGTTAAAATGTATATGGGAGAGGGGCGGATTTAAGTTGTTAAAACTTGTGCCCCGATCCCTTGTGTAATATTATATTACAATAAAATATGTTTAAACAAAACATATTTTTATTTCCAAATCCAAACATAATACACATAATACACAAATGACATAAATATATAACATATAAGAGATAATGGTTGCATCCAATCGAACATGCACCATTTCCCACAACAGTTTACGCAATAAGTATTTGCAGTCAAAGCCAGGCGAAGAGATGTCTGTTCGAAACGATAACATTGATGCACGGAAATGGGGATTTTCCTGCTCAACCATTTCTATACTATATGCTCATTGGCCAGTAATTACCACTTAGGAAATGGACCATATTCGTTTAAACGGACATGGCTCATTCGAACCTCCAAATTTTGTCTGCGTAATTTGGATGGACGAATACGACAGGTCGATAAATACACGAAATATTGATATTCCGGCTTCATATGCTTTGAAAAACACTTGGCAAAATCACAACCATTTCCCAGCCGTTTTCAACATTTCGCAGAAGCCAGACAAACGCTCTTTATTGCTACCATATCAGGAATAGACTACCACTGGACGCTCTTTTCTGTTTCAAGTCGTGCAAATGGCTGTTTTGTGTTCGATACCCAAACATCGTATTCACAGTTGTATCTTCATTAATTAAATGCGAGTTTTTGTGTTACATAATGCTCGTAGAAAGGTAATTCAGATATCTATCGACCCATTTCGATACCCAAAAAACAATTCAAAAGCGGGTAATATGTGTATTTTGGAGCGCAAACCGCCATGTGGCTTTAATGAAACAGCTTACCTTCTGTATGTTTGTTCTCTGGAGCAAAAGTGTGTCAGCAATCACCTCGATCCCATGTATCTATTTTTTGGTATGTGATTGGAACGCGCTTTTCATGACAGCTAAGGAATAATACGAACCGAAACCCTGAACCCAGCCACCAATCGGATGCCAGCATTATACATGGCCTCCAATCCACGAAGATGTACCCGATTATTAATCTTAATTTTTAAACCTATAAGTCAGGCCAATTAATTAGGCAATGTTGTTAGGCACATCCACGATAGCTTCACTCATTTATATATCCAAGTAGTAATCCTACAGTGCGAGGGTTAAAGCCACATGGCCGTTTGCGCTCCGAAAAACACTTAATAATATTCGTTTTTGAATTATTCCCGGTATCGCACACATACTTGAACTACATACGGGCAATATGTCACACAAAGATGGATTGAAGTCATAATAATACAACTTTAAACATGTGTTTGGGTCCCAAACAATCAACCGACATGTGCACGGCATGAAATAGAAAACAGCGTTCCGGTGATATGTTAGAAATAAAGAGCGTTCCGTATCGGGTTGTTCCTGAAATGGCAGAAATAAAGAGCGTTTGTTTCCCTTCTGTGCGAACAAATGACTGTGACCATGGCAAATATTAAGCCGGTATATCAATATTTCGTGTATTTATCAACACATCTTATAACTCATTGAGCCATGTCCGTTTAATCACTATTATGCACCGTCCGCTTTGACACAAGTGCAGCCCATCAGTAAACTAAAAAAAATATATAGACATATATTCTTGAATGTTTCGTACAGCACTGGACTTTTCTCAAATCTCAAAATGACAACTAACGGTGCCTTTTTCGTAACTGGGGGGGGGGGGGCCTACCACCATCATATCAATTCAGCAGGACACACCCAGCCTGCTGTCCGTTAATAAGCTCATATAGAACTTATTTAGAACACGCCAAATAAGCCCTTATAGGAATTATTTGAATCTGAATAAGCTATATATGAAACTAAATGGGATACGATCAAAACAGTCGCATGTGAGCTTATTTCTATTCGAAACCAGTTCATGTAGGCACTATTTAATCTACTTTTTCATCGACATGACGCACAATGGTATAACTGGTGAGCTTATTTCAGAATCAAATAAGTTTCATATGAACCTATGTCCTTTATGGACCTATTTGAACGAGGACCCACCGACATCATATCAGACTAGCATGCCAACTTCAACAGGGGTGGTATTGTTACTGGCTAGCATGTTTTCCCCAGAAACTCCAACTCTCTGTGATTTGGAATAATTTATTATAATAATGTAAAATATGTACAATGCAGCACAAGGTTGACACTCTAAATATGCACAGTAACTTAGCAACGGATTATACTCAAACAAGATATAGCTATAACAAAATAATAACGTAACAATATCACAGATAATCTTCGTAACAGACATTCAACTTCAATCAACAGCCGTTGGACGCATTCTTGAACAGATAGAGCTAGGGTTAGTTGGCTAGAACCGCAACGGTCTCTTCTTTTGTCCGTAAGCCCACGACTTAGACTTGGCGCGGAAGTGACGTAGATCGGACGAGTAATCTTCGTGTAACATCGCACGATAGGACTGGGGTGTGCAGAGGTCCTGAAATAAACAAATAATGAAGTTTTACATGACGTACATCTTTGTAAAACTAATCTCCAGAGATAACCGAAAATGCCAGATATATGTTGATTTACGAGTGTCCCACAGCAACACGATTATCAAACGCATGTTGAGAAATGTTTTACATGTCGTACATCGTCGTTAGACTTATCTCCAGAGACCAAGGAATTATGCCAGATAGTGTTGCTTTATAAGTGTCCCACATTTAACACAGAAAAACAATTATCAAACGCATGTTTTGTCATTGGAATATATACATGAATGATACTGTTTTTGAGTCTCCAACATTTTGCGCCATTATAGATTTCGATGCTTATCTACATCCACCGCCCGAGACCATAGTGACATAAGTTTAGTACGTTCATAAGTTTACTATTTATATGTATTGTGAAAACGAACCAACATGATTGTGGTGTAATGTTGATAAACGCACCTTTTTCGTTTCGAAAAACTCTTTGTAGCCACCACTGAGGATATAGATTTCTGGGTAGAACAGATTCGGGTAGTTCTCAGCGTTCATTTCGCGGTCCTTCTGTCGCAAATATCTCAACCTATAAAAAAATAAATGAATAATTATAATCGTAAGCTACGGTTTATGTAAATATGGTGTGTCTCTCACTTTATTATAGTGAAGTGGGTATAAAATAAAACAAAAATAATACTGGGGCCGGAAAAAAAAAAGTCAACCAGAGAAAAGTCAACATTTCGCATGGTAGAACATTTGTTTGTGTCATACTTTTATTGAAAATGCGCGTGCAACATGTATAGATTTGTTTGGCGACTGATTTTGTCGATGAAGTTGTGTAACCATGGGGAACAGATATAAATTACACTTACATTTTTGGCCCTCGTTCCGAAGAGAACTAGCAGTGGAAAACAATGATGGTGGGGTGGTTGAATGGAGTCTCCGCAAGGAAGCGTCTCTGGATCATCTCCTGTCTATGAAGGTTCTCGGCACCCTGTAATACATGTAACAAAACCGTGAGTGTGTATAAAGCACGTTCTATAGTTATTACAGATTAAATTGATCACCAAGACGCGTTGATTATACGTGTATGGTGGTGATTTCAACGGATAATTGAACCCCTACATGCGCGGTCTTTCCTCCAATCATAAAGCTAACAATGTCTTAATACCCTATACCGGTTGAAACAAAACAAGACATAACCGGAAAGAACCAAACATGAAAGACATATAAATGCATGTGAAGTCACTTCCAGAATCTCAACACCGGGTTATATGTTTCCTTGTGCTTTTCGTAAATGCGATACGTCAAATTAACAAGCAAGTTCAAAGCCGCATGGATATAATAATGTTTGAATCCAATTTAATGAATCATTAGATTTTTGGTCGTTAATTACAAGTACGAAGGAAACTTGTGACTATCGACACATAGTACGCAACGTTCTAGCAACATTGTTGTTATACCACACTCTGATATGAACACTTATAGGGAAAACTATTTTATGTTATTTGTGTTCACTACTGTTTTCCACCCAAAATTGGTATTTGGAAGCCATGAATAACTGAGCATACACGTGCTAGGGTGTAAGCCTACCAATTTTACAATATTAATTTTTTGGTCGTATTGCAGCATATATTTACCTGGATATGTCCGCCTTCATATTCATAAGGATATCGGCAGTCTACAACCACGAAGTCGTCAATTCTATTGCCATATCTACCGGCAATCAAGTTTTCCAACTGGAAATAAAACATAGACATTTGGTTTAGTGATGAGTAGGATATATATATATAAAATAGATGGTGAGTGCAATAGAAATTAACATCAAAACAGAATCTTCCCTGTCGGTAGAGATGGAATTTAAAATTATATTTGTCTTTTAAAATAATACGCCTCTTCTGGGTCTGGATATATGTACTTTCTTTTTCATGTTTTGTTTATCATGTTTTAATGAACGATGACAAAGGAAGATGTCAATATGAATATCAAAATATATGAACAGTTCACACGTAATAATACACCGCATTGCAATATGGTAACATGAGTAGAGAAAAAATGATGTCCATTTAGAACTGCTGATATATTTATCTGGAGAAACAAATGTGGACAATAGTGCATAGCTATTAAAATTAAAATTAATCGACAACTCACCGTTTCTGAAGAAATATACTTTAGGTCCTTGTGACGCCCGGTGATGATGGGTAGGGTGTGGCCCAAGCTGCCATCACCAATGAGATTATCATCTGTGGCCATTGAATGTAGAGCGTCTTTGATTCTTTCGCTGTCGATGTTGGCCGGTTTCTCCGAGAGGTGGCGTTTTGGCAGTGGTTCGATGACGTCACATATCTCGGGAGTCTGACGTTTCAGGCTGTTGTCGGATTTGGAACGCCCAAAAAGACACCGTGACGATTTGCGACGGATGGAGAACTGGAAGAAAAGTAATTTCCGATAAATATAGCAGTTACATTATTGTACCCAGGGGCGATAGGGGAATATAGAGGTATCGCATCCCACAAACTTTGTTAGAAATTGAATGTCTTAAAAAACAAAAGTACTTTTTGTGAGTTTTGATAGAACTATAATATACTTTTCTACGTGATGCGAATCTTTTTGACTGGAATGGTAATTAGTTAGGTGGGTGTCAGGTTGGAAATTGATAAGAGTTGGAAGCCTTTTATCTGTCTAATTCACAGCCATAATAATAAAAGCTTATAGCGTGCACTGTACCGGATGGTGATAGCTATAGACTATTTTCGCAAATAATCTTCATTAAATAGCTGCATTCTTGTAGACTTACCTCTGATTTTGTTGGTGTTTCTGATGGAAGAAGGCATTGGAAGCTATCATCGTGGGCATGAGTGTTGGGAGACTGAAATAAAATGATACCCGGTGATTAATTCATATGGCTTATATTTTGAAAGGATTGTGGGGTATTCTAATTATACTTCAGATTTCCACAAATTGGATACATATAATAACCAAAAGATACTCCTCCCAGTCCTCGTCCCATAAATAGTCGCCACATGCTGCATATTTCATATAAAATAAAAATGAAATCTTCTGCATTGTATGGTAAGTTTACGATTTGTTGTTTAGAGTTATATAAGGTACATAACGATTGGATGGAAAATTTCGGAATAATTGAGATAACCATAGAATTGGGACATTGAGGAGGAAGATAAATACTCATGTCACGGGGTAATGCGCAATAATACACAACTATTGTAAAACACAATGCTCACCTCAACGTCTATGCCGCTGTCTCGAGATGATTCGTCCACGTGAAGCTTGAATTATCCTGGACTAAGAAGCTGTAGGATGTCCATATCGCTATCTTCGTCGAAGTTTATGTTTGGTCTCTGAAAAAGAACCACATTTAATGAGTAATTGAGTAATCACATTTTAAAGTAACCCCAAGTTCCCATGCCTCTAGTTACAACGCAAACTGTCTGCCATGAAAGCGAATTTCTCATCGTTGTTGATTTTTTAAAAACAGATATATTAATATTACACGATGAACCAACAAATAAGTGATACACGAACCGCGATAGTGATTACCAAACAATACCAGTTTGGTTGCCAAATAATTTGTTTGTCACTTTAAAGATAGTTGGAGAAAAAGCTCTTTCAGAGGCATTTCACAGTTCAGCCAATAATGTTGTACCCATGTCCTTAATTACATGTGTCCGCAATGTTGACGAATTCACTGTAATAAAAGTATGCCCTTTACAGAGTAGCGTTTTGCAAAACATGATGGTACATTTTTTTCAGATACAAGTGCGCAATACGTACGAAAAGCCTATGTTTGGGTATAGGACACTCCGGTAGCTGAAAGACGAAAATCGAAGTAACGAGTAGATGGAAATGATAAAATATACAGACAACTACATTTATATAGTTTGTCCATGCAATGTTGTCCTATGTCGCGCACACGTGGTGTGAAAAACACTCTTTAAGACAAAAGTACAATAATAGATGGTAACACATCAACATGGTGTGACAGAATGTTGCTCATGGGTGCGCCTTCCTATCACAACTCGACGCGTCAAAACTTCACCCAGAACTGGAACTAGCACCCGTGATGCGCATGACAATGTGTTATATTTCCTGTCCTGAGTTGTCGTTTCGCGTGTTTTTATGTGCGATAACATTGTATGAGTGAAATTCAACAAGCAAACTGTGAACACTGAACATGTTGAATTGACTTTACCATTTTGACAGAGAAGTACGTATTATACACAATATCGCCAGCAGCTACGGGTATACATGCTGCCCATGGCAAAAGTAAGCTTTCCGCACAAGAAGAAAACAAGTAGCGAATTTCTACTTGAAGGCACTTGGCGGTTTGACGGTCAAAATTATGCGCGATTTCGTAACATCGCGGTCATGTTCCAAGCAGTGATAAACATTATAGGTCGACAAATACGCTAAACAACTGTTATGTAACAGTAAAGAACTTTCAGTGTTAGTCTATTCCTGATACGGTATAGATAAAGAGCGTTCTTGTATCACTTATGCGCGAAAACATCTGGAAAAATAGCTGTGACATTGAAGTCGATAGGCGGTGGAGTGAGATTCTATATATATAGTTTACTATGGCATGACAAATATTTAAAATTTCAATGTTTCCGGTACTAAGAACTTCTGTTTAATGAATACATATAATGAGTTCATTAAGATATTAGTCTATCCGGAGGTTCTTTTTGGTTGGAATAGTCAGGACACACCGTCTACTCTACATGTACAAACTACAAACACGTACCATTCTCTGTGTCTACTCTACATGTACAAACACGTACCATTCTCTGTGTCTACTCTACATGTACAAACTATAAATACGTACCATTATCTGTCTACTCTACATGTACAAACTACAAAACCGTACCATTCCCTGTGTCTACTCTACGTGTATAAACTATAAATACGTACCATTCTCTGTGAAGTATTTCTCTTCCAATGTAAGTTAAAATTCGGACTACGTAAATTAAGCACTGACGACAATTCATATGAGATACCTCTTTATGGGCTCGACATGTACCACGTGACTTCGCATGCGCTTGGATTATCAGGACTAGAAAATGATTGAATTCCGACCAACAAAGGTCCCCTTCCAATATGTCACAAGCTTAGTCGAGAGTGGCGGTCCTTTCCGGCCAGAGAGTGTGAAGCTACACCCGGTATTAATCTTTATATCCGGGTTCTTTGATAAGCCGCGAAGTGACCTATGCCCAAAGTCGTTAGTACAATACAGGATTATCATACCCACGAAATTGTCAAAGTTTTATGAATATGTCTTAAGTTAAGCTTCGAATATATTTTATCACTTTTCCACATGGTTTGGAGAAGACTCCTCACTCGATAATTGCTGACAACTCATAGATTCATAAAAGTGGCAAATCTAACTTAGTTTCAAATGGTTGGATTCAATCAAACACGCACCCTTTCCCACAACAGTTTATACAATAAGTAATTCGCAGTCAAAGCCAGACGAAGAAATGTCTGTTCGAACAATAACATTCATGCACGGAAATGGGGATTTTCAACCTCAACCATTTCTATACTATATGCAGAAAAGAGCTTTTCGTTTTAGTCTATTCTGCATATGGTAGAAATAAAAAGCGTTCTTTAATTGAAACAGCTGGAAAATGGATGTGACAATGGGAGGTATTTATCAGAGCATACGAAGTCGGTATATCAATATCTAGTGCCGTATTTGTGAACGCATCTTATATACCTCCTTCGAAATTACGTAGACAAGATTTGAAGCTCGAACGAGCCATATGCTGAGTTGCTTCAGACAATAGTCTATCTGAAGGCTCCTTTGACTGCAATAGTCCCGACCTCACCGTCTGCTCTACATGTACAAACTACAAATACCTACCATTATCTGTAATTCTGACTACGTAAATTAAGCACTGGTCACAATTCATTTGAGATACCTCTTTATGGGTTCGACAAGTATACCACGTGACTTTGCATGCGCTTGGATTATCAGGACTAGAAATTTGATTAAATTTGAAGATCGATTGAGGCATGTCAGTAAAATTTATCTTATCTGACCTTAAACTTTGTTTAATGCATAAATATAATGAGTTGCTTCAGATATTATTCTATCGGGAGACTCTTTTTACTGGAATAGTCCAGACCTCACCGTCTACGCCATGTTTACAAACTACAAATACGTACCATTCTCTGTAAGGTATTTATTTCTCTTCCAAGGTATGTACAAATTCTGACTACGTAAATCCAGCACTGGTCACAATTCATATGAGATACCTCTTTATGGGCTCGACATGTACCACGTGACTTCGCATGCGCTTGGATTATCAGGACTAGAAAATGATTGAATTCCGACCAACAAAGGTCCCCTTCCAATATGTCACAAGCTTAGTCCAGAGTGGTGGTCCTTTCCCGCCATAGAGTGTGAAGCTACACCCCGGTATTAATCTTTACATCCGGGTTCTTTGATAAGCCGCGAAGTGACCTATGCCCAAAGTCGTTAGTACAATACAGGATTATCATACCCACAGAGTTGTCAAAGTTTTATGAATATGTCTTAAGTTAAGCTTCAAATATATGTTATCACTTTCCACATTGCTAGGTGAGGACTTCTCACTCTGTAATTGTTGACAACTCATAGATTCATAAAAGTGGCAAATCTTAGTTTCAAATGGTTGCATCCAATCGAACATGCACCATTTCCCACAACAGTTTACGCAATAAGTATTTGCAGTCAAAGCCAGACGAAGAGATGTCTGTTCGAAACGATAACATTGATGCACGGAAATGGGGATTTTCCTGCTCAACCATTTCTATACTATATGCTCATTGGCCAGTAATTACCACTTAGGAAATGGACCATATTCGTTTAAACGGACATGGCTCATTCGAACCTCCAAATTTTGTCTGCGTAATTTGGATGGACGGATACGACAGGTCGATAAATACACGAAATATTGATATTCCGGCTTCATATGCTTTGAAAAACACTTGGCAAATCACAACCATTTCCCAGCCGTTTTTAACATTTCGCAGAAGCCAGACAAACGCTTTTTATTGCTACCATATCAGGAATAGACTACCACTGGACGCTCTTTTCTGTTTCAAGTCGTGCAAATGGCTGTTTTGTGTTCGATACCCAAACATCGTATTCACAGTTGTATCTTCATTACTTAAATGCGACTTTTTGTGTTACATAATGCTCGTAGAAAGGTAATTCAGATATCTATCGACCCATTTCGATACCCAAAAAAAAATTCAAAAGCGGGTAATATGTGTATTTTGGAGCGCAAACCGCCATGTGGCTTTAATGAAACAGCTTACCTTCTGTATGTTTGTTCTCTGGAGCAAAAGTGTGTCAGCAATCACCTCGATCCCATGTATCTATTTTTTGGTATGTGATTGGAACGCGTTTTTCATGACAACTTGTGTTTTTAAAAATATTTGTGCCGATGCTGTTAAGTTAAGTTAGCTATATAAAGAATAAGTGCATTGAAAAAACACGAATACTCAGTTGCTTAACAGCCTTCGCTCACGGTATAATGGTCGGAATTTGTTTTATGTATACATGTATTCATTACATCTTCTCTTTATACCACCTGATTTGGTGGCTAAAAGAATGAATAAACTATATAGCTAAGGAATAATACGAATCGAAACCCTGAACCCAGCCACCAATCGGATGCCAGCATTATACATGGCCTCCAATCCACGAAGATGTACCCGATTATTAATCTTAATTTTTAATCCTATAAGTCAGGCCAATTAATTAGGCAATGTTGTTAGGCGCATCCACGATAACTTCACTCATTTAGATATCCAAGTAGTAATCCTACAGTGCGATGGTTAAAGCCACATGACCGTTTGCGCTCCGAAATACACATACAATATGTCACACAAAGATGGATTGATTTCATAATACTACTTTAAACATGTGTTTGGGTCCCACAACAATCAACCGACGTGTGCACGGCATGAAACAGAAAAGAGCGTTCCGGTGATATGTTAGAAATAAAGAGCGTTCCGTATCGGGTTGTTCCTGATATGGCAGAAATAAAGAGCGTTTGTTTCCCTTCTGTGCGAACAAATGACTGTGACCATGGCAAATATTAAGACGGTATATCAATATTTTCTCGAATCTCAAAATGACAACTAACGGTGCTTTTTCGTACACGAAATGCCCTACCACCATCATATCAATTCAGCAGGACCCACCCAGCCTGTTGTCCGTTAATAAGCTCATATAGAACTTATTTAGAACACGCCAAATAAGCCCTTATAGGAATTATTTGAATCTGAATAAGCTATATATGAAACTAAATGGGATACGATCAAAACAGTCGCATATGAGCTTATTTCTATTCGAAATCAGCTCATATAGGCACTAATTAATCTACTTTTTCATCGACATGACGTACAATGGTATAACTGGTATACGTCCTATGTGAGCTTATTTCAGAATCAAATAAGTTTCATATGAACCTATGTGAATATTTATGTCCTTTATGGACCTATTTGAACGAGGACCCACCGACATCATACCATGCAGACTAGCATGCCAACTTCAACAGGGGTGGTACTGTTACCGGTTAGCATGTTTTCCCCAGACACTACAACTCTCTGTGATTTGGAATAATTTATTATAATAATGTAAAATATGTACAATGCAGCACAAGGTGGATAATACAATAAATATGCACAGTAACTTAGCAACGGGTTATACACAAACAAGATATATCTATAACAAAATAATAACGTAACAATATCACAGATAATCTTCGTAACATACATTCAACTTCAATCAACAGTCGTTGGACGCATTCTTGAACAGATAGAGCTAGTGTTGGTTGGCTAGAACCGCAATGATCTCTTCTTTTGTCCGTAAGCCCACGACTTAGACTTGGCGCGGAAGTGACGTAGATCGGACGAGTAATCTTCGTGTAGCATCGGACGATAGGACTGCGGTGTGCAGAGGTCCTGAAATAAACAAATAATGAAGTGTTACATGACGTACATCTTTGTAAAACTAATCTCCAGAGATAACCGAAAATGCCAGATATATGTTGATTTACGAGTGTCCCACAGGAACACGATTATCAAACGCATGTTGAGAAATGTTTTACATGTCGTACATCGTCGTTAGACTTATCTCCAGAGACCAAGGAATTATGCCAGATAACGTTGCTTTATAAGTGTCCCACATTTAACACAGAAAAACAATTATCAAACGCATGTTTTGTCATTGAAATATATACATGAATCATACTGTTTTTGAGTCTCCAAAATTTTGTCTGCGTAATTTGGATGGACGGATACGACAGGTCGATAAATACACGAAATATTGATATTCCGGCTTCATATGCTTTGAAAAACACTTGGCAAATCACAACCATTTCCCAGCCGTTTTTAACATTTAGCAGAAGCCAGACAAACGCTCTTTATTGCTACCATATCAGGAATAGACTACCACTGGACGCTCTTTTCTGTTTCAAGTCGTGCAAATGGCTGTTTTGTGTTCGATACCCAAACATCGTATTCACAGTTGTATCTTCATTACTTAAATGCGACTTTTTGTGTTACATAATGCTCGTAGAAAGGTAATTCAGATATCTATCGACCCATTTCGATACCCAAAAAAAAATTCAAAAGCGGGTAATATGTGTATTTTGGAGCGCAAACCGCCATGTGGCTTTAATGAAACAGCTTACCTTCTGTATGTTTGTTCTCTGGAGCAAAAGTGTGTCAGCAATCACCTCGATCCCATGTATCTATTTTTTGGTATGTGATTGGAACGCGTTTTTCATGACAACTTGTGTTTTTAAAAATATTTGTGCCGATGCTGTTAAGTTAAGTTAGCTATATAAAGAATAAGTGCATTGAAAAAACACGAATACTCAGTTGCTTAACAGCCTTCGCTCACGGTATAATGGTCGGAATTTGTTTTATGTATACATGTCTGAGTTTGGAGTTTGGGTTTGGGAAGATCCCCCCGGGAAGATTTGAAAGGGCCGTAAGCCCTCTCCTACAACCCACGGTTGAGTGATATAGTGCCGCTGAAGAGCGTTTGTTGAGTTTGGTTGTTAGTGTTTCCTAGTCATTTGATGCTTGCTTGTTGAGTATGGGTTACATGTCACCCTGGCAGGAAGCAAAGCCCCCTCCCCATTCCAAAAGCGGACCGGCGAGAAGACTTACCTTGATTGAAATACGAGTTCTGTTAGTTTAACTTGGTTGATAGCTTTTTATTTAGTGGTTTGTTGTAAACTAGTGTCCAAGTTGGTGCATGCTTGAACTCCGTTGCCTTAGTCTGTTATATTCAGGGCTTATACTACGGGCTCAACTCTAGGAAGGGTGTGCAATGCCGGCCGGTTGACTTAAGGTCGGTCGGGGCTCCCCAACTCTCGGTGGTGCAATGCCCGCCTTACACTCCTGTGTGAGTCTCAGAGCCCGTTGACCTGGTTGTGTTGTTGCACAGATGAGGACGCAGCTGAGGCCAGACTGTTGGTGATATGTCTCTGAGGATTGGGTACCGACTGCTGTTGCTAGTATTGTGTTTTCGTGTATGTACGGGCGTGGTTGAGAACATGTGTTTAAATTTGTATATGTGGTTGTAAGTCAGTTTGAGGGAGATTATGCTGATAGCTTATACTGCGACCACACAGGCAAACAACTAACAACGCATAAAGGCAGGCTCGCAATATTGTTGTGCCGGCCTGTACACATTGTATTTGGTGTGCGGAGTAATTCTGTAAGTTTTATATTAAGAGTTAGCCGGTTAGTCATTTTGAAAGAGATAATTACTCAATGGCTTATAATACGGCCACCAAAAGGGTATCTATGCCGCCCGAGGACATTCATCAGCGCCCAATGAGCCATCTAGGGCCGGAGCCCGCTACCCTACGTTTTGATATTATGTTAGTCTTGTTAGACGGTCGATATTGCGGATATTGCATACATGGGTTAGTACATGCCCAATAGGTTGTTTAAGCTGAGTATTACCAGTGGGTTTTATTGAGGGCTTGCTTTACTGCAGAGAGGGCGTGGCCATTTCACTGTGATATCCTGTCGATGAGCAGTACGTCTCATCGAGCCCTGTTGAAACATAATTCATAATTACATGTCATCCTGGTGGGGCTGACTCGATAATTTGATGTCTACTTGTATACTTACTTTCCTTTTGATTGAACTGTGTTAGTAACTTGATCGACCTAGCGTTTTATGAATTTTATGAGATAAGTCTATTTTTTATGTTGATTGGGAAGTGTTCGTTGGATTGGGGGAGTGATGGCATGACCATTGAGGGGTTTATTCCGGTGAACCAGAACCAACTTCGCCTCGCCGGCCAGCTGCTTTTGTTTTGTCTTTGGTGAGTAAAGTTTTCCTAAGTTCTAGTTCGTCGACTAAAGTACTGCCTTGTAGTCTTATAAGACTGTTTGCGGCTAGTACTTGTAATCTGACGCGGATAGTAGGTATATCGGCTGTATCATGTAACGTTCTGATGGGGGTACGTATGTTTTCCTGAAGGGCCATTCTTAATGTTTTATTTTGTATAATTTGGAGTTTGTTGAGTGTGGATTTAGGAAGATCGGCTGTTATTATGGCCCCATATTCCATAATTGGTCGTATAAATTGCTTATAAAGGTTAATCAGGGTTTCTGGATTGAGTCCCCATGAGGTGCCCCTGAGCATCCTTAATAGCCCAATTCTTTGGGAGGCCCTGGTCGAGATGTTTTTAATATGGGGGTGAAAAGATAATCTGCTGTCGAGGGTTATGCCTAATAAAGTTGCTTCCTGGGTTTGTTCGAAAGTTTCCCCAAAGATGGATAAATTTAGTTTGCCTTTGTATGTTTTCTACTAAATACAATTAACCGAGTTTTTTTGGCGTTGAGTTTGATGCGCCATTTAGAACACCATATTTCCAGGTCATTAAGTTGTTTTTGTAATCTTAATTCCAACGTTTTGGGGTTCCCCCCGGTGGTCCAAAGGCCCAGATCGTCGGCAAATTGTGATATTTGTATGTTATGAAGTGGGTTGTGAGGGATGTCATTGACGTATATTAGGAAAAGTAGCGGGCTTAGGACCGACCCTTGAGGAGTACCTGCTTTGAGGTCAACATTGTCTGAGATTTCGTCACCCACCCTAACTTTGATAGATCTGTGCATGAGAAATGATGATATGAGTCGTAACATTTTGGTGGGTATGTCGGTTGTTGTTTTTAATTTGTAGCGAAGGCCATGGTGCCACACGGAGTCAAAGGCCTTCTCTACATCCAAGAAAATGGCGGCCCCCTCCCAATCACGACCCAATGCTGTGCGCATATCTTCAACTATTCTGTAGATGTGTTCGGTTCCATCTTTGCCTTTACGATATGCACGTTGAAATTTATTAAAAAAGTTTTTATTCTCTAAGTAGGATAATAATCTAGTGCTGATGATTCTTTCAAAAAGTTTACCCGTACACTGAAGTAGGCTGATTGGTCTAAAGTTGGTAGCTATTTTATGGTCTTTGCCCGGTTTTGGAATCATCACACCAATAGCGGATTTCCAGGATTTAGGGAAGTATCCGTGCTGTAGACATTTGTTATATATTAGTTCTAATCTATCGAACAGTGATTTGGGGCCTTGTTTGATTATGCCGAAGGTTAATTCGTCGTCCCCGGGGGCTTTGTTTGGTTTCGCACGCTTGAGGCAGTCTTGAATTTCTAGGGAGGAGATGGGAGTTGCCAGCATATGCTTGTCATCTGCCTCTGGTATGGGGTATTTTAAGGAACCGTAAGTTTGTTTATATTGTCTTACGTGTTCAATTACTTTTTTCCTGAATTTCCCGTCAAATTGGTCCCCCTGGTGGGTTTTGTGGATGTTTTGTAATGACGTCGCAAAAAATTTGGCTTTGTCTTTGTTGTTTGTGAATGATTCGTCGGCCTCGTTTTTGAGCGGTTTGTCATTGTTATTGGAGGTGGCTTGGCTAGTTAGAATTTTGAATGTTTTCCAGAATTTCCCATCTAGTTGTCTTTCCCCAAGTTCGGTGGTAACCCTTTCCCAAGATTCCCTTTTTCCCCGTTTAACTGCTTTATTTACTTGTCTGGTTAGGTTATTATACATGGTTCTGTACTCTGGGTCTTTGGGATGCTTTTGCATTAATCTGCATGTTTTGCGTTTAAGGTGAATTAAATCTAATGTTTCCCTTGATACCCTCCAAGTATTTTGCTTAATTTTCTTTTTTGGGCATGCTATGTCAATGGCATCCTTAATAATATCAGATATTGTTTTGGCTGCCATCTCAATGTCATTTGGAGATTTAATTTCTGTCTTGTCGATGTTTGCGTTGATTAATTCCCTAAATTTGTCCCAATTTGCATTTCTGAGGTTTCTTTTGAGAATAGCTTTATTGTGTTGTGGTTTAGCATTTGTTATATAGAGTTCGACTGGGTAGTGGTCACTCCCTATATCAAATCCTATTTTGCATTTGTGTATGGTTTTTGCAATTGATGGCGTGGCAAAAGCATAATCTAATATATCCCAGGATCTGGTCGCTATGTTATGGTGGGTCGCGATGCCTTTGTTATTGAGTAACACTAGTTCTCGGTCTTCGGTTATGTTGAAAAGGGCGTCCCCGTATGGATTGGTTTTGCTGCATTTATACACAATGTGTTTGGCGTTAAGGTCTCCCAAAAAGATACAATTTTTGAATTTATCGGTGAAAAATTTGAATGTTGAGAGTTGAGGGGGGGGTTTTGCTAGGGGATACGTATAGTGAAACTATAGCTGTTTTCCTATTACTGATTGTAGTTTCGATTGCAATGACTTCGTCCGTAAGTTCTGATGTGTTGATAATGGTGTATTTTATGTGGTGCCTTACTAGAATTGCGACCCCACCCCCCGCAGAGGATCTGTCTTTCCTATGTGTATTAAAGCCTGGGAATGAAAATTTAGTGTCCTTACCTAGTTTGGTTTCATTAACTGTGAGTATGTCTATTTTATTTTCTTCTACATATTCGACTAGTTCCTGTTTGCGCGCCCTGATGCTGTTGTCGTTGATGTGTGCTATATTAAGGTTGCTCTGTGCCGCGTATGGAGGATAATAGGTTGTAGAGGTTATTTGACACGTTCGTGTTTCACTGTCTACTTACTTTGCTTATCTATGTTCTTGTCGTGAAATTGCATTATGCTTGCTGTTATGTTTGTTTTATAATATTTGTTTACATTGTTTTGAATTGTTTGCATTATTTTACTGTCTGCTTGGTCGGCGTTATGGAACCTTAGTTTGTGGGATTCAAAAAGGCATGCATATAGCGTATTTGCCAATCTAAGTGCGTCTGACGTTTCGGCTGGTTTTTGTGTGATCGTTGCGTAAGATAATTTTTTGTACTCTGCTTGTTTAACTGCCTCTATATATCTGGGGCACCCCTTGTATGTGGTTGGATGGTTCCCATCACAATTGGCGCATTTAGCTTCGTCTTCTATAATTGGGCATTCTTTATGGTCGTGAGGGCCCGCGCACCGTTTGCAAGTTTCGAATTCGTTGTCGCAAAATTTTGCTGTGTGGTGGAATGATTGGCACTTGAAACATTGAGTTACATGGGCCTGTGGTTTATAGTCTAGGACTAGAGACTTGGATTTGTTGCTGCCCAGACGAACCCCCTTCATAAGTTTGTCTTTTGCTTGTTTCGTAGGGCATCTGACTTTAATTTTGAAAGTAGGTTGGTCACCGTGTTTTGATGATATCAGTCGTTTAGCTTCGAATTCAGAGCCGATCTCTTTGATTATTTCCCCCTCTGTTATACTAGTGTGGACCCCGCATATGACCACGAATAGGTTCTCATTGAGTGGAGTAAATTGTCCCTTAGTTGGCCGGAATTTTGTGTTCGATAGTTTTAGCGCATTGATTTCCAAATGGGCCTTTGTTATGAGAAAGAGGCGAGTTTCTTCGTTAGAAGGGTATACTAGTAGATTTGATCGTTTGGTTTTCTGTGTTTTAATAGGGTACTTTGACCCTAGAATACCGTGGAGTTCCCATGGGTTGTTGAGCATATTTTGAGTTGGGTTATCTACAAAAAGGGTGGCTGGTCGTTTGTTGTTGCTGTTTTGGGCGTTGTTTGTAGTGGCAGGTTTGGCTGTTTGGTTTTGGGTTGGGATTGGGTGAGGTATGGAACGGTTTAGTCTTCGTTTGCATTCCCTTGGTGTTGATGACGAAGATCTTGAGGGGCTCGGCGTTTCCCTATTGCGTTTCTTTTTGTTTGTGTATACCTCAAAAGGCTCGTCATCAGATGACATGTTTGTATCTTTGGGGGTTGTGTCGAGGGGGTGAGTAAATCATGTGTGTGAGAGAACAATGCAATATCCGAGAGTTCAGGATCGTCGTTTCTATGTGTGTCTGCTTTAAATAGGATTACTGGTTTGATCTTGTCGGCGGTTGATGTTTTTTCCGATGAGGTAGGTGGTTTGTCGGGTGAGTTTGTTGTTGTTTGTTGGGTGGTGCTGGGTGAGGTTGTTTTAACCTTGTTACTAGTTGGTGTTGTAGCTGTGATTGGTGGTTTTGAAGGTGATTTTGTAGAAGTTTTGTGGATTGATGCTTTAGTTGTTTTAGTGGATTTGAATTTGGTGTTTGTTTTTGCCTTAGGTCTGTTCATTTCTATTAGTTGTTGTTGTAGGTTATCATTTCTTTTCCTCAGAGCTGCTAATTCTTTTGATTGTTCCGTTAGTTGTCGATTGAGAGTTTGTGCAGTGTCTTCTGCAGCTTTGGCATTGCGCTCTGCAGTAGCCTCAGCCGCTTTAGCAGTAGCTGCTATAGCGTTGCGGTCAATTGTGTCATTAAGCGTTTTGAACACCTCATGTAGGTTATCATTTTGTGTTTTTGGATTCATTTTGAAATTAATTTGAAATTAAGTTAAATAGTGGTGATAGAATGGCGAAGAATTGAGAAAATAGCGAAAAAAGTGTGAAAAATTTCGAAAAAGTGGAAAATTTGAAGCAAAAGTAAATTTGTTTTCCAAAAAGTGAAAAATTGTCGAGAAAAAAATCGGTGTTGGCAGATTTCTTCTCCTCAAGCACAAGCTGACTCTTTATACGCCGGGGGTATCGTCATATGGTACCAAGATTGCCGTACAACCAGCTATCCTACCTATGTTCGATGCTAAATAACCTATCTATAAAATTATAACAATTGAGTGCGTAGCCAGAGTGTCACAATATTGTCCAAAAAGTAAGCCGAAAATAACAGTGCGAAGTGCGAAGATTAAATTGTACTTAACAGCGGGTGTCCGAATAGCGTGGTAGAGAGCTGTCGAGTGAGCGGTCTGTAATCAGCCAGGTGTTGGTGAATCGAGAATGCTTTGTTTGCAGTATCGGTTGTCCAGAGAGCTGAGAGATTTAGCGACCTGTCACGATGAAAGCGGGAGGTCGAAATGAATATGTATACATGTATTCATTACATCTTCTCTTTATACCACCTGATTTGGTGGCTAAAAGAATGAATAAACTATATAGCTAAGGAATAATACGAATCGAAACCCTGAACCCAGCCACCAATCGGATGCCAGCATTATACATGGCCTCCAATCCACGAAGATGTACCCGCTTATTAATCTTAATTTTTAATCCTATAAGTCAGGCCAATTAATTAGGCAATGTTGTTAGGCGCATCCACGATAACTTCACTCATTTAGATATCCAAGTAGTAATCCTACAGTGCGATGGTTAAAGCCACATGACCGTTTGCGCTCCGAAATACACATACAATATGTCACACAAAGATGGATTGATTTCATAATACTACTTTAAACATGTGTTTGGGTCCCACAACAATCAACCGACGTGTGCACGGCATGAAACAGAAAAGAGCGTTCCGGTGATATGTTAGAAATAAAGAGCGTTCCGTATCGGTTTGTTCCTGATATGGCAGAAATAAAGAGCGTTTGTTTCCCTTCTGTGCGAACAAATGACTGTGACCATGGCAAATATTAAGACGGTATATCAATATTTTCTCGAATCTCAAAATGACAACTAACGGTGCTTTTTCGTACACGAAATGCCCTACCACCATCATATCAATTCAGCAGGACCCACCCAGCCTGTTGTCCGTTAATAAGCTCATATAGAACTTATTTAGAACACGCCAAATAAGCCCTTATAGGAATTATTTGAATCTGAATAAGCTATATATGAAACTAAATGGGATACGATCAAAACAGTCGCATATGAGCTTATTTCTATTCGAAATCAGCTCATATAGGCACTAATTAATCTACTTTTTCATCGACATGACGTACAATGGTATAACTGGTATACGTCCTATGTGAGCTTATTTCAGAATCAAATAAGTTTCATATGAACCTATGTGAATATTTATGTCCTTTATGGACCTATTTGAACGAGGACCCACCGACATCATACCATGCAGACTAGCATGCCAACTTCAACAGGGGTGGTACTGTTACCGGTTAGCATGTTTTCCCCAGACACTACAACTCTCGGTGATTTGGAATAATTTATTATAATAATGTAAACTATGTACAATGCAGCACAAGGTGGGTAATACAATAAATATGCACAGTAACTTAGCAACGGGTTATACACAAACAAGATATATCTATAACAAAATAATAACGTAACAATATCTCAGATAATCTTCGTAACAGACATTCAACTTCAATCAACAGTCGTTGGACGCATTCTTGAACAGATAGAGCTAGTGTTGGTTGGCTAGAACCGCAATGATCTCTTCTTTTGTCCGTAAGCCCACGACTTAGACTTGGCGCCGAAGTGACGTAGATCGGACGAGTAATCTTCGTGTAGCATCGGACGATAGGACTGCGGTGTGCAGAGGTCCTGAAATAAACAAATAATGAAGTTTTACATGACGTACATCTTTGTAAAACTAATCTCCAGAGATAACCGAAAATGCCAGATATATGTTGATTTACGAGTGTCCCACATGAACACGATTATCAAACGCATGTTGAGAAATGTTTTACATGTCGTACATCGTCGTTAGACTTATCTCCAGAGACCAAGGAATTATGCCAGATAACGTTGCTTTATAAGTGTCCCACATTTAACACAGAAAAACAATTATCAAACGCATGTTTTGTCATTGAAATATATACATGAATCATACTGTTTTTGAGTCTCCAAAATTCTGCGCCATTATAGATTTCGATGCTTATCTACATCCACCGCCCGAGACCATAGTGACATAAGTTTAGTACGTTCATAAGTTTACTATTTATATGTATTGTGAAAACGAACCAACATGATTGTGGTGTAATGTTGATAAACGCACCTTTTTCGTTTCGAAAAAAACTCTGAGGATATAGATTTCTGGGTAGAACAGATTCGGGTAGTTCTCAGCGTTCATTTCGCGGTCCTTCTGTCGCAAATATCTCAACCTGTAAAAAAATAAATGAATAATTATAATCGTAAGCTTCGGTTTATGTAAATATGGCGTGTCTCTCACTTTATGTATAGTGAAGTGGGTATAAAATAAAACAAAAATAATACTGGGGCCGGAAAAACAAAGTCAACCAGAGAACGGGGACAAAAATGTTATACATATTGTATTTATATAACAGTATACTGTCCCTGCAGTTATGATCTGACATGGTATTCGTGTGTTTTCGATTTTTAAGTAACATGTGTCCCGTGATGATGGAAGTTTTTTTAAATGATTTTTGAATCATTTCGCATGGTAGAACATTTGTTCGTGTCATAATTTTATTGAAAATGAGCGTGCAACATGTATATATTTGTTTGGCGACTTATTTTGTCGATGAAGTTGTGTAACCATGGGGAAATTACACTTACATTTTTGGCCCTCGTTCCGAAGAGAACTCGCAGTGGAAAACAATGATGGTACGTATATAATCATAATACATTGAATTAATTTCCCTGTTCATTTAAGATCTTTCTAACATGTATTAATCTATAGTCATAGATTCATGAAAGTGGCAAATCTAACTTAGTTTCAAATGGTTGGATTCAATCAAACACGCACCCTTTCCCACAACAGTTTATACAATAAGTAATTCGCAGTCAAAGCCAGACGAAGAAATGTCTGTTCGAACAATAACATTCATGCACGGAAATGGGGATTTTCAACCTCAACCATTTCTATACTATATGCAGAAAAGAGCTTTTCGTTTTAGTCTATTCTGCATATGGTAGAAATAAAAAGCGTTCTTTAATTGAAACAGCTGGAAAATGGATGTGACAATGGGAGGTATTTATCAGAGCATACGAAGTCGGTATATCAATATCTCGTGCCGTATTTGTGAACGCATCTTATATACCTCCTTCGAAATTACGTAGACAAGATTTGAAGCTCGAACGAGCCATATGCTGAGTTGCTTCAGACAATAGTCTATCTGAAGGCTCTTTTGACTGCAATAGTCCCAGAGCAGTATATTGCCCTGTTCGCTTAGTATATATCTTAATTTCGCGGAAGTCCACCAAATATGGGTGAAATGTAGCACCATATAAGGCATATTATATCTAATGCTCGTAACTTGTGTTTACACTGTTTTAAACGTTGAGAGGGTTCTAATTCCCGTAATTTATTTAGTGTATTACATTTATATCTCCAATGTTTAATTAATCTATTTATTATTTTATTTATTGACATACATAATTACGATTACAATGGAGAATTCATCGTAATTTGCGCTGTTGTCCAAAATCTACGGAATATTTTCAACGGAAAATGCCGAACACAGTTCGCGAGGTCAACCGAGTTCGCATACTTTTAAAAAATTGTAAACATTGAGGTAAATGTCTCTTTTCGCATTAAATTACCGTTTTAAATTCACAACTGATGTGGGTTTCAGATAAAATAGCATGTCTTCTGCGGAAAATATCCGTTTATTGTCGCAATTGTGATATTTTATTTCATATAATTGTGGTTTTATTTGAGCGGGTCACTAACGCTTAAGCTCTGTCATAAGAGAGCATATAGGACGGGCTTGGACTAAAAACAGCAAATCGCCATCCCAATATCTTAGCTGGTTTTAGTACAAGAAGACTTGGACTACCCATCAGTAAACTAAAAAAAATATATAGACATATATTCTTGAATGTTTCATATATAGCTTATTCAGATTCAAATAATTCCTATGAGGGCTTATTTGGCGTGTTCTAAATAAGTTCTATATGAGCTTATTAACGGACAGCAGGCTGAATTGATATGATGGTGGTAGGCCCCCCCCCCCCAGTTACGAAAAAGCACCGTTAGTTGTCATTTTGGGATTCGAGAAAAGTCCAGTGCTGTACGAAACATTCAAGAATATATGTCTATATATTTTTTTTAGTTTACTGATGGGTAGTCCAAGTCTTCTTGTACTAAAACCAGCTAAGATATTGGGATGGCGATTTGCTGTTTTTAGTCCAAGCCCGTCCTATATGCTCTCTTATGACAGAGCTTAAGCGTTAGTGACCCGCTCAAATAAAACCACAATTATATGAAATAAAATATCACAATTGCGACAATAAACGGATATTTTCCGCAGAAGACATGCTATTTTATCTGAAACCCACATCAGTTGTGAATTTAAAACGGTAATTTAATGCGAAAAGAGACATAAAAGTATGCGAACTCGGTTGACCTCGCGAACTGTGTTCGGCATTTTCCGTTGAAAATATTCCGTAGATTTTGGACAACAGCGCAAATTACGATGAATTCTCCATTGTAATCGTAATTATGTATGTCAATAAATAAAATAATAAATAGATTAATTAAACATTGGAGATATAAATGTAATACACTAAATAAATTACGGGAATTAGAACCCTCTCAACGTTTAAAACAGTGTAAACACAAGTTACGAGCATTAGATATAATATGCCTTATATGGTGCTACATTTCACCCATATTTGGTGGACTTCCGCGAAATTAAGATATATACTAAGCGAACAGGGCAATATACTGCTCTTGGACTATTGCAGTCAAAAGAGCCTTCAGATAGACTATTGTCTGAAGCAACTCAGCATATGGCTCGTTCGAGCTTCAAATCTTGTCTACGTAATTTCGAAGGAGGTATATAAGATGCGTTCACAAATACGGCACGAGATATTGATATACCGACTTCGTATGCTCTGATAAATACCTCCCATTGTCACATCCATTTTCCAGCTGTTTCAATTAAAGAACGCTTTTTATTTCTACCATATGCAGAATAGACTAAAACGAAAAGCTCTTTTCTGCATATAGTATAGAAATGGTTGAGGTTGAAAATCCCCATTTCCGTGCATGAATGTTATTGTTCGAACAGACATTTCTTCGTCTGGCTTTGACTGCGAATTACTTATTGTATAAACTGTTGTGGGAAAGGGTGCGTGTTTGATTGAATCCAACCATTTGAAACTAAGTTAGATTTGCCACTTTTATGAATCTATGAGTTGTCAGCAATTATCGAGTGAGGAGTCTTCTCCAAACCATGTGGAAAGTGATAAAATACATTCGAAGCTTAACTTAAGACATATTCATAAAACTTTGACAATTCCGTGGGTATGATAATCCTGTATTGTACTAACGACTTTGGGCATAGGTCACTTCGCGGCTTATCAAAGAACCCGGATATAAAGATTAATACCGGGTGTAGCTTCACACTCTCTGGCCGGAAAGGACCGCCACTCTCGACTAAGCTTGTGACATATTGGAAGGGGACCTTTGTTGGTCGAAATTCAATCAATTTCTAGTCCTGATAATCCAAGCGCATGCGAAGTCACGTGGTACATGTCCAGCCCATAAAGAGGTATCTCAAATGAATTGTCGTCAGTGCTTAATTTACGTAGTCCGAATTTTAACTTACATTGGAAGAGAAATACTTCACAGAGAATGGTACGTATTTATGGTTTATACACGTAGAGTAGACACAGGGAATGGTACGTTTTTGTAGTTTGTACATGTAGAGTAGACAGATAATGGTACGTATTTATAGTTTGTACATGTAGAGTAGACACAGAGAATGGTACGTGTTTGTACATGTAGAGTAGACACAGAGAATGGTACGTGTTTGTAGTTTGTACATGTAGAGTAGACGGTGTGTCCTGACTATTCCAACCAAAAAGAACCTCCGGATAGACTAATATCTGAATGAACTCATTATATGTATTCATTAAACAGAAGTTCTTAGTACCGGAAACATTGAAATTTTAAATATTTGTCATGCCATAGTAAACTATATATATAGAATCTCACTCCACCGCCTATCGACTTCAATGTCACAGCTATTTTTCCAGATGTTTTCGCGCATAAGTGACACAAGAACGCTCTTTATCTATACCGTATCAGGAATAGTTCTTTACTGTTACATAACAGTTGTTTAGCGTATTTGTCGACCTATAATGTTTATCACTGCTTGGAACATGACCGCGATGTTACGAAATCGCGCATAATTTTGACCGTCAAACCGCCAAGTGCCTTCAAGTAGAAATTCGCTACTTGTTTTCTTCTTGTGCGGAAAGCTTACTTTTGCCATGGGCAGCATGTATACCCGTCGCTGCTGGCGATATTGTGTATAATACGTACTTCTCTGTCAAAATGGTAAAGTCAATTCAACATGTTCAGTGTTCACAGTTTGCTTGTTGAATTTCACTCATACAATGTTATCGCACATAAAAACATGCGAAACGACAACTCAGGACAGGAAATATAACACATTGTCATGCGCATCACGGGTGCTAGTTCCAGTTCTGGGTGAAGTTTTGACGCGTCGAGTTGTCATAGGAAGGCGCATCCATGAGCAACATTCTGTCACACCATGTTGATGTGTTACCATCTATTATTGTACTTTTGTCTTAAAGAGTGTTTTTCACACCACGTGTGCGCGACATAGGACAACATTGCATGGACAAACTATATAAATGTAGTTGTCTGTATATTTTATCATTTCCATCTACTCGTTACTTCGATTTTCGTCTTTCAGCTACCGGAGTGTCCTATACCCAAACATAGGCTTTTCGTACGTATTGCGCACTTGTATCTGAAAAAATGTACCATCATGTTTTGCAAAACGCTACTCTGTAAAGGGCATACTTTTATTACAGTGAATTCGTCAACATTGCGGACACATGTAATTAAGGACATGGGTACAACATTATTGGCTGAACTGTGAAATGCCTCTGAAAGAGCTTTTTCTCCAACTATCTTTAAAGTGACAAACAAATTATTTGGCAACCAAACTGGTATTGTTTGGTAATCACTATCGCGGTTCGTGTATCACTTATTTGTTGGTTCATCGTGTAACATTAATATATCTGTTTAAAAAAATCAACAACGATGAGAACTTCGCTTTCATGGCAGACAGTTTGCGTTGTAACTAGAGGCATGGGAACTTGGGGTTACTTTAAAATGTGATTACTCAATTACTCATTAAATGTGGTTCTTTTACAGAGACCAAACATAAACTTCGACGAAGATAGCGATATGGACATCCTACAGCTTCTTAGTCCAGGAGAATTCAAGCTTCACGTGGACGAATCATCTCGAGACAGCGGCATAGACGTTGAGGTGAGCATTGTGTTTTACAATAGTTGTGTATTATTGCGCATTACCCCGTGACATGAGTATTTATCTTCCTCCTCAATGTCCCAATTCTATAGTTATCTCAATTATTCCGAAATTTTCCGTCCAATCGTTATGTACCTTATATAACTCTAAACAACAAATCGTAAACTTACCATACAATGCAGAAGATTTCATTTTTATTTTATATGAAATATGCAGCATGTGGCGACTATTTATGGGACGAGGACTGGGAGGAGTATCTTTTGGTTATTATATGTATCCAATTTGTGGAAATCTGAAGTATAATTAGAATACCCCACAATCCTTTCAAAATATAAGCCATATGAATTAATCACCGGGTATCATTTTCTTTCAGTCTCCCAACACGCTTGCCCATGATGGTAGCTTACAATGCCTTCTTCCATCAGAAACACCAACAAAATCAGAGGTAAGTCTACAAGAATGCAGCTATTTAATGAAGATTATTTGCGAAAATAGTCTATAGCTATCACCATCCGGTACAGTGCACGCTATAAGCTTTTATTATTATGGCTGTGAATTAGACAGATAAAAGGCTTCCAACTCTTATCAATTTCCAACCTGACACCCACCTAACTAATTACCATTCCAGTCAAAAAGATTCGTATCACGTAGAAAAGTATATTATAGTTCTATCAAAACTCACAAAAAGTACTTTTTCGTAACTGGGGGGGGGGGGGGCCTACCACCATCATATCAATTCAGCCTGCTGTCCGTTAATAAGCTCATATAGAACTTATTTAGAACACGCCAAATAAGCCCTCATAGGAATTATTTGAATCTGAATAAGCTATATATGAAACTAAATGGGATACGATCAAAACAGTCGCATGTGAGCTTATTTCTATTCGAAACCAGTTCATATAGGCACTATTTAATCTACTTTTTCATCGACATGACGCACAATGGTATAACTGGTGAGCTTATTTCAGAATCAAATAAGTTTCATATGAACCTATGTCCTTTATGGACCTATTTGAACGAGGACCCACCGACATCATATCAGACTAGCATGCCAACTTCAACAGGGGTGGTATTGTTACAGGTTAGCATGTTTTCCCCAGAAACTCCAACTCTCTGTGATTTGGAATAATTTGGAACAATGGGAGGTATTTATCAGAGCATACGAAGTCGGTATATCAATATCTCGTGCCGTATTTGTGAACGCATCTTATATACCTCCTTCGAAATTACGTAGACAAGATTTGAAGCTCGAACGAGCCATATGCTGAGTTGCTTCAGACAATAGTCTATCTGAAGGCTCTTTTGACTGCAATAGTCCCGACCTCACCGTCTGCTCTACATGTACAAACTACAAATACCTACCATTATCTGTAATTCTGACTACGTAAATTAAGCACTGGTCACAATTCATTTGAGATACCTCTTTATGGGTTCGACAAGTATACCACGTGACTTTGCATGCACTTGGATTATCAGGACTAGAAATTTGATTAAATTTGAAGTTCGATTGAGGCATGTCAGTAAAATTTATCTTATCTGACCTTAAACTTTGTTTAATGCATAAATATAATGAGTTGCTTCAGATATTATTCTATCGGGAGACTCTTTTTACTGGAATAGTCCAGACCTCACCGTCTACGCTATGTTTACAAACTACAAATACGTACCATTCTCTGTAAGGTATTTATTTCTCTTCCAAGGTATGTACAAATTCTGACTACGTAAATCAAGCATGCACTGGTCACAATTCATATGAGATACCTCTTTATGGGCTCGACATGTACCACGTGACTTCGCATGCGCTTGGATTATCAGGACTAGAAAATGATTGAATTCCGACCAACAAAGGTCCCCTTCCAATATGTCACAAGCTTAGTCCAGAGTGGTGGTCCTTTCCCGCCATAGAGTGTGAAGCTACACCCCGGTATTAATCTTTACATCCGGGTTCTTTGATAAGCCGCGAAGTGACCTATTGAACCGCCGGCTATCTTGTGTGGTAATCAGTAAAAAAAAAAAACAATAAACACGAACACGGTTCTATATATTTACTTTACTCTGGCATGAAAAATATTTAAAATTTCAATGTTTTCCGGTACCAAAAACTTCTGTAGTATAGATTTTATTCAAAAGTGCAGTTCACATATCCATGATATCACATCTGGTGATCACGAGAAGAGACATAATTTTTCTTGATTAATGAATTTAATTGATTCATGTCATGAAAAAATTTTGACAAAAAAAAGAAACTAATATTTCCAACCTCTCAAATGTACTGAAATCCATTGTTTTCATAAAATGTGCGTCACCCCCTTACCCAAACATCGTATTCACAGTTGTATCTTCATTACTTAAATGCGACTTTTTGTGTTACATAATGCTCGTAGAAAGGTAATTCAGATATCTATCGACCCATTTCGATACCCAAAAAACAATTCAAAAGCGGGTAATATGTGTATTTTGGAGCGCAAACCGCCATGTGGCTTTAATGAAACAGCTTACCTTCTGTATGTTTGTTCTCTGGAGAAAAAGTGTGTCAGCAATCACCTCGATCCCATGTATCTATTTTTTGGTATGTGATTGGAACGCGCTTTTCATGACAGCTAAGGAATAATACGAATCGAAACCCTGAACCCAGCCACCAATCGGATGCCAGCATTATACATGGCCTCCAATCCACGAAGATGTACCCGATTATTAATCTTAATTTTTAATCCTATAAGTCAGGCCAATTAATTAGGCAATGTTGTTAGGCACATCCACGCTAGCTTCACTCATTTAGATATCCAAGTAGTAATCCTACAGTGCGAGGGTTAAAGCCACATGGCCGTTTGCGCTCCGAAAAACACTTAATAATATTCGTTTTTGAATTATTCCCGGTATCGCACACATACTTGAACTACATACGGGCAATATGTCACACAAAGATGGATTGAAGTCATAATAATACAACTTTAAACATGTGTTTGGGTCCCAAACAATCAACCGACATGTGCACGGCATGAAATAGAAAACAGCGTTCCGGTGATATGTTAGAAATAAAGAGCGTTCCGTATCGTTTTGTTCCTGAAATGGCATAAATAAAGAGCGTTTGTTTCCCTTCTGTGCGAACAAATGACTGTGACCATGGCAAATATTAAGCCGGTATATCAATATTTCGTGTATTTATCAACACATCTTATAACTCATTGAGCCATGTCCGTTTAATCACTATGATGCACCGTCCGCTTTGACACAAGTGCAGCCCATCAGTAAACTAAAAAAAATATATAGACATATATTCTTGAATGTTTCGTACAGCACTGGACTTTTCTCGAATCTCAAAATGACAACTAACGGTGCTTTTTCGTAACTTGGGGGGGGGGGGGCCCTACCACCATCATATCAATTCAGCAGGACCCACCCAGCCTGCTGTCCGTTAATAAGCTCATATAGAACTTATTTAGAACACGCCAAATAAGCCCTTATATGAATTATTTGAATCTGAATAAGCTATATATGAAACTAAATGGGATACGATCAAAACAGTCGCATGTGAGCTTATTTCTATTCGAAATCAGCTCATATAGGCACTAATTAATCTACTTTTTCATCGACATGACGCACAATGGTATAACTGGTGAGCTTATTTCAGAATCAAATAAGTTTCATATGAATGTAAAATATGTACAATGCAGCACAAGGTTGATACAATAAATATGCACAGTAACTTAGCAACGGGTTATACACAAACAAGATATAGCTATAACAAAATAATAACGTAACAATATCACAGATAATCTTCGTAACAGACATTCAACTTCAATCAACAGCCGTTGGACGCATTCTTGAACAGATAGAGCTAGGGTTAGTTGGCTAGAACCGCAATGATCTCTTCTTTTGTCCGTAAGCCCACGACTTAGACTTGGCGCGGAAGTGACGTAGATCGGACGAGTAATCTTCGTGTAGCATCGAACGATAGGACTGCGGTGTGCAGAGGTCCTGAAATAAACAAATAATGAAGTTTTACATGACGTACATCTTTGTAAAACTAATCTCCAGAGATAACCGAAAATGCCAGATAGATGTTGATTTACGAGTGTCCCACAGCAACACGATTATCAAACGCATGTTGAGAAATGTTTTACATGTCGTACATCGTCGTTAGACTTATCTCCAGAGACCAAGGAATTCTGCCAGATAATGTTGCTTTATAAGTGTCCCACATTTAACACAGAAAAACAATTATCAAACGCATGTTTTGTCATTGAAATATATACATGAATCATACTGTTTTTGAGTCTCCAAATTTCTGCCCCATTATAGATTTCGATACTTATCTACATCCACCGCCCGAGACCATAGTGACATAAGTTTAGTACGTTCATAAGTTTACTATTTATATGTATTGTGAAAACGAACCAACATGATTGTGGTGTAATGTTGATAAACGCACCTTTTTCTTTTCGAAAAACTCTTTGTAGCCACCACTGAGGATATAGATTTCTGGGTAGAACAGATTCGGGTAGTTCTCAGCGTTCATTTCGCGGTCCTTCTGTCGCAAATATCTCAACCTGTAAAAAAATAAATGAATAATTATAATCGTAAGCTTCGGTTTATGTAAATATGGCGTGTCTCTCACTTTATGTATAGTGAAGTGGGTATAAAATAAAACAAAAATAATACTGGGGCCGGAAAAACAAAGTCAACCAGAGAACGGGGACAAAAATGTTATACATATTGTATTTATATAACAGTATACTGTCCCTGCAGTTATGATCTGACATGGTATTCGTGTGTTTTCGATTTTTAAGTAACATGTGTCCCGTGATGATGGAAGTTTTTTTAAATGATTTTTGAATCATTTCGCATGGTAGAACATTTGTTCGTGTCATAATTTTATTGAAAATGAGCGTGCAACATGTATATATTTGTTTGGCGACTTATTTTGTCGATGAAGTTGTGTAACCATGGGGAAATTACACTTACATTTTTGGCCCTCGTTCCGAAGAGAACTCGCAGTGGAAAACAATGATGGTACGTATATAATCATAATACATTGAATTAATTTCCCTGTTCATTTAAGATCTTTCTAACATGTATTAATCTATAGTCATTTAATTAACTTGATTTATATATATATCATATATGTGGTTATTATTAGGTGCGTATTTATATAACAGAACATTTTGCCGGGCTGGTCCGGCTCGCCAAGAGTAGAGATCGACGCTGGGCGAGCATGACCAACTCGGGCCCATGTCAAGTTACATGTTATATACGGACCCAAAGCCTACGCTCTATGGTAGATATAATACCATTTACTGCCGAATGAGTTGGCTGTGAGTGCGATGGATCCACCGCATATGCATACACTGTTCTACATTTCTGAAAATACGCGTCGGTTACTGGCATAACATCACATCAAAAAGATACATCTTCGATCGCCCCCTCAGTGCACCCCTGTCGCAATAAAACATCGCGTCATTTTGACCTGCACGTGAACATGATTCGGTCCACTTGCTCGCTTACTGACCTAGTATCACAGATGTGATTTTATTATCATGCAATGTCGCTGTTTGGTTCTCTCTTCTAATTCACCGTTTGTTTGAATTAGAGAGAAATTAAAAGAGAATTAGTGATCTAATCACGGAGTAGGTATTATATTGTTGTTCGTGTCTGTGTAGTTGTCATGAGGTGTCTAATTTACCGAGACTGCTTACTAGTAGACTTTAAGTTAGAGACTTGAATTGAAAGAGGAGAATCGTGGTTTGTTCGAGTTTTGACGGCACTAGGTCACATCTGTTCGAAAATGTTTGGCTGTTTCTTTTCGCAAGGTTTTTGATTTAAAGATTTGTTCTAAATATGACAATACGAGACAGTTCTTTCGTCAACACCAGTCTCTCATGGGCAGCAACTATAGAATGCATCTAGGTAAGTTATCTTCTGTATTTGTATACGCGTGCAGGTCTAAAGACGGCCCACGGCAACAGGGATGTCGATTTGATTTGCATAGATGGGTGGGGGTGGCACTGAGTTACGATTGGTTCCCCTTGCCTTATAATATAAGTTGTATTGTAGCACAGTGACATTAAAGCACCGTACACTGCTACATGTGTTGTGTTTTAAATATTTTAATATTTATAATGCCCTTTCCATTTCTTAGAATCTTGGGGAAATTATATCCTTTTATTAAGTTTTAAATTATAGTAACCTGATTTTAAACATGTTGACTCAATGCCATGCCCACTTGTCTTGTAACCATGTATCGCTTAGGCCAAAGAAAACTAATTTTTAATTTGGGTTCAAAGCAGGAGATACAAAAAGATAATTATTTTGATAATTCTGTTTCAGATTTGGGTCACACAGTCTGGAACTGGAACTAGCACCCGTGATGCGCATGACAATGTGTTATATTGGGATGGCGATTTGCTGTTTTTAGTCCAAGCCCGTCCTATATGCTCTCTTATGACAGAGCTTAAGCGTTAGTGACCCGCTCAAATAAAACCACAATTATATGAAATAAAATATCACAATTGCGACAATAAACGGATATTTTCCGCAGAAGACATGCTATTTTATCTGAAACCCACATCAGTTGTGAATTTAAAACGGTAATTTAATGCGAAAAGAGACATAAAAGTATGCGAACTCGGTTGACCTCGCGAACTGTGTTCGGCATTTTCCGTTGAAAATATTCCGTAGATTTTGGACAACAGCGCAAATTACGATGAATTCTCCATTGTAATCGTAATTATGTATGTCAATAAATAAAATAATAAATAGATTAATTAAACATTGGAGATATAAATGTAATACACTAAATAAATTACGGGAATTAGAACCCTCTCAACGTTTAAAACAGTGTAAACACAAGTTACGAGCATTAGATATAATATGCCTTATATGGTGCTACATTTCACCCATATTTGGTGGACTTCCGCGAAATTAAGATATATACTAAGCGAACAGGGCAATATACTGCTCTTGGACTATTGCAGTCAAAAGAGCCTTCAGATAGACTATTGTCTGAAGCAACTCAGCATATGGCTCGTTCGAGCTTCAAATCTTGTCTACGTAATTTCGAAGGAGGTATATAAGATGCGTTCACAAATACGGCACGAGATATTGATATACCGACTTCGTATGCTCTGATAAATACCTCCCATTGTCACATCCATTTTCCAGCTGTTTCAATTAAAGAACGCTTTTTATTTCTACCATATGCAGAATAGACTAAAACGAAAAGCTCTTTTCTGCATATAGTATAGAAATGGTTGAGGTTGAAAATCCCCATTTCCGTGCATGAATGTTATTGTTCGAACAGACATTTCTTCGTCTGGCTTTGACTGCGAATTACTTATTGTATAAACTGTTGTGGGAAAGGGTGCGTGTTTGATTGAATCCAACCATTTGAAACTAAGTTAGATTTGCCACTTTTATGAATCTATGAGTTGTCAGCAATTATCGAGTGAGGAGTCTTCTCCAAACCATGTGGAAAGTGATAAAATACATTCGAAGCTTAACTTAAGACATATTCATAAAACTTTGACAATTCCGTGGGTATGATAATCCTGTATTGTACTAACGACTTTGGGCATAGGTCACTTCGCGGCTTATCAAAGAACCCGGATATAAAGATTAATACCGGGTGTAGCTTCACACTCTCTGGCCGGAAAGGACCGCCACTCTCGACTAAGCTTGTGACATATTGGAAGGGGACCTTTGTTGGTCGAAATTCAATCAATTTCTAGTCCTGATAATCCAAGCGCATGCGAAGTCACGTGGTACATGTCCAGCCCATAAAGAGGTATCTCAAATGAATTGTCGTCAGTGCTTAATTTACGTAGTCCGAATTTTAACTTACATTGGAAGAGAAATACTTCACAGAGAATGGTACGTATTTATGGTTTGTACACGTAGAGTAGACACAGGGAATGGTACGTTTTTGTAGTTTGTACATGTAGAGTAGACAGATAATGGTACGTATTTATAGTTTGTACATGTAGAGTAGACACAGAGAATGGTACGTGTTTGTACATGTAGAGTAGACACAGAGAATGGTACGTGTTTGTAGTTTGTACATGTAGAGTAGACGGTGTGTCCTGACTATTCCAACCAAAAAGAACCTCCGGATAGACTAATATCTGAATGAACTCATTATATGTATTCATTAAACAGAAGTTCTTAGTACCGGAAACATTGAAATTTTAAATATTTGTCATGCCATAGTAAACTATATATATAGAATCTCACTCCACCGCCTATCGACTTCAATGTCACAGCTATTTTTCCAGATGTTTTCGCGCATAAGTGACACAAGAACGCTCTTTATCTATACCGTATCAGGAATAGTTCTTTACTGTTACATAACAGTTGTTTAGCGTATTTGTCGACCTATAATGTTTATCACTGCTTGGAACATGACCGCGATGTTACGAAATCGCGCATAATTTTGACCGTCAAACCGCCAAGTGCCTTCAAGTAGAAATTCGCTACTTGTTTTCTTCTTGTGCGGAAAGCTTACTTTTGCCATGGGCAGCATGTATACCCGTCGCTGCTGGCGATATTGTGTATAATACGTACTTCTCTGTCAAAATGGTAAAGTCAATTCAACATGTTCAGTGTTCACAGTTTGCTTGTTGAATTTCACTCATACAATGTTATCGCACATAAAAACATGCGAAACGACAACTCAGGACAGGAAATATAACACATTGTCATGCGCATCACGGGTGCTAGTTCCAGTTCTGGGTGAAGTTTTGACGCGTCGAGTTGTCATAGGAAGGCGCATCCATGAGCAACATTCTGTCACACCATGTTGATGTGTTACCATCTATTATTGTACTTTTGTCTTAAAGAGTGTTTTTCACACCACGTGTGCGCGACATAGGACAACATTGCATGGACAAACTATATAAATGTAGTTGTCTGTATATTTTATCATTTCCATCTACTCGTTACTTCGATTTTCGTCTTTCAGCTACCGGAGTGTCCTATACCCAAACATAGGCTTTTCGTACGTATTGCGCACTTGTATCTGAAAAAATGTACCATCATGTTTTGCAAAACGCTACTCTGTAAAGGGCATACTTTTATTACAGTGAATTCGTCAACATTGCGGACACATGTAATTAAGGACATGGGTACAACATTATTGGCTGAACTGTGAAATGCCTCTGAAAGAGCTTTTTCTCCAACTATCTTTAAAGTGACAAACAAATTATTTGGCAACCAAACTGGTATTGTTTGGTAATCACTATCGCGGTTCGTGTATCACTTATTTGTTGGTTCATCGTGTAACATTAATATATCTGTTTAAAAAAATCAACAACGATGAGAACTTCGCTTTCATGGCAGACAGTTTGCGTTGTAACTAGAGGCATGGGAACTTGGGGTTACTTTAAAATGTGATTACTCAATTACTCATTAAATGTGGTTCTTTTACAGAGACCAAACATAAACTTCGACGAAGATAGCGATATGGACATCCTACAGCTTCTTAGTCCAGGAGAATTCAAGCTTCACGTGGACGAATCATCTCGAGACAGCGGCATAGACGTTGAGGTGAGCATTGTGTTTTACAATAGTTGTGTATTATTGCGCATTACCCCGTGACATGAGTATTTATCTTCCTCCTCAATGTCCCAATTCTATAGTTATCTCAATTATTCCGAAATTTTCCGTCCAATCGTTATGTACCTTATATAACTCTAAACAACAAATCGTAAACTTACCATACAATGCAGAAGATTTCATTTTTATTTTATATGAAATATGCAGCATGTGGCGACTATTTATGGGACGAGGACTGGGAGGAGTATCTTTTGGTTATTATATGTATCCAATTTGTGGAAATCTGAAGTATAATTAGAATACCCCACAATCCTTTCAAAATATAAGCCATATGAATTAATCACCGGGTATCATTTTCTTTCAGTCTCCCAACACGCTTGCCCATGATGGTAGCTTACAATGCCTTCTTCCATCAGAAACACCAACAAAATCAGAGGTAAGTCTACAAGAATGCAGCTATTTAATGAAGATTATTTGCGAAAATAGTCTATAGCTATCACCATCCGGTACAGTGCACGCTATAAGCTTTTATTATTATGGCTGTGAATTAGACAGATAAAAGGCTTCCAACTCTTATCAATTTCCAACCTGACACCCACCTAACTAATTACCATTCCAGTCAAAAAGATTCGTATCACGTAGAAAAGTATATTATAGTTCTATCAAAACTCACAAAAAGTACTTTTTCGTAACTGGGGGGGGGGGGGGGGCCTACCACCATCATATCAATTCAGCCTGCTGTCCGTTAATAAGCTCATATAGAACTTATTTAGAACACGCCAAATAAGCCCTCATAGGAATTATTTGAATCTGAATAAGCTATATATGAAACTAAATGGGATACGATCAAAACAGTCGCATGTGAGCTTATTTCTATTCGAAACCAGTTCATATAGGCACTATTTAATCTACTTTTTCATCGACATGACGCACAATGGTATAACTGGTGAGCTTATTTCAGAATCAAATAAGTTTCATATGAACGAGGACCCACCGACATCATATCAGACTAGCATGCCAACTTCAACAGGGGTGGTATTGTTACAGGTTAGCATGTTTTCCCCAGAAACTCCAACTCTCTGTGATTTGGAATAATTTGGAACAATGGGAGGTATTTATCAGAGCATACGAAGTCGGTATATCAATATCTCGTGCCGTATTTGTGAACGCATCTTATATACCTCCTTCGAAATTACGTAGACAAGATTTGAAGCTCGAACGAGCCATATGCTGAGTTGCTTCAGACAATAGTCTATCTGAAGGCTCTTTTGACTGCAATAGTCCCGACCTCACCGTCTGCTCTACATGTACAAACTACAAATACCTACCATTATCTGTAATTCTGACTACGTAAATTAAGCACTGGTCACAATTCATTTGAGATACCTCTTTATGGGTTCGACAAGTATACCACGTGACTTTGCATGCACTTGGATTATCAGGACTAGAAATTTGATTAAATTTGAAGTTCGATTGAGGCATGTCAGTAAAATTTATCTTATCTGACCTTAAACTTTGTTTAATGCATAAATATAATGAGTTGCTTCAGATATTATTCTATCGGGAGACTCTTTTTACTGGAATAGTCCAGACCTCACCGTCTACGCTATGTTTACAAACTACAAATACGTACCATTCTCTGTAAGGTATTTATTTCTCTTCCAAGGTATGTACAAATTCTGACTACGTAAATCAAGCATGCACTGGTCACAATTCATATGAGATACCTCTTTATGGGCTCGACATGTACCACGTGACTTCGCATGCGCTTGGATTATCAGGACTAGAAAATGATTGAATTCCGACCAACAAAGGTCCCCTTCCAATATGTCACAAGCTTAGTCCAGAGTGGTGGTCCTTTCCCGCCATAGAGTGTGAAGCTACACCCCGGTATTAATCTTTACATCCGGGTTCTTTGATAAGCCGCGAAGTGACCTATTGAACCGCCGGCTATCTTGTGTGGTAATCAGTAACAAAAAAAAACAATAAACACGAACACGGTTCTATATATTTACTTTACTCTGGCATGAAAAATATTTAAAATTTCAATGTTTTCCGGTACCAAAAACTTCTGTAGTATAGATTTTATTCAAAAGTGCAGTTCACATATCCATGATATCACATCTGGTGATCACGAGAAGAGACATAATTTTTCTTGATTAATGAATTTAATTGATTCATGACATGAAAAAATTTTGACAAAAAAAAGAAACTAATATTTCCAACCTCTCAAATGTACTGAAATCCATTGTTTTCATAAAATGTGCGTCACCCCCTTACCCAAACATCGTATTCACAGTTGTATCTTCATTACTTAAATGCGACTTTTTGTGTTACATAATGCTCGTAGAAAGGTAATTCAGATATCTATCGACCCATTTCGATACCCAAAAAACAATTCAAAAGCGGGTAATATGTGTATTTTGGAGCGCAAACCGCCATGTGGCTTTAATGAAACAGCTTACCTTCTGTATGTTTGTTCTCTGGAGAAAAAGTGTGTCAGCAATCACCTCGATCCCATGTATCTATTTTTTGGTATGTGATTGGAACGCGCTTTTCATGACAGCTAAGGAATAATACGAATCGAAACCCTGAACCCAGCCACCAATCGGATGCCAGCATTATACATGGCCTCCAATCCACGAAGATGTACCCGATTATTAATCTTAATTTTTAATCCTATAAGTCAGGCCAATTAATTAGGCAATGTTGTTAGGCACATCCACGCTAGCTTCACTCATTTAGATATCCAAGTAGTAATCCTACAGTGCGAGGGTTAAAGCCACATGGCCGTTTGCGCTCCGAAAAACACTTAATAATATTCGTTTTTGAATTATTCCCGGTATCGCACACATACTTGAACTACATACGGGCAATATGTCACACAAAGATGGATTGAAGTCATAATAATACAACTTTAAACATGTGTTTGGGTCCCAAACAATCAACCGACATGTGCACGGCATGAAATAGAAAACAGCGTTCCGGTGATATGTTAGAAATAAAGAGCGTTCCGTATCGTTTTGTTCCTGAAATGGCATAAATAAAGAGCGTTTGTTTCCCTTCTGTGCGAACAAATGACTGTGACCATGGCAAATATTAAGCCGGTATATCAATATTTCGTGTATTTATCAACACATCTTATAACTCATTGAGCCATGTCCGTTTAATCACTATGATGCACCGTCCGCTTTGACACAAGTGCAGCCCATCAGTAAACTAAAAAAAATATATAGACATATATTCTTGAATGTTTCGTACAGCACTGGACTTTTCTCGAATCTCAAAATGACAACTAACGGTGCTTTTTCGTAACTTGGGGGGGGGGGGCCCTACCACCATCATATCAATTCAGCAGGACCCACCCAGCCTGCTGTCCGTTAATAAGCTCATATAGAACTTATTTAGAACACGCCAAATAAGCCCTTATATGAATTATTTGAATCTGAATAAGCTATATATGAAACTAAATGGGATACGATCAAAACAGTCGCATGTGAGCTTATTTCTATTCGAAATCAGCTCATATAGGCACTAATTAATCTACTTTTTCATCGACATGACGCACAATGGTATAACTGGTGAGCTTATTTCAGAATCAAATAAGTTTCATATGAACCTATGTGAATATTTATGTCCTTTATGGACCTATTTGAACGAGGACCCACCGACATCATATCAGACTAGCATGCCAACTTCAACAGGGGTGGTATTGTTACTGGTTAGCATGTTTTCCACAGAAACTCCAACTCTCTGTGATTTGGAATAATTTATTATAATAATGTAAAATATGTACAATGCAGCACAAGGTTGATACAATAAATATGCACAGTAACTTAGCAACGGGTTATACACAAACAAGATATAGCTATAACAAAATAATAACGTAACAATATCACAGATAATCTTCGTAACAGACATTCAACTTCAATCAACAGCCGTTGGACGCATTCTTGAACAGATAGAGCTAGGGTTAGTTGGCTAGAACCGCAATGATCTCTTCTTTTGTCCGTAAGCCCACGACTTAGACTTGGCGCGGAAGTGACGTAGATCGGACGAGTAATCTTCGTGTAGCATCGAACGATAGGACTGCGGTGTGCAGAGGTCCTGAAATAAACAAATAATGAAGTTTTACATGACGTACATCTTTGTAAAACTAATCTCCAGAGATAACCGAAAATGCCAGATAGATGTTGATTTACGAGTGTCCCACAGCAACACGATTATCAAACGCATGTTGAGAAATGTTTTACATGTCGTACATCGTCGTTAGACTTATCTCCAGAGACCAAGGAATTCTGCCAGATAATGTTGCTTTATAAGTGTCCCACATTTAACACAGAAAAACAATTATCAAACGCATGTTTTGTCATTGAAATATATACATGAATCATACTGTTTTTGAGTCTCCAAATTTCTGCCCCATTATAGATTTCGATACTTATCTACATCCACCGCCCGAGACCATAGTGACATAAGTTTAGTACGTTCATAAGTTTACTATTTATATGTATTGTGAAAACGAACCAACATGATTGTGGTGTAATGTTGATAAACGCACCTTTTTCTTTTCGAAAAACTCTTTGTAGCCACCACTGAGGATATAGATTTCTGGGTAGAACAGATTCGGGTAGTTCTCAGCGTTCATTTCGCGGTCCTTCTGTCGCAAATATCTCAACCTGTAAAAAAATAAATGAATAATTATAATCGTAAGCTTCGGTTTATGTAAATATGGCGTGTCTCTCACTTTATGTATAGTGAAGTGGGTATAAAATAAAACAAAAATAATACTGGGGCCGGAAAAACAAAGTCAACCAGAGAACGGGGACAAAAATGTTATACATATTGTATTTATATAACAGTATACTGTCCCTGCAGTTATGATCTGACATGGTATTCGTGTGTTTTCGATTTTTAAGTAACATGTGTCCCGTGATGATGGAAGTTTTTTAAAATGATTTTTGAATCATTTCGCATGGTAGAACATTTGTTCGTGTCATAATTTTATTGAAAATGAGCGTGCAACATGTATATATTTGTTTGGCGACTTATTTTGTCGATGAAGTTGTGTAACCATGGGGAAATTACACTTACATTTTTGGCCCTCGTTCCGAAGAGAACTCGCAGTGGAAAACAATGATGGTACGTATATAATCATAATACATTGAATTAATTTCCCTGTTCATTTAAGATCTTTCTAACATGTATTAATCTATAGTCATTTAATTAACTTGATTTATATATATATCATATATGTGGTTATTATTAGGTGCGTATTTATATAACAGAACATTTTGCCGGGCTGGTCCGGCTCGCCAAGAGTAGAGATCGACGCTGGGCGAGCATGACCAACTCGGGCCCATGTCAAGTTACATGTTATATACGGACCCAAAGCCTACGCTCTATGGTAGATATAATACCATTTACTGCCGAATGAGTTGGCTGTGAGTGCGATGGATCCACCGCATATGCATACACTGTTCTACATTTCTGAAAATACGCGTCGGTTACTGGCATAACATCACATCAAAAAGATACATCTTCGATCGCCCCCTCAGTGCACCCCTGTCGCAATAAAACATCGCGTCATTTTGACCTGCACGTGAACATGATTCGGTCCACTTGCTCGCTTACTGACCTAGTATCACAGATGTGATTTTATTATCATGCAATGTCGCTGTTTGGTTCTCTCTTCTAATTCACCGTTTGTTTGAATTAGAGAGAAATTAAAAGAGAATTAGTGATCTAATCACGGAGTAGGTATTATATTGTTGTTCGTGTCTGTGTAGTTGTCATGAGGTGTCTAATTTACCGAGACTGCTTACTAGTAGACTTTAAGTTAGAGACTTGAATTGAAAGAGGAGAATCGTGGTTTGTTCGAGTTTTGACGGCACTAGGTCACATCTGTTCGAAAATGTTTGGCTGTTTCTTTTCGCAAGGTTTTTGATTTAAAGATTTGTTCTAAATATGACAATACGAGACAGTTCTTTCGTCAACACCAGTCTCTCATGGGCAGCAACTATAGAATGCATCTAGGTAAGTTATCTTCTGTATTTGTATACGCGTGCAGGTCTAAAGACGGCCCACGGCAACAGGGATGTCGATTTGATTTGCATAGATGGGTGGGGGTGGCACTGAGTTACGATTGGTTCCCCTTGCCTTATAATATAAGTTGTATTGTAGCACAGTGACATTAAAGCACCGTACACTGCTACATGTGTTGTGTTTTAAATATTTTAATATTTATAATGCCCTTTCCATTTCTTAGAATCTTGGGGAAATTATATCCTTTTATTAAGTTTTAAATTATAGTAACCTGATTTTAAACATGTTGACTCAATGCCATGCCCACTTGTCTTGTAACCATGTATCGCTTAGGCCAAAGAAAACTAATTTTTAATTTGGGTTCAAAGCAGGAGATACAAAAAGATAATTATTTTGATAATTCTGTTTCAGATTTGGGTCACACAGTCTGGAACTGGAACTAGCACCCGTGATGCGCATGACAATGTGTTATATTTCCTGTCCTGAGTTGTCGTTTCGCATGTTTTTATGTGCGATAACATTGTATGAGTGAAATTCAACAAGCAAACTGTGAACACTGAACATGTTGAATTGACTTTACCATTTTGACAGAGAAGTACGTATTATACACAATATCGCCAGCAGCGACGGGTATACATGCTGCCCATGGCAAAAGTTAGCTTTCCGCACAAGAAGAAAACAAGTAGCGAATTCCTACTTGACGGCACTTGGCGGTTTGACGGTCCAAATTATGCGCGATTTCGTAACATCGCGGTCATGTTCCAAGCAGTGATTAAACATTATAGGTCGACAAATACGCTAAACAACTGTTATGTAACAGTAAAGAACTTTCAGTGTTAGTCTATTCCTGATACGGTATAGATAAAGAGCGTTCTTGTGACATTGAAGTCGATAGGCGGTGGAGTGAGATTCTATATATATAGTTTACTATGGCATGACAAATATTTAAAATTTCAATGTTTCCGGTACTAAGAACTTCTGTAAAATAAATTTTATTGAAAAGTGCACTTCATATATCACATCTGAAGATCATGAGAAGAGACTTAATTTTTCTTGATTAATGAATTTTATTGATTATTTTTCAATTAGAAAGGCAACTACCCAACTACAAAAAAAGAAACTAATGTTTTCAACCTATCAAATGTACTGAAATCCATTGTTTTCACAAAATGTGCGTCCCCACTTAAAGCCACTTAGCGCTTTGTGCTCCAAAAAAATAGACCTGATAATATTTGCTTTTGAATTTTTCACGGTATCGAAATAGGTCGATAGATAATCAAAGCACCATTCTGCGAGCATTATGTCACAGAAAGACGCATAAAATACATCTTTGAACAACCCAGATATTTGAACGACAAGGAACAGACAAGAGCGTTTCGTTTTGGTCTATTCCTGATATGGTAGAAATAAAGAGCATTATTTAATTGAAACAGTTGGAAAATGGATGTGACCATGGGAAGTATTAATCAGAGCATACGAAGCCGGTATATCAATATCTCTTACATACATCCTTGGAAGTTTAATGAATACATATAATGAGTTCATTCAGATATTAGTCTATCCGGAGGTTCTTTTTGGTTGGAATAGTCAGGACACACCGTCTACTCTACATGTACAAACTACAAACACGTACCATTCTCTGTGTCTACTCTACATGTACAAACACGTACCATTCTCTGTGTCTACTCTACATGTACAAACTATAAATACGTACCATTCCCTGTGTCTACGCTACGTGTACAAACTATAAATACGTACCATTATCTGTGAAGTATTTCCTTCCAATGTAAGTTAAAATTCGGACTACGTAAATTAAGCACTGACGACAATTCATTTGAGATACCTCTTTATGGGCTGGACATGTACCACGTGACTTCGCATGCGCTTGGATTATCAGGACTAGAAATTGATTGAATTCCGACCAACAAAGGTCCCCTTCCAATATGTCACAAGCTTAGTCGAGAGTGGCGGTCCTTTCCGGCCAGAGAGTGTGAAGCTACACCCCGGTATTAATCTTTATATCCGGGTTCTTTGATAAGCCGCGAAGTGACCTATGCCCACAGTCGTTAGTACAATACAGGATTATCATACCCACGGAATTGTCAAAGTTTTATGAATATGTCTTAAGTTAAGCTTCGAATATATTTTATCACTTTCCACATGGTTGCTGACAACTCATAGATTCATAAAAGTGGCAAATCTAACTTAGTTTCAAATGGTTGGATTCAATCAAACACGCACCCTTTCCCACAACAGTTTATACAATAAGTAATTCGCAGTCAAAGCCAGACGAAGACATGTCTGTTCGAACAATAACATTCATGCACGGAAATGGGGATTTTCAACCTCAACCATTTCTATACTATATGCTCATTGGCCAGTAATTACCACTTATATAGGAAATGGACCATATTTGTTTAAACGGACATGGTTCATTCGAACCTCCAAATTTTGTCTACGTAATTAGGAGGGACTGATACGACAGGTCGATAAATACACGAAATATTGATATGCCGGCTTCATATGCTTTGAGAACCTTTGATACTAAAGGTAATTCCATTTTACTTGAAAAAAAATGGTCCAAACATGAACAGTTTTTTTTTTGCCGACTTTGATGTTGTTTGTGATAGAAAAATCCCGTAATTCTGGTAATTTCAGAATAGTAAATAGTAAAAATTAATCAAGGTGCATAAGAAATGTTGGTATTCAATGTATATAAGACAGAATAGTCATTTGTGTACATCACCACAACTTGTAAGTGCCAAAGTGACAATTTTGGTACCATTGAGTTCGAGTATCAATAAGATATAGAATGCATCACTTACATTGCACAGTTCTTCCCACTTCTTGGTGAAATATGACCAGAATCCCAAAGGAGATCTTTTGTGAAATGTTATACCGAATTTTTGAGTGATCGGAAGGGGCGTGGACCCCACGAATAGCATGATGCATTACTCCAATGGTCAGTTAATATGCTATATACAAAATAAAGTCACAATTCTCAACCAGTTCCAAACCACAGAAACTTATCTTAAAAGTATTAGTAAAAAACGTAAAAATTCCACTCCGGTCGCCATTTTGGCGGCCATCTTGGACGGGGAGTTCCAATTATTTTGGCACCTAAAGATGTCGTTATGTCATAGCTTCACAAAAATGTATACATGTGTATACATATGACAAGATTTTCTCACTATAATTGCATCAAGCTGACTTATAGGAAAATGGCAGCCATCTTGGACGCCATCTTGAATTACAAAAAATGCTCAAAGCGGATTTTAGCGGATTTTGGATATGTTATAGAGGAGAGCTTCCTCTTAAAAATGGTATACAAACCAACCTAGTCCGAATTTTTTCTAGGTTGACCCTAAAATTTTAGTTTATCGACCAGACTATAAAGCCACATGGCCGTTTGCGCTCCGAAAAACACTTAATAATATTCGTTTTTGAATTATTCCTGGTATCGCACACATACTTGAACTACATACGGACAATATGTCACACAAAGATGGATTGAAGTCATAATAATACAACTTTAAACATGTGTTTGGGTCCCAAACAATCAACCGACATGTGCACGGCATGAAATAGAAAACAGCGTTCCGGTGATATGTTAGAAATAAAGAGCGTTCCGTATCGGTTTGTTCCTGAAATGGCAGAAATAAAGAGCATTTGTTTCCCTTCTGTGCGAACAAATGACTGTGACCATGGCAAATATTAAGCCGGTATATCAATATTTCGTGTATTTATCAACACATCTTATAACTCATTGAGCCATGTCCGTTTAATCACGATGATGCACCGTCCGCTTTGACACAAGTGCAGCCCATCAGTAAAAAAAATAAAATATATAGACATATATTCTTGAATGTTTCGTACAGCACTGGACTTTTCTCGAATCTCAAAATGACAACTAACGGTGCTTTTTCGTAACTGGGGGGGGGGGGGGGCTACCACCATCATATCAATTCAGCAGGATCCACCCAGCCTGCTGTCCGTTAATAAGCTCATATAGAACTTATTTAGAACACGCCAAATAAGCCCTTGTAGGAATTATTTGAATCTGAATAAGCTATATATGAAACTAAATGGGATACGATCAAAACAGTCGCATGTGAGCTTATTTCTATTCGAAACCAGTTCATATAGGCACTATTTAATCTACTTTTTCATCGACATGACGCACAATGGTATAACTGGTGAGCTTATTTCAGAATCAAATAAGTTTCATATGAACCTATGTGAATATTTATGTCCTTTATGGACCTATTTGAACGAGGACCCACCGACATCATATCAGACTAGCATGCCAACTTCAACAGGGGTGGTATTGTTACTGGTTAGCATGTTTTCCCCAGAAACTCCAACTCTCTGTGATTTGGAATAATTTATTATAATAATGTAAAATATGTACAATGCAGCACAAGGTTGATACAATAAATATGCACAGTAACTTAGCAACGGGTTATACACAAACAAGATATAGCTATAACAAAATAATAACGTAACAATATCACAGATAATCTTCGTTGGACGCATTCTTGAACAGATAGAGCTAGGGTTAGTTGGCTAGAACCGCAATGATCTCTTCTTTTGTCCGTAAGCCCACGACTTAGACTTGGCGCGGAAGTGACGTAGATCGGACGAGTAATCTTCGTGTAGCATCGGACGATAGGACTGCGGTGTGCAGAGGTCCTGAAATAAACAAATAATGAAGTTTTACATGACGTACATCTTTGTAAAACTAATCTCCAGAGATAACCGAAAATGCCAGATATATGTTGATTTACGAGTGTCCCACAGCAACACGATTATCAAACGCATGTTGAGAAATGTTTTACATGTCGTACATCGTCGTTAGACTTATCTCCAGAGACCAAGGAATTATGCCAGATAATGTTGCTTTATAAGTGTCCCACATTTAACACAGAAAAACAATTATCAAACGCATGTTTTGTCATTGAAATATATACATGAATCATACTGTTTTTGAGTCTCCAAAATTCTGCGCCATTATAGATTTCGATGCTTATCTACATCCACCGCCCGAGACCATAGTGACATAAGTTTAGTACGTTCATAAGTTTACTATTTATATGTATTGTGAAAACGAACCAACATGATTGTGGTGTAATGTTGATAAACGCACCTTTTTCGTTTCGAAAAACTCTTTGTAGCCACCACTGAGGATATAGATTTCTGGGTAGAACAGATTCGGGTAGTTCTCAGCGTTCATTTCGCGGTCCTTCTGTCGCAAATATCTCAACCTGTAAAAAAATAAATGAATAATTATAATCGTAAGCTACGGTTTATGTAAATATGGTGTGTCTCTCACTTTATGTATAGTGAAGTGGGTATAAAATAAAAATAATACTGGGGCCGGAAAAAAGTCAACCAGAGAACGGGGACAAAAATGTTATACATATTTTATTTATATAACAGTATACTGTCCCTGCAGTTATGATCTGACATGGTATTCGTGTGTTTTCGATTTATAAGTAACATGTGTCCCGTGCTGATGGAAGTTTTTTTTAATGAGTTTTGAAACATTTCGCATGGTAGAACATTTGTTCGTGTCATAATTTTATTGAAAATGCGCGTGCAACATGTATATATTTGTTTGGCGACTTATTTTGTCGATGAAGTTGTGTAACCATGGGGAACAGATATAAATTACACTTACATTTTTGGCCCTCGTTCCGAAGAGAACTCGCAGTGGAAAACAATGATGGTTGGGTGGTTGAATGGAGTTTCCGCAAGGAAGCGTCTCTGGATCATCTCCTGTTTATGTAGGTTCTCGGCACCCTGTAATACATGTAACAAAACCGTGAGTGTGTATAAAGCACGTTCTATAGTTATTACAGATTAAATTGATCATCAAGACGCCTTGATTATACGTGTATGGTGGTGATTTCAACGGATAATTGAACCCCTACATGCGCGGTCTTTCCTCCAATCATAAAGCTAACAATGTCTTAATACCCTATACCGGTTGAAACAAAACAAGACATAACCGGAAAGAACCAAACATGAAAGACTTATAAATGCATGTGAAGTCACCTCCAGAATCTCAACACCGGGTTATATGTTTCCTTGTGCTTTTCGTAAATACGATACGTCAAATTAACAAGCAAGTTCAAAGCCGCATGGATATAATAATGTTTGAATCCAATTTTATGAATCATTACATTTTTGGTCGTTAATTACAAGTACTAAGGAAACTTGTGACTATTGACACATAGTACGCAACGTTCTAGCAACATTGTTGTTATACCACACTCTGATATGAACACTTATAGGGAAATCTATTTTATGTTATTTGTGTTCACTACTGTTTTCCACCCAAAATTGGTATTTGGAAGCCATGAATAAATGAGCATACACGTGCTAGGGTGTAAGCCTACCAATTTTACAATATTTATTTTTTTGTCGTATTGCCGCATATATTTACCTGGATATGTCCGCCTTCATATTCATAAGGATATCGGCAGTCTACAACCACGAAGTCGTCAATTCTATTGCCATATCTACCGGCAATCAATTTTTCCAACTGGAAATAAAACATAGACATTTGGTTTAGTGATGAGTTGGAGATACATATAAAATAGATGGTGAGTGCAATAGAAATTAACATCAAAACAGAATCTTCCCTGTCGGTAGAGATGGAATTTAAAATTATATTTGTCTTTTAAAATAATACGCCTCTTCTGGATCTGGATATATGTACTTTCTTTTTCATGTTTTGTTTATCATGTTTTAATGAACGATGACAAAGGAAGATGTCAATATGAATATCAAAATATATCAACAGTTCACACGTAATAATACACCGCATTGCAATATGGTAACATGAGTAGAGAAAAAATGATGTCCATTTAGAACTGCTGATATATTTATCTGGAGAAACAAATGTGGACAATAGTGCATAGCTATTAAAATTAAAATTAATCGACAACTCACCGTTTCTGAAGAAATATACTTTAGGTCCTTGTGACGCCCGGTGATGATGGGTAGGGTGTGGCCCAAGCTGCCATCACCAATGAGATTCTCATCTGTGGCCATGGAATGTAGAGCGTCTTTGATTCTTTCGCTGTCGATGTTGGCCGGTTTCTCCGAGAGGTGGCGTTTTGGCAGTGGTTCGATGACGTCACATATCTCGGGAGTCTGACGCTTCAGGCTGTTGTCGGATTTGGAACGCCCAAAAAGACACCGTGACGATTTGCGACGGATAGAGAACTGGAAGAAAAGTAATTTCCGATAAAATATAGCAGTTGCATTATTGTACCCAGGGGCGATAGGGGAATATAGAGGTATCGCATCCCACAAACTTTGTTAGAAATTGCATGTCTTAGAAAACAAAAGTACTTTTTGTGAGTTTTGATAGAACTATAATATACTTTTCTACGTGATGCGAATCTTTTTGACGGGAATGGTAATTAGTTAGGTGGGTGTCAGGTTGGAAATTGATAAGAGTTGGAAGCCTTTTATCTGTCTAATTCACAGCCATAATAATAAAAGCTTATAGCGTGCACTGTACCGGATGGTGATAGCTATAGACTATTTTCGCAAATAATCTTCATTAAATAGCTGCATTCTTGTAGACTTACCTCTGATTTTGTTGGTGTTTCTGATGGAAGAATGCATTGGAAGCTACCATCATGGGCAAGCGTGTTGGGAGACTGAAATAAAATGATACCCGGTGATTAATTCATATGGCTTATATTTTGAAAGGATTGTGGGATATTCTAATTATACTTCAGATTTCCACAAATTGGATACATATAATAACCAAAAGATACTCCTCCCATAAATAGTCGCCACATGCTGCATATTTAATATAAAATAAAAATGATATCTTTTGCATTGTATGGGAAGATAACGATTTGTTGTTTAGAGTTATAGAAGGTACATAACGATTGGACGGAAATTTTCGGAATAATTGAGATAACTATAGAATTGGGACATTGAGGAGGAAGATAAATACTCATGTCACGGGGTAATGCGCAATAATACACAACTATTGTAAAACACAATGCTCACCTCAACGTCTATGCCGCTGTCTCGAGATGATTCGTCCACGTGAAGCTTGAATTCTCCTGGACTAAGAAGCTGTAGGATGTCCATATCGCTATCTTCGTCGAAGTTTATGTTTGGTCTCTGAAAAAGAACCACATTTAATGAGTAATTGAGTAATCACATTTAAAATTAACCCCAGTTCCCATGCCTCTAGTTACAACGCAAACTGTCTGCCATGAAAGCGAATTTCTCATCATTGTTGATTTTTTTAAACAGATATATTTATGTTACACGATGAACCAACAAATAAGTGATACACGAACCGCGATAGTGATTACCAAACAATACCAGTTTGGTTGCCAAATAATTTGTTTGTCACTTTAATGATAGTTGGAGAAAAAGCTCTTTCAGAGGCATTTCACAGTTCAGCCAATAATGTTGTACCCATGTCCTTAATTACATGTGTCCGCAATGTTGACGAATTCACTGTAATAAAAGTATGCCCTTTACAGAGTAGCGTTTTGCAAAACATGATGGTACATTTTTTCAGATACAAGTGCGCAATACGTACGAAAAGCCTATGTTTGGGTATAGGACACTCCGGTAGCTGAAAGACGAAAATCGAAGTAACGAGTAGATGGAAATGATAAAATATACAGACAACTACATTTATATAGTTTGTCCATGCAATGTTGTCCTATGTCGCGCACACGTGGTGTGAAAAACACTCTTTAAGACAAAAGTACAATAATAGATGGTAACACATCAACATGGTGTGACAGAATGTTGCTCATGGATGCGCCTTCCTATCACAACTCGACGCGTCAAAACTTCACCCAGAACTGGAACTAGCACCCGTGATGCGCATGACAATGTGTTATATTTCCTGTCCTGAGTTGTCGTTTCGCATGTTTTTATGTGCGATAACATTGTATGAGTGAAATTCAACAAGCAAACTGTGAACACTGAACATGTTGAATTGACTTTACCATTTTGACAGAGAAGTACGTATTATACACAATATCGCCAGCAGCGACGGGTATACATGCGGCCCATGGCAAAAGTAAGCTTTCCGCACAAGAAGAAAACAACTAGCGAATTCCTACTAGAAGGCACTTGTCGGTTTGACGGTCCAAATTAGCCCGATTTCGTAACATCGCGGTCATGTTCCAAGCAGTGATAAACATTATAGGTCGACAAATACGCTAAACAACTGTTATGTAACAGTAAAGAACTTTCAGTGTTAGTCTATTCCTGATACGGTATAGATAAAGAGCGTTCTTGTGCCACTTATGCGCGAAAACATCTGGAAAAATAGCTGTGACATTGAAGTCGATAGGCGGTGGAGTGAGATTCTATATATATAGTTTACTATGGCATGACAAATATTTAAAATTTCAATGTTTCCGGTACTAAGAACTTCTGTAAAATAAATTTTATTCAAAAGTGCACTTCATATATCACATCTGAAGATCATGAGGAGAGACTTAATTTTTCTTGATTAATGAATTTTATTGATTATTTTTCAATTAGAAAGGCAACTACCCAACTGCAAAAAAAGAAACTAATGTTTTCAACCTATCAAATGTACTGAAATCCATTGTTTTCACACTTAAAGCCACTTAGCGCTTTGTGCTCCAAAAAAAATAGACCTGATAATATTTGCTTTTGAATTTTTCACGGTATCGAAATAGGTCGATAGATAATCAAAGCACCTTTCTGCGAGCATTATGTCCCAGAAAGACGCATAAAATACATCTTTGAACAACCCAGATATTTGAACGACATGGAACAGACAAGAGCGTTTCGTTTTGGTCTATTCCTGATATGGTAGAAATAAAGAGCATTATTTAATTGAAACAGCTGGAAAATGGATGTGACCATGGGAAGTATTAATCAGAGCATACGAAGCCGGTATATCAATATCTCTTACATACATCCTTGGAAGTTTAATGAATACATATAATGAGTTCATTCAGATATTAGTCTATCCGGAGGTTCTTTTTGGTTGGAATAGTCAGGACACACCGTCTACTCTACATGTACAAACTACAAACACGTACCATTTTCTGTGTCTACTCTACATGTACAAACACGTACCATTCTCTGTGTCTACTCTACATGTACAAACTATAATACGTACCATTATCTGTCTACTCTACATGTACAAACTACAAACACGTACCATTCTCCGTGTCTACTCTACATGTACAAACTATAAATACGTACCATTATCTGTCTACTCTACATGTACAAACTACAAAAACGTATCATTCCCTGTGTCTACTCTACGTGTACAAACTATAAATACGTACCATTCTCTGTGTCTACTCTACGTGTACAAACTATAAATACGTACCATTATCTGTCTACTCTACATGTACAAACTACAAAAACGTACCATTCCCTGTGTCTACTCTACGTGTACAAACTATAAATACGTACCATTCTATGTGAAGTATTTCTCTTCCAATGCAAGTTAAAATTCGGACTACGTAAATTAAGCACTGACGCCAATTCATTTGAGATACCTCTTTATGGGCTGGACATGTACCACGTGACTTTGCATGCGCTTGGATTATCAGGACTAGAAATTGATTGAATTCCGACCAACAAAGGTCCCCTTCCAATATGTCACAAGCTTAGTCGAGAGTGGCGGTCCTTTCCGGCCAGAGAGTGTGAAGCTACACCCCGGTATTAATCTTTATATCCGGGTTCTTTGATAAGCCGCGAAGTGACCTATGACCACAGTCGTTAGTACAATACAGGATTATCATACCCACGGAATTGTCAAAGTTTTATGAATATGTCTTAAGTTAAGCTTCGAATATATTTTATCACTTTCCACATGGTTTGGAGAAGACACCTCACTCGATAATTGCTGACAACTCATAGATTCATAAAAGTGGCAAATCTAACTTAGTTTCAAATGGTTGGATTCTATCAAACACGCACCCTGTCCCACAACAGTTTATACAATAAGTAATTCGCAGTCAAAGCCAGACGAAGAAATGTCTGTTCGAACAATAACATTCATGCACGGAAATGGGGATTTTCAACCTCAACCATTTCTATACTATATGCTCATTGGGCAGTAATTACCACTTATATAGGAAATGGACCATATTTGTTTAAACGGACATGGTTCATCCGAACCTCCAAATTTTGTCTACGTAATTAGGAGGGACTGATACGACAGGTCGATAAATACACGAAATATTGATATGCCGGCTTCATATGCTTTGAGAAACACAAAGTCACAGCCATTTTCCAGTAGTTTTCAGTTTTTCAGTCAGACAAACGCTCTTTATTGCTACCATGAAATAGAATAACACGGAACGCGCTTTTCTTTCTATTCCATGTCGTGCAAATGGCTGTTTTTTCTTTGGGATCCAAACACCTTGTTCGTAGTTGCATTTTTCATTATTTCAATGCGACTTTTTGGTTACAGAATGCTCGTAGAAAGGTAGTTAAGATATTTATCGATCTATTTCGAGACCGAGGAAAATTCAAAAGCTAATAATATTATTTGTAGTTTGGAGTGCAAACCGTCATGTGGCTTTAAACATATTTATTTGTCTAATTTTATTTTTGTAACACATGATAAACAACACTTGTATACAGACAATGGGATTGGGAGAAAGTGCTGACTCGCACGATACGATGAGTGCATCGACTTTCAGTTTGTGTTTTTATTCAAAGGGATAGCCGCGTTTACTAAGTTGAAATAACTTGATAGCTTCGATCCCCATTCTACTCCATTGTCTACTTTGTGTGTATTATTGAAATTATATGGACATGAATGGAATGTTCAATAACATATAGATTCAGAAGAAAAACGTGTTAAAACTCCCTCTTTTTAAAAGTCGATCACATGTATACCTAACACTAAGCAAGACAGACATGAAACACATGAAAGCGAAATTAATAGAGCAACACACATGTTGCCTCTTCGGCAATCTAAATATGTCTATTTCAAGCCGTGCCATATTTTATCGAAACATAAAGGATTCTGTCAGATTGAGCCGATACTTAGTATATATGCCATCTCATCTAGCTACGTATTTACTGAAATTTAGAACAGCCAATCACAGACTACCGGTAGAGCAATGCAGATGGAATAAAAGTACATGTAAAGACACGAAATGCCCGTTATGTGGCGAAAATGTATGTGATGAATACCATTTTGTTATTTTGTGTACTGAACTCAACGATCTGCGAGAAACCTATATACCGAAGTATTACTGGGAAAACCCTAACAGAAATAAATTCTACAGACTGCTGTCACTGCTTAACATAAGTATATTGAAAAGAGTGAGCATTTTCTTAAAATTAGCATTTATAAAGTTACCATGAAGCAAGTATTACATTATATTATATATAATGTAAATATTATATGAAACCATTTCAGAAAACATATTCCCAAATGTATTAGCATTATTTGTATTTATTATCAATATCATATAATATGATGAACTCATTTATTGATATATATGTATGTTGTGTATTGTTTGTATAATGTTGTGTACATAAGTTGTATGGCATGTTGCAACTTAGATGTTGACTTTGCTAATAAACAATTCAACAATTCAACAAATAAAGCGTCATATGTGTACTTTCCGGTATAGAACATATACCATTGGTAGTTTTATGATATCAAATCGGATGGGGCACCTTTAATATGATATAAAATGTTTGTAAATACTACATCTTACCTCCAATGTGTTCTTTCAAGTATGTCAGAGCACATGTATGTCAGCAATCACCTCGATCTATTTTGTTTGTTTCTGATTTGAACGCGTTTTCCATGACAGCTAAACAATAATACGAGTCGAAACCCTGAAACCATTCACCAATCGGATACCAGTATTATACATGGCCTCCAGTCCACGAAGATATTCCCGATTATTAATCTTAATTCTTAATCCCATAAGTCAGGCCAATTAATTAGTTAATGTTGTTACACGCATCAGGATCCACGATAGCTTCACTCATTAATAAATCCAAGTGATAATCCTACAATGGGAGTGTTAAAGCTGTTAGCGCTCCAAAATTGACCGAATAATATTCGATTTTGAATTTTCCCCGGTATCGAATAGGTCGACGCATACTTTAACTACCATCCTATGAACATTATACATGTATGTCCAAGAAATGCGCATTGGAGTCATAAAAAATAAAACTTTAAACAGTGTTTGGGTCCCAAACAAACAACCGCACTATGCGCGACATGGAACAGAAACGAGCGTTCTGTGTTGGTCTATTCCTGATATGGTAGAAATAAAGATGCGATCAAAACAGTCGTATATGAGCTTATTTCAATTCGAAATAAGCTCATATAGGCACTAATTAAACACATTTTTCATCGACATGACGTATCATATGAACGCTCTTTATAGTGTGTTTTCACTGCTGCCCTCGCCATTCAACGAAATAACTGGTATACGTCCTATATGAGCTTATTTCAGAATCTATTAAGTTTCATATGAACCTACACTCTTAAACGTTTTGGTTTAACAAAAAAAAAAATTTGGTTTTGAACTTTGTCCCATATATGTAACCAAATTAGGTTTTTATCAAAACCAAACAACAAGCGCCAACTGGTTTTGATAAAAACCCAAATTGGTTGTATATAAAACCAATTTTTGGTTTTGATCAAAGCAAATTTTTGGTTTTGAGCAACAATTTCAAAACCCAATTTTGATTGGGATTAGATCTGCATGAGGATTTTTCGTGGAATACTCACATTGAAAATTTATGTAATCGTGCCAATTCTAGACTCGCCCAGTTACGAAAATTAAAATATATCCTTAATCGTAACTCACTAGAAACACTTTACCTGTCATACATACGACCCTTACTTGAGTATGCGAGCCCAGTGTGGTCTGGTGCTCCATTATACCTTCTTGATAAATTAGATGATGTTCAGTACGACGCAGCAAGGATAGTCACCGGTTGTACACGATCCGTGTCTCACGAACGCCTTATGTTAGAAATTGACTGGGATACCCTAGAAAGCAGACGATAGACTAAACGAATGTCGGTTCTACATAACATCGTAAACAAGAAAGCTGCAAATTATCTGGTCTCTCTGCTTCCACCCCGTTTTGTCGATATAACTGATTATGACCTCAGAAATGCAACTGATTTTACCCCTCTCCGCCGCGACACCAAACGAATGGACTCATCTCCCCCCCCCCAAAATGTCTCGCAGAATGGAACGCACTAGAACCATATTGCAGAAACTCTCGTCTAGAGACACAGCATCTGATGCCACCTCTTGTTACAGATTGAATTGATCAACAAGACGCCTTGATTATACGTGTATGGTGGTGATTTTTACGGATAACTGACCCCCCCTTACACGTGCGGTCTTTCCTCCACTCATAACGCTAACAATGTCTTAGTATGCCCTATTCCGGTTGAAACAACACTGAAAGACATAATTGCATGTGAAGGATTCCAGGATTTTAACACCGGGTTGTACTTTTCCTCGTGCTTTTCGTAAATGCGATACGTCAAATTAACAAGCAAGTTCAAAGCCGCATAGATATAACGTTTGAATCAAATTTTAAGTATCAATAGATTTGGCGAAAACTGTTTTCAGAGACTGTTATTTGTGTTCACTGTTGTTTTCCTCTCCAAATTGGTATTAGATAGCCATGAATAAATTAGCATAAATAAAAACGAGGTAGAAAGTACAATATTTCTTTTGTGTCGTATTGCAGCATATATTTACCTGGATATGTCCGCCTTCATATTCATAAGGATATCGGCAGTCTACAACCACGAAATCGTCAATTATATTGCTGTATCTACCGCCAATCAGGTCTTCCAACTGGAAATAAAACATAGGCATTTGGTTTAGTGATGAGTTGGAGATACATATAAAATAGATGGTGAGTGCAATAGAAAATCGCATCAAAACAAAATCTTCCCTGTTGGTAGAGATGGAATTTTAAATTATATTTGTCTTTAAATATTATACGCCTCTTCTGGATAGATTTCGACCAGTGTTGGTTAATTAATATACTTTCTTTTTCATGTTTTAATGAACGATGACCAAGGAAGATGTCAATATACATATCAAAATATATCAGATGTAATTAAACACTGCATTGCAATATGGTAACATGAGCAGAGAAATAATGATGTCCATTTAGAACTGTGTTTGTTTATTTATCTGGAGAAACAAATGTGGACAATAATAGTGTATAGCTATTAAAATTTAAATTAATCGACAACTCACCGTTTCTGAAGAAAACAAGTAGCGAATTCCTACTTGAAGGCACTTGGCGGTTTGACGGTCCAAATTATGCGCGATTTCGTAACATCGTAACATTAAAATTAATCGACAACTCACCGTTTCTGAAGAAATATACTTTAGGTCCTTGTGACGCCCGGTGATGATGGGTAGGGTGTGGCCCAAGCTGCCATCACCAATGAGATTCTCATCTGTGGCCATGGAATGTAGAGCGTCTTTGATTCTTTCGCTGTCGATGTTGGCCGGTTTCTCCCAGAAGTGGCGTTTTGGCAGTGGTTCGATGACGTCACATATCTCGGGAGTCTGACGCTTCAGGCTGTTGTCGGATTCGGAACGCCCAAAGAGACACCGTGATGATTTGCGACGGATGGCGAACTGAAAGAAAAGTAATTTCCGATAAAATATAGCAATTACATTCTTGTATATATATCCAGGGGCGATAGGGGAATTTTGAGGTATCGCATCCCACAAACTTTGTTGGAAATTGCATGTCTTAGAAAACAAAAGTACCTATTGTGAGTTTTGATAGAACTAGAATACTTGATTATACTTTTCTACGTGAGGCGACATTTTTGACTGGAATGGTAATTAGTTAGGTGGGTGTCAGGTTGGAAATTGATACGAGTTGGGAGCCTTTTATCTGTCTATTTCACAGCCATAATAATAAATGCTTATAGTGTGTGCACTGTACCGGGTGGTGGTAGCTATAGACTATTTTCGCAAATATGCACAAACCTTCATTATATAGCTGCATATTTGTAATAAAAATGTACACTTACCTCCGATTTTGTTGGTGTTTCTGATGGAAGAAGGCATTGAAAGCTACCATCATGGGCAAGCGTGTTGGGAGACTGAAATAAAATGATACCCGGTGATTAATTCATATGGCTTATATTTTGAAAGGATTGTGGGATATTCTAATTATACTTCAGATTTCCACAAATTGGATACATATAATAACCAAAAGATACTCCTCCCAGTCCTCGTCCCATAAATAGTCGCCACATGCTGCATATTTCATATAAAATAAAAATGATATCTTCTGCATTGTATGGGAAGATAACGATTTGTTGTTTAGAGTTATAGAAGGTACATAACGATTGGACGGAAATTTTCGGAATAATTGAGATAACTATAGAATTGGGACATTGAGGAGGAAGATAAATACTCATGTCACGGGGTAATGCGCAATAATACACAACTATTGTAAAACACAATGCTCACCTCAACGTCTATGCCGCTGTCTCGAGATGATTCGTCCACGTGAAGCTTGAATTCTCCTGGACTAAGAAGCTGTAGGATGTCCATATCGCTATCTTCGTCGAAGTTTGTGTTTGGTCTCTGAAAAAGAACCACATTTAATGAGTAATTGAGTAATCACATTTTAAATTAACCCCAAGTTCCCATGCCTCTAGTTACAACGCAAACTGTCTGCCATGAAAGCGAATTTCTCATCATTGTTGATTTTTTAAAACAGATATATTAATGTTACACGATGAACCAACAAATAAGTGATACACGAACCGCGATAGTGATTACCAAACAATACCAGTTTGGTTGCCAAATAATTTGTTTGTCACTTTAAAGATAGTTGGAGAAAAAGCTCTTTCAGAGGCATTTCACAGTTCAGCCAATAATGTTGTACCCATGTCCTTAATTACATGTGTCCGCAATGTTGACGAATTCACTGTAATAAAAGTATGCCCTTTACAGAGTAGCGTTTTGCAAAACATGATGGTACATGTTTTCAGATACAAGTGCGCAATACGTACGAAAAGCCTATGTTTGGGTATAGGACACTCCGGTAGCTGAAAGACGAAAATCGAAGTAACGAGTAGATGGAAATGATAAAATATACAGACAACTACATTTATATAGTTTGTCCATGCAATGTTGTCCTATGTCGCGCACACGTGGTGTGAAAAACACTCTTTAAGACAAAAGTACAATAATAGATGGTAACACATCAACATGGTGTGACAGAATGTTGCTCATGGATGCGCCTTCCTATCACAACTCGACGCGTCAAAACTTCACCCAGAACTGGAACTAGCACCCGTGATGCGCATGACAATGTGTTATATTTCCTGTCCTGAGTTGTCGTTTCGCATGTTTTTATGTGCGATAACATTGTATGAGTGAAATTCAACAAGCAAACTGTGAACACTGAACATGTTGAATTGACTTTACCATTTTGACAGAGAAGTACGTATTATACACAATATCGCCAGCAGCGACGGGTATACATGCTGCCCATGGCAAAAGCGATTCCTACTTGAAGGCACTTGGCGGTTTGACGGTCCAAATTATGCGCGATTTCGTAACATCGCGGTCATGTTCCAAGCAGTGATAAACATTATAGGTCGACAAATACGCTAAACAACTGTTATGTAACAGTAAAGAACTTTCAGTGTTAGTCTATTCCTGATACGGTATAGATAAAGAGCGTTCTTGTGTCACTTATGCGCGAAAACATCTGGAAAAATAGCTGTGACATTGAAGTCGATAGGCGGTGGAGTGAGATTCTATATATATAGTTTACTATGGCATGACAAATATTTAAAATTTCAATGTCTCCGGTACTAAGAACTTCTGTAAAATAAATTTTATTCAAAAGTGCACTTCATATATCACATCTGAAGATCATGAGAAGAGACTTAATTTTTCTTGATTAATTAATTTTATTGATTATTTTTCAATTAGAAAGGCAACTACCCAACTATAAAAAAAAAACTAATGTTTTCAACCTATCAAATGTACTGAAATCCATTGTTTTCACAAAATGTGCGTCCCCACTTAAAGCCACTTAGCGCTTTGTGCTCCAAAAAAATAGACCTGATAATATTTGCTTTTGAATTTTTCACGGTATCGAAATAGGTCGATAGATAATCAAAGCACCTTTCTGTGAGCATTATGTCCCAGAAAGACGCATAAAATACATCTTTGAACAACCCAGATATTTGAACGACATGGAACAGACAAGAGCGTTTCGTTTTGGTCTATTCCTGATATGGTAGAAATAAAGAGCATTATTTAATTGAAACAGCTGGAAAATGGATGTGACCATGGGAAGTATTAATCAGAGCATACGAAGCCGGTATATCAATATCTCTTACATACATCCTTGGAAGTTTAATGAATACATATAATGAGTTCATTCAGATATTAGTCTATCCGGAGGTTCTTTTTGGTTGGAATAGTCAGGACACACCGTCTACTCTACATGTACAAACTACAAACACGTACCATTTTCTGTGTCTACTCTACATGTACAAACACGTACCATTCTCTGTGTCTACTCTACATGTACAAACTATAATACGTACCATTATCTGTCTACTCTACATGTACAAACTACAAACACGTACCATTCTCCGTGTCTACTCTACATGTACAAACTATAAATACGTACCATTATCTGTCTACTCTACATGTACAAACTACAAAAACGTATCATTCCCTGTGTCTACTCTACGTGTACAAACTATAAATACGTACCATTCTCTGTGTCTACTCTACGTGTACAAACTATAAATACGTACCATTATCTGTCTACTCTACATGTACAAACTACAAAAACGTACCATTCCCTGTGTCTACTCTACGTGTACAAACTATAAATACGTACCATTCTATGTGAAGTATTTCTCTTCCAATGCAAGTTAAAATTCGGACTACGTAAATTAAGCACTGACGACAATTCATTTGAGATACCTCTTTATGGGCTGGACATGTACCACGTGACTTTGCATGCGCTTGGATTATCAGGACTAGAAATTGATTGAATTCCGACCAACAAAGGTCCCCTTCCAATATGTCACAAGCTTAGTCGAGAGTGGCGGTCCTTTCCGGCCAGAGAGTGTGAAGCTACACCCCGGTATTAATCTTTATATCCGGGTTCTTTGATAAGCCGCGAAGTGACCTATGACCACAGTCGTTAGTACAATACAGGATTATCATACCCACGGAATTGTCAAAGTTTTATGAATATGTCTTAAGTTAAGCTTCGAATATATTTTATCACTTTCCACATGGTTTGGAGAAGACACCTCACTCGATAATTGCTGACAACTCATAGATTCATAAAAGTGGCAAATCTAACTTAGTTTCAAATGGTTGGATTCTATCAAACACGCACCCTGTCCCACAACAGTTTATACAATAAGTAATTCGCAGTCAAAGCCAGACGAAGAAATGTCTGTTCGAACAATAACATTCATGCACGGAAATGGGGATTTTCAACCTCAACCATTTCTATACTATATGCTCATTGGGCAGTAATTACCACTTATATAGGAAATGGACCATATTTGTTTAAACGGACATGGTTCATCCGAACCTCCAAATTTTGTCTACGTAATTAGGAGGGACTGATACGACAGGTCGATAAATACACGAAATATTGATATGCCGGCTTCATATGCTTTGAGAAACACAAAGTCACAGCCATTTTCCAGTAGTTTTCAGTTTTTCAGTCAGACAAACGCTCTTTATTGCTACCATGAAATAGAATAACACGGAACGCGCTTTTCTTTCTATTCCATGTCGTGCAAATGGCTGTTTTTTGTTTGGGATCCAAACACCTTGTTCGTAGTTGCATTTTTCATTATTTCAATGCGACTTTTTGGTTACAGAATGCTCGTAGAAAGGTAGTTAAGATATTTATCGATCTATTTCGAGACCGAGGAAAATTCAAAAGCTAATAATATTATTTGTAGTTTGGAGTGCAATCCGTCATGTGGCTTTAAACATATTTATTTGTCTAATTTTATTTTTGTAACACATGATAAACAACACTTGTATACAGACAATGGGATTGGGAGAAAGTGCTGACTCGCACGATACGATGAGTGCATCGACTTTCAGTTTGTGTTTTTATTCAAAGGGATAGCCGCGTTTACTAAGTTGAAATAACTTGATAGCTTCGATCCCCATTCTACTCCATTGTCTACTTTGTGTGTATTATTGAAATTATATGGACATGAATGGAATGTTCAATAACATATAGATTCAGAAGAAAAACGTGTTAAAACTCCCTCTTTTTAAAAGTCGATCACATGTATACCTAACAAATAAAGCGTCATATGTGTACTTTCCGGTATAGAACATATACCATTGGTAGTTTTATGATATCAAATCGGATGGGGCACCTTTAATATGATATAAAATGTTTGTAAATACTACATCTTACCTCCAATGTGTTCTTTCAAGTATGTCAGAGCACATGTATGTCAGCAATCACCTCGATCTATTTTGTTTGTTTCTGATTTGAACGCGTTTTCCATGACAGCTAAACAATAATACGAGTCGAAACCCTGAAACCATTCACCAATCGGATACCAGTATTATACATGGCCTCCAGTCCACGAAGATATTCCCGATTATTAATCTTAATTCTTAATCCCATAAGTCAGGCCAATTAATTAGTTAATGTTGTTACACGCATCAGGATCCACGATAGCTTCACTCATTAATAAATCCAAGTGATAATCCTACAATGGGAGTGTTAAAGCTGTTAGCGCTCCAAAATTGACCGAATAATATTCGATTTTGAATTTTCCCCGGTATCGAATAGGTCGACGCATACTTTAACTACCATCCTATGAACATTATACATGTATGTCCAAGAAATGCGCATTGGAGTCATAAAAAATAAAACTTTAAACAGTGTTTGGGTCCCAAACAAACAACCGCACTATGCGCGACATGGAACAGAAACGAGCGTTCTGTGTTGGTCTATTCCTGATATGGTAGAAATAAAGATGCGATCAAAACAGTCGTATATGAGCTTATTTCAATTCGAAATAAGCTCATATAGGCACTAATTAAACACATTTTTCATCGACATGACGTATCATATGAACGCTCTTTATAGTGTGTTTTCACTGCTGCCCTCGCCATTCAACGAAATAACTGGTATACGTCCTATATGAGCTTATTTCAGAATCTATTAAGTTTCATATGAACCTACACTCTTAAACGTTTTGGTTTAACAAAAAAACAAATTTGGTTTTGAACTTTGTCCCATATATGTAACCAAATTAGGTTTTTATCAAAACCAAACAACAAGCGCCAACTGGTTTTGATAAAAACCCAAATTGGTTTTATATAAAACCAATTTTTGGTTTTGATCAAAGCAAATTTTTGGTTTTGAGCAACAATTTCAAAACCCAATTTTGATTGGGATTAGATCTGCATGAGGATTTTTCGTGGAATACTCACATTGAAAATTTATGTAATCGTGCCAATTCTAGACTCGCCCAGTTACGAAAATTAAAATATATCCTTAATCGTAACTCACTAGAAACACTTTACCTGTCATACATACGACCCTTACTTGAGTATGCGAGCCCAGTGTGGTCTGGTGCTCCATTATACCTTCTTGATAAATTAGATGATGTTCAGTACGACGCAGCAAGGATAGTCACCGGTTGTACACGATCCGTGTCTCACGAACGCCTTATGTTAGAAATTGACTGGGATACCCTAGAAAGCAGACGATAGACTAAACGAATGTCGGTTCTACATAACATCGTAAACAAGAAAGCTGCAAATTATCTGGTCTCTCTGCTTCCACCCCGTTTTGTCGATATAACTGATTATGACCTCAGAAATGCAACTGATTTTACCCCTCTCCGCCGCGACACCAAACGAATGGACTCATCTCCCCCCCCCCAAAATGTCTCGCAGAATGGAACGCACTAGAACCATATTGCAGAAACTCTCGTCTAGAGGATTTTAAAAAACAGCTAAAGTTCGCAAATCCTGAGCTGAAACCACCGAAATATTTCTCATTTGGAAGCGGCGTTTTAAGGTTATACAATGTCAGCTCCGGTGTCGATGCAGTGACTTGCGGGAACACAAGGTAGATAACCATTTGATAGACTCTAAACTGTGCAGTTGTGGTCTCGGTGATGAGACTGTTGACCACTATTTCTTTGAATGCACACTATATGTCAGAGAAACACTTAGACTATACAATAGTTTGATACCTTTTGATGTGAATACCATATCAGTCGAGACACTTTTGTTCGGCAACCCATATATAAGTCACGATATGAATACTGTAATCGTTAATTACGTGCATCGGTTCATTAAAGAAAAAAAACGTTTCAATTTTCGATGTCTGAGATGTGTAGAGCTAATTTAAGAACATGATAGCGAATTAACTATAATTGATGATATTTTCCCTTTGACGTTAAATATTTATCGAACCCAGTAAAGCTGTCGACACCACCCACATGCAATCTCTCTCTCCCTCTCCCTCTCTCTCATAACGTGTGAAACAATCCATCAGTTCTTTCTATACTGTTAGTTGTCATAACTTGTTCATAGCTATATTGTTATAACATATTTCCTTGCTCTTGTCAGTGTTTAATTTGTATATATTTAGTGTTTTGACAATAGGGAGAGGGTGTTACTGTTAGTGGTAGCACTTGTCATCCCATCCCTTTTGCCTGTGTGTATATATGTAATACTATATGCATTGAGCAAATAAAATATGTTTAAACTACACCATCATAGCAATTCAGCAGGACCCACCGAGTCTGTTGTCCGTTAATAAGCTCATATAGAACTTATTTAGAACACGCGAAATAAGCCCTTATAGGAATTATTTTAATCTGAATTAAGCTCAATATAAACCCAAAATGTGATACGATCAAAGCAGTCGTATATGAGATTATTTTTCAATTCGGAAATAAGCTCATATAGGCGCTCTTTAATATTTTTCATCGACATGACGTAAACGCTCTTTATAATGTGTTTTCACTCAATAACTGGCATACGTCCTATATGCTTATTTCAGAATCGAATAAGTTTCATATGAACCTATGTGAATATCTAGGCCCTATATAACTTGTTTGCACGATGATATGTTGACCCACCAACATCATATCAGACTAGCAGGACAATTCGAGCAGGGTGGTACTATTACCGCTTAGCATATTGTTTTTCAGACATTACAACTTTCTGTGATTTGGAATAATTTATTATAATCATGAAAAATATGTACAATGCAGCACAAGGTGGGTACAATAAATATGCACAGTAACTTAGCAACGGGTTATACACGAACAAGATACAGCTATAACAAAATAATAACGTAACAATATCACAGATAAACTTCATAACAAACATCTAACATCAATCAACAGCCGTTGAACGCATTCTTGAACAGCTAGAGCTAGGGTTGGTTGGCTAGAACCGCAGTGATTTCTTCTTTTGTCCATAAGCCCACGACTTAGATTTGGCGCGGAAGTGACGTAGATCGGACGAGTAATCTTCGTGTAACATTGGACGATAGGACTGTGGTGTGCAGAGATCCTGAAATAAACAAATAATAGAGTTTTACATGTCGTACATCGTCGTTAAATTTATCTCTAGAGACCAAAGAAAATGTCAGATAAATGTTGCTTTACGAGTGTCCCACATTTAGCACAGCAACACGATTATTAAACGCATGTTGAGAAAACTTGATTTAGTCGTTTGTAATATATATATGTAGCAAGCTGTTTTTGGAGTCTCCAAATTCTGCGCCATTATAGATATCGACGCTTATCTATATACGTCCACCGGGACCATAGTGATATATAAAAGTTTAGTGCGTTCATAAGTTTGCTATGTACATGTATTGTGAAAACCAACCAACATTAGTGTTGATAAACGCACCTTTTTCTTTTTCTTTTTCTTTACGAGTGTCCCACATTTAACACAGCAACGCGATTATCAAACGCATGTTGAGAAAACTTGATTTAGTCATTGGAATATACGCATGTAGCATGCTGTTTTTGGAGTCTCCAAATTATGCGCCATTATAGATATCGACGCTTATCTATATACGTCCACCGGGACCATAGTGATATATAAAAGTTTAGTGCGTTCATAAGTTTGCTATGTACATGTATTGTGAAAACCAACCAACATTAGTGTTGATAAACGCACCTTTTTCGTTTCGAAAAACTCTTTGTAGCCACCACGAAGGATATATATTTCTGGGTAGAACAGATTCGGGTAGTTCTCAGCGTTCGTTTCACGGTCCTTCTGTCGCAAATATCTCAACCTGTAAAACATAAATAAATAATTATAATCGTAAGCTACGGTTTATTTAAATATGGTGTGTCTCTTCAATTTATGTATAGTGAATTGGTTATAAAATAAAATAATACTGGGGACGGAAAAAACAGTCAACCAGAGCTTGCGTCACAAGGAACGGGGACAAATTTTTAAAACATGTTGTATTTACACTGTCCATGCAGTTATGATCTGACATGGTGTTCGTCATATTACTATTTTAATGATTTTTGTATAACATTTGGCATGGTAGAACGTTTGTTCGTTACATACACGTTTGTAGACCAAACGCGCGCAACATGTATATATTTGTTCAGTGACTAAATTTTTATGTGGGATTGATTATTTTGGCAATTAAGTTTTGTAGCCTGGGGAACGCAGATATAAATTACACTTACATTTTTGGCCCTCGTTCCGAAGAGAACTCGCAGTGGAAAACAATGATGGTCGAGTGGAGTCTCCATAAGGAATAGTCTCGTATATATTTGTTTAGTGATTCAATTTTTATGTGCGATTAATTATTTTTGTCAATGAAAATTTGTAGCCATGAGGATATAAATTACACTTACATTTTTGGCCCTCGTTCCGAAGAGAACTCGCAGTGGAAAACAATGATGGTTGGGCGGTCGAGTGGAGTCTCCGCGAGGAAGCGTCTCTGGATCATCTCCTGTCTATGTAGGTTCTCGGAACCCTGTAATACATGTAACAAAACCGTGAGTGTGTATAAAGCACGTTCTATAGTTATTACAGATTGAATTGATCAACAAGACGCCTTGATCATACGTGTATGGTGGTGATTTTTACGGATAACTGACCCCCTTACACGTGCGGTCTTTCCTCCACTCATAACGCTAACAATGTCTTAGTATGCCCTATTCCGGTTGAAACAACACTGAAAGACATAATTGCATGTTAAGCCAATTCCAGGATTTTAACACCGGGTTGTATGTTTCCTCGTGCTTTTCGTAAATGTGATACGTCAAATTAACAAGCAAATTCAAAGCAGCATAGATATAACGTTTGAATCAAATTTTTTAAGTATCATTAGATTTGGCGAAAACTATTTTCAGAGACTGTTATTTGTGTTCACTGTTGTTTTCCTCTCCAAATTGGTATTAGATAGCCATGAATAAATTAGCATAAATAAAAACGAGCTAGAAAGTAAGCCACCCTTTTACAATATTTCTTTTGTGTCGTATTGCAGCATATATTTACCTGGATATGTCCGCCTTCATATTCATAAGGATATCGGCAGTCTACAACCACGAAGTCGTCAATTATATTGCTGTATCTACCGCCAATCAGGTCTTCCAACTGGAAATAAAACATAGGCATTTGGTTTAGTGATGAGTTGGAGATACATATAAAATAGATGGTGAGTGCAATAGAAAATCGCATCAAAACAAAATCTTCCCTGTTGGTAGAGATGGAATTTTAAATTATATTTGTCTTTAAAAATTATACGCCTCTTCTGGATAGATTTCGACCAGTGTTGGTTAATTAATATACTTTCTTTTTCATGTTTTAATGAACGATGACCAAGGAAGATGTCAATATACATATCAAAATATATCAGATGTAATTAAACACTGCATTGCAATATGGTAACATGAGCAGAGAAATAATTATGTCCATTTAGAACTGTGTTGGTTTATTTATCTGGAGAAACAAATGTGGACACTAATAGTGTATAGCTATTAAAATTAAAATTAATCGACAACTCACCGTTTCTGAAGAAATATACTTTAGGTCCTTGTGACGCCCGGTGACGATGGGTAGGGTGTGGCCCAAGCTGCCATCACCAATGAGATTCTCATCTGTGGCCATGGAATGTAGAGCGTCTTTGATTCTTTCGCTGTCGATGTTGGCCGGTTTCTCCGAGAAGTGGCGTTTTGGCAGTGGTTCGATGACGTCACATATCTCGGGAGTCTGACGCTTCAGGCTGTTGTCGGATTTGGAACGCCCAAAGAGACACCGTGATGATTTGCGACGGATGGCGAACTGAAAGAAAAGTAATTTCCGATAAAATATAGCAATTACATTCTTGTATATATCCAGGGGCGATAGGGGAATTTTGAGGTATCGCATCCCACAAACTTTGTTGGAAATTGCATGTCTTAGAAAACAAAAGTACTTTTTGTGAGTTTTGATAGAACTATAATACTTGATTATACTTTTCTACGTGGGGCGACTTTTTTGACTGGAATGGTAATTAGTTAGGTGGGTGTCAGGTTGGAAATTGATACGAGTTGGGAGCCTTTTATCTGTCTATTTCACAGCAATAATAATAAATGCTTATAGTGTGTGCACTGTATGCACACAAACCTTCATTATATAGCTGCATATTTGTAATAAAAATGTACACTTACCTCCGATTTTGTTGGTGTTTCTGATGGAAGAAGGCATTGAAAGCTACCATCATGGGCAAGCGTGTTGGGAGACTGAAATAAAATGATACCCGGTGATTAATTCATATGGCTTATATTTTGAAAGGATTGTGGGATATTCTAATTATACTTCAGATTTCCACAAATTGGATACATATAATAACCAAAAGATACTCCTCCCAGTCCTCGTCCCATAAATAGTCGCCACATGCTGCATATTTCATATAAAATAAAAATGATATCTTCTGCATTGTATGGTAAGATAACGATTTGTTGTTTAGAGTTATAGAAGGTACATAACGATTGGACGGAAATTTTCGGAATAATTACGATAACTATAGAATTGGGACATTGAGGAGGAAGATAAATACTCATGTCACGGGGTAATGCGCAATAATACACAACTATTGTAAAACACAATGCTCACCTCAACGTCTATGCCGCTGTCTCGAGATGATTCGTCCACGTGAAGCTTGAATTCTCCTGGACTAAGAAGCTGTAGGATGTCCATATCGCTATCTTCGTCGAAGTTTATGTTTGGTCTCTGAAAAAGAACCACATTTAATGAGTAATTGAGTAGTCACATTTTAAATTAACCCCAAGTTCCCATGCCTCTAGTTACAACGCAAACTGTCTGCCATGAAAGCGAATTTCTCATCGTTGTTGATTTTTTTAAACAGATATATTAATGTTACACGATGAACCAACAAATAAGTGATACAAGAACCGCGATAGTGATTACCAAACAATACCAGTTTGTTTGCCAAATAATTTGTTTGTCACTTTAAAGATAGTTGGAGAAAAAGCTCTTTCAGAGGCATTTCACAGTTCAGCCAATAATGTTGTACCCATGTCCTTAATTACATGTGTCCGCAATGTTGACGAATTCACTGTAATAAAAGTATGCCCTTTACAGAGTAGCGTTTTGCAAAACATGATGGTACATTTTTTCAGATACAAGTGCGCAATACGTACGAAAAGCCTATGTTTGGGTATATGACACTCCGGTAGCTGAAAGACGAAAATCGAAGTAACGAGTAGATGGAAATGATAAAATATACAGCCAACTACATTTATATAGTTTGTCCATGCAATGTTGTCCTATGTCGCGCACACGTGGTGTGAAAAACACTCTTTAAGACAAAAGTACAATAATAGATGGTAACACATCAACATGGTGTGACAGAATGTTGCTCATGGATGCGCCTTCCTATCACAACTCGACGCGTCAAAACTTCACCCAGAACTGGAACTAGCACCCGTGATGCGCATGACAATGTGTTATATTTCCTGTCCTGAGTTGTCGTTTCGCATGTTTTTATGTGCGATAACATTGTATGAGTGAAATTCAACAAGCAAACTGTGAACACTGAACATGTTGAATTGACTTTACCATTTTTACAGAGAAGTACGTATTATACACAATATCGCCATCAGCGACGGGTATACATGCTGCCCATGGCAAAAGTAAGCTTTCCGCATAAGAAGAAAACAAGTAGCGAATTCCTACTTGAAGGCACTTGGCGGTTTGACGGTCCAAATTATGCGCGATTTCGTAACATCGCGGTCATGTTCCAAGCAGTGATAAACATTATAGGTCGACAAATACGCCAAACAACTGTTATGTAACAGTAAAGAACTTTCAGTCTTAGTCTATTCCTGATACGGTATAGATAAAGAGCGTTCTTGTGTTACTTATGCGCGAAAACATCTGGAAAAATAGCTGTGACATTGAAGTCGATAGGCGGTGGAGTGAGATTCTATATATATAGTTAACTATGGCATGACAAATATTTAAAATTTCAATGTTTCCGGTACTAAGAACTTCTGTAAAATAAATTTTATTCAAAAGTGCACTTCATATATCACATCTGAAGATCATGAGAAGAGACTTAATTTTTCTTGATTAATGAATTTTATTGATTATTTTTCAATTAGAAAGGCAACTACCCAACTACAAAAAAAGAAACTAATGTTTTCAACCTATCAAATGTACTGAAATCCATTGTTTTCACAAAATGTGCGTCCCCACTTAAAGCCACTTAGCGCTTTGTGCTCCAAAAAAATAGACCTGATAATATTTGCTTTTTAATTTTTCACGGTATCGAAATAGGTCGATAGATAATCAAAGCACCATTCTGCGAGCATTATGTCCCAGAAAGACGCATAAAATACATCTTTGAACAACCCAGATATTTGAACGACAAGGAACAGACAAGAGCGTTTCGTTTTGGTCTATTCCTGATATGGTAGAAATAAAGAGCATTATTTAATTGAAACAGTTGGAAAATGGATGTGACCATGGGAAGTATTAATCAGAGCATACGAAGCCGGTATATCAATATCTCTTACATACATCCTTGGAAGTTTAATGAATACATATAATGAGTTCATTCAGATATTAGTCTATCCGGAGGTTCTTTTTGGTTGGAATAGTCAGGACACACCGTCTACTCTACATGTACAAACTACAAACACGTACCATTCTCTGTGTCTACTCTACATGTACAAACACGTACCATTCTCTGTGTCTACTATACATGTACAAACTATAAATACGTACCATTATCTGTGTCTACTCTACGTGTACAAACTATAAATACGTACCATTCTCTGTGAAGTATTTCCTTCCAATGTAAGTTAAAATTCGGACTACGTAAATTAAGCACTGACGACAATTCATTTGAGATACCTCTTTATGGGCTGGATATGTACCACGTGACTTCGCATGCGCTTGGATTATCAGGACTAGAAATTGATTGAATTCCGACCAACAAAGTTCCCCTTCCAATATGTCACAAGCTTAGTCGAGAGTGGCGGTCCTTTCCGGCCAGAGAGTGTGAAGCTACACCCCGGTATTAATCTTTACATCCGGGTCCTTTGATAAGCCGCGAAGTGACCTATGCCCAAAGTCGTTAGTACAATACAGGATTATCATACCCACGGAATTGTCAAAGTTTTATTAATATGTCTTAAGTTAAGCTTCGAATATATGTTATCACTTTCCACATTGCTAGGTGAGGACTTCTCACTCGGCAGTTGTTGACAACTCATAGATTCATAAAAGTGGCAAATCTAACTTAGTTTCAAATGGTTGGATTCAATCAAACACGCACCCTTTCCCACAACAGTTTATACAATAAGTAATTCGCAGTCAAAGCCAGACGAACAAATGTCTGTTCGAACAATAACATTCATGCACGGAAATGGGGATTTTCAACCTCAACCATTTCTATACTATAAGCTCATTGGCCAGTAATTACCACTTATATAGGAAATGGACCATATTTGTTTAAACGGACATGGTTCATTCGAACCTCCACATTTTGTCTACGTAATTAGGAGGGACTGATACGACAGGTCCATAAATACACGAAATATTGATATGCCGGCTTCATATGCTTTGAGAAACACAAAGTCACAGCCATTTTCCAGTAGTTTTCAGTCAGACAAACGCTCTTTATTGCTACCATGAAATAGAATAACACGGAACGCGCTTTTCTTTCTGTTCCACGTCGTGCAAATGGCTGTTTATTGTTTGGGATCCAAACACCTTGTTCATAGTTGCATTTTTCATTATTTCAATGCGACTTTTTGGTTACATAATGTTCGTAGAAAGATAGATAAGATATTTATCGATCTATTTCGAGACCGAGGAAAATTCAAAAGCTAATAATATTATTTGTATTTTGGAGTGCAAACCGTCATGTGGCTTTAAACATATTTATTTGTCTAATTTTATTTTTGTAACACATGATAAACAACACTTGTATACAGACAATGGGATTGGGAGAAAGTGCTGACTCGCACGATACGATGAGTGCATCGACTTTCAGTTTGTGTTTTTATTCAAAGGAATAGCCGCGTTTACTAAGTTGAAATAACTTGATAGCTTCGATCCCCATTCTACTCCATTGTCTACTTTGTGTGTATTATTGAAATTATATGGACATGAATGGAATGTTCAATAACATATGGATTCAGAAGAAAAACGTGTTAAAACTCCCTCTTTTTAAAAGTAGGTTGACCTCGTGAGGTATGTCGCTACGTTATAACGTCGAGATATTGTGTCCACGGGCACGTGGGGCCACCCGGGCGGTCCCGGGCGGTCCCAATGTTATTTTTGTTTATAAACCATTTTGTTGGATTTTGAGGGGTTAATAACACCGGCCGGGGTCGAGCGAGCGAGTAACATTTTCTAGGTTGACCTCATGGGGTATGTCGCTACGTTATAACGTCGAGATATTGTGTCCACGGGCACGTGGGGCCACCCGGGCGGTCCCGGGCGGTCCCAATGTTCTTTTTGTCTATATACCATTTTGTCGGATTTTGAGGGGTTAATAACGCCGGCCGGGGTCGAGCGAGGGAGTAACATTTTGTAGGTTGACCTCGTGGGGTATGTCGCTATGTTATAACGTCGAGATATAGTGTCCACGGGCCCATGGGGCCGCCCGGGCGGTCCCGGGCGGTTCCAAGGTTCTTTTGTTTATACACTATTTTATCGGAATTTGAGGGGTTAATAACATCGGCCGTGGACGCGTCAACGAGTCAATACATGGAATTAACACTCAGGTGTATTGCACTTATTGCACTACCGAGAATCTCCAAAATAATCTGTCTGAACACACACGAAGACACCAGTAATCACCCAGGCTCTGTTAGCCAATATCGGCATTTGTGGGGTTAATATGACCGGCCGGAGGCGAGCGAGTAAATTTTTCTATGTTGCCCTCAGGTGGCATGTCGCTACGTTATACCGTCGAGATATTGTGTCCACGGGCTCGTTGGGCCGCCCGGGCGGTCCCGGGCGGTCCCCGGGCGGTCCCGGGCGGTCCCCGGGCGGTAATTAGTCACACCCCTAAATTTTGATGTGGGATTGATTATTTTGGCAATTAAGTTTTGTAGCCAGGGGAACGCAGATATAAATTACACTTACATTTTCGGCCCTCCTTCCGAAGAGAACTCGCAGTGGAAAACAATGATGGTCGAGTGGAGTCTCCATAAGGAATCGTCTCGTATATATTTGTTTAGTGATTAAATTTTTATGTGCGATTAATTATTTTTGTCAATGAAAATTTGTAGCCATGAGGATATAAATTACACTTACATTTTTGGCCCTCGTTCCGAAGAGAACTCGCAGTGGAAAACAATGATGGTTGGGCGGTCGAGTGGAGTCTCCGCGAGGAAGCGTCTCTGGATCATCTCCTGTCTATGTAGGTTCTCGGAACCCTGTAATACATGTAACAAAACCGTGAGTGTGTATAAAGCACGTTCTATAGTTATTACAGATTGAATTGATCAACAAGACGCCTTGATTATACGTGTATGGTGGTGATTGTTACGGATAACTGACCCCCTTACACATGCGGTCTTTCCTCCACTCATAACGCTAACAATGTCTTAGTATGCCCTATTCCGGTTGAAACAACACTGAAAGACATAATTGCATGTGAAGCCAATTCCAGGATTTTAACACCGGGTTGTATGTTTCCTCGTGCTTTTCGTAAATGCGATACGTCAAATTAACAAGCAAGTTCAAAGCCGCATAGATATAACGTTTGAATCAAATTTTAAGTATCATTAGAATTGGCGAAAACTATTTTCAGAGACTGTTATTTGTGTTCACTGTTGTTTTCCTCTCCAAATTGGTATTAGATAGCCATGAATAAATTAGCATAAATAAAAACGAGCTAGAAAGTAAGCCACCCTTTTACAATATTTCTTTTGTGTCGTATTGCAGCATATATTTACCTGGATATGTCCGCCTTCATATTCATAAGGATATCGGCAGTCTACAACCACGAAGTCGTCAATTCTATTGCTGTATCTACCGCCAATCAGGTCTTCCAACTGGAAATAAAACATAGGCATTTGGTTTAGTGATGAGTTGGAGATACATATAAAATAGATGGTGAGTGCAATAGAAAATCGCATCAAAACAAAATCTTCCCTGTTGGTAGAGATGGAATTTTAAATTATATTTGTCTTTAAAAATTATACGCCTCTTCTGGATAGATTTCGACCAGTGTTGGTTAATTAATATACTTTCTTTTTCATGTTTTAATGAACGATGACCAAGGAAGATGTCAATATACATATCAAAATATATCAGATGTAATTAAACACTGCATTGCAATATGGTAACATGAGCAGAGAAATAATGATGTCCATTTAGAACTGTGTTGGTTTATTTATTTGGAGAAACAAATGTGGACACTAATAGTGTATAGCTATTAAAATTTAAATTAATCGACAACTCACCGTTTCTGAAGAAATATACTTTAGGTCCTTGTGACGCCCGGTGATGATGGGTAGGGTGTGGCCCAAGCTGCCATCACCAATGAGATTCTCATCTGTGGCCATGGAATGTAGAGCGTCTTTGATTCTTTCGCTGTCGATGTTGGCCGGTTTCTCCGAGAAGTGGCGTTTTGGCAGTGGTTCGATGACGTCACATATCTCGGGAGTCTGACGCTTCAGGCTGTTGTCGGATTTGGAACGCCCAAAGAGACACCGTGATGATTTGCGACGGATGGCGAACTGAAAGAAAAGTAATTTCCGATAAAATATAGCAATTACATTCTTGTATATATCCAGGGGCGATAGGGGAATTTTGAGGTATCGCATCCCACAAACTTTGTTGGAAATTGCATGTCTTAGAAAACAAAAGTACTTTTTGTGAGTTATGATAGAACTATAATACTTGATTATACTTTTCTACGTGAGGCGACTTTTTTGACTGGAATGGTAATTAGTTAGGTGGGTGTCAGGTTGGAAATTGATACGAGTTGGGAGCCTTTTATCTGTCTATTTCACAGCCATAATAATAAATGCTTATAGTGTGTGCACTGTACCGGGTGGTGGTAGCTATAGACTATTTTCGCAAATATGCACACAAACCTTCATTATATAGCTGCATATTTGTAATAAAAATGTACACTTACCTCCGATTTTGTTGGTGTTTCTGATGGAAGAAGGCATTGAAAGCTACCATCATGGGCAAGCGTGTTGGGAGACTGAAATAAAATGATACCCGGTGATTAATTCATATGGCTTATATTTTGAAAGGATTGTGGGATATTCTAATTATACTTCAGATTTCCACAAATTGGATACATATAATAACCAAAAGATACTCCTCCCAGTCCTCGTCCCATAAATAGTCGCCACATGCTGCATATTTCATATAAAATAAAAATGATATCTTCTGCATTGTATGGGAAGATAACGATTTGTTGTTTAGAGTTATAGAAGGTACATAACGATTGGACGGAAATTTTCGGAATAATTGAGATTACTATAGAATTGGGACATTGAGGAGGAAGATAAATACTCATGTCACGGGGTAATGCGCAATAATACACAACTATTGTAAAACACAATGCTCACCTCAACGTCTATGCCGCTGTCTCGAGATGATTCGTCCACGTGAAGCTTGAATTCTCCTGGACTAAGAAGCTGTAGGATGTCCATATCGCTATCTTCGTCGAAGTTTATGTTTGGTCTCTGAAAAAGAACGACATTTAATGAGTAATTGAGTAATCACATTTTAAATTAACCCCAAGTTCCCATGCCTCTAGTTACAACGCAAACTGTCTGCCATGAAAGCGAATTTCTCATCGTTGTTGATTTTTTTAAACAGATATATTAATGTTACACGATGAACTAACAAATAAGTGATACACGAACCGCGATAGTGATTACCAAACAATACCAGTTTGGTTGCCAAATAATTTGTTTGTCACTTTAAAGATAGTTGGAGAATAAGCTCTTTCAGAGGCATTTCACAGTTCAGCCAATAATGTTGTACCCATGTCCTTAATTACATGTGTCCGCAATGTTGGCGAATTCACTGTAATAAAAGTATTCCCTTTACAGAGTAGCGTTTTGCAAAACATGATGGTATATTTTTTCAGATACAAGTGCGCAATACGTACGAAAAGCCTATGTTTGGGTATAGGACACTCCGGTAGCTGAAAGACGAAAATCGAAGTAACGAGTAGATGGAAATGATAAAATATACAGACAACTACATTTATATAGTTTGTCCATGCAATGTTGTCCTATGTCGCGCACACGTGGTGTGAAAAACACTCTTTAAGACAAAAGTACAATAATAGATGGTAACACATCAACATGGTGTGACAGAATGTTGCTCATGGATGCGCCTTCCTATCACAATCGACGCGTCAAAACTTCACCCAGAACTGGAACTAGCACCCGTGATGCGCATGACAATGTGTTATATTTCCTGTCCTGAGTTGTCGTTTCGCATGTTTTTATGTGCGATAACATTGTATGAGTGAAATTCAACAAGCAAACTGTGAACACTGAACATGTTGAATTGACTTTACCATTTTGACAGAGAAGTACGTATTATACACACTATCGCCATCAGCGACGGGTATACATGCTGCCCATGGCAAAAGTAAGCTTTCCGCATAAGAAGAAAACAAGTAGCGAATTCCTACTTGAAGGCACTTGGCGGTTTGACGGTCCAAATTATGCGCGATTTCGTAACATCGCGGTCATGTTCCAAGCAGTGATAAACATTATAGGTCGACAAATACGCCAAACAACTGTTATGTAACAGTAAAGAACTTTCAGTCTTAGTCTATTCCTGATACGGTATAGATAAAGAGCGTTCTTGTGTTACTTATGCGCGAAAACATCTGGAAAAATAGCTGTGACATTGAAGTCGATAGGCGGTGGAGTGAGATTCTATATATATAGTTAACTATGGCATGACAAATATTTAAAATTTCAATGTTTCCGGTACTAAGAACTTCTGTAAAATAAATTTTATTCAAAAGTGCACTTCATATATCACATCTGACGATCATGAGAAGAGACTTAATTTTTCTTGATTAATGAATTTTATTGATTATTTTTCAATTAGAAAGGCAACTACCCAACTACAAAAAAAGAAACTAATGTTTTCAACCTATCAAATGTACTGAAATCCATTGTTTTCACAAAATGTGCGTCCCCACTTAAAGCCACTTAGAGCTTTGTGCTCCAAAAAAATAGACCTGATAATATTTGCTTTTTAATTTTTCACGGTATCGAAATAGGTCGATAGATAATCAAAGCACCATTCTGCGAGCATTATGTCCCAGAAAGACGCATAAAATACATCTTTGAACAACCCAGATATTTGAACGACAAGGAACAGACAAGAGCGTTTCGTTTTGGTCTATTCCTGATATGGTAGAAATAAAGAGCATTATTTAATTGAAACAGTTGGAAAATGGATGTGACCATGGGAAGTATTAATCAGAGCATACGAAGCCGGTATATCAATATCTCTTACATACATCCTTGGAAGTTTAATGAATACATATAATGAGTTCATTCAGATATTAGTCTATCCGGAGGTTCTTTTTGGTTGGAATAGTCAGGACACACCGTCTACTCTACATGTACAAACACGTACCATTCTCTGTGTCTACTCTACATGTACAAACTATAAATACGTACCATTATCTGTCTACTCTACATGTACAAACTACAAAAACGTACCATTCCCTGTGTCTACTCTACGTGTACAAACTATAAATACGTACCATTCTCTGTGAAGTATTTCCTTCCAATGTAAGTTAAAATTCGGACTACGTAAATTAAGCACTGACGACAATTCATTTCTGGATATGTACCACGTGACTTCGCATGCGCTTGGATTATCAGGACTAGAAATTGATTGAATTCCGACCAACAAAGGTCCCCTTCCAATATGTCACAAGCATAGTCGAGAGTGACGGTCCTTTCCGGCCAGAGAGTGTGAAGCTACACCCCGGTATTAATCTTTACATCCGGGTCCTTTGATAAGCCGCGAAGTACAATACAGGATTATCATACCCACGGAATTGTCAAAGTTTTATTAATATGTCTTAAGTTAAGCTTCGAATATATGTTATCACTTTCCACATTGCTAGGTGAGGACTTCTCACTCGGCAGTTGTTGACAACTCATAGATTCATAAAAGTGGCAAATCTAACTTAGTTTCAAATGGTTGGATTCAATCAAACACGCACCCTTTCCCACAACAGTTTATACAATAAGTAATTCGCAGTCAAAGCCAGACGAAGAAATGTCTGTTCGAACAATAACATTCATGCACGGAAATGGAGATTTTCAACCTCAACCATTTCTATACTATATGCTCATTGGCCAGTAATTACCACTTATATAGGTACGTACGAAAAGCCTATGTTTGGGTATAGGACACTCCGGTAGCTGAAAGACGAAAATCGAAGTAACGAGTAGATGGAAATGATAAAATATACAGACAACTACATTTATATAGTTTGTCCATGCAATGTTGTCCTATGTCGCGCACACGTGGTGTGAAAAACACTCTTTAAGACAAAAGTACAATAATAGATGGTAACACATCAACATGGTGTGACAGAATGTTGCTCATGGATGCGCCTTCCTATCACAACTCGACGCGTCAAAACTTCACCCAGAACTGGAACTAGCACCCGTGATGCGCATGACAATGTGTTATATTTCCTGTCCTGAGTTGTCGTTTCGCATGTTTTTATGTGCGATAACATTGTATGAGTGAAATTCAACAAGCAAACTTTGAACACTGAACATGTTGAATTGACTTTACCATTTTGACAGAGAAGTACGTATTATACACAATATCGCCATCAGCGACGGGTATACATGCTGCCCATGGCAAAAGTAAGCTTTCCGCATAAGAAGAAAACAAGTAGCGAATTCCTACTTGAAGGCACTTGGCGGTTTGACGGTCCAAATTATGCGCGATTTCGTAACATCGCGGTCATGTTCCAAGCAGTGATAAACATTATAGGTCGACAAATACGCCAAACAACTGTTATGAAACAGTAAAGAACTTTCAGTCTTAGTCTATTCCTGATACGGTATAGATAAAGAGCGTTCTTGTGTTACTTATGCGCGAAAACATCTGGAAAAATAGCTGTGACATTGAAGTCGATAGGCGGTGGAGTGAGATTCTATATATATAGTTAACTATGGCATGACAAATATTTAAAATTTCAATGTTTCCGGTACTAAGAACTTCTGTAAAATAAATTTTATTCAAAAGTGCACTTCATATATCACATCTGAAGATCATGAGAAGAGACTTAATTTTTCTTGATTAATGAATTTTATTGATTATTTTTCAATTAGAAAGGCAACTACCCAACTACAAAAAAAGAAACTAATGTTTTCAACCTATCAAATGTACTGAAATCCATTGTTTTCACAAAATGTGCGTCCCCACTTAAAGCCACTTAGCGCTTTGTGCTCCAAAAAAATAGACCTGATAATATTTGCTTTTTAATTTTTCACGGTATCGAAATAGGTCGATAGATAATCAAAGCACCATTCTGCGAGCATTATGTCCCAGAAAGACGCATAAAATACATCTTTGAACAACCCAGATATTTGAACGACAAGGAACAGACAAGAGCGTTTCGTTTTGGTCTATTCCTGATATGGTAGAAATAAAGAGCATTATTTAATTGAAACAGTTGGAAAATGGATGTGACCATGGGAAGTATTAATCAGAGCATACGAAGCCGGTATATCAATATCTCTTACATACATCCTTGGAAGTTTAATGAATACATATAATGAGTTCATTCAGATATTAGTCTATCCGGAGGTTCTTTTTGGTTGGAATAGTCAGGACACACCGTCTACTCTACATGTACAAACACGTACCATTCTCTGTGTCTACTCTACATGTACAAACACGTACCATTCTCTGTGTCTACTATACATGTACAAACTATAAATACGTACCATTATCTGTCTACTCTGCATGTACAAACTACAAAAACGTACCATTCCCTGTGTCTACTCTACGTGTACAAACTATAAATACGTACCATTCTCTGTGAAGTATTTCCTTCCAATGTAAGTTAAAATTCGGACTACGTAAATTAAGCACTGACGACAATTCATTTCTGGATATGTACCACGTGACTTCGCATGCGCTTGGATTATCAGGACTAGAAATTGATTGAATTCCGACCAACAAAGGTCCCCTTCCAATATGTCACAAGCATAGTCGAGAGTGACGGTCCTTTCCGGCCAGAGAGTGTGAAGCTACACCCCGGTATTAATCTTTACATCCGGGTCCTTTGATAAGCCGCGAAGTACAATACAGGATTATCATACCCACGGAATTGTCAAAGTTTTATTAATATGTCTTAAGTTAAGCTTCGAATATATGTTATCACTTTCCACATTGCTAGGTGAGGACTTCTCACTCGGCAGTTGTTGACAACTCATAGATTCATAAAAGTGGCAAATCTAACTTAGTTTCAAATGGTTGGATTCAATCAAACACGCACCCTTTCCCACAACAGTTTATACAATAAGTAATTCGCAGTCAAAGCCAGACGAAGAAATGTCTGTTCGAACAATAACATTCATGCACGGAAATGGAGATTTTCAACCTCAACCATTTCTATACTATATGCTCATTGGCCAGTAATTACCACTTATATAGGTACGTACGAAAAGCCTATGTTTGGGTATAGGACACTCCGGTAGCTGAAAGACGAAAATCGAAGTAACGAGTAGATGGAAATGATAAAATATACAGACAACTACATTTATATAGTTTGTCCATGCAATGTTGTCCTATGTCGCGCACACGTGGTGTGAAAAACACTCTTTAAGACAAAAGTACAATAATAGATGGTAACACATCAACATGGTGTGACAGAATGTTGCTCATGGATGCGCCTTCCTATCACAACTCGACGCGTCAAAACTTCACCCAGAACTGGAACTAGCACCCGTGATGCGCATGACAATGTGTTATATTTCCTGTCCTGAGTTGTCGTTTCGCATGTTTTTATGTGCGATAACATTGTATGAGTGAAATTCAACAAGCAAACTTTGAACACTGAACATGTTGAATTGACTTTACCATTTTGACAGAGAAGTACGTATTATACACAATATCGCCATCAGCGACTGGTATACATGCTGCCCATGGCAAAAGTAAGCTTTCCGCATAAGAAGAAAACAAGTAGCGAATTCCTACTTGAAGGCACTTGGCGGTTTGACGGTCCAAATTATGCGCGATTTCGTAACATCGCGGTCATGTTCCAAGCAGTGATAAACATTATAGGTCGACAAATACGCCAAACAACTGTTATGAAACAGTAAAGAACTTTCAGTCTTAGTCTATTCCTGATACGGTATAGATAAAGAGCGTTCTTGTGTTACTTATGCGCGAAAACATCTGGAAAAATAGCTGTGACATTGAAGTCGATAGGCGGTGGAGTGAGATTCTATATATATAGTTAACTATGGCATGACAAATATTTAAAATTTCAATGTTTCCGGTACTAAGAACTTCTGTAAAATAAATTTTATTCAAAAGTGCACTTCATATATCACATCTGAAGATCATGAGAAGAGACTTAATTTTTCTTGATTAATGAATTTTATTGATTATTTTTCAATTAGAAAGGCAACTACCCAACTACAAAAAAAGAAACTAATGTTTTCAACCTATCAAATGTACTGAAATCCATTGTTTTCACAAAATGTGCGTCCCCACTTAAAGCCACTTAGCGCTTTGTGCTCCAAAAAAATAGACCTGATAATATTTGCTTTTTAATTTTTCACGGTATCGAAATAGGTCGATAGATAATCAAAGCACCATTCTGCGAGCATTATGTCCCAGAAAGACGCATAAAATACATCTTTGAACAACCCAGATATTTGAACGACAAGGAACAGACAAGAGCGTTTCGTTTTGGTCTATTCCTGATATGGTAGAAATAAAGAGCATTATTTAATTGAAACAGTTGGAAAATGGATGTGACCATGGGAAGTATTAATCAGAGCATACGAAGCCGGTATATCAATATCTCTTACATACATCCTTGGAAGTTTAATGAATACATATAATGAGTTCATTCAGATATTAGTCTATCCGGAGGTTCTTTTTGGTTGGAATAGTCAGGACACACCGTCTACTCTACATGTACAAACTACAAACACGTACCATTCTCTGTGTCTACTCTACATGTACAAACACGTACCATTCTCTGTGTCTACTATACATGTACAAACTATAAATACGTACCATTATCTGTGTCTACTCTACGTGTACAAACTATAAATACGTACCATTCTCTGTGAAGTATTTCCTTCCAATGTAAGTTAAAATTCGGACTACGTAAATTAAGCACTGACGACAATTCATTTGAGATACCTCTTTATGGGCTGGATATGTACCACGTGACTTCGCATGCGCTTGGATTATCAGGACTAGAAATTGATTGAATTCCGACCAACAAAGGTCCCCTTCCAATATGTCACAAGCTTAGTCGAGAGTGGCGGTCCTTTCCGGCCAGAGAGTGTGAAGCTACACCCCGGTATTAATCTTTACATCCGGGTCCTTTGATAAGCCGCGAAGTGACCTATGCCCAAAGTCGTTAGTACAATACAGGATTATCATACCCACGGAATTGTCAAAGTTTTATTAATATGTCTTAAGTTAAGCTTCGAATATATGTTATCACTTTCCACATTGCTAGGTGAGGACTTCTCACTCGGCAGTTGTTGACAACTCATAGATTCATAAAAGTGGCAAATCTAACTTAGTTTCAAATGGTTGGATTCAATCAAACACGCACCCTTTCCCACAACAGTTTATACAATAAGTAATTCGCAGTCAAAGCCAGACGAAGAAATGTCTGTTCGAACAATAACATTCATGCACGGAAATGGGGATTTTCAACCTCAACCATTTCTATACTATAAGCTCATTGGCCAGTAATTACCACTTATATAGGAAATGGACCATATTTGTTTAAACGGACATGGTTCATTCGAACCTCCACATTTTGTCTACGTAATTAGGAGGGACTGATACGACAGGTCCATAAATACACGAAATATTGATATGCCGGCTTCATATGCTTTGAGAAACACAAAGTCACAGCCATTTTCCAGTAGTTTTCAGTCAGACAAACGCTCTTTATTGCTACCATGAAATAGAATAACACGGAACGCGCTTTTCTTTCTGTTCCACGTCGTGCAAATGGCTGTTTATTGTTTGGGATCCAAACACCTTGTTCATAGTTGCATTTTTCATTATTTCAATGCGACTTTTTGGTTACATAATGTTCGTAGAAAGATAGATAAGATATTTATCGATCTATTTCGAGACCGAGGAAAATTCAAAAGCTAATAATATTATTTGTATTTTGGAGTGCAAACCGTCATGTGGCTTTAAACATATTTATTTGTCTAATTTTATTTTTGTAACACATGATAAACAACACTTGTATACAGACAATGGGATTGGGAGAAAGTGCTGACTCGCACGATACGATGAGTGCATCGACTTTCAGTTTGTGTTTTTATTCAAAGGGATAGCCGCGTTTACTAAGTTGAAATAACTTGATAGCTTCGATCCCCATTCTACTCCATTGTCTACTTTGTGTGTATTATTGAAATTATATGGACATGAATGGAATGTTCAATAACATATGGATTCAGAAGAAAAACGTGTTAAAACTCCCTCTTTTTAAAAGTCGATCACATGTATACCTAACAAATAAAGCGTCATATGTGTATTTTCCGGTATAGAACATATACCATTGGTAGTTTGATGATACCAAATCGGATGGGGCACCTTTAATATGATATAAAATGTTTGTAAATACTACATCTTACCTCCAATGTGTTCGTTCAAGTATGTCAGAGCACATGTCAGTATGTCAGCAATCACCTCGATCTATTTTTTTGTTTCTGATTTGAACGCGTTTTCCATGACAGCTAAACAATAATACGAATCGAAACCCTGAAACCAGTCACCAATCGGATACCAGTATTATACATGGCCTCCAGTCCACGAAGATATTCCCGATTATTAATCTTAATTCTTAATCCCATAAGTCAGGCCAATTAATTAGTTAGTGTTGTTACACGCATCAGGATCCACGATAGCTTCACTCATTAAGAAATCCAAGTGATAATCCTACAATGGGAGTGTTAAAGCTGTTAGCGCTCCAAAATTGACCGAATAATATTCGATTTTGAATATTTCCCGGTATCGAATAGGTCGACGCATACTTTAACTACCATCCTATGAACATTATATGCGCATTGGAGTCATACAAAATAAAAATTTAAACAGTGTTTGGGTCCCAAACTAACAACCGCTCTATGTGCGACATGGAACAGAAACGAGCGTTCTGTGTTGGTCTATTCCTGATATGGTAGAAATAAAGATACGATCAAAACAGTCGTATATGAGCTTATTTCAATTCGAAATAAGCTCATATAGGCACTAATTAAACACATTTTTCATCGACATGACGTATCATATGAACGCTCTTTGTAGTATGTTTTCACTGCTGCCCTCGCCATTCAACGAAATAACTGGTATACGCCCTATATGAGCTTATTTCAGAATCTATTAAGTTTCATATGAACCTATGTGAACATTTAGGTCCTATATGAACCCATTTGCGCGAGGATATGTTTTTTTTCAGACATTACAACTTTCTGTGATTTGGAATAATTTATTATAATCATGTAAACTATGTACAATGCAGCACAAGGTGGATACAATAAATATGCACAGTAACTTAGCAACGGGTTATACACGAACAAGATACAGCTATAACAAAATAATAACGTAACAATATCACAGATAAACTTCATAACAAAGATCTAACATAAATCAACAGCCGTTGAACGCATTCTTGGACAGTTAGAGCTAGGGTTAGTTGGCTAGAACCGCAGTGATTTCTTCTTTTGTCCGTAAGCCCACGACTTAGATTTGGCGCGGAAGTGACGTAGATCGGATGAATAATCTTCGTGCAGCATCGGACGACATATAGGACCGTGGTGTGCAGATATCCTGAAATAAACCAATAATATAGTTTTACATGTCATACATCGTCGTTAAACTTATCTCTAGAGACCAAATAATTCTGCCAGATAAATGTTTCTTTACGAGTGTCCCACATTTAACACAGCAACACGATTATCAAACGCATGTTGAGAACACTTGATTTAGTCATTGGAATATACGCATGTATATATATATAGCATGCTGTTTGTGAAGTCTCCAAATTATGCGCCATTATAGATATCGACGCTTATCTACATCCACCGAGACCATAGTGATATATGTAAGTTTAGTGCGTTCATAAGTTTACTATGTACATGTATTGTGAAAACCAACCAACATTAATGTTGATAAACGCACCTTTTTCGTTTCGAAAAACTCTTTGTAGCCACCACGGAGGATATATATTTCTGGGTAGAACAGATTCGGGTAGTTCTCAGCGTTCGTTTCACGGTCCTTCTGTCGCAAATATCTCAACCTGTAAAACATAAATAAATAATTATAATCGTAAGCTACGGTTTATTTAAATATGGTGTGTCTCTTCAATTTATGTATAGTGAATTGGTTATAAAATAAAATAATACTGGGGACGGAAAAAACAGTCAACCAGAGCTTGCGTCACAAGGAACGGGAACAATTTTTTTTAAACATGTTGTATTTATAAGAGTACACTGTCCATGCAGTTATGATCTGACATGTTGTTCGTCATATTACTATTTTGATGATTTTTTTATAACATTTGGCATGGTAGAACTTTGTTCGTTACAAACACGTTTGTAGACCAAACGCGCGCAACATGTATATATTTGTTCAGTGACTAAATTTTGATGTGGGATTGATTATTTTGGCAATTAAGTTTTGTAGCCAGGGGAACGCAGATATAAATTACACTTACATTTTTGGCCCTCGTTCCGAAGAGAACTCGCAGTGGAAAACAATGATGGTCGAGTGGAGTCTCCATAAGGAATCGTCTCGTATATATTTGTTTAGTGATTCAATTTTTATGTGCGATTAATTATTTACAAACATGTACAAACTACAAACACGTACCATTCTCTGTGTCTACTCTACATGTACAAACACGTACCATTCTCTGTGTCTACTCTACATGTACAAACTATAAATACGTACCATTATCTGTCTACTCTACATGTACAAACTACAAAAACGTACCATTCCCTGTGTCTACTCTACGTGTACAAACTATAAATACGTACCATTCTCTGTGAAGTATTTCTCTTCCAATGTAAGTTAAAATTCGGACTACGTAAATTAAGCACTGACGACAATGTGAAGTGAGTGGTTCGGGGGGCTAGCCCGGGATTGTAGGAAGCACCGAGTGGTAACTCCCCTTAATCCCTCAAGTTGTTGCCTTTATTGGTGAGTAAAAAAAAAAAGTGAGCATTTTTATGATGTTTGACTTTATCGTTTCTTTTTTTCTTTTCTTCTTTGCATTCGGTTTTTCGGTCGATGATTGAGGAGATGATGGAGGTGAAGGATGTCTCTGCCGATACTGTTGAAGGATGCGTTCTATTTCCGCTTGTTGCTCTTGTGTGATGCGTATAACTTGTTCTTTTTGGTGTCTTTCTGCTTCAGCGATGGTGTTATCTGCAGACCGGAGCGCGTCTTCAACAGACCGAGTGGTGTCTGTGCTGTTGTTGTTGCTAGCAGTGGAGCTGGAGGACACCGGGATGTTTTGGTAATCCGGTGTCCGAGGTGTAAAGTCCAGTTCCACGTCGAAGCTGGCGGCAGGAACATCTGGGGTGGTATCCACGTCCCTGTCTCCGCTAGCCTCGACGACAGCAGGGACCTCCGGCAGATCCACGGAATCCCTGCTAGTTGGTACTATGTCGTCAGTCTCCATGCAGGTCGAGTCGTCTGGGCGTCTCTCAGACAACTTCGACCCGCCGGCTGTGACTTTGGACGGCTGAGCCACACGGGAAGGGGCGACTGGCCGATCAACAGTCACCCCCTTCTGCTTCTTCCATTTAGCCCGTCTGGCTGCGTCCCTTCTCCTTCGAGCTGGCGTCTTTCTCTTAGGAGGCTCCTCTTTCATTGTACGGCTGGTCTGGGCTTTCCTGCTCCGGGTAGAAGATTTCTGGGTTCCAGCATCCTCCGTCCGGAATTCAATACAGAGAGTCAAATAGCCTCTGTTAGACTGGAGATTCCAGCTAACAATATCCGCAATTTGAGATCTCTCTATTGCTGCTAACGCGGCGTCAGGGATTAGCTCCATTGTCCGTCGCGCTAAGCCTAATCCAAAACCGTCTCACTCGCCGGCATCAGCACGAGAGGCAACGGTTGCTTCCAATAAAGGTTACAGACCGCTCAAATCACTCGTACCGACGCTCTGGTAAAAAGGAACTAATTAAGCCAAATAAAATCTGACTTGTTCGCTCCACCTTCCACCTGACGACAATTCATTTGAGATACCTCTTTATGGGCTGGACATGTACCACGTGACTTCGCATGCGCTTGGATTATCAGGACTAGAAATTGATTGAATTCCGACCAACAAAGGTCCCCTTCCAATATGTCACAAGCTTAGTCGAGAGTGGCGGTCCTTTCCGGCCAGAGAGTGTGAAGCTACACCCCGGTATTAATCTTTACATCCGGGTCCTTTGATAAGCCGCGAAGTGACCTATGCCCAAAGTCGTTAGTACAATACAGGATTATCATACCCACGGAATTGTCAAAGTTTTATGAATATGTCTTAAGTTAAGCTTCGAATATATTTTATCACTTTCCACATGGTTTGGAGAAGACTCCTCACTCGATAATTGCTAACAACTCATAGATTCATAAAAGTGGCAAATCTAACTTAGTTTCAAATGGTTGGATTCAATCAAACAGGCACCCTTTCCAATTCAATTCAATTTAATTACTCTTCATCATGTTAGATATCACAGAGTATGTGCATAATTACAATATAACAATACATATATTATATAGTGTGCGATGCATGAGGAGTTCTGAGTTATTATTATGTGCAAGATTGTACACAATATATATTGAAATTCAACAGTTATTTAATTCAACAACCCATGGTGGTGTCCTAACGTGGGTGGTATTGCATGCCTCAGGAGAGCCTAAATAATGGCATATTCCCACAACAGTTTATACAATAAGTAATTCGCAGTCCAAGCCAGACGAAGAAATGTCTGTTCGAACAATAACATTCATGCACGGAAATGGGGATTTTCAACCTCAACCATTTCTATACTATATGCTCATTGGCCAGTAATTACTACTCAGGAAATGGACCATATTTGTTTAAACGGAAATAGTTCATTCGAACCTCCAAATTTTGTCTACGCAATTAGGAGGGACTGATACGACATGTCAATCACTACACGAAATATTGATATGCCGGCTTCATTTGTTTTGAGAAACACAAAGTCACAGCCATTTTCCAGTTGTTTTCAGTTTTCGCCTGAAGTTAGATAAACGCTCTTTATTGCTACAATATCAGGAATATAATAACACGGAACGCTCTTTTCTGTTCCATGTCGTGCAAATGGCTGTTTTTTGTTTAGGACCCAAACATCTTGTTCATAGTTGCATTTTTCATTATTTCAATGCTACTTTTTGTTTACAAAATGCTCGTAGAAAGGTAGTTAAGATATTTATCGACCTATTTCGATACCGAGGAAAATTCAAAAGCTGTATATTGGAGCGCAAACCGCCATGTGGCTTTAAACATATTTATTGGTCTAATTTTATTTTTGTAACACATGCTATACAACACTTGTATACAGACAAATGGGATTGGGGGAAAGTGCTGACCCGCACGATACGATGAGTGCATCGACTTTCAGTTTGTGTTTTTATTCAAAGGGATAGCCGCGTTTACTGAGTTGAAATAATTTGTGCTTCGATCCCTATTGTACCCCATTGTCTAATTTGTTTGTATTATTGATATTATATGGACATGTATGGCATGGTCAATGACATATGGATTCAGAAGCAAAACGTGTTAAAACTCCCTCTTGTTAAAGTCGATCACATGTACCTAACAATTAAAGCGTCATGTGTGTATTTTCCGGTAATAAAATATACCATTGGTAGTTTTATGATATCAAATAGGATGGGATACCTTTAATGTGATATAATGTTTGTAAATACTACAACTTACCTACAATGTGTTCGATCTCCGGAGTAAATGTATATCAGCAATCACCTCGATCTATTTTTTGGTTTCTGACTTGAACGTGTTTTTCATAACAGCTAAGCTATAATACGAATGGAAACCCTGAAACCATTCACCAATCGGATGCCAGTATTATACATGGCCTCAAGTCCACGAAGATATTCCCGATTATTAATCTTAATTCTTAATCCCATAAGTAAGGCCAATTAATTAGTCAATGTTGTTACACGCATCAAGATCCACGATAGCTTCACTCATTAAGAAATCCAAGTGATAATCCCACAATGGGAGGGTTAAAGCCACATGGATGTTAGCGCTCCAAAATTGACCGAATAATATTCGATTTTGAATTTGTCCCGGTATCTAATAGGTCGACGCATACTTTAACTACCATCCTATGAACATTATATGTCCCAGAAATACGCATTGGAGTCATACAAAATAAAACTTTAAACAGTGTTTGTGTCCCAAACAAACAACCGCCCTGTGCGCGACATGGAACAGAAAAGAGCGTTCTGTGTTGGTCTATACCTGATATGGTAGAAATAAAGAGAGTTTGTTTCACTTTTGTGCGAACAAATGGAAAATGACTGTGACCATGGCGAGTATTTTCAGAGCATATTAATCCGGTATATCAATATTTCCTGTATTTATCAACATATCGCATACGTCATTCCAAATTACGTAGACATATTTCGGAAGCTCGAAGCGCAGCCATTAGTAAATTAAAATATATATGCATATATATCTTGAAAGTTTCATACAGCACTCGCACATCACTCTGCGAACCTCTAACACTGTTATGTAATGCATTTAGTGAAAACTGTTATTATCATACAAGAAGATTGGAGTTTGGGATGGTACCCGGGAAGATCTGAAAGGGCTGTCAGCAGTGTCAAACCTCTTCTACAACACTTGTGTATGCTGTAGTGCGACTGAAGAGCGTGGGGATGGTTTGCGAGTTTGTGAGTAGATGCATGCCTAGCGGCCCATCACAACAGGTGTGTGTCTACTCTGTATGCGGTGCATGTCACAACAACAAGAAGCAAAGCCCCTCCCGTTGCGAACCTGTATCGGTGATGAAGACTCACCTTATTACATTGTGAGTTGTGTGTATGATTTATTTGGAGATTTGGGGTGAACCCGGAAGATTTGTAAGTGGCGGTTCCGCTTCCCTACAACCCACGTAGCAAATTTGGGATGGAGGGGTCGTGGCATGGTATGACATTACACATGAGATTGGTGAGATGATTGTTGGAAATGATCTATACATTATGTAGTATATATCTTTATTATCCTCCATATTTGAAGAGTTCGATACAAACTTACAATAAATTGTAAACATATATACAAATACATGAATTTCCACAGGCAAAAACATATTTTATACAGGAATGCATAATTACATCATGGCAACTTATGTTTTGTTTTGGTGTTGCTGAAGACAGCCTTCGGTAGTTTGTATCATCTAGCCTCTAGTTCTTCGTTCTCCTTGTTATTTGTCGTAGGCTTCTCTAGCTCCTTGAGATCTGGCTATATCTTCGTGTGCACATCTGATTATCTCCTGTATGTGTATGTATCGTTATTGATATCTTTTAGGGTGATGAAATGCTGTAATCTAGTGTCATGGTTTGTGCTTGTATGGACTCAACACTTTGTCTTAGTCTGTTGTATTCCGGGCTTGTACTACGGGCTGAACGCTAGGAAGAGGGTGCAATGCCAGTCGGTCGGGGCTCCTCAACTCTTGATGGTGCAATGCCCGCCTTTCACTCCTGTGTGGTGTCTGAACCCAAAGTTTGGAGTTTGGTATGATACCCGGCAAGATTTTAAAGGGTTGTCAGCCCTCTCCTACCACCCACTTTTGGATGCTGTAATTCCGCTGAAGAGTGTATGTAGGGTTTGTGACTTTGTGAATAGATTGCCAAGTGCCCAATATACAATATACTCTCTCTCTCTCTCATAACGTGTGAAACAATCCATCAGTTCTTTCTATACTGTTAGTTGTCATAACTTGTTCATAGCTATATTGTTATAACATATTTCCATGCTCTTGTCAGTGTTTAATTTGTATATATTTAGTGTTTTGACAATAGGGAGAGGGTGTTACTGTTAGTGGTAGCACTTGTCATCCCATCCCTTTTGCCTGTGTGTACATGACGTAAACGCTCTTTATAATGTGTTTTCACTCAATAACTGGCATACGTCCTATATGCTTATTTCAGAATCGAATAAGTTTCATATGAACCTATGTGAATATCTAGGCCCTATATAACTTGTTTGCACGATGATATGTTGACCCACCAACATCATATCAGACTAGCAGGACAATTCGAGCAGGGTGGTACTATTACCGCTTAGCATATTGTTTTTCAGACAACACAACTCTCTGTGATTTGGAATAATTTATTATAATCATGAAAAATATGTACAATGCAGCACAAGGTGGATACAATAAATATGCACAGTAACTTAGCAACGGGTTATACACGAACAAGATACAGCTATAACAAAATATTTGTTTAAACGGAAATAGTTCATTCGAACCTCCAAATTTTGTCTACGTAATTAGGAGGGACTGATACGACATGTCAATCACTACACGAAATATTGATATGCCGGCTTCATTTGTTTTGAGAAACACAAAGTCACAGCCATTTTCCAGTTGTTTTCAGTTTTCGCCTGAAGTTAGATAAACGCTCTTTATTGCTACAATATCAGGAATATAATAACACGGAACGCTCTTTTCTGTTCCATGTCGTGCAAATGGCTGTTTTTTGTTTAGGACCCAAACATCTTGTTCATAGTTGCATTTTTCATTATTTCAATGCTACTTTTTGTTTACAAAATGCTCGTAGAAAGGTAGTTAAGATATTTATCGACCTATTTCGATACCGAGGAAAATTCAAAAGCTGTATATTGGAGCGCAAACCGCCATGTGGCTTTAAACATATTTATTGGTCTAATTTTATTTTTGTAACACATGCTATACAACACTTGTATACAGACAAATGGGATTGGGGGAAAGTGCTGACCCGCACGATACGATGAGTGCATCGACTTTCAGTTTGTGTTTTTATTCAAAGGGATAGCCGCGTTTACTGAGTTGAAATAATTTGTGCTTCGATCCCTATTGTACCCCATTGTCTAATTTGTTTGTATTATTGATATTATATGGACATGTATGGCATGGTCAATGACATATGGATTCAGAAGCAAAACGTGTTAAAACTCCCTCTTGTTAAAGTCGATCACATGTACCTAACAATTAAAGCGTCATGTGTGTATTTTCCGGTAATAAAATATACCATTGGTAGTTTTATGATATCAAATAGGATGGGATACCTTTAATGTGATATAATGTTTGTAAATACTACAACTTACCTACAATGTGTTCGATCTCCGGAGTAAATGTATATCAGCAATCACCTCGATCTATTTTTTGGTTTCTGACTTGAACGTGTTTTTCATAACAGCTAAGCTATAATACGAATGGAAACCCTGAAACCATTCACCAATCGGATGCCAGTATTATACATGGCCTCAAGTCCACGAAGATATTCCCGATTATTAATCTTAATTCTTAATCCCATAAGTAAGGCCAATTAATTAATCAATGTTGTTACACGCATCAAGGTCCACGATAGCTTCACTCATTAAGAAATCCAAGTGATAATCCCACAATGGGAGGGTTAAAGCCACATGGATGTTAGCGCTCCAAAATTGACCGAATAATATTCGATTTTGAATTTGTCCCGGTATCTAATAGGTCGACGCATACTTTAACTACCATCCTATGAACATTATATGTCCCAGAAATACGCATTGGAGTCATACAAAATAAAACTTTAAACAGTGTTTGTGTCCCAAACAAACAACCGCCCTGTGCGCGACATGGAACAGAAAAGAGCGTTCTGTGTTGGTCTATACCTGATATGGTAGAAATAAAGAGAGTTTGTTTCACTTTTGTGCGAACAAATGGAAAATGACTGTGACCATGGCGAGTATTTTCAGAGCATATTAATCCGGTATATCAATATTTCCTGTATTTATCAACATATCGCATACGTCATTCCAAATTACGTAGACATATTTCGGAAGCTCGAAGCGCAGCCATTAGTAAATTAAAATATATATGCATATATATCTTGAAAGTTTCATACAGCACTCGCACATCACTCTGCGAACCTCTAACACTGTTATGTAATGCATTTAGTGAAAACTGTTATTATCATACAAGAAGATTGGAGTTTGGGATGGTACCCGGGAAGATCTGAAAGGGCTGTCAGCAGTGTCAAACCTCTTCTACAACACTTGTGTATGCTGTAGTGCGACTGAAGAGCGTGGGGATGGTTTGCGAGTTTGTGAGTAGATGCCTAGCGGCCCATCACAACAGGTGTGTGTCTACTCTGTATGCGGTGCATGTCACAACAACAAGAAGCAAAGCCCCTCCCGTTGCGAACCTGTATCGGTGATGAAGACTCACCTTATTACATTGTGAGTTGTGTGTATGATTTATTTGGAGATTTGGGGTGAACCCGGAAGATTTGTAAGTGGCGGTTCCGCTTCCCTACAACCCACGTAGCAAATTTGGGATGGAGGGGTCGTGGCATGGTATGACATTACACATGAGATTGGTGAGATGATTGTTGGAAATGATCTATACATTATGTAGTATATATCTTTATTATCCTCCATATTTGAAGAGTTCGATACAAACTTACAATAAATTGTAAACATATATACAAATACATGAATTTCCACAGGCAAAAACATATTTTATACAGGAATGCATAATTACATCATGGCAACTTATGTTTTGTTTTGGTGTTGCTGAAGACAGCCTTCGGTAGTTTGTATCATCTAGCCTCTAGTTCTTCGTTCTCCTTGTTATTTGTCGTAGGCTTCTCTAGCTCCTTGAGATCTGGCTATATCTTCGTGTGCACATCTGATTATCTCCTGTATGTGTATGTATCGTTATTGATATCTTTTAGGGTGATGAAATGCTGTAATCTAGTGTCATGGTTTGTGCTTGTATGGACTCAACACTTTGTCTTAGTCTGTTGTATTCCGGGCTTGTACTACGGGCTGAACGCTAGGAAGAGGGTGCAATGCCAGTCGGTCGGGGCTCCTCAACTCTTGATGGTGCAATGCCCGCCTTTCACTCCTGTGTGGTGTCTGAACCCAAAGTTTGGAGTTTGGTATGATACCCGGCAAGATTTTAAAGGGTTGTCAGCCCTCTCCTACCACCCACTTTTGGATGCTGTAATTCCGCTGAAGAGTGTATGTAGGGTTTGTGACTTTGTGAATAGATTGCCAAGTGCCCAATATACAATATACTCTCTCTCTCTCTCATAACGTGTGAAACAATCCATCAGTTCTTTCTATACTGTTAGTTGTCATAACTTGTTCATAGCTATATTGTTATAACATATTTCCATGCTCTTGTCAGTGTTTAATTTGTATATATTTAGTGTTTTGACAATAGGGAGAGGGTGTTACTGTTAGTGGTAGCACTTGTCATCCCATCCCTTTTGCCTGTGTGTACATGACGTAAACGCTCTTTATAATGTGTTTTCACTCAATAACTGGCATACGTCCTATATGCTTATTTCAGAATCGAATAAGTTTCATATGAACCTATGTGAATATCTAGGCCCTATATAACTTGTTTGCACGATGATATGTTGACCCACCAACATCATATCAGACTAGCAGGACAATTCGAGCAGGGTGGTACTATTACCGCTTAGCATATTGTTTTTCAGACAACACAACTCTCTGTGATTTGGAATAATTTATTATAATCATGAAAAATATGTACAATGCAGCACAAGGTGGATACAATAAATATGCACAGTAACTTAGCAACGGGTTATACACGAACAAGATACAGCTATAACAAAATATTTGTTTAAACGGAAATAGTTCATTCGAACCTCCAAATTTTGTCTACGTAATTAGGAGGGACTGATACGACATGTCAATCACTACACGAAATATTGATATGCCGGCTTCATTTGTTTTGAGAAACACAAAGTCACAGCCATTTTCCAGTTGTTTTCAGTTTTCGCCTGAAGTTAGATAAACGCTCTTTATTGCTACAATATCAGGAATATAATAACACGGAACGCTCTTTTCTGTTCCATGTCGTGCAAATGGCTGTTTTTTGTTTAGGACCCAAACATCTTGTTCATAGTTGCATTTTTCATTATTTCAATGCTACTTTTTGTTTACAAAATGCTCGTAGAAAGGTAGTTAAGATATTTATCGACCTATTTCGATACCGAGGAAAATTCAAAAGCTGTATATTGGAGCGCAAACCGCCATGTGGCTTTAAACATATTTATTGGTCTAATTTTATTTTTGTAACACATGCTATACAACACTTGTATACAGACAAATGGGATTGGGGGAAAGTGCTGACCCGCACGATACGATGAGTGCATCGACTTTCAGTTTGTGTTTTTATTCAAAGGGATAGCCGCGTTTACTGAGTTGAAATAATTTGTGCTTCGATCCCTATTGTACCCCATTGTCTAATTTGTTTGTATTATTGATATTATATGGACATGTATGGCATGGTCAATGACATATGGATTCAGAAGCAAAACGTGTTAAAACTCCCTCTTGTTAAAGTCGATCACATGTACCTAACAATTAAAGCGTCATGTGTGTATTTTCCGGTAATAAAATATACCATTGGTAGTTTTATGATATCAAATAGGATGGGATACCTTTAATGTGATATAATGTTTGTAAATACTACAACTTACCTACAATGTGTTCGATCTCCGGAGTAAATGTATATCAGCAATCACCTCGATCTATTTTTTGGTTTCTGACTTGAACGTGTTTTTCATAACAGCTAAGCTATAATACGAATGGAAACCCTGAAACCATTCACCAATCGGATGCCAGTATTATACATGGCCTCAAGTCCACGAAGATATTCCCGATTATTAATCTTAATTCTTAATCCCATAAGTAAGGCCAATTAATTAATCAATGTTGTTACACGCATCAAGGTCCACGATAGCTTCACTCATTAAGAAATCCAAGTGATAATCCCACAATGGGAGGGTTAAAGCCACATGGATGTTAGCGCTCCAAAATTGACCGAATAATATTCGATTTTGAATTTGTCCCGGTATCTAATAGGTCGACGCATACTTTAACTACCATCCTATGAACATTATATGTCCCAGAAATACGCATTGGAGTCATACAAAATAAAACTTTAAACAGTGTTTGTGTCCCAAACAAACAACCGCCCTGTGCGCGACATGGAACAGAAAAGAGCGTTCTGTGTTGGTCTATACCTGATATGGTAGAAATAAAGAGAGTTTGTTTCACTTTTGTGCGAACAAATGGAAAATGACTGTGACCATGGCGAGTATTTTCAGAGCATATTAATCCGGTATATCAATATTTCCTGTATTTATCAACATATCGCATACGTCATTCCAAATTACGTAGACATATTTCGGAAGCTCGAAGCGCAGCCATTAGTAAATTAAAATATATATGCATATATATCTTGAAAGTTTCATACAGCACTCGCACATCACTCTGCGAACCTCTAACACTGTTATGTAATGCATTTAGTGAAAACTGTTATTATCATACAAGAAGATTGGAGTTTGGGATGGTACCCGGGAAGATCTGAAAGGGCTGTCAGCAGTGTCAAACCTCTTCTACAACACTTGTGTATGCTGTAGTGCGACTGAAGAGCGTGGGGATGGTTTGCGAGTTTGTGAGTAGATGCCTAGCGGCCCATCACAACAGGTGTGTGTCTACTCTGTATGCGGTGCATGTCACAACAACAAGAAGCAAAGCCCCTCCCGTTGCGAACCTGTATCGGTGATGAAGACTCACCTTATTACATTGTGAGTTGTGTGTATGATTTATTTGGAGATTTGGGGTGAACCCGGAAGATTTGTAAGTGGCGGTTCCGCTTCCCTACAACCCACGTAGCAAATTTGGGATGGAGGGGTCGTGGCATGGTATGACATTACACATGAGATTGGTGAGATGATTGTTGGAAATGATCTATACATTATGTAGTATATATCTTTATTATCCTCCATATTTGAAGAGTTCGATACAAACTTACAATAAATTGTAAACATATATACAAATACATGAATTTCCACAGGCAAAAACATATTTTATACAGGAATGCATAATTACATCATGGCAACTTATGTTTTGTTTTGGTGTTGCTGAAGACAGCCTTCGGTAGTTTGTATCATCTAGCCTCTAGTTCTTCGTTCTCCTTGTTATTTGTCGTAGGCTTCTCTAGCTCCTTGAGATCTGGCTATATCTTCGTGTGCACATCTGATTATCTCCTGTATGTGTATGTATCGTTATTGATATCTTTTAGGGTGATGAAATGCTGTAATCTAGTGTCATGGTTTGTGCTTGTATGGACTCAACACTTTGTCTTAGTCTGTTGTATTCCGGGCTTGTACTACGGGCTGAACGCTAGGAAGAGGGTGCAATGCCAGTCGGTCGGGGCTCCTCAACTCTTGATGGTGCAATGCCCGCCTTTCACTCCTGTGTGGTGTCTGAACCCAAAGTTTGGAGTTTGGTATGATACCCGGCAAGATTTTAAAGGGTTGTCAGCCCTCTCCTACCACCCACTTTTGGATGCTGTAATTCCGCTGAAGAGTGTATGTAGGGTTTGTGACTTTGTGAATAGATTGCCAAGTGCCCAATATACAATATACTCTCTCTCTCTCTCTCTCATAACGTGTGAAACAATCCATCAGTTCTTTCTATACTGTTAGTTGTCATAACTTGTTCATAGCTATATTGTTATAACATATTTCCATGCTCTTGTCAGTGTTTAATTTGTATATATTTAGTGTTTTGACAATAGGGAGAGGGTGTTACTGTTAGTGGTAGCACTTGTCATCCCATCCCTTTTGCCTGTGTGTATATATGTAATACTATATGCATTGAGCAAATAAAATATGTTTAAACTACACCATCATAGCAATTCAGCAGGACCCACCGAGTCTGTTGTCCGTTAATAAGCTCATATAGAACTTATTTAGAACACGCGAAATAAGCCCTTATAGGAATTATTTTAATCTGAATTAAGCTCAATATAAACCCAAAATGTGATACGATCAAAGCAGTCGTATATGAGATTATTTTTCAATTCGGAAATAAGCTCATATAGGCGCTCTTTAATATTTTTCATCGACATGACGTAAACGCTCTTTATAATGTGTTTTCACTCAATAACTGGCATACGTCCTATATGCTTATTTCAGAATCGAATAAGTTTCATATGAACCTATGTGAATATCTAGGCCCTATATAACTTGTTTGCACGATGATATGTTGACCCACCAACATCATATCAGAATAGCAGGACAATTCGAGCAGGGTGGTACTATTACCGCTTAGCATATTGTTTTTCAGACAACACAACTCTCTGTGATTTGGAATAATTTATTATAATCATGAAAAATATGTACAATGCAGCACAAGGTGGATACAATAAATATGCACAGTAACTTAGCAACGGGTTATACACGAACAAGATACAGCTATAACAAAATAATAACGTAACAATATCACAGATAAACTTCATAACAAACATCTAACATCAATCAACAGCCGTTGAACGCATTCTTGAACAGCTAGAGCTAGGGTTGGTTGGCTAGAACCGCAGTGATTTCTTCTTTTGTCCATAAGCCCACGACTTAGATTTGGCGCGGAAGTGACGTAGATCGGATGAATAATCTTCGTGCAGCATCGGACGATAGGACCGTGGTGTGCAGAGATCCTGAAATAAACCAATAATATAGTTTTACATGTCATGCATCGTCGTTAAACTTATCTCTAGAGACCAAATAATTATGCCAGATAAATGTTTCTTTACGAGTGTCCCACATTTAACACAGCAACACGATTATCAAACGCATGTTGAGAAAACTTGATTTAGTCATTGGAATATACGCATGTAGCATGCTGTTTTTGGAGTCTCCAAATTATGCGCCATTATAGATATCGACGCTTATCTATATGCGTCCACCGGGACCATAGTGATATATAAAAGTTTAGTGCGTTCATAAGTTTGCTATGTACATGTATTGTGAAAACCAACCAACATTAGTGTTGATAAACGCACCTTTTTCGTTTCGAAAAACTCTTTGTAGCCACCACGAAGGATATATATTTCTGGGTAGAACAGATTCGGGTAGTTCTCAGCGTTCGTTTCACGGTCCTTCTGTCGCAAATATCTCAACCTGTAAAACATAAATAAATAAATATAATCGTAAGCTACGGTTTATTTAAATATGGTGTGTCTCTTCAATTTATGTATAGTGAATTGGTTATAAAATAAAATAATACTGGGGACGGAAAAAACAGTCAACCAGAGCTTGCGTCACAAGGAACGGGGACAAATTTTTTAAACATGTTGTATTTACACTATCCATGCAGTTATGATCTGACATGGTGTTCGTCATATTACTATTTTAATGATTTTTTTATAACATTTGGCATGGTAGAACGTTTGTTCGTTACATACACGTTTGTAGACCAAACGCGCGCAACATGTATATATTTGTTCAGTGACTAAATTTTGATGTGGGATTGATTATTTTGGCAATTAAGTTTTGTAGCCTGGGGAACGCAGATATAAATTACACTTACATTTTTGGCCCTCGTTCCGAAGAGAACTCGCAGTGGAAAACAATGATGGTCGAGTGGAGTCTCCATAAGGAATCGTCTCGTATATATTTGTTTAGTGATTCAATTTTTGTGTGCGATTAATTATTTTTGTCAATGAAAATTTGTAGCCATGAGGATATAAATTACACTTACATTTTTGGCCCTCGTTCCGAAGAGAACTCGCAGTGGAAAACAATGATGGTTGGGCGGTCGAGTGGAGTCTCCGCGAGGAAGCGTCTCTGGATCATCTCCTGTCTATGTAGGTTCTCGGAACCCTGTAATACATGTAACAAAACCGTGAGTGTGTATAAAGCACGTTCTATAGTTATTACAGATTGAATTGATCAACAAGACGCCTTGATTATACGTGTATGGTGGTGATTTTTACGGATAACTGACCCCCTTACACGTGCGGTCTTTCCTCCACTCATAACGCTAACAATGTCTTAGTATGCCCTATTCCGGTTGAAACAACACTGAAAGACATAATTGCATGTGAAGCCAATTCCAGGATTTTTACACCGGGTTGTATGTCTCCTCGTGCTTTTCGTAAATGCGATACGTCAAATTAACAAGCAAGTTCAAAGCAGCATAGATATAACGTTTGAATCAAATTTTTTAAGTATCATTAGATTTGGCGAAAACTATTTTCAGAGACTGTTATTTGTGTTCACTGTTGTTTTCCTCTCCAAATTGGTATTAGATAGCCATGAATAAATTAGCATAAATAAAAACGAGCTAGAAAGTAAGCCACCCTTTTACAATATTTCTTTTGTGTCGTATTGCAGCATATATTTACCTGGATATGTCCGCCTTCATATTCATAAGGATATCGGCAGTCTACAACCACGAAGTCGTCAATTCTATTGCTGTATCTACCGCCAATCAGGTCTTCCAACTGGAAATAAAACATAGGCATTTGGTTTAGTGATGAGTTGGAGATACATATAAAATAGATGGTGAGTGCAATAGAAAATCGCATCAAAACAAAATCTTCCCTGTTGGTAGAGATGGAATTTTAAATTATATTTGTCTTTAAAAATTATACGCGTCTTCTGGATAGATTTCGACCAGTGTTGGTTAATTAATATACTTTCTTTTTCATGTTTTAATGAACGATGACCAAGGAAGATGTCAATATATATATCAAAATATATCAGATGTAATTAAACACTGCATTGCAATATGGTAACATGAGCAGAGAAATAATGATGTCCATTTAGAACTGTGTTGGTTTATTTATCTGGAGAAACAAATGTGGACAATAATAGTGTATAGCTATTAAAATTAAAATTAATCGACAACTCACCGTTTCTGAAGAAATATACTTTAGGTCCTTGTGACGCCCGGTGATGATGGGTAGGGTGTGGCCCAAGCTGCCATCACCAATGAGATTCTCATCTGTGGCCATGGAATGTAGAGCGTCTTTGATTCTTTCGCTGTCGATGTTGGCCGGTTTCTCCGAGAAGTGGCGTTTTGGCAGTGGTTCGATGACGTCACATATCTCGGGAGTCTGACGCTTCAGGCTGTTGTCGGATTTGGAACGCCCAAAGAGACACCGTGATGATTTGCGACGGATAGCGAACTGAAAGAAAAGTAATTTCCGATAAAATATAGCAATTACATTCTTGTATATATCCAGGGGCGATAGGGGAATTTTGAGGTATCGTATCCCACAAACTTTGTTGGAAATTGCATGTCTTATATAGAAAACAAAAGTACTTTTTGTGAGTTTTGATAGAACTATAATACTTGATTATACTTTTCTACGTGAGGCGACTTTTTTGACTGGAATGGTAATTAGTTAGGTGGGTGTCAGGTTGGAAATTGATACGAGTTGGGAGCCTTTTATCTGTCTAATTCACAGCCATAATAATAAATGCTTATAGTGTGTGCACTGTATCGGGTGGTGGTAGCTATAGACTATTTTCGCAAATATGCACACAAACCTTCATTATATAGCTGCATATTTGTATTAAAAATGTACACTTACCTTCGATTTTGTTGGTGTTTCTGATGGAAGAAGGCATTGAAAGCTACCATCACGGGCAAGCGTGTTGGGAGACTGAAATAAAATGATACCCGGTGATTAATTCATATGGCTTATATTTTGAAAGGATTGTGGGATATTCTAATTATACTTCAGATTTCCACAAATTGGATACATATAATAACCAAAAGATACTCCTCCCAGTCCTCGTCCCATAAATAGTCGCCACATGCTGCATATTTCATATAAAATAAAAATGATATCTTCTGCATTGTATGGGAAGTTTACGATTTGTTGTTTAGAGTTATAGAAGGTACATAACGATTGGACGGACATTTTCGGAATAATTGAGATAACTATAGAATTGGGACATTGAGGAGGAAGATAAATACTCATGTCACGGGGTAATGCGCAATAATACACAACTATTGTAAAACACAATGCTCACCTCAACGTCTATGCCGCTGTCTCGAGATGATTCGTCCACGTGAAGCTTGAATTCTCCTGGACTAAGAAGCTGTAGGATGTCCATATCGCTATCTTCGTCGAAGTTTATGTTTGGTCTCTGAAAAAGGACCACATTAAATGAGTAATTGAGTAATCACATTTTAAATTAACCCCAAGTTCTCATGCCTCTAGTTACAACGCAAACTGTCTGCCATGAAAGCGAATTTCTCGTCGTTGTTTTTATAAACAGATATATTAATGTTACACGACGAACCAACAAATAAGTGACACACGAACCGCGATAGTGATTACCAAACAATACCAGTTTGGTTGCCAAATAATTTGTTTGTCACTTTAAAGATAGTTGGAGAAAAAGCTCTTTCAGAGGCATTTCACAGTTCAGCCAATAATGTTGTACCCATGTCCTTAATTACATGTGTCCGCAATGTTGACGAATTCACTGTAATAAAAGTATGCCCTTTACAGAGTAGCGTTTTGCAAAACATGATGGTACATTTTTTCAGATACAAGTGCGCAATACGTACGAAAAGCCTATGTTTGGGCATAGGACACTCCGGTAGCTGAAAGACGAAAATCGAAGTAACGAGTAGATGGAAATGATCAAATATACAGACAACTACATTTATATAGTTTGTCCATGCAATGTTGTCCTATGTCGCGCACACGTGGTGTGAAAAACACTCTTCAAGACAAAAGTACAATAATAGATGGTAACACATCAACATGGTGTGACAGAATGTTGCTCATGGATGCGCCTTCCTATCACAACTCGACGCGTCAAAACTTCACCCAGAACTGGAACTAGCACCCGTGATGCGCATGGCAATGTGTTATATTTCCTGTCCTGAGTTGTCGTTTCGCATGTTTTTATGTGCGATAACATTGTATGAGTGAAATTCAACAAGCAAACTGTGAACACTGAACATGTTGAATTGACTTTACCATTTTGACAGAGAAGTACGTATTATACACAATATCGCCAGCAGCGACGGGTATACATGCTGCCCATGGCAAAAGTAAGCTTTCCGCACAAGAAGAAAACAAGTAGCGAATTCCTACTTGAAGGCACTTGGCGGTTTGACGGTCCAAATTATGCGCGATTTTGTAACATCGCGGTCATGTTCCAAGCAGTGATAAACATTATAGGTCGACAAATACGCTAAACAACTGTTATGTAACAGTAAAGAACTTTCAGTGTTAGTCTATTCCTGATACGGTATAGATAAAGAGCGTTCTTGTGTCACTTAAGCGCGAAAACATCTGGAAAAATAGCTGTGACATTGAAGTCGATAGGCGGTGGAGTGAGATTATATATATATAGTTTACTATGGCATGACAAATATTTAAAATTTCAATGTTTCCGGTACTAAGAACTTCTGTAAAATAAATTTTATTCAAAAGTGCACTTCATATATCACATCTGAAGATCATGAGAAGAGACTTAATTTTTCTTGATTAATGAATTTTATTGATTATTTTTCAATTAGAAAGGCAACTACCCAACTACAAAAAAAGAAACTAATGTTTTCAACCTATCAAATGTACTGAAATCCATTGTATTCACAAAATGTGCGTCCCCACTTAAAGCCACTTAGCGCTTTGTGCTCCAAAAAAATAGACCTGATAATATTTGCTTTTGAATTTTTCACGGTATCGAAATAGGTCGATAGATAATCAAAGCACCTTTCTGCGAGTATTATGTCCCAGAAAGACGCATAAAATACATCTTTGAACAACCCAGATATTTGAACGACATGGAACAGACAAGAGCGTTTCGTTTTGGTCTATTCCTGATATGGTAGAAATAAAGAGCATTATTTAATTGAAACAGCTGGAAAATGGATGTGACCATGGGAAGTATTAATCAGAGCATACGAAGCCGGTATATCAATATCTCTTACATACATCCTTGGAAGTTTAATGAATACATATAATGAGTTCATTCAGATATTAGTCTATCCGGAGGTTCTTTTTGGTTGGAATAGTCAGGACACACCGTCTACTCTACATGTACAAACTACAAACACGTACCATTCTCTGTGTCTACTCTACATGTACAAACACGTACCATTATCTGTCTACTCTACATGTACAAACTACAAAAACGTACCATTCCCTGTGTCTACTCTACGTGTACAAACTATAAATACGTACCATTCTCTGTGAAGTATTTCTCTTCCAATGTAAGTTAAAATTCGGACTACGTAAATTAAGCACTGACGACAATTCATTTGAGATACCTCTTTATGGGCTGGACATGTACCACGTGACTTCGCATGCGCTTGGATTATCAGGACTAGAAATTGATTGAATTCCGACCAACAAAGGTCCCCTTCCAATATGTCACAAGCTTAGTCGAGAGTGGCGGTCCTTTCCGGCCAGTGAGTGTGAAGCTACACCCCGGTATTAATCTTTATATCCGGGTTCTTTGATAAGCCGCGAAGTGACCTATGACCACAGTCGTTAGTACAATACAGGATTATCATACCCACGGAATTGTCAAAGTTTTATGAATATGTCTTAAGTTAAGCTTCGAATATATTTTATCACTTTCCACATGGTTTGGAGAAGACTCCTCACTCGATAATTGCTGACAACTCATAGATTCATAAAAGTGGCAAATCTAACTTAGTTTCAAATGGTTGGATTCAATCAAATACGCACCCTTTCCCACAACAGTTTATACAATAAGTAATTCTCAGTCAAAGCCAGACGAAGAAATGTCTGTTCGAACAATAACATTCATGCACGGAAATGGGCAAAACATGATGGTACATTTTTTCAGATACAAGTGCGCAATACGTACGAAAAGCCTATGTTTGGGTATAGGACACTCCGGTAGCTGAAAGACGAAAATCTAAGTAACGAGTAGATGGAAATGATAAAATAATAAATAAAGTGAGTAGATGGGCGCGAATGATAAAATATACAGAAAACTACATTTATATAGTTTGTCCATGCAATGTTGTTCTATGTCGTGTACAAGTGGTGTGAAAAACACTCTGTAAGACAAACATACAATAATAGATGGTAACATAGCAACATGGTGTGACATAACGTTTCTCATAGATGCGCCTTCCTATCACAACTCGACTCGTCAAAACTTCACCCAGAACTGGAAGTAGCACCCGTGATGAGCATGACAATGTGTTATATTTCCTGTCCTGAGTTGTCGTTTCGCATGTTTTGATGTGCGAGTACATTGTAGGAGTGAAATTCAACAAGCAAACTGTGAACACTGAACATGTTGAATTGACTTTACCATTTTGACAGAGAAGTACGTATTACACACAATATCGCCAGCAGCGACGGGTATACATGCTGCCCGTGGCAAAAGTGAGCTTTCCGCACAAGAAGAAAACAAGTAGCGAATTCCTACTTGAAGGCACTTGGCGTTTTGACAGTCCAAATTATGCGCGATTTTGTAACATCGCGGTCATGAGCCATGCAGTGATAAACATTATAGGTCGACAAATACGCTAAATAACTGTATATGGTCTTTAACTCAAGTGATAAAACTTTGTTATGTAACAGTAAAGAGCTTTCATTGTTAGTCTATTCCTGATACGGTATAAATAAAGAGCGTTCTTGTGTCACTAATGCGCGAAAATATCTGGAAAAATAGCTGAGAAATTTAAGTCGATAGCCAGCGGAGTGAGATTCTATATATTTAGTTTACTATGGCATGAAAAATATTTCGGTAATCATAACAAAAACAAACACGAATATTGTTTTATATATTTAATATGGCATGAAAAATATTTAAAATTTCAATGTTTTCCGGTACTAAGAACTTCTGTAAAATAAATTTTATTCAAATGTGCACTTCATATATCACATCTGAAGATCATGAGAAAGAGACTTAATTTTTCTTGATTAATGAATTTTATTGATTATTTTTCAATTAGAAAGGCAACTACCCATAAATAATTATCTTTTTGGTTGGAATAGTCAGGACACACCGTCTACTCTACATGTACAAACTACAAATACGTACCATTCTCTGTGTCTACTCTACATGTACAAACTACAAATACGTACCATTCTCTGTATCTACTCTACATGTACAAACTACAAATACGTACCATTCTCTGTGAAGTATTTCTCTTCCAATGTATGTTAAAATTCGGATTACGTAAATTAATCACTGACGATAATTCATTTGAGATACCTCTTTATGGGCTGGACATGTACCACGTGACTTGGCATGCGCTTGGATTATCAGGACTAGAAATTGATTGAATTCCGGCCAACAAAGGTCCCCTTCCAATATGTCACAAGCTTAGTCCAGAGTGACGGCCCTTTCCCGACAGAGAGTGTGAAGCTACACCCCGGTATTAATCTTTACATCCGGGTCCTTTGATAAGCCGCGAAGTGACCTATGCCCACAGTCGTTAGTACAATACAGGATTATCATACCCACGGAGTTGTCAAAGTTTTATGAATATGTCTTAAGTTAAGCCTCGAATATATTTTATCACTTTCCACATGGTTTGGAGAAGACTCCTCACTCGATAATTGCTGACAACTCATAGATTCATAAAAGTGGCAAATCTAACTTAGTTTGAAATGGTTGGATTCAATCAAACACGCACCCTTTCCCACAACAATTTATACAATAAGTAATTCGCAGTCAAAGCCAGACGAAGACATGTCTGTTCGAACAATAACATTCATGCATGGAAATGGGGATTTTCAAGCTCAACCATTTCTATACTATATGCTCATTGGCCAGTAATTACTACTCAGGAAATGGACCATATTTGTTTAAACGTAAATAGTTTTGTCTACGTAATTAGGAGGGACTGATACGACAGGTCAATCACTACACGAAATATTGATATGCCGGCTACATATGCTTTGAGAAACACAAAGTCACAGCCATTTTCTAGTTGTTTTCAGTTTTCGTCCGAAGTTAGATAAACGCTCTTTATTGCTACAATATCAGGAATATAATAACACGGAACGCTCTTTTCTGTTCCATGTCGTGCAAATGGCTGTTTTTTGTTTGGGACCCAAACATATTGTTCATAGTTGCATTTTTCATTATTTCAATGCTACTTTTTGTTTACAAAATGCTCGTAGAAAGGTAGTTAAGATATTTATCGACCTATTTCGATACCGAGGAAAATTCAAAAGCTAATAATATTATCTGTATATTGGAGCGCAAACCGCCATGTGGCTTTAAACATAATTATTGACCTAATTTTATTTTTGTAACACATGCTATACAACACTTGTATACAGACAATGGGATTGGGGGGAAGTGCTGACCCGCACGATACGATGAATGCATCGACTTTCAGTTTGTGTTTTTATTCAAAGGGATAGCCGCGTTTACTGAGTTGAAATAATTTGTGCTTCGATCCCTATTGTACCCCATTGTCTAATTTGTTTGTATTATTGATATTATATGGACATGTATGGCATGGTCAATGACATATGGATTCAGAAGCAAAACGTGTTAAAACTCCCTCTTGTTAAAGTCGATCACATGTACCTAACAATTAAAGCGTCATGTGTGTATTTTCCGGTAATAAAATATACCATTGGTAGTTTTATGATATCAAATAGGATGGGATACCTTTAATGTGATATAATGTTTGTAAATACTACAACTTACCTACAATGTGTTCGATCTCCGGAGTAAATGTATATCAGCAATCACCTCGATCTATTTTTTGGTTTCTGACTTGAACGAGTTTTTCATAACAGCTAAGCTATAATACGAATGGAAACCCTGAAACCATTCACCAATCGGATGCCAGTATTATACATGGCCTCAAGTCCACGAAGATATTCCCGATTATTAATCTTAATTCTTAATCCCATAAGTAAGGCCAATTAATTAGTCAATGTTGTTACACGCATCAAGATCCACGATAGCTTCACTCATTAAGAAATCCAAGTGATAATCCCACAATGGGAGGGTTAAAGCCACATGGATGTTAGCGCTCCAAAATTGACCGAATAATATTCGATTTTGAATTTTTCCCGGTATCTAATAGGTCGACGCATACTTTAACTACCATCCTATGAACATTATATGTCCCAGAAATACGCATTGGAGTCATACAAAATAAAACTTTAAACAGTGTTTGTGTCCCAAACAAACAACCGCCCTGTGCGTGACATGGAACAGAAAAGAGCGTTCTGTGTTGGTCTATACCTGATATGGTAGAAATAAAGAGAGTTTGTTTCACTTTTGTGCGAACAAATGGAAAATGACTGTGACCATGGCGAGTATTTTCAGAGCATATTAATCCGGTATATCAATATTTCCTGTATTTATCAACATATCGCATACGTCATTCCAAATTACGTAGACATATTTCGGAAGCTCGAAGCGCAGCCATTAGTAAATTAAAATATATATGCATATATATCTTGAAAGTTTCATACAGCACTCGCACATCACTCTGCGAACCTCTAACACTGTTATGTAATGCATTTAGTGAAAACTGATATTATCATACAAGAAGATTGGAGTTTGGGATGGTACCCGGGAAGATCTGAAAGGGCTGTCAGCAGTGTCAACCCTCTTCTACAACACTTGTGTATGCTGTAGTGCGACTGAAGAGCGTGGGGATGGTTTGCGAGTTTGTGAGTAGATGCCTAGCGGCCCATCACAACAGGTGTGTGTCTACTCTGTATGCGGTGCATGTCACAACAACAAGAAGCAAAGCCCCTCCCGTTGCGAACCTGTATCGGTGATGAAGACTCACCTTATTACATTGTGAGTTGTGTGTATGATTTATTTGGAGATTTGGGGTGAACCCGGAAGATTTGTAAGTGGCGGTTCCGCTTCCCTACAACCCACGTAGCAAATTTGGGATGGAGGGGTCGTGGCATGGTATGACATTACACATGAGATTGGTGAGATGATTGTTGGAAATGATCTATACATTATGTAGTATATATCTTTATTATCCTCCATATTTGAAGAGTTCGATACAAACTTACAATAAATTGTAAACATATATACAAATACATGAATTTCCACAGGCAAAAACATATTTTATACAGGAATGCATAATTACATCATGGCAACTTATGTTTTGTTTTGGTGTTGCTGAAGACAGCCTTCGGTAGTTTGTATCATCTAGCCTCTAGTTCTTCGTTCTCCTTGTTATTTGTCGTAGGCTTCTCTAGCTCCTTGAGATCTGGCTATATCTTCGTGTGCACATCTGATTATCTCCTGTATGTGTATGTATCGTTATTGATATCTTTTAGGGTGATGAAATGCTGTAATCTAGTGTCATGGTTTGTGCTTGCATGGACTCAACACTTTGTCTTAGTCTGTTGTATTCCGGGCTTGTACTACGGGCTGAACGCTAGGAAGAGGGTGCAATGCCAGTCGGTCGGGGCTCCTCAACTCTTGATGGTGCAATGCCCGCCTTTCACTCCTGTGTGGTGTCTGAACCCAAAGTTTGGAGTTTGGTATGATACCCGGCAAGATTTGAAAGGGTTGTCAGCCCTCTCCTACCACCCACTTTTGGATGCTGTAATTCCGCTGAAGAGTGTATGTAGGGTTTGTGACTTTGTGAATAGATTGCCAAGTGCCCAATATACAATATACTCTCTCTCTCATAACGTGTGAAACAATCCATCAGTTCTTTCTATACTGTTAGTTGTCATAACTTGTTCATAGCTATATTGTTATAACATATTTCCATGCTCTTGTCAGTGTTTAATTTGTATATATTTAGTGTTTTGACAATAGGGAGAGGGTGTTACTGTTAGTGGTAGCACTTGTCATCCCATCCCTTTTGCCTGTGTGTATATATGTAATACTATATGCATTGAGCAAATAAAATATGTTTAAACTACACCATCATAGCAATTCAGCAGGACCCACCGAGTCTGTTGTCCGTTAATAAGCTCATATAGAACTTATTTAGAACACGCGAAATAAGCCCTTATAGGAATTATTTTAATCTGAATTAAGCTCAATATAAACCCAAAATGTGATACGATCAAAGCAGTCGTATATGAGATTATTTTTCAATTCGGAAATAAGCTCATATAGGCGCTCTTTAATATTTTTCATCGACATGACGTAAACGCTCTTTATAATGTGTTTTCACTCAATAACTGGCATACGTCCTATATGCTTATTTCAGAATCGAATAAGTTTCATATGAACATATGTGAATATCTAGGCACTATATAACTTGTTTGCACGATGATATGTTGACCCACCAACATCATATCAGACTAGCAGGACAATTCGAGCAGGGTGGTACTATTACCGCTTAGCATATTGTTTTTCAGACAACACAACTCTCTGTGATTTGGAATAATTTATTATAATCATGAAAAATATGTACAATGCAGCACAAGGTGGATACAATAAATATGCACAGTAACTTAGCAACGGGTTATACACGAACAAGATACAGCTATAACAAAATAATAACGTAACAATATCACAGATAAACTTCATAACAAACATCTAACATCAATCAACAGCCGTTGAACGCATTCTTGAACAGCTAGAGCTAGGGTTGGTTGGCTAGAACCGCAGTGATTTCTTCTTTTGTCCATAAGCCCACGACTTAGATTTGGCGCGGAAGTGACGTAGATCGGATGAATAATCTTCGTGCAGCATCGGACGATAGGACCGTGGTGTGCAGAGATCCTGAAATAAACCAATAATATAGTTTTACATGTCATACATCGTCGTTAAACTTATCTCTAGAGACCAAATAATTATGCCAGATAAATGTTTCTTTACGAGTGTCCCACATTTAACACAGCAACACGATTATCAAACGCTTGTTGAGAAAACTTGATTTAGTCATTGGAATATACGCATGTAGCATGCTGTTTTTGGAGTCTCCAAATTATGCGCCATTATAGATATCGACGCTTATCTATATGCGTCCACCGGGACCATAGTGATATATAAAAGTTTAGTGCGTTCATAAGTTTGCTATGTACATGTATTGTGAAAACCAACCAACATTAGTGTTGATAAACGCACCTTTTTCGTTTCGAAAAACTCTTTGTAGCCACCACGAAGGATATATATTTCTGGGTAGAACAGATTCGGGTAGTTCTCAGCGTTCGTTTCACGGTCCTTCTGTCGCAAATATCTCAACCTGTAAAACATAAATAAATAAATATAATCGTAAGCTACGGTTTATTTAAATATGGTGTGTCTCTTCAATTTATGTATAGTGAATTGGTTATAAAATAAAATAATACTGGGGACGGAAAAAACAGTCAACCAGAGCTTGCGTCACAAGGAACGGGGACAAATTTTTTAAACATGTTGTATTTACACTGTCCATGCAGTTATGATCTGACATGGTGTTCGTCATATTACTATTTTAATGATTTTTTTATAACATTTGGCATAAACCAATAATATAGTTTTACATGTCATACATCGTAGACCAAACGCGCGCAACATGTATATATTTGTTCAGTGACTAAAATTTGATGTGGAATTGATTATTTTGGCAATTAAGTTTTGTAGCCAGGGGAACGCAGATATAAATTACACTTACATTTTTGGCCCTCGTTCCGAAAAGAACTCGCAGTGGAAAACAATGATGGTCGAGTGGAGTCTCCATAAGGAATCGTCTCGTATATATTTGTTTAGTGATTCAATTTTTATGTGCGATTAATTATTTTTGTCAATGAAAATTTGTAGCCATGAGGATATAAATTACACTTACATTTTTGGCCCTCGTTCCGAAGAGAACTCGCAGTGGAAAACAATGATGGTTGGGCGGTCGAGTGGAGTCTCCGCGAGGAAGCGTCTCTGGATCATCTCCTGTCTATGTAGGTTCTCGGAACCCTGTAATACATGTAACAAAACCGTGAGTGTGTATAAAGCACGTTCTATAGTTATTACAGATTGAATTGATCAACAAGACGCCTTGATTATACGTGTATGGTGGTGATTTTTACGGATAACTGACCCCCCCCTTACACGTGCGGTCTTTCCTCCACTCATAACGCTAACAATGTCTTAGTATGCCCTATTCCGGTTGAAACAACACTGAAAGACATAATTGCATGTGAAGCCAATTCCAGGATTTTAACACCGGGTTGTATGTTTCCTCGTGCTTTTCGTAAATGCGATACGTCAAATTAACAAGCAAGTTCAAAGCCGCATAGATATAACGTTTGAATCAAATTTTAAGTATCATTAGATTTGGCGAAAACTATTTTCAGAGACTGTTATTTGTGTTCACTGTTGTTTTCCTCTCCAAATTGGTATTAGATAGCCATGAATAAAAACGAGCTAGAAAGTAAGCCACCCTTTTACAATATTTCTTTTGTGTCGTATTGCAGCATATATTTACCTGGATATGTCCGCCTTCATATTCATAAGGATATCGGCAGTCTACAACCACGAAATCGTCAATTCTATTGATGTATCTACCGCCAATCAGGTCTTCCAACTGGAAATAAAACATAGGCATTTGGTTTAGTGATGAGTTGGAGATACATATAACATAGATGGTGAGTGCAATAGAAAATCGCATCAAAACAAAATCTTCCCTGTTGGTAGAGATGGAATTTTAAATTATATTTGTCTTTAAAAATTATACGCCTCTTCAGGATAGATTTCGACCAGTGTTGGTTAATTAATATACTTTCTTTTTCATGTTTTAATGAACGATGACCAAGGAAGATGTCAATATACATATCAAAATATCACATGTAATTAAACACTGCATTGCAATATGGTAACATGAGTAGAGAAATAATGATGTCCATTTAGAACTGTCTTGGTTTATTTATCTGGAGAAACAAATGTGGACAATAATAGTGTATAGTTATTAAAATTAAAATTAATCGACAACTCACCGTTTCTGAAGAAATATACTTTAGGTCCTTGTGACGCCCGGTGATGATGGGTAGGGTGTGGCCCAAGCTGCCATCACCAATGAGATTCTCATCTGTGGCCATGGAATGTAGAGCGTCTTTGATTCTTTCGCTGTCGATGTTGGCCGGTTTCTCCGAGAAGTGGCGTTTTGGCAGTGGTTCGATGACGTCACATATCTCGGGAGTCTGACACTTCAGGCTGTTGTCGGATTTGGAACGCCCAAAGAGACACCGTGATGATTTGCGACGGATGGCGAACTGAAAGAAAAGTAATTTCCGATAAAATATAGCAATTACATTCTTGTATATATCCAGGGGCGATAGGGGAATTTTGAGGTATCGCATCCCACAAACTTTGTTGGAAATTGCATGTCTTAGAAAACAAAAGTACTTTTTGTGAGTTTTGATAGAACTATAATACTTGATTATACTTTTCTACGTGAGGCGACTTTTTTGACTGGAATGGTAATTAGTTAGGTGGGTGTCAGGTTGGAAATTGATACGAGTTGGGAGCCTTTTATCTGTCTATTTCACAGCAATAATAATAAATGCTTATAGTGTGTGCACTGTACCGGGTGGTGGTAGCTATAGACTATTTTCGCAAATATGCACACAAACCTTCATTATATAGCTGCATATTTGTAATAAAAATGTACACTTACCTCCGATTTTGTTGGTGTTTCTGATGGAAGAAGGCATTGAAAGCTACCATCATGGGCAAGCGTGTTGGGAGACTGAAATAAAATGATACCCGGTGATTAATTCATATGGCTTATATTTTGAAAGGATTGTGGGATATTCTAATTATACTTCAGATTTCCACAAATTGGATACATATAATAACCAAAAGATACTCCTCCCAGTCCTCGTCCCATAAATAGTCGCCACATGCTGCATATTTCATATAAAATAAAAATGATATCTTCTGCATTGTATGGTAAGATAACGATTTGTTGTTTAGAGTTATAGAAGGTACATAACGATTGGACGGAAATTTTCGGAATAATTGAGATAACTATAGAATTGGGACATTGAGGAGGAAGATAAATACTCATGTCACGGGGTAATGCGCAATAATACACAACTATTGTAAAACACAATGCTCACCTCAACGTCTATGCCGCTGTCTCGAGATGATTCGTCCACGTGAAGCTTGAATTCTCCTGGACTAAGAAGCTGTAGGATGTCCATATCGCTATCTTCGTCGAAGTTTATGTTTGGTCTCTGAAAAAGAACCACATTTAATGAGTAATTGAGTAATCACATTTTAAATTAACCCCAAGTTCCCATGCCTCTAGTTACAACGCAAACTGTCTGCCATGAAAGCGAATTTCTCATCATTGTTGATTTTTTTAAACAGATATATTAATGTTACACGATGAACCAACAAATAAGTGATACACGAACCGCGATTTGGTTGCCAAATAATTTGTTTGACACTTTAAAGATAGTTGGAGAAAAAGCTCGTTCAGAGGCATTTCACAGTTCAGCTAATAATGTTGTACCCATGTCCTTAATTACATGTGTTCGCAATGTTGACGAATTCACTGTAATAAAAGTATGCCCTTTACAGAGTAGCGTTTTGCAAAACATGATGGTACATTTTTTCAGATACAAGTGCGCAATACGTACGAAAAGCCTATGTTTGGGTATAGGACACTCCGGTAGCTGAAAGACGAAAATCGAAGTAACGAGTAGATGGAAATGATAAAATATACAGACAACTACATTTATATAGTTTGTCCATGCAATGTTGTCCTATGTCGCGCACACGTGGTGTGAAAAACACTCTTTAAGACAAAAGTACAATAATAGATGGTAACACATCAACATGGTGTGACAGAATGTTGCTCATGGATGCGCCTTCCTATCACAACTCGACGCGTCAAAACTTCACCCAGAACTGGAACTAGCACCCGTGATGAGCATGACAATGTGTTATATTTCCTGTCCTGAGTTGTCGTTTCGCATGTTTTCATGTGCGATAACATTGTCTGAGTGAAATTCAACAAGCAAACTGTGAACACTGAACATGTTGAATTGACTTTACCATTTTGACAGAGAAGTACGTATTATACACAATATCGCCAGCAGCGACGGGTATACATGCTGCCCATGGCAAAAGTAAGCTTTCCGCACAAGAAGAAAACAAGTAGCGAATTCCTACTTGAAGACACTTGGCGGTTTGACGGTCCAAATTATGCGCGATTTCGTAACATCGCGGTCATGTTCCAAGCAGTGATAAACATTATAGGTCGACAAATACACTAAACAACTGTTATGTAACAGTAAAGAACTTTCAGTGTTAGTCTATTCCTGATACGGTATAGATAAAGAGCGTTCTTGTGTCACTTATGCGCGAAAACATCTGGAAAAATAGCTGTGACATTGAAGTCGATAGGCGGTGGCGTGAGATTCTATATATATAGTTTATTGATTATTTTTCAATTAGAAAGGCAACTACCCAACTACAAAAAAAGAAACTAATGTTTTCAACCTATCAAATGTACTGAAATCTATTGTTTTCACAAAATGTGCGTCCCCACTTAAAGCCACTTAGCGCTTTGTGCTCCAAAAAAATAGACCTGAAAATATTTGCTTTTTAATTTTTCACGGTATCGAAATAGGTCGATAGATAATCAAAGCACCTTTCTGCGAGCATTATGTCACAGAAAGACGCATAAAATACATCTTTGAACAACCCAGATATTTGAACGACATGGAACAGACAAGAGCGTTTCGTTTTGGTCTATTCCTGATATGGTAGAAATAAAGAGCATTATTTAAGTGAAACAGCTGGAAAATGGATGTGACCATGGGAAGTATTAATCAGAGCATACGAAGCCGGTATATCAATATCTCTTACATACATCCTTGGAAGTTTAATGAATACATATAATGAGTTCATTCAGATATTAGTCTATCCGGAGGTTCTTTTTGGTTGGAATAGTCAGGACACACCGTCTACTCTACATGTACAAACTACAAACACGTACCATTCTCTGTGTCTACTCTACATGTACAAACTATAAATACGTACCATTATCTGTCTACTCTACATGTACAAACTACAAAAAAACGTACCATTCCCCGTGTCTACTCTACGTGTACAAACTATAAATACGTACCATTCTCTGTGAAGTATTTCTCTTCCAATGTAAGTTAAAATTCGGACTACGTAAATTAAGCACTGACGACAATTCATTTGAGATACCTCTTTATGGGCTGGACATGTACCACGTGACTTCGCATGCGCTTGGATTATCAGGACTAGAAATTGATTGAATTCCGACCAACAAAGGTCCCCTTCCAATATGTCACAAGCTTAGTCGAGAGTGGCGGTCCTTTCCGGCCAGAGAGTGTGAAGCTACACCCCGGTATTAATCTTCACATCCGAGTCCTTTGATAAGCCGCGAAGTGACCTATGACCACAGTCGTTAGTACAATACAGGATTATCATACCCACGGAATTGTCAAAGTTTTATGAATATGTCTTAAGTTAAGCTTCGAATATATTTTATCACTTTCCACATGGTTTGGAGAAGACACCTCACTCGATAATTGCTGACAACTCATAGATTCATAAAAGTGGCAAATTTAACTTAGTTTCAAATGGTTGGATTCAATCAAACACGCACCCTTTCCCACAACACTTTATACAATAAGTAATTCGCAGTCAAAGCCATACGAAGAAATGTCTGTTCGAACAATAACATTGATGCATGGAAATGGGGATTTTCAAGCTCAACCATTTCTATACTATATGCTCATTGGCCAGTAATTACACTTAGGAAATGGACCATATTTGTTTAAACGGAAATATTTCATTCGAACCTCCAAATTTTGTCCACGTAATTAGGAGGGACTGATACGACAGGTCGATAAATACACGAAATATTGATATGCCGGCTTCATATGATTTGAGAAACACAAAGTCACAGCCATTTTCCAGTCGTTTTCAGTTTTCGCCCGAAGTAAGATAAACGCTCTTTATTGCTACAATATCAGGAATATAATAACACGGAACGCTCTTTTCTGTTCTATGTCGTGCAAATGGCTGTTTTTTGTTTGGGATCCAAACACCTTGTTCGTAGTTGCATTTATTATTATTTCAATGCGACTTTTTGAGTTACAGATTGCTCGTAGAAAGGTAGTTAAGATATTTATCGACCTATTTCGATACCGAGGAAAATTCAAAAGCTAATAATATTATTTGTATATTGGAGCGCAAACCGCCATGTGGCTTTAAACATATTTATTGGTCTAATTTTATTTTTGTAACACATGATATACAACACTTGTATACAGACAATGGGATTGGGGAAAAAGTGCTGACTCGCACGATACGATGAGTGCATCGTCTTTCAGTTTGTGTTTTTATTCAAAGGGATAGCCGCGTTTACTAAGTTGAAATAACTTGTGTTTCGATCCCTATTGTACCCCATTGTCTAATTTGTGTGTATTATTGATATTATATGGACATGCATGGAATGGTCAATGACATATGGATTCAGAAGCAAAACGTGTTAAAACTCCCTCTTATTAAAGTCTATCACATGTACCTAACAATTAAAGCGTCATGAGTGTATTTTCCGGTAATAAAATATACCATTGGTAGTTTTATGATATCAAATCGGATGGGATACCTTTAATGTGATATAATGTTTGTAAATACTACAACTTACCTACAATGTGTTCGTTCTCCGGAGTAAATGTATATCAGCAATCACCTCGATCTATTTTTTTGTTTCTGACTTGAACGCGTTTTCCATGACACCTAAACAATAATACCAATCGAAACCCTGAACCCAGTCACCAATCGGATGCCAGCATTATACATGGCCTCCAGTCCACGAAGATATTCCCGATTATTAATCTTAATTTTTAATCCTACAAGTCAGGCCAATTAATTAGCCAACGTTGTTACACGCATCAATATCCACGATATCTTCACTCATTAAGAAATCCAAGTGATAATCGTACAGTGCGAGGGTTAAAGCTACACGACACATACTTGAACAACCTGTCCCAGAAAGACGATTGAATTAATAAAACAAACAACCACACTGTGCGCGAAATGGAACAGAAAAGTGCGTTCTGTGTTGGTCTATACCTCATATGGTAGAAATAAAGAGCGTTTATTTCACTCGTGTGCGAAAAAATGAAAACTGCTAGAAAATGACTGTGACCATGGCAAGTATTTTCATCAATATTTCCTGTATTTATTAACCTATGTTAAATTTAAATATATATACATATATACTTGAATGTTTCATACAGCACTGGATTTTTCTAGAGTCTCAAAATTACAACTTCAGAAAAAAATAATGGTGCCTTTTCGTAACGGGAGGCACTTCATAGCAATTCAGCAGGACCCACCCAGCCTATTATCCCGTCAATAAGCTCATATAAAACTTATTTAAACCACGCTAAATAAGACCGTATAGGGATTATTTGAATGGGAATAAGCTCTATATGAACCTAAATGGGTTCCGATCAAAGCGGTCGTATATGAGCTTATTTATATTCGAAATAAGCTCATATAGGCACTATTTAATCTACTTTTTCATGGACATGACGTGTGTGATGAACGCTCTTTATGATGTGTTTTCACTGCGGCCCGCGCCATTCATCGTCTTATATATGAGCTTATTTCAGAATTTAAAAAGTTTCATATGAACCTATGTGAATATTTATGTCTTTTATGGACATATTTGCACGAGGATATGTTGACCACCAACATATCCGACAAGCAGGACAATTTGAGCAGGGTCAGCACAAAACAAAACAAAGTTCCAAAACAGAATGTGAAAATTTGTGATCCAAAGAAGGATGCTACGGATTCTAAAATAAATTCAGACGAAAACACGGACGACAATTCAAATTCCTTACACGATGATGCTAACTCGCCACGCGATGAAAGTGTTAATGCGACTGCGGAATCTGAACCAAAACCAACTGAAACTGATGAACGCATTGAGTTAAAATGTATGGATAAAATGAATATAAAACTAAACAAATTCTCAAGAGAGATTGCCGGCCTTTTCCAGGACTTCACCACTCATACTATGAATGGAATCAATAATAGATTAAACCACATGTACAATCAACAGCAGATGTTTAATCAACAGCTACTAAATGCTAGTCCCAACAAACAAATTACCAGCAGTCCAAACGGCCAGACAACTAAGTCCTATAACTCTATTACAGTTGACGACTTCGATGAATCGTACACAAATCGCACATATTCTGAAATCACTCGAAATGGGAATAAAGGACAAGGCAATACTTCGAGACAGAGAAACGACACAAGCACTCCTAATCAAAAGCAACCACCAACGACTTTTGAAAATGACGACAATCTCCAACAACGTCGCCCTAACGTACAACACCACAGGAGACACAGGTCGCCACCAAGTGATAGTCAGGCGGAAAATTCAATGCGCATAAAATATAACACGCCGATAAATACGATCCGAGTATTTGTCGGTAACTTGCTCGACAGTGTTACTCCCGAAGCCATTCAGGACTATCTCACTGACGCCGGTGTTCGTTTCTCGATTGTTCGCATGATGCATAGTAGGAAAGAACATACTGTTTCTGCCAGAATAAATATACACGAAGATGACATGACAAAAGTAATCAATAAGAACTTCTGGCCGCGTCAAGTATTCTGTCGACTCTGGCTTTCTTAAAATGATTTCGATAGACGACAAACCCAGTATAATGGGAATTGAACATATAATTATGTCATATGGTTTATGCTACTCTGGATTCTTTTTCTTGTTATACCTCATTGTACTCATGTTGTATATTTTACTGTAATTGACAATGTCACACGCACAGATAGCTATAGCCACTTGGAATTGTACTGGTCTTTCGGCATCAGCTGATTCAATATCCGGTGCCTTCTTGAATGACATGATTCACGAGAGGAACATAGATATATGTGGTATCAGTGAACATTGGCTACACGAACACAACTCTCATATACTCGAACCTATGCTAGTCAACTACAAATGCCACATTGTGTGTGATTTCTCTCAAAGGCTACCCCATCAGCGGGGGAGACATAAAGGTTACACTGGTGTAAATACTATAGGCAGCTCCCCCTGCGGTTGCGGGAGGAGTATAGAGTTTCACAGTTAAAACACTCTGGGCTGTGATTGGTTGCATGAATTAAATGTAAACTGTTGACAAAAATTCAAGGAATCATTCTCCCACAAACTTCATTTGCCAAGAGGCCCATTCATTAAAGGTGAAGTCTGTTGTGGCTGTTTAGAAATTTTAAGTGTGATTGAAAAAATGACAATATTTTTTTAGTGCGGAACTGACCCTAGTCATGAAAAAACGAAAATTTGAAGTGGATTCCCTGCTAGACGGTGTTGATTTTTTTATTGGGAAAGTTTCCACAGATGTCAAGCTCACATAATCCGAAGGCAGTTTGAACAGTTTCCATTTGACCTCTGATGCAGATCAACAAACGTTAACACTGAAGCCTATGGGAAATATTTACACCAGTGTAACCTAAAGGGAAAAAATAGCTTTTTATCATTTTTGATTCCTGGGAGTCACTTTAAAGCTTTTTAATGCATTTTACAGAGCCTGGTCTTTCAGTCCAATGAATATATCATGCTTGGTGTGGCTATTCTTGCTGCTGATGTCTTCTTTCACTTACATCAGCCAAAAAAATAGTAAGATTTTTCATAAAAAATGCCAATTTTTCAAGGTATTTTCAAAAAAATTCAAGGTGGTAATAGTCACATGATAATGCAAATGACCCATAACATGAGCATGTCAACGACACATATATCAATTGTTATAAGAACCTAATCTAACAAGTATTTTGGATTTTATAGCCAGTGATATACAGATATATATCATAAAAGTGTGTCATTTCCACTGGTGGGTATGGTCATTTGAAGGTTAATAGCACTAAAACTTGGACACATTTAAGAAAATGCTTCAGCAATTCAAAGAGAGCATATCTTTATTCAACTAATTCAATATACACCCACATCCAGTTATCTTGGATCACCCTTGCAGACCTGAAAATGTCATATTTTATTCTTCAATGTGCTGATAAAGTCATGCGCTTGATGCTCAGCTGATCAGATCTGGACTCAATGACCTCACATCACCAGAAGTTCTCTCATGGAAAGAATATTGTACAGTCTTCCATAGCTGATCCAAGTTTGCAACACCAGACCCCTAAAACTGAGTGAAAATGGGGCCTGAACATGACTGGTGGTGGAAAATTGTGCCTTTTTGATGAATAATTTGTTAAAGGGGGTGGGGTTAAATTGTGTGTGATAAATAAAGAACCATAGGGGTGATATTGTTTTTGAACACATTTTTTCCATTGATGGGCAATTCTGAAGAAATGTAGGGAGTTACAATTATTCCGCGAAAAAGCGGGCTATCGCTTTAGGTTACACTGGTGTAAATACTATAGGCAGCTCCCCCTGCGGTTGCGGGAGGAGTATAGAGTTTCACAGTTAAAACACTCTGGGCTGTGATTGGTTGCATGAATTAAATGTAAACTGTTGACAAAAATTCAAGGAATCATTCTCCCACAAACTTCATTTGCCAAGAGGCCCATTCATTAAAGGTGAAGTCTGTTGTGGCTGTTTAGAAATTTTAAGTGTGATTGAAAAAATGACAATATTTTTTTAGTGCGGAACTGACCCTAGTCATGAAAAAACGAAAATTTGAAGTGGATTCCCTGCTAGACGGTGTTGATTTTTTTATTGGGAAAGTTTCCACAGATGTCAAGCTCACATAATCCGAAGGCAGTTTGAACAGTTTCCATTTGACCTCTGATGCAGATCAACAAACGTTAACACTGAAGCCTATGGGAAATATTTACACCAGTGTAACCTAAAGGGAAAAAATAGCTTTTTATCATTTTTGATTCCTGGGAGTCACTTTAAAGCTTTTTAATGCATTTTACAGAGCCTGGTCTTTCAGTCCAATGAATATATCATGCTTGGTGTGGCTATTCTTGCTGCTGATGTCTTCTTTCACTTACATCAGCCAAAAAAATAGTAAGATTTTTCATAAAAAATGCCAATTTTTCAAGGTATTTTCAAAAAAATTCAAGGTGGTAATAGTCACATGATAATGCAAATGACCCATAACATGAGCATGTCAACGACACATATATCAATTGTTATAAGAACCTAATCTAACAAGTATTTTGGATTTTATAGCCAGTGATATACAGATATATATCATAAAAGTGTGTCATTTCCACTGGTGGGTATGGTCATTTGAAGGTTAATAGCACTAAAACTTGGACACATTTAAGAAAATGCTTCAGCAATTCAAAGAGAGCATATCTTTATTCAACTAATTCAATATACACCCACATCCAGTTATCTTGGATCACCCTTGCAGACCTGAAAATGTCATATTTTATTCTTCAATGTGCTGATAAAGTCATGCGCTTGATGCTCAGCTGATCAGATCTGGACTCAATGACCTCACATCACCAGAAGTTCTCTCATGGAAAGAATATTGTACAGTCTTCCATAGCTGATCCAAGTTTGCAACACCAGACCCCTAAAACTGAGTGAAAATGGGGCCTGAACATGACTGGTGGTGGAAAATTGTGCCTTTTTGATGAATAATTTGTTAAAGGGGGTGGGGTTAAATTGTGTGTGATAAATAAAGAACCATAGGGGTGATATTGTTTTTGAACACATTTTTTCCATTGATGGGCAATTCTGAAGAAATGTAGGGAGTTACAATTATTCCGCGAAAAAGCGGGCTATCGCTTTAGGTTACACTGGTGTAAATACTATAGGCAGCTCCCCCTGCGGTTGCGGGAGGAGTATAGAGTTTCACAGTTAAAACACTCTGGGCTGTGATTGGTTGCATGAATTAAATGTAAACTGTTGACAAAAATTCAAGGAATCATTCTCCCACAAACTTCATTTGCCAAGAGGCCCATTCATTAAAGGTGAAGTCTGTTGTGGCTGTTTAGAAATTTTAAGTGTGATTGAAAAAATGACAATATTTTTTTAGTGCGGAACTGACCCTAGTCATGAAAAAACGAAAATTTGAAGTGGATTCCCTGCTAGACGGTGTTGATTTTTTTATTGGGAAAGTTTCCACAGATGTCAAGCTCACATAATCCGAAGGCAGTTTGAACAGTTTCCATTTGACCTCTGATGCAGATCAACAAACGTTAACACTGAAGCCTATGGGAAATATTTACACCAGTGTAACCTAAAGGTGGCGTGGCACTGATACACGCCATTGTAACCGCTTCAGACTTATCAGTTCCGATAAAGCGTTTTTCCCGCCATCTCAAACCATATTGGAATGCAAACCTCGACAGACTGAAATTAGACATGCGCGATTTGCACAAACAATGGCTGATTTCAGGCAAACCAGTGTCAAGCTCTCCACATTATGTTAGTTATATGCAAGCGAAGCGCCAATTCAGAAGAGCACACCGAGAGGCTGTCCGTGATTCAATGAAAGCCGAGTGTTACGAACTTGAAAAGAATGCATTGCATAACCCAACTATGTTCTGGCGCACATTGAAAAGGAAATCTCACACGCAAATGGTCGGATCAGTAATGAAATTTGACGAAGTTCCCACCCGTGACCCGGTTGAAATTAATTCAGGTTGGGCTTCATATTTTGCCGAACTCTACACTCCAGAAAAGCATTGCAATCCAACTTTTGAAATAGATGTTACCACGGAGGTAAGAAATTTCATGCTCAGACAAGATGTTGAAGTTTGCTCCCAGTGTCGGCCGATTTCTATGGATGAAATTGATTGTGCAATAAAACGATTGAAACCAAACGAAGCTCCTGTTTACGACTGTGTCACGAGTGAACATTTTAGTAATCACACAGATAATCTTAAGGAATGTATTCTGGTTCTATTCAATGCCATCCTGGAACTTGAATGGATCCCACCTGGAATGAAACTTGGCGTCATTATCCCTCTGTATAAAGGACACCCCAAGCCTTCGACGTCGCCAGATAGCTATCGGGCAATAACACTCCTACCAGTGATTTACAAAATGTTTGAAACAATTCTGCAGCAACGAATTCTAAGCTCAACGGAACTATCTAACTTTCCTGACCAATTGCAGTTTGGCTTCCAAAAAGGATTTGGATGCAATATAACTTCATTTGTACTACAAGAAGCTATATCACATGCAAACGACCATGGTTCAAAAGTGTATGCAGCTTTTCTTGATTCTAAGAAGGCCTTCGATAGAGTGTGGCACGAAGGCCTTTTGTTCAAATTCATACGCCTCTGGTTTTCCAGTAAATTTATCAGATTGCTCGGAAACGTCCACACGGATGTGAGTAGCATGGTGTTTGCTAACAACATATTCTCGGAGAAGTTTAGCATTGGTCAAGGGACAAGGCAAGGGGGTATTCTCTCGCCATTGTGCTATCTTATTTACATCAATGATCTTCTACTAGACTTAAGAAAGTCTCCATTTGGACTAAATGTCGGTTCTATATCATGTGTCGCACCTACTACTGCAGATGACATCACCATTTTATCTCTAACTAAACACGGCCTGGACAATCTTATGGACACATGCTTTAAGTATAGTATTCAATGGAGATTTAGTTTCTCGTGCACTAAAAGTAAAACGGTGGTCTTTAACGAGTCAAAAGCTGCACACAACCGCAGTAGGCGTACATGGCTGCTTGGTTCCGATTATATAACGGAGGGTACCGATTGTGCACATCTTGGATTGGTACAAGGAAAATTCACATCGAATGTATCGCATAGTTCAGTTGTTTCGTCAGCAATGAGAAAGACATTCTTCGCCATCGCGGGTAACAGACTACTGAACAGTGCTTCGCCGATTACAATGTGCAATATCATCAAGACTGTGGTTCAACCGAAAGCACTATACGGTTGTGAGGTTATCCCTCTACAACAAACGACTGCTATTGCCATCATAGAACGTTCATTGCGTACCTGTGTAAAATCTGCCCAGTCCCTACCAAAACGAACAAATACAAAACTTGCTCTCGGACTATTGGTATCTTACCAATGGAGAAGGAAATACACATACGTAAACTGTGCTTTCTTGGTACCCTTATAAACTTTCCATTTCACAAACAGGATCCATTGAAAATTTTCCTCATCAAAACTCATTTGCAGCGGCTGTACAAAAGACCTGTATCTGGATTTGTCACGGAGATAATAACTATATTGAGGGCGTACCGACTTGACTCATTTCTGGATAAATTGTTAGACCTAGGTGATTTTCCAAACCAATCTGTGTGGAAACGTATAGTGAGAGAGACAGTAAAACTGGGCTATATATCTTCATGGCGTGCATCAGTCGAAAATGATTCTGACCTGTGTGTGTTCAGGAAGGTTGTACCCGATCCTCTATCTGGGTGGTATGTTTGGAAGCGCATGCGTTCACAACCGACATTTTCCTCCAAATACAAGAACCTTGCGATTCTGCTGAACAAGACAACATACCCAAACAATAGTATATGTCGTCAGTGCCTAAATACATACGACCAAGAGCTGGATCACGCCTTGTTCACGTGCTCGTCACTTCCGATCCTGTTGCTGAGAAATAGTTTTTGGGAACGGGTCATCGATTGTTGTGGCATCGAAATATATCTCTTTATTTCCGGTCTAGTGAAGGACGACTTCTTTTCCCTAATCTTGGGAAGTGAACACCCATCACTATTGGACGCTGTGGGTCACTGTCGGGACTCATTTATCAATATAGCCGCTTTTTTCCTTTTTGTTATGTGTTCCCTAATTAGGGCAAAATTTACAGCCCACTCGCATGTGACTTAGCAAAATTCATCACTGCTCGGTATTCTGTACTAACCAATAACATATTTCTAGTGCTGAGTGTCCATACATTGGGGATATATACGAGTGATATTCGCACTGGACACAAACTGTTGTAAGCGGATCTAAATGCTAAGATGTAAATACTATAAAATTTTCGCTCACATACATACGGACACTCGTTAACCGACCTTATGCAAATTGCAAGTGAAATTGATATAAAATGTATGTCACCATTGTATTTATAAACATGTATATACTTGTACACATATCTCTCCTTCAAGGAGGCAATAAAGATCTCTCCCTTATATGGAAAGAAGTTCTAGACCCCTATGTATCAACCATACAAATTGATGACGATATAATTTGTGGTATCCAAGTTGAATTACCTGATGCAGATTACCTATACATATTCCAAGTGTATCTACCGTCAACCAACTATACAGACGAGTTTCATTTACAATATACACAAGCACTCGGTGATATCATAGATACTTACTTTTCTCTAGGTCATGTTATTATCATGGGCGATTTCAATTGTACTCTCTCAAGATCACGTCCGCGAGACAACTCTCTCCGCAGAGTACTCGAACCAAAACAGTTTGTACCAGTAAATGAAAGTAACCTTTGCGCTGGCAGAAAAGCAACTTTTGTTCCTACCACTGGTGGTGAGGGCACGTCTATTGATTATGTGTTGTATTCACAGAGAGACATTTATATGACTCTCGTGCATGCTGAAATTATTGATGATGACGGTACTGATATTTCTAACCATAGACCAATTGTATGTTTATTCAGATGTGACATTCAAGCTGACAGTTCCAAACGGAGATCTAACTCGATCCCCTTGTATAACTGGAAGAAATTTAGATCCTCACCAAACTTAATGAGTCAGTATAAATACACTCTAGCATCGCTTCTTCCACAAAGCTATAAAATAAATAGCAGATGCGATGTAGACGCTCTTTATAATAATATTATTTCAGCAATTCAACGAGCGTCGAGTGAAATAATTCCACAAAAAACATTCAAAAGCCATCTCAAACCGTTTTGGAACAGTCACTTGAAGGACTTGCACGCTCACATGACAACAAGCAGACGGAATTGGATCACTGCTGGGAGACCTCGGGAAGTGGATCATGCATTATATGTAGAATATAAGTCTAGAAAATGCGCCTTCAGACGGGAGTTTAGGCAATTCTGCAATCAAAATTTGAGTGATCGTAACAATGAGCTAGACACCGCTGCTGAAGTAGATCAAGGGTCATTCTTTAAAATAATAAATTCTAGGCGAAATTATGAGAATAGACCAAACAAGATTTTTGAATACAACGGGGCAACTTTAAGAAATTCCTCAGAAATATCAGATGGGTGGGCCGACTACTTTGAGTCACTATACAAACCATTGGTACATGATAGCTTTGACGAGAACCACATTCAAATTGTGAACGACACTGTCGCAGACCTCGCAAATGGCCAATACTGTAAATCGGGGAGTAACTCTAAATATGTCACTGAACCTGTACTTGAAGATGAAGTCGAGAACACGCTCAAAACACTCAACTTGAACAAAGCTTCGGTGGGATAATGTTTATAATGAACACTTGGCCCTTGGTGGTACGGCATTGATCAAAGGCCTAACTGCACTATTGACGGGTATCATGATGTTTTCTCATATACCAGAACCGGCTAAGATTGGGATAATCGTTCCTCTGTACAAAGGAGGCAACAAACCCCGAAAGTTATTTGACAGCTATCGCGCGATAACCCTGCTCCCTGCCATTTACAAATTGCTCGAAAAAATAATTTTATTAAGACTAGAGTATCGTGTTCCTGATATGATCAAAGTACATGCATTGCAACACGGTTTTCAGAAGGGTATCAACTGTCTCATGAACTCGTTTCTTATTTACGAATCTAAAGAATTTGCATCAGAAAACGACAGTAAGTTGTTCACATGTTTCCTTGATGTCCAGAAGGCATTTGATACCGTATGGATAAATGGTCTTCTCTATAAACTTCATCTCCTCGGTTTTGATGAGAAAATATGGCTTACAGGTACTTCTTGTAATGTAAAATATGGGAATTGTCAGTCCAGAAAATTTCAGATAGAGCAGGGAACAAAACAAGGGGGCGTCATTTCACCTTTGTTCTACATGATCTTCGTTGATCAGCTCTTAACAGAGCTTGCTAATTCGGGAGCAGGACTAAATATGTTCTCTATAAATTGTTCATGCCCGACACAAGCCGATGATATGACCTTGATCTCTGTTTCGGAAAATGGCCTGCAGCACCTAATGAATATATGCACAAACTACAGTCGCAAATGGAGATATAAATATAATGAACAAAAGACAGTAGTTATTGTCTTCAATGAAAGCAATAACGAGCACACTAAGGCTAGTTGTAATAGGGCATGGACTCTTTGTGGAAAACAACTGTCTGAGGTCGAGAGTTTGGTTCACTTAGGCGTCCCTATACACAAATTCAATCACAAAGGTAACGCCATAGACGTAATAAAAACAAAACTCAGATCAAGCTATTTTTCACTGTCGAACATAGGTATGTATGCAGGTGGTACAACCCCAACAAGCAGTAGGAAATTATACACATCCATCGTTTTACCAAGGGGCCTCTTCGGATGCGAACTGCTGTGTGGTATGACTGATTCAGATATTTTGTCTCTGGAAAGAACGCACCGATTTTGTCTTAAAAAGATTCAAGGTCTTCATTATCAAACACGTACCAACATCGCAGAAGGGTTAATGGGTATCGGAAACGTTCAAAGTTTTATTGAAAAAAAAGAAGCTCTTATTTTTCAGCAGCTTGTGTACTCTCAGTACAGAGAAGGCAGCCAAATCTGTATTCTTGCTAAGGCTGCACTCTTTCTTCATAACTGGTGTTTCTAAGTATTCATTCATTGCCGACATTGTAGATATCATAGAGAGCCACCAGTTGATGCCATACCTCACCAAGTATGTATCTCATAGTGATTTCCCAACAAAGCAGATTTGGAAAGGTATAGTGCGCAAGGCAATTTCCGATTATACAGAATCCGAATGGGAAAGCGCGGCGAGCAACAAATCACTCCATCGCTTTCATAACATACATCCAAAGTTAACTGTCTCTCACCTGTGGCGCTGCTGTCGAAAATTCCCAAGACACAAAATAGCATACCTGACTGTGGGTGGAATCATAGCTTGTACTGGATCCGTATCACTAACTTGTAGCAAGTGTGGTGGGGATTACGATGATCTCCCCTTACATGCTATTATGAACTGCCCAGCGATTGCGGAATACCGCAATGATATATGGTATGAACTGATGAATAAATTCGATATTCCATGTATTCTAAAACTGGATAGCCTCAGTCCAGATATCGAATTAAATGTTTTCCTCACTGCACGGCCAAGAGAATTATTCGATATCATTTGTGAAGCTGACATGTTCACAGACTTCATGGTCTGTAGCACATATTGCCTGTGGCATGCTTATCACACAAGTCAGACAAGTCTAATCGACAACGCGGACGTTAATTTATAAGAACAACAGCTAAGAAACTCAACATAACCTTGATTTCATAGTACACAATCTAATACATGTGTCTAAATACTATTTCATGTTCATGACCCATACATTGTATATGCATATATGCATCTGTATACATACAGTCAATTAGTACAACTGTCTACCTATATATGTGTGTCAGTATTTAAGCTGTGTATATGTGCTTGGGTTTATACCCTATAGCCTGCGGTGGTCGGCTGTGTGTGTGCGAGGGTGTGTGCGAGGGTGTGTGAGGGTGAGTGTGTGTGTGTGAGTATGGATATGTATGTGTGCATGCATGTATTAGTGTGGGAATTGCATGTATGATGGCGTGCGAGTATGTACGATGTGTGTCTGTTCGTATCAATATATACATGGTGTATGCGTGTGTGTATATGTTTGCTGAACTCTTAGCGACTATTCTTTGTTGTTATGTCCACTGTATATATGTTTACTGTACTTGTATTATTTGAATTTCCTTTTGTCAATTTATATTATTCATAACTCTCCGTGAATGGAGGAAATACAGATATATATACAACTCTCTGTGATTTGGAATAATTTATTATAATCATATAAAATATATACAATGCAGCACAAGGTGGATACAATAAATATGCACAGTATCTTAGCAACGGGTTATACACAAACAAGATATAGCTATAACAAATTAATAACGTAACAATATCACATGTAAGCTTCATAACAGACATTCAACTTCAATCAACAGCCGTTGAACGCATTCTTAGACAGCTGGAGCTAGGGTTAGTTGGCTAGAACCGCAGTGATTTCTTCTTTTGTCCGTAAGCCCACGACTTAGACTTGGCGCGGAAGTGACGTAGATCGGACGAGTAATCTTCGTGTAACATTGGACGATAGGACTGTGGTGTGCAGAGATCCTGAAATAAACAAATAATAGAGTTTTACATGTCGTACATCGTCGTTAAATTTATCTCTAGAGACCAAAGAAAATGTCAGATAAATGTTGCTTTACGAGTGTCCCACATTTAGCACAGCAACACGATTATTAAACGCATGTTGAGAAAACTTGATTTAGTCGTTTGTAATATATATATGTAGCAAGCTGTTTTTGGAGTCTCCAAATTCTGCGCCATTATATATTTCGACGCTTATCTACATCCACCGGGACCATAGTGACATATATAAGTTTAGTGCGTTCATGAGTTTACTATGTACATGTGTTGTGGAAACTAACCAACAACAAATGTGATGTAATTTTGATAAACGCACCTTTTTCGTTTCGAAAAGCTCTTTGTAGCCACCACGGAGGATATATATTTCTGGGTAGAACAGATTCGGGTAGTTCTCAGCGTTCGTTTCACGGTCCTTCTGTCGCAAATATCTCAACCTGTAAAACATAAATGAATAATTATAATGGTAAGCTACGGTTTATGTAAATATGGTGTGTCTCTTCACTTTATATATAGTGAAATGGTATAAAATAATACTGGGCCGAAAAAAAAAACCAGTCAACCAGAGCTTGCGTCACAAGGAACGGGGGACAAAAATGTTAGACATGTTGTATTTATAACAGTAAACTGTCCATGCAGTTATGATCTGACATGGTGTGTGTCATATTTGTATTTTAATGATTTTGTTTTAACATTTGGCATGGTAGAACGTTTGTTCGTTACATATACGTTTATAAACATGTATATATTCGTTTAGTGACTCAATTTTGATGTGGGATTAATTATTTTGGCAATGAAGTTTTGTAGCCACGGGAACGCAGATATAAATTACACTTACATTTTTGGCCCTCGTTCCGAAGAGAACTCGCAGTGGAAAACAATGATGGTTGGGCGGTTGAGTGTAGTCTCCATAAGGAAGCGTCTCTGGATCATCTCCTGTCTATGTATGTTCTCGGCACCCTGCAATACATGTAACAAAACCGTGAGTGTGTATAAAGCACGTTCTATAGTTATTACAGATTGAATTCATCACCAAGACGCCTTGATTTTACGTGTATGGTGGTTATTTTTACGGATAATTGAACCCCTACATGCGCGGTCTTTCATCCAATCATAAAGCTAACAATGTCTTAATAGCCTATACCGGTTGAAACAAAACAAGACATAACCGGAAATAACAAAACTTGAAAGACAAATAAATGCACGTGAATCTCAACACCGGGTTATATGTTTCCTTGTGCTTTTCGTAAATGCGATACGTCAAAATTAACACGCAAGTTCAAAGCCGCATGGATATAATAATGTTTGAATTTTATGAATCATTAGATTTTGTCGTTAATGTTGTTATACCACGCTATGATATGAAACATTAAGGCGTAAACTATTTTCAGATTCTGTTATTTGTGTTCACTGCTGTTTTCCTCCCAAAATTGGTATTTGATATATAGCCATGACTAAATTGGTACACATAAAAACGTGCTAGGAAGTAAGCCACGATTTTTACAATATTTATTTTTGGTCGTATTGCAGCATATATTTACCTGGATATGTCCGCCTTCATATTCATAAGGATATCGGCAATCTACAATCACGAAGTCGTCAATTCTATTGCTGTATCTACCGCCAATCAGGTTTTCCAACTGGAAATAAAACATAGACATTTGGTTTAGTCATGAGTCGGAGACACATAAAATAGGTGGTGAGTGCAATAGAAAATAACATCAAAACAGAATCTTCCCTGTCAGTATAGATGGAATTTTAAATTATATTTCGTATAAAATTTTACGCCTCTTCTGGATAGATTTCGACCAGTGTTGGTTAAAGAATGTACTTTTTTTCTTTCTTTTTTCATGCTTTAATGAATGATGACCAAGGAAGTTGTCAATATATATATCAAAATATATCACATGTAATTATACACCGCATTGCAATATGGTAACTTGAGCAGAGAAATAATGATGTATATTAGAACTGTGCTGGTATATTTATCTGGAGAAACAAATGTGGACAACAATAGTGTATATAGCTATTAAAATTAAACTGATCGATAACTCACCGTTTCTGAAGAAATATACTTTAGGTCTTTGTGATGCCCGGTGATGATGGGTAGGGTGTGGCCCAAGCTGCCATCACCAATGAGATTCTCATCTGTGGCCATGGAATGTAGCGCGTCTTTGATTCTTTCGCTGTCGACGTTGGCCGGTTTCTCCGAAAGGTGGCGTTTTGGCAGTGGTTCGATGACGTCACATATCTCGGGAGTATGACGTTTCAGGCTGTTGTCGGATTTGGAACGCCCAAAGAGACACCGTGACGATTTGCGACGGATGGCGAACTGGAAGAAAATTAATTTCCGATAAAATATAGCAGTTACATTATTTTACCCAGGGGCGATAGGGGAATATAGAGGTATCACATACCACAAACTTTGTTGGAAATTGCATGTCTTAGAATACAAAAGTACTTTTTGTGAGTTTTGATAGAACTATAATACTTGATTATACTTTTCTATGTGAGGTGAATCTTTTAGACTGGAATGGTAATTAGTTAGGTGGGTGTCAGGTTGGAAATTGATAAGAGTTGGAAGCCTTTTATCTGTCTAATTCACAGCCATAATAATAAATGCTTACAGTGTGCACTGTACCGGATGGTGATAGCTAGACTATTTTCGCAAATATGCACACAAACCTTCATTATATAGTTGCATATTTGTATTAAAAATGTACACTTACCTCTGATTTTGTTGGTGTTTCTAATGCAAGAAGGCATTGAAAACTACCATCATGGGCAATCGTGTTGGGAGACTGAAATAAAATGATACCCGGTGATTATTTAATATAGCTTATATTTTGAAAGGATTGTGGGAACTTCTGGCCGCGTCAAGTATTCTGTCGACTCTGGCTTTCTTAAAATGATTTCGATAGACGACAAACCCAGTATAATGGGAATTGAACATATAATTATGTCATATGGTTTATGCTACTCTGGATTCTTTTTCTTGTTATACCTCATTGTACTCATGTTGTATATTTTACTGTAATTGACAATGTCACACGCACAGATAGCTATAGCCACTTGGAATTGTACTGGTCTTTCGGCATCAGCTGATTCAATATCCGGTGCCTTCTTGAATGACATGATTCACGAGAGGAACATAGATATATGTGGTATCAGTGAACATTGGCTACACGAACACAACTCTCATATACTCGAACCTATGCTAGTCAACTACAAATGCCACATTGTGTGTGATTTCTCTCAAAGGCTACCCCATCAGCGGGGGAGACATAAAGGTGGCGTGGCACTGATACACGCCATTGTAACCGCTTCAGACTTATCAGTTCCGATAAAGCGTTTTTCCCGCCATCTCAAACCATATTGGAATGCAAACCTCGACAGACTGAAATTAGACATGCGCGATTTGCACAAACAATGGCTGATTTCAGGCAAACCAGTGTCAAGCTCTCCACATTATGTTAGTTATATGCAAGCGAAGCGCCAATTCAGAAGAGCACACCGAGAGGCTGTCCGTGATTCAATGAAAGCCGAGTGTTACGAACTTGAAAAGAATGCATTGCATAACCCAACTATGTTCTGGCGCACATTGAAAAGGAAATCTCACACGCAAATGGTCGGATCAGTAATGAAATTTGACGAAGTTCCCACCCGTGACCCGGTTGAAATTAATTCAGGTTGGGCTTCATATTTTGCCGAACTCTACACTCCAGAAAAGCATTGCAATCCAACTTTTGAAATAGATGTTACCACGGAGGTAAGAAATTTCATGCTCAGACAAGATGTTGAAGTTTGCTCCCAGTGTCGGCCGATTTCTATGGATGAAATTGATTGTGCAATAAAACGATTGAAACCAAACGAAGCTCCTGTTTACGACTGTGTCACGAGTGAACATTTTAGTAATCACACAGATAATCTTAAGGAATGTATTCTGGTTCTATTCAATGCCATCCTGGAACTTGAATGGATCCCACCTGGAATGAAACTTGGCGTCATTATCCCTCTGTATAAAGGACACCCCAAGCCTTCGACGTCGCCAGATAGCTATCGGGCAATAACACTCCTACCAGTGATTTACAAAATGTTTGAAACAATTCTGCAGCAACGAATTCTAAGCTCAACGGAACTATCTAACTTTCCTGACCAATTGCAGTTTGGCTTCCAAAAAGGATTTGGATGCAATATAACTTCATTTGTACTACAAGAAGCTATATCACATGCAAACGACCATGGTTCAAAAGTGTATGCAGCTTTTCTTGATTCTAAGAAGGCCTTCGATAGAGTGTGGCACGAAGGCCTTTTGTTCAAATTCATACGCCTCTGGTTTTCCAGTAAATTTATCAGATTGCTCGGAAACGTCCACACGGATGTGAGTAGCATGGTGTTTGCTAACAACATATTCTCGGAGAAGTTTAGCATTGGTCAAGGGACAAGGCAAGGGGATATTCTCTCGCCATTGTGCTATCTTATTTACATCAATGATCTTCTACTAGACTTAAGAAAGTCTCCATTTGGACTAAATGTCGGTTCTATATCATGTGTCGCACCTACTACTGCAGATGACATCACCATTTTATCTCTAACTAAACACGGCCTGGACAATCTTATGGACACATGCTTTAAGTATAGTATTCAATGGAGATTTAGTTTCTCGTGCACTAAAAGTAAAACGGTGGTCTTTAACGAGTCAAAAGCTGCACACAACCGCAGTAGGCGTACATGGCTGCTTGGTTCCGATTATATAACGGAGGGTACCGATTGTGCACATCTTGGATTGGTACAAGGAAAATTCACATCGAATGTATCGCATAGTTCAGTTGTTTCGTCAGCAATGAGAAAGACATTCTTCGCCATCGCGGGTAACAGACTACTGAACAGTGCTTCGCCGATTACAATGTGCAATATCATCAAGACTGTGGTTCAACCGAAAGCACTATACGGTTGTGAGGTTATCCCTCTACAACAAACGACTGCTATTGCCATCATAGAACGTTCATTGCGTACCTGTGTAAAATCTGCCCAGTCCCTACCAAAACGAACAAATACAAAACTTGCTCTCGGACTATTGGTATCTTACCAATGGAGAAGGAAATACACATACGTAAACTGTGCTTTCTTGGTACCCTTATAAACCTTCCATTTCACAAACAGGATCCATTGAAAATTTTCCTCATCAAAACTCATTTGCAGCGGCTGTACAAAAGACCTGTATCTGGATTTGTCACGGAGATAATAACTATATTGAGGGCGTACCGACTTGACTCATTTCTGGATAAATTGTTAGACCTAGGTGATTTTCCAAACCAATCTGTGTGTAAACGTATAGTGAGAGAGACAGTAAAACTGGGCTATATATCTTCATGGCGTGCATCAGTCGAAAATGATTCTGACCTGTGTGTGTTCAGGAAGGTTGTACCCGATCCTCTATCTGGGTGGTATGTTTGGAAGCGCATGCGTTCACAACCGACATTTTCCTCCAAATACAAGAACCTTGCGATTCTGCTGAACAAGACAACATACCCAAACAATAGTATATGTCGTCAGTGCCTAAATACATACGACCAAGAGCTGGATCACGCCTTGTTCACGTGCTCGTCACTTCCGATCCTGTTGCTGAGAAATAGTTTTTGGGAACGGGTCATCGATTGTTGTGGCATCGAAATATATCTCTTTATTTCCGGTCTAGTGAAGGACGACTTCTTTTCCCTAATCTTGGGAAGTGAACACCCATCACGATTGGACGCTGTGGGTCACTGTCGGGACTCATTTATCAATATAGCCGCTTTTTTCCTTTTTGTTATGTGTTCCCTAATTAGGGCAAAATTTACAGCCCACTCGCATGTGACTTAGCAAAATTCATCACTGCTCGGTATTCTGTACTAACCAATAACATATTTCTAGTGCTGAGTGTCCATACATTGGGGATATATACGAGTGATATTCGCACTGGACACAAACTGTTGTAAGCGGATCTAAATGCTAAGATGTAAATACTATAAAATTTTCGCTCACATACATACGGACACTCGTTAACCGACCTTATGCAAATTGCAAGTGAAATTGATATAAAATGTATGTCACCATTGTATTTATAAACATGTATATACTTGTACACATATCTCTCCTTCAAGGAGGCAATAAAGATCTCTCCCTTATATGGAAAGAAGTTCTAGACCCCTATGTATCAACCATACAAATTGATGACGATATAATTTGTGGTATCCAAGTTGAATTACCTGATGCAGATTACCTATACATATTCCAAGTGTATCTACCGTCAACCAACTATACAGACGAGTTTCATTTACAATATACACAAGCACTCGGTGATATCATAGATACTTACTTTTCTCTAGGTCATGTTATTATCATGGGCGATTTCAAGTGTACTCTCTCAAGATCACGTCCGCGAGACAACTCTCTCCGCAGAGTACTCGAACCAAAACAGTTTGTACCAGTAAATGAAAGTAACCGTTGCGCTGGCAGAAAAGCAACTTTTGTTCCTACCACTGGTGGTGAGGGCACGTCTATTGATTATGTGTTGTATTCACAGAGAGACATTTATATGACTCTCGTGCATGCTGAAATTATTGATGATGACGGTACTGATATTTCTAACCATAGACCAATTGTATGTTTATTCAGATGTGACATTCAAGCTGACAGTTCCAAACGGAGATCTAACTCGATCCCCTTGTATAACTGGAAGAAATTTAGATCCTCACCAAACTTAATGAGTCAGTATAAATACACTCTAGCATCGCTTCTTCCACAAAGCTATAAAATAAATAGCAGATGCGATGTAGACGCTCTTTATAATAATATTATTTCAGCAATTCAACGAGCGTCGAGTGAAATAATTCCACAAAAAACATTCAAAAGCCATCTCAAACCGTTTTGGAACAGTCACTTGAAGGACTTGCACGCTCACATGACAACAAGCAGACGGAATTGGATCACTGCTGGGAGACCTCGGGAAGTGGATCATGCATTATATGTAGAATATAAGTCTAGAAAATGCGCCTTCAGACGGGAGTTTAGGCAATTCTGCAATCAAAATTTGAGTGATCGTAACAATGAGCTAGACACCGCTGCTGAAGTAGATCAAGGGTCATTCTTTAAAATAATAAATTCTAGGCGAAATTATGAGAATAGACCAAACAAGATTTTTGAATACAACGGGGCAACTTTAAGAAATTCCTCAGAAATATCAGATGGGTGGGCCGACTACTTTGAGTCACTATACAAACCATTGGTACATGATAGCTTTGACGAGAACCACATTCAAATTGTGAACGACACTGTCGCAGACCTCGCAAATGGCCAATACTGTAAATCGGGGAGTAACTCTAAATATGTCACTGAACCTGTACTTGAAGATGAAGTCGAGAACACGCTCAAAACACCCAACTTGAACAAAGCTTCGGTGGGATAATGTTTATAATGAACAATTGGCCCTTGGTGGTACGGCATTGATCAAAGGCCTAACTGCACTATTGACGGGTATCATGATGTTTTCTCATATACCAGAACCGGCTAAGATTGGGATAATCGTTCCTCTGTACAAAGGAGGCAACAAACCCCGAAAGTTATTTGACAGCTATCGCGCGATAACCCTGCTCCCTGCCATTTACAAATTGCTCGAAAAAATAATTTTATTAAGACTAGAGTATCGTGTTCCTGATATGATCAAAGTACATGCATTGCAACACGGTTTTCAGAAGGGTATCAACTGTCTCATGAACTCGTTTCTTATTTACGAATCTAAAGAATTTGCATCAGAAAACGACAGTAAGTTGTTCACATGTTTCCTTGATGTCCAGAAGGCATTTGATACCGTATGGATAAATGGTCTTCTCTATAAACTTCATCTCCTCGGTTTTGATGAGAAAATATGGCTTACAGGTACTTCTTGTAATGTAAAATATGGGAATTGTCAGTCCAGAAAATTTCAGATAGAGCAGGGAACAAAACAAGGGGGCGTCATTTCACCTTTGTTCTACATGATCTTCGTTGATCAGCTCGTAACAGAGCTTGCAAATTCGGGAGCAGGACTAAATATGTTCTCTATAAATTGTTCATGCCCGACACAAGCCGATGATATGACCTTGATCTCTGTTTCGGAAAATGGCCTGCAGCACCTAATGAATATATGCACAAACTACAGTCGCAAATGGAGATATAAATATAATGAACAAAAGACAGTAGTTATTGTCTTCAATGAAAGCAATAACGAGCACACTAAGGCTAGTTGTAATAGGGCATGGACTCTTTGTGGAAAACAACTGTCTGAGGTCGAGAGTTTGGTTCACTTAGGCGTCCCTATACACAAATTCAATCACAAAGGTAACGCCATAGACGTAATAAAAACAAAACTCAGATCAAGCTATTTTTCACTGTCGAACATAGGTATGTATGCAGGTGGTACAACCCCAACAAGCAGTAGGAAATTATACACATCCATCGTTTTACCAAGGGGCCTCTTCGGATGCGAACTGCTGTGTGGTATGACTGATTCAGATATTTTGTCTCTGGAAAGAACGCACCGATTTTGTCTTAAAAAGATTCAAGGTCTTCATTATCAAACACGTACCAACATCGCAGAAGGGTTAATGGGTATCGGAAACGTTCAAAGTTTTATTGAAAAAAAAGAAGCTCTTATTTTTCAGCAGCTTGTGTACTCTCAGTACAGAGAAGGCAGCCAAATCTGTATTCTTGCTAAGGCTGCACTCTTTCTTCATAACTGGTGTTTCTAAGTATTCATTCATTGCCGACATTGTAGATATCATAGAGAGCCACCAGTTGATGCCATACCTCACCAAGTATGTATCTCATAGTGATTTCCCAACAAAGCAGATTTGGAAAGGTATAGTGCGCAAGGCAATTTCCGATTATACAGAATCCGAATGGGAAAGCGCGGCGAGCAACAAATCACTCCATCGCTTTCATAACATACATCCAAAGTTAACTGTCTCTCACCTGTGGCGCTGCTGTCGAAAATTCCCAAGACACAAAATAGCATACCTGACTGTGGGTGGAATCATAGCTTGTACTGGATCCGTATCACTAACTTGTAGCAAGTGTGGTGGGGATTACGATGATCTCCCCTTACATGCTATTATGAACTGCCCAGCGATTGCGGAATACCGCAATGATATATGGTATGAACTGATGAATAAATTCGATATTCCATGTATTCTAAAACTGGATAGCCTCAGTCCAGATATCGAATTAAATGTTTTCCTCACTGCACGACCAAGAGAATTATTCGATATCATTTGTGAAGCTGACATGTTCACAGACTTCATGGTCTGTAGCACATATTGCCTGTGGCATGCTTATCACACAAGTCAGACAAGTCTAATCGACAACGCGGACGTTAATTTATAAGAACAACAGCTAAGAAACTCAACATAACCTTGATTTCATAGTACACAATCTAATACATGTGTCTAAATACTATTTCATGTTCATGACCCATACATTGTATATGCATATATGCATCTGTATACATACAGTCAATTAGTACAACTGTCTACCTATATATGTGTGTCAGTATTTAAGCTGTGTATATGTGCTTGGGTTTATACCCTATAGCCTGCGGTGGTCGGCTGTGTGTGTGTGAGGGTGTGTGCGAGGGTGTGTGAGGGTGAGTGTGTGTGTGTGAGTATGGATATGTATGTGTGCATGCATGTATTAGTGTGGAAATTGCATGTATGATGGCGTGCGAGTATGTACGATGTGTGTCTGTTCGTATCAATATATACATGGTGTATGCGTGTGTGTGTATGTTTGCTGAACTCTTAGCGACTATTCTTTGTTGTTATGTCCACTGTATATATGTTTACTGTACTTGTATTATTTGAATTTCCTTTTGTCAATTTATATTATTCATAACTCTCCGTGAATGGAGGAAATACAGATATATATACAACTCTCTGTGATTTGGAATAATTTATTATAATCATATAAAATATATACAATGCAGCACAAGGTGGATACAATAAATATGCACAGTATCTTAGCAACGGGTTATACACAAACAAGATATAGCTATAACAAATTAATAACGTAACAATATCACATGTAAGCTTCATAACAGACATTCAACTTCAATCAACAGCCGTTGAACGCATTCTTAGACAGCTGGAGCTAGGGTTAGTTGGCTAGAACCGCAGTGATTTCTTCTTTTGTCCGTAAGCCCACGACTTAGACTTGGCGCGGAAGTGACGTAGATCGGACGAGTAATCTTCGTGTAACATTGGACGATAGGACTGTGGTGTGCAGAGATCCTGAAATAAACAAATAATAGAGTTTTACATGTCGTACATCGTCGTTAAATTTATCTCTAGAGACCAAAGAAAATGTCAGATAAATGTTGCTTTACGAGTGTCCCACATTTAGCACAGCAACACGATTATTAAACGCATGTTGAGAAAACTTGATTTAGTCGTTTGTAATATATATATGTAGCAAGCTGTTTTTGGAGTCTCCAAATTCTGCGCCATTATATATTTCGACGCTTATCTACATCCACCGGGACCATAGTGACATATATAAGTTTAGTGCGTTCATGAGTTTACTATGTACATGTGTAGTGGAAACTAACCAACAACAAATGTGATGTAATTTTGATAAACGCACCTTTTTCGTTTCGAAAAACTCTTTGTAGCCACCACGGAGGATATATATTTCTGGGTAGAACAGATTCGGGTAGTTCTCAGCGTTCGTTTCACGGTCCTTCTGTCGCAAATATCTCAACCTGTAAAACATAAATGAATAATTATAATGGTAAGCTACGGTTTATGTAAATATGGTGTGTCTCTTCACTTTATATATAGTGAAATGGTATAAAATAATACTGGGCCGAAAAAAAAAACCAGTCAACCAGAGCTTGCGTCACAAGGAACGGGGGACAAAAATGTTAGACATGTTGTATTTATAACAGTAAACTGTCCATGCAGTTATGATCTGACATGGTGTGTGTCATATTTGTATTTTAATGATTTTGTTTTAACATTTGGCATGGTAGAACGTTTGTTCGTTACATATACGTTTATAAACCACGCGCGTGCAACATGTATATATTCGTTTAGTGACTCAATTTTGATATGGGATTAATTATTTTGGCAATGAAGTTTTGTAGCCACGGGAACGCAGATATAAATTACACTTACATTTTTGGCCCTCGTTCCGAAGAGAACTCGCAGTGGAAAACAATGATGGTTGGGCGGTTGAGTGTAGTCTCCATAAGGAAGCGTCTCTGGATCATCTCCTGTCTATGTATGTTCTCGGCACCCTGCAATACATGTAACAAAACCGTGAGTGTGTATAAAGCACGTTCTATAGTTATTACAGATTGAATTCATCACCAAGACGCCTTGATTTTACGTGTATGGTGGTTATTTTTACGGATAATTGAACCCCTACATGCGCGGTCTTTCATCCAATCATAAAGCTAACAATGTCTTAATAGCCTATACCGGTTGAAACAAAACAAGACATAACCGGAAATAACAAAACTTGAAAGACAAATAAATGCACGTGAATCTCAACACCGGGTTATATGTTTCCTTGTGCTTTTCGTAAATGCGATACGTCAAAATTAACACGCAAGTTCAAAGCCGCATGGATATAATAATGTTTGAATTTTATGAATCATTAGATTTTGTCGTTAATGTTGTTATACCACGCTATGATATGAAACATTAAGGCGTAAACTATTTTCAGATTCTGTTATTTGTGTTCACTGCTGTTTTCCTCCCAAAATTGGTATTTGATATATAGCCATGACTAAATTGGTACACATAAAAACGTGCTAGGAAGTAAGCCACGATTTTTACAATATTTATTTTTGGTCGTATTGCAGCATATATTTACCTGGATATGTCCGCCTTCATATTCATAAGGATATCGGCAATCTACAATCACGAAGTCGTCAATTCTATTGCTGTATCTACCGCCAATCAGGTTTTCCAACTGGAAATAAAACATAGACATTTGGTTTAGTCATGAGTCGGAGACACATAAAATAGGTGGTGAGTGCAATAGAAAATAACATCAAAACAGAATCTTCCCTGTCAGTATAGATGGAATTTTAAATTATATTTCGTATAAAATTTTACGCCTCTTCCGGATAGATTTCGACCAGTGTTGGTTAAAGAATGTACTTTTTTTCTTTCTTTTTTCATGCTTTAATGAATGATGACCAAGGAAGTTGTCAATATATATATCAAAATATATCACATGTAATTATACACCGCATTGCAATATGGTAACTTGAGCAGAGAAATAATGATGTATATTAGAACTGTGCTGGTATATTTATCTGGAGAAACAAATGTGGACAACAATAGTGTATATAGCTATTAAAATTAAACTGATCGATAACTCACCGTTTCTGAAGAAATATACTTTAGGTCTTTGTGATGCCCGGTGATGATGGGTAGGGTGTGGCCCAAGCTGCCATCACCAATGAGATTCTCATCTGTGGCCATGGAATGTAGCGCGTCTTTGATTCTTTCGCTGTCGACGTTGGCCGGTTTCTCCGAAAGGTGGCGTTTTGGCAGTGGTTCGATGACGTCACATATCTCGGGAGTATGACGTTTCAGGCTGTTGTCGGATTTGGAACGCCCAAAGAGACACCGTGACGATTTGCGACGGATGGCGAACTGGAAGAAAATTAATTTCCGATAAAATATAGCAGTTACATTATTTTACCCAGGGGCGATAGGGGAATATAGAGGTATCACATACCACAAACTTTGTTGGAAATTGCATGTCTTAGAATACAAAAGTACTTTTTGTGAGTTTTGATAGAACTATAATACTTGATTATACTTTTCTATGTGAGGTGAATCTTTTAGACTGGAATGGTAATTAGTTAGGTGGGTGTCAGGTTGGAAATTGATAAGAGTTGGAAGCCTTTTATCTGTCTAATTCACAGCCATAATAATAAATGCTTACAGTGTGCACTGTACCGGATGGTGATAGCTAGACTATTTTCGCAAATATGCACACAAACCTTCATTATATAGTTGCATATTTGTATTAAAAATGTACACTTACCTCTGATTTTGTTGGTGTTTCTAATGGAAGAAGGCATTGAAAACTACCATCATGGGCAATCGTGTTGGGAGACTGAAATAAAATGATACCCGGTGATTATTTAATATAGCTTATATTTTGAAAGGATTGTGGGATATTCTAACTATACTTCAGATTTCCACAAATTGGATACATATAATAACCAAAAGATACCCGTCCCATAGTCGCCACATGCTGCATATTTCATTGTTTGAAGAAAAAAAATGAAATCTTCTGCATTGTATGGGAAGTTTACGATTTGTTGTTTAAGAGTTATAGAAGGTACATAACGATTGGACGGAAAATTTCGGAATAATTGAGATAACTATATAATTGGGACATTGAGGATGAAGATAAATATTCATGTCACAGGGTAATGCGCAATAATACACAATAGTAAAACACAATGCTCACCTCAACGTCTATGCCGCTGTCTCGAGATGATTCGTCCACGTGAAGCTTGAATTCTCCTGGACTAAGAAGCTGTAGGATGTCCATATCGCTATATTCGTCGAAGTTTATGTTTGGTCTCTGAAAAAGAACCACATTTAATGAGTAATCGAGTAAATTAACCCCAAGTTCCCATGCGCATGGCTCTATTTACAACGCAAACTTTCTGCCATGAAAGCGAATTTCACATCGCTGTTGATTTTTTTAAACAGACATATTAATGTTACACGTTGAACCAACAAATAAGTGATACACGAACCGCGATAGTGATTACCAAACAATACCAGTTTGGTTGCCAAATAATTTGTTTGTCACCTTAAAGATAATTGGAGAAAATGCTCTTTCAGAGGTATTTCACAGTTCATCCAATAACGTTTTACCCATGTCCTTAATTACATGTGTCCGCAATGTTGACGAATTCACTGTAATAAAAGTATGCCCTTTACAGAGTAGCGTTTTGCAAAACATGATGGTACATTTTTTCAGATACAAGTGCGCAATACGTACGAAAAGCCTATGTTGGGTATAGAACACTCCGGTAGCTGAAAGAAGAAAATCGAAGTAACGAGTAGATGGAAATGATAAAATATTCAGTCAACTACATTTTTATAGTTTGTCCATGCAATGTTGTTCTATGTCGCGCACACGTGGTGTGAAAAACACTATGTAAGACAAACGTAAAATAATAGATGGTAACACATCAACATGGTGTGACAGAACGTTGCTCATGGATGCGCCTTCCTATCACAACTCGACTCGTCAAAACTTCACCCAGAACTGGAAGTAGCACCCGTGATGCGCATGACAATGTGTTATATTTCCTGTCCTGGGTTGTCGTTTCGCATGTTTTGATGTGCGATAACATTGTATGAGTGAAATTCAACAAGCAAACTGTGAACACTGAACATGTTGAATTGACTTTACCATTTTGACAGAGAAGTACGTACTATACACAATATCGCCAGCAGCGACGGGTATACATGCTGCCCATGGCAAAAGTAAGCTCACTGCACAAGAAGAAAACAAGTAGCGAATTCCTACTTGAAGGCACTTGGCGGTTTGACGGTCCAAATGCGCGATTGTGTTCCATGCAGTGATAAACATTATAGGTCGACAAATACGCTAAACAACTGTATATGGCCTCTTCAATTGTGCCACAGAAAGATTAACTCAAGTGATCTAGACCTAGGCTCTAGGTCGCTTTCAATATAAAGCATATATGACTATAATTATGCATGTTTATGTAACAGTAAAGAGCTTTCATTGTTAGTCTATTCCTGATATGGTATAAATAAAGAGCGTTCTTGTTACACTTATGCGCGAAAACATCTGGAAAAATTGCTGTGACATTGAAATCGATAGCCGGCGGAGTGAGATTATATATGTTCAGTTTAGTATGGCATGAAACATATTTGAAATTTCAATGTTTTCCGGTACTAAGAACTTCTGTAAAATAAATTTTATTCAAAAGTGCTCTTCATATATCACTTCTGAAGATCGTGAGAAGAGACTTAATTTTTCTTGATTAATTAATTTTATTGATTATTTTTCAATTAGAAAGGCAACTACCCATAAATAATTTGTGCTGATCAACGGGCATGACATGCATGAACATTTTTTGACAAAAAAAGAAACTGTTTTCAACCTTTCAAATGAAATTTTTCACGGTATGTCCCAGAAAGACGCCAAAAATACATCTTTGAACACGATATTTGGATCCCCCACAAAAAACCCAGATATTTGAACGACATGGAACAGAAAAGAGCGTTTCGTTTTAGTCTATTCCTGATATGGTAGAAATAAAGAGCATTATTTAATTGAAACAGCTGGAAAATGGATGTGACCATGGGAAGTATTAATAAGAGCATACGAAGCCGGTATATCAATATCTCTTATATACCTCCTTGGAAGTTTAATGAATAAATATAATGATTTTATTCATATATTAGTCTATCGGGTGGTTCTTTTTGGGTGGAATAGTCAGGACCCACCGTCTACTATACATGCACAAATACGTACCATTCTATGTGAATTATTTCTCTTCCAATGTATGTTAAAATTCGGATTACGTAAATTAAGCACTGACTACAATTCATTTGAGATACCTCTTTATGGGCTGGACATGTACCACGTGACTTCGCATGCGCTTGGATTACCAGAACTAGAAATTGATTGAATTCCGGCCAACAAAGGTCCCCTTCCAATATGTCACAAGCTTAGTCCAGAGTGACGGTCCTTTCCCGCCAGAGAGTGTGAAGCTACACACCGGTATTAATCTTTACATCCGGGTCCTTTGATAAGCCGCGAAGTGACCTATGCCCACAGTCGTTAGTACAATACAGGATTATCATACCCACGGAGTTGTCAAAGTTTTATGAATATGTCTTAAGTTAAGCTTCGAATATATTTTATCACTTTCCACATTGTTTGGAGAAGACTCCTCACTCGATAATTGCTGACAACTCATAGATTCATAAAAGTGGCAAATCTAACATAGTTTGAAATGGTTGGATTTATTAAACACGCACCCTTTCCCACAACAGTTTATACAATAAGTAATTCGCAGTCAAAGCCAGACGAAGAAATGTCTGTTCGAACAATAACATTGATGCATGGAAATGGGGATTTTCAAGCTCAACCATTTCTATACTATATGCTCATTGGCCAGTAATTACACTTAGGAAATGGACCATATTTGTTTAAAAGGAAATATTTCATTCGAACCTCCACATTTTGTCCACGTAATTAGGAGGGACTGATACGACAGGTCGATAAATACACGAAAGCCATGAAAGCGAATTTCACATCGCTGTTGATTTTTTTAAACAGAAATATTAATGTTACACGTTGAACCAACAAATAAGTGATACACGAACCGCGATAGTGATTACCAAACAATACCAGTTTGGTTGTCAAATAATTTGTTTGTCACCTTAAAGATAATTGGAGAAAATGCTCTTTCAGAGGTATTTCACAGTTCATCCAATAACGTTTTACCCATGTCCTTAATTACATGTGTCCGCAATGTTGACGAATTCACTGTAATAAAAGTATGCCCTTTACAGAGTAGCGTTTTGCAAAACATGATGGTACATTTTTTCAGATACAAGTGCGCAATACGTACGAAAAGCCTATGTTGGGTATAGAACACTCCGGTAGCTGAAAGAAGAAAATCGAAGTAACGAGTAGATGGAAATGATAAAATATTCAGTCAACTACATTTTTATAGTTTGCCCATGCAATGTTGTTCTATGTCGCGCACACGTGGTGTGAAAAACACTATGTAAGACAAACGTAAAATAATAGATGGTAACACATCAACATGGTGTGACAGAACGTTGCTCATGGATGCGCCTTCCTATCACAACTCGACTCGTCAAAACTTCACCCAGAACTGGAAGTAGCACCCGTGATGCGCATGACAATGTGTTATATTTCCTGTCCCGGGTTGTCGTTTCGCATGTTTTGATGTGCGATAACATTGTATGAGTGAAATTCAACAAGCAAACTGTGAACACTGAACATGTTGAATTGACTTTACCATTTTGACAGAGAAGTACGTACTATACACAATATCGCCAGCAGCGACGGGTATACATGCTGCCCATGGCAAAAGTAAGCTCACTGCACAAGAAGAAAACAAGTAGCGAATTCCTACTTGAAGGCACTTGGCGGTTTGACGGTCCAAATGCGCGATTGTGTTCCATGCAGAGATAAACATTATAGGTCGACAAATACGCTAAACAACTGTATATGGCCTCTTCAATTGTGCCACAGAAAGATTAACTCAAGTGATCTAGACCTAGGCTCTAGGTCGCTTTCAATATAAAGCATATATGACTATAATTATGCATGTTTATGTAACAGTAAAGAGCTTTCTTTGTTAGTCTATTCCTGATACGGTATAAATAAAGAGCGTTCTTGTTTCACTTATGCCCGAAAACATGTGGAAAAATTGCTGTGACATTGAAATCGACAGCCGGCGGAGTGAGATTCTATATGTTCAGTTTAGTATGGCATGAAACATATATGAAATTTCAATGTTTTCCGGTACTAAGAACTTCTGTAAAATAAATTTTATTCAAAAGTGCTCTTCATATATCACTTCTGAAGATCGTGAGAAGAGACTTAATTTTTCTTGATTAATTAATTTTATTGATTATTTTTCAATTAGAAAGGCAACTACCCATAAATAATTTGTGCTGATCAACGGGCATGACATGCATGAACATTTTTTGACAAAAAAAGAAACTGTTTTCAACCTTTCAAATGAAATTTTTCACGGTATGTCCCAGAAAGACGCCAAAAATACATCTTTGAACACGATATTTGGATCCCCCACAAAAAACCCAGATATTTGAACGACATGGAACAGAAAAGAGCGTTTCGTTTTAGTCTATTCCTGATATGGTAGAAATAAAGAGCATTATTTAATTGAAACAGCTGGAAAATGGATGTGACCATGGGAAGTATTAATAAGAGCATACGAAGCCGGTATATCAATATCTCTTATATACCTCCTTGGAAGTTTAATGAATAAATATAATGATTTTATTCATATATTAGTCTATCGGGTGGTTCTTTTTGGGTGGAATAGTCAGGACCCACCGTCTACTATACATGCACAAATACGTACCATTCTATGTGAATTATTTCTCTTCCAATGTATGTTAAAATTCGGATTACGTAAATTAAGCACTGACTACAATTCATTTGAGATACCTCTTTATGGGCTGGACATGTACCACGTGACTTCGCATGCGCTTGGATTACCAGAACTAGAAATTGATTGAATTCCGGCCAACAAAGGTCCCCTTCCAATATGTCACAAGCTTAGTCCAGAGTGACGGTCCTTTCCCGCCAGAGAGTGTGAAGCTACACACCGGTATTAATCTTTACATCCGGGTCCTTTGATAAGCCGCGAAGTGACCTATGCCCACAGTCGTTAGTACAATACAGGATTATCATACCCACGGAGTTGTCAAAGTTTTATGAATATGTCTTAAGTTAAGCTTCGAATATATTTTATCACTTTCCACATTGTTTGGAGAAGACTCCTCACTCGATAATTGCTGACAACTCATAGATTCATAAAAGTGGCAAATCTAACATAGTTTGAAATGGTTGGATTTATTAAACACGCACCCTTTCCCACAACAGTTTATACAATAAGTAATTCGCAGTCAAAGCCAGACGAAGAAATGTCTGTTCGAACAATAACATTGATGCATGGAAATGGGGATTTTCAAGCTCAACCATTTCTATACTATATGCTCATTGGCCAGTAATTACACTTAGGAAATGGACCATATTTGTTTAAAAGGAAATATTTCATTCGAACCTCCACATTTTGTCCACGTAATTAGGAGGGACTGATACGACAGGTCGATAAATACACGAAAGCCATGAAAGCGAATTTCACATCGCTGTTGATTTTTTTAAACAGAAATATTAATGTTACACGTTGAACCAACAAATAAGTGATACACGAACCGCGATAGTGATTACCAAACAATACCAGTTTGGTTGTCAAATAATTTGTTTGTCACCTTAAAGATAATTGGAGAAAATGCTCTTTCAGAGGTATTTCACAGTTCATCCAATAACGTTTTACCCATGTCCTTAATTACATGTGTCCGCAATGTTGACGAATTCACTGTAATAAAAGTATGCCCTTTACAGAGTAGCGTTTTGCAAAACATGATGGTACATTTTTTCAGATACAAGTGCGCAATACGTACGAAAAGCCTATGTTGGGTATAGAACACTCCGGTAGCTGAAAGAAGAAAATCGAAGTAACGAGTAGATGGAAATGATAAAATATTCAGTCAACTACATTTTTATAGTTTGCCCATGCAATGTTGTTCTATGTCGCGCACACGTGGTGTGAAAAACACTATGTAAGACAAACGTAAAATAATAGATGGTAACACATCAACATGGTGTGACAGAACGTTGCTCATGGATGCGCCTTCCTATCACAACTCGACTCGTCAAAACTTCACCCAGAACTGGAAGTAGCACCCGTGATGCGCATGACAATGTGTTATATTTCCTGTCCCGGGTTGTCGTTTCGCATGTTTTGATGTGCGATAACATTGTATGAGTGAAATTCAACAAGCAAACTGTGAACACTGAACATGTTGAATTGACTTTACCATTTTGACAGAGAAGTACGTACTATACACAATATCGCCAGCAGCGACGGGTATACATGCTGCCCATGGCAAAAGTAAGCTCACTGCACAAGAAGAAAACAAGTAGCGAATTCCTACTTGAAGGCACTTGGCGGTTTGACGGTCCAAATGCGCGATTGTGTTCCATGCAGAGATAAACATTATAGGTCGACAAATACGCTAAACAACTGTATATGGCCTCTTCAATTGTGCCACAGAAAGATTAACTCAAGTGATCTAGACCTAGGCTCTAGGTCGCTTTCAATATAAAGCATATATGACTATAATTATGCATGTTTATGTAACAGTAAAGAGCTTTCTTTGTTAGTCTATTCCTGATACGGTATAAATAAAGAGCGTTCTTGTTTCACTTATGCCCGAAAACATGTGGAAAAATTGCTGTGACATTGAAATCGACAGCCGGCGGAGTGAGATTCTATATGTTCAGTTTAGTATGGCATGAAACATATATGAAATTTCAATGTTTTCCGGTACTAAGAACTTCTGTAAAATAAATTTTATTCAAAAGTGCTCTTCATATATCACTTCTGAAGATCGTGAGAAGAGACTAAATTTTTCTTGATTAATTAATTTTATTGATTATTTTTCAATTAGAAAGGCAACTACCCATAAATAATTTGTGCTGATCAACGGGCATGACATGCATGAACATTTTTTGACAAAAAAAGAAACTGTTTTCAACCTTTCAAATGAAATTTTTCACGGTATGTCCCAGAAAGACGCCAAAAATACATCTTTGAACACGATATTTGGATCCCCCACAAAAAACCCAGATATTTGAACGACATGGAACAGAAAAGAGCGTTTCGTTTTAGTCTATTCCTGATATGGTAGAAATAAAGAGCATTATTTAATTGAAACAGCTGGAAAATGGATGTGACCATGGGAAGTATTAATAAGAGCATACGAAGCCGGTATATCAATATCTCTTATATACCTCCTTGGAAGTTTAATGAATAAATATAATGATTTTATTCATATATTAGTCTATCGGGTGGTTCTTTTTGGGTGGAATAGTCAGGACCCACCGTCTACTATACATGCACAAATACGTACCATTCTATGTGAATTATTTCTCTTCCAATGTATGTTAAAATTCGGATTACGTAAATTAAGCACTGACTACAATTCATTTGAGATACCTCTTTATGGGCTGGACATGTACCACGTGACTTCGCATGCGCTTGGATTACCAGAACTAGAAATTGATTGAATTCCGGCCAACAAAGGTCCCCTTCCAATATGTCACAAGCTTAGTCCAGAGTGACGGTCCTTTCCCGCCAGAGAGTGTGAAGCTACACACCGGTATTAATCTTTACATCCGGGTCCTTTGATAAGCCGCGAAGTGACCTATGCCCACAGTCGTTAGTACAATACAGGATTATCATACCCACGGAGTTGTCAAAGTTTTATGAATATGTCTTAAGTTAAGCTTCGAATATATTTTATCACTTTCCACATTGTTTGGAGAAGACTCCTCACTCGATAATTGCTGACAACTCATAGATTCATAAAAGTGGCAAATCTAACATAGTTTGAAATGGTTGGATTTATTAAACACGCACCCTTTCCCACAACAGTTTATACAATAAGTAATTCGCAGTCAAAGCCAGACGAAGAAATGTCTGTTCGAACAATAACATTGATGCATGGAAATGGGGATTTTCAAGCTCAACCATTTCTATACTATATGCTCATTGGCCAGTAATTACACTTAGGAAATGGACCATATTTGTTTAAAAGGAAATATTTCATTCGAACCTCCACATTTTGTCCACGTAATTAGGAGGGACTGATACGACAGGTCGATAAATACACGAAAGCCATGAAAGCGAATTTCACATCGCTGTTGATTTTTTTAAACAGAAATATTAATGTTACACGTTGAACCAACAAATAAGTGATACACGAACCGCGATAGTGATTACCAAACAATACCAGTTTGGTTGTCAAATAATTTGTTTGTCACCTTAAAGATAATTGGAGAAAATGCTCTTTCAGAGGTATTTCACAGTTCATCCAATAACGTTTTACCCATGTCCTTAATTACATGTGTCCGCAATGTTGACGAATTCACTGTAATAAAAGTATGCCCTTTACAGAGTAGCGTTTTGCAAAACATGATGGTACATTTTTTCAGATACAAGTGCGCAATACGTACGAAAAGCCTATGTTGGGTATAGAACACTCCGGTAGCTGAAAGAAGAAAATCGAAGTAACGAGTAGATGGAAATGATAAAATATTCAGTCAACTACATTTTTATAGTTTGCCCATGCAATGTTGTTCTATGTCGCGCACACGTGGTGTGAAAAACACTATGTAAGACAAACGTAAAATAATAGATGGTAACACATCAACATGGTGTGACAGAACGTTGCTCATGGATGCGCCTTCCTATCACAACTCGACTCGTCAAAACTTCACCCAGAACTGGAAGTAGCACCCGTGATGCGCATGACAATGTGTTATATTTCCTGTCCCGGGTTGTCGTTTCGCATGTTTTGATGTGCGATAACATTGTATGAGTGAAATTCAACAAGCAAACTGTGAACACTGAACATGTTGAATTGACTTTACCATTTTGACAGAGAAGTACGTACTATACACAATATCGCCAGCAGCGACGGGTATACATGCTGCCCATGGCAAAAGTAAGCTCACTGCACAAGAAGAAAACAAGTAGCGAATTCCTACTTGAAGGCACTTGGCGGTTTGACGGTCCAAATGCGCGATTGTGTTCCATGCAGAGATAAACATTATAGGTCGACAAATACGCTAAACAACTGTATATGGCCTCTTCAATTGTGCCACAGAAAGATTAACTCAAGTGATCTAGACCTAGGCTCTAGGTCGCTTTCAATATAAAGCATATATGACTATAATTATGCATGTTTATGTAACAGTAAAGAGCTTTCTTTGTTAGTCTATTCCTGATACGGTATAAATAAAGAGCGTTCTTGTTTCACTTATGCCCGAAAACATGTGGAAAAATTGCTGTGACATTGAAATCGACAGCCGGCGGAGTGAGATTCTATATGTTCAGTTTAGTATGGCATGAAACATATATGAAATTTCAATGTTTTCCGGTACTAAGAACTTCTGTAAAATAAATTTTATTCAAAAGTGCTCTTCATATATCACTTCTGAAGATCGTGAGAAGAGACTAAATTTTTCTTGATTAATTAATTTTATTGATTATTTTTCAATTAGAAAGGCAACTACCCATAAATAATTTGTGCTGATCAACGGGCATGACATGCATGAACATTTTTTGACAAAAAAAGAAACTGTTTTCAACCTTTCAAATGAAATTTTTCACGGTATGTCCCAGAAAGACGCCAAAAATACATCTTTGAACACGATATTTGGATCCCCCACAAAAAACCCAGATATTTGAACGACATGGAACAGAAAAGAGCGTTTCGTTTTAGTCTATTCCTGATATGGTAGAAATAAAGAGCATTATTTAATTGAAACAGCTGGAAAATGGATGTGACCATGGGAAGTATTAATAAGAGCATACGAAGCCGGTATATCAATATCTCTTATATACCTCCTTGGAAGTTTAATGAATAAATATAATGATTTTATTCATATATTAGTCTATCGGGTGGTTCTTTTTGGGTGGAATAGTCAGGACCCACCGTCTACTATACATGCACAAATACGTACCATTCTATGTGAATTATTTCTCTTCCAATGTATGTTAAAATTCGGATTACGTAAATTAAGCACTGACTACAATTCATTTGAGATACCTCTTTATGGGCTGGACATGTACCGCGTGACTTCGCATGCGCTTGGATTACCAGAACTAGAAATTGATTGAATTCCGGCCAACAAAGGTCCCCTTCCAATACGTCACAAGCTTAGTCCAGAGTGACGGTCCTTTCCCGCCAGAGAGTGTGAAGCTACACACCGGTATTAATCTTTACATCCGGGTCCTTTGATAAGCCACGAAGTGACATATGCCCACAGTCGTTAGTACAATACAGGATTATCATACCCACGGAGTTGTCAAAGTTTTATGAATATGTCTTAAGTTAAGCTTCGAATATATTTTATCACTTTCCACATTGTTTGGAGAAGACTCCTCACTCGATAATTGCTGACAACTCATAGATTCATAAAAGTGGCAAATCTAACTTAGTTTGAAATGGTTGGATTTATTAAACACGCACCCTTTCCCACAACAGTTTATACAATAAGTAATTCGCAGTCAAAGCCAGACGAAGAAATGTCTGTTCGAACAATAACATTGATGCATGGAAATGGGGATTTTCAAGCTCAACCATTTCTATACTATATGCTCATTGGCCAGTAATTACACTTAGGAAATGGACCATATTTGTTTAAACGGAAATATTTCATTCGAACCTCCACATTTTGTCCACGTAATTAGGAGGGACTGATACGACAGGTCGATAAATACACGAAATATTGATATACCGGCTTCATATGATTTGAGAAACACAAAGTCACAGCCATTTTCCAGTCGTTTTCAGTTTTCGCCCGAAGTAAGATAAACGCTCTTTATTGCTACAATATCAGGAATATAATAACACGGAACGCTCTTTTCTGTTCTATGTCGTGCAAATGGCTGTTTTTTGTTTGGGACCCAAACACCTTGTTCGTAGTTGCATTTTTTATTATTTCAATGCGACTTTTTGGTTACAGATTGCTCGTAGAAAGGTAGTTAAGATATTTATCGACCTATTTCGATACCGATGAAAATTCAAAAGCTAATAATATTATTTGTATATTGGAGCGCAAACCGCCATGTGGCTTTAAACATATTTATTGGTCTAATTTTATTTTTGTAACACATGATATACAACACTTGTATACAGACAATGGGATTGGGGAAAAAGTGCTGACTCGCACGATACGATGAGTGCATCGTCTTTCAGTTTGTGTTTTTATTCAAAGGGATAGCCGCGTTTACTAAGTTGAAATAACTTGTGTTTCGATCCCTATTGTACCCCATTGTCTAATTTGTGTGTATTATTGATATTATATGGACATGAATGGAATGGTCAATGACATATGGATTCAGAAGCAAAACGTGTTAAAACTCCCTCTTATTAAAGTCTATCACATGTACCTAACAATTAAAGCGTCATGAGTGTATTTTCCGGTAATAAAATATACCATTGGTAGTTTTATGATATCAAATCGGACGGGATACCCTTAATGTGATATAATGTTTGTAAATACTACAACTTACCTACAATGTGTTCGTTCTCCGGAGTAAATGTATATCAGCAATCACCTCAATCTATTTTTTTGGTTTTCCATGACAGCTAAACAATAATACCAATCGAAACCCTGAAACCATTCACCAATCGGATGCCAGCATTATACATGGCCTCAAGTCCACGAAGATATTCCCGATTATTAATCTTAATTCTTAATCCCATAAGTAAGGCCAATTAATTAGTCAATGTTGTTACACGCATCAAGATCCACGATAGCTTCACTCATTAAGAAATCCAAGTGATAATCCCACAATGGGAGGGTTAAAGCCACATGGCTGTTAGCGCTCCAAAATTGACAGAATAATATTCGATTTAGAATTTTTCCCGGTATCTAATAGGTCGACGCATACTTTAACTACCATCCTATGAACATTATATGTCCCAGAAATACGCATTGGAGTCATAACAAATAAAACTTTAAACAGTGTTTGGGTCCCAAACAAACAACCGCACTGTGCGCGACATGGAACAGAAACGAGCGTTCTGTGTTTGTCTATTCCTGATATGGTAGAAATAAAGAGCGTTTGTTTCACAAATGAAAACTGCTGGAAAATGACTGTGACCATGGCGAGTATTTTCAGAGCATATTAATCCGGTATATCAATATTTCCTGTATTTATCAACATATCGCATACGTCATTCCAAATTACGTAGACATATTTCGGAAGCTCGAAGCGCAGCCATTAGTAAATTAAAATATATATGCATATATATCTTGAAAGTTTCATACAGCACTCGCACATCACTCTGCGAACCTCTAACACTGTTATGCAATGCATTTAGTGAAAACTGTTATTATCCTACAAGAAGATATGAAAAGATATGAAAAGACGTAAACGCATTATGGTGATTGATGATAGTGCTTCTAATGTTTCCAACCACAGGCCCATACTCATATGGAAATATCGTATGGCAGATTGTTTTATACCCGATCCTCTATCTGGGTGGTATGTTTGGAAGCGCATGCGTTCACAACCGACATTTTCCTCCAAATACAAGAACCTTGCGATTCTGCTGAACAAGACAACATACCCAAACAATAGTATATGTCGTCAGTGCCTAAATACATACGACCAAGAGCTGGATCACGCCTTGTTCACGTGCTCGTCACTTCCGATCCTGTTGCTGAGAAATAGTTTTTGGGAACGGGTCATCGATTGTTGTGGCATCGAAATATATCTCTTTATTTCCGGTCTAGTGAAGGACGACTTCTTTTCCCTAATCTTGGGAAGTGAACACCCATCACTATTGGACGCTGTGGGTCACTGTCGGGACTCATTTATCAATATAGCCGCTTTTTTCCTTTTTGTTATGTGTTCCCTAATTAGGGCAAAATTTACAGCCCACTCGCATGTGACTTAGCAAAATTCATCACTGCTCGGTATTCTGTACTAACCAATAACATATTTCTAGTGCTGAGTGTCCATACATTGGGGATATATACGAGTGATATTCGCACTGGACACAAACTGTTGTAAGCGGATCTAAATGCTAAGATGTAAATACTATAAAATTTTCGCTCACATACATACGGACACTCGTTAACCGACCTTATGCAAATTGCAAGTGAAATTGATATAAAATGTATGTCACCATTGTATTTATAAACATGTATATACTTGTACACATATCTCTCCTTCAAGGAGGCAATAAAGATCTCTCCCTTATATGGAAAGAAGTTCTAGACCCCTATGTATCAACCATACAAATTGATGACGATATAATTTGTGGTATCCAAGTTGAATTACCTGATGCAGATTACCTATACATATTCCAAGTGTATCTACCGTCAACCAACTATACAGACGAGTTTCATTTACAATATACACAAGCACTCGGTGATATCATAGATACTTACTTTTCTCTAGGTCATGTTATTATCATGGGCGATTTCAATTGTACTCTCTCAAGATCACGTCCGCGAGACAACTCTCTCCGCAGAGTACTCGAACCAAAACAGTTTGTACCAGTAAATGAAAGTAACCTTTGCGCTGGCAGAAAAGCAACTTTTGTTCCTGCCACTGGTGGTGAGGGCACGTCTATTGATTATGTGTTGTATTCACAGAGAGACATTTATATGACTCTCGTGCATGCTGAAATTATTGATGATGACGGTACTGATATTTCTAACCATAGACCAATTGTATGTTTATTCAGATGTGACATTCAAGCTGACAGTTCCAAACGGAGATCTAACTCGATCCCCTTGTATAACTGGAAGAAATTTAGATCCTCACCAAACTTAATGAGTCAGTATAAATACACTCTAGCATCGCTTCTTCCACAAAGCTATAAAATAAATAGCAGATGCGATGTAGACGCTCTTTATAATAATATTATTTCAGCAATTCAACGAGCGTCGAGTGAAATAATTCCACAAAAAACATTCAAAAGCCATCTCAAACCGTTTTGGAACAGTCACTTGAAGGACTTGCACGCTCACATGACAACAAGCAGACGGAATTGGATCACTGCTGGGAGACCTCGGGAAGTGGATCATGCATTATATGTAGAATATAAGTCTAGAAAATGCGCCTTCAGACGGGAGTTTAGGCAATTCTGCAATCAAAATTTGAGTGATCGTAACAATGAGCTAGACAACGCTGCTGAAGTAGATCAAGGGTCATTCTTTAAAATAATAAATTCTAGGCGAAATTATGAGAATAGACCAAACAAGATTTTTGAATACAACGGGGCAACTTTAAGAAATTCCTCAGAAATATCAGATGGGTGGGCCGACTACTTTGAGTCACTATACAAACCATTGGTACATGATAGCTTTGACGAGAACCACATTCAAATTGTGAACGACACTGTCGCAGACCTCGCAAATGGCCAATACTGTAAATCGGGGAGTAACTCTAAATATGTCACTGAACCTGTACTTGAAGATGAAGTCGAGAACACGCTCAAAACACTCAACTTGAACAAAGCTTCGGTGGGATAATGTTTATAATGAACACTTGGCCCTTGGTGGTACGGCATTGATCAAAGGCCTAACTGCACTATTGACGGGTATCATGATGTTTTCTCATATACCAGAACCGGCTAAGATTGGGATAATCGTTCCTCTGTACAAAGGAGGCAACAAACCCCGAAAGTTATTTGACAGCTATCGCGCGATAACCCTGCTCCCTGCCATTTACAAATTGCTCGAAAAAATAATTTTATTAAGACTAGAGTATCGTGTTCCTGATATGATCAAAGTACATGCATTGCAACACGGTTTTCAGAAGGGTATCAACTGTCTCATGAACTCGTTTCTTATTTACGAATCTAAAGAATTTGCATCAGAAAACGACAGTAAGTTGTTCACATGTTTCCTTGATGTCCAGAAGGCATTTGATACCGTATGGATAAATGGTCTTCTCTATAAACTTCATCTCCTCGGTTTTGATGAGAAAATATGGCTACTGTTTCATCAAATGCTTACAGGTACTTCTTGTAATGTAAAATATGGGAATTGTCAGTCCAGAAAATTTCAGATAGAGCAGGGAACAAAACAAGGGGGCGTCATTTCACCTTTGTTCTACATGATCTTCGTTGATCAGCTCTTAACAGAGCTTGCAAATTCGGGAGCAGGACTAAATATGTTCTCTATAAATTGTTCATGCCCGACACAAGCCGATGATATGACCTTGATCTCTGTTTCGGAAAATGGCCTGCAGCACCTAATGAATATATGCACAAACTACAGTCGCAAATGGAGATATAAATATAATGAACAAAAGACAGTAGTTATTGTCTTCAATGAAAGCAATAACGAGCACACTAAGGCTAGTTGTAATAGGGCATGGACTCTTTGTGGAAAACAACTGTCTGAGGTCGAGAGTTTGGTTCACTTAGGCGTCCCTATACACAAATTCAATCACAAAGGTAACGCCATAGACGTAATAAAAACAAAACTCAGATCAAGCTATTTTTCACTGTCGAACATAGGTATGTATGCAGGTGGTACAACCCCAACAAGCAGTAGGAAATTATACACATCCATCGTTTTACCAAGGGGCCTCTTCGGATGCGAACTGCTGTGTGGTATGACTGATTCAGATATTTTGTCTCTGGAAAGAACGCACCGATTTTGTCTTAAAAAGATTCAAGGTCTTCATTATCAAACACGTACCAACATCGCAGAAGGGTTAATGGGTATCGGAAACGTTCAAAGTTTTATTGAAAAAAAAGAAGCTCTTATTTTTCAGCAGCTTGTGTACTCTCAGTACAGAGAAGGCAGCCAAATCTGTATTCTTGCTAAGGCTGCACTCTTTCTTCATAACTGGTGTTTCTAAGTATTCATTCATTGCCGACATTGTAGATATCATAGAGAGCCACCAGTTGATGCCATACCTCACCAAGTATGTATCTCATAGTGATTTCCCAACAAAGCAGATTTGGAAAGGTATAGTGCGCAAGGCAATTTCCGATTATACAGAATCCGAATGGGAAAGCGCGGCGAGCAACAAATCACTCCATCGCTTTCATAACATACATCCAAAGTTAACTGTCTCTCACCTGTGGCGCTGCTGTCGAAAATTCCCAAGACACAAAATAGCATACCTGACTGTGGGTGGAATCATAGCTTGTACTGGATCCGTATCACTAACTTGTAGCAAGTGTGGTGGGGATTACGATGATCTCCCCTTACATGCTATTATGAACTGCCCAGCGATTGCGGAATACCGCAATGATATATGGTATGAACTGATGAATAAATTCGATATTCCATGTATTCTAAAACTGGATAGCCTCAGTCCAGATATCGAATTAAATGTTTTCCTCACTGCACGGCCAAGAGAATTATTCGATATCATTTGTGAAGCTGACATGTTCACAGACTTCATGGTCTGTAGCACATATTGCCTGTGGCATGCTTATCACACAAGTCAGACAAGTCTAATCGACAACGCGGACGTTAATTTATAAGAACAACAGCTAAGAAACTCAACATAACCTTGATTTCATAGTACACAATCTAATACATGTGTCTAAATACTATTTCATGTTCATGACCCATACATTGTATATGCATATATGCATCTGTATACATACAGTCAATTAGTACAACTGTCTACCTATATATGTGTGTCAGTATTTAAGCTGTGTATATGTGCTTGGGTTTATACCCTATAGCCTGCGGTGGTCGGCTGTGTGTGTGTGAGGGTGTGTGCGAGGGTGTGTGAGGGTGAGTGTGTGTGTGTGAGTATGGATATGTATGTGTGCATGCATGTATTAGTGTGGGAATTGCATGTATGATGGCGTTCGAGTATGTACGATGTGTGTCTGTTCGTATCAATATATACATGGTGTATGCGTGTGTGTGTATGTTTGCTGAACTCTTAGCGACTATTCTTTGTTGTTATGTCCACTGTATATATGTTTACTGTACTTGTATTATTTGAATTTCCTTTTGTCAATTTATATTATTCATAACTCTCCGTGAATGGAGGAAATACAGATATATATACAACTCTCTGTGATTTGGAATAATTTATTATAATCATATAAAATATATACAATGCAGCACAAGGTGGATACAATAAATATGCACAGTATCTTAGCAACGGGTTATACACAAACAAGATATAGCTATAACAAATTAATAACGTAACAATATCACATGTAAGCTTCATAACAGACATTCAACTTCAATCAACAGCCGTTGAACGCATTCTTAGACAGCTGGAGCTAGGGTTAGTTGGCTAGAACCGCAGTGATTTCTTCTTTTGTCCGTAAGCCCACGACTTAGACTTGGCGCGGAAGTGACGTAGATCGGACGAGTAATCTTCGTGTAACATTGGACGATAGGACTGTGGTGTGCAGAGATCCTGAAATAAACAAATAATAGAGTTTTACATGTCGTACATCGTCGTTAAATTTATCTCTAGAGACCAAAGAAAATGTCAGATAAATGTTGCTTTACGAGTGTCCCACATTTAGCACAGCAACACGATTATTAAACGCATGTTGAGAAAACTTGATTTAGTCGTTTGTAATATATATATGTAGCAAGCTGTTTTTGGAGTCTCCAAATTCTGCGCCATTATATATTTCGACGCTTATCTACATCCACCGGGACCATAGTGACATATATAAGTTTAGTGCGTTCATGAGTTTACTATGTACATGTGTTGTGGAAACTAACCAACAACAAATGTGATGTAATTTTGATAAACGCACCTTTTTCGTTTCGAAAAACTCTTTGTAGCCACCACGGAGGATATATATTTCTGGGTAGAACAGATTCGGGTAGTTCTCAGCGTTCGTTTCACGGTCCTTCTGTCGCAAATATCTCAACCTGTAAAACATAAATGAATAATTATAATGGTAAGCTACGGTTTATGTAAATATGGTGTGTCTCTTCACTTTATATATAGTGAAATGGTATAAAATAATACTGGGCCGAAAAAAAAACCAGTCAACCAGAGCTTGCGTCACAAGGAACGGGGGACAAAAATGTTAGACATGTTGTATTTATAACAGTAAACTGTCCATGCAGTTATGATCTGACATGGTGTGTGTCATATTTGTATTTTAATGATTTTGTTTTAACATTTGGCATGGTAGAACGTTTGTTCGTTACATATACGTTTATAAACCACGCGCGTGCAACATGTATATATTCGTTTAGTGACTCAATTTTGATGTGGGATTAATTATTTTGGCAATGAAGTTTTGTAGCCACGGGAACGCAGATATAAATTACACTTACATTTTTGGCCCTCGTTCCGAAGAGAACTCGCAGTGGAAAACAATGATGGTTGGGCGGTTGAGTGTAGTCTCCATAAGGAAGCGTCTCTGGATCATCTCCTGTCTATGTATGTTCTCGGCACCCTGCAATACATGTAACAAAACCGTGAGTGTGTATAAAGCACGTTCTATAGTTATTACAGATTGAATTCATCACCAAGACGCCTTGATTTTACGTGTATGGTGGTTATTTTTACGGATAATTGAACCCCTACATGCGCGGTCTTTCATCCAATCATAAAGCTAACAATGTCTTAATAGCCTATACCGGTTGAAACAAAACAAGACATAACCGGAAATAACAAAACTTGAAAGACAAATAAATGCACGTGAATCTCAACACCGGGTTATATGTTTCCTTGTGCTTTTCGTAAATGCGATACGTCAAAATTAACACGCAAGTTCAAAGCCGCATGGATATAATAATGTTTGAATTTTATGAATCATTAGATTTTGTCGTTAATGTTGTTATACCACGCTATGATATGAAACATTAAGGCGTAAACTATTTTCAGATTCTGTTATTTGTGTTCACTGCTGTTTTCCTCCCAAAATTGGTATTTGATATATAGCCATGACTAAATTGGTACACATAAAAACGTGCTAGGAAGTAAGCCACGATTTTTACAATATATATTTTTGGTCGTATTGCAGCATATATTTACCTGGATATGTCCGCCTTCATATTCATAAGGATATCGGCAATCTACAATCACGAAGTCGTCAATTCTATTGCTGTATCTACCGCCAATCAGGTTTTCCAACTGGAAATAAAACATAGACATTTGGTTTAGTCATGAGTCGGAGACACATAAAATAGGTGGTGAGTGCAATAGAAAATAACATCAAAACAGAATCTTCCCTGTCAGTATAGATGGAATTTTAAATTATATTTCGTATAAAATTTTACGCCTCTTCTGGATAGATTTCGACCAGTGTTGGTTAAAGAATGTACTTTTTTTCTTTCTTTTTTCATGCTTTAATGAATGATGACCAAGGAAGTTGTCAATATATATATCAAAATATATCACATGTAATTATACACCGCATTGCAATATGGTAACTTGAGCAGAGAAATAATGATGTATATTAGAACTGTGCTGGTATATTTATCTGGAGAAACAAATGTGGACAACAATAGTGTATATAGCTATTAAAATTAAACTGATCGATAACTCACCGTTTCTGAAGAAATATACTTTAGGTCTTTGTGATGCCCGGTGATGATGGGTAGGGTGTGGCCCAAGCTGCCATCACCAATGATATTCTCATCTGTGGCCATGGAATGTAGCGCGTCTTTGATTCTTTCGCTGTCGACGTTGGCCGGTTTCTCCGAAAGGTGGCGTTTTGGCAGTGGTTCGATGACGTCACATATCTCGGGAGTATGACGTTTCAGGCTGTTGTCGGATTTGGAACGCCCAAAGAGACACCGTGACGATTTGCGACGGATGGCGAACTGGAAGAAAATTAATTTCCGATAAAATATAGCAGTTACATTATTTTACCCAGGGGCGATAGGGGAATATAGAGGTATCACATACCACAAACTTTGTTGGAAATTGCATGTCTTAGAATACAAAAGTACTTTTTGTGAGTTTTGATAGAACTATAATACTTGATTATACTTTTCTATGTGAGGTGAATCTTTTAGACTGGAATGGTAATTAGTTAGGTGGGTGTCAGGTTGGAAATTGATAAGAGTTGGAAGCCTTTTATCTGTCTAATTCACAGCCATAATAATAAATGCTTACAGTGTGCACTGTACCGGATGGTGATAGCTAGACTATTTTCGCAAATATGCACACAAACCTTCATTATATAGTTGCATATTTGTATTAAAAATGTACACTTACCTCTGATTTTGTTGGTGTTTCTAATGGAAGAAGGCATTGAAAACTACCATCATGGGCAATCGTGTTGGGAGACTGAAATAAAATGATACCCGGTGATTATTTAATATAGCTTATATTTTGAAAGGATTGTGGGATATTCTAACTATACTTCAGATTTCCACAAATTGGATACATATAATAACCAAAAGATACCCGTCCCATAGTCGCCACATGCTGCATATTTCATTGTTTGAAGAAAAAAAATGAAATCTTCTGCATTGTATGGGAAGTTTACGATTTGTTGTTTAAGAGTTATAGAAGGTACATAACGATTGGACGGAAAATTTCGGAATAATTGAGATAACTATATAATTGGGACATTGAGGATGAAGATAAATATTCATGTCACAGGGTAATGCGCAATAATACACAATAGTAAAACACAATGCTCACCTCAACGTCTATGCCGCTGTCTCGAGATGATTCGTCCACGTGAAGCTTGAATTCTCCTGGACTAAGAAGCTGTAGGATGTCCATATCGCTATATTCGTCGAAGTTTATGTTTGGTCTCTGAAAAAGAACCACATTTAATGAGTAATCGAGTAAATTAACCCCAAGTTCCCATGCGCATGGCTCTATTTACAACGCAAACTTTCTGCCATGAAAGCGAATTTCACATCGCTGTTGATTTTTTTAAACAGAAATATTAATGTTACACGTTGAACCAACAAATAAGTGATACACGAACCGCGATAGTGATTACCAAACAATACCAGTTTGGTTGCCAAATAATTTGTTTGTCACCTTAAAGATAATTGGAGAAAATGCTCTTTCAGAGGTATTTCACAGTTCATCCAATAACGTTTTACCCATGTCCTTAATTACATGTGTCCGCAATGTTGACGAATTCACTGTAATAAAAGTATGCCCTTTACAGAGTAGCGTTTTGCAAAACATGATGGTACATTTTTTCAGATACAAGTGCGCAATACGTACGAAAAGCCTATGTTGGGTATAGAACACTCCGGTAGCTGAAAGAAGAAAATCGAAGTAACGAGTAGATGGAAATGATAAAATATTCAGTCAACTACATTTTTATAGTTTGTCCATGCAATGTTGTTCTATGTCGCGCACACGTGGTGTGAAAAACACTATGTAAGACAAACGTAAAATAATAGATTACAGAATGTTTATGTTTCTATTCTTATTTCCTATTACTCTCTCCCTTTCCTTGGACCCACACTCTGCTTGCTTATACATACTTGGAATGTCTCCTGTTTATACATTTCTTAATTTGTTGCTCTTTTCTCTTTCTCTTTTTGTGAACAAACAATCTGAAGTGGTCCGGCGACCGGATGTCATTCACTGGGTTTATGTCGCGAGCCGGTCCTCCCCATTTGTAAGTAATTATATTATTAAATGATAGACATTGTTAGCTATCGGGCGAGGATCGGCTGTTATTTTATCAGATCGTCTCGGTTACCGAAAAAGTTCAGACTAGATAGATTATCTTCTCAGCTTACATTGCTATATCTTATTCTAAGATTCCGAGGCATTTCTCCTGAGGTGGCGATCGTTATACTTGTATCACTGTTATTCTTACACTTGCGAGAAACTGAATCAGTACTAGATAATCTCATGAAAATGAATATTGAGCGAACTTACAAATGTGATGGCATTTCTTGTTATCATACAAAGATGCCCATATTCCTTCTAGTTGTTGTATTATTGATAGACCTTATTATATTGCTGATTATTTTAAGCGGAAATATCGAAACTAACCCTGGGCCTATACCAGGATATCCTGCAACCGATAACACATGTTCTATAATACAATTGAATACTCAGAGTATACGACATAAAATGGACACCCTCAATGCGGAATTGACCGATTATGATATTTGTCTTTTTACTGAAACCTGGCTAGACCAGTCTGTTCCTAATTCTGAAATTATGCTTCATGGATATCATGAACCTATACGCAACGATAGGGGATTAGACACAACAGGAGGTGGTGTCTGTATATTTCTGAGAAATACTCTACCGTTTAAAATGAGGCCTGATCTTATAGATCCAAATATTGAATCTGTGTGGGTGGAAGTGTGTCTTAGTGGTAAGAAAATTTTAATTGGATGTTTTTACAGACCACCAAACTCGCCAGTCTCGTCATGGGACAGCATCGAAATAAATATTAAAAATGCTATTGATGATGTGCATAAGGTTATTATTGGAGGTGATTTCAATGAAAACTACAATTCCGCGAGCTGCGCCTCAAAAATAAATGGTCTAAAAACTAGATGTGGATTAATCCAGTTAGTTAATGAATGCACTCATTTCACGGAGTCTTCAGAAACCACTCTGGATCTGTTTTTAACAAATTATGGTGATATTATTGATAAAACTGAAGTTATGTCCCCTTTCTTTCCAGAAATGATACGGTACCATTGTCCCATAAAAATTACACTAAACTTCCACATTGAACGTGCGTCAATAATTACTCGACGAATATGGAATTTCGATAGAGCTAACTTCGAGGCAATGAATCATACATTTTCTGCTTGGGATTACCGGGATATTGTCCGCACCACTCCCGTGTCTGCTCTCGTAACTCACTATACTGAAAAAATCCACCAAGTTTGCCAGGAACTTATACCAAGTAAGGTTGTACATATTAGAAGGGACGTTCCAGAATGGCTTACTTGCGGTTTAAGACAACTAATGAGACAACGAAATAGATTGCATAAAAGTGCTAAAATCAAAAACACACCTAATACATGGAGTAAATTTCGGGCGAAACGAAACGAAGTCATTAGCGCAGTCCGGAAAGCCAAATTGGATTATGATAACAAACTTGATGCAATACTTATTAATGACTCCGACAACTCAACATGGTGGAAACAATTTCAGAAATTAATCTCAAATGGTAAGCGCAATTCACTACCCCCTCTCCAACTCAATGGCGAGCACATTATTTCTACTGTAGATAAAGTTAATGCTTTAAATTCATACTTTTGTGATATATCCAGCATAGATGATTCTGTACATGATCTTCCCATACAAACTCTACTAGTAACGGGCAACCCTACGCTGGGTGAGCTCAAAATAACGACAATTGACGTTTATGATGCTCTAAATGGTATGAAACCATCTAAGGCGTGCGGTCCAGATATGATAAATCCTAGGGTCCTAAAACAATGTGCCAAATCACTCTGTGAACCTATAACACTGTTATGCAATGCATTTAGTGAAAACTGTTATTATCCTTCTGAGTGGAAGCTGTCGAATGTATGTCCAGTTTTTAAAAGTGGAGATCCAAGCATTCTATCGAATTACCGCCCAATTTCATTGTTAAGCTGTTTATCGAAAGTTTTCGAGAAATGCATATATAAACATTTGTGGACGTTTCTTGATAAAAACGGGTTACTTTCTATGTACCAGTCTGGTTTTAAAAGAGGTGATTCGACTGTGTACCAGTTGACTGAAGTTTATGATTCTATATGTAGATCACTAGATGAAGGCAAAGAGGTTCGTTGCGTATTTTGTGATATGAGCAAGGCCTTTGACAAGGTGTGGCATAAAGGGCTTTTTCTCAAACTAAAAAAAATTGGCATTACGGAAAATGTGTATAATCTTCTCGTTTCCTACTTGGAATTTAGAAAGCAGAGGGTGTCAGCTGACAATGAACTATCTGAATGGCGTGCAACTACTGCTGGTGTCCCTCAGGGGTCAATTTTAGGACCCCTGTTATTCTTAATATATATAAATGACATAACTGAAAATCTCGTGTGCAACATTCGTCTTTTTGCTGATGACACCTCTATCTTTCTTACAGTTGAAAATCCTAATATAGCCGCTGGTGTAATCAACCGAGATATTGAAACGATAGTCAGTTGGTCTGTAAAATGGCTTGTTAAATTTAATCCTCTCAAGACTGAAACACTACTAGTTTCGCGCAAGAATGATCAACCGTTTCACCCCATTTTATTTATGGGAAATTCCATAATCACCGATGTGCAAGCGCATAAACATTTAGGTTTAACATTTGACGATCGTGGCACTTGGAATACACACATTAATTCAATAACCGAGAAAGCCTGAAAAAAATTAAATATGATCAAACGTTTTAAATATAGGCTGAGCAGAAAGTCTCTCGAAAAAATTTATTTCACTTTCATTCGACCAATTTTAGAATATGCCTCCCCCGTTTGGGATAATTGTCCGGACTACTTACGAGATGATATTGAAGACATCCAATATGAAATGGCGAGAATAGTTACCGGTGCAACCCGAAGTGTTAGTAATGCCAAGTTGATAGATGAGGCCGGGTGGGAATATCTTGACGATAGACGCAAGCAGCATAAATTGATCCAATTCTTCAAAATGAAAACCGGTAGGGCACCACCTTATATTAGTAATATGGTACCCCCAGAAAGTAACTCATTACATGACCACAACACTAGAAATACAATGAAACGCCCCCCTGATAGTAATAATGATTACTATATGCAATCCTTTCTTCCGTCGTCTGTCCGTTCGTGGAATGTACTCCCAGACTCTGTTAAAGAAGCAACTTCAATAGGCGATTTCAAACGCAATCTTAAACCTGATATATTAAAGCCTAAATACTACTTTACCAGCTATTCTAGGACAGCTCAAATTTACCACACCAGGCTGAGATTAAGATGTAGCAATCTTAACAGCGATCTAAAAGATAACCACATCAAAGACTTGCCTTATTGCATGTGTGGTTGCATTGAAACTGCTAGACATTTTTTTCTGGAATGCGCGCAATATACCTCTCACAGAGAAGAACTCCTTAATACCCTATCTGATTTAACAATAACTAGTGAATTATTACTATGGGGATCTGATGAATTATCCTATGAAACTAATAAGAAAATCTTCATGGCAGCTCAGAAATTTATAATAACCAGTAATCGCTTTCAACGATTCTTCTCTTAAGCTGTTCCAAAATTGCAATATTGAACTCGCATGGTACATCATAAACCGAGATGCTATTGATCTCTCCAACGTGGGTCGTCGGGTCGATGGACCACTGCAGATGTTCACATGGTTATTTTTCAATCACAAATTATGTATAAATACTTTTTATTTCCTTGAAATGTGTTATTATATATCTTTTTGGTTTATTTGAAATTAATTATATGCATGTTCAGATATATAATTACACCTCACACTCTGTACTCTCTGACCTTCTCTCTAAAATTCTGACATTATCTTCTGTCCCTTTGTCTCGCCTCCACCTCATATTTCTTCTTTCTATGGATCTTTTTTATGCCTCTATTATTTACCCCTACTTGACTTGCAGTCAAGTAGGGCTGTGCCATTGTCAAGGGAGAGGGCTTCAAATAAGCCTATGGCTTGTTGCCTAATCCCATTTTTCTTCTAAATTTGTATCTATTGTAATTATTTATCTGAATGTCCATAGAGGGAAATATAAATACTGTTTAAACTAAATCTTCTGCATTGTATGGGAAGTTTACGATTTGTTGTTTAAGAGTTATAGAAGGTACATAACGATTGGACGGAAAATTTCGGAATAATTGAGATAACTATATAATTGGGACATTGAGGATGAAGATAAATATTCATGTCACAGGGTAATGCGCAATAATACACATTAGTAAAACACAATGCTCACCTCAACGTCTATGCCGCTGTCTCGAGATGATTCGTCCACGTGAAGCTTGAATTCTCCTGGACTAAGAAGCTGTAGGATGTCCATATCGCTATATTCGTCGAAGTTTATGTTTGGTCTCTGAAAAAGAACCACATTTAATGAGTAATCGAGTAAATTAACCCCAAGTTCCCATGCGCATGGCTCTATTTACAACGCAAACTTTCTGCCATGAAAGCGAATTTCACATCGCTGTTGATTTTTTTAAACAGAAATATTAATGTTACACGTTGAACCAACAAATAAGTGATACACGAACCGCGATAGTGATTACCAAACAATACCAGTTTGGTTGCCAAATAATTTGTTTGTCACCTTAAAGATAATTGGAGAAAATACTCTTTCAGAGGTATTTCACAGTTCATCCAATAACGTTTTACCCATGTCCTTAATTACATGTGTCCGCAATGTTGACGAATTCACTGTAATAAAAGTATGCCCTTTACAGAGTAGCGTTTTGCAAAACATGATGGTACATTTTTTCAGATACAAGTGCGCAATACGTACGAAAAGCCTATGTTGGGTATAGAACACTCCGGTAGCTGAAAGAAGAAAATCGAAGTAACGAGTAGATGGAAATGATAAAATATTCAGTCAACTACATTTTTATAGTTTGTCCATGCAATGTTGTTCTATGTCGCGCACACGTGGTGTGAAAAACACTATGTAAGACAAACGTAAAATAATAGATGGTAACACATCAACATGGTGTGACAGAACGTTGCTCATGGATGCGCCTTCCTATCACAACTCGACTCGTCAAAACTTCACCCAGAACTGGAAGTAGCACCCGTGATGCGCATGACAATGTGTTATATTTCCTGTCCTGGGTTGTCGTTTCGCATGTTTTGATGTGCGATAACATTGTATGAGTGAAATTCAACAAGCAAACTGTGAACACTGAACATGTTGAATTGACTTTACCATTTTGACAGAGAAGTACGTACTATACACAATATCGCCAGCAGCGACGGGTATACATGCTGCCCATGGCAAAAGTAAGCTCACTGCACAAGAAGAAAACAAGTAGCGAATTCCTACTTGAAGGCACTTGGCGGTTTGACGGTCCAAATGCGCGATTGTGTTCCATGCAGTGATAAACATTATAGGTCGACAAATACGCTAAACAACTGTATATGGCCTCTTCAATTGTGCCACAGAAAGATTAACTCAAGTGATCTAGACCTAGGCTCTAGGTCGCTTTCAATATAAAGCATATATGACTATAATTATGCATGTTTATGTAACAGTAAAGAGCTTTCATTGTTAGTCTATTCCTGATATGGTATAAATAAAGAGCGTTCTTGTTACACTTATGCGCGAAAACATCTGGAAAAATTGCTGTGACATTGAAATCGATAGCCGGCGGAGTGAGATTATATATGTTCAGTTTAGTATGGCATGAAACATATTTGAAATTTCAATGTTTTCCGGTACTAAGAACTTCTGTAAAATAAATTTTATTCAAAAGTGCTCTTCATATATCACTTCTGAAGATCGTGAGAAGAGACTTAATTTTTCTTGATTAATTAATTTTATTGATTATTTTTCAATTAGAAAGGCAACTACCCATAAATAATTTGTGCTGATCAACGGGCATGACATGCATGAACATTTTTTGACAAAAAAAGAAACTGTTTTCAACCTTTCAAATGAAAATTTTCACGGTATGTCCCAGAAAGACGCCAAAAATACATCTTTGAACACGATATTTGGATCCCCCACAAAAAACCCAGATATTTGAACGACATGGAACAGAAAAGAGCGTTTCGTTTTAGTCTATTCCTGATATGGTAGAAATAAAGAGCATTATTTAATTGAAACAGCTGGAAAATGGATGTGACCATGGGAAGTATTAATAAGAGCATACGAAGCCGGTATATCAATATCTCTTATATACCTCCTTGGAAGTTTAATGAATAAATATAATGATTTTATTCATATATTAGTCTATCGGGTGGTTCTTTTTGGGTGGAATAGTCAGGACCCACCGTCTACTATACATGCACAAATACGTACCATTCTATGTGAATTATTTCTCTTCCAATGTATGTTAAAATTCGGATTACGTAAATTAAGCACTGACTACAATTCATTTGAGATACCTCTTTATGGGCTGGACATGTACCACGTGACTTCGCATGCGCTTGGATTACCAGAACTAGAAATTGATTGAATTCCGGCCAACAAAGGTCCCCTTCCAATATGTCACAAGCTTAGTCCAGAGTGACGGTACTTTCCCGCCAGAGAGTGTGAAGCTACACACCGGTATTAATCTTTACATCCGGGTCCTTTGATAAGCCGCGAAGTGACCTATGCCCACAGTCGTTAGTACAATACAGGATTATCATACCCACGGAGTTGTCAAAGTTTTATGAATATGTCTTAAGTTAAGCTTCGAATATATTTTATCACTTTCCACATTGTTTGGAGAAGACTCCTCACTCGATAATTGCTGACAACTCATAGATTCATAAAAGTGGCAAATCTAACATAGTTTGAAATGGTTGGATTTATTAAACACGCACCCTTTCCCACAACAGTTTATACAATAAGTAATTCGCAGTCAAAGCCAGACGAAGAAATGTCTGTTCGAACAATAACATTGATGCATGGAAATGGGGATTTTCAAGCTCAACCATTTCTATACTATATGCTCATTGGCCAGTAATTACACTTAGGAAATGGACCATATTTGTTTAAAAGGAAATATTTCATTCGAACCTCCACATTTTGTCCACGTAATTAGGAGGGACTGATACGACAGGTCGATAAATACACGAAAGCCATGAAAGCGAATTTCACATCGCTGTTGATTTTTTTAAACAGAAATATTAATGTTACACGTTGAACCAACAAATAAGTGATACACGAACCGCGATAGTGATTACCAAACAATACCAGTTTGGTTGTCAAATAATTTGTTTGTCACCTTAAAGATAATTGGAGAAAATGCTCTTTCAGAGGTATTTCACAGTTCATCCAATAACGTTTTACCCATGTCCTTAATTACATGTGTCCGCAATGTTGACGAATTCACTGTAATAAAAGTATGCCCTTTACAGAGTAGCGTTTTGCAAAACATGATGGTACATTTTTTCAGATACAAGTGCGCAATACGTACGAAAAGCCTATGTTGGGTATAGAACACTCCGGTAGCTGAAAGAAGAAAATCGAAGTAACGAGTAGATGGAAATGATAAAATATTCAGTCAACTACATTTTTATAGTTTGCCCATGCAATGTTGTTCTATGTCGCGCACACGTGGTGTGAAAAACACTATGTAAGACAAACGTAAAATAATAGATGGTAACACATCAACATGGTGTGACAGAACGTTGCTCATGGATGCGCCTTCCTATCACAACTCGACTCGTCAAAACTTCACCCAGAACTGGAAGTAGCACCCGTGATGCGCATGACAATGTGTTATATTTCCTGTCCTGGGTTGTCGTTTCGCATGTTTTGATGTGCGATAACATTGTATGAGTGAAATTCAACAAGCAAACTGTGAACACTGAACATGTTGAATTGACTTTACCATTTTGACAGAGAAGTACGTACTATACACAATATCGCCAGCAGCGACGGGTATACATGCTGCCCATGGCAAAAGTAAGCTCACTGCACAAGAAGAAAACAAGTAGCGAATTCCTACTTGAAGGCACTTGGCGGTTTGACGGTCCAAATGCGCGATTGTGTTCCATGCAGAGATAAACATTATAGGTCGACAAATACGCTAAACAACTGTATATGGCCTCTTCAATTGTGCCACAGAAAGATTAACTCAAGTGATCTAGACCTAGGCTCTAGGTCGCTTTCAATATAAAGCATATATGACTATAATTATGCATGTTTATGTAACAGTAAAGAGCTTTCATTGTTAGTCTATTCCTTATATGGTATAAATAAAGAGCGTTCTTGTTACACTTATGCGCGAAAACATCTGGAAAAATAGCTGTGACATTGAAATCGATAGCCGGCGGAGTGAGATTCTATATGTTCAGTTTAGTATGGCATGAAACATATATGAAATTTCAATGTTTTCCGGTACTAAGAACTTCTGTAAAATAAATTTTATTCAAAAGTGCTCTTCATATATCACTTCTGAAGATCGTGAGAAGAGACTTAATTTTTCTTGATTAATTAATTTTATTGATTATTTTTCAATTAGAAAGGCAACTACCCATAAATAATTTGTGCTGATCAACGGGCATGACATGCATGAACATTTTTTGACAAAAAAAGAAACTGTTTTCAACCTTTCAAATGAAATTTTTCACGGTATGTCCCAGAAAGACGCCAAAAATACATCTTTGAACACGATATTTGGATCCCCCACAAAAAACCCAGATATTTGAACGACATGGAACAGAAAAGAGCGTTTCGTTTTAGTCTATTCCTGATATGGTAGAAATAAAGAGCATTATTTAATTGAAACAGCTGGAAAATGGATGTGACCATGGGAAGTATTAATAAGAGCATACGAAGCCGGTATATCAATATCTCTTATATACCTCCTTGGAAGTTTAATGAATAAATATAATGATTTTATTCATATATTAGTCTATCGGGTGGTTCTTTTTGGGTGGAATAGTCAGGACCCACCGTCTACTATACATGCACAAATACGTACCATTCTATGTGAATTATTTCTCTTCCAATGTATGTTAAAATTCGGATTACGTAAATTAAGCACTGACTACAATTCATTTGAGATACCTCTTTATGGGCTGGACATGTACCACGTGACTTCGCATGCGCTTGGATTACCAGAACTAGAAATTGATTGAATTCCGGCCAACAAAGGTCCCCTTCCAATATGTCACAAGCTTAGTCCAGAGTGACGGTCCTTTCCCGCCAGAGAGTGTGAAGCTACACACCGGTATTAATCTTTACATCCGGGTCCTTTGATAAGCCGCGAAGTGACCTATGCCCACAGTCGTTAGTACAATACAGGATTATCATACCCACGGAGTTGTCAAAGTTTTATGAATATGTCTTAAGTTAAGCTTCGAATATATTTTATCACTTTCCACATTGTTTGGAGAAGACTCCTCACTCGATAATTGCTGACAACTCATAGATTCATAAAAGTGGCAAATCTAACATAGTTTGAAATGGTTGGATTTATTAAACACGCACCCTTTCCCACAACAGTTTATACAATAAGTAATTCGCAGTCAAAGCCAGACGAAGAAATGTCTGTTCGAACAATAACATTGATGCATGGAAATGGGGATTTTCAAGCTCAACCATTTCTATACTATATGCTCATTGGCCAGTAATTACACTTAGGAAATGGACCATATTTGTTTAAAAGGAAATATTTCATTCGAACCTCCACATTTTGTCCACGTAATTAGGAGGGACTGATACGACAGGTCGATAAATACACGAAAGCCATGAAAGCGAATTTCACATCGCTGTTGATTTTTTTAAACAGAAATATTAATGTTACACGTTGAACCAACAAATAAGTGATACACGAACCGCGATAGTGATTACCAAACAATACCAGTTTGGTTGTCAAATAATTTGTTTGTCACCTTAAAGATAATTGGAGAAAATGCTCTTTCAGAGGTATTTCACAGTTCATCCAATAACGTTTTACCCATGTCCTTAATTACATGTGTCCGCAATGTTGACGAATTCACTGTAATAAAAGTATGCCCTTTACAGAGTAGCGTTTTGCAAAACATGATGGTACATTTTTTCAGATACAAGTGCGCAATACGTACGAAAAGCCTATGTTGGGTATAGAACACTCCGGTAGCTGAAAGAAGAAAATCGAAGTAACGAGTAGATGGAAATGATAAAATATTCAGTCAACTACATTTTTATAGTTTGCCCATGCAATGTTGTTCTATGTCGCGCACACGTGGTGTGAAAAACACTATGTAAGACAAACGTAAAATAATAGATGGTAACACATCAACATGGTGTGACAGAACGTTGCTCATGGATGCGCCTTCCTATCACAACTCGACTCGTCAAAACTTCACCCATAACTGGAAGTAGCACCCGTGATGCGCATGACAATGTGTTATATTTCCTGTCCTGGGTTGTCGTTTCGCATGTTTTGATGTGCGATAACATTGTATGAGTGAAATTCAACAAGCAAACTGTGAACACTGAACATGTTGAATTGACTTTACCATTTTGACAGAGAAGTACGTACTATACACAATATCGCCAGCAGCGACGGGTATACATGCTGCCCATGGCAAAAGTAAGCTCACTGCACAAGAAGAAAACAAGTAGCGAATTCCTACTTGAAGGCACTTGGCGGTTTGACGGTCCAAATGCGCGATTGTGTTCCATGCAGAGATAAACATTATAGGTCGACAAATACGCTAAACAACTGTATATGGCCTCTTCAATTGTGCCACAGAAAGATTAACTCAAGTGATCTAGACCTAGGCTCTAGGTCGCTTTCAATATAAAGCATATATGACTATAATTATGCATGTTTATGTAACAGTAAAGAGCTTTCTTTGTTAGTCTATTCCTGATACGGTATAAATAAAGAGCGTTCTTGTTTCACTTATGCCCGAAAACATGTGGAAAAATAGCTGTGACATTGAAATCGACAGCCGGCGGAGTGAGATTCTATATGTTCAGTTTAGTATGGCATGAAACATATATGAAATTTCAATGTTTTCCGGTACTAAGAACTTCTGTAAAATAAATTTTATTCAAAAGTGCTCTTCATATATCACTTCTGAAGATCGTGAGAAGAGACTTAATTTTTCTTGATTAATTAATTTTATTGATTATTTTTCAATTAGAAAGGCAACTACCCATAAATAATTTGTGCTGATCAACGGGCATGACATGCATGAACATTTTTTGACAAAAAAAGAAACTGTTTTCAACCTTTCAAATGAAATTTTTCACGGTATGTCCCAGAAAGACGCCAAAAATACATCTTTGAACACGATATTTGGATCCCCCACAAAAAACCCAGATATTTGAACGACATGGAACAGAAAAGAGCGTTTCGTTTTAGTCTATTCCTGATATGGTAGAAATAAAGAGCATTATTTAATTGAAACAGCTGGAAAATGGATGTGACCATGGGAAGTATTAATAAGAGCATACGAAGCCGGTATATCAATATCTCTTATATACCTCCTTGGAAGTTTAATGAATAAATATAATGATTTTATTCATATATTAGTCTATCGGGTGGTTCTTTTTGGGTGGAATAGTCAGGACCCACCGTCTACTATACATGCACAAATACGTACCATTCTATGTGAATTATTTCTCTTCCAATGTATGTTAAAATTCGGATTACGTAAATTAAGCACTGACTACAATTCATTTGAGATACCTCTTTATGGGCTGGACATGTACCACGTGACTTCGCATGCGCTTGGATTACCAGAACTAGAAATTGATTGAATTCCGGCCAACAAAGGTCCCCTTCCAATATGTCACAAGCTTAGTCCAGAGTGACGGTCCTTTCCCGCCAGAGAGTGTGAAGCTACACACCGGTATTAATCTTTACATCCGGGTCCTTTGATAAGCCGCGAAGTGACCTATGCCCACAGTCGTTAGTACAATACAGGATTATCATACCCACGGAGTTGTCAAAGTTTTATGAATATGTCTTAAGTTAAGCTTCGAATATATTTTATCACTTTCCACATTGTTTGGAGAAGACTCCTCACTCGATAATTGCTGACAACTCATAGATTCATAAAAGTGGCAAATCTAACATAGTTTGAAATGGTTGGATTTATTAAACACGCACCCTTTCCCACAACAGTTTATACAATAAGTAATTCGCAGTCAAAGCCAGACGAAGAAATGTCTGTTCGAACAATAACATTGATGCATGGAAATGGGGATTTTCAAGCTCAACCATTTCTATACTATATGCTCATTGGCCAGTAATTACACTTAGGAAATGGACCATATTTGTTTAAAAGGAAATATTTCATTCGAACCTCCACATTTTGTCCACGTAATTAGGAGGGACTGATACGACAGGTCGATAAATACACGAAAGCCATGAAAGCGAATTTCACATCGCTGTTGATTTTTTTAAACAGAAATATTAATGTTACACGTTGAACCAACAAATAAGTGATACACGAACCGCGATAGTGATTACCAAACAATACCAGTTTGGTTGTCAAATAATTTGTTTGTCACCTTAAAGATAATTGGAGAAAATGCTCTTTCAGAGGTATTTCACAGTTCATCCAATAACGTTTTACCCATGTCCTTAATTACATGTGTCCGCAATGTTGACGAATTCACTGTAATAAAAGTATGCCCTTTACAGAGTAGCGTTTTGCAAAACATGATGGTACATTTTTTCAGATACAAGTGCGCAATACGTACGAAAAGCCTATGTTGGGTATAGAACACTCCGGTAGCTGAAAGAAGAAAATCGAAGTAACGAGTAGATGGAAATGATAAAATATTCAGTCAACTACATTTTTATAGTTTGCCCATGCAATGTTGTTCTATGTCGCGCACACGTGGTGTGAAAAACACTATGTAAGACAAACATAAAATAATAGATGGTAACACATCAACATGGTGTGACAGAACGTTGCTCATGGATGCGCCTTCCTATCACAACTCGACTCGTCAAAACTTCACCCAGAACTGGAAGTAGCACCCGTGATGCGCATGACAATGTGTTATATTTCCTGTCCTGGGTTGTCGTTTCGCATGTTTTGATGTGCGATAACATTGTATGAGTGAAATTCAACAAGCAAACTGTGAACACTGAACATGTTGAATTGACTTTACCATTTTGACAGAGAAGTACGTACTATACACAATATCGCCAGCAGCGACGGGTATACATGCTGCCCATGGCAAAAGTAAGCTCACTGCACAAGAAGAAAACAAGTAGCGAATTCCTACTTGAAGGCACTTGGCGGTTTGACGGTCCAAATGCGCGATTGTGTTCCATGCAGAGATAAACATTATAGGTCGACAAATACGCTAAACAACTGTATATGGCCTCTTCAATTGTGCCACAGAAAGATTAACTCAAGTGATCTAGACCTAGGCTCTAGGTCGCTTTCAATATAAAGCATATATGACTATAATTATGCATGTTTATGTAACAGTAAAGAGCTTTCATTGTTAGTCTATTCCTTATATGGTATAAATAAAGAGCGTTCTTGTTACACTTATGCGCGAAAACATCTGGAAAAATAGCTGTGACATTGAAATCGATAGCCGGCGGAGTGAGATTCTATATGTTCAGTTTAGTATGGCATGAAACATATATGAAATTTCAATGTTTTCCGGTACTAAGAACTTCTGTAAAATAAATTTTATTCAAAAGTGCTCTTCATATATCACTTCTGAAGATCGTGAGAAGAGACTTAATTTTTCTTGATTAATTAATTTTATTGATTATTTTTCAATTAGAAAGGCAACTACCCATAAATAATTTGTGCTGATCAACGGGCATGACATGCATGAACATTTTTTGACAAAAAAAGAAACTGTTTTCAACCTTTCAAATGAAATTTTTCACGGTATGTCCCAGAAAGACGCCAAAAATACATCTTTGAACACGATATTTGGATCCCCCACAAAAAACCCAGATATTTGAACGACATGGAACAGAAAAGAGCGTTTCGTTTTAGTCTATTCCTGATATGGTAGAAATAAAGAGCATTATTTAATTGAAACAGCTGGAAAATGGATGTGACCATGGGAAGTATTAATAAGAGCATACGAAGCCGGTATATCAATATCTCTTATATACCTCCTTGGAAGTTTAATGAATAAATATAATGATTTTATTCATATATTAGTCTATCGGGTGGTTCTTTTTGGGTGGAATAGTCAGGACCCACCGTCTACTATACATGCACAAATACGTACCATTCTATGTGAATTATTTCTCTTCCAATGTATGTTAAAATTCGGATTACGTAAATTAAGCACTGACTACAATTCATTTGAGATACCTCTTTATGGGCTGGACATGTACCACGTGACTTCGCATGCGCTTGGATTACCAGAACTAGAAATTGATTGAATTCCGGCCAACAAAGGTCCCCTTCCAATATGTCACAAGCTTAGTCCAGAGTGACGGTCCTTTCCCGCCAGAGAGTGTGAAGCTACACACCGGTATTAATCTTTACATCCGGGTCCTTTGATAAGCCGCGAAGTGACCTATGCCCACAGTCGTTAGTACAATACAGGATTATCATACCCACGGAGTTGTCAAAGTTTTATGAATATGTCTTAAGTTAAGCTTCGAATATATTTTATCACTTTCCACATTGTTTGGAGAAGACTCCTCACTCGATAATTGCTGACAACTCATAGATTCATAAAAGTGGCAAATCTAACATAGTTTGAAATGGTTGGATTTATTAAACACGCACCCTTTCCCACAACAGTTTATACAATAAGTAATTCGCAGTCAAAGCCAGACGAAGAAATGTCTGTTCGAACAATAACATTGATGCATGGAAATGGGGATTTTCAAGCTCAACCATTTCTATACTATATGCTCATTGGCCAGTAATTACACTTAGGAAATGGACCATATTTGTTTAAAAGGAAATATTTCATTCGAACCTCCACATTTTGTCCACGTAATTAGGAGGGACTGATACGACAGGTCGATAAATACACGAAAGCCATGAAAGCGAATTTCACATCGCTGTTGATTTTTTTAAACAGAAATATTAATGTTACACGTTGAACCAACAAATAAGTGATACACGAACCGCGATAGTGATTACCAAACAATACCAGTTTGGTTGTCAAATAATTTGTTTGTCACCTTAAAGATAATTGGAGAAAATGCTCTTTCAGAGGTATTTCACAGTTCATCCAATAACGTTTTACCCATGTCCTTAATTACATGTGTCCGCAATGTTGACGAATTCACTGTAATAAAAGTATGCCCTTTACAGAGTAGCGTTTTGCAAAACATGATGGTACATTTTTTCAGATACAAGTGCGCAATACGTACGAAAAGCCTATGTTAGAACACTCCGGTAGCTGAAAGAAGAAAATCGAAGTAACGAGTAGATGGAAATGATAAAATATTCAGTCAACTACATTTTTATAGTTTGCCCATGCAATGTTGTTCTATGTCGCGCACACGTGGTGTGAAAAACACTATGTAAGACAAACGTAAAATAATAGATGGTAACACATCAACATGGTGTGACAGAACGTTGCTCATGGATGCGCCTTCCTATCACAACTCGACTCGTCAAAACTTCACCCATAACTGGAAGTAGCACCCGTGATGCGCATGACAATGTGTTATATTTCCTGTCCTGGGTTGTCGTTTCGCATGTTTTGATGTGCGATAACATTGTATGAGTGAAATTCAACAAGCAAACTGTGAACACTGAACATGTTGAATTGACTTTACCATTTTGACAGAGAAGTACGTACTATACACAATATCGCCAGCAGCGACGGGTATACATGCTGCCCATGGCAAAAGTAAGCTCACTGCACAAGAAGAAAACAAGTAGCGAATTCCTACTTGAAGGCACTTGGCGGTTTGACGGTCCAAATGCGCGATTGTGTTCCATGCAGAGATAAACATTATAGGTCGACAAATACGCTAAACAACTGTATATGGCCTCTTCAATTGTGCCACAGAAAGATTAACTCAAGTGATCTAGACCTAGGCTCTAGGTCGCTTTCAATATAAAGCATATATGACTATAATTATGCATGTTTATGTAACAGTAAAGAGCTTTCTTTGTTAGTCTATTCCTGATACGGTATAAATAAAGAGCGTTCTTGTTTCACTTATGCCCGAAAACATGTGGAAAAATAGCTGTGACATTGAAATCGACAGCCGGCGGAGTGAGATTCTATATGTTCAGTTTAGTATGGCATGAAACATATATGAAATTTCAATGTTTTCCGGTACTAAGAACTTCTGTAAAATAAATTTTATTCAAAAGTGCTCTTCATATATCACTTCTGAAGATCGTGAGAAGAGACTTAATTTTTCTTGATTAATTAATTTTATTGATTATTTTTCAATTAGAAAGGCAACTACCCATAAATAATTTGTGCTGATCAACGGGCATGACATGCATGAACATTTTTTGACAAAAAAAGAAACTGTTTTCAACCTTTCAAATGAAATTTTTCACGGTATGTCCCAGAAAGACGCCAAAAATACATCTTTGAACACGATATTTGGATCCCCCACAAAAAACCCAGATATTTGAACGACATGGAACAGAAAAGAGCGTTTCGTTTTAGTCTATTCCTGATATGGTAGAAATAAAGAGCATTATTTAATTGAAACAGCTGGAAAATGGATGTGACCATGGGAAGTATTAATAAGAGCATACGAAGCCGGTATATCAATATCTCTTATATACCTCCTTGGAAGTTTAATGAATAAATATAATGATTTTATTCATATATTAGTCTATCGGGTGGTTCTTTTTGGGTGGAATAGTCAGGACCCACCGTCTACTATACATGCACAAATACGTACCATTCTATGTGAATTATTTCTCTTCCAATGTATGTTAAAATTCGGATTACGTAAATTAAGCACTGACTACAATTCATTTGAGATACCTCTTTATGGGCTGGACATGTACCACGTGACTTCGCATGCGCTTGGATTACCAGAACTAGAAATTGATTGAATTCCGGCCAACAAAGGTCCCCTTCCAATATGTCACAAGCTTAGTCCAGAGTGACGGTCCTTTCCCGCCAGAGAGTGTGAAGCTACACACCGGTATTAATCTTTACATCCGGGTCCTTTGATAAGCCGCGAAGTGACCTATGCCCACAGTCGTTAGTACAATACAGGATTATCATACCCACGGAGTTGTCAAAGTTTTATGAATATGTCTTAAGTTAAGCTTCGAATATATTTTATCACTTTCCACATTGTTTGGAGAAGACTCCTCACTCGATAATTGCTGACAACTCATAGATTCATAAAAGTGGCAAATCTAACATAGTTTGAAATGGTTGGATTTATTAAACACGCACCCTTTCCCACAACAGTTTATACAATAAGTAATTCGCAGTCAAAGCCAGACGAAGAAATGTCTGTTCGAACAATAACATTGATGCATGGAAATGGGGATTTTCAAGCTCAACCATTTCTATACTATATGCTCATTGGCCAGTAATTACACTTAGGAAATGGACCATATTTGTTTAAAAGGAAATATTTCATTCGAACCTCCACATTTTGTCCACGTAATTAGGAGGGACTGATACGACAGGTCGATAAATACACGAAAGCCATGAAAGCGAATTTCACATCGCTGTTGATTTTTTTAAACAGAAATATTAATGTTACACGTTGAACCAACAAATAAGTGATACACGAACCGCGATAGTGATTACCAAACAATACCAGTTTGGTTGTCAAATAATTTGTTTGTCACCTTAAAGATAATTGGAGAAAATGCTCTTTCAGAGGTATTTCACAGTTCATCCAATAACGTTTTACCCATGTCCTTAATTACATGTGTCCGCAATGTTGACGAATTCACTGTAATAAAAGTATGCCCTTTACAGAGTAGCGTTTTGCAAAACATGATGGTACATTTTTTCAGATACAAGTGCGCAATACGTACGAAAAGCCTATGTTGGGTATAGAACACTCCGGTAGCTGAAAGAAGAAAATCGAAGTAACGAGTAGATGGAAATGATAAAATATTCAGTCAACTACATTTTTATAGTTTGCCCATGCAATGTTGTTCTATGTCGCGCACACGTGGTGTGAAAAACACTATGTAAGACAAACATAAAATAATAGATGGTAACACATCAACATGGTGTGACAGAACGTTGCTCATGGATGCGCCTTCCTATCACAACTCGACTCGTCAAAACTTCACCCAGAACTGGAAGTAGCACCCGTGATGCGCATGACAATGTGTTATATTTCCTGTCCTGGGTTGTCGTTTCGCATGTTTTGATGTGCGATAACATTGTATGAGTGAAATTCAACAAGCAAACTGTGAACACTGAACATGTTGAATTGACTTTACCATTTTGACAGAGAAGTACGTACTATACACAATATCGCCAGCAGCGACGGGTATACATGCTGCCCATGGCAAAAGTAAGCTCACTGCACAAGAAGAAAACAAGTAGCGAATTCCTACTTGAAGGCACTTGGCGGTTTGACGGTCCAAATGCGCGATTGTGTTCCATGCAGAGATAAACATTATAGGTCGACAAATACGCTAAACAACTGTATATGGCCTCTTCAATTGTGCCACAGAAAGATTAACTCAAGTGATCTAGACCTAGGCTCTAGGTCGCTTTCAATATAAAGCATATATGACTATAATTATGCATGTTTATGTAACAGTAAAGAGCTTTCATTGTTAGTCTATTCCTTATATGGTATAAATAAAGAGCGTTCTTGTTACACTTATGCGCGAAAACATCTGGAAAAATAGCTGTGACATTGAAATCGATAGCCGGCGGAGTGAGATTCTATATGTTCAGTTTAGTATGGCATGAAACATATATGAAATTTCAATGTTTTCCGGTACTAAGAACTTCTGTAAAATAAATTTTATTCAAAAGTGCTCTTCATATATCACTTCTGAAGATCGTGAGAAGAGACTTAATTTTTCTTGATTAATTAATTTTATTGATTATTTTTCAATTAGAAAGGCAACTACCCATAAATAATTTGTGCTGATCAACGGGCATGACATGCATGAACATTTTTTGACAAAAAAAGAAACTGTTTTCAACCTTTCAAATGAAATTTTTCACGGTATGTCCCAGAAAGACGCCAAAAATACATCTTTGAACACGATATTTGGATCCCCCACAAAAAACCCAGATATTTGAACGACATGGAACAGAAAAGAGCGTTTCGTTTTAGTCTATTCCTGATATGGTAGAAATAAAGAGCATTATTTAATTGAAACAGCTGGAAAATGGATGTGACCATGGGAAGTATTAATAAGAGCATACGAAGCCGGTATATCAATATCTCTTATATACCTCCTTGGAAGTTTAATGAATAAATATAATGATTTTATTCATATATTAGTCTATCGGGTGGTTCTTTTTGGGTGGAATAGTCAGGACCCACCGTCTACTATACATGCACAAATACGTACCATTCTATGTGAATTATTTCTCTTCCAATGTATGTTAAAATTCGGATTACGTAAATTAAGCACTGACTACAATTCATTTGAGATACCTCTTTATGGGCTGGACATGTACCACGTGACTTCGCATGCGCTTGGATTACCAGAACTAGAAATTGATTGAATTCCGGCCAACAAAGGTCCCCTTCCAATATGTCACAAGCTTAGTCCAGAGTGACGGTCCTTTCCCGCCAGAGAGTGTGAAGCTACACACCGGTATTAATCTTTACATCCGGGTCCTTTGATAAGCCGCGAAGTGACCTATGCCCACAGTCGTTAGTACAATACAGGATTATCATACCCACGGAGTTGTCAAAGTTTTATGAATATGTCTTAAGTTAAGCTTCGAATATATTTTATCACTTTCCACATTGTTTGGAGAAGACTCCTCACTCGATAATTGCTGACAACTCATAGATTCATAAAAGTGGCAAATCTAACATAGTTTGAAATGGTTGGATTTATTAAACACGCACCCTTTCCCACAACAGTTTATACAATAAGTAATTCGCAGTCAAAGCCAGACGAAGAAATGTCTGTTCGAACAATAACATTGATGCATGGAAATGGGGATTTTCAAGCTCAACCATTTCTATACTATATGCTCATTGGCCAGTAATTACACTTAGGAAATGGACCATATTTGTTTAAAAGGAAATATTTCATTCGAACCTCCACATTTTGTCCACGTAATTAGGAGGGACTGATACGACAGGTCGATAAATACACGAAAGCCATGAAAGCGAATTTCACATCGCTGTTGATTTTTTTAAACAGAAATATTAATGTTACACGTTGAACCAACAAATAAGTGATACACGAACCGCGATAGTGATTACCAAACAATACCAGTTTGGTTGTCAAATAATTTGTTTGTCACCTTAAAGATAATTGGAGAAAATGCTCTTTCAGAGGTATTTCACAGTTCATCCAATAACGTTTTACCCATGTCCTTAATTACATGTGTCCGCAATGTTGACGAATTCACTGTAATAAAAGTATGCCCTTTACAGAGTAGCGTTTTGCAAAACATGATGGTACATTTTTTCAGATACAAGTGCGCAATACGTACGAAAAGCCTATGTTGGGTATAGAACACTCCGGTAGCTGAAAGAAGAAAATCGAAGTAACGAGTAGATGGAAATGATAAAATATTCAGTCAACTACATTTTTATAGTTTGCCCATGCAATGTTGTTCTATGTCGCGCACACGTGGTGTGAAAAACACTATGTAAGACAAACGTAAAATAATAGATGGTAACACATCAACATGGTGTGACAGAACGTTGCTCATGGATGCGCCTTCCTATCACAACTCGACTCGTCAAAACTTCACCCATAACTGGAAGTAGCACCCGTGATGCGCATGACAATGTGTTATATTTCCTGTCCTGGGTTGTCGTTTCGCATGTTTTGATGTGCGATAACATTGTATGAGTGAAATTCAACAAGCAAACTGTGAACACTGAACATGTTGAATTGACTTTACCATTTTGACAGAGAAGTACGTACTATACACAATATCGCCAGCAGCGACGGGTATACATGCTGCCCATGGCAAAAGTAAGCTCACTGCACAAGAAGAAAACAAGTAGCGAATTCCTACTTGAAGGCACTTGGCGGTTTGACGGTCCAAATTCGCGATTGTGTTCCATGCAGAGATAAACATTATAGGTCGACAAATACGCTAAACAACTGTATATGGCCTCTTCAATTGTGCCACAGAAAGATTAACTCAAGTGATCTAGACCTAGGCTCTAGGTCGCTTTCAATATAAAGCATATATGACTATAATTATGCATGTTTATGTAACAGTAAAGAGCTTTCTTTGTTAGTCTATTCCTGATACGGTATAAATAAAGAGCGTTCTTGTTTCACTTATGCCCGAAAACATGTGGAAAAATAGCTGTGACATTGAAATCGACAGCCGGCGGAGTGAGATTCTATATGTTCAGTTTAGTATGGCATGAAACATATATGAAATTTCAATGTTTTCCGGTACTAAGAACTTCTGTAAAATAAATTTTATTCAAAAGTGCTCTTCATATATCACTTCTGAAGATCGTGAGAAGAGACTTAATTTTTCTTGATTAATTAATTTTATTGATTATTTTTCAATTAGAAAGGCAACTACCCATAAATAATTTGTGCTGATCAACGGGCATGACATGCATGAACATTTTTTGACAAAAAAAGAAACTGTTTTCAACCTTTCAAATGAAATTTTTCACGGTATGTCCCAGAAAGACGCCAAAAATACATCTTTGAACACGATATTTGGATCCCCCACAAAAAACCCAGATATTTGAACGACATGGAACAGAAAAGAGCGTTTCGTTTTAGTCTATTCCTGATATGGTAGAAATAAAGAGCATTATTTAATTGAAACAGCTGAAAAATGGATGTGACCATGGGAAGTATTAATAAGAGCATACGAAGCCGGTATATCAATATCTCTTATATACCTCCTTGGAAGTTTAATGAATAAATATAATGATTTTATTCATATATTAGTCTATCGGGTGGTTCTTTTTGGGTGGAATAGTCAGGACCCACCGTCTACTATACATGCACAAATACGTACCATTCTATGTGAATTATTTCTCTTCCAATGTATGTTAAAATTCGGATTACGTAAATTAAGCACTGACTACAATTCATTTGAGATACCTCTTTATGGGCTGGACATGTACCGCGTGACTTCGCATGCGCTTGGATTACCAGAACTAGAAATTGATTGAATTCCGGCCAACAAAGGTCCCCTTCCAATATGTCACAAGCTTAGTCCAGAGTGACGGTCCTTTCCCGCCAGAGAATGTGAAGCTACACACCGGTATTAATCTTTACATCCGGGTCCTTTGATAAGCCGCGAAGTGACCTATGCCCACAGTCGTTAGTACAATACAGGATTATCATACCCACGGAGTTGTCAAAGTTTTATGAATATGTCTTAAGTTAAGCTTCGAATATATTTTATCACTTTCCACATTGTTTGGAGAAGACTCCTCACTCGATAATTGCTGACAACTCATAGATTCATAAAAGTGGCAAATCTAACTTAGTTTGAAATGGTTGGATTTATTAAACACGCACCCTTTCCCACAACAGTTTATACAATAAGTAATTCGCAGTCAAAGCCAGACGAAGAAATGTCTGTTCGAACAATAACATTGATGCATGGAAATGGGGATTTTCAAGCTCAACCATTTCTATACTATATGCTCATTGGCCAGTAATTACATTTAGGAAATGGACCATATTTGTTTAAACGGAAATATTTCATTCGAACCTCCACATTTTGTCCACGTAATTAGGAGGGACTGATACGACAGGTCGATAAATACACGAAATATTGATATGCCGGCTTCATATGATTTGAGAAACACAAAGTCACAGCCATTTTCCAGTCGTTTTCAGTTTTCGCCCGAAGTAAGATAAACGCTCTTTATTGCTACAATATCAGGAATATAATAACACGGAACGCTCTTTTCTGTTCTATGTCGTGCAAATGGCTGTTTTTTGTTTGGGACCCAAACACCTTGTTCGTAGTTGCATTTGTTATTATTTCAATGCGACTTTTTGGTTACAGATTGCTCGTAGAAAGGTAGTTAAGATATTTATCGACCTATTTCGATACCGATGAAAATTCAAAAGCTAATAATATTATTTGTATATTGGAGCGCAAACCGCCATGTGGCTTTAAACATATTTATTGGTCTAATTTTATTTTTGTAACACATGATATACAACACTTGTATACAGACAATGGGATTGGGGAAAAAGTGCTGACTCGCACGATACGATGAGTGCATCGTCTTTCAGTTTGTGTTTTTATTCAAAGGGATAGCCGCGTTTACTAAGTTGAAATAACTTGTGTTTCGATCCCTATTGTACCCCATTGTCTAATTTGTGTGTATTATTGATATTATATGGACATGCATGGAATGGTCAATGACATATGGATTCAGAAGCAAAACGTGTTAAAACTCCCTCTTATTAAAGTCTATCACATGTACCTAACAATTAAAGCGTCATGAGTGTATTTTCCGGTAATAAAATATACCATTGGTAGTTTTATGATATCAAATCGGACGGGATACCCTTAATGTGATATAATGTTTGTAAATACTACAACTTACCTACAATGTGTTCGTTCTCCGGAGTAAATGTATATCAGCAATCACCTCAATCTATTTTTTTGGTTTTCCATGACAGCTAAACAATAATACCAATCGAAACCCTGAAACCATTCACCAATCGGATGCCAGCATTATACATGGCCTCAAGTCCACGAAGATATTCCCGATTATTAATCTTAATTCTTAATCCCATAAGTAAGGCCAATTAATTAGTCAATGTTGTTACACGCATCAAGATCCACGATAGCTTCACTCATTAAGAAATCCAAGTGATAATCCCACAATGGGAGGGTTAAAGCCACATGGCTGTTAGCGCTCCAAAATTGACAGAATAATATTCGATTTAGAATTTTTCCCGGTATCTAATAGGTCGACGCATACTTTAACTACCATCCTATGAACATTATATGTCCCAGAAATACGCATTGGAGTCATAACAAATAAAACTTTAAACAGTGTTTGGGTCCCAAACAAACAACCGCACTGTGCGCGACATGGAACAGAAACGAGCGTTCTGTGTTGGTCTATTCCTGATATGGTAGAAATAAAGAGCGTTTGTTTCACAAATGAAAACTGCTGGAAAATGACTGTGACCATGGCGAGTATTTTCAGAGCATATTAATCCGGTATATCAATATTTCCTGTATTTATCAACATATCGCATACGTCATTACAAATTACGTAGACATATTTCGGAAGCTCGAAGCGCAGCCATTAGTAAATTAAAATATATATGCATATATATCTTGAAAGTTTCATACAGCACTCGCACATCACTCTGCGAACCTCTAACACTGTTATGCAATGCATTTAGTGAAAACTGTTATTATCCTACAAGAAGATATGAAAAGATATGAAAAGACTTAAACGCATTATGGTGATTGATGATAGTGCTTCTAATGTTTCCAACCACAGGCCCATACTCATATGGAAATATCGTATGGCAGATTGTTTTATACGAATGAGAACCCAAATATATCATGGGACTGGAAAAAATTCCTCGCAAATGATGTATTATTGTCTCGATACCAATTGAGCCTAGAACACTCTCTACCTGCTTGCATCGCTCAATGCGAAGCTGACCTGACTGTTTGTTATGATAAGACAATCGCGGCAATTCGCATTGCGTCTGATATATATATATATAGTGCTATTCCGAAAAAATCCTTTAAACCTTTCTTAAAACCTTACTGGAACCCGACACTGAAAATGCTTCACAGCAATATGCGCTCTCAACGAAATTTATGGGTTTCGGATGGCAGACCCAGAGGCGATGATTTAAAGAGCTATGTCAGATACAAAACAGTTACAAATGTAACTTGCAATTTGCTTTCTCACAAAATGAGGAGATATATAAAGCAGCCGAAATATACCAAACCCTATTTTTTCGAAAGTTCAATTCCTTACGGTCAAAACGAAAAGCTCCTTGTAACAGCCTTTTCGACGTCAATGGTAACACGTTGAGGACACCCACATATATTTCCGAAGGGTGGGCTGACTATTACGAACATTTATATTTCCACTAATTTTGATGCCTCCCACTATGATGAAATAAATAGCAAAATAACAGAGTTGTTAACCGAGTCTAGTACTGGGACGCTCGATAGAATATTGAAATATCCGGTCTCAGTACGTGAATTGTCCGATGTACTCAATGCAACGAAAACCGGAAAAGCTGCAGGTTATGACACGATCTGCTACGAACATATCATATATGGTGGACCATATCTACATGTGCATATAGCCAAACTTCTATCTGTCATGCTCCCTCTTCCATGTATTCTCAGCCAAGCAAAGCTTGGTGTGATTGTATCACTTTATAAAGGGGGTGGGAAACAAAAGACAAAGTTTGACAGCTATAGAGCGATAACCTTACTTCCGGTTATATACAAACTGTTAGAAAAGACTTTACTTGCTCGAATTGAAAGGAATTGCCCACTCTTGATATCAACGCATCCATCGCAACACGGGTTTCATAAAAATATCAGTTGCCTCATGTCTTCTTATGTCATACAGGAGAGCATCTCTTACGCTGACGAACAAAATTCTCGCATGTTCGCCTGCTTTTTAGATGTGCACAAAGCATTCGACACTGTATGGGCGAACGGACTACTCATGGAACTATTTGTACGTTGTTTCAATGGGAACATACTCAAACGATGTAACGAATTTATGACCGGTGTAACTTGCGCAGTGCGTCATGGCAATATATCATCCAGAATAATAAATATAAAACAAGGCGCAAGACATGGAGATACCCTTTCGCCAATTTTGTATGCAATATTCATTGATGATTTGCTTCATGAACTTGAGCTGTCAGGCTTTGGCCTTATGCTACACGAAATAAATTGTTCGTCACCGACCCAAGCCGATGACATGACCTTACTCTCTCTCTCTCATCTTATGGTCTGCAAAAACTTTGTGATATATGTAGCTCATACAGTAGAAAATGGCGGTTTATTTATAATCAACAGAAATGCAAAGTTATCGTATTCGATGGAAAACCACTCAATTCGGCTAATTTGCGATGTTGGTTAATTAACAATGTTCCTATTCTAGAAGCAGAAGGGATCGTCCATCTTGGAATACCTTTGGGGAAAACTAACCGTCAAAACACACTCACAGATTCCATATGCTCCAAACTTCGGTCAACATTCCTAATGCGCAGTAATGCTGGATTGTATGCGGGTGTAATCACACCCATCAGCTCCTTGACGATTTACAAGTCTATTGTACTCTCATGTGGCCTCTATGGGTCAGAGTTTTTGTACAACACGACAGTTTGTAATGAAACCAAGCTGGAAAGAATCCATCGCTTCTGTTGAAAACGCATTCAAGGCCTATCGCCGAGATGCAGAACAGATATTGTCCTTGGTTTACTGGGAACTTCGTCTTTGGAATCAGTCATTGAAGCCAGGAAGCTTTCTTTGTTCGGTGGCATGTGTCGTGTTCCTACGAGAAAGGCCTGAAAGAATGTCCTTGTCAAGCGCCTTTACGAGTGGATATACACACCACCATATGACAACAGTTCGTCAGTGTTATGTAATATTATCTCTATACTCGAGAAGCACGACATGACCGATGCCCTAACTGAATATGTCCAATTTGGTACATTCGTTCCGAAATTATCCTGGAAAAGACGAGTCAGATGTACTTTACACAATGCAGACGAATTTGCATGGAAATCAAGAATAAGTTCTGACCAATCATTCAATCGATTTGTAAAAGTACATGACACGCTGCGAGTATCACCTATTTGGTACCTTTGCAGAAAATTCCCAAACAACGGGCGATCCTCCCAAACCCAAGAGCCTCATACTCATTGTTTTGTTTTATACCAAATATTGGCACATTTCAGTAGTTTCATAACGGTACATCTTATTCTAGGGAGAAATCTGATGCCACATTTGTGATTTTATTTGTTGATTTTGGTATATACTGGGAAAGCAAAGCACGATACCCACACAAGCTAGCCGATATCATCAATGCTCCTGGCATGAATTACAACACATTTTGTTAGACTGCCAGTCATTGCTACATATTCCGAATGACGCGTGGTACCATGTCATTGACCAATATGGTATTGAATGTTTTCTCTACTTGTCAGATGATCACTGACAATCTGACTCGCTTGCTGGTTAGGTCGGCCGCATTTATGTGGAAACAGTTTCATTTTGATAATGGTGATGATGTTCAATTGCCCTTACAAGTACTTGTTTGCGATTCTGTACTTGGTGGAATTGATCCCCAGAGAATGACGACACAAGGGGGGAAAGTTGTTGTCACTCTCGGGCATCGCATCGATGAGTTGATTGAATGGTTAAATATAGAATATCCATAAATACTGTTGACGAGATACATCGTTTATTTTCGCGAGTATGATTCAGTAAATAAATTCCAAATGGGAACCGAGCTTTAGCGAAGTTCCCCCATTTGCTGAATTATACATTCGAGCGAAAATAAGCCTTGTATCTCGTCAAACTATATGGGTATTATTTTTATCCATTTTAAATATAATGAAATAATGTGCAATTGTTGGCTAAAAAAGCAGTACACAAGAGCGTTCTCAATTATGATTGTCTATACTCTTTGCTTTTGTGGATTTACGTGATACCCATACAAAAAATGGTGATGCCAAGTATTTTTCCTTGTAAGCCGAACATTATCTAAGGCAATTTTGGTGATTAATATATTCTTTCACTGCATATAACATACCTCAAGTGGACTACACAAAATTATAAAATTATCTTTTGGCTAATGGCTATGCGAGGTGCGAGGGCTGTTGTGACTCTACTCAACTGAAATGGTATGAAAGAGGCTACAATACTATTTCGGATGCCACGCACCTGGTGTCTCGATGCTCGTAATGAATGATACGGGAGAGTGGCTCCGCCCAGTTGTGACGAGGGATACTAATCCATGCCCGTAATGTTCTCTGGGTTGAAGACTGATATCATGTCTGAAGGGTGCTTCCGTATTTTTTATTATTGGTTAAAGCTATAAAACAATATTTTGAACATGAACATGTTATGTTCTTTGGAATTATTTATCGACTCTTGTGTAGTCCACAACTGCATATAAACAATACAACCATTAGTTCATGCACTCCCATTAGTATTGTAAAGCCCACAAAGTGAATTTTTTAAATATATATAAATATGTTTGAACAAATAAAAATCTCTAAAATAGATATAAACGTCCCAATACGTGATTTTTTAGGAATAAAGTAGAGACCCAGTGAAAGACCATTAATTTTTTATGCGGACCTTTCACATGAATATATCAATTGAGTTTGAAGATTTATTTTACCTGAATTATAGCCCTTAGTATATCAGTTTTGTAATGTTATATATGACCTTTGGCATGATAACATGAACAAACTTTCACAACAATATCTCATTTGAGTTCACAAGTAGGGATTGTCAGATATCTTTTGTACCAGAGTTATGGCACTTATTAGTTCTTCCATTTTTTTTATATATACATAAATTTATTGATTCTTGGTAAAACAGATTCACTCTAATATGAGCAACCAAAAAAAACTTGACATAGGGCAATTATTTATGCACAACCTTAGCTGGGTAGCATCAGTGCTCATGTTAAGAATGCGTTATTTGCGACCCTTCAAGTCATTTAAATAATTAAGTATCTGGGATAAACAGCAGCTGAAATATAACTCCTGACAAAGTTACATCTATGTTTTAAGAATATAATAAAGCTCTTTATTGCTGATTAGTAGCCCATTTATAAATAATTTGATGCCCACAGCACCTATCCAAAATATTAACCATGCATTACTAGTTTTTGTCCAATTTTGCTACATATGTTTAAAGGAACGCTCTTTATTGCTCATTTTTGCTTTTTAAAGACGTCTGAGGTCAAATGACACTCCATTTCAGTTTATCGCTGTTTTAAAAAAATTGACAAATCAGATTGCAACAACCATTTTGGTTATATAATCAATTTGGATGAAATAAGTTTTAGTGTCCTTTTAAGACATTTGAAGTCTGATGAGATTCCCTGGCATTGGGTCAAATTTTCAACTATTAGAATCCATCGATTTTCACAAAATTGACATTGTTTTGTGCAGGCTAATGTACTTATTCCTGGTAAGAAACCTTGTATTGCAATTTGCTAAAAGCACAAATGCTCTGAACTATATATATAAATATTTATGTTTTGTTTTTAATAAATATTGAAATTATTTTCTGCATTGTCTTATTTTGTGGTCCACATGTCATTACTATCTTAAGAGGTAAAATAGCTACTTGGAGTGGTTAGATGGGACACCTTTGTATTACCAATTAAAATAGTTAGAATAACCATTCTAGGTAGAAAACTTTCCAACCAATAGTAGTTATCAGATTAACTACCCGTAGGTAGTTAAAATTCCAACCACCCACAGGTAGTAAAATTAACTACGGGTAGTTCGTATTCATCCCCCTACCCAAAGTAGTTAAAAATTTGCCTCCCGTTGGGTAGTTAAAATAGCCCCCGGGGGTAGTTATTTCAACTACCGAATGTAGTTATTTTAACTACCAAAGGTATTTAAGTTTTTACCTAACCATCAGGTAGTAAAATTAACCACCCAAGGTAGCGGGATGAATACGAACTACCTAAAGTAGTAAAATTTAACTACTTTTATCGTTAATTTACCAACTTTGAATTTAGTGTGAGTCACGGAGTCACGACCGCACAACTCACTCGTGTAGACGCTCTGACAACAAGGAACTAATTGAGCCAAATGAAATCTGACTTGTTCGCTCCACTTGCTGCCAGAGAATGATAAAATATTCAGTCTACATCATTTTTTGTTTATATATATATATCTTTATTGTCCTCCATTCACGGAGAGATATATACAGACAATTTAGGTTAACAAAGTTTTGACGTATATACAAAGCATGTAGTTCACAATTATGAAATCAATGAGAACAAAAAGACAAACAAACAAACTCCAACGTTGCATAATTATATATGGCAACAACATAGTTACAATGTCCTTAGACCCTTTGTTCGACTTGCTTACGACCCACATGTCAACGAACACCATGTATTCCAAGAGAAATAAATCTACGTTCAACGAACCGACTGTGGCCCTCGATTCACGACACAGAATGTACGTGAACCAATGGCCAACGTCACCGTTATAGCGAAATCAATCAATGAGTCACGGGCCAACTCAGCATAACAGTATATACACATATGAATATAAATACTTGTTTACATATGTATGTTATGTTCTGTCCTCTACATTTGCCCAACTAATGTGTCGAATGTCTGCCACAAGCGTTCTGATGCTTTAGCAAAGAAACGAATGAACTGGCTGTGGTTTTCAACATGGGCCAGAATATTTGGTGACGGACAACCAAAGAACGTGGCAAGTAATTCTGATTCGGTCAGACTATCAATGTGAATGAAACAGATCACGCCAAAGTGATTTATGATGTGGTACCAGATATCGTTACGAATATTTGACAACGATGTGTCATTGCAGTATAAAAAAACATGGTTTACCAACAACGAAAATCTGGTACCACATAATTTGCAGATATCTGGTTCATCGTAGGCTGTCTTAGCAAGTAATTTTGCACATAACATGAATGTTGCTTTGTCTTTTGGGAAGGTTCGACAAGCGGACCATATATGTGACATAGTCAGTGTACAATGTGCTTTAGAGAAACATTCAAGCTTAACATCATTCAGCTCTCTGAGTCTCCACTGCGACAGCTCACTTGCATCAACGGAAGACTTAGATATGTGTTTCCACGTGTATTTTGATGGAACAATACCATTTTGCAAATATTCTGATAAATTAGACTCCAAGCCATATTTAATAAGAATTTTCGATATATCTGAGATAAAAGTGTTCCCTGCAGTGGGCCTTCGCAGTATTGACTCGTGCAGACGAAATATAAAAACATGCTTGCTTGTTTTCTGAAGATTAAGTCGGCACATAGAACCAACAAAGCTTAATTTGCGTTTTTCTATTTGTGATTCCAGTGATTTGCTGCCGATTAAACCTAAAGCAATATCAGTCCTTGTTCGGTATGGCAGACCTTGCATATTTTTGACACAAAATCGGTGAATTCGCTCAAGTTTTAAGCGATCCTTCTCAGAAATGCCCCACAAAAGTTCACAACCAAAGAGACCTGCTGGGAGTACCATTGATTGGTAAATTTTCGATGAGCTTTGTGGCGTGATCCCACCAGCATAAAGGCCGCATTTTGTTAATTGGAAGTATGTGCTCCTAGTTTTACTCACAATGTGTTCTGTAAGCTCGTTGTTGAAATTAAATTTGGAGACAGGTATTCCAAGGTGAGTTGTCGAAATGACTTCGTTTATCTCTGAATTACCCATAGGCCAGATTCTGGATGATTTTTGGTAATCATGTTTCGATTCATTGAATGCGATTATCATTGTCTTCGATTCATTGTACTTGAATCGCCACACTTTGCTATAGTTGTAACATAATTCACACATTCTTTTAATCCCCGTCTCCGACAGTGAGAGCAGTAACATATCGTCGGCCTGGGTTGGGGCAGAGCAATCAATATGACCGATGCGTAATCCAAAGTTAGACATTTCAAGTGAACGAATGAGATCGTCAATATACAACATATAGTACAGAGGTGACAATATTCCTCCTTGAACGGTTCCTTTGTGAATTTGGATCCATTTTGATAAGATTCCGTCGTACCTCACAGTGCATTGGATGCCAGAGAGAAGGCAATTCAATAATCGCCATATTTTGCCGTGAAACCCCCTCAAAGCTAGTTTGTACAGAAGGCCATCGATCCAGACTGAATCGAAGGCCTTCTGTACATCAAGGAAGCATGCAAAAAGCTTGCTATGTTTTTCGGCAGTGTAGTGGATACACTCTTGTAAGAGATATGATACCATATTGCAACTGACCCCTCTCTGGAATCCATGCTGCAACGGATGAACTCTAATCATGTTTGGGGCATTATCCTCCAGGCGAATATGTACCACTTTCTCAAACAGTTTGTAGATAACTGGAAGGATCGTAATTGCCCTATAGCTATTGAACTGGTCTCTAGGCTTAATGCCTCCTTTGTAAAGGGGTACAATGATCCCACGTTTGGCCGCTATAGGAATATGTTCTAGCTCAAATATTGCAGAGAATAATGTGGATAAGCACTGGATCAAATGCTGACCACCGTATATTAGGTGTTCATAATTAATGTAATCATAACCATGGGCCTTGTTCATACTCAAATGGGACAATGCACCCGACATTTCGTTCGTTGTAGTACAATAACTGAGACGAGAGTCAATTTCTGAAACCAGTGAACTTTGTTTCAGGCGATCCGTCTTTCTTGTAACGAGCGCCAACATTTCCGAGTCGAAATAGGTATCAGTGTAGTCTGTGTTATACAGTTTCTGAAAATAGTTTGCCCACGCTCCACTGATTTCCATTTTGTCTCGGAGAACGTTGTCATCGACACGAAAGAATGATGCGTCGAATCGGGATTTACGCCTAGCGTTGAATAGTTTATAGAACATGTGTTGGTCAATTTCTGAACATTTATCGACGTTTGTATCGTAACTACTTAAAAATGTCTCAGATGCCCTTCTGTGTTCGCGACGAAAATCCCGTTTCGATGCCTTGTAACGAACATAGGAAGGGTCATCAGAACTTCTCGGCCTTCCGTTTGATATCCAAACTCTGCGACATGCACGCATTTCGTAATGCAGACATTTTAGAACCTCACTCCAATATGGCTTGATGTGCTTTGAGTATTTTACCGTTGGAATTGTTTCCCTTGATGCGGTATCGAGGGCTTTTACCAATGACGCGTAATATTTGTCAAGCCTTTCTACGGAATTGATTTTTTCGTCGGGGAGATAAGACGTAAGTTTACCAACATATGAAGATTTTAGTGATTCGTCATTTTTCAGAGAGTTCCATTTGTATTTTGTGCACGTGAATGCGTTATTTGCGTTATCCGTTTGGAATTCCGTGTTCAGCTCTAGTAATATGGGTCTGTGATTCGACACATCTAAAGCCTCATCATCCAAAATCACAATAGAGTTATCAACAATGTGCGAGATAGACGCCAACGACAAGAAGTGATCAATATTAGACTCATTTCCAAAACCGTCGGCCGGAACATATGTCTTAAACTGACTTTCTGGGTTAAATGTCTCAATTATTGATATGAGGCCCTTCTTTGAAAGGAAAGAATTAAGACATTTGCTTCGGTCGGTTGATTTCGAAGGATCAGCGTTCATGTCGCCCATTATCAACACTGTACCCCAATTAGAAGTAGCACCCGTGATGCGCATGACAATGTGTTATATTTCCTGTCCTGGGTTGTCGTTTCGCATGTTTTGATGTGCGATAACATTGTATGAGTGAAATTCAACAAGCAAACTGTGAACACTGAACATGTTGAATTGACTTTACCATTTTGACAGAGAAGTACGTACTATACACAATATCGCCAGCAGCGACGGGTATACATGCTGCCCATGGCAAAAGTAAGCTCACTGCACAAGAAGAAAACAAGTAGCGAATTCCTACTTGAAGGCACTTGGCGGTTTGACGGTCCAAATGCGCGATTGTGTTCCATGCAGTGATAAACATTATAGGTCGACAAATACGCTAAACAACTGTATATGGCCTCTTCAATTGTGCCACAGAAAGATTAACTCAAGTGATCTAGACCTAGGCTCTAGGTCGCTTTCAATATAAAGCATATATGACTATAATTATGCATGTTTATGTAACAGTAAAGAGCTTTCTTTGTTAGTCTATTCCTGATACGGTATAAATAAAGAGCGTTCTTGTTTCACTTATGCCCGAAAACATGTGGAAAAATAGCTGTGACATTGAAATCGACAGCCGGCGGAGTGAAATTCTATATGTTCAGTTTAGTATGGCATGAAACATATATGAAATTTCAATGTTTTCCGGTACTAAGAACTTCTGTAAAATAAATTTTATTCAAAAGTGCTCTTCATATATCAGTTCTGAAGATCGTGAGAAGAGACTTAATTTTTCTTGATTAAATAATTTTATTGATTATTTTTCAATTAGAAAGGCAACTACCCATAAATAATTTGTGCTGATCAACGGGCATGACATGCACGAACATTTTTTGACAAAAAAAGAAACTGTTTTCAACTTTTCAAATGTCCCAGAAAGACGCCAAAAATACATCTTTGAACACGATATTTGGATCCCCCACAAAAAACCCAGATATTTGAACGACATGGAACAGAAAAGAGCGTTTCGTTTTAGTCTATTCCTGATATGGTAGAAATAAAGAGCATTATTTAATTGAAACAGCTGGGAAATGCATGTGACCATGGGAAGTATTAATCAGAGCATACGAAGCCGGTATATCAATATCTCTTATATACCTCCTTGGAAGTTTAATGAATAAATATAATGATTTTATTCCTATATTAGTCTATCGGGTGGTTCTTTTTGGGTGGAATAGTCAGGACCCACCGTCTACTATACATGCACAAATACGTACCATTCTATGTGAATTATTTCTCTTCCAATGTATGTTAAAATTCGGATTACGTAAATTAAGCACTGACGACAATTCATTTGAGATACCTCTTTATGGGCTGGACATGTACCACGTGACTTAGCTTGCGCTTGGATTATCAGAACTAGAAATTGATTGAATTCCGGCCAACAAAGGTCCCCTTCCAATATGTCAAAAGCTTAGTCCAGAGTGACGGTCCTTTCCCGCCAGAGAGTGTGAAGCTACACACCGGTATTAATCTTTACATCCGGGTCATTTGATAAGCCGCGAAGTGACCTATGCCCACAGTCGTTAGTACAATACAGGATTATCATACCCACGGAGTTGTCAAAGTTTTATGAATATGTCTTAAGTTAAGCTTCGAATATATTTTATCACTTTCCACATTGTTTGGAGAAGACTCCTCACTCGATAATTGCTAACAACTCATAGATTCATAGAAGTGGCAAATCTGACTTAGTTTGAAATGGTTGGATTTAATCAAACACGCACCCTTTCCAACAACAGTTTATACAATAAGTAATTCGCAGTCAAAGCCAGACGAAGAAATGTCTGTTCGAACAATAACATTGATGCATGGAAATGGGGATTTTCAAGCTCAACCATTTCTATACTATATGCTCATTGGCCAGTAATTACACTTAGGAAATGGACCATATTTGTTTAAACGGAAATAGTTCATTCGAACCTCCAAATTTTGTCCACGTAATTAGGAGGGACTGATACGACAGGTCGATAAATACACGGAATATTGATATGCCGGCTTCATATGATTTGAGAAACACAAAGTCACAGCCATTTTCCAGTCGTTTTCAGTTTTCGCCCGAAGTAAGATAAACGCTCTTTATTGCTACAATATCAGGAATATAATAACACGGAACGCTCTTTTCTGTTCTATGTCGTGCAAATGGCTGTTTTTTGTTTGGGACCCAAACACCTTGTTCGTAGTTGCATTTTTTATTATTTCAATGCGACTTTTTGGTTACAGATTGCTCGTAGAAAGGTAGTTAAGATATTTATCGACCTATTTCGATACCGAGGAAAATTCAAAAGCTAATAATATTATTTGTATATTGGAGCGCAAACCGCCATGTGGCTTTAAACATATTTATTGGTCTAATTTTATTTTTGTAACACATGAAATACAACACTTGTATACAGACAATGGGATTGGGGAAAAAGTGCTGACTCGCACGATACGATGAGTGCATCGTCTTTCAGTTTGTGTTTTTATTCAAAGGGATAGCCGCGTTTACTAAGTTGAAATAACTTGTGTTTCGATCCCTATTGTACCCCATTGTCTAATTTGTGTGTATTATTGATATTATATGGACATGCATGGAATGGTCAATGACATATGGATTCAGAAGCAAAACGTGTTAAAACTCCCTCTTATTAAAGTCTATCACATGTACCTAACAATTAAAGCGTCATGAGTGTATTTTCCGGTAATAAAATATACCATTGGTAGTTTTATGATATCAAATCGGACGGGATACCTTTAATGTGATATAATGTTTGTAAATACTACAACTTACCTACAATGTGTTCGTTCTCCGGAGTAAATGTATATCAGCAATCACCTCAATCTATTTTTTGGGTTTCTGACTTGAACGCGTTTTCCATGACAGCTAAACAATAATACCAATCGAAACCCTGAAACCATTCACCAATCGGATGCCAGCATTATACATGGCCTCAAGTCCACGAAGATATTCCCGATTATTAATCTTAATTCTTAATCCCATAAGTAAGGCCAATTAATTAGTCAATGTTGTTACACGCATCAAGATCCACGATAGCTTCACTCATTAAGAAATCCAAGTGATAATCCCACAATGGGAGGGTTAAAGCCACATGGCTGTTAGCGCTCCAAAATTGACAGAATAATATTCGATTTAGAATTTTTCCCGGTATCTAATAGGTCGGCGCATACTTTAACTACCATCCTATGAACATTATATGTCCCAGAAATACGCATTGGAGTTTGTTTCACAAATGAAAACTGCTGGAAAAGGACTGTGACCATGGCGAGTATTTTCAGAGCATATTAATCCGGTATATCAATATTTCCTGTATTTATCAACATATCGCATACGTCATTCCAAATTACGTAGACATATTTCGGAAGCTCGAAGCGCAGCCATTAGTAAATTAAAATATATATGCATATATATCTTGAAAGTTTCATACAGCACTCGCACATCACTCTGCGAACCTCTAACACTGTTATGCAATGCATTTAGTGAAAACTGTTATTATCCTACAAGAAGATATGAAAAGATATGAAAAGACTTAAACGCATTATGGTGATTGATGATAGTGCTTCTAATGTTTCCAACCACAGGCCCATACTCATATGGAAATATCGTATGGCAGATTGTTTTATACGAATGAGAACCCAAATATATCATGGGACTGGAAAAAATTCCTCGCAAATGATGTATTATTGTCTCGATACCAATTGAGCCTAGAACACTCTCTACCTGCTTGCATCGCTCAATGCGAAGCTGACCTGACTGTTTGTTATGATAAGACAATCGCGGCAATTCGCATTGCGTCTGATATATATATATAGTGCTATTCCGAAAAAATCCTTTAAACCTTTCTTAAAACCTTACTGGAACCCGACACTGAAAATGCTTCACAGCAATATGCGCTCTCAACGAAATTTATGGGTTTCGGATGGCAGACCCAGAGGCGATGATTTAAAGAGCTATGTCAGATACAAAACAGTTAAACGAATTTTCAGAAAAGAACTTCGCAAATGTAACTTGCAATTTGCTTTCTCACAAAATGAGGAGATATATAAAGCAGCCGAAATAGACCAAACCCTATTTTTTCGAAAGTTCAATTCCTTACGGTCAAAACGAAAAGCTCCTTGTAACAGCCTTTTCGACGTCAATGGTAACACGTTGAGGACACCCACATATATTTCCGAAGGGTGGGCTGACTATTACGAACATTTATATTTCCACTAATTTTGATGCCTCCCACTATGATGAAATAAATAGCAAAATAACAGAGTTGTTAACCGAGTCTAGTACTGGGACGCTCGATAGAATATTGAAATATCCGGTCTCAGTACGTGAATTGTCCGATGTACTCAATGCAACGAAAACCGGAAAAGCTGCAGGTTATGACACGATCTGCTACGAACATATCATATATGGTGGACCATATCTACATGTGCATATAGCCAAACTTCTATCTGTCATGCTCCCTCTTCCATGTATTCTCAGCCAAGCAAAGCTTGGTGTGATTGTATCACTTTATAAAGGGGGTGGGAAACAAAAGACAAAGTTTGACAGCTATAGAGCGATAACCTTACTTCCGGTTATATACAAACTGTTAGAAAAGACTTTACTTGCTCGAATTGAAAGGAATTGCCCACTCTTGATATCAACGCATCCATCGCAACACGGGTTTCATAAAAATATCAGTTGCCTCATGTCTTCTTATGTCATACAGGAGAGCATCTCTTACGCTGACGAACAAAATTCTCGCATGTTCGCCTGCTTTTTAGATGTGCACAAAGCATTCGACACTGTATGGGCGAACGGACTACTCATGGAACTATTTGTACGTTGTTTCAATGGGAACATACTCAAACGATGTAACGAATTTATGACCGGTGTAACTTGCGCAGTGCGTCATGGCAATATATCATCCAGAATAATAAATATAAAACAAGGCGCAAGACATGGAGATACCCTTTCGCCAATTTTGTATGCAATATTCATTGATGATTTGCTTCATGAACTTGAGCTGTCAGGCTTTGGCCTTATGCTACACGAAATAAATTGTTCGTCACCGACCCAAGCCGATGACATGAACTTACTCTCTCTCTCTCATCTTATGGTCTGCAAAAACTTTGTGATATATGTAGCTCATACAGTAGAAAATGGCGGTTTATTTATAATCAACAGAAATGCAAAGTTATCGTATTCGATGGAAAACCACTCAATTCGGCTAATTTGCGATGTTGGTTAATTAACAATGTTCCTATTCTAGAAGCAGAAGGGATCGTCCATCTTGGAATACCTTTGGGGAAAACTAACCGTCAAAACACACTCACAGATTCCATATGCTCCAAACTTCGGTCAACATTCCTAATGCGCAGTAATGCTGGATTGTATGCGGGTGTAATCACACCCATCAGCTCCTTGACGATTTACAAGTCTATTGTACTCTCATGTGGCCTCTATGGGTCAGAGTTTTTGTACAACACGACAGTTTGTAATGAAACCAAGCTGGAAAGAATCCATCGCTTCTGTTGAAAACGCATTCAAGGCCTATCGCCGAGATGCAGAACAGATATTGTCCTTGGTTTGCTGGGAACTTCGTCTTTGGAATCAGTCATTGAAGCCAGGAAGCTTTCTTTGTTCGGTGGCATGTGTCGTGTTCCTACGAGAAAGGCCTGAAAGAATGTCCTTGTCAAGCGCCTTTACGAGTGGATATACACACCACCATATGACAACAGTTCGTCAGTGTTATGTAATATTATCTCTATACTCGAGAAGCACGACATGACCGATGCCCTAACTGAATATGTCCAATTTGGTACATTCGTTCCGAAATTATCCTGGAAAAGACGAGTCAGATGTACTTTACACAATGCAGACGAATTTGCATGGAAATCAAGAATAAGTTCTGACCAATCATTCAATCGATTTGTAAAAGTACATGACACGCTGCGAGTATCACCTATTTGGTACCTTTGCAGAAAATTCCCAAACAACGGGCGATCCTCCCAAACCCAAGAGCCTCATACTCATTGTTTTGTTTTATACCAAATATTGGCACATTTCAGTAGTTTCATAACGGTACATCTTATTCTAGGGAGAAATCTGATGCCACATTTGTGATTTTATTTGTTGATTTTGGTATATACTGGGAAAGCAAAGCACGATACCCACACAAGCTAGCCGATATCATCAATGCTCCTGGCATGAATTACAACACATTTTGTTAGACTGCCAGTCATTGCTACATATTCCGAATGACGTGTGGTACCATGTCATTGACCAATATGGTATTGAATGTTTTCTCTACTTGTCAGATGATCACTGACAATCTGACTCGCTTGCTGGTTAGGTCGGCCGCATTTATGTGGAAACAGTTTCATTTTGATAATGGTGATGATGTTCAATTGCCCTTACAAGTACTTGTTTGCGATTCTGTACTTGGTGGAATTGATCCCCAGAGAATGACGACACAAGGGGGGAAAGTTGTTGTCACTCTCGGGCATCGCATCGATGAGTTGATTGAGTGGTTAAATATAGAATATCCATAAATACCGTTGACGAGATACATCGTTTATTTTCGCGAGTATGATTCAGTAAATAAATTCCAAATGGGAACCGAGCTTTAGCGAAGTTCCCCCATTTGCTGAATTATACATTCGAGCGACAATAAGCCTTGTATCTCGTCAAACTATATGGGTATTATTTTTATCCATTTTAAATATAATGAAATAATGTGCAATTGTTGGCTAAAAAAGCAGTACACAAGAGCGTTCTCAATTATGATTGTCTATACTCTTTGCTTTTGTGGATTTACGTGATACCCATACAAAAAATGGTGATGCCAAGTATTTTTCCTTGTAAGCCGAACATTATCTAAGGCAATTTTGGCAAATTTGGTGATTAATATATTCTTTCACTGCATATAACGATACCTCAAGTGGACTACACAAAATTATAAAATTATCTTTTGGCTAATGGCTATGCGAGGTGCGAGGGCTGTTGTGACTCTACTCGACTGAAATGGTATGAAAGAGGCTACAATACTATTTCGGATGCCACGCACCTGGTGTCTCGATGCTCGTAATGAATGATACGGGAGAGTGGCTCCGCCCAGTTGTGACGAGGGATACTAATCCATGCCCGTAATGTTCTCTGGGTTGAAGACTGATATCATGTCTGAAGGGTGCTTCCGTATTTTTTATTATTGGTTAAAGCTATAAAACAATATTTTGAACATGAACATGTTATGTTCTTTGGAATTATTTATCGACTCTTGTGTAGTCCACAACTGCATATAAACAATACAACCATTAGTTCATGCACTCCCATTAGTATTGTAAAGCCCACAAAGTGAATTTTTTTAATATATATAAATATGTTTGAACAAATAAAAATCTCTAAAATAGATAAAAACGTCCCAATACGTGATTTTTTAGGAATAAAGTAGAGACCCAGTGAAAGACCATTAATTTTTTATGCGGACCTTTCACATGAATATATCAATTGAGTTTGAAGATTTATTTTACCTGAATTATAGCCCTTAGTATATCAGTTTTGTAATGTTATATATGACCTTTGGCATGATAACATGAACAAACTTTCACAACAATATCTCATTTGAGTTCACAAGTAGGGATTGTCAGATATCTTTTCTACCAGAGTTATGGCACTTATTAGTTCTTCCATTTTTTTTATATATACATTAATTTATTGATTCTTGGTAAAACAGATTCACTCTAATATGAGCAACCAAAAAAAACTTGACCTAGGGCAATTTTTTATGCACAACCTTAGCTGGGTAGCATCAGTGCTCATGTTAAGAATGCGTTATTTGCGACCCTTCAAGTCATTTAAATAATTAAGTATCTGGGATAAACAGCAGCTGAAATATAACTCCTGACAAAGTTACATCTATGTTTTAAGAATATAATAAAGCTCTTTATTGCTGATTAGTAGCCCATTTATAAATAATTTGATGCCCACAGCACCTATCCAAAATATTAACCATGCATTACTAGTTTTTGTCCAATTTTGCTACATATGTTTAAAGGAACGCTCTTTATTGCTCATTTTTGCTTTTTAAAGACGTCTGAGGTCAAATGACACTCCATTTCAGTTTATCGCTGTTTTAAAAAAATTGACAAATCAGATTGCAACAACCATTTTGGTTATATAATCAATTTGGATGAAATAAGTTTTAGTGTCCTTTTAAGACATTTGAAGTCTGATGAGATTCCCTGGCATTGGGTCAAATTTTCAACTATTAGAATCCATCGATTTTCACAAAATTGACATTGTTTTGTGCAGGCTAATGTACTTATTCCTGGTAAGAAACCTTGTATTGCAATTTGCTAAAAGCACAAATGCTCTGAACTATATATATAAATATTTATGTTTTGTTTTTAATAAATATTGAAATTATTTTCTGCATTGTCTTATTTTGTGGTCCACATGTCATTACTATCTTTAGAGGTAAAATAGCTACTTGGAGTGGTTAGATGGGACACCTTTGAATTACCAATTAAAATAGTTAGAATAACCATTCTAGGTTAACTACCCGTAGGTAGTTAAAATTCCAACCACTCACAGGTAGTCAAATTAACTACTGGGTAGTTCGTATTCATCCCCCTACCCAAAGTAGTTAAAAATTTGCTTCCCGTTGGGTAGTTAAAATAGCCCCCCGGGGGTAGTTATTTCAACTACCGAATGTAGTTATTTTAACTACCAAAGGTATTTAATTTTTTACCTACCCATCAGGTAGTAAAATTAACCACCCAAGGTAGCGGGATGAACACGAACTACATAAAGTAGTAAAATTTAACTACTTTTATCGTTAATTTACCAACTTTGAATTTAGTGTGTAGCAGCCAACGTGGCGTCACGGATTAGCTCCATAATCCGTCCTGAGCCTAATCCAAAACCATCTCAGTCTGGCGTCCCCACGAGGGCAGTTACAACCGGAGTCGCGACCGCACAACTCACTCGTGTAGACGCTCTGACAACAAGGAACTAATTGAGCCAAATGAAATCTGACTTGTTCGCTCCACTTGCTGCCAGAGAATGATAAAATATTCAGTCTACTACATTTTTTGTTTATAGTTTGTCCATGCAATGTTGTTCTATGTCGCGCACACGTGGTGTGAAAAAACTATGTAAGACAAACGTAAAATAATAGATGGTAACACATCAACATGGTGTGACAGAACGTTGCTCATGGATGCGCCTTCCTATCACAACTCGACTCGTCAAAACTTCACCCATAACTGGAAGTAGCACCCGTGATGCGCATGACAATGTGTTATATTTCCTGTCCTGAGTTGTCGTTTCGCATGTTTTGATGTGCGATAACATTGTATGAGTGAAATTCAACAAGCAAACTGTGAACACTGAACATGTTGAATTGACTTTACCATTTTGACAGAGAAGTACGTACTATACACAATATCGCCAGCAGCGACGGGTATACATGCTGCCCATGGCAAAAGTAAGCTCACTGCACAAGAAGAAAACAAGTAGCGAATTCCTACTTGAAGGCACTTGGCGGTTTGACGGTCCAAATGCGCGATTGTGTTCCATGCAGTGATAAACATTATAGGTCGACAAATACGCTAAACAACTGTATATGGCCTCTTCAATTGTGCCACAGAAAGATTAACTCAAGTGATCTAGACCTAGGCTCTAGGTCGCTTTCAATATAAAGCATATATGACTATAATTATGCATGTTTATGTAACAGTAAAGAGCTTTCTTTGTTAGTCTATTCCTGATACGGTATAAATAAAGAGCGTTCTTGTTTCACTTATGCCCGAAAACATGTGGAAAAATAGCTGTGACATTGAAATCGACAGCCGGCGGAGTGAGATTCTATATGTTCAGTTTAGTATGGCATGAAACATATATGAAATTTCAATGTTTTCCGGTACTAAGAACTTCTGTAAAATAAATTTTATTCAAAAGTGCTCTTCATATATCAGTTCTGAAGATCGTGAGAAGAGACTTAATTTTTCTTCATTAATTAATTTTATTGATTATTTTTCAATTAGAAAGGCAACTACCCATACATAATTTGTGCTGATCAACGGGCATGACATGCAGGAACATTTTTTGACAAAAAAAGAAACTGTTTTCAACTTTTCAAATGGATTTTTCACGGTATGTCCCAGAAAGACGCCAAAAATACATCTTTGAACACGATATTTGGATCCCCTACAAAAAACCCAGATATTTGAACGACATGGAACAGAAAAGAGCGTTTCGTTTTAGTCTATTCCTGATATGGTAGAAATAAAGAGCATTATTTAATTGAAACAGCTGGAAAATGGATGTGACCATGGGAAGTATTAATCAGAGCATACGAAGCCGGTATATCAATATCTCTTATATACCTCCTTGGAAGTTTAATGAATAAATATAATGATTTTATTCCTATATTAGTCTATCGGGTGGTTCTTTTTGGGTGGAATAGTCAGGACCCACCGTCTACTATACATGCACAAATACGTACCATTCTATGTGAATTATTTCTCTTCCAATGTATGTTAAAATTCGGATTACGTAAATTAAGCACTGACGACAATTCATTTGAGATACCTCTTTATGGGCTGGACATGTACCACGTGACTTAGCATGCGCTTGGATTATCAGAACTAGAAATTGATTGAATTCCGGCCAACAAAGGTCCCCTTCCAATATGTCACAAGCTTAGTCCAGAGTGACGGTCCTTTCCCGCCAGAGAGTGTGAAGCTACACACCGGTATTAATCTTTACATCCGGGTCCTTTGATAAGCCGCGAAGTTACCTATGCCCACAGTCGTTAGTACAATACAGGATTATCATACCCACGGAGTTGTCAAAGTTTTATGAATATGTCTTAAGTTAAGCTTCGAATATATTTTATCACTTTCCACATTGTTTGGAGAAGACTCCTCACTCGATAATTGCTAACAACTCATAGATTCATAAAAGTGGCAAATCTAACTTAGTTTGAAATGGTTGGATTTAATCAAACACGCACCCTTTCCCACAACAGTTTATACAATAAGTAATTCGCAGTCAAAGCCAGACGAAGAAATGTCTGTTCGAACAATAACATTGATGCATGGAAATGGGGATTTTCAAGCTCAACCATTTCTATACTATATGCTCATTGGCCAGTAATTACACTTAGGAAATGGACCATATTTGTTTAAACGGAAATATTTCATTCGAACCTCCAATTTTTGTCCACGTAATTAGGAGGGACTGATACGACAGGTCGATAAATACACGAAATATTGATATGCCGGCTTCATATGATTTGAGAAACACAAAGCCACAGCCATTTTCCAGTCGTTTTCAGTTTTCGCCCGAAGTAAGACAAACGCTCTTTATTGATACAATATCAGGAATATAATAACACGGAACGCTCTTTTCTGTTCTATGTCGTGCAAATGGCTGTTTTTTGTTTGGGATCCAAACACCTTGTTCGTAGTTGCATTTTTTATTATTTCAATGCGACTTTTTGGTTACAGATTGCTCGTAGAAAGGTAGTTAAGATATTTATCGACCTATTTCGATACCGAGGAAAATTCAAAAGCTAATAATATTATTTGTATATTGGAGCGCAAACCGCCATGTGGCTTTAAACATATTTATTGGTCTAATTTTATTTTTGTAACACATGATATACAACACTTGTATACAGACAATGGGATTGGGGGAAAAGTGCTGACTCGCACGATACGATGAGTGCATCGTCTTTCAGTTTGTGTTTTTATTCAAAGGGATAGCCGCGTTTACTGAGTTGAAATAATTTGTGCTTCGATCCCTATTGTACCCCATTGTCTAATTTGTTTGTATTATTGATATTATATGGACATGTATGGAATGGTCAATGACATATGGATTCAGAAGCAAAACGTGTTAAAACTCCCTCTTGTTAAAGTCGATCACATGTACCTAACAATTAAAGCGTCATGTGTGTATTTTCCGGTAATAAAATATACCATTGGTAGTTTTATGATATCAAATCGGATGGGATACCTTTAATGTGATATAATGTTTGTAAATACTACAACTTACCTACAATGTGTTCGTTCTCCGGAGTAAATGTATATCAGCAATCACCTCGATCTATTTTTTGGTTTCTGACTTGAACGTGTTTTTCATAACGGCTAAGCTATAATACGAATGGAAACCCTGAAACCATTCACCAATCGGATGCCAGTATTATACATGGCCTCAAGTCCACGAAGATATTCCCGATTATTAATCTTAATTCTTAATCCCATAAGTAAGGCCAATTAATTAGTCAATGTTGTTACACGTATCAAGATCCACGATAACTTCACTCATTAAGAAATCCAAGTGATAATCCCACAATGGGAGGGTTAAAGCCACATGGCTGTTAGCGCTCCAAAATTGACCGAATAATATTCGATTTAGAATTTTCCCCGGTATCTAATAGGTCGGCGCATACTTTAACTACCATCCTATGAACATTATATGTCCCAGAAATACGCATTGGAGTCATACAAAATAAAACTTTAAACAGTGTTTGTGTCCCAAACAAACAACCGCCCTGTACGCGACATGGAACAGAAAAGAGCGTTCTGTGTTGGTCTATACCTGATATGGTAGAAATAAAGAGAGTTTGTTTCACTTTTGTGCGAACAAATGGAAAATGACTGTGACCATGGCGAGTATTTTCAGAGCATATTAATCCGGTATATCAATATTTCCTGTATTTATCAACATATCGCATACGTCATTCCAAATTACGTAGACATATTTCGGAAGCTCGAAGCGCAGCCATTAGTAAATTAAAATATATATGCATATATATCTTGAAAGTTTCATACAGCACTCGCACATCACTCTGCGAACCTCTAACACTGTTATGTAATGCATTTAGTGAAAACTGTTATTATCATACAAGAAGATTGGAGTTTGGGATGGTACCCGGGAAGATCTGAAAGGGCTGTCAGCAGTGTCAACCCTCTTCTACAACACTTGTGTATGCTGTAGTGCGACTGAAGAGCGTGGGGATGGTTTGCGAGTTTGTGAGTAGATGCCTAGCGGCCCATCACAACAGGTGTGTGTCTACTCTGTATGCGGTGCATGTCACAACAACAAGAAGCAAAGCCCCTCCCGTTGCGAACCTGTATCGGCGATGAAGACTCACCTTATTACATTGTGAGTTGTGTGTATGATTTATTTGGAGATTTGGGGTGAACCCGGAAGATTTGTAAGTGGCGGTTCCGCTTCCCTACAACCCACGTAGCAAATTTGGGATGGAGGGGTCGTGGCATGGTATGACATTACACATGAGATTGGTGAGATGATTGTTGGAAATGATCTATACATTATGTAGTATATATCTTTATTATCCTCCATATTTGAAGAGTTCGATACAAACTTACAATAAATTGTAAACATATATACAAATACATGAATTTCCACAGGCAAAAACATATTTTATACAGGAATGCATAATTACATCATGGCAACTTATGTTTTGTTTTGGTGTTGCTGAAGACAGCCTTCGGTAGTTTGTATCATCTAGCCTCTAGTTCTTCGTTCTCCTTGTTATTTGTCGTAGGCTTCTCTAGCTCCTTGAGATCTGGCTATATCTTCGTGTGCACATCTGATTATCTCCTGTATGTGTATGTATCGTTATTGATATCTTTTAGGGTGATGAAATGCTGTAATCTAGTGTCATGGTTTGTGCTTGCATGGACTCAACACTTTGTCTTAGTCTGTTGTATTCCGGGCTTGTACTACGGGCTGAACGCTAGGAAGAGGGTGCAATGCCAGTCGGTCGGGGCTCCTCAACTCTTGATGGTGCAATGCCCGCCTTTCACTCCTGTGTGGTGTCTGAACCCAAAGTTTGGAGTTTGGTATGATACCCGGCAAGATTTGAAAGGATTGTCAGCCCTCTCCTACCACCCACTTTTGGATGCTGTAATTCCGCTGAAGAGTGTATGTAGGGTTTGTGACTTTGTGAATAGATTGCCAAGTGCCCAGTAGGACAAATAAGACAAATCTATGCCAAAAAAAAGCAATACAATTTGTTATACAAGAATACAATCTAGAAAAGCAGGCACTAAAATGGACTGATTCAACAAATAAAGCCTTCGATAATAAGTGGAACAGTGTCCTCAATTTAATAAATGACCCTTGACCGGAAATTACTCTGGTAAAAAAATTAAATTAATAGATAAAAAAATAAATTATTTTCAATTTTTAGACCGACCCTGCAGTATCACGAAAACTGAATTAAAAAAAGAATAACTGTCAAAATGACACATTAGCAAGAAAAATGCTATAGATAATTTTATAAGACAGAACAAGAAAAAGGATAAGTTTCAAAAACAGAGATTATTCAAGTGTGCATGTGATAAAAAAATAAATATATTGTTATTAGAATTTATTTTTTCATGTTTAATGTATATTTATTATGTACAACTTTAATATGTAATTGAGACAGACTATGAAAAATAAAAATAAATTATAATAAAAAAAAAAAAAAGTGCCCAGTAGGTGTGTGTGTATGGGGTGCATACCACCGCAACAAGGAGCAAAGCCCCCCCCCCATTCCGAACGTGGACCGGCGATAAAGACTTACCTTGTTTTCCCTTTATGAGTTGTGTTGTCGTTATACATTATTTCGATTGGTGAATTGTTGTAATCTTGTGTCCTGGTTTGTGCTTGCATGGACTCCAGTTACGTTAGTCTGTTGTATTCCGGGCTTGTACTATCGGCTCAACGCTAGGAATAGGGTGCAATGCCAGCCAGTTGACTTAAGGTCGATCGGGCTTCTCAACCGTTGATGGTGCAATGCCCACCTTTCACTCCTGTGTGAGTGTCAGCACCCGTTGACCTGGTTGTGTATTTAATATCGGAGGACGCAGCTGATGCCAGACTGGGTTGCTTATTGTGTTTTCGGAAGGTTTGATGTGTTGTGTTGTCGTTATATATATATTATTGTGATTGATGCATTGTTGTAATCTTGTGTCCTGGTTTGTGTTTGCAATGACTCCAGTTACCTTAGTCTGTTGTATTCCGGGCCTTACTACCGGCTCAACGCTAGGAGGAGTATGCAATGCCATCAAGTTGACCTACGGTCGGTCGGGCTTCTCAACCGTTGGTGGTGCAATGCCCACCTTTCACTCCGGTGTGAGTGTCGGCACCCGTTGACCTGGTTGTTTATTTCAATCTGAGGACGCAGCTGATGCCAGATTAGGTTGCTTATTGTGTTTTCGGAAGGTTTGGTGTGTTAGGTAGTGTTTCCTATTTTTCTCTCACACCACTCTTGGAATGGAATGCTTTATTAACTCAATCATGAAATAACATGAGATTAGAAATGAATGTGAACATATATACACTATTTACAACATAGTCATCGTTATAATCTCGTCATCACTATAATCGTCATATGTATTTTGCTAATTTTCATCACCATCAGCATCATCATAATCCACATCATCATCGTAATCATCATCTTCGTTGTCATCACCATCGTCATCATTAGAAGGCTTATCGTCCGTATCATCAGCATAATCATTGTCGCCGCTATCATCATCATCCTCAACTATTGTCATCAATCATCAATATCATCGTCGTCATCAGAATCCGCCATCTGTATGTATTTGTCTCAACGTCATCGGCATCACCGTCATTATCATCTCCATCATCTTCATCACCACTATCATCATTATCACCACTAGCATGCAGTAATCATCATCGTCATCGTCGTCACTGCTACCATTATCGCCCTCAACTATCGTCGTCAATATCATCGTCGTCATCAGTACGTCGATCGCACCTGCAGTCATCATCATCATCGCCATCACCATCACTATCGAAGATCCCACCATGTTAGTTTCTTTAGAGGATGGACATGCATTTGCAAACATATACATGTATGTATAGATGTTTAGTAGTTCTTGGGACATATAGGGGCAAACAACAAAACAACATTCATTGTATTTGTCTTCTCTTAATAATTGCTCAGATTTTATGTGCAATGATGATGAGGATATGTGGGATTCAATATTTTCCCCAGATGAATCCAAAGAAATTCTTTGTTGAGATTATCATGCAATGTTTGCCTCGATTTAAAGCTTTAAACCCAACGGCGAAGTTATATCTACGAAGTATAGATTCCGCATTGTGAATACAGAATAGTGTTACCAGAAATTACAATTGTGAAAGGTGTCGCTTAACGCGACACAAAGTCGTACCTTGGGGTTGGAAAGTATTCTTTGTTAGCGTACAGTATATCTGGCGGGAAAGTATTCGTTGTAACGTAAGAAGGTAGTTAACGCACAGTATATGTGGTGAGGGGGGAAAAGGTACATTTCGAATGGCACGAATAAGAATAATTCGGATCGTGTAGATTTAATACATATGATTTTGTATTCGTACATGTTAACGTTCACTCCGAATACCACGCAATGGTTTACTCATGAGGTAATTTAGCCCGATTTGGTTATTACTATATGTTGCATATACAGATGTCCATTCGTACACGACATATGTTCACAACATAATTATCCGATAGTATCTCATTTAGTTATTGTGGAAATGATCACGTTTATCTCCGAGATTTGTCATGCATTCATCAATGTATCATGTACAAATCTGCAATCGTTAGCGACGTATGTTCACAACATTTCCCGATATCATCTCAGTTACATGTTATCGAAATGATCACGTATATCTCAGAGATTTGTCATGTCAGAAGATACGATCGAATCACAGCCACGTGGTGCTCCTCGCTCTCAACAAGTACCCAAAAACGGCGCTGCACGACATACCAATCCTCTCTCAGTCAGAAACAGATTCCTTCAAATTATTTGTTGAGTGTAAGCATTATCACTGTCGGATACCCGTGCAAAATAGGATGAAGCAACAACACGCTCGAATTATGTTAGGAAGAAAGATTGCAGAGTATAAGAGAAACATTTTATAAGATATATACGAACTCTCTCTAATATATCTGACGAGAGAGCAAGCGAAAGCAAGGTCTCATACAACGGTTACATCTGGAGTTTTTGGGCGCAAAGAAACGGAACAATGACACAATATTTCTGCAATATTTATCTTGAATCGTGTGATATATGTGTAAGATAAACTGTTAACTGAAATTTGATAGCGTTGAATTGATTCTGTGACCTTTTCTAGAAGCAAAAATATATGTGCTCATATCAGTCTCACGAATGTCATCGTTTCTTATGATATGTACACCATCAAACCTGTCAAAGTGCTATAGAAATATTAGAAATATTCATACGGTAACGGATGCAATGTGTAGATTCGATTGTCCGTGTCTTAAAATAGGAGTCATAGTTGCCTCCGAATAAGTAATAGAACACGCATAATTCACTTTTGTCAAGAGTATACATTGTGGTAAATACTATGAACACATTTTATCAAAACACAAAGGAGTACCATATACTTTCTCCCAAAACAATATGAACTAATACTATTTGGTTATATTCACCAAGACCACATACACGCGAAATGTACTATATTTTCTACAATTGCGTTACCGTGTGTAACCCTTCTCCCTAATGTTACACATATCAGCTTTCTTGATCGGTTGCCCAAGAGATATACAAACCGACTGCAGAACCTGGTGAACAGTGCTGCGTGTGCTGGTGTACACCAGGGATTTATGTTAGGGCCCCTGTTATTCTTAATATATATAAATGACATAACTGAAAATCTCGTGTACAACATTCGCCTTTTTGCTGATGACACCTCTATCACTCTTACGGTTTATAATTCTAATATAGTTGCTGGTATAATCAACACAGATCGATAGTCAGTTGGTCTGTGAAATGGCTTGTTAAATTTAATCTTAGTAATACTGAAACACTACTGGATTCGCGCAAGAATGATCAACCGTTTCACCCCATATTATTTATGGGAAATTCCATAGTTACTGATGTGCAAGCTCATAAGCATTAATGTTTAACTTGTGACGATCGTGGCAAATGGAAAACACACACTCATACAATAACTGAGAAAGCCTGAAAAATTGAATATGATCAAACGCTTTAAATAAATAGGCTGAGCAGAAAGTCTCTCTCGAAAAAAAAAAAATTGTCCAGAGATGACATTGAAAACATGCATCCAACTTGAATCCAACAGAAGATAGTTATATAAACATTTTTTTTCAGAATAATTTATTGCTGCTGCGAGTCATGACGATCTTGTTTACCGCGTTGCTAGGATTGGTGATATTCCATAGTCATGCCGACGCTAACAACGTCAAAGCACAGAGGAAAGCTGAGAGTCAGTGGCGTCGGAATGTATTACAGGTGAGTTATCTTCGATTCTCGTATAGTCTGGTCCATGTATTCATATACACTGAATAGCATATATTGCTTATATATTGGTGTTATTCTAATATACTCATACGGGCATACTAAAAGAAAGTCATTGAATTCCAATCCATTCGCGTGTATGCATTAATATAATAAAGAAACGTACATGTAATACCTGCATATGACTAACAATGAACTGGCATAAACAATCTTACTCCTGAGCACCGAACATCCGAATATTATCATTAGTTCAGCCTGCCACATCATTAGTTGGATATTTCAGACCAGAAATCGGTTGAATATGTTTTGATACTTTTATATTCCTTCCAGTTATATTAATAATCACGGTGGGTATATCTCTTAAAATATTCACATCCGTTGTCCTTGACTCATACCCATAATTGTATTCGCCGGAATATATATCCTGCCTTTATCAAACGCGCATTGGTGAGTGGTTCCCTCATCAAATGTTCAGGTAATATGTTCATCAAGCGGACTTATTAGCTGAACAATTCCCACCAACGAATACGAATCCCTCAGCACTTGTATTATATCTGTCCTGCGCACTGTCTGCCTATATTTCCAGAACGTCCCTCCGCATGAATAATAGACCATTCCAATGTATACTTTTATAACTGAATAGGAGAATCAATTCAGTAAAGAAAGGGTTAATTGATCACACTCTTCACTTGTTTCAGGAGGTTGACGAGGGGCGGCCCAGTAACGTACTGCACATAGAGAAACGTCCGAACGATGACCCCGGGACAAGAGGTAAACTCGACATGAATCGCGGGAAGAAGCGTAATGTTGATGAGGGGCGGCTTAGTAACGTACTGCACAGAGAGAAACGTCAGAACGATGACCCCGGGACAAGAGGTAAACTCGACATGAATCGCGAGGAGAAGCGTAATGTTGATGAGGGGCGGCTCAGTAACGTACTGCACAGGGAGAAACGTCAGAACGATGACTCCGGGACAAGAGCTAAACTCGACATGAATCGCGAGGAGAAGCGTAATGTTGAAGAGGGGCGGCTCAGTAACGTACTGCACAGGGAGAAACGTCAGAACGATGACTCCGGGACAAGAGGTAAACTCGACATGAATCGCGAGGAGAAGCGTAATGTTGATGAATGGCGGCCCAGTAACGTACTGCACAGGGAGAAACGTCAGAACGATGACTCCGGGACAAGAGGTAAACTCGACATGAATCGCGAGGAGAAGCGTAATGTTGATGAGGGGCGGCTCAGTAACGTACTGCACAGGGAGAAACGTCAGAACGATGACCCCCTGGACAAGAGGTAAACTCGACATGAATCGTCAGGAGAAGCGTAATGTTGACGAGGGGCGGCTCAGTAACGTACTGCACAGGGAGAAACGTCAGAACGATGACCCCGGGACAAGAGCTAAACTCGACATGAATCGCGAGGAGAAGCGCAATGGTGATGAGGGGCGGCCCAGTAACGTACTGCACATGGAGAAACGTCAGAACGATGACCCCGGGACAAGAGGTAAACTCGACATGAATCGCGAGGAGAAGCGTAGTGTTCATGAGGGGCGGCCCAGTAACGTACTGCACAGGGAGACACGTCAGAACGATGACCCCGGGACAAGAGGTAAACTCGACATGAATCGCGAGGAGAAGCGTAATGTTGATGAGGGGCGGCTCAGTAACGTACAGCTCAGGGAGAAACGTCAGGGCGATGGCCCCAGGAGAAGAGGTAAACTCGATATGAATCGCGAAGATACGCGTGGGGTCGATGAGGGGCGGCTCAGTAACGTACTGCACAGGGAGAAACGTCAGAACGATGACCCCGGGACAAGAGGTAAACTCGACATGAATCGCGAGGAGAAGCGTAATGTTGATGAGGGGCGGCTCAGTAACGTACTGCACAGGGAGACACACCAGAATGATGACCCCGGGACAAGAGGTAAACTCGACATGAATCGCGAGGAGAAGCGTATTGTTGATGAGGGGCGACTAAATTAGATAACAGCAATAATTACTGATATACATCAGTACGGCAGATTGGAGTATTCATTGATGAAAAACTGAAATTCGATGTTCAACTTCAAATGGATTATATATGTCATATATGTAACAATGTAAATCGAATCATCGGCATATTCAGCAGAACGTTCACAAACTTGGACATCAGTACGTTTCGATCCCTCCATATCAGCAAGGTGGAATATATTCTACAGTACTCAGCATGGAGACGGCGTCGTAAATACCAAGAATTTTATTAGAGAGAAAATCAGTGAAATTCAACAACGCTAATGTAGCAGATCAAACCTGTACAGCATCTAAACCGCATGTTGAAACTCAATCTCATATTTCTAATATATAGGAGGTTCGGGGGACACATAATTGAAGTTCATGCATATGTATATGTATCCAAACACAACAGTTACGCAGTTACATTTTGTCAAATAGGTCATAAGAAAATACTTCGTCACACAGAGATGGAATATATCTGCCATGGAGACTTAAGTGTCGGGGCTTAAACACTGGACCAATTCAAATCTTACATAGACTAACTGTTCTATGATAATATATACGAATGTGATAAAAACACCAGTAAGTTCAAGCATATATAAACATTTGCACCAAACATTTTATGACTAGAAGTCGAAGTAATTGTTTCGTGTAACATATTGTTCTGAATTTCCGAAATGATGACCGCTTGCACGTGGGTTACTATTATGGGGAAGATAGGAAGATAATCATGCTACATGTACACACTGTACCTTTACTGACAACCATTTGCATTATATGAATTTTGCTATATGTACACCATAAGAAACCAATTCCGTAGACATATTTGGTGACCAGTCTGTTGAAGTGTGATAAGCGCACACGTGCGCACTGAATATATAGATAATACCTACCGTTTTTGTTTGAATACCGAAATATTACATTCGTGTCTGGAGAGAAATATCGAATTTTAAAGGCACGGGCGGCGTTCGTTGCAGAATTATTCATATTTGTTCAAATGGCCACCAACAGAAGGAATATTAAAATATATATAGTTTTGTTCATATGCCAAACATAATCAGCGCGTAAATAGTATATTGTCGTTAAGACGTACGATGGTGGACGTAAACAACAGCCTGCTCGTGTTACAGAAGTTGTGCTTCTGTTTACATAACACAGCGCAAATCTGTTGGTTAATCACATACAAATTATATAAACGCTCTTTATTATTTCCATATCAGGAAAACAATAACAAATAACGCTCTTTATGTTTACCATATCCTGATCTAAACAAAAGCCAGGAAACTTAACGTTTTTTGCCTTTGTTTACATAACAAAGGGAAAACAATTGACAATAACATACTGTTTATGCCATATTTATGTATGGTATAAGAACAAAGTATGTCTATATTTTACTATTCTTTCTGTTTATGGCGGTTTTTGACGGAGGTGAATATTTTAACAGCATACACACCACCAACGCCGCCCGTATCTTTAACGAGCGGCTGCAAGCCGCGAGTGAAAATCGACATTTCTTTCCAGACAAGAATGAGATGTTTCAGGTAAACAAACTGTAGGTATCCTTTTTATTATATGCACATTATTAAAGCTCAAAATTGCTAAGTTTTGCGGCATTTTTATTATTAATAGTACAGCAATTTGAACAATACTAGGAACAATACTTTCTACAAATCACAAGTGTACAATTTCCTAGATAAATCAAAAAGACTTGTTCAAAGTAATTAAACACGGAATCGAAACTAACAAGTCTCCGTGTCACCACGGTCGAAATAAAAAAAAATCTCATGTCCGGCCAGGTCATAGCTGCATGGTTCGTGATAAGTTGCTGCTAGCCAATCAAAAACGCCGGCTTGCTGACTATACTTGCATGATCAATCGATAATTGGATGTCGATAGGCGACAGTGAAATAACGGAATCTAGAGTGAAATAACAACATCGTATTTCACTATCAAGAGATAAATACAACGATCTACATTTCGGTAAATTCCCGCTATTTTGTGGTGAATAATAAAATCTGATACATGGCATCATTATCTCCCCTTCAAGTATTAGTATATAACTTCGACTTACAAGTAATTATAAATAAGATTTAGAGAAGAACAATATTCATTTCATCATGACAGAATTATTATTGATAATTTTCAATAAAAAACTTATTGATCAACTTTATTATTGCATATGGGCAACACATTTTGTGGTATAATCATAATATCAAAAACATTTCTGGTATAATGGGAAAACTTCAGATAACTTATTTTTCCGACTCCATTGTTTTATACGACATATTCTCATATATGTTATGTTTTAATGAGAACTAGGGAAAGAGACCACATTATTAGAGTAAATTCATCAATACCTAATCACACATGTAAAATTGCTATAGTTCAGTTTTCATAATAACGAAACGAAGCTTTGTTTCGTACATAGGCTATCTGATTTTGTGACGTCAACATTTGTTTTACATAATACGAGGAGCAATATTTTGTTTTTAGATGCGAGCGCTTTTGTCGCACAGTAGAACGGTGGGCTTGCAGCATTAATGTCGTAATCGGCTGTCAAAAGGCCAACCCAAATCAGTCGACGTGCAACATTCTCCTATTTATATAAACGTCATAAAATAATTGATTTGTTTCTTTATTTATAAGGGAAAGTAGGTCTATAATGAATTTCTAACGGGTCTACTCCGGCACCCTACTGGATAAAATTATCGCACCCCAGGAAGTTTTAATATTTTTTAAAATAAACTAAATTCACCACAACACGACCTACGTGTATCTCAAATATTTATTTACCAACTGATGCACAGCAGTTGGTCAATACTGCATGGTTCTGTAGAGACTATACTGTGCGAAAGCAAATAAGATAATATTTAATATGGATTTTATTGTTATAACAAGTCTGCATACTTACATGCATCTGATTATCCATATATATCCTATTTTCTTGAATAGAATGAAAACACATACTTATGAACAAAGCAGAAGATACATTCAGTTCCACGCGAATTCGGTCAATGGGGAAAGTTACACGATGACATTGCTTGTCGAATATCGTTGAAATCGACATGATGACACATTATGAATGATTCTCCTTCTAGCCTGAGTATATGAAGCGGAGAGCTCCCACAGCACACCAAGTAATATAATGGTTAGCTTCAAACTATTTATAATTACCCCACCAAACTTAAGCATGTGAATCTTATTTGGTTGGAATCTATATAGTGATTTTGACAAGAATTGTTTTAAACGCTACATGCAGAAACCCCCATGCGAGCGTTTTAGCTTTTGTTCGGTAGGGGTCACTCCCCACTGATGTATACGGTATGTTTCAGATCGAAAGGGGGCATTGCATGCAATTTACTTGATTCATCAACGAGCGAGGTATCACCATATAAAGTAAATTTAGTTAATCTAACTTCGATGTATCCATCACATAATATCAGTTCTTCTATTGAATTAGGTATTATTGCTGGAATATGTTATGTATACACGGCAAAGGTTAATTAGATTCAATTAAAAATCTAACTATCTCTCCATAACAAGTGTTATGTAGTGTCCTGTGTATATAAACACTAACAGACTAGCCCGCCACTGGCGGGATTCCTCCCATGCCTTTGTCAGAAACATGAAACATGAGCGTATATGAGCAAGGACACGGGCGCATGCGAAATTGGACCCGATTTGACCTTGAATTGACCATTTTGAAGGTCAAGGTCAGGTCGGGGTCACGATTTGACCCGTTGAAAACAGACCCCAGACAAAAGTAACCCTAGGTATCAAATTTCGTCGAAATCCGCCAGTTTTACCCGATTGGACCTTGAGTTGACCATTTTGAAGGTCAATGTCAGGGTGGACAAACTAATCCTACAAAAATATTCCCCGTTCCGAGTTGACCATACATAACAAATTTCACGTCTCGGTCACCGCTGACGACCGAGATATCACCCAAGGCCATTTGTGGGTACCCGTTTCAAGGTCAAGGTCACCTCAGGCGGACAAACTGACCCGACGAAAATCTCCGCCGTCCCCATGAAGCCCTAAGTACGAAATTTAGTCTCGATCGATAGAGCCGTATTTATACTATAGCCGTATTTATACTACTCGGCAAGTATTTACTGCAAATACAAGAGGTACGATTTAGTGCAAGTACGTTATTTACGCGATGCATCGAAAACGGAAACATAAGACGATCGATGGAATCAACTCAAATGTATTGTTCCCGGGCAATACAAAATATCTTATGACTTCCAATAAATCTCTCATAGTCCACACCCCGGGGCATAACTGGGAAGTGAAGATATAATTTTAGAAGGCCTCACAAGGGATGAATTGACGCCGAATCGAGTGATTTCGAGTGACAAAAATCACGATGTCGGAAAGAATAAAATATCTCGAACCCGGTGGTCCTAGAATATGATTTTCAAGGGAAAATGGACAGATTCCACGCTTTAATTGCATTAGGCAATTATCGAAGAGACATAAACGCATTTATTAACAATTTCGCGAGCCTTGGGAAGATTCGTAAAAGCGAGTTATATGCAATGGAAATGCATGCATATTTCCGATATAACGCTCTTTAATAACGACACCGCAGATACGAACGCTCTTTAATCATTAAATCATTAACCCATCAATCCCCATTGCGGTGACAGTTGAAGGGTGAAGGAGTGGTCGTATGGGCTCGCGAATGGTCCGATGACACTGCCCGTGGCTTTTTACCCTTAGATAGGAAGTTTGAGCTCAATCGGTGGAGCCGTTTTCGAGTCTATAAAGGACACACACACACATATATATACGGAGTTCTCAAAATATATAGTAGACGAGCAGATTAGTCCGCCACTGGCGGCATTCGACCCATGGATTTGGTCGATCCATTAATTTTTGTTTTTCAAGGTAACCCCGTACAGGCACGCCGACAGCATGCTGATGCCCGAAATATCATTTGCGGGTACCCGTTTCAAGGTCAATGTCACGTCGGGTGGACAAACTGACCCGACAAAAATAGTCCACGTCCCGAGTTGACCATACATAACACATTTCACGTTGCTGCTGATGCCCGAAATATCGCCGAAGTTCATTTGCGGGTACCCGTTTCAAGTATTCCCCGTCCCGTGTTGAGCGCACCGATTGAGCTAACAAAGCAATCTCGACTCCACATCCCCACCTGGATAATTACTGACCACTCGACACGTCGCAGAATGAGAACAGATAATTTCCGGAAAGTTTGCAAACAGCCGTAGGTGAAAACACAAGGCAATAAAGAGCGTTATTCGGTTAACAAAACCAAATTTGGAAAATTAGCTCGCAAACAGCCGTAGGCGAAACCCGAAGGCAATAAAGAGCGTTTTTGGTTAACAAAACCAAATATGGAAAATTAAGGAGCGTTATTGCGTTAACCACTCCCTGCCAGCGACGATGACAGAGGGGGAGGGAGAATGAGTGCTCGGAGCTTCTCAAAAGCAATGCGACGACACTGTCCGTGGGTTTTTATCCTTAGGTAGGAAGTTTGAGCTCAATCGGTGGAGTAGTTTTCGAGTCTATAAAGGACACACACACACACACACACACATATATATATATATATATAGCTATATATATATATATATATATATACGGAGTTCTCAAAATATATAGTAGATAAATATGAATCAAGGATCACTCTCCGGAAACGCTTCTATCAATTAATATTGATTTCATTTCGAATTGTCTGGTATAATACATACAATCGATTTGTGTCTGTTATCGCTCGTCGAAACGTAGCAAGTGAGAAAACTCTATTTCTATCTGAAATTTCCTGATAGTGTAATAAAGGTGTGTTCTTGCAGTAAAGAAAATATGTCCCACTTGGTTATCGCATTATGTAAGAAAATATCATTATAACATCAATATTAATTGATAGAAGTGTTTTATGACAGGTGTCTTCGACTCATTAGTTTTTACCCCGGAAACTAAATACATGTAGAACATGTTCAGCTAATATGGTAGTTCTGATTCAGGGACTGTAGGTTATAAGTATACAAATGACAACGAGCTCTTGAAACATCTCCAAAGCTTTCAGCCCAAGAGCAATGAATACAGGCTAGATGTTGACAAAAACAGCACTTTTCGCCAAAATGGTTGCCATGGAAACGGTGTACATTTACCAGATTGAGATCATATCCAAACTGACTTATATTCATGTGATATACATGTGAGCCAACCCCATAGGTTCACCATAAAGACAAATAATAGGAAGTAAAGTGATAAAACTGCAATTTTTGACAATGACCTTGACCTTTCACAGTGACCTTGACCATACGGGTACACCTTTGAAATACCACGTAGAAGGTGTACGTGGTATGCATGTCATTTGATGTAAACGCCGGCCGTTGTTAAGTTAACATTTTATATTTTAATCAGATCAAATTTTAGTTCAATAAAGTGTTCGGTAAACGCTAGATCAATACCAAGGCTTATGCATACGTCACTGATTGGCTTAATTAAGTCAATGATGCCATATTAATTGAACTCGCTTCAAAGGATACCATTTTTCTGGATCGATAGAACAATCACGGTACTTGGAACTCGGTGTAGCAAAATTGCCAAGTATTTATCACTTATGTGGAAATATATAGCAGATCCAACCGGATCTGGCCGCTAGTGCTGTGTTGTAACATGGAGGATGGATACCTTGGTGACGAATTGGATTCAATTTGTGCATACAACAATAGTGCTAACATGACCAACATCTGCTTGAAATTTCTGAATGCAGATCGAGCGAAGAATTTTATTTCAAGCATTGTTTACTTCGTGATTGTTGTGATTATTGGGCTGCCAGGAAACATATTTATTATTCTAGTTTATCGGAGATATTTTCCGAAAACAGCTGCGAATTGGTTCCTATCTGGTTTAGCCATATCAGATCTCGTGATCTGTTTCGCGATACCACACGAGATATTGGACATGATGTTCCCGTATACCTATGCGGAACAGCTTATTATAACCTGTAAAATCTCGCGATATATAATGAGAACGTGCATTAGCCTATCTGTGTTTATTCGTTTGGCAATTGGATATGAGAGGTACCAGAAAATCTGCCACCCTCTGCGTTACTACTCTCCTGGGAAGGCGAGGAAACTTATGCTTGCGGGAACTATCTACTTTGCTCTTCAATCTTGTCCAGCACTGTTTCTTGATGTTATTAAGGAGACAGAAACAAAATACAGGTGGCTGCGTGGTCAGAATTGCTTGTTCAAAGTCACTGTTGGGTTTGCAAAGATATACCTGTTTTTTTGCTCATTCGTATTGTTTGCTGAGATTATCATTGCTATGGTATTATACACTACGCTGTTCATAACTTTATTATGGCGAGAGAAACGACTGGATATTGAGAAGAAAAGTAGGCCCAAAAACAAAATATCCATGATCGGACCACTTACCGAATCCTCGACGGGGAAGAAGAATACTATTAACAACTCCAGCCACCAGTCGTCTGCAAATCATGGTTCAGAGAACAATGATACAAACACGCGTCACTTGTCTCGTACAGGCGGCGCACGGTTGAAAGTGAAGAAATTATCTGTAATGATTATCATGGGAACCGGCGTCAGCTGTATTGTAGTTCTGCCACTGTTCGTCGCATATGCTTTAGAAATGACGACAGACGTCAAACAACGACGATTGTTTGATGACGTCCTTGATGGCGTATTGGAATTCTGTGCACGGGTCTGGGCGACGATTGCTTTTATAAACCCAATAGTTTACATCTGCATGGACGCAAAATTTCGGAAGGGGTTGGCTGCGTTGTTCAGAAGAACTAGACGAGACCCACGTGTGTGGTAGATGATATAACTTGTCGTAGGCGGTCGATTTCCGCGGGATTGCGATTCAAGAACTTGTACTCTAAGATGAACACAAGACAAAGTTATGTATTCTGAGAAAAGCTACTTTGGAAAAGTATACAATAGACTGGGTATGTCAGTATGTTTCGCAGTTATGTTTAAACAGAGCGCCGCGATGAAACAGAAATTCTCCCAGGCATCTACCTGTTCATAAGCACAAGCTCTATTTCTGTGCACAATTTGTCACGGAAACTGGTATAAACTTTGAACAGTCCAATCACGAACATCCTAGTTTTGCTCAAACGAGTAACAAAACTGATTCAAACAGCTATTCATTGGTGTGTCGGCATAAAATCACACCAACGATGGACTTTGCAATATCTTCAGTTATCACCCGTGAGTCGGTGACACCTATATGTTGAAATTTGTACCATGTCGTTGTTGTTAAAGCTACATGTACATAATAACAATTTCTGCTGTCCACTGTACCGACAATATAATAAATAGCGCCGTCTCGAAATACAATACTGTGCAAAAATGTTTGCATGTAACGATCCATCCATAATGGAAGGCTTATTCATTTCATATACATTTAATTTAGAAAATGCGGGTCTAGATTTTTCTTCAGTACGAAGCAATAGATTTGTCTGTCTGTCATATGACATGAGTAAAGAGTTTTCTGGTTGGGATCTGTATACCTGAATTTATAGCGACCACAAAGGGTGCTTATACCTAAGGCAGGTGAATGACGTCATATATTTTTTTCTATATCCATCCGTGATTTTTCAAGATTGCGGGTATAGATTTTGGAGAAACTGCCACGTGACTTCCGGTTAGCAACCGTGTGGAGATTGCAAAAAACTCGGAATTGGAAATGAAGCATCGCGATAAAAATGAAATTAACTACTTCCCAACTTACGAAGAATTCACATGTGATTGAGGTCTATTAATTTCATTTAGACCAATTTCGTTGGTTGTCTTAATGAAAACGAAAAATGAAGAAGTCGTGAATAAAATCCAGACAAGATTTACAATCCACGACACGTCTTGTCAAGTTGGCATGTCGTCTCCGTCGTGACCACTGCATTGCATGCTGTTACATAAATTATTCTTAGCGTTATGTCGCTGAATAAAGGCAAATTTGAGGCACATTATGTGTGGTGGTGCTCCACTACGTGTCACGTACGATTCATATTATGGATATAGAAATAAAACACTGAACTTCATTTGAGGTTGAGCATACGAAATATTGCACAGCCTGAACTTCAGCCATTTTATAGACCTATAATTGTCATCAGGGACATTATGTTACTGGATTGAAATTTTATGCGGACGAAACTCTCCAGTATGGTATATTTCAAACAAAGGAGTGCTTCGTTCTATTCAGACAATGTGTTTAATTTCCATATATTTGCATCGTTCACAACTGTGAGAGTTATCTGGTTTTGACACGAACTGTGTTAATGCACAAACTCTTATCAATTATGGCATAGCCAAAGGCCGCTTAGGGAACCAATGCGCAGATAAATTATTGAGATGCAATCGTGATTTAATTGCACTGGCAATATTAAGGTTACATCTGAATATATAGAGCTGTCGCCGACGGCCATCGACTTATTTGTTTCGATATCTGATCAGCGTGCTGTAATATAATGCGCTTTCATGCATGCCGTGGTACTATGGTTGTACAAAAGCGCATTATGGCCACCCGATCACCACCACAACCCCAACTATACAACTCTTTATAACGACTTGCAAGTCGTTATACCGACTTCCAATAACTCGTTATAGCGTTATCTGAGGTGATTTATAACGACTTACAGAAATAAAGACAAGTCGACTTGTATATTGATTAAGTCGTTATAACCACTTTTTTATTTGTTCAAGTCGTTCCAACAACTCGTTTGACGAGTTGCAACTTGTTATAACTACTTTCACAACTCGTTATAAGTTGTTGGAAATCTTCACAACGACTTGCAAGTCGTTGTAGCGAGTTGCAAGTCGTTATGAGTTATTGTAAGTCGTTATTTCACGACCTTTAAGTGGTTGTAAGAAGTTAGTGTAAGTCGTTATAACGACTTTCAAGTCGTTATATAGCGAGTTGTGTATCTGTACACCATTTGGGGGTGCGGTGGTGTTTCGAATGGCACTGATTCGCTTTCGTAATCTCGTTGAGAGATTGTTTATTCCTTGTTCTGCAAATAGTTTCATATATATATATATATATATATATATATATATATATGAAACTATTTACAGAACAAGGGACATATTTACAGTGCATATACACGTGGTTATGTGTATACAATTTACTTGTATATATACAGGCATATATACTGCAAGCCCTCGTGGTGTCCGACATGATACATATATATTTCCATTTAATATATTAATCAGAACATAATATGAAAATGAACAGTACACATCGCTTGCAAAGACGATACTAATCACACAACACTGGGATAAAACAGCCAAGGCAGCATATGTTGTGTTTGATGTTTAGCTTAACCCTTTACCCAACAAAGCGGCCAAAAACGCCCAAATAAAGCTTCAACAGCCTAAAATATCTTCGGTCTGTCTCAATAACACCATACAAATATGGATATCATTGGAACCGGTTCATTGACCACATTGTGATGGTTACAGTTATGCCCTGTGCCAATGAATTCTTTTATATATGCGAGTCGACCATAGGTCGCCTCGCATATATAAGAGAATGCGAGGCGACCTATGGTCGACTCGCATATATAAGAGAATGCATTGGCACAGGGCCGTATACCAGGATTATACCTGTATTCATGTAGTCGAGAAAGATGAATATTTCAATTCCAAATATATGTCAATCAGCGAATATCAGAAATTCAGATACACACTCCAGACACAAGTACCTACATGTATATGAAGCAGGGAATATGAATGTTCGGTTGCAGTGACCGCATTGTGCGTCATTCTCATAAGCGGTTTGGCCAAAGCATTGGCCATCTGGACACAGGTTGGAAAATTATACGATAGGAACATGTAATTGATTTATCCCGACACGGTGTGACGGACAGTGTCTCCGTGAATATGAGTGAATGGCTGAAATGACATTATTTGCCCAAAAAGTTACTTGTTTTCAGAAAGTATAAGCAGTTAGCAAAATGTTAACTCTGGCACTACTACCAATGAGCCATGTCCGATCGAGTCATAGGACAATAACAATAAATTCCTTTATAACACGCTCATTAGTTTGTGAAAATAAAGGACGTTTGGGTAAATTGTGTGGGAATAAATTAATAAACATTTAGGCTACATTCACAAACTGGGATTCTTGGCTGACACTTTTACAAGTAATTCGCCACATATATAGGGCTATCGTGTTCTAGACAAAATGATAATACATGTGCGTGGTATGAGGTCTCTCAGTTCAAACGTGATTCCACGGCCGAAATCTAGGATTAAACCACTCGTGGAATTTCATGACTAGAATAGAATACCAAGACAGTCTTGCCAGACTATGCCATCCCCCACAATATACGACATAATTTTCCATAATTTTCGCCACTATTATGTAATAGATATGTGTATTGCAAATAAAATATCCTATCCTATTCTACCAACTATCACAGCGGTATACCATTATGCTTCAATAAAACACACTCGGACCACATTCATTAACCTTTTGAGTGCCAGATCCGATTTTTGTATCAACCCATATACCCTGTGCCAATGCATTCTCTTATATATGCGAGTCGACCATAGGTCGCCTCGCATATATAAGAGAATGTATTGGCCTAACAATTTTTCATAATTTTTTGTTATTCTTTAATTATTTTTTTTACAATTTTAATAATTTTTTCTTTATATTCTTTAACAGACTTATTTTGTAGGTTTAGTGCCAGGGAATCTCACGTTTTTCATGGGCATCAAAATTATTACTATGAATACTTGGTGATAGTTTTGAGTTATAACATGCCCCTAAGGTTTTATCCAGTTTGTTTTTAAATTTGCTATAGCATGATTAAGCATACCCAAAATAAATTCAACCCAAAAATTAGGGCTGATGAGATCGGCCCCTGGCACTGAAAAGCCGACGAAAATCCTGCCGAATTACGTCTCGGGATATGTTAAAGGTACGGGTGGCCTTGGCGGTGGGTATCCTGTGAAAATACTTTCACCCGTCAAAAACCGCCACAAACAGAAATAATATTTAAAATGCAGATAGACTTTGTTCGTATACAAATAAGAAATATCACATAAACAGTATGTTATTGTTACATGTTGGACCATTGTTATGTAAACAAAAGCATAAGAAGTTACTTTCCTGGTGTTTGTTTACATTATGATGGTAAACATAAAGATCGTTCTTTGTTGCTGCATTCCTTATATGGAACGAATAAAGAGCGTTTATATAATTTATGTGTGATTAGCCAATAGCATAGTGCTGTCTTCTGTAACACAATCAGGCTCTTGCTTAGGTAAAATATAGTAGGTCTTTGTGATAGCATGCTGTTTACGCGATGGTCATGGTATATATGAACGAAACTGTATGCGTTTTAATGTTTTTCTGTTTACGGTGATTGGAACAAATATGAATATTTTCGACAACTAAGGCCTCCTGTGCCTTTAAATTGAAATTTTTCCCCAAAATTGTTATGACGTCATTGGCCTCCTATCTCACAATTTAAATATAGCCAACCACGAAGCAGTGTTTGCAATTGTTATCGACCCGGAACCATATGTACATATCTATTATATATATATTGCTATATTATGTCTATTGTATATATACTTCTAGTTAATATCTCAATATCCTTTATGTAATATGTAATGTATTTACTCGGATGAGAGAATAAAGCATACTACAATCCCATTTTGGTAGACATGTGGTTACATAAGGTGTTAAACTCTTCTTGATTTAGCCTACGTTATAAGAACATTTTTGTCTCATTCTGTAAACGTTTGAGTATGACACCGGGTACAATTGTTTTCCACTGATTAACGACAAAATATGATTTTATTCTCACAAAAGAGACAGAACACACCAGCTGAGAAATGTGCTATTGTGAAATAGAATTATCGCTCATATCCGTGTGTAATTACTCTGGTAAAGCGAGGTACACCATTGTTTACATGGCTCTACTCTGGTAAAATATGGTAATTCAGATAGTCAATGATATACTCTGGTAAAAGCCATGTAAAGTCAGTGTATAGTATACAGGATATAACCTTGTACATTCCAAGTAAATGTATGGTGTACCTAACTTACAATATACACTGGTAAATCATGCTGTATGACCATTACATACTAAACACGAACCAACACGGGGGCCTATGTACCAGCAATTCTGAGACTGGTTGGACCCCACCTTGCAGTGTACGCAAAAACCCAACCCACGTAAATTCTTGTCCCGAGTTGAAATATTGTAGGATCGGTAGTGTTTGTCTGAACTGCTACAGGGACAACACACTGGACTTTTGTCTAGAAATAGGACTAAGATGCATACTATTATTTATTATAACGAGTTGCTGGACGTCTTCAAACAACTCTTCATAACGAGTTGCAACTATCTATAACGAGTTCAAAAAAATAAACAAGTCGTTATAACGACTTGCTTTTATTTCTACAGGTCGTTATAACGACTTCCGACAGCTCGTTATAACGACTTCGACTTGGAAGTCGTTATAAAAGTTGTGGTCGTTATAACGAATTGTTAGATGTCGTTACAACGACTTGGAATTCGGTATAACGAGTTGAGTATTTGTATATTTGGGGATGCGTTGGTGTTTCGAATGGCCCTAGTGCGCTTTCGTACGTGGTGTGTGGACGTTAAGGATGCTAAAAACTTTGGTAAGGTCGATGCACAATTTTATGAGCCATTAGTCGTTCGGCCAGATGTGGCTTGTGTTACCAAACGGACGGAACAATTAGTTCTGACTTACATATGTTGAGCGAGGACGTGTCTTGCTCGCAAACCGCACATTGCATATACATGTGCCAGGCAGTGAATACATTGAAATTTATGATATCACACACCAGACTATTCGACCATCATCTTGAGATTTGAGAACCATAAGCACATCAACAAGATAATATCTAATCATTGGAATGTAAACCCACACAATTATACTCTGTTAGTTATTTATTGATTGAACTGGAAACATTAAATCCAATTACGCAAGACATGCGTTGGCATAATCTTCGTAATCGTGTTACATATATCCCTGCACCCTGATATTAAGCTACGTTATATGACATATTATACGTGTGTGTGACTTCATCATCGTTGAATGTGTGCTTCCATTACGTTTTCGGTTTATAGCTCCGTGGTAGTTTAAAGTGGTTACTAACACTTCCATTCACCAGCTATTAATAGTTTGATATATCAAATACGTTTAGTTTGTATAACATAGATCATCAGTAAAACGTAAATTCAAGCAAATGTCTACATTCATAACCTAGCATTTGTATATAAAACTCAAAAATAAGATACCTCACTCGTATTTAAATTCGCGCAGTACTAGTTTTAGCGCAATCGCATGTGTGCGAATTTAAAACCAAAAATAGTACGACTCTGAATTTCGAATATACCATCGGGAAAACAGGAGACTTATGTTGATGAATTACATAAATTACGAGACGTTTGGCACTGAATAGACAATTACGCATATGTATGTAGGCCTATATATATATATATATTTACATTCGGTCAACCAATATAAAAACATTTACTCAATGCCGAGCGACGTACACATCATGGTAATTTGGAATAATCTTGATAAGATAGCCCAAAATTGTGCATCTATACAGGGGCGGGTGGTCATGACAAAATTTGCAGACACAGGGTTGAACAAAATAATTTCCGCTACGCGACCACCCACCCCCACCCTCTGCATGTTTTTATTTTTTCCTGGGCAACTCTTTGAGACCCACCTCCAAAATTAGTAAATAAATAAGAATATGAAACCACATTTTATCAGCCTGGTTCTTTCTAGCCGTTATTATTTAGCATATTCCAAAATATTAATACGATACAAACAGTGGAACTTGATGGTACTAGCATGATCGGAAGCAAAATAAAAAAAAAACAGTTCTCATAGGTTGCTGCTTGCCATCAATTTGCCCATCATTGCAATTGTACTTATGAATCACTGTATAAAGATATGTTTTGTTTATAGGGATTTCATCTCAGGCCTGTAACATTCACTTCACAATTTCAAGGGTGCAAGTGGATATAGTGTTCAAGTTTGTTGGCCAATGCACTCCATGTTGCATCATGATGGACTGGACATTATGTCAGTGATTGATTGCTTACATGTATGTGTGATATCCCATCTTATACAAAACAAAATGGTCTTGGTAACCATTTGATAACTGGTTTAAAAGGCTCAGATGGCAAGATGCTATTTACAAATATTTTGTTATAAGTTTATACTGTTGACATGCAGATGTCATTCAAAATGGGTTTATGTTTTCTATATGAATACTGCTGGTACATGCTTATTGACTTAATAATCGACAAGCAGAAATATTGAGAACGAATAGGACCGTGATAGCAATTGCCGGAATAACATGTAATAGTATTAACCCTTTACCCAACAAAACGGCCAAAAACGCCCAAATAAATCTTCAACAGCCTAAAATATCTTCGGTCTGACTCAATAACACCATACAAATATGGATATCATTGGAATCGGTTCATTGACTACATTGTGATGGTTACAGTTATGCCCTGTGCCAATGCATTCTCTTATATATGCGAGTCGACCATAGGTCGCCTCGTATATATAAGAGAATGCATTGGCCTAAAAAAAGTCTTCTTAAACACTTTTTACCATTTTTTCTTACATTCTTTAACAATTTTATAAATTTTTTCTACATTCTTTGACAATTTTATCATTTTTAATATGTGTTAAGCCAATTCATTTTCTTGTATATGCGAGGCGACCTATGGTCGACTCGCATATATAAGAGAATGCATTGGCACAGGGCCGTTCTGTTGGGTAAAGGGTTAAGAGCGGAATATAGGCTCAGTAATATCAATTTATGGCTTTGAAATGAAATGATATGAATTGTTGCTTGCATTAGCTTAAACCTCAGCAAACTAAATAGCTACACAGCTGGGCTACATGTATGTACCTGGTGGCACTTTCAGTGTTTTCTAGTCACTAATATGGGAATATCATACTCAGAAATGATGGAAAAAGGTCAGGACGGTACAAAACAGTCTGAGTTAGTTTTAGATTCTCTTGCTTACTATCTTTCAAAATGCAAGCTCTCTGTATTACGGAGGACATAAAGGTATAAATAAAAGTATAGACATGTATTTATACACTCCGCAGCCAAGGGTTGATTTTCCTGAAAGTTGAAAGAACTTGCACCATATCTAGCACCAGCATCAACCATAATCTTCAAGTCATCATTAAAAATGGAAAATTACCAACTGAATAGAAACAAGCGAATATTTCATCAACTTTCAGAAAAGGATGCAAACATGAACCAGGATATTAGACCTATAAGCCTAACGTGTGGTTTGTAGGATAATGGTGAAGCTAATTAGAGCCATCTGATTGGTTGCCTTCAATCGAATGAACTCTTCAGCGACGATCAGTATGGTTTTGTGGGTGAAGGTCAACAATCCTGCAACTACTGCGTTCACAACTGCACTGGGTGCAAAAATACCAGCCGAGGTCATATCTTTTACTTCAAAAAGGCGATTGACACAGTCCCCCATAGAATATTGCTAGAGAAAGTCAAGACATGTGGTATTGCAGGGAATATGTATGCTCGTTTCTGTTAATATATTCCAGCACCATATCCTTGTCTAAGCCCCAATGGCTGCAAACGATACCGTGGAAATTTTCCAGTGTATGAACACACGCTTAGTCAATATCACTGCCAATTCAACTGTATTTGTGCTCACATTGCGTCGATACCCGTATGACATGATGTGCATATATTTATTAGAGAAGTTATACATCAATTCAAACAGTTGTGTAACATATGCACGGATAAGTGGCATAGAGCACTCTTCAAAACTCATCTCCTGCTATTTCGGAAATAAGATTCCAATTCTATGAAAAAAACTTAAGAACTGTATTTTCAGTATACAGTTTTGAGTACACGATAAAAATGCGCTATATGGCATATCGTGTCCCCTGCCGTTAGGCATTTTCCAGAAAAGTTTAATTATTATTCAAAAATAATTATAACTGAGTCCCAACTATCTCAGAACACTTTGTCGTTTCCAGTTGAGAAGGACGCCAAACGCCAATTCCATATCTTGTCAACGTCTCAATAAGTCCTGTAATTGTTGGATCACTGTTCATGAGTTCAGAGATATATAAATGTACTTCATGAACACAATTAAGCATCAATTGTTTATGTCTAGGTCCCAGTTTATAGTTTTAGAACCACGAGTTATATTTTGGTTGAAACATAACCGCCTCTATGTGTGAACCTCAACTATTGACACATGCTTGGCTTGTCTTTTGCTTAGAACCCTGTTTTCTGAAAATAAAAAAATGGGTAAAAACGAAACACAGTTCAATAATATTTACGGCTGTTATCTCCCTTCAGACCAAAGTGCTTGAGTAAAGTTCAATTCTATAATGCATGTACTTGTTAACTGACTACATTGAATCCCATAAAGGTAAACATATATAAAGCTAGGAAATGTATAATTTGTTACACTTCTCAAATAATGATATAATCCAACACGTTGACCTATACAAAAGCAGGTGATTTACCAACATTGCGGTTTGATAATATAAAATTAATAGCTGAAACAGTTACCGGAAAAACAGCAATACTGAGCTGAGTGCTCAGCTTCTGTAATATTTATTACGGACGGTGCGTAATAATATAATTTTGGCGAGATATGCAACTTATCATGCAAATATTCGTAATATTTTGCTATCCACCGCTCACTATCACCACTTCCCACATGCTGCATGTTAGAAAACATTAAGTTTATTACGGTAGCGCATGTTTATTACTTCAACGTAGCTTTATTAGATTAGAACCACTTTCACATTGGATGTATATGTGCAAATTGCGCAGGTAACGGGTGACAACATGAACCGGCATAAACGGCGTCATTATGATTCGGAACGTTTTCTCGCTCCAAAGTCACTGCAAATGATAAAAATGTGAAAAAATGAAATGTTTCTCGTTATGAAACATCCATGAATTGTTTCTAACGAGCAAACAGAACCGAAGAATTGTTTTCTGCACTCCAGTGTGGTCACGTATTGAATTTTAATAAACACCATCGATGAAACGAATGAAGCACTTTGGAAAATGATGTGTAAATAAAATATATATGTAGGTAATCTGATCGCTTAAACTGTTTGTGTCGATCGAGGAATTTAGCTTTTATTGGATTAGGCATAACCTATTCAACCCCCTCAAGTATATAAACAATTTAAAGGCACGTGAAGCCTTAGTTGTCGAAAATATTCATATTTGTTCCAATCACCGTAAACAGAAAAAAAACATTAAAACGCATACAGTTTCGTTCATATATACCATGACCATCGCGTAAACAGCATGTTATCATAAAGATTTACTATATTTTACCTAAGCAAGAGCCTGATTGTGTTACAGAAGACATCACAATGCTGCTGGCTAATCACACACAACTGGCATAAACGCTCTTTATTCGTTCCATATAAGGAATTCACCAACACAGAACGCTCTTTATGTTTACCATCATAATATAAACAAACACCAGAAAAGTAACTTTTTATGCTTTTGTTTACATAACAATGGTCAAATATATGACAATAACATACTGTTTATGCGATATTTCTTATTTATATACGGACAAAGTCTGTCTACATTTTGTTGTTCTTTCTGTTTGTGGCGGTTTTTGACGGGTGGAAATATTTTCACAGGATACCCACCGCCAAGGCCAACGGTACCTTTAAGCGATGACACAAGCTATACATATTCTAAATACTTACCACCAGTAATAGTCTACCAGTTGAGCGGATATGTGATCGAATTTCAAAGTAAAAATATTGGTTTCCATGGCAACACACGGCACTGTGATGAGTTAGCGCAATTTTATTTGCAAGATTTATAGCGTTTTGAAAACTCTCTACCTTTATCGTAAAGGGAACTCGAGTAACACTTTTCAGCAATCATATTTGGTTTTCCCACAAACTCATAGTTTATCGATAGTGGGTTTTTAGTTTAACAGTATCCGATTTACTAGGGCTCCTTATGAAATGAGTCTATAGGCAGAAGAATACATGGCCAATTACATGGATAAAGTTTTATTTTAATGGCGGTATTAGTTCTCAATCAAAATTGTGATAACCAAAATGTGTTGACTCACAGCAGTTCGATTGTAGCTTTGGAACCCAGTGTTTTTTTCTTTAAATTTCCAGTTAAATATATATGTATTTCTATTTTTGAAAGGAAAATAATAATTGTTCGATATCATTTAATTTAGCGTCGTATTACATACTAACATACCAGTTAATTAAAAGCTTTGTATGCCATGCTGCCATAACCTCAATGGATGCCATAGCGTGTTCATTATGAGGACCCATTTTGTGTATATTTCAGATAATATTAAAATATCCCAAGTTTTGTTCACTAAAGGTGTTCGTTCTCTATCTAGATTGTGAGAGAAAATTGGGTAGATGCGTCCAGTGTTTTCTGCATATTTGGAGTAAATCCAAAGAAGAGCCTCCAATTGGATTTATCCGATAACGTATGTCATGTTGTTTTGCCCAAATGCCGTAACTCCCTCACTACTACAAATTGTATTTGGATGAGTCACACGATATTTTCCATTTGTGTTCTAGGTGACAACTGATTCCTGACAGCGGCTGTCATATATCAAGTATCATGTGTCAGTAGGTATAGAACACATATTCACGGTCACATGTGGGAGATAACGAACATCATTCCCCGATAGTCAGTGTAGTGACATCTTGCTATCTTGGCCATAATCATCACCCGTACATATATAGCCCTCTCATATATTGCTTGACCCATGTTGTGGGTAATATTCTACCCACAATACTTACTTACGGGACGGACGAAAGCCACTCTAATTTCATATTTTCAGAGGTGCTTTTGGCGTATTCTGCATGAACCCCAAGTGTGTTACTATTTTTCCTTTTCATCCATCTGAGACCCAAATATGATGATTACTGAATGAGCAGAACCACACATACACCCTGGATTATTTGTGCGATCGTCGCGCTTTGTAGTTTTGTAACATTATCTGACAGGCTTGGTTACCATAGCAACATCAAATATGCTACCCAGTTATCTCTCAGTGGTGAAATACTTCCAAGGTCACACATGCACTGTATTGCCAGCGAAACATCTACGATTTCTCCATATGATGAATTGACCCCATTTTACCAGGATAGGTATGCTGATTTTTGAAATCGATGCCCCCAATCATCCCAATTGTGGCCCGATCTCGCAGCCTACTGACATTATTGTTAGAACTTACCACGAGAAATTTAGTGATTTATTCATAAAAATGCTCGAGTTTACACATAGCCGCCATACTATACGTCACATGTTCTTACCGTTGTTTCCAAATGTAGTTCCACACTTGTTCCCTCGTACCCTTTTCAACGTAGTGCAGATCAGCATGATGATAAACTCAATAAACTCCCAGACTGACAACAGGCTGGCACCGAGACAGATGCCCATGTAGCCCCCAAGGGAACCTGAAACATCCGAAACACAGAAACATGTACGCAGAAACAAATATAGTGTGTCATAATACACACCCCGCATTGGCTATGGGCTACACAACTGCTAGCCATATTGAAAGCAGACGGCTCTTTCGGTCCTCAAATTACAATCTGTTAGCAGAGAAAACATTGCCAAGTCGAAAAGGGTGATATAACTCAACTACAATACGTGCATCAAGTAATATCGAAATCGCAGGTTCACAGTTTGCAATGATGGTAATAGTTGTGCCAAGTTCCATATAAATGAACCTTTCCACATCTGTCAATCTCAGAATTATTTTGGCCGGACATAATTTTACGGACACTAATAGCTAAATGCTTTGAAAGTATCGACGAAATAGAATAAATTTTTGGATTTTGACACCATATAATTTTGCGTGTGGACACGTACCACATTATTGCAGTCTGGAAAAGAAGCACTTGACAACTTTCACACAATTAACTACTACTAATATGTATTTAGAATAGTGTTCTACGTCACTCGAATGTGTGTTCTTTTTATCAGTTGCCGTTGTGCCATATCCGTAGTTACGATTACTGTTTCGTGAACCCAAGCATAGGCACACGAGGTTTGCATGCTATCATCGAGCCTATCCACTGCATATGACCCGATAACAGCATAACTAAGTACAAAATAAGCACACATAACTATACCACCTTACTGTGAGTGGCAAAAATGCTGAACGACACTATATCCCACATATTTGTAGTAGTCAATTCTGCGAAAAGGTTTTTGGACTGTACGAAAAAATTACGATTACTATCAGCTATTCAAAATTCTTATATGTAGTAGTCACTATGCGACTACTATCAGCTATTCATAATTCTTATCTGCAGTATTCGTTATGCGACTACTATCTGCTATTCATACTTTTTATCTGTAGTAGTTCGTTATGCGACTAGTTTCAGCTATTCACAATTCTTGTCTGTAGTAGTTCATTGTACGACTACTCAGCTATTAATAATTCATATATGTAGTAGTTCATTATGCGACTGCTATCAGCTATTAATAATTCTTATCTGTAGTAATTCCGTATGCGAACTGTGTCAAATATCACGTACGCAATTAAAGACATCCCATCAAAGTTGACACCACATTAGACGAAATATATGCGTAAAGGTACGTTAATACCATGTATACTAAATTTTAAAATCTCGTGACAAAAATGCCGATGATACATTTCCACGACATATTATGGTGACCGTTGATTGGCTATTTGTTTTCGAAGAAATTTAGTTCTCTCTCGCTTAATAAAATTACATTTTGGAAAGTCTTTTAAAGAACCAGGTCCCTTTCTAAATAGGAACAAGGAACACAGCTCCCGGATAAAATGATTACCCGTAAACAGTCAGATTAAAATTGCTTGGATGTTTTTGTGCACAAGCTTGTAGACCAGAACAGAGCTTCCTGCAAAGATGATTTGGGTTTTGTTGAATGTTTTATAATATTTCATAAAATGTGCAACAAAGCACCGAACTGCACACTTCTATAGTATAATTGACACTCACCCATTATGTTATCCCATGTGTACACCGCTTCATATTCTATCGTGGTCTCGGAGAGTTTGTTAAAGTAAATGGTCAATCTCAGCAGATTTTCCCTGCAACGTGTGACAGAATGGCTGACAATGAATTTAACATTCCACAACTAAAGATGCTGTCAGATTTGACACAATATTTGTCAAAATTGACTAATTAAATGTTCTGCTTACCAGGAAAAAGAACAATGAAAAATACTTGCAATCACTAACGTTCGTATTGGACAAACATCGCGAAATACATGTACACACAATCATCGATATGTTTTACCAACATATCCTCGCCCATAAAGTCGCCCATAATCGACCTATAATGTGAAATAGGTACATAATGAGATTATTTGATTCTGAAATAAGCAGAAAATGGAGTCATATCCGTTTTTTCGTTTTATGGCGCGGGCCACAGTGAAAACAGATGTAAAAAAATAAACACCTGAAAAGTCTTGATTTGTTTTTCTTGTGTCATTGTCTGCAAATCATCTGCTTAGAATCGCCTCATTATGAGTCAATAATGGGAATAAAACACTCTGATTTTCAGCACATTATCGACTAACAATGAGGCGAATCTAAGCAGATTATCTACATAAAATGAGTTATATTATAAGCAGATAACATGCGCATTTTTGGGAGAATAGACTGGTTTTACGTTAGAAACGAGTAGAACAACTCAATATTTAGAACGATCTTTATTATTTACATCATTTTAGGCGACGGATGCGTAGCCGCTCTTTATAGGAGGCGATGATTATATATTTTGCTCACAAAAATTCTACTCGTTTTAAAATTTCCTCTTTTGAAAGTCGATGCCTGACTATCAAAACCTCATGTGAACGGATTCAGGGTCCGATCTAAGTATTTTCGGATTTTGAAAAGGTACAACTTGAGGTTATATGGTGACAGATAGGACATGTCATCTGATCTTCACTTCAGAATACTGTAAGCACGCACTAAGCCGTTTTCTTGAACTTTCACAGAAATCAAATTTCAAAATATGTTTATGCCATTTGCTTTAGGCGATGTTAGAAAAGCTACCAGTCAGTATAGTGACCGTTTACAGTGTAGTTGTGTACGTGCATTGCAATGGTTGGGTAGGTCTTTACAACCACTCGACACCCACGATCAAGCCCAGACAGCACGCGCCGTGGGGATGGATAACATATTGTCGTTTCACCACATAATTATTGTCAAAGATCGACGATTGTATCTTAGTCAGATAGTTCTTTGCCATATTTTATATTATGAACTACAACGAGATCTCAATCAGACCAAACTATTTGCCAGAAGTGAATGTTCACGAACAAATTGGCTATTACATGTACATGTAGTTACGCCCTGCTTAGCGTTGATTATACACATATCACGAACTTATTCAGTAATATTTCAATAATAGTTTATCAGAACGACCTTGGTACTCAGTAGTCACATCCCCCAAACTGGTTCCGGGTATCGAAATATGTTGATAAATACGTGAAAATCTGTTATACAAATACTACCATCGGGAGCCAATTGGCGCAATCTTTGTTGTTATATTATTATAAAGTAGTAACTATTTACTGTTATGCGTAGTTCAACCGTTGTGTTCTTTGAAATGTTAAAGTCGATGTGGTTGGTATTTTCGACAAACTCATTCAATGCTACATTCTTCCAATGGGAATAATGTTTGTTTTATTCAATTAAATAAGTCCACCATAACTATTTATTTAAGCCAACGCTGTTGGCATTGCTGAAATAAGAAGGTAAAAACGTGCCTTAGTTGCTGATCTGTTAGGTTGACTCCTGTCGATCTGAGATGGTATTCTCTGAATAGTTTCATGGCGTACCCAGCCGGGTACATACTATGTGACATCGTGAGCTCATATTCCGTCCATCTGCAGCGGGGCCGACAGTGCGAACAGTTCTTCGTGACGAACTCGGGTAACTCTTGCTTAAGATTGGCTGATGATATGTAATATAATACACTGAATTAACGAAGTAATAAATTACGTTTTGTAAACATTTCCTAGTATTTCGAAATGGAAATTCTCAAAATCTGCAAAATGTATTTTCTTATAATGTGTCAATAATTTTTGGAAAATCTTCATAACCAATTCGACTTATATATCCATGCTATCACACAAGAGCATGGGAGGGAGCTTAATTCCTCTTTGTTGAAGAAAGTTCCTAATTATTTTCCTTTAGAATGGCAACCATCCATTAATAATAGTATGTATATGAGTTTTCATGTCATGTCTGTTAATCAAAGACAAAATTAGATTAAACATATTTTATTGAAATAATTATATCACAAAGAGATCGGAGCACATGTGATGGCATTTAGTCATTGCCCTTCTCCACGGTAATACACAAACATTGAAGTATATTCATTAAGGGGGAAACGCACGTTTTGCATAAATCACAGTAAATCTAGCCAGAAATGGCAAGTGATTTTCAACAAAGAATTTCTCTGGATCTATCTGGTGAAAAATCTTGAATTTTACATACGATAATTTTCATTATATATAGAATCAGAGCAATTATAAAGAGACAATAACAATAATGGATTTTAATACATTTGAGAGGTTGAAAATATTTGTTTCGTTTCTGTCCCTTTAGGTACCGAGAACTGCCAGAAAAATTTCTAATTTCAAACAACATGTCAACCATCAAATAGCTTGTCTTGACTCCATGAGAGGAGGCTTCATTTGTATCATAATGTTGAATTAGCTTTTTAATTGCATATTATAGCATCATACCCCATGTATTATAATGAAGAATAAAGCAGTCACAAATATGCCAGCCCAATGAAAACAAATGTTCAAATTTGGTGCTGTCCACTCAAGCAGGGAGCAATCAACAGAAATTAGGCCACAGTGTTAAGAGATATGGTGGTCCGATTTAACTTGGTTATGAACCCATGACCCAGAACTCAACTGAGCCCAATTTTTCAATGACCAACAAGCATGGCATGAAAATTCTCAATAATACAAAATTATTTATGGTAGTTGTCTTTCTGAATGAAAATAATCATTTAATTTCATGAATCAAGAAAAATTAAGTCTCCTCTCATGATCTTCAGATATGATATCATGTATATATGAAATGCACTTTCGAAAAAAATCTGTTTTACAGTAGTTCTCGGTACCTGAACACAGTGAAATTTTAAAGATTTTTCATGCCATAAAAGTAAAGTAATTGAGATTATAATAACCAAATGTCCAATGGTTCTTATGTACGGTACCACAATAATCTCTTGTACAAAATTTCACAAAGATATTCCTGATAGATTTAGAGAAAATTCATTTTGAAATACCAGGAAATTTTGGCAAAACGTGCGTCTGACCCTTAATATCATTTTCAATCATGGCATTTAATCATATATGAAATATTATATATAAAGTAAAAGTACATGTATACATTTAGTGAGTTGTCATATTTGGAGCTGTCGTTACGATATAGTTCGATATATAGTTTCTTAAACAACATAGTATGTTTGTTTTTGTCAAAGGGGTGACACGTATATAAGTCAAGGGAAACGATTGCTATCACGGATGCATATCTGGATTGCTTGGAATATTAAAGTATTTTGCTTGTGAGCGTATGATAGGTCGCCGAAGAGAACCGTTATTACAGATATACTACCAAATTGCGATAGAGAGTATGACAGCATTTCTCGTTGACCACTGTATGGTTTACATTAAAAAAAAGAAGTTTGTGCATTTTCGACCGGGTATCCACATGCACACATAGGCGATTGGGCAATATGCTTAAAGTATGTATCGCCGTTTAAATCACTACATCTGCATCGCATTCTAAAACTTTGGATAACATTTACACTTGTAGTTCCGTGATTAAAATACATGGGTGGTGTATACGTATTGATCTATGAAGATATGATTTATGCAGTGTTCACATGATTTGGATCGTGGATCGTGGGCTGAGATGAGAAATTATCAACGTGTCGGCAACATATATAATCAAGCATACTAAAGCTATCCATTATTATAAATAACTTTAACCAGGAGCTGGTTGGGAATTATCCGGGTGACAATTGCGCCAAGAAATTTCAGTCCAGGCTGTTTCCAGAAAACCTGCACGTTATCTGCTTATACTAGAACTTATTTTAGGTAGATAATATGCTTATAATTTCCTAATTTTGAGTCTATAATGGACTGAAAATGAGAGAGTTTGATCACATTATCGACTCATAATGAGGCTATTCTAAGCAGATTATTTGCGGACAATTACACAAATAAGCCAACGACTTTTCTGGTGTAACATATTTGTTCACTGTGACCCGCTCCATAGAAAAAATAACGGCGATGAGTCCATTATCTGCTAATTTCAGAATCAAATAATCACATTATGTACATATTCCACATTATAGGTCGATCATGTGCGTATTTGCGATATGTCACGTTGCTTAGTCGTTCATACCGCAATATGTTTTACGACAAAAAGGCCGGATTCGTCATCTCATGTTTAAAACTGGTCTACGTAAACCTCTAGGTTTAAACCGCCGTGAGTCATCAAAATCCGTGGTTTAAACCCGAGACCGCAGGTCTAAGCGACACATTCGTCATCTCTGGTTTAAACCTGGTCCAGCCAGACCAGTGGTTTAGCAGTAGTATCTCTGTATCATCGAGATAATTAAACGTACTTTGCTAATGCGAACCGCCTCGTTTTATTGATTGCGAAAATCATTAATTACGACAGCGGTTATATTTGATTGGAAATTTATAAGCGAAAAGCAGTCACACATATAAAGCGTATGGGGATAAGTTTTTGTCAATTTCAATATTGTTTTTGCGTTTTATAAGCTTAAACCGGCAACTAAACCTTCTAATTCGGCGGTCCAGCTAAACCAGCTTTATCGAGGCTAAACTTGAGATGACGAATCCGTCTTTTCTTCATCGCGGTTTGTAATTGTCAATCAATCAGTCAAATGGTGGAGCTGTAAATAATCTCGAGTGAGGGCGTGTCTCAGTGGCGACTGCCGACTGGTGTTATCATGTCACAATTGATTCATTCGCACGCGAGCTTTGCTCAGATATGGACATGTTCCTAAATATATGATTTTAACAACTATTTTGTGTTTTTTTTGTTTGGCTTGTGCAATCACAAATACTGGTGTTTTCTACGAATTCATTTGAATGGTTCAACGTTTTAATTTTGACACCAAAAACGATGCTACTGCATGACCAGATATGCTATACACATAGTTTTGCAATCCTAAACTTATATTGCTATATAATGGGACTGAAATCACTTGTCCCAGCCTTATGGCTGATAAATTTAATGCGTACTTCTCGAGCATTGGGCGTAAAACCAGTCAACTTGTTGCGAATGAACACAACGCAGATTTTTCTGATTATCTCCGCAATAGAATAGACGACCTTGACATCTTTGATGTTACCCCAACCACAATCCAAGAAATTATTTTAACCTGCTTATCAATGAAAGGTAAATCTAGTATGGATTTTAAAGGGATAACCACTAAACTCATGAAGGAAACAATTGAAACCATAGCTCCGGCATTGAAACATATATTTAACCTCTCATTTGAACAAGGAATTGTCCCAGAAAAGATGAAAATAGCAAAGGTTGTTCCAATACCAAAAAATAACAATGCACACGACATTTCCAACTACAGACCAATCAGCATCCTACCTACTTTTCCCAAGCTGTTAGAACGAATAATGCAAAAACGCCTAATAGATTTTTTAACTGAGCACGATATTTTGTACAAGCACCAATATGGCTTCCGTCCAAACCACTCTACTTTTCATCCAATCGTACATCTTCTCGACCAAATAGCCAATAACAATGATAAAACAACCAGGGATTCAACAATAGCACTATTCCTAGACCTCTCTAAAGCATTTGACACTATAAATCATGATATATTAATTTCAAAATTATATCATTACGGGATAAGGGGTACTGCCCTATCTTGGTTCGAAAGCTATCTAGACAACAGACGACAATATGTTGAACTACAGGGAAATAAATCCAAACTAATGGACATAACGTGCGGGGTCCCTCAAGGCTCCATACTCGGCCCCATAATTTTTTTAATCTACGCTAACGATATGCCAAACGCGACAAGCATGGATATATTGTCTTACGCAGATGATACCACCTTAATGACTAGCGGGGATAACGGTACTCAAATTGAAAGCTATGTGAACAATGAACTACGTAATATATACACCTGGTGTTGCTGCAATAAGCTTTCTATAAACTCAGAAAAGAGCAATTATATGCTCATGCACCCGGACAATAACGACACCAAATGGAGCACTATGAAAATTCTCTTAAATAACACAGAATTGAAACGTATTGGAAATCGTGAGCACGAAACCTCAACGAAATTTTTAGGCATTCACATAGATGAAAATCTATCATTTAAGAAACACATATCATCAGTCTGCTCCAAATTAGAGCACGCCATATATCATATAAACAAAGTCAAAAACTTTTTCCCAGGCAGCGCCCTTAAAACGTTATATTATGCCCTAATCCAAAGTCACTTGGTATATGGAATCCAGATATGGGGTCATGTTCCCGAGGTAAAACGAGTTTTTTTACTACAAAAAAGAGCAATACGAATTGTGTGTAATAAAAAATACAGGAGCCATACCGAACCTTTGTTTAAAAAAGAGAATATCTTGAAAGTATACGACCTTCACAAAGTCCATACTACCCTATTCATGCATGACTGGTATTACAACCGCCTGCCTGAATCCTTTTCCCAATTGTTCACTAAACGTATTGCCGGACCAGATACTAGACAACAGCGCCCATTATTCCTCAAAACCCCGAGAACCTCCTTTTCTGAACAGCTACCATTTCATGCATTCCCAACCTCATGGAACAATTTAGATAACACTATGACTAAAAATCAAAGTAGGCATGTATTCAAAAAACACATCACAGAGAAAATAATAAGCGCATATTCTAACGATATCAAATGCAAGAATCGAGGATGCCCAGACTGCCCCCAGAACGTACCCCGTTAAGTATACAATACATATAACACGTTCAACGTCAATATATACGAATCAGTAGTCCCTGTAACCTCATCCGCCAAACATACTACCCGATCGTCTGAATTTGAACCATATACATGGTATTGAACATTCCTCGGGTAGTATCCATTTTCACACACTCTTAAACTAAGCCCTAAACTCATAAATTACATATACACAATATGTGCACGGCTCACCCAAGGCCATCTTACTATTAGTTATTACTTTCTATATTTACCATACTGGGGATGGCAGGAAGACAGTCTTGCCAGATTATGCCATCCCCCACAATATACGACAGAATTATCTATAATTGTTATCATTATTATGTAATATGTATGTGTATTGAAATAAAATATCCTATCCTATATAAGTCAAAATTGATTTAGATTTGATGTAGATCATGCCACAAATCTCTACTCTGGCTACGCCCATCAATTCCCATAGTATTCTGCCAGTCCAAAACCTGGGATACGTTTTGATTTTCTGCATAACTGGAAATTTATGACAATGAAAAAAAATCAACGCATGTAATATATTTCTTTGTTAAAAGCTGTCCCTCTGCATGGTTGTCCACTTCCAACAGTTCAGATGCAGCTTATGGTGTGCACTCATAAGCAGATTGCCTTTACTTGACTGGCCTCTTGGTCCAGGATTGACTCGATTATGGAGATCTTATTCAGCGCCAGAGGGGCTTTGCGCATATTTTGATCATTTGAACATTTTAATTAAAAAAAAAAATTTAATTAAATTTAAAACAAATTTAAATTTTAAATTTTGTTTCTTTTTAGATTCAACTCCTTACTCAATTTAACACAATTTTTATTAAATTATATTTTGCTTATTTTTAAATCAAAAGTTTTAAAACCTAACGCCGTTATACCACACGAATCAACACACCCCTAATTAAATTGAAATCGGTCCAGGGGTAGTGGAGAACAGTTGCGAACGGACATACAGATAGACAGCTCATATACCCTTTAAAATATACAGATATACATGTAAATACACCAAATGTTGTCTTTGCGGGTGAAGCATCTTGCAGAAATCTATCAAACAAAGTGATGAACAGAGCGTGAAACTCGTGTTGTGAGACATGCCCTTTGTTAAACTGATTTAAACACAGAATGAGATCGGTTTAATAGTCAATGAGCGATACTTGTTTCTCAATGAATAAACCCATTGAGCGTGCACGCGGTCCCGATAATTTATGACTTGTCAATAACAATTATATCGGCCTATCTTTTGGTCCGATTGGTAAGAGGGTAGTTTGATTGCATAATCATATCACCGAATCGAGTTGTCAATTATCTGGCAACTGAACGACAAAAACGCCCCTATTGACCCGGTTTGGCTGGACCGCCAATGTAGGTTTAAACCAGGTTTAAACTCGGAGGTTTAAACCGGGGATGACGAATCCGGCCAAACTATTCACATTGGCCGGATTTGTCATCTCAGGTTTAAACATGGTATACGTAAACGTCTAGGTTCAAATCGCCGTGAGTCAGCTAAATCCGCGGTTTAAACCCGAGACCGCAGGTCTAAGTGACGCATTCGTCATCTCTGATTTAAACCTGGTCCAACCAGACCAGTGGTTTAGCAGTAGTGTCTCTGTATCGTCGATATAAATAATCCTACTTTCTTAATGCGGACCGAATCGTTTTATTGAATCCGAAAATAAATAATTACGACAGCGAATATATTTTGATTGGAACATTTATAAACAATCAGTCAAAGGGTGGAGCTGTAAATAATCTCGAGTGAGGGCGTGTCTAAGTGGCGACTGCCGACTGGTGTTATCGTGTCACAGTTGATAGTATTCGCACGCGAGCTTTGCTCAGATATGGACATGTTCCTTCAATATGATTTTTACAACTGTCTTGTGGGTTTTTTTTTTAGCTTGTGGCAATCACAAATACTGATGTTTTCTACGAATTCATTTGAAGGGTTCAACGTTTTAATTTTGACACCAAAACGATGCTACTGCATGACCAGATATGCTAAACAGATAGCTTGCAATCCTAAAATTATACTACTATATTTGTCAAATTTGATAACTTATTTTGATGTAGATCATGCCACAAAGCTCTACTCTGGCTACGCCCATAAATTCCCATAATATTCCGCCAGTTCAAAACATGGGAACTTTTTATTATTTTCTACATGACGGGACATTTATGACATATTTACTTGACTGACCACTTGGTCCAGGATTGACTCGACTATGGGGCCTTTATTCAGAGTCAGAGGGCCCTGTGGCCCCTTTGTGTGATAGGAGCATGCGACACCTTTGCGCACATTTTTATCATTTGAACACTTTAATTAAAAAAAACTTAATTAAATTTAAAACAAATATTAATTTCAATTTAAAAAAAAAATTCTTGTAAGATTCAACCCCTTACTCAATTTAACAACACAATATTTTTCAATTTTTAAAATCTTTAAACTAACGCCGTTAAACCATCCGAGTCACCACACATAAGTTGGTTGAAATCGGTCCCGGGGTATTGGAGAACAGTTGCGAACAGAAAAACTGACATACATATAGATAGATCATATTCCCTTTAATATGTACAGATGTACATGTAAATACACCAATTTTGTACTTTGCGGGTAAAGTATCTTGCAGAAAATCTATCAGAAACAAAGTGATGAACAGCGCGCGAAACATACCCTTTGTGATATTGATTTAAACCCAGCATGGGATCGGATTAAAAAATGGTCCATGAGCGATACTTGATTCTCAATGATTAAATCCAATGAGCGTGCACGCGTTCGCGATAATTTATGACGTGTCAATAACGATTATATCGGCCTGTCTTTCGGTACGATTGGTAAGAGGGTAGTGTGACTGCATGCGCATATCACGGCATCGAATAGTCAATTAGCTGGCCAATGAAGGACAAAACGCACCGTTATACCCGGTTTGGCTGGACCGCCAATGTAGGTTTAAACCTGGTTTAAACTCTGGAGATTCAAACCGGAGATGACGAATCCGGCCATAGTGTCTTGGACATTTAGCAGATCTACAATACAACGTAGATAGTAATAGCCTCGCACATACGGGTATAGATGGAATTATGTACAATTGGTGTGAAGTCGAAATAAAAAACAATTAGACCTCTTTAAACATCGAACAACTGTTAATAGTTGGGGGGGGGGGTGATGCTGAAAACGATGCTGCAGGTATTGTAAATTGTAATATCGAAGTTTTATTACCGGATTGTGGGGTGTAACACTCCACCAGCTCTCGGATATTGCACGATCGTATACCCCATGTTTCTGGAAAAGAAATTTTAATCTACACGTTAAATGTGTATGCACATTACACAACACACCATAATTGAGACAAGTTTGTTCTCCGGAAAATCAGCACGTTATCGGCTTATAATAGGATTGGTTTATAATCCTTACTCGGCGTAGAATCAACTCATTTTGAGTCCATAACGAATAGAAAATGAGAGTGTTTCAGTGACATTGTCGACTCATAATAACTTATTATAAAATCATGATGGGCGGACAAGTACATGAATAAACCAACTCACGACTTTCCAGATGTGCGCTCTTTACAATATGTGTTCACTGTGGTCCGCACCATAAAGCAGAATAACGGATATAAGTCCACTATCAGCTTATTTCAGATTCAAATTGAACATATATGAATATTATAGGTCGATTATGAACAAATTTACGCTAGGATATGTTGCCGTGACAATGGAGCTTGGCACAGAGGCCACACCCACATCAGTAGTACCGCCCACTTAAAATAAGCCACGCTTGCCCTTATGTTATAACAAGCTGAAACAGTCTCAGGGCGCATTGCTTAAATTCGGATATTTTAAACCAGCCTGTTCTCCCGAAAATCGCACATTATCTGCTTATAAAGGACTTGTTTTATGTAGATAATCTGCTTAGAATCACCTCATTTTGAGTTGACAATGTACTGAAATAAGAGCAGGCGATTATAAGCAGATTATATGCGGAAAGTGAGACAACAAAGCCAGATCACGACTGCTCAGGTGTACGCTCTTTAACATGTGTTGTTACTGTTACCCGCGCCATAAAAATAGATAACGGTTATGTGTCCATTATCTGCTTAATTCAGAATCAATAATCACATTATGTACCTATTTCACATTATAGGTCGAGTATGTGCGTATTTACGCGAGGATATGTTGGTTGAATGACTGTGTGAGTGTTGAGTTCTCAAATTCGCGGCGTGCATTAAATTTAAACTCTGAGGTCCGAATCGGCATCTCCAGTTTAGACCTAGTTTAAACTACCAGTTTAAACTGGGTTTTAGTAGTAACAACAAGTTTTACTCGACCGCGGGGACCACATGAATTTGGTCGATTGCGTTACCTGTGGGCCACAATTGTTCAATTACAAGAATAGGAGGCGTGGTCTGCATGTCTATTATGGCTAATTGGCAATGCATTGTCGGGTCACGCGCCCGAGTGTTCCTATCTAATCTCCTAAGCAGGCGAATAACCCGTTCTCTTTTAGAAATCACGACGAATTCACGAACTTTTGTATAGCGGTTAGATACTATCTAATATTATGGACGATCATGACGTTTGGAACTTATTCCCTATTCCTTATTCGCAAAATATCTTATTCGGTCAATTTGACGACATGGGTGGGTGGCCCGCCCCAAATACCCACTAGAACACCCTCACCCTAGGGGTACCACCCGGAGGGGGTGAAAATGGAGTATGTACCATTTTCGGGAACGGTAAGGATTTAGGGTAATTTGACGGCAGGACTGGGTGCTCCGACCAAAATACACAATATAACCCCCACCCCACATCTCGAGGAGTACCACCCGATGAGGTGGAACTGGGGTATGGACCACTTTCGAGAACTGTAAGGATTTCGGCCGATTGACGACAGGAGTGGGTGGACGGCACCAAATACCCCCTAGAAACACCCCACACTCAATCCTGGCGTGTACTATCCCGCTGGGTGAAAATGGGGTATGGACCATTTTATTACTTATTCGCCAAAAAAAAGTCCCTTTCGGTCAATTTTACGACATGGATGAGTGCCCCCCCCCCAAATACCCCATGGAAACACCCCACCCTTCACGGAGTGGTGTCGAAATGGTGTATGGACCATATTCGAGAACGGTAATTTTTCGGCCGATTAGACCCGCTGGGGTGAAAATTCAGAAAATTGGGTATGGACTATTTTATTCCTTATTTGCAAAATGTTTCTTTCGGTCAATTTTACGGCATGGGTAGGTGGCGCGCCCTCAAATAGCCCATATACCCCCCCCCATCCCACCCTGCCCCGGGTGGTACCACCGAGTGGTGAAAATGGGGTATGGACCCCGGGGTGAGGGGCTGGGGTGTTTCTAGAGGGTATTTGGGGCGGACCACCCGCCGTCCATAGCCCATTTCACCCCCATCGGGGTGGTACCCCCGGGTGAGGGTGTTTCTATGGGGTATTTGGGCGGGCCACACACCCATGCCGTAAAATTGACCGAAAGAAACATTTTGCAAAAAGTGAATAAAATGGTCCATACTCATTTTTCTGAATTTCACCCCATCGGGTGGTACCCCCCCCCCCCCCAGGGATGAGGGTGGGGTCTTTCTATGGGTTATTTGGAGCGGGCCACTCACCCCTGTCGTCAAATTGGCCGAAATCCTTACCGTTCTCGACAATGGTCCATACCCCATTTCCACCCATGGGGGTGCGGTCCCCCTTCCCGGATGGAGGGGGTGTTTCTATGGAGTATATAGGGCGGGCCACCCACCTATGGCATCAAATTGGCCGAAATCCTTACCGGTCTCGAAAATGGTCCATATCCCGTGTTCACCCCCCCCCGGGGCTGTACCCCTCTCGGATGTGAGGGTGTGGTGTTTCTAGGGTTATTTGGGGGCGAGCCACACACCCTTACCAACAAATTGGCCGAAATCTTTTCTAGTGCGTATTTGGGCGCGCCACCAACCCATGCCTTCAAATTGACCGAAAGAGACAGTTTTGTGATTAAGGAATCAGTTCCAAAAGTCATGTTCGTATCGATCAGTCCGATCCCTCCATCCTCTCGGTCACCAAAGCGGCATCCAAACGAGCGAATCGCCATATCCATCACACCGGCATATTTGTTAGAAGTTAGAAGTACCGACATAGCCTCCCCGAATTCCACTGAATCTCTCCTATGTGTACATAAACTGCACATTTATATTGAGTGACAAACGCCCGAGCATAAACGCCTCCCCCAATTCAAAAGAAACACTCCCATATACGCGAAGAAACAATATTAAAACTGGGCGAAAAAATCGGCCGAAAGATAAAACCCACCAAACTAGGTTTTAGTAAAACCTGGGGTAGGGTGTTTTACTTTGATGTTTTTTCAAAGTATATTTAAAAGTATATTTTCGAGATGAGACGTATGGTACGGATAAATCAGATATAAATAATCGTCCCCTGATCGTTATATCCCCAATTCACCACAAACAATTAGCGATATTATCATAACTTTATCACCCCAATAAAACCTAGTTTTAAATGAGATCGAATTCCAAAAACTAAAACTGGGTTTAACACTAAAACCTAGTTTTAGTCCCGTAAAACCTAGTTTTGCTACAGTAAAACCAACTTTTACTCCTAATAAAACCTAGTTTAAACTAGAGTAAAGCCAGGTCTAGAATAAAACCTAGTCTAAACCAGTGATACCGATTCGGACCTGATTGGTCAAACATGTCTTGTGGAATCGTTTTGTTTATAACGTTAGCTGTCATGCCAACAGGGAATTCCCAGGTTTGCGAGCTGAATGTGGAACTTCTCTGCCGCACAGAGCTACCTGGAATATGCGATACATTTAAAAGTAGTTTTTCTGTGAGAACGAAGAATCATTTCACAGATCAGTTTTGGACAACATATCCTCGCGCAAATACGCACATAATCCAGTGCATTATCGACCTATAATGTGATTATTTGATTCTGAAATAAGCAGATAATGTACTCATACCCGTTATTTCGTTGTATGGCACGGGCCACAGTGAAAACACATCTCAAATAACCTACACCTGTAAAGTCGTAAGTTGTTTTATTTCTGTCATTGGCCGCACAGGATCTGCTTATAATCGCCTCATTTGAGTCGACAATGTGACTAAAACGCTCAAATTTTCAGCACATTATCGACTCAAAATGAGCAGATTCTAAGCAGATTATCAACCTAACTCAAGTTCTATTATCATCAGATAATGAGCGGGTTTGCGGGAGAACAGTCTGATTTTTGGAGTGTCGATGCAAATACCGCCTTTAATTCTTTGTCGCGCAAATCATTCCTGGCTGCGCGGACCCCATATGGCACTCCCGCCGTGTACACAGTGCAGGGAGTTGCAATTTCCGGTTAGATTGTTTACACGTCATGTAGTTTTCTATAGTGTGACTGTTATCTCATTTTTCTCAGTCGTAGTTACATATCGACTCTCTGACTACACAGTAGATCGGTGGATATTCTGTGGATCGGGATCATGTTCCAGATGGGACGGTCGACGCTGTTAATATATATTTTTGCTACCGACGACACATCAAAGTCGAAAGCCTCAGATACTTCCATTGTTTATGTCCGTCCCCATTTTCCATACCTTTTCTATATTCGCTCGACTAATAAGTTGTTGATTTTATCCAAACAATAACAACTGGTGCCTGATTAGACAACATAGTTTGTTTTTACACACTATAATTGGATGGAATTTCCACAAGCACATTCACTATGGGATTAGTAATAGCGTTATCGTTAACATATAATTGGTTCTCTGCAAATCTCTTGTGGTAAATTGGTCACCAGATTATTTTCATCAGGAATTATTGAACTCATATATTGAATTCCAAGAAAAATCTCAGTTTATAAAACGATATACGGTTAGAACGAACAAATCGCTAATCAAACGGAATAACAGGTAATAATCCACAATCGGCTTATTTCAGAATCGAATAAGTGTAATATGAACCTATGTGCAAATTTAGGTCCAATATGAACCTATTTGCACGAGACTATGTTGAATCGTTACACTATTATCATCGCTATTACACATATAACTATGTTGCTTTTCGTGTATTTGAAATTCAGAAGCCAGGTTTGGGCCTCACCTATAGCAAAAAATCAGGTCTACTTCACTTAATGCTTATTTTCACATTGAATTTTGATCCTGTTGTTCCATACAGATCCGTGTTGGGCTATTTCGCAGAAACAAGAAATGGTGGCAACGTGACAATATATCACACACATGACCAAGATTTACAAAAAAGATTTGTTTTACCCTTATTTGAGCTATCTTTTGTCAAATGTTGCTTATATATTACCATCAATTGTAAAAATACGGGTTCGTGTATTTCAATGGAAATTCATGAAATGAAGCAACCGGAAACATACTTTGGAAATAAGCCACAACAGTCATAAGCTGTTCGTTTAGTGCTTGTCACAACAGCCTATGCCACTTCCGGATCTATAGCAACATAGAAAGGGAATTTTGGATTTCGACATCATAGATTTCGATGACTCGATAGGTCAAGTCATTAAGGTAGGATACATCAGTCAGGAAGCTGGTTGTAGAAATTAAAAAACAAAGCAAATAAGCCTGAATCATTATAACAACTAGCCATCAATGTCTGGTGAGTCTAAACTGAACTAAACAAGACAGTGAGATTCCGTGGCGTTTTGTTTGCTGGAGACATCTGGAACCAAGTTAGCCGTCGCCTTGTTGATGTTGTTTGGAATTTGTTGGTACCGAAATGGTTCTTATCACAAAGAACAAAATCAACAAAAAGATGCCTTGGTTTCAGAAGTCCACAAAAATACAAAAAAAGCCACGAAACCAAGTGGTGTGGCTCCTTATTATCTAATTACTGTTATTCGTTCTGATGATCCAGATTGTTCTGCACAAAACAACTACTTTGCAATGGGTGTGGGTTTTGGATCTTCGCGACGAACCATCTGGTTCTTTATAAAGAACCGCTCTGTATTGGGTGTGGTTCTTTGTGAAGAATTGTGAAGACGGTTTTAATTTCTGTAGATTTAGAAAGTACACATGCGAATGGTAAATCAATTGTATGTTGTTGGAAATAAACTAGGCACACTGTTAGCCCCAATGTCTAGTTTACATGGGGTATTTGGTCAATTGTTTTACCCTGTGCCAATGCATTCTCTTATATATGCGAGTCGACCATAGGTCGCCTCGCATATATAAGAGAATGCATTGGCCTAACAATTTTTTACAATTTTAATAATTTTTTCTTGTATTCTTTAACAATTTTATAATTTCACCCATACAGAGCCCCAGACAAAGATGAGCAGACGACACTCTTCTATATGCTTCTATATATGTGTGGGGCTCCCTGCAGGGTAATGGATGTTTTTTATTTTATGTCCTAAAATTTAATTTGATACTTTCATGCATGTACATAATACAGTACAGCGACAGTCTGTGACTGATTCACGTTCGTAATACTTCGTAGAAAACATAACATCACAGAAGAAATTTTGCTGCTGAACAAATAGCTCCACACAACATGGGCACCGGGGTTATTTAATTACATACATCTATTTTATTTTCCATACCTACATGTATATTCTCGGAACGTGAATGGAAGAAAAGTGGCTACTGATTTCACTCGCGACAATTACGCGTAGCCTCATGCCGTGATCAAACCACGTTGATATTTACGGGACACGAGTGATAGTATAGGTCAAGATAGTATATGTCGAAAAACGGAACAATGATCTTCGAAATAAAGTCCCCAAGGTCCGTAGAATCAAAACATTGACCTACGGTCTGTTACAGTATCCCCTCTACTGCCGTCGATTTACCATGTTTTAACTGTGTATAAATATGACAGAAGGGATATTCCTATATGAACCTCGTCACTCGGTGTGCGGTGCCTATATGAACCTCGTCACTCGGTGTGTGGTGTGTGGGCAGTTGTAACATCAAATTTCAGGCAATTTGTTTCACGTAAGTTTTGATTTTTCAACTGTTACCATTTGTTGAATTTAATTCAGGTCCCATATTACAGGTTGTAATACCCCTAATGAAAAAACCTAAACTATTATATTAACTTACATGTAACTGTAGTACTTTATTTTCAGTAGCGATTTCAAATTGTAATATCGCCAACATTTCCGATTGAGCATACCGCGCGCACCAATCAGTCATTAACTTTATAATTATCCACCAAATCGGAAATATGTCGCATAAATAAATTAATTCAATTGCCGAAATGTAAGGACAAAACTCCGTGGATATTGGTTAAATCTATCGCAGAAGGATCTCATTGTCGGTACATCGTGTTCAGTCAACGGCCAAAACAGCAATGTGGTTCTGCCAGTCAATTAAGCTTAAAATGGGTTAAGATTTCACGCCATACGTGCAGCCAATGAGCAGGTGAATAGGGCCGACCACATGATACAACTCAGGCGTCCTGATTCAATTTCTGGTTAATCACTGCCGGTCAGAGCAGGGGGACTCGACCATGCTTTAAGTCGGTTAATAGCCTGCGGCCTTGGTAGATCTATTTGCTGAAAAGTTTTAAGCCATTATCCTATACATGTACTTAAATGTACAGATCGTATATGCTGACTTGCTTTGATTAAGGTCGAAATTACATCAGAACATTATATAATGTCATTAATAAAAATAGGGTTATATCCTTTATATCAGTAGAGTGACTAACCTGATGTTCCTGGCTGGCAGCACCCGCAGGCCTGATGAAGTAGTGATAGTACACATTCGCGTATGCATGCGTCCTGTTCATAGTACGAACTACTCATAGGTACAATGTCTCCGCTGCCGTTATCGATGCAGTAAACCCCGTCCACTGTGAACGGTTTAGGTAGGTATTTGTACTGAAAAATAAGTCTGTCATTCAACATATATACTGTGCTCTCTCTCTCTGTAGTATGAAATTGTTTATACCTGGCATATCATTGAAAGACTATCGCTATCAAAATATATATTGAGGCCCATAAATTGTTCGAAAACACAAATAAAAAATGGAGAAACAGCTCAAAACGGGAAAACTGTTTTCGCTTCGAAGTTTCTTTTTGGTATGTTTTATAACAGCCGGGTATTTCTTACAATCTATAACAAATTTTATCATTTGTTCTTACATTATTTAACAATTTTATCATTTTTAAAAAATTTCTTACATTCTTAAACAATTATTATCATTTTTTATCATTATTTCTTACATTCTTTAACATTTTTAATAAATTTTACATTTTTCTTACATTTTTTAACAATTATACAAATTGATATAAACTTTGTTAGGCCAATGCATTCTCTTATATAGGCGAGGCGACCTATGGTCGATTCGCATATATAAGAGAATGCATTGGCACCGGGTTTTCGCAAAAAAATCAGGAAGCTCCTTGAGAGGACAGCAGAATAAGACCATAGATATTTTAATGCATTACATATTTACAAAATTACATAACAAAATGACTTCGTGACTGACGTTACACAAATATGAAATGTTTTTCACTACTTATGTTCATTTATGATTTTCAGCCAATTGACATATCTATTATTGATGGATTATATTTTCTCATGTTGGCAATTGATTTTTCTTCATTTAGACGTAATTATCATTTCTGAGGAGCAAAATATAGTATTTGTTCAAAAGTTTGTTTCCGTGACTGACGTTACCGTGAATGACGTTACATTTTAAACAGTTATTTGGATCTATATTGATTCAAGATTTCTGGGTAATTATTTGTGTATGATTGCAAAATTTACACATATAATTACACCAATACAATGGTTATCAAAATATATATCATGATTTACCATTATTTGTAACCTGAGCCAGATTGATACTAGTACAAATTAGTGTGCAAAAACTACTAGCAAATGGGCCGGAATTCAGTATGTATATAAATCTTAGATACAAACCAGCCAAAAATATGGCATTTTGCACTGCTATAGGTGATCAGGGTAATTATTTTCATATGCAAGGATAATATTGGATTGACAGTTGAATTAAGGATTTTAATTTTAATTTGAATCATACGGTGATCTACATGTATTATCAGTCTACGGTATGTTACCTCACACAACAATAATATACATGGCTGTGTCTGTTGCCAATTTTGATATACTGGTATGTCAAATAACAGGATCTTTCTCTTTATGGTTTTATATGTATAACCCACTGTATTCAACCCACTCGCAATAGTACATGTACATGTCGGAATAGGATGGTGTTTAAAAATAACATTTGCTAGATAGTGGGCTCTGCATTCCCAGTGAAATATCGCTGCTGACCCCAAGGGTGACATGAATTGCCTGGTGACATTAAATGATATCAACTGGACAGTTTAGGTTGAAATTATTGCAGTACTAGGTACAAATGCTGTCTAATCTAAAGAGAATATGATATTAAAAGGTACTCAACATGGCTTTAATACTATATTTCAGGATGTGACTGACGTTACACAGTGTGACAAACGTTAACATGTGACTGACGTTACACCCCATGTTGTGCCTTATATTGCAATAATTATGTTCAAGCAATTGTTTTCTTCCGACATTCATTATTCAAATTTGTAAGAGATAGTTATAGTGCAAGAGCCTAACATTGTTGCTCCTATTTCATGAGTAACATTAAAAATTGTCAAACAATAGTGACTGATGTTACACCAATGTCCATCTGATTGGACAAGACATTCCACGAAATAGTTTTCATTTTTTTCTCCAAATGAAACTATTACGTATCATATCTGTTAACACTGTAGATTATAAATGTTTTCTACTAAATGGCTCAATATCTAACTATGTTTTTTTCATGAGGAGTGAAGTCACTTTTAGGGTTTCGAGGATATAAATCTGTATATTTTGTACCCTACTAAATGCTATGTGATAAGCAACATTTAAAAAGAAGACATTGACCCTTACCTGTTTGAATTAATTCAATATTCAGTCATATATCAAATTCGTGTTGGAAGTTTTGGTCACTGTCATACCCTGCATGGAATTGCCCTCTTGTGTTCTATGAGCAGGTTATATCATTGTTATTAGGGTTTACTCGAATATCGGCTTGCGATATTTCTCATATACCCTAATAACAATTCTAAAACCTACAATTTCCATTGTTGGTGGACATGAATGAATCGAAATTATAGATAATGTTCAGTTTTAATAACCGTTTCACAGCATATTGTCAGAATTATGATTAGTGTGCGCTCGTTTAATAGTAAAGTGACATTCAACGATTCATGAAACATTATGATGAAGAAGATGTGTGGTTATTTCCAATAAGTCGTTCATTGAATTAGAATGGAGTAGATTTCTCCAGTCGTTTTCGTATACATATATAAGTTATGAAATAAAATTTAGCCACTGTAACAAAAGCAGACCATAAACAATTCCTCCAATCGTGTCTCATTGTTAATACAATTATATAATTAAAAAATCAAAAAAAGTGATAAACACAAATTCCTTAGTTCGATCGCTATAGATTAGAGAATCCAGGGGAGCGAGTAAGCGATTTTTGTATAGTATCCTACCGTGACTGGTTCGATGGATATGAACGTCTGTGTTCCCGGCGAAACAAATCGTCCACCTGATCCGAGTCGAGCAGCCGGATCCTCAAGAGGATCATGCACCAAGACCTGAATGGATAAGTAATGAATAAGAATACCGCCTCACATTTCTTACGCGCTTATTAAGCCTTTGAGTGCCATGTCCGATTTTTGTATCAACACATATACCCTGTGCCAATGCATTCTCTTATATATGCGAGTCGACCATAGGTCGCCTCGCATATATAAGAGAATGCATTGGCATAACATTTTTTGTTTTGTTTTTTTTTTACATTTTTTTTACAATTTTAATAATTTATTCTTATATTCTTTAACAGACTTATTTTGTAGGTTTAGGGCCGATGAGATCGGCCCCTGGCACTCAAAGGGTTAACAGATTTATATCGTCCAAATTATCACCACAACGAGGTCGTTTGTAGTAATATATGTGCTTTTGCAACAGTTGTTAGGTCTGATTCGGACAGGGGCATCAAGATTTTCATAAATTTGGAATAATATATATATTTTTTAATTTTAACAGGAAATTGACCTGTGGCAGATACAATGCTGGAATGCTGGTGAGAGATAATCGCAGTTTGGAGATTGATACTGGTACATGTACTTACTATTATCCCACTGGAGTAGAACAAAGATGGAACCATCTCGTACTGATCAATGTTGATGGCAAGTGATAAACCAGACACAAATCCAGTGAGAACTTGGTCTGAAGACCCATTCTTGTTGAATGTGAAACATCGACCAACGTCGGTTTCCGTCGCAGAGAAAACATGACTACAGTTCTCCTCGACCATATTGAAAATGCATTTCTGAATGAAGTCGACGGCGCTGCCGATTCGGTGCGCTGCCCTGTCATGGAAACTTGACAGATTCCAGTGGGTTATGTCCTCGTACACAGGGTCGGTCCAGTTAATATTATTTGCCGATAACGAACCCTTTCCGAATGCTGATAGAAAGATGTTGTATTTTTCTTTGGTTATGTTCAATCTTCTACCAGTGTAAGGCGATTGGTTACAGACTGTGACCGCTGGGAATTTGAGACTTCTTTTAGAATGCTTAGTAATCTTGGTGAGGGTTGGGTATTCTCTGTACCTGCTATCAAGATCTATGATAATGGCTATGAGTACAGCGGTCATTCCGACAACGAGCACCATCCACTTGAACCTGGTGAGTGAACAAAAGCGGACCAGGTTTAAGTAATAACTCTAACTTGTTTCTACAGTGTTTATGCTGTTATAACTGAACAGTTTAGAACAATTTGATAACGCATGTATAATGGGGGGGGGGGGGGGGGGGGGGGTTAAAGTAAATTTGTCTTCAAACTGTTCGGTTGTAACTCACAAACTTAATCTAAACAATATTTAATCCCAGTATTGGCCAAAACATCAAGTTGCCCCATTACAATTACATCAAATCAGGTAAGTTCTTTGCGAGCATCAGTAATGATTTGGGAACAAACCTTTGTCAATCACGCATCCAGTTGACGGGAATCTTTATTTTCATCATTTGTATTGGTCTCTCAATATAATTGATAAAGACTGGTAATTGTCCGAACATAAGTGGTTGTTGCCCGAAAACTGGTACGCTTTCGTGTGTTTTCTGGAAGAGTGACACCAGCAATTGATCGCAATCGAGGTTATCCCGAAAAATATTCTTATTTTCCAATTAAGATACAAGCAACTGCCTTACAGTATTCCATGAATTTGCAGCTCATGCATGAAATATATATTTGTTATCCGCTCCAGAAAGAAACAGCGTCTTTGATTGGTCAGAGATCCGCGCAACATATCCCATGTTTACCTCTATAGAGCCGCCAACATAATGGAAACCAAGACAACGGTTTTATCGTCTCTCTCTCTCTCTCTCTCTCTCTCTGACTTGCTTTTGTCATGATGTCATTTACGTTGGACAGCGTTAAGGAATACGGACAGATCGATAGAAATGTCTGATATTTTGTGCTGATAATCATTCTGTGGAATAAATGTTATATTGCTATGAATGGCCAGGACTGTCGGCAGAACATTTTCGTTATTGTGGAAGAATGACGCTAACATGACGTGACATTGGTGGCTTGAAGCCCATGTTCAAACGAGTTGCCGTCAATGTCACACCGTGTTACCTTCAATCCACCACAATCAGTTCTAATATTTTCTGTTATATGTGGGTATAAAATAAGATGGTTGACACGACCACGAATCTGCGTATATGCATATATGTTTGTCATCTCGATCTGTAATGTACATGTATACGTACAGATTAGTATTTGATGATGTGAATGTTTTTCTCACACCAAACGACCCAAGGAACCTTAATTCGCCATTATACCAACCAAAAATACAAAAGTAGCTGGATAATTTTATTGTTTCATCTGTCCATGTGCACACCCGTGACGGACATTTTACGCGGTGATTATGTTTACCCATAGAACCAATTAGACAGATATAGAAACACCTACACAAACACAATGTAGAGACATGAGCATTTTAATCCCCCATTAACTAAAACAGCATATTTAAACAAAAGTTGCTCCACCTTAGTGTATTTACACTATACGCTTTATCTACACCCAGGACTAGTTACCAAATAGAATCAATAAATCTCAAAATCCGTATAGTAATTGGTCGTTTTTGTGACACACCGCGATCAAAACAGATAATACATATTCTATTTACTTACAGTCGGACTTTATTCACCTTGGACGGTTTTATTGATGTCTTATAATTATTTATCAACTGTATTTAACTATCCGCACATCGGTGATATTTGCCAACATACATGTACGGAAAACCTCACCCATCCGCGTGATTTTTAAGTCCCCACATTATGATAGAGCATAACATTACGAATCATTTGAAGCTTGTTTACCAACCGAGGAGCATCGCTTTCGATTTTTATGGCACTTTATGTTTGGACGTAATTTACCTAAATAGTACATTGTAGTGGTGTTGTGGTAAGTAATTCTCTTTGTACTGTTGACAATTTTATATACATCGAGCTGAATTCGGTTTTCGATTGGAGGGGTATTATGATATAATACCAATGTAGAACACAATTAACCATGAATTCATAGTGAATACCTCCAGTTTTTGTTTGAATACAGCAATATCTCATAAGTGTCTGGAAATAAATATCGAATTTTCACGAGCGACTACAAGCCGCCAGTGAACATTCGATATTTCTTTCCAGACACGAATGAGATGTTTCAGGTATTCGAACAAAAAATTGTAGGTAATCTTTTTGTTATACATGCATGCGGCTTATTTAGGCTCAAAGTTGCTAAGTTAAGTCTTCATTAATTAACTCATTACCTGATCTTAATTTAAGAGCGCACGTGTGCGTGTTTACAAATAGGACAGAACCTATGCCTAAATTGACACGCTGTGATTCAAACATAGAATTACCGATTGATTACGTGCCGTCATAAATTCGCCACTTTTGATTGGCTAGTGGCAGTGCAAACGCAATGATTTCCCGCTATTTCATAGGCAATCCTATATATATAATATATTATATAATGTATTTTCCACGAATTTCATTTAAAACAATTTCTTAATATTTTGCGAGGAGCTTGAAAAGTCACAATGCCAGTAATTTTAGGACCACAATTGTGTTAAAGTCTTTGTCAACATGCAGGTATTCTCCGAAATTTGTGGGAAGTTTAATGTCCAGGACATTTATGTTGTCAACAGTAAGGACAGAAACGTCAAATGGCAGTTGTTCTGGAAGAACTTTAAATGGGGTGTATGCGAGGGTAACTTATTTAGTCGTACAGATGATTGTCATGTCATATCTACCATGGAAATGTTCCACATATCCTCGCGAAAATGCGCACATAATTGGCCTATAATGTGAAATTATGTGCATAATGTGATTATTTGATTCTGAAATAAGGAGATAATGGACTCATCGCCGTTATTTCGTTTTATGGCGCGGACCACAGTGAAAACACATGTTAAAGAGCGTACACATGAGAAGTCGTGAGTTGGCTTGTTTGTGTCATTGTCCGTACATAATCTGCTTAGAATTGCCTCATTATGAGTCGATGATGTGACTAAAACGCTCTCATTTTCAGCACATTATCGACTCAAAATGAGGCGATTCTAAACAGATCATCTAACTAAAACAAGTTCTTTATAAGCAGATAACGATCGGAATTTCGGGAGAACAGGCTGAAATGTTTTTTTTCGTGGAGCATGTTAACCTTTTCATTGTTCATGACGTCATGGCCTTATGGCCATTTTCAGTGTAAAAATGTAACTAAAATATCACAAATACCATAAAACTGACTCCACTGAAAGGCTATTATCATTCACAAACCTGGAACATCACACACAACTGCGAGAAACAATGCATAAATATACAGGACTAAATAGCAATATAATTTTATAAAATATTAAACGAACATGGCTCATTCGAACCTCCAATTTTTTTCTACGTAATTTGGAGCGACGGATACGATGGGAACTATTGGAATACCGGCTTCATATGCTCTGAAAAACGCTTGCCAAAGTCACAGCCATTTTCAGCCGTTTTCAACTTTTCGCCAGAAGTCAGATAAACGCTCTTTATTGCTACCATATCAGGAATAGACTACCGCGGAACGCTCTTTTCTGTTCCATGTCGTGCATGTGGCTGTTTTGCGTTTGGGACCCAAACATCTTGTTCATAGTTGCATTTTTCATTACTTCAATGTGTCGTTTTTGTGTTACAGAATATTCGTAGAAAGGTAGTTCAGATATTTATCGACCTATTTCGATACTGATAAAAATTCAAAAACGAATAATATTATGTGTATTTTAGAGCGCAAACCGCCATGTGGCTTTAAAAGTCGAGTTTGATTTGTCTCGAATTTGCTACTCAGAAGTTACAAACATTGCAGACAGCTTGCTATGTAACGAGAACTGTTTGGAATCATTCCACTGATTTACATATCTTCTGCTAAGATAATGTTCTTGCTAATTAGTTATGTTGGGCCGGAAAATTGGAGTCAAAACAATCAACAGTGCCGTCGCGAAGTGAACAAATTTTACCTAATGCTAATATATGGCCACGTTTGGTCTGAGATATACCAACAATTCATTTATGTTTTCATTCCTTCATATTACAACAATAAATACTGTTCAATACAGTTTCATTGTAGACCAGACTTGGTAATTTCCCATAACGGCTATTGTTAGAAAATAAACATAACATATCAAGTAGACTATCATTCTATACGATAAATGGACGGAAATCAAGAGACAAATGTCTAATATGGAGGAATACAAGTAGTCGAATGTCTATTATTGTTACAGAAACATATTCTGCACACATATTAATAAGGGACGCTCTTTATTATTCCGTGTGCAATCCACATGCAGCTGAAATGAAGTATGCTTTATCGGGTAATGGACGCATCTCGGAATATATATAAATATATAATACTGCTCCCCCCATTGTATGCCACATTTCATGTTCAAAACTGTATATTGATTTCATCGGAAGAGACAGGAACTCACCTCAGAAAAGGAGGCTTCATCTTGTCGGAAACATATCCCATTCCATGCAGCGTAGCGTTGTTTGCGTATTCCGCGAAATATCGCTGTATATGATTTAGAACGACACTCCGTCGTTTTTCCGGAATTGTCATGGTTTTTCGTCAGATATCAATCAAATGCGACTCGATGTATACGTCTGACTGACATGTGATGTATTTGTATATCGACACTTTCCTGGATACTAATGAGGCACCGACAATATGTACCATATCTTCAACTCGTTTCAACAACGACCACGCCACACTAGTTATAATGAATTCTCTCAAGCTGGAAGAATATCACCCGTTGCATTCGGAGCGTAATTGCTGACAGATGAGTAAACAATAATTTCGATTTATCCGAACTCTAAACAATTGGTCAACCGTCCACAACAATGATCGAAATTGATCGGGTGCATGTAGGGAGATCCTTCATTCCGATTATATTCGTGCTATAAGATGTTTCTTTGGAATATTACGATCATGAACTTTTGTCGCCATGTATTTGACTGTATTTATTGACTCGACCTACTCATCATGCACAGTTGTTGAAAGTTCTTATTACACTGTACCGACAGAGCCACACACTCGTCCGTTATCATAAACCCTTTCAGTGCCAAGTCCGATTTTTGTATCAACTCATATTTCCTTGATAATTTTTCAAATTTATTGATTATAATAATGTGATACATAAGAGCTCTTTTCATCAATGTATCACATTATTATAATCAATAAATTAGAAAAATTATCAAGGAAATATGAGTTGATACAAAAATCGGACTTGGCACTGAAAGGATTAACACAAAGTCCTTCGTTATCAATGTCACATTATTTTTGCCGAATGGGCATTTTATAATACAAAGTCGAGTTCGATTCGTGCGAATGCCGAGGTTTTATTTTTTCCGCCCGCTTGTTGTTGTCATTCGAATGGATACACACCAGCCCATTATCACAGGTTTGCCATTGGGAGTGAGCGATGGAAGAAAATGAACGAAGACGAGAGATGACGTCCCTTGTGTAAGAAAGCCGTCGGCCATGAATATCATCTGGTGATAAATTAGACAAAAGTATATCCCGGAATATTACTGGAAATATCAAAAATTGTGTAAAATTCACAAATATATCTCCGTTGTGAATATATCCGCACCGAAATAGGTGCCTATAAATTTGAAGTTAACCACGACACAGTACAGCATGAAGACTCAATCTGCAGTCGACTGGGTATTTGGGCATCACTTTAACCACGTCCTAATTCTCGCACACCGGGGATACATTTATCTAGCCCCTGTTTGCTCGATGTGTGTGTGCCATTCATGATAAAACAATTGTCATATAGTGTCAATGCATGTTTGGTCCACCTTATATGACTCTGTGGCATTCAGAGTTGTCGTTCCAATGATTTGTGTCCGTCTCCTATTGTTGGCATCCCAACCACATTTGTAAATATGTTTATATTTGTTTGTATGCAATATATGTTAAATAATGTTTGGCAATAAAGCATACCAACTTATCATTGGAACAGAGCCCCGTTGCCCACATTTGCCACAATGTGGCATTATTTCTCCGTTGATACAATAATGCCGAGCTCTAATCGTACGAATGCAGAATTATCATGTTATCAGAATGCTTGTTCTTGTCCACTGAATGGATAAGGAATTGTCATACAAATGGTCAAGTATTGTCCAGCGAATGCAAGTTATTGTTGTACGATTGGATACACGCCATCCTCTTAACATTGAAACGCAGACCCTTTGCCCCCAACCCATTGACCCACCACCTATCTGGCATAATTTCTCCGAATGTCGAGCTGTTATGGTGCAAATGCAGAATTATTATGTTATCGGAGTGTATGTTATTGTCCGCCGAATGGATTCGCGTGGTCATACGAATGACAGTTATTGCTCTACGAATGCATGTCATTGTCTAACGAATGACGAGCAGTTTTCATTCTGGGTCGAATAATCTGCTGGCCAATTTGTGTAACCAACTTGAAATTAAATCCTCATTTTCTGGTCTCACAAATAATGAATATTTTTGTGTTATTTAAAATCTAGCATTCTATATAATTATATCCATTCCTTAAAATACCTTCCTCGATCTCTTTAATCCCACCATTGTTACTTTACAATATACCACTACCCACAATATACCACTCAGCATTATGACAGACACGTGATTCATTAGTGCTAATCCTCATTGATGCTTTATTGCATATGTGGCCGATTGTTTGATAGTGCACTGCATTGAGTGTCATGTGTTACCAATTAATATGTATCACCTAACCAATTAGAAGATCATATGTCGCTCCAGTAACAAAATCAATTTGGGTAATAAAAGTAACTTTGGCCAAACAAAATGGGCCATTGGACAAGTTGGCATATGGCAGCGTGAACCATGATGATGAGTTATTGGCCCACAATGCATTGTTAGCGTCCCGTTCAAGAAAATCGCACATATATTACAGAGGCAACGTGTGATCGTTATCTCGTGACTGGGAAGTGGAGATAATCTTCTGAGTTGTCGCCTCTGTATTATCTATCCAATTGTTCATAACGGAACAATAATATACGGATCAATAACAAACGTAGTACACCTATAGGCATGCACTGTCGTATAGCTTGATAACCGGATTCCAACTACAACCGCCATAACTCAGCATAAAATATGTACCAACTGTAAAACCGTTTTGTCGCCATATCACTGTGTTGATTGATTCCACCTGATCATCACATTTATTTTATTAAAACCCTCAGTAAAGACACACACACATCGCCCGCACATTGGAGCACAATCCCTTTGGCCCCCTTCTGGCATTTCTCCGAATAGGCAGTTTATAGAATAATGCTGAGATCATATCGTGCGAATGCTATTACATGTATATTTTTCAAATGCATATTCTGAGTTCAATTCAGTCGGACAAACAGCATTTATTATGTAAAGGTTAATGTCACAAGAATCGGATATTCCGCACAATAATCACCGAGGCGTAGCTGAGTTTTTAATTTGGCCGATAACTCCATCTAGAGGATATTACCTTACTTAAAACACACCAAGCTGTCACCGTCATGTAGCCTGTTGCTCTGTCTTAACTACACCATTATACGCGTTAGTTCAGCACTGACAGTTAATATTGTCATCGGCAAAAAGCGACATGTTTCAATTAGTATTGACATGTACAATTGCCAATGGGATTGCAACACAACGCCTAGCACTTAGAATCGTCCCATTCCCTACATGTACATTGTGTTTATCTATTTTGCGTACACAACTTGCAGCTTCTTACATATTAGCTTAGTTTAAAAACAATTTATTGTCAACAATATTGACATGTACAATTGACAATAGATGGTGACATAACTCATAGCACTTAGAATCACCCCATCCCCTACATGATTACTTTCTATCACAACTTGCAGCTTCTTACATATTAGCTTAGTTTAAACAAAGTTTAGAATCGCCCCATCCCCTACATGTACATTGCGTTCTTACATATTGAATATATATGAACTTTGTGACCAACTAAAAGGCACGCTTTGAATCGCTCTACAAATTATTGATGTTTAACTAAAACTGTGACTGGATATTACCCGGATTTTCGAAAAAGTGGATTTATTGAATAACAGCCCTTCGGATACGGAGAATACTACACTTAAAAGTGCCAAAGATGAAGTAAAACAGCAGAAAACCAAAGCAAAATGCAGCGAAAATGTGAAACAAGCAGGACGGACAAAGAAGAGTAAGACAACAGACAGGAAATTCGATATCCAATACAAGATGGATTGGAAACAAATTACCTTTAATATCAAAGCTTCTAACAGAGCAGCCTGGAGGAAGATCCTCCTGGGAAGATATTAGTCCCATCTGGGAGCGGCGTCCGTCTTTGATGTTCTATGGGTAGACCGTGATATCAAAGGAAGTGTGATAGTGGTTAACGACGAGAATGACAAGGACCTGATGGCTGCCCTACCAAAAGATATACATAACACAAGAGTACAAATTTCAAAGCAGGAATCAAACTTAAAACTGATAACACTGACACTATATTACACAACCAGCAAAATATTAGTGCAAGGATTCTACTGCCCAGACTGGATCAAAAGTGAATTTGACGCCCTCCATCAAATTGCAGATACAATCTCAAAAGGGCTATCAGGAGAAACTGAACTATTATCTTTTGATTCCTTCAACAACAGCTTGTCATCATTACCCTTACCGGAATTGCCACAACTGACAAAGCCTCTATCACCAGAAACAGTAGGTAGTTTCAACGAAACACACGACGAACTACTATCACATGAGTTGGAACAACCATCAATAATTCATCTGAAATTTCAGACGACACACTGGTGAACGCGGTGAAAACACTTGTGTCAAGTTTCTGTGAAATTCACAACACTGTCCAGGACTCGGTTGACAACAACAGGAGTACACTAGATTCACTTGATAACACAATAAAACAATTCAAACACGCGGTGGATGGATTAAAAACTTGACAAGTTCGAGAAAGAAACAATTGGAATACTGAACTCGAAGACGAAGGAGCTGGAGAACAATCTGTCACAACAGATACCAGAAATTCAGGAAAATGGAAATAAACTAACTATCAAATAGCTTTTAGGACGCATAGCATCCCTGGAAAGAAAAAAACTCTGAATTAATGGAGGCACAACCTATACAAAACAGCGAACCGAACACTATGCTGCCCATTGAGGGAGACCTTCGTGAACAAACGACAGACATATCTGAGTCCGATGACACCATTATTCATGCTGCGCCAGAAATCACCGGTCAACCGACAGAGGATAAACGCCACGTGGATATTCTTATAATCGGATCATCTATTGTGCGCCCAATAGAACCCCGCAAAATGTATAGAGCAAAGTCAATAGATGTGCACACCTTGGATAATAAAACAATAAAAGGAGCAATCGACACAGTGAAAAACATGAATACTGTACCAACAATGCTGCTAGTACAAATAGCATCTAATGATCTCACACGTAAATCCCCAAGTGAATGTATCAACTAGTAACGGAAGCAAAACAAATCAAAAATACAGAAAAAATCATCTTCGCAGGGATATTGCCCCGATTTAGTGAACAAACCGGAAGACCACATGGACATTATGAACGCTCTAGACTGGATTACAACAGTCAACTACAAAGCTTATGTCGAGAGCAGGCTGTGGTCTACATAAAACCACAATTCTTGTCGTGTGACGACATGGAAGATGGAGTGCATCTCTCCCCCGAGGAATCGTCAAACTTGTGCAATCATACAACTACGCACTCTCCACGTCAGCACGTCAAGACATTCAGTACAGAAATAGTGATCACGAACGAAACAATTCGAATCAACACTCTCAACACAGGAACAATGACCCGATAAGTGAACTATACAAACATATACCGAATCCAGACCGGAAACTCGACCGGCTTTCGGGAAATAGACGGCATCAAAACTCGTACTAGTAATGTGCCGAACTCTTAAACTCTTAAATCGGATGCTTATGATATCACTTCGATGTTCTCGGTGGATTTTACCTCCATTTATATACAAGGTATCTGTATCCATGCAACACCAAGATTTTCCTATTGCATTATCATTGCATATTAGCATATACGCATGTACATTATTATATATATAGAGAGAGTGGCTAAATATTATACTTAAAAGTTCCTAGGGGGTCTACGTACCCCCACATTAAAAAAATTTATTACAACCACAACCTGGACTAATAATACTAGCATATGTACTAGGGCACGTACATCTTGATATATATAATATGTTATAATTACGTTTATAAGTTATATATTCTGATATATTTATACTTTCGAATCCGGGTATATCCATTTTCAACCTCATAAGTAAAATTAAATGAAACTTACTGCAAACATAAAAATTACATCTAGGAATATCAATGGTATTTCAGACAAATTAGACATTGAAGATATGATTGCAACTCTTAATGCATATGATATAATCATATTGTGCGAAACGTGGGCATCTGAGTTACAAACATATCACCTACCAGGATACATCACAAAAAAACATAACTACCAGATCTAAAAAGAAAAAGGCGAGAAGACATAGTGGTGGAATTGCTATTCTAGTAAAGCAGAATATTCAATCTGGAATAACGCAAATAAAAGCACCAAGTAACAACAAAAACACGATCTGGCTTAAGCTGGACAATTCTTTCAGATTGAAAAAGAAATTTATCTTTGCGCCGTGTATATCCCACCTATTGATTCACCATACTTTGACAATGATTTCCATAAATTAACCAGAGATATCTCTCAATTTTCGACCAAGGGTAACACTATTTTAATTGGAGACTTCAATGCTAGAACCGGTACCTTAAATGACTTCATAGCACACGACTCAGATGCACACGTGCCGCTACCAACAGGTTACGTAATTGACGATGCCACGAGACATAACAACTTAGATGCAGCAACAAACCAGCATGGACTCGAGTTGATTGATCTTTGTATCGCGGCCGGACTTCGTATTCTAAATGGAAGATTTACGGGTGACATCCTGGGAAACTATACCTTCTTTGGCCACAACGGCAACAGTACTGTAGATCTGGCCCTCACAAACAAATCATTCTTATCACAAGTATCATATTTCAGAACGCATTATAAGTGCTACTTATCGGATCACTGCCAAATAGGTGTTTCACTAAAGTGTGCTACTTATCGGATCACTGCCAAATAGGTGTTTCACTAAAGTGTTCACGCCAATTTACGGTCCAACCAGAGTACCCCCTAAAGCAATTACCACCGCCAAATAAATGGACTCCCGAATCATACAACTTACTGTTAAGTAACATTTCTACACCACAGGGGGCTGGAGCCATACTTAATTTTGAGGAATCAACTATCATGCCCACCAAGTCAGGAATAAATGACGGCACTAAAAATATTACTGAAATGATTCACCACCTGAATGGATCAGCACCACTTATGGGGCAGCCGCAACGTAAAAAACGAAAAACGAAGAAAAAAATATGGTACACTCGTACACTGCAGAATCAAGCAAAAAATTTAAAATCCCTAGGCAAAAAAATGTCCTTATTCCCTCACGACCAGAGGATCCGCGAGCAGTACCATGCAATGCGCAGACAATACTTCCGTCTGTTAAAGCAGCTAAAACTAAAAAATGGCACGAAACTATAAAAACAATATCCAATGTTAATGCGAATGACTCCAAAGAATTTTGGAGAACAGTTAAACAAAATGGGGTCTAGAATCACGCGATTCTCTTGACACCCCCCATAATGTTGAGCAGTGGTTAAAACATTTCCAAAACCCAATTGAATGCAGTAGTGGTCCAAGCTGTGATATCAACCCACATTTATTAAAACTTGAAACGGAAGCAGACACCAATTATATAACTGATCGACCTATTACCATAAGTGAAATATCAAAAGCACTATCTAAATTAAAAAACAGAAAATCCAGTGGCTCCATGGCCTAATAAATGAACAAATGAAACATGGCCGCGACTTCCTTGCCAAATCAATAACAAAACTATTCAATGCAATACTAGACAGTGGAATCTAACCAGAAACATGGAACATCACGCATATAATCAAAATCTACAAATCCGGGCCCCGACATTTACCCGAAAATTATAGAGGCATATCTATAACAAGTTGCCTAGCTAAAGTTTTTAGCAGTGTCATTAATGAACGGATATTACAACTAACAACGAACCCAATAAACCAATTCCAACATGGCTTTATGCGAGCTCATAGAACATCAGATTGCCTGTTCATATTGAAAACGCTTATTCGCAAATATAACAGTAGAACCCAGCCACTGTACGCGTGTTTTATTGATTACAAAAAAGCGTTTGACTCCGTCTGGAGAGATGGTCTAAAATTCAAGTTACTAAAACATGGCATAGGATTGAAAACGTACAAGATTATTTCCTCAATGTATGACAAACAAAGTGCATGTTTGAAATTTGGAGATAAGGCCACCGAATACTTAGCAATCAAGCAAGGTGTTAAACAAGGTGAACATCTTAGCCCTACGCTGTTTAACATTTATCTCAATGACCTACCACAAGAATTACTAGTAAATGGCGATCAACCAACACTCCAAACTAGTGAAGTACCATGTTTACTGTTTGCTGATGACATAATACTACTATCAACATCACAAGAAGGGCTCCAACGAAAAATGGATACCCTCCGTGATTACAACATGAAATGGCAACTATATCTCAATATACAAAAAACAAAATGTATGACATTTACCGCGGGGCCGCCGATACACACAAGCATAACTTACAACAACCAAGTATTAGAGTCAGTCCCATCGTACACATATCTGGGGCTACGAATCAACTACAAGGGTTCCTATAAACTTGCACGCGCTGACCTCATTAAGAAGAGCCTCAAGTCATTTTTTCACATAGCAAAAGCCCTACCGACGAAACATTTGCCACAGCACCTCAATATCAAATTGCTTCAATACAAAGCCTTGTCATCCCTATTTTAACATACAACTGTGAACTATGGTTCCCAGATGTTATTAATAAAATATACAATTCATTCGACAGAGCTAAAGCTAGAGGCTTCGACTTCAATATTATGACAGTAATCGACAACATTGACTATAAAAAAAACACAGACAACATTTTGTAAGTTTCTCCTGAATATGCCGGAAAGAGCTGGTAATATTGCGTGCAGGCTTGAACTGGGCATTGCCCCATTGACAAAACATGCAGTATCTAGATTATGTCAGTATGAACAGTACATATCACAGTTACCCCCAGAGCGACTTGTAAAAGAAGCTTTTATGGCTGACAAAATTCTATCCGAAGCTAATCTTGAATCATGGAATAGGTCGTTGTCACAATGTCAACAGTTAATCACATCTCTATCACCACATCACAACATCAACGACTTCTTTGATAACTCAATAAAGACACAACTATTTAACGATAATACTCGCAGCAAACTCCCCATAAATAGCAACAGACGTGATCCCCCACGGAACAAGCTTAGAACGTACAGAACGTTCAAAACAATCACTTCTTTGGAAGAATATCTTAACATCATTTCCATCCCCAAACAACGAGAATCCCTCACGAAATTCAGAATTAGCTGTCACACAATGGGCATTGAGTGCGGACGCTATTTCGATGAAGCGGACCGTATATGTGAAACATGCAACCAAATTGATAATGAGGAGCACTTCCTCCTCCATTGTACCTCACTCTCAGACGAGCGCGCCATATTTCACGAGAAACTAACACCTGATCTCCTAACCACCCCTAACGAGAAGCTATTCAATACAATATTAACAAGCACAGACCCAACAACACTACAGGCACTGGCATATTTCGTCCACTGTGGACTGAAAAAGAAAGGTGCTTGGCAACCAAGTGACGAACTGGTTAATCGAGTACAACAAAAAAGGAACATTGCCCTATCAACTTGAGACCATCCTGGTTTGATGCTGGCTGATGACGTAATATCAACTCACATAATTACATTGTCATCTATATACATCCATATATGTATTTGTTGCTACTTATTTTGTTCCATATTCAATGTTCTTGTCTTGTTATTCTATGTTAATGTACATTTTACCATACATGGTGTAACGTACAAATAAACTTTGATTTGATTGATTGATTTGTGAAATGTCTAGGTGGGGAAATTTCGGGGTTTACTCGACGGGGAAAGGTCCGATGAGGAATTGTCGTTACACTTTACAGGATACCATGGCAATTAGTGTGAATTTATTTTTCGAGATGTTCAAGCGAACTGTACACTACACTTTGCTAAGTTTGTAACAACGTACACATGCGCATTGGCACAACACGTATGTTCACTACAATCAGCTATGGTGACGAAAATTTTATTTTGTTTTGATATTTTTATTGTGACCATAAACGTATGACATGATAAGCATAGAATGATTAGAGAAGACACATCTATCTCAGTACATCTTGTCGTTTCTTGATGAGAAGGACGTCAACTGTATCAATTTCATATCTCGTCAACGTCTCAACGTCCTGGAATTGTTGGATCACTGTTCTTGACATTTATAGTCTACAGAGATATATAAACGCATTTCTGAATTAAGCTTGAATTCGTTATATTGTATCGGTCGCTATTTATAGTTTCAGAACCATGAAATATTTATGCTGAGTAAATCTTAACTCCATCTAGATTGCAGCCTCAAATCTTGATTCCTGCTTGACTTGGGCTGAGAGCACAGTTTTCTGAAAACAAAAAATGAAAAAATAAACAAAACAGAGTTGCATAGGGTTTAGGGTTATTATTTCCTTTAAGATCAAGGTAATTAAAATTCTAAAATGTATGTACTGGTTAACTGAGTACACCCAAATCCACAAATGTAAATATGTAAAGCTATGAATTGTTGACGAGATATCCAAATTATCACGAGTGCAAATGTTCTTTATAATTTGTATCCACCACTCATTACCTCCAATGCACACATAACACATGTTGGATATAACAATTAATTATATTACGCCAGTGTAGGTTATTAGCACGCCAGCGTGTATACTGTGTTTGAAAATATAAAATCGACTGGTGTTATGGGGATTATGGGGGATTAGGTCGATGTAAAAGTAAAAATGGGTCGCTTTAAAAGCTGTAGTGTTACCCGCTTAATAAAATAGTCCGACACAGATTAGCACATGTGCTGATATTGATATTACCACACCCTTTGGAAAGCATGCGATCGTGTGGTAATCAAAGATGGATTTCGACGAAATTTGATACCTACGGATAGTTTCGTCCGAGAAGTGTTTTGGAACCCCGACCTGACCTTGACCTTCAAAATGGTCAATTCAAGGTCAAATCTGGTAAAACGGACGGATTTCGCCGAAATTTGATACCTATGGGTACCTTTGTCCGGGGAGTGTTTTGGACGGGTGAAATCGTGACCCCGACCCGACATTGACCTTTAAAACAGTAAATTCAAGGTTAAATTGGATAAAATGGACGGATTTCGACGAAATTTTATACCTAGGGATACTTTTGTCCGGGGAGTGTTTTGGACGGGTCAAATCATGACCCCGACCTGACCTTGACTTTCAAAATAGTCAATTCAAGGTCATATCGCGCCTTTCGCCGGAAAGCAGATGGGAAACAGCCCGGACGAAGTCGGGCCCGCCAGCTAGTGTAAGAAAAAAGACAGCTTGAAGAATGTAATGTATAACTCGAGAAACGGGAAAACTTGATATATGGAAGTATCCAAATTTCCCACATGGAATTTGAAAGCTAGTTTATATTATAATTATATTATAATTTATATTTATGGCTAATAATATGATCTTGGTGGCGTTACCATTTCTGACCATGGTTTTCTTGTTTAATATGTTGGTATTGCTTCAAGACGTAAGTGTATTTGCAAATTGCGCAGGTAACGGGGAAAACTACACGCGAGATTGATCTCCCCTGAGAAAAGACCGCTGCCACCGGCTAAATTTTACCCACATTTTGTTGACTTACGCGGTAATCGTATATTCGCCGGCCGAATAGAGCTACGATTTGCCTGTAGTCAGGCGACACAAATTCAAACAACACTTGTGTCATTTCAGTCCTTAAGTTCGAAAAACAATGACGGAATCCGAGCACTATTTCGTACAAATGATGTGATCTGGTTTCTCTGTTAATTTTATATACAAACCCATGCAACTTATGCACTCGTGAAAACAATGTTCAATCTGTCAGAATATTGTCAACATTTATCACCAGGCGAAGTTTATCAACCGAACCTTCTGATTTACACTTCCGACCTACTATAACGAGTAGATATCGTGAACATGTTTACCAAATCAGACAACAATTCCATTTGCAAAAATATTTCAAGAGTTGTAAATTTGTGATATCAGCCATTATTATTAGGGACAACGTACACGCGGTAAATATAGAAATACGCATTGTTAATTAAACTGGTACCCAGCCACAAAGAAAATGATTGGTGAGCTCTGGCAGAGGTTGGAAACTGGGGACATCATCCGGCCCATACGGCGTCATTATGCTTCGGAACGTTTTCTAGTCCCTATGTCACCGATACAAGGACACAAAATGTGAAAAAGGAAATAAACATATAAACAGTATTATAATAAGGACATTTTTAAACAAATATAATAGAACCGAAGAACTATTTCTTTTTCTTCTGTACTCCAGTGTTGAATTTTAAATAAGCTTCCTTGGACATCATCGAAGACATGAATGAAACAGTTTTAAAAATGACAAAACTTAGTTTTGTGTGATAGATAAATCAAATATATAATTTTATGTAGTATGTGGCTAATATTGTCGCTTGAAGCCACGTGGTCGTTGGCGCTCAAAAATACACCTAATAATATTTGCTTTTGAATTTGTCCCGGTATCGAAATAGGTCGATAAATACTTGAACTACCTTTCTGCGGGCACTTTACATCCCAGAGGAACGCATTGAAGTTATCAACATTACAACATTTAATTTAGGGTCCCAAACGTACAACAGCCATGTCCAGTTGCACACGGCATGGAACTAAAAAGAGCGTTCGGTGTTAGTCTTTGCTGATTATGGTAAATATAAACAGCGTTTTTTCACTTACGAGCAAACAAATTAAAACAGCCGGAATATAAGTAGCGGGTATATCAATATTTCGTGTGTTAGCCGTAACACATAGCTCCTTCCAAATTGCGTAGACAAAATTCTGAACCTCGAGTGAGCCATGTCCGTTTATGTCCGCTCGAGGGATTACGCATCTATTGAATTCAACATAATCCCGCCAATAAATGTTCAACCACCACTCAATTTCATAAACAGTTTAGCTTAGTTGGCTACTTACTCTATATATTTTCCGCCAATATATTGTCTACACCACATGTGCTTACCGTTCTTTGTGTGTGTAGTTCCACACTTGTTCCCCCGTAGCTTTTTGACCGTAGTGCAGATCAACGTGATGAAAAACTCAATAAACTCCCAGACTGACAACAGGCTGGCTCCGAGACAGATTCCCATATAGCCACCAAGGGAACCTGAAACATATCCGTAACAAACAAAAACATGTACGCAGAAAAAAATCTAGAGATGTGGCTGTCCTATATTTACTAACATTTTCCCCGCATTGCACATTGGCTACAAATGTTGTATCCATTTAAAATGAAATAGGTCTGTCCGTCCGGAAATTATGTATACGTAATTTGGTAGCAGAAATAACATTGTCAAAAAGGATGATAACTAAACTAAAATACGCCCAACTTATCTCGTGGTCGCAGGTGCATACGTTCTCATGGTGGTAAATATATAGCTGCATGGGAGATCCATATTCGCTCATTACTGGCTAAAGCCTGGAAACGAGTGTATTTGGTACGAAAACTAAGATATCGAGCAAGCAGATCAACACTGGAAAAAGTATATTTTTCTTTTATACGTCCCTTACTGGAGTATGCCTCACCTGTATGGGACAACATTCCCGATTTCTTATAATCAGACATAGAGAAAGTTCAATATGAGATGGCTAGAATTGTAACAGGGGCAACACTTAGCGCAAATAAAGACCTCCTCCTACTGGATACAGGCTGGGAACTACTATCATCGCGACGGAGAAAACACAAACTCTGCCAATTTTTTAAAATGATCAAAGGAACAGCACCATCTATACTGAGAAATCTCGTACGCCCAGTTGATTCTTACGATACCGGTTATAACTTCCGTTTTGAGCACGTAAGGTTGCCACCCGATATCTCGTACAACTATTACATGAATTCATTTTTGCCATCTGCTACAAGTGAGTGGAACTCTCTGCCTGACACAATACTCAATTGTAATACAATTGATGACTTCAAAAAATCACTAAACGCAAGCACACGGCGCCCCCCAACCTACTACTACCACAATAAGTGTCGCAGATCACATATACTCCACTCTCGCTTAAGATTAAAATGCAGTAGTTTGAACTCTGACTTATTGAGTAATCACATTAAAACGTCCCCTCTCTGTCATTGTGGCAAAATAGAAACAGCACATCACTTCTTATTGGAATGTCCTGAATACAATGGACAAAGGACTGAACTTATATGCGCCATACCGAATGTTATTTTATCAGAACATACTCTTTTGTGCGGATCACAGGAACTCAGTCATCGTGCTCATATTAAAATATTTGACGCGGTTCAAAGATATATTTTGAAAACAAAGCGATTTTCATAAGGATATGATAGGTACACACACTTCGTGAAAAGCATGGAATTACTGCTAAGCGCGAAACTTACCCGCCCCAGATCGTCTGACATCTCACGGCGACGGGCGTACCAATGACACAAACAATAGTATATGTACAGCATTGTAACCAATCAGCTGCAACTGAATTACATCATCACTTTACCCAGACAGTCTCATTTTCTCTCTCTCTCTCCCTTTCCGTCTTCTTTCACTCTTTCTCTCTCTCCCTCTCTCTCTCTGTATATGTATATATATATATATATATGTATGTATGTGTATATATATGTATGTATATATATGTGTGTATGTATATATATATGTATATATATGTATATGTGTGTATATATATATATAGCTATATATATATATATGTGTATATCTTCCTGTCTATCATAACATCATCATTACTATTATTATTATTATTATTATTATATTTCCATTCCTTCCCGTCTGACCCCCCTCTACACTTAATGAAGAGTGGGCGCGAAAAAAAAAGGGAGCAAACTTAACTTTTCCAATCCAACAATCATTTATCCTATTCTGTTTTATTGTCAACACTTTGTCAAATGTATATATGTTATTATGATTGGAATAAAATATGTTTACACTAAATATATGCGCCCAGGTTCCACAACTTTGTCCAGGAAACGAAGGAGTACAAGCATACACAACATGACAAGTTTACGTGACGTTGCTAAACATTTCTAACTGAAAACTATAGTAGAAATGCCTAGATTGATCTCATAGTTGCAGATGTATCGGATCCGATGATGACCAATAATTGTGCAAAGTTTACAACACATTGATAAATAAATGAAACAATACAAGCTCGGACAAAATTACATGGTTGAAACAGAAATAAAAATATTAAAGTATTCTAATTTGACAAAGGGAATAACTCCACGAATACAACTGGTATGACCTCAGCATCGTAGGTGCGCAGGTTCCAATGGTACTAAATATTTGTTCCAAGTTCTAGGAAGGAAAGTACTGAAGAAATAGAAGCTCGGCGACGGTCGGCCAATATAATTCTAATATACCACCAATACAACATATCCTCGCACAAATACGCACATAATCGACCTGTAATGTGAAATAGGTACAAAATGTGATTATTTGATTCTGAAATAAGAACATAATGGACTCATACCAGTTATTTCGTATTATGGCCCGGGCCACAATGAAATCACATGTTAAAGAGCGTACACCTGAAAAGTCGTATTTGGCTTATTTGTGTCATTGTCCGCACACAATTTGCTTAGAATCGCATCCTTATGAGTCGATAATGTGATTAAAATGTTCTCATGTTCAGCACATTTATCGACTCAAAATAAGGCGATGCTAAGCAGATTATCTACCTATTATAAGCATATAATGTGCTAGTTTTCGGGAGAACAGGTTGCCCCATAACTTGTTACAGGGGAAAAACAGGAGGAGTCTTGTATATGTATAGTCAAATCTGATCGAATCCTTATTTGTTTAGAAACAAAACAAATCACCAATAACCACCAGATACATTGAATTGCAGGACGTCGCACGCATTGGTCAACACGTGAGTGGAAATTGAGAAGTTTTCCAAACTCAAAGTTAGCAGTTACGGTTATAGTTAAGGAACTACGCCAACAAATAATGAGCACATTATCAGCGTCCAAGCTCCACGCAGAGTTCAAACCCCTGCTACGCAGGACCTACCGTTGCCAGCACCTACACTGAATGTGCAGAAATCACTCATTTATTTATTTGATAATGTTGTAGGCTACAATTCATTCAGCATTATTCTGATAAATTGAACTGTCAATATTCATTGAAAATTGTCTAGATCAAGCCAGAATAAATTGTAACTGACAAAACAGTTCAATGAAAAAATGTTAGATTTAATTAAGAAAATATACACATGCCAGTAGCGGTCAGATATAGCGCAGCGAAGGGACGGAACTCTGTTTTGCAGCTTGATCATGGTTTATTCCAATCAGCGGAAACGCATGCGACTAGACGTGTTCACTTTCAAGGCGGTCGTCAGCGTATTGCAGGGCTATGCCAATCAACTCGCTATTCCAGTCAATCACCGTACACACTGTAATCCGTACTATTGCCGTGTACCGACCTTAAATAAGACATCTGAGTCTGTTAACCCTTCCATGACTGGAGCTTCCTGAAAGTCATATATGAGTATGCACTGGTACATGACTTTACTGCTGCATCAGTGCAGCTCCCTTCGTGAAAGGGTTATAGTCGCATCCTGAATCGTATTGATTACTGATAAGTCTGAACCGAAATCGAACCATTGTTTATGCAAATTCAGGGAAATTCACGAATTATTGTCGTCATTGGCTATGTATTACAACACCGTTGATAGCGAAACAACCACCTGCCAGGACAAAATGGCTACCGCCAGATGACATAAGAAATTGAACTGGCATTAATATGTATTAAATATTCGAGATGCGATTCGATATCACTCTGGAGTAAATAGTGGGTCTGATGACCTTTGATAGACTTTTCATTTCCCAACCCTACAATCCCACGTCAGTAGCGCCAATCATAACTCACTATTATTAGCACAACGATAAGTGAGTCCAATGAAACGACTAACGTAGCGCGGTGTGACGTCATTCGGGGAATAATGCAAGTCTCCCGAGAAATGAAAAGTTGGCGAGAATACGATAGACTCAGCAATCGTATGAAGATGTGTGTTTACAAAGAATGTCGATATGACCGGTGTGATTCGGTGTCGATACAATCGTATGAAGATGTGTGTTTACAAAGACTGTCGATATGACCGGTGTGATTCGGTGTCGGTACAATCGTATGAAGATGTGTGTTTACAAAGACTGTCGATATGACCGGTGTGATTCGGTGTCGATACAATCGTATGAAGATGTGTGTTTACAAAGACTGTCGATATGACCGGTGTGATTCGGTGTCGATACAATCGTATGAAGATGTGTGTTTACAAAGACTGTCGATATGACCGGTGTGATTCGGTGTCGATACAATCGTATGAAGATGTGTGTTTACAAAGACTGTCGATATGACCGGTGTGATTCGGTTTCGATACAATCGTATGAAGATGTGTGTTTACAAAGACTGTCGATATGACCGGTGTGATTCGGTGTCGATACAATCGTATGAAGATGTGTGTTTACAAAGACTGTCGATATGACCGGTGTGATTCGGTGTCGATACAATCGTATGAAGATGTGTGTTTACAAAGACTGTCGATATGACCGGTGTGATTCGGTGTCGATACAATCGTATGAAGATGTGTGTTTACAAAGACTGTCGATATGACCGGTGTGATTCGGTGTCGACACAATCGTATGAAGATGTGTGTTTACAAAGACTGTCGATATGACCGGTGTGATTCGGTGTCGATACAATCGTATGAAGATGTGTGTTTACAAAGACTGTCGATATGACCGGTGTGATTCGGTGTCGATACAATCGTATGAAGATGTGTGTTTACAAAGACTGTCGATATGACCGGTGTGATTCGGTGTCGATACCGAATCGGAAGCCTTCATTCCAAATGTTTGCATATCTAACATTCACACACAGTTGAGCCATTGTTGCGGCTTTTATGCTGGGTGATGGTTAACCTTGTCATGACAGGAGCTTCCTGATTGTTTTGGCGAAAAACCCTGTGCCAATGTATTATCTTATATATGCGAGTCGATCATAGGTCATAAGAGAATGCATCGGCCTAACACATTTGATATTATTTTTAAATAAATTGTTAAAGAATGTAAGAACAAATGAAAAAATATATAAAAAATTGTTAAAGCATGTAAGAAATAATTATACATAATGTTAAAAATTGTTAAAGAATGCAATAATAAATGATAATAACTGATAAAAAAATGTAAAACAAATTATAAAAACTGATAAAATTGTAAAAGAATGAAAGAAAAAATGATGAAATTATTAAAGAATATAAGAACACATATTTATAGTATGTAAGACAAAATTCTAAAAAATTCTAAAAGTTGTACGAAAAAATTATTAAAATGTTTAACGAATGTAAGAAAAATTGATAAAAAATGATAAAACATTGTTAGGCCTTGCATTCTCTTATATATGCGAGGCGACCTATGTTCGACTCGTACATATAAGACAATGCATTGGCACATTGTCTTTAATGTTGCTCCAGCGCAGCTCCCGCAATGAAAGGGTTAACTATATGAATGAGTTACATGTGTGATCAAATAAGAGACAATCTGCCACAAATGACCTAACATTTATATGACCAATTGGTAGCTGGTTTATCAATTGCGTTATATCGGAGTGAGTATATGCTCCAGTTTTCTCGCGAACTGCACGATCCTGGGTATAAATCATTGAGTTAGTATCATTACGGTCACGTTGTGCACCGAACGCCAATTAATTTTGTCACAAGATGGCCAATTCCCATGGTTGTAGGGTCACGAACGGACTCATATTGTGAGAACAATGATACTTGGTATGATTAATATAACGATTAACCGCAAACTGTATGAACGTTTTGCTCACAATCATACTCTGAACCAATTGAGGTTAATTGTATTATAATCAGATTCTGTTCAGTTATGTTCAATTATATTCACGGAGATATTATACTATATTTCAAACTATTTATGGTGATCATTAATTCTATAAATCAATCAACAAATCGTGGGGTTAAGGAGAAGACCATTCGATATTTTGGACCACCACAGGGAGCTTCGAGCTCAACAACACTACTAATTTATCACACAACACTAATTATGCTTTTGTTTCCATTGTTTTAGACACGTATCAATTTTAGTCAAGTAAGTATCGAAATATAAATATGTCGTGATACAAATGTTGCAGATGTATTTTCACGTCATAGTGTAACATATCCTCGTGCAAATAGGTCCACAAATGACCTTATAATATCCACAAATGACCTTATAATATCCACAAATGACCTATAATATCCACAAATGACCTATAATATCCACATATGTTCATATTTGATTAATTTATTCTGAAATAAGCGCATAGTGGTCTTATAGCCGCTATTCCGTTTTTTTTTGGCGCGGGCTACAATGAAACGTATCTAAAGGAGTGTCCATCTGGTGTGTCGTGGGTTTACTCATGTTATTGTGTCCGCCCGTAATGATGTTACAATGAGACATTGTGAGTCGATAATGGTACTAAAACGCTCTCATTTTCAGTTCATTATGAACTCAAAATGATGCGATTCTACGCCGATTATGAACCTAAAACAAATCGTATATTAACCTAGAATGTGCTGATTTTTGGGAGAACAGGCTGCATGGTGTGGTGACCGGTTCGATTAGCTATTTGTTTAAAATTACAATCAGGGGGATTAACTTCGTTTAAAGAACCATGATCATGTCTGCAAGGAGCACATAATCCGGATAAAATGTTTAACCAGGAAATATTAAGATTACTGTTGTTCCGAGGTTTTTGCGCACTAGCTAGTAAGCTAGATCAGAGTTTCCCACAAAGAAGATCCAGGTTCTGCTTGAATATAGCTATACATAACATGTGTACCAAAGCCCCGAATCTGTACACTTCTATAGTACAGTGGATACTCACCCAGTATGTTATTCCATGTGTACACTGCTTCATATTCTATCGTGGTCTCGGATAGCTTGTTAAAGTAAATGTTCAAGATCAGCAGATTGTCCCTGCAACGTGTAACATAATGGCGGACAGTGAATTCAATATTACATCATTAAAGGGACACAAGGCGCTCATAGTGGGTGAATGTGCAAAGAATATAAAAGTATGTAAACGTCACCACAAAGACGATCACGGATATTCATTATTGATAGTTCTTCAATAAAGACATTTCGCGTGTTGAAACCATTGTTTTGTAAACAAAACTGTTACAGCGATTTGTCAACAAACATCGTTAATAAGATAAAATATTATAATCTGAATATATGACTTTCAGTATATCTTTCACCGACATGACGTTTTCCAACGTTTACTGTCAAGTTTTGATTTGACGTTGTTATATTGTTTCACTAATTGAGCGTTTGTTGATTATTCTACTGTTTACACGACAAAGGTTTCGACGTGCGTAGTTTCATTATGGGAGAGTTTTTAATGATGACAATCAGAACAACGCCAACTATTTTTTCATACTTATTGCATACTTGTTGAATATACCTGCCCTGCAGACGTCTGTTTCACATAAACCCATGCACATCGATTGCGGTGATCCCCTTTAAGACAATATACGTGCATAGTTCGAGCTGATCTTTTCTTGGGAATAGAGAATGCACCCACTAAACAGTTTTCGTGAGCTATCACAGAAATAAAATTTCACGTAATGGAGAGGGGCGCGAAAAGTAAAAGGGGCACAAACTTCATAAAAGCACATGGGCTTGTTGTTTAATCACTTTTCCAATTCACCTATCTATACTATATTGTTAATACTTTTATTAAATGTTCATATATGTTACATGGATATGAATAAAATAAGTTTACATCACATAACATTTCATGCCAAATCATGTTATTCCATTTGCTTTCGTCGATTTCATCACAATATATAGTCAGTATATAGCAACAATGTAGTTGTGTGCTTGCAAAGCAATGCTCTGGTAGGCCTTTACATCCACTCGACACCGCCGCCCAAGCCCAGACAGCACGCCCCGTGGGAGGACGAATCAACAACGAGTATTTTTTAGTCAATACGATTCTACAGTCCTTTACCATATTCCATATTGTTAATTATATCCAGATCTTATTCAGACCAATCCGTTCGACAGAGGCAAGCCTTGAAATAGGGTGTCTGTCATTTGCAGAATGAGGTCCCAGAGGGTGAATTTAGTGATGCTACCCCGCATAGTGGGCTAGCATCACCAAATTCACCCTCTGGGGACCTCATTCTACTTACAGCTCAGCAGAATGAGGTTCACAGAGGGTGAATTTGGTGATGCTAGCCCGCTATGCGGGTAGCATCACTAAATTCACTCTCTGGGGACTTCATTCTGCAAATGACAGACACCCTATTTCAAGGCTTCGCCAGAGGTGAACGTCCACGAAACAATTCGGTGTTACATGTAGTTACGTCCTGCTTAGCTTATCATTAACTATATACATTATAATTGTACTACACATACATGTGATATTTCAAGAATAGTTAATTTGTGCACTTTAATTGTGATCTGGAGCATCAAACTGTTCACAGTAATGCTGTTAAACAAACTTAAAATTCCACACAAAGAGTTAATCAAGTCTTAATAGTTCAGAGACATCGTTTATTGACATGAAACAATACCGAGTGTTTCTTGTTTGCCTGTTCCTATTATGGTAAATTAAAGTGCATATGATCGCTTCGGTGGGATTAAACGAACATGGCTCATTCGAACCTCCAAATTTTGTCTACGTTTTTTGGAGGGGCGGATACGATATGGCGATAAATACAGGAAATATTGGAATGCCAGCTTCATATGATTTGAAAAACACTTGCCAAAGTCACAACTATTTTCCAGCCGTTTTAAATTTTTCGCCCGAAGTCAGATAAACGCTCTTTATTGCTATCATATCAGGAATAGAATAACACGGAACGCTCTTTTCTCTTCCATGTCCTGCAAATGGATGTTTTTGTTTGGGACACAGACACCTTGTTCATAGTTGCATTTTTCATTACTTCAACGCGGTTACAGATATTTGAGTTACAGATTGGTCGTAGAAAGGTAGTTAAGATATTTATCGACCTATGCCGATACCGGAACAAAATTCAAATAGCGAATAATATTATTCGTTTTTTTTAGCATAAACCGCCATGTGGCTTCAAAATGCAAACAACTGGACATTATTATGTCTCAATGACTTCATAGTTTATATAGTATCCGCATATCAGAATGTTGTGTTTCTTGTGTTTATCGACCTATCTTACCACTTCGTATATAATTACGAGGATCACATGAACGCGAGATGATTAAGATTGAAAGGTTTGTCTAATACAGTTGGCATTGTAAAGTGAAAAAAACTTGCCTCAACTGCTGATCTGTACGGTTGACCCCTGTCGATCTGAGATGGTATTCTCTGAGTAGGCTCATGGCGTACCCAGCCGGGTACATACTATGTGACATCGTGAGCTCATATTCCGTCCAGCTGCAGCGGGGCCGACAGTGCGAACAGTTCTTCGTGACGATCTCCGGTAACTCTTGCTTGAATTGGGCTGAGGATACACAACGTATACTGAAGGACTAAGGAATAGTCGTCACCAGATTTATGGCTCTTTGTTGGAATTACAGTAATGCCCTAAATAATCGTCTCCTTACCACAGCAGAATTATGGGTATTTATTCAGGATTTAGTAGGAAATATGGCTTGTTGCCATTCATCGGAAAGCTCTCACTGAGTACCCCTTTGAGACACACAATATTTAAACTAATGCAAGGCCTCACTGACAACAACATATGTCATACAAAATTAAAAGAACTAAATATTACACACATATCTAATAAAATGTATAGGTACATGTTTGTCATATGCGAAATATAAGTTTTACATTTATTATGGTACATGTATGTGGTTTACCACTGTGGTTGGTGCGAATTTGTGACTAGCTCTTTGTTGATTCTTAAAATTATTATCATTTATTTAATTATTTCAGAATATGTTATTTTAACGATTTAACAATTTATCACTCCGCCAACGGTAATAGGACGTTTTGGTTTCACAGCGACTGCCGTGGTGCTATTCATTATTCCATGATGGAACATTTCCCAAGCCATTGACTACTTTTTAACTTGGACGGGGACCGGAACTACTAAGTCGTGTCGGTTGTGAGTATAATTAGGTAGGGTTCATTGCGATGTCTTCTTGTAAAGTCACTGGCGAACAAAATTGACAATTCACTAAATACTGGTTTCATTGTTTTATTAACCCTTTACCCAACAGAACGGCCCTGTGCCAATGCATTCTCTTATATATGCGAGTCGACCATAGGTCGCCTCGCATATATAAGAGAATGCATTGGCTTAACACATTAAAAATTATAAAATTGTTAAAGAATGTAAGACAAAATGGTAAAAAGTGTTAAAAAAAGATTTTTTTTAGGCCAATGCATTCTCTTATATATGCGAGGTCAAGGAGCCGGTTCCAATGATATCCATATTTGTATGGTTCTATTGAGACAGACCGAAGATATTTTAGGCTGTTGAATCTTTATTTGGCCGGTTTTGGCCGGTTTGTTGGGTAAAGGGTTAACGTATCGGCAAAGTATATGATCGGCAAAGTAGTAAAAAGCTATCCACTATTATGATAAACTTTCACCAGCTATATCTTGGGAGTCGATTCAGAGATACGGTATAGGAATCACTGAACTAAATGGTTTCCCATAGGCGACAGTGTTAACGTTTCGGCCAAATTCACTGAATTGAAGCCTGCAGGCCATACCAGTGATGTTTACCCAGCTAGATTGACACCAGTTGATCACGAAAATGCAAGACAAATCATAGGTCATGTGTTTACTTTTTAAAATAAATCCCCAAGTCTACGACAGGGCTATCTCACAGCCAAATTTTATCTGGAAAAACCCCGAACTACAGCAGCTAGTTAATTAAATTTCCCGCTCACAAAAATCCATTCCCCAATTCATTCACCAGTTTAAATTATTTAGATATTATGTACAAATCAAATAAACGCGATGTCATCCTTTAATAACGTGTCGCATGTATCAGGTGAAGGTCATTCTTCAGTTACCTTCACCTTTAGCATTCCACGGTGTACTCGCTCCCCGACTCTGGAACACATTTAGCTCCCTGATTCCTATAACACGGATACTAGTAGCCACAAACATGGCGAGACAGAAGGGAATATATATATACATATATATCTAATTTTGAGTAATTGGAGGAACTCTTGTCGTTGAAATAACGATTTTACAGCTATATTTAAGCCGTAATATCGAAGTTTTATTACCGGCTTGTGGGTTGTAGCACTCCAGCACCTCTCGGATATTGCACGCTGGTATACCCCATGTTTCTGGAACAGAAAGTTAGTCGACATGATGTGGGCTGCAGCTTCAAGACACAGACAGTGTCAATCCAAGCTCATCTCTTTATTGATACCCTTTTATGCAACAAGCTTCGTGTTCTTTTAGAAGATGGAATCGTTGAAATTGTTGGGGTGGTGACAATTCAAGACTTGTTAAAACATTAACTTTTGGAAGTCAATATCTGGCCGTAAACACCTACTGATGTGCTCATGTGTCGAAGCAAATTACTATCCTAAACGTCCAGAGGGTGGTTTCGTGGTGTCGAATAGGATGGGGCCTCGTTAAGATGAAGGATTATATCTTATTACGTGCGCCGCGTGTATACTGTCCTACGGATTATGGATAGCTTTGGGAGCTGACATTAACATAGGTGTTTTATTTATAGAATGGGACATTTTGGGATGATTAAAAGTCGAACTGCGAGCCGGAGGCCGAGTCCGGTAAAAGGTGTAGTTGGGAATTTCAATTTCGTTTATTGTCCTTTACATCATTGTGTCAATAATGTTGATTTTTGGTTTGTGACAAGCTATGTCAATTACAAATAAAAGAAATGAAAAAGATAATTTGTAACTATTTTATTTCAACTTTTATAGACATTTTTCGTTCTGCAGCCCACTGGGAATTGTAGTCGGAGACAGCGGAGTCGGTCGCCGGTTCGTTAATTAGGTGCTGGTTGTTATTGTTATTTTAACGGAATTCTGAATTGGTCATACGCGTAACCAATATATTTTATATTCTATAGTTACAATCATGGGTATATAATATATTATCTTGAGCGTGTTACCATTTCTGATTATGGTTTTCTTGTTAACATTGTTGTAGCTAACCTGATGTTCCTGGCTGGCAGCACCCGCATGCCTGATGAATTAGTGATAATTCACATCCACGCCTACACGCGCCCTGTTCGTAGTACGAACTATTCATAGGTCCAATGTCTCCTCTGTCGGTATCGATGCAGTAAACCCCATCAACCATGAACGGTTCAGGTAGGTATTTGTACTGAAAAATAAGTATCAGGCTGTCAGTAAACATATATTAGGGGATAAACTGGAGTATGAAACTTTTTATTAAAATCTGTTGTCAAGATATAAAATAACGAGGCCCATGTTTTAAAACACAAATTAAGTCCTATATCACATTTTCTGTTTATGAATATCAAAAGACGCATCGAACAGTTCAATACGGACATCGTTCTCTTCAAAGTACAAAGGTTTCTTGAAGTTAGGTGCTATTCTATAATTTTATAGATACCATTATGTCCCTTTTTCGTATACTATATTAACCACGTATATGCTAAATGCTCATTGGTGAGTATATTTCCATTAGGACATGTTCAGATATTAAGTTCAACTAGGTCGTTTGTTTATCTTATTATCTGAACATTCCAACTAATTAATACGAACCATTCTGGTATTTTCTTATATTTGTGTATGTCTATATTCTGCTTGTATTACATGAACACCCCATCAAATGAATAATGCACAATTATGATGTATACTTATACAACTAAATGGGAAAATCCATTTAGTATACACGGGGTTAGTGGCTTTATGTAGAAATAATGGACCCGAACATCATGCGCTGGGCTTTTGTACACATACAGATTTCAGTTAATGGTTTCAGGTTAGGTATTCATATATTAATACAGAATATATGCAGATGACAAAAAGGAGCAAGTCTTGTATATGTTCATGCATACATGCAAAAATAAAAACTGTTACAGTTGCTCATTACAAAAGAACCACGGGAACTAAATATTGTTACTAAATATTATAACTAAATATTATAATTTAACTTATTGATATTGACGTCATTCTTTCTGGATAGTTGATTTGGTTTGAGGAACATCTCAATGTACCATTCCGATCGACACATGGCCATTTCGATAAGAAATGAGAATTTGTTCACGCAAATATGAAGCAATGCCTCCATACCTCTGACATATATCTACTTATTATTTGACAATTACCGCCATGTAGTGGATAATTTGTTATTTATTTAAAGGACTGCATGAAGACGGCCAATATTGGCCATGGAGTCCCTGTACAATATCATTAATTGTGTACCTTTAGTTTAACTGTATGGTGTTATGTTTATTGTACAAATAAATATATCTATGTATCTGTATACAAAGTTGAGCGAGCTGGGTGCCAAATCGTGGGATTTTTCTTATGCGGTCAATTGTTCACCGGATGACGATAAACTACACTACAGTAGTTATTAATACGCCAGTCACTAGAAATGAATAGCCTGTTCATATAACGTATGTAATGTACGTGACACAATGGAACTAAAATGACAGCAGTTCACTGCATGGTAGACTTGCAGTTGTGGGTGGGACGATACGTTGTGCGATATCAATCGAGCTATTATATTGTTAACTTCGAACCCAGGTTTGTATATTGTTAGCATACTAACCCTTGATTCCCGATAGACCGCGACGAACGGCTGAAGTATCTTACCGAAAATAACTGTTTCTATTAAATTGCGTTGTCCCTAGTGGGTAATGCTTTGCCCACGAACACACATATAACAATTGCATATGTTGTGTCAAATTTATTAACAAACACCTGAAGTTTGTATCTGAAGTTAACATATTATTTAGTGATCGCAACATATTAAAACAACTGATACTAGTATCACATCTTGAGATCATCAAAACGTCAAAATATATTATCTCAGTCGAGATACCTGATATATCAACAGTTGAGTCTAGTATCACATAGTATTTCGATGACAGTCAACACGTGTGGAATATATCCTCTGGTGATCAGTAGACTGGTAGTTGGCATCAGATAACATTACTGACTAACTAAACTAAATTCGAATCAGCTGCCATAGAGACGAGAGATCAGGGCCGATATTTTAATTAAAACTTTTTTTCTGAAAGTCACCTCTGAATGAGGTTGTTTTGTGTGTCAGTATATTTTGACACTTATCCAACCAAATGTTACCAGAACTTCCATGGTCTAAACGTACTGAAGAATCACCATTTATATTAAACACACATGGTACCGGTATTAGATACGGCTTGCCTTCTGCATGATGTAATGTAATCAACTGTCAGCAACAATTATTGTTTTTTTTTTAGCAAAAGTATTGTTTTTGTTGTCGCATACACTCGGCATGTGCTAGCGTTTGATCGACACTCGTTGTTCCATCGGTGGTCGAAATTAATGAATCAAAATTAAAGATATAACAACGTTTCACAGCATACTCACGGAAGTAATATTAGTGTATGCAAGTTGAACAGAAATGTGATATTCCACAATTCACACAAAAAATTTATATAAATTATAGAAATCTTTCTGAATGTGTTTGGCATTGTCCAATAGGTCGTCCACTGACTGAGAAGGGAGTATATTTATTCAGTTGTATGCCATACACGATGTTTGTAAGTCATTGTGTATATGTCATGAAATCAAATTGAATTGGTTGCGGAAAACTCAGAAAATAAACCTGGCGTAACACATGCATTCCTACAATCCTATCTCATCGTCCATATAGGTTTCATACCATGCAGTTAAATTCCTATACCGGGAAAGGGTATACATTTGTAACATCAGAACACACATATAGCATCACGCCCACTTTAGCCACACTAATGGCACATAGGTTTGCTACCATTTAGATACTGTAACAAAGACATACCATAGACCATAGACTATTCCTCAAATCGTGTCTCATAGTTAATATAGGTATTGTCTTAACATAAAAGTTACTCAAAACTCCATTAGCTCGATCGCTATCGAATATAATATCCAGGGGAACTAGTAAGCCAAGGAAGACACAGGGGATTGTCTCATATGTTAACGTCTCCGTGATACACAACACCTACGAAATGACACATCTCGCGCATTATCCTACCGTGACTGGTTCGATGGAAATGAACGTCTGTGTTCCCGGCGAAACAAATCTTCCACGTGATGCTAATCGGGCTGCCGGATCCTCAAGTGGATCATGCACCAAGACCTGAAGAAACAAAGGATAAGAATACCCCCTAATATGTCTTACGGCTTTATGGTACGCCGCATGAATTCACTGAAAAACTGGGCTCTGTGACGTAACCTGCTGAGAATATTTACATTGTATTTATTTTAAATTTAAATTTACTGCCTAGTTGTGTTTTTCTCAAGAATAGTCCATGAACCAAGTTTATTTTGTTAGTATCCGTAAACAAGATAATGGTGGCTATGCCCTTTTAAAGCTGGGTTTCGGATTCCAGGGAGCGGGAGTGGTTTCCGTAATATCTTGAGAAACTTGACGACAATAGTATGTATGTATTTGTCGAAAAATTATTTTGATTTGTGTTTTGGTGCCTCCAATAAAATTTTAATTCATGGGGATCAAAATATCTGGGTCTAAAAACCTATGGCATACTTATATATCAGGGGAAAATGCATATTGGTTCATCGGCTGTCACGCCTCATGAACAAAGATCATCGTTCGAGTTGATCAGTCCATTGCGAACCCTGTATTATTTTTCTCATATGGTACAAGTGGTATGTTTCACTTCTGTACAGGAATTTACTGATAATATTCTACGAATTTGCTGAATATTTCTGCGCGCATAATGGTCTGTATATCATATATATTGTTCCAATATGTTTATATCTTGTTTCTGATTCCCAAGAGCCATGTTCGTTTATATAATAAAATATTTAACAGTTGTTAGATCAGAATCGGACAGTGGCATCAAGATTTTCATAAAGTTGGGAATCATATTTTTTTTCAAAATTTGAAAAGAATTTACCTGTTTCAGATATCATTCTAGAATGTTAATGATAGTTATCGCAGAATGGATACCCATACTTGCATATATGTACTTACTATTATCCCACTGGAGAAGAAAAAAGATGGCACCATCTCGTACTGATCAATGTTGATGGCCAGTGATAAACCAGACATAAATCCAGTGAGAACTTGGTCTACCGATCCATGTTTGTTGAATGTGAAACATCGACCAACGTCGGTTTCCGTCGCAGAGAAAACGTGAGTACAGTCCTTCTCGACCGAATTGAAATAGCACTTATGAATGAAGTCGTCGGAGCTTCCGATTTGGTGCGATGCACTGTCATGAAAACTGGATATATTCCAGTTGGTTATCATGGCCTGGTACCGAGGTTCAGTCCAGTTAACATTCGTGCTTGACTTTCCGAATGCTGATAGTAAGAGGTCGTAATTGTCGCTGGTTAAGTTCAATCTTTTACCGGTGTACGGCAATTGGTTACATACTGTGACAGCTGGAAATTTGAGACTTCTTTTGGAACGCTTAGTCATCTTGGTCAGGGTCGGGTATTCTCTGTACCTGCTCTCCAGATCTATGATAATGGCTATGAGAACCGCGGTCATTACAACGACGAGCAATATCCACTTGTACCTGTCGAGTGAACAAAAGAGGACCATGCTTAAGTGATAACGCTTGTTCAAGTTCAAGTTTATTATTAATATCTCTCCTTATCATAATTGACATAAGAGATCATTACACACAAGTAATAACATATGTGATGATATCAATGAATGAGCATGGAAGCAAAAATGTATGATCTATTTGTTTTGTTATTTAAATGTGATTCCAATTATAATCATGAATGTTGTATAAGTCATCACATATTTCCCCTCCGGATGCACACATACGAGTGTAAGCTCTCGAGGTGGTTACAGCGTTCCAGTAGCGTGTTTGATAAAACGTGCAAGACCATCATTTATCTTTTCATGTCCAGAGTTAAATAATTCGTACAACTTAAATTCATTTGGTTTCGTATAAAAATATGCATCAATGTACTTTTTGCGTACTTCAGTAAGAGACTCGCAGTTAAAAATAAAGTGGTATTCATCACCCACTTGTTCCACTAAGTTTATGCAGTTATAATTGAAATGTCTGAAGATAAATTATATAACGAGATTAGCGGATTAATTTAAATTTGTTTTTAAACCGTTCCGTTGTAACTCACAAACTTAATCTAAACAAGGAATAATATTGGCCAAATCAGAAGAAAGGATGGCTCGATAGCATGCAATGTTAACCCTTTACCCAACAAAACGGCAAAAAACGTCCAAATAAAGCTTCAACAGCCTAACATATATTCGGTCTGTCTCAATAACACCATACAAATATGGATATCATTGGAACCGGTTGATTTACCACATTGTGATGGTTACAGTTATGCCCTGTGTCAATGCATTCTCTTATATATGCTATGCGAGTCGACCATAGGTCGCCTCACATATATAAGAGAATGCATTGGCCTAAAAAAAAAAACTTTTTACCATTTTTTCTTACATTCTTTAACAATTTTTATAATATTTTTCTACATTCTTTGACAATTTTATCATTTTTAATATGTGTTAAGCCAATGCATTCTCTTATATATGTGAGGCGACCTATGGTCGACTCGCATATATAAGAGAATGCATTGGCACAGGGCCGTTCCATGGGTAAAGGGTTAAATGTTCTTGGGCATCATAAACTCGGACACTATGTACTTGAAGGTCAATTGGCGCTTTGAGCATCAATTGTCACTCGGTATCCGAGTATCACACTGGGGTGGGTGAGTGTTCTTTGACCCTGTGTCATTTGGTTTCAACTAAATGTATGCTTAGTGTGTAGTTTTTATGATTATGGGGTGGTCATCTTCCAGTAAAAGGTGTGATAGGTAATTAAACCGAAGTCACCCTGTGTTATCTTACTACAAGAACCGATTGTCAGTATAAACATATAAGAACCGCTATTACATCTCTAATTTTAGTAGATAATGGGTATGTAAGATTGTCCGCGTCCGTCCGTTTGTACGTCACCATTTGCCTGACAAATAAATCGCAGCCCATGGCCTTCGTATCTGAATGAAATTTGGCATGGGGGTTCGCCATCACGACTGCTTTTAATATATATTTCTGATATCACACGAATAAATAGCGCTTATTATTACTGGGAAATTATTTATTACATATGAAACGAAGGAAGTTGAGAGGAAATACACTTTATTTATGATTTGAGGAATGAGGCAAATTATTTAAGACAATAACAGGAAAAACATTGGGTCTTAGCATCTTCTTCGGTGCCACCCATACTCTAATCGGAGTCTTTTTGGTATGTTCGTCAATCTGTTTCAGCCTATTTGATCCATCCCCCTGACTTATGGAGTTGGGTTTCTGGATCATAATAATTTATAGTCATATTTGAATCACGTGATTCATCAATGTTGGTTTTTAAACGGTCATCTAATTTTGCAGTTGTGTTAATAAATGTGTGTTCTTTCTGTAGCATCCTCAAACTTCCGTACGAAGTAACCATTTCTTGTGGGATATATTTGTTTATCGATCGTCATAATGTTTTGCTTGTCGAAAGGAGAGTAAAGCCACATGGCGGTTTGTGCTCCAAAATACACATAATACTATTAGCTTTTGAATTTTTTCCCGTATCGAAATAGGTCGATAAATATCGTAAAGTCACATGGCGGTTTACGTTCTAAAATACGAATAATATTATTTGCTTGTGAATTTTCCCCGGTATCTAAATTGGTCGATAAATATCTTAGCTACATTTATACGAACATTCTGTAACCCAAAAAAGACGCATTGAAGTAATGAAAAAGATGCAACTATGAACAAGGTGATTGGGTCCCAAACAAAAAACAGCCATTTGCACGAAATGGAACAGAAAAGAGCGTTCCGTGTTATTGTATTCATGATATGGTAGCAATAAAGAGCGTTTACCTGACTTCTGGCGAAAAATTTAAATCGGCTGGAAAATGGCTGTGACATTCGAAAGTGTTTTTCAAAGCATATGATGATGGCATATCAATATTCTGTGTATTTATCGACCTGCATGTATCGTATCCGTCCCTCCAAATTACGTCGACAAAATTTGGAGGTTCGAATGAGCCATGTCCGTTTAATTACCTTTCTACGAGCATTCTGTAACCCAAAAGTCGCATTGAAGTAAAGTAAAATGCAACTATGATATACAAAGTCCCAAAACAAAAACAGCAATTTGCATGACGTGAAACAGAAAAAGAGCGTTCCGTGTTATTCTATTTCTGATATGGTAGCAATAAAGAGCGTTTATCTGACTCCCAGCGAAAAATTGAAAACGGCTGGAAAATGGCTGTGACTTTTGCAAGTGTTTTTCAAAACGTATGAAGCCGGCATATCAATATTTCGTGTATTTATCGACCTATCCTATCCGTCCCTCTAAATTGCGAAGACAAAATTTTGAGATTCGAATGAGCCATGTGCGTTTAAACACAATTATAACACATTTCCGAAACCAGGTGAAATATAAACAAAATTCCCGAGTTCGCCGGTGAGTCAGTTTCCAGATTTCCTTGAATCGATAGACTGGTTCCTTGGATTGTAACTTAAATTAACCCTTTGCTTTGAAAAATAATTCTAATGTGGCATTTTTTGGCAATAAATATCAAAATGAATTGACAAGGTTATATGGGGAGATGTGTAAAAAATATATATTACTGGGGTTCCTATTCCCGTTCATCTAAGCATTAACATTTATAAATATCAGATAGTATTTTAACTTGCTGTATTTTCTCTATATGTATGTGTAGACTGGCCTTTCTTTGTATTTGCAATATATTTTGGAATTTATTAGGATATAAACGTTATTATTGTAAATTAAACAGACGGTGGTGACGTCTGCAGCAGTAGGTAAACATTTATCATATATCCGTTCATTTGTTTTTGGTGTGTTCTTTATACTTACTCGGTGCAGAATGGAGTTCTGATCTTTCTTAGCGTTTCCCTTTTATATTCTATGATACAAAAATCTTTGTACAAGCATTTGGGTACATAATTTATCTGTCATTGACACACTTGAATACATGGGTACTCTCAGATTAGGAAAAAATGGGAAATCATTGAACTTGTATGTTTTAGGTACTTATATGCTTTTAAAGTAAGTACATCTTATGTCCCAGAATATCCTTTTGAGAATTATTGAGAAGGGGTGAGTGCATAATTAAAAATTCAAGTAATTAAGTAAGAATAATTATTTGTTATTAGAAAATAAGAAGATAGATGAGTCAATGACAAAGTTAATGTTTCACAATTAATGTTTGTTAAAATTTCAACAGTCAATGATCAATAGCAATTCAAATATTATTAATATCATTAATATTATCCCTGTGTCATATACTGCTTAAAATGTCACTATATCACAATTCATGTTCATGCTCATTCACAATGAGGACATTTAAATGATGTATTTCTGACAACAGATGTCTTCGAGCAAAACTTCAGGTGACACCAATGGTTGCAAGTGTCACATTGTGCCCGCTTAACAAATTTTACAAAGTCACCCATTGCTGGGGGAGATGACTCTCCACAAACACAGCAGACTTCAACATCAACCTCCTCTTCATCAGTCTAGACTGTCTTCTACATAATGCATAGCTAATGACTCTGCTCCTCTGTGACATGCATTTGTTGAAGGACCTTTATCACGATTATCAAGGTAGACTCTCATCCTTTCCTCAAAATCTCCTTCAGTTATTGCGGTGCCACCTGGCTGAGGGCGGTTATTTTTTCTGATTTTTTTTTTATATATTTCTGTTCTGCATATTAACAACTTTGTCCAGTAAAAATTCTGCAACATCTGCATCCATGGGTTCAGTTGAATTTACATTTTCCTCTACTCTCACAGCTTCGGTACCAATGTTGTAAACAGAAGATGGAAGAAACTCGCTGGTTGGCACGACTTCTCTCGAGAATGGATAGATACCAGGTTTTCGAAATCCTGAAACTACATTTGATATAGACATACTTTTAGCATATGCCTTGGATGCAATTGCACATATTTCGAATCGTGAAATTACACGACACATGTTGCACTTAAGCCATAAGTTACACTCTGAATTGTGGAATTGTTTGAATGGCTTGACGCAGCTGACACCAAGAGGCTGTAACAGATGGCTGGTATGAGGAGTTAATACAAATATAATTATGTTTCTCTCCCTTGCCCACCCAATAGTGTTAAGAGATATATGTGAGGTATGCCCATCATAAAGCAAAAGCACTTTCTCATCCCTAGTTGGAACAAATTTTATGAAATGGTCTTCCAAATAGCTTTGGAAAACTTCTACATTCGACCACCCAGTTTCACTCATTTTGTAACCACTTCATGGTAGTGATTCTACCATCAGTTCTGGAACAATCCTGAATACAACGAAGGATGGAAGGGCATTGCCAACAGCATTCACACAACCAATGACGGTATTCATTGCACCTCTTCGTGAGGTGAATTACTGCGGCTTAACACATTTTCCAGTTACTACTTTAGATGGCTTGTGATTGGGTTGAATTCAAGATTCGTCAAGATTATAAATTAGATGTTGCTTGTCATGTAATTCATACTTAGTGAGTATTTGATCAAGAGCATCATAATATTTAGTTACGGTCACATGATTAGCGGCTTTCGCTCGAGCTGCTTCTAATGATTGTGGAATAACACATTTCAGTTTTTCACTCCACCGACCCAAGAACCCATGCAGCCAGTTGTATGACATTATCTCCCGCTTCCATTCTCTCTTTCCCAGATGTTTAGCTAAATCTGATGCAAGTAATTGCAGCTGTGTTTGACTGTATCCATATCCCATTTCTGACACCCTGGTAGCATGGTCCACAAGACTCCGCTCCTCAGCTTGTATCAAGAGAGTTGCAGGTCCAGACCTAGTTGTGTTAATATTCACAATGCCAGTCAATCTGTCTCTTAACGACTGCACAGGAACACCGAACATCCGTGATGTTTGCCTTATATGTATCTTCTTGTCTATACATTCTTTGTATGCCAATACCATTTTCTCTCTTGAGTACTGTCTCGGTTTCTTTTTCATCAGTCTCGCGGGTGTTTTCTGTAAAAAGAAATTAAGCACACAATTAGAACACATCAGACGTCCAGAGATGTTCATACATACCTATAAGTTCAAGTGCATCTGGAACATAATGGTACATTTTATTGTTAATGTTATTAAAACCTGTAAAATATGTTTTTGGCATTTAGCACATTTAACAAAAAATATCAACAATATCAGTCAATGTAGTCACCTAATTGTCTTTAAAGACTTAAATGTAAGACAATAAGCTGTAAATCATAAACCATAAGTCATTCCAATAATGGTAAATCAACATTAGAATTTTAGTTTGTTATCAACTATGCTTACCATCCATGAGACTGTTTTGGGCACTGCTGAGAAATACCCAATTTTGTAGGTCACGTGACCGGACAGATTTAAAAATAGCACCGTTTACCTGACGAATTTTTTTTTTTTTTTCAATCCAATTTACTCTAATGAATGGGGTTTGTGATGCTATGGACAGACCATAAGCATTTATGGGGGTAATAGGATATTATTTTCATAATCTTACCTGTTTTTGTCGAATTTCTCTTGGTTTTTCTTTAAAATTGATGAATATATCTCGAAAATACGCTCGATATTTCTTGTGTCAGTTACGACAGGTATTGTAAACAAAGTCCACGTGAGAACGTGCGTGCATATTGTTACCTGAGTGCTGGAAACGTGAAAAAACGGAAATGAACGGAAATATGAGAAAGAACGGGAATATGGGAAGTGACTATACTTGTGGTATCACTCCACCGGCTATCTCGTGTGGTAATCATTTACAAAAACAAACTCGAAGACGGTTCTATCTATCTACCAACTATTTCCTATTACACAGTTTTTGTCCGCCGACACAACGGGTTCGGAGGACTATTATAATCAGCACGTGCGTCCGTGCGTCCGATGTTTCCGGATGATAAGTTTAGTTAGAGTGAACCAAATTAAATTAAATATGGTATGTGGGTTTACTAGCAGAAAAGACAGGTCAAGTGCGAATTCTGGTTCCGTCCGCCAATTTTCACCAGAGGTATGCCCCTTTGTTTTACTTAGAAAACCCCTGAAAGTTTGTTTCCGGATGATAACTTTAGTAGAGTTAATCGGATTCAAACCAAATTTGGTATAATACTTTATCCCAGCAAAACACAGGTCAAGTTCTAACTTGGGTTCTGCCTGACCATTTTTGGCAGACTTATGCCCCTTTTTCGACATAGAAAATTCAGTTTTTCTTCTGGTTTTTGGTTTCCGGATGATAACTTGATTTTGGATTGTTTATATGCAAAACCCGTTTTTTTGTGGATTACTTATATCAAAATAATCCGATAATTTTCGCGAGAGTTATGGCCCTTTTTTGTCCGCCGACCCGACATATAAAACACCAAAAGTTGGTGTCCGGATGATAACTTTAGCAGAGTTAATCAGATTTAAACCAAATTTGGTATGTGTCTTTCTCCCAGCAAAAATACAGGTCAAGTTCGAATTCGGGTTCCGCCCGCCAATTTTCACCAGAGTTATGTCCCTTTTTTACTTAGAATTTTTGCCAATTTGAGGTTTCCGGATAATAACTTTAGTAAATGTGTACTGAATGAAATTAAATTTGGTATATGTAGGTTTTTTAGCACAAAAGACAGATCAAGTTCGATTTCGTGTTCCGCCATGCCAATTTTTATGCGCAAACAACGGTCGTATCAAGCCGACGCTTAGAGGCGGACATGAGGTCTACCGACCTTTTATTCATTTTAATTTTAAATATTATTTTTTATCAAGAATCTACTTATGGTTCGTAGATGGACAACTTATGGTAATAAAATATACCAATTTAGTTTTTGTAGCCTCATCCATGTCTCACAAAAGCGGATCCCTGATTTGTACAGTATTCAGTCCTGATTGTGCCCCATTTGAGTTATAGTGAATCACGTTTAACTTCATTTATATATTGTTTATTATTTTGAGGATAACAAACCAGCCTGTTCTCCTGAAAATAAGCTCATATTTATTTAAAAAAACAAAAACAAATATCGGCATTATTTGAATCTGCATGTATGAACCTAAATCGACTTACCCGATGTAAGCCCTTTATACTGTGTTTTCACTGTGGACCGCGCCATAACACGGGATAACGGGTCAGACTGGCATAACTATACTAGATTAGCCTGTTCTCCCGAAGCCTGTTCTGGCGCAAATCATGTTCAAAACTGTATATTTATGTCATCGGAATTCAACTACAGTGGACGTCATTAATCTTTTATTTACCAAATACTCATTGCCGAGTAGTTCTCTTAGGAAATGTTCAGGAAATGGCCATATATAATATGTTTCTGATAATTTCGCACCAACCATATGAATAGTTCTGCGCGTGTGTTATCTTTTAGTCTGACTGTCGGCTCTTTTTATTAGCAGAACACCCCTCCAAATGGGTATTATACTGTTCCAATATGTACTTTTATAAATGAATGGGAGAATCCATTCAGTAAAGAAATTATTATATTTCTTGATATTCTATATGTACAAAGATAGGATAAACTAACCTCAGAAAAGGAGGCTTCATCTTGTCGGAAACATATCCCATTCCATGCAGCGTAGCATTATTCGCGTACTCCACGAACGATCGCTGTATGTGATTTAGAACGACACTCCGTCGTTTTTCCGGAGTTGTCATGGCTTTTTGTCAGATATAAATCAAATGCGACTAAATCTATACGCCTGATATTTAACATGTCTGCATACCGGCAATTAATAAGGCACCAACAATATGTAATATCGCTTCATCTCATTCTAACAACGACCACGCCACATTGTAGTTATAATCAATTCTGTCAAGTGGGAAGAATATTCCGCTGTTCATTTGGAGAGTAATTGCTTACAGATTAGTAAATGAGAATTTCTATTTGTCCGAACTCTAAATAATACTTGTAGGACCACCGTCGATAACAATGCATTGATTGGAACCAAACAGGAGAGCGACGATCCCGACGAGTCTTTGAAATATAGGATGATAACCTCGTGACGAGGAATTGACGGTAACTACCTGAGTTAAAACACAGTAGCAGCCGCTGTATTGCTTCGATTCTAGACCGGGACAATAGTATACGGCACTGACATGCTGGCTGACAAGTACATACCGTAATGTCCTAATTAATCGACTCCTTTAACCACAGCAGAATTATGGGTAACTTTTCAGGATTTAGTCGGAAATATGGCTTGTTGCCATTCATCTGAAAGCTCTCCACGAGCAACAAACCATATTTCCGACTAAATCCTAAAAAGTTACCCATAATTCTGCTGTGGTTAAAGGAGTCGATTAATTAGGGCATTACTGTATATACACGGATAGCTGGAAATGTCTGAGCCAATCACTTGTCCAATATATACCGCCGCACATGTCAAGCCATATACAGTAGCTCAGCATTAAATATGTTCCAATTGCGAAACAGAATATCTCTTCGTAAATTAGATATCTCGCCTGCACATAAGAATAAATTCAAGACAATTTATTCAGTGGTTGCGACGTTAATCGGTTTGAAAATCCAACTACACCGAAAGTATATAAGCATTTAGATTCTCTGAACAAACGGTCAACCGTCGACAAGAATATCCAAAATTGATCGGGAACCTTGGGGAGAGCTCATTAATTCCGATAACATTCTTGTATCAGATGTTCATTTTGATATCAGCATTATGTCCATTTGTCTCCATGCATGACCACGTTGATTGAATCCACCTATTCATTACAGTTGTTAGAAATTCGTGTGAACATGCATCAGTCGATAAAAACCACCTAATGCGCATAAGATTGTCCACTTATAAATGGACAATCGGTACCTAAAATGGTCATTAATAAATGGACAATCCGACCACGCGTGGCACGCGAGCTTGCGATTGTCCACTAAATCACGACATATATCGATAATCCTGCATGTTAGCTTCATATTAAATCTGAAGGGTAATAACTCTATAAAGAATATACCTTTACTAAATGACGGAAATTTGTATGAGAAATTTGCAACACCACAACAGATCAACTTTTGTGAAATATAAGTCAAATTCTTCCCTTGGGTGGGTGGGTTTGGGGGAGGTTTGGGATACGCTCTTTAAAAACACATCTTTGAATATTTCCGTTATTTCGTCAAAAACTCTTCTTCAAATCTCTCCGTTATTTCGTCAAAACACTTCTTCTCATACAAATCACCGTTATTTAGCAAATTAACATTATTTATAGAGTTATTGCCCTTCATGCAGGATTAACAAAACATGTCTTCATTTAGTGGACAATCCAAAGCTCGCGTGCCACGCGTGGTTGGATTGTCCATTTATTAATGACCATTTTAGGTTCCGATTGTCCATTTATAAGTGGACAATCCTTGAAGAATTGCCTGATAAAAACACACTCCTATCCGATTAACATTGCAACACTTTCCCTATGGTTTCTCACTGTGTCATTTTTTCTCCGGGCAGTTTATTACACCCTCCATGGTGTATACTGCGGTGCTGATTTTAATAATGGTAATAATAATAATGACAAGTTTTATATAGCGATTAACCAATTACTTTCTCTAACACGCTTGGTACAGTATTACCCAGTCATTTGTACAAGCCAACCAATGAACCGGCTGCAGCCATGCTCTGATACTCATCAATATGACAAGCTGACTGGTACTCTTTTAACGCATGCGTGATGCGAAGCCGACACATTGCGAACGACCTTGCTCAAGGGTCACAACGGGTTTTGAAACAGCGAGCAATCCGACAATTGCACGTCGCTCAAAGCGGCCAAGCAACTGCTATGTGGAGACTCCATCGACGTGTTTACAGCGAATACAAGTCCGACACGCTAACCACTGGACCACGGAGCTTTTGTCGTGTCCTTTCAAAAATGTACTAGCTAAATTCCGTACCGGTTAGAATATTTACAGGTTGCATGTATTCGCGGGTGCATCATTGTTGCAGTATGCAACTGTTATGACCGCATTAATTGCTTTCGATATTTAGTTGTTAACAACGGCTGGGCCACTTTTGATGATTTTATTGCCGGAACACGATGCATAATATAACAGCTAACATTGCTGATGAAGTATATCTCAGTTGGAATGTAGACTAAAGCTCCAGGGTTTACCTATACATACATATTATGCCTCTTGTTATTTCCTTCTGCGATATAGCACTCGCGTTATATAAACAAACTCACCAACACGTGCCGTTTTATGCTTGTACGCGCCATCCATCCTAGAATCCGTGAATTACAAAATATGTTCATTCGGGCACATACAGGGCTTTCTTTAAAACTAACAATTTATGGGGATCTATACTGGATTGACTGCATCTGTCCATTTATCCTTCACCCCGTCAGGGTATGTATCACAACCTTGGGTTTTCGCCATTATGACTGCTTTTAAATAGTTTAATGTTAAACCTCCAATATGGGAGCACCAGCATGTACACTATAATGCAATATGATAAACGAATTGGTTTAAACATTGTTTATTTCCCATCAGATTTATAATTACATGAACAGTTTATACATGAGTTGACAAAGTAACAGAATGACAGTGATGGATGATTTATGTATATAATTTGTATCTGATGAAAGGGGAGAACAACAGTAATAACGTGGCTTTTTATGAATGTCGTCCTCCCGCTGTGTCTTTTGGGGCCTGTAAAATATTTCAAATTTGTATATGCGTTTTGTCTTGTAGATTCAGGGCTCGGCAGTAGATATATAGACATTATAAATCGGTTTGATTCGTGTACTGTGAGGATTTTCAGAGAGAGAGGAGAGAGAGAGAGGGGGAGAGATAGAGAGATAAAAAGAGAGCGAGAGAGAAACAGAGAGAGAGAGAGAGAGAGAGAGAGAGTAGTGAGTGAAAGGTGCCAGATTGTGATGTTACGCGCGGTTTATTTATTTATTTATGCGGAACGGATTCTTCGCTTTGAGAATAATGAGACTGACCGGCATACTTTGTTTAATGCACCCAGGGCCGATAAGGTTCGGGGTGATTTATGTGGTTCTTTGATCCTGTCATCCGGCAGACATTCCGGTTTTTCGGTACGATCCGTTCCGTATCGGCCGAACTTAAAGTCCGCATTTTACATCCGCCCGGAATGCTGCCTCCTTCCGGTAACTGAGAAAGCAATTCACTTTTGAATTATACGCATCGCGCTCGGTTGTGTGTCGTCAAATCCTATCTGTTTCCATCCGTCACCGTGTTTCTTCGCCAGCCTTCATTTATTCGTCTATCATCTTGTTCCTTGTGCGTTCTGTCTGCGTCCTGTTCCGTCGGCGTTACCTATTTTCGTGGGTAGCGCACGTGTTTCCCTGTTTGTGTTTGTCGTTCGGTGGCAATCACATATTTCTCTTATGGGTCGTACGGGATCTCGCGGTCGGGCCCGCGCCCGTTCATCTCGTAGCAGTCGCCAGGATGCGTCTGCCAGCTCGTCTCGTGCTGGTCCTGCTTCCAGTGACCGTGTTGGTCCTTCTTCTCGGGGTTCGGCCAGTGTGTCATCTGTGGCTGATTCACGGGTGCGCGGCCGTGGTCAGCATTCGCGTGGCAGGCCTGCTCGTGGCTCTGGACGAGGACGCCGCGCCTCCCGTGGCCGGGTTTCCCATTCTCGTGGCCGCGATCCTGTTCGTCAGCCTCGTCGTCAGCCAAGTCGTCAGTCTCGTCGCCAGGCTAGTCGCCGACTGGATGGTTCTCCGCGCCCCAAGTTTCCGCGCTATGGATCCAGGTCACCATCAGCGTCTCCTTTGTCGACCCGTCGTCGCAGCAGTTCTGATGACAGCTCCACTTCTCTCCGCCGCCGCGAGGATTCCCGTGTGGCGTCAGTGATCCACCGACCGAACGCTCCGGCAAGAGACAGAACTGATCCGGGTAATGCCTTATTTAGTTTTCCATCCTCGCTGGTCTCCCCTTGGGACGCCCCCTTGCCGATTCCTACGGCGGCAGATGGCTATGGCTCTCATGTTTCCCGATCTATTCGCGACAAAATTTTCCGGGGCGATTTTATCAATTTGGATCAGCTGCAGGAACCTGCCGCCTCTATTCATACCGTTGACCCCCATCAGTTGGTTGTCTCTGCTTCCGGGCGAATCCGTGTTGCGCCAAGGGGGCATGCTGCTCCAATAACGTCTGTTGACTCGTGGACCGATGCTTTTCTCACTTTCATTTCGGTATACCTCGACGTTCACCCTGAATCGTCGGCCCAGCCCCTTTTGCGTTACCTGCGCACCATTCGTTGGGCGGCTGCTAAATGTGGGGGATCTGCCTGGCAGGTGTACGATACCCAATTTCGGTTGAAGTGGGATGGTAATACAGCTACTCCTTGGGAGACCATCGACCCTAACATTTGGCTGCTGGTCATGACGCCCCAGGTTCGGCAACCTCCGCAGCCGACTCCGCCTCCGGTTCGTGCCTCCGGGCGTGCGGACAATTTTCCCACGCGTCCGGGCCGTCCCAGTCCCGTCTGTTTTGAATTCAACGCCGGCCGCTGCTCCTGGCCAAACTGTCGTTTTCGACACATCTGCAACATCTGCTCAGAGCCTCATGCCGCAACCGCTGCCCATGGACAAGACTTTCGCCGCTCAGCCCGCGGCGGTCGCCAGCAGCGTCTACCAGCTCGCCCCTTCCGCCGTTAATCTAGACTATTTGTGTTGGTGGCTTGGGAGGTACCCTCGCCACCAAGTCGCGCGGAAACTCCGGTTCGGTTTTACTCATGGTTTTCCACTCCATTATACTGGCCCGCGTCTGCCAACTGACGCTCCGAACCTCAAGTCTGCTCGTGACCGTCCCGAGGTCGTCCGGGAAAAGATCCTTAAGGAAGTTCGCCTTGGTCGCATTGCTGGTCCTTTCTGTGCTCGTCCAATTCCAACGCTCCGCGTGTCGCCGCTTGGACTGGTGCCTAAACATGAACCTGACTCATTCCGTCTCATCCATCACCTCTCCTATCCGGCAGGCCAGTCGCTCAATGATCATATTCCGCGCGAATTCACTACTGTCACATATACCAGTTTTGACGCTGCTGTTGCCACCATCCAGTCCCTTGGGGCCGGGACTTTGCTCGCGCGCGGGGATTTGGAGGCTGCTTATCGTAATCTTCGCATCTACCCGGGCGATTTCGATCAACTTGGTTTTAAACTGGACGACATGTATTATTTCGACAAATGCTTACCTTTCGGCTGCAGCGTGTCGTGCGCAACTTTTGAAAAATTCTCGACATTTTTGGAATGGGTTGTTAAGCAGCGGTCCGGCAACCCACACATCTTGCACTACTGCGATGACTTCCTGTTCTGTGGTCCGCCAGCCACGTCTCAGGCCTCAGACAGTCTTGACATGTTTCATCGCGTTTGCTCTGATCTTGGCGTACCTATTGCTCATGAAAAAACGGTCTCGCCCACCTCGAAGCTCTGCTACCTTGGTCTCGAACTCGATACGTTGGCTAACGCGGTGCGTCTCCCTGCTGAGAAGCTCACAGCCATTCAGTCCAAAATCTCTATGGCTTTGCGCTGCCGTAAAATCTCGGTCCGTGAACTACAGTCGCTCATTGGCTCATTACAATTTGCGTGCAAGGCGATTCGTCCGGGCCGCCCATTTTGTCGTCGCCTGATTGATGCCCTGCAGGGATTTTCTAAGCCGCATCACAAAATCCGAATTAATTCTGGCATGCGTGCCGATTTGGCCACGTGGTTACAGTTCTTCACGTCATTTAATGGGATCTACCTTTTCCCTTCTGCGACCTGGCTCCATGATACCGACATCAATTTCCACACAGACGCTTGTGGTGGTCAGTCCGGCGGCTTTGGCGCTTATTTCAACGGCCTTTGGGCTTTTGGCAAGTGGCCCCTTCCTTGGCATGCTTTGGGCCTGACCCGCAATATGGGTGTCCTCGAGATGTTCCCAGTCTTAGTGGCCATCAGCGTCTGGGGGCGTCGCCTCCGGAATCATCGCCTCCATTTACACTGTGATAACATTACCGTGGTCCGCGCCATCAACGACCAAACTTCCAAATGCAAGCCGCTCATGGCCCTGTTGCGCCAGCTGGTCCTGCTGCTCCTGTCTCACAACATCTCCTTGCGTGCTTCATGGATCGCGTCTCGTGATAATGCTCTCGCTGACAGCCTCTCTCGTTTCCAGATGAAACGTTTCCGTCGACTGGCGCCGTCCGCCGCCCGAACGCCAACACCATTTCCCAGGTGGCTGTGGACCTGCGTCGACATGTAACGCTGCTTTTGACTTCCTCCCGGGCGCCAAAAACTCACCGCACGTATCGCACCGCCATACGGGCTTATCTCGATTTCGCACACCAGCATCACTTGGCCGTTTCCTGGCCGCTCCCGGAACACGCTATCGTCGGGTTTATCGCGGGGCTTCATCGCTCCCAGCATTCTGCTTCAACCATTTCCACCTACCTGGCTGCCATCGGTCGGCAGCATCGACTCCGGGGTATGCGAGATCCCACTTCGACTTACCTCATTCGCCAACTATTGACCGGGGTCCGTCGATTGACGCCTTCATCATCTCGTCCTGCTCCAGTGACAATACCTTTGCTGCGCACCTTGCTCCGCGTGCTTCCTCGCATATGCTCGTCGCCACATGAGGTCGCTTTGTTTACGTCTGCCTTTACGATGGCCTTTTTTTGGACTGTTCCGCGTGGGGGAACTGGCCGCTGTGTCCAAGGCCGACTTTGGACATGCTATATTTCTTCGCGATGTCTCGTTGTGCGGCTCCGCCATTGACGTTTGGCTCCGGCATTCTAAAACGAACCAATGTGGTCCTCCCGCTCATATTCGCATTCCGTGCCTGCCGACTGATCCACATATCTGCCCGCTGCGCGCGGCCACCACATTTCTTGCCATTCGCGGCTCCCGGTCGGGACTGTTCCTTTCTCACCAGGCTCAGACCCCGCCCACAGTCGCGCAGTTTCGGGCCGTGCTCCATCAGGCTTTGCGTACGTCCGGCTCTCGACAATATATCACGCCGCATTCATTTCGTTCTGGTGGTGCTACCTATCTGGCGGATCTGGGCACCCCTTACCATGCCATCCAACACCGGGGTCGTTGGCGGTCTGATGTTTGTCGTCGATACATCCACTCAACATCTGCTTAGTCTCGTTTCAGTAGCCATTATCTGGGTCTTGGGTTCGTCCCACGTCTACTGGGCTCACCAGCGTGCTGTGCGGCGTCCTGTTGGCCAACATCTCCAGCTGTCCAGCCGCGGCGCTTCTGTTAGATGGATCGGCACTCGTGGGATGCTCTGGGGCGATTTCCACGCCACGTTCGACCGGGAGCTCGCCGCTTGTCCGCAGTCTCGGCATCCTACCCACATCATCATCCAGCTTGGTTCTAATGACATCACAGCCGGTGGGTACCGTGACTTGCGTGCCAGTGTTAAGCGGGAACTTTCTTATGTGCAGGAAACTTTGCCTGACTGCACCCTTATTTGGTCACACGTGTTCCCGCGCCGCTATTGGCACAACGCCCATCGCCCGAGTATTGGTGCTCGCCAGCGCCGGGACTTTAACCAACGCATGTTGGGCTTCGTCTTGCATCACGGGGGTCGTGGCATCAAGCACCCAGACATTTGCGCTTCTGATAAGGGCATGTATCGTTCAGATGGGATCCATCTCTCCCCCGTCGGCAACGATATCTATCTGAATAGTCTCCAGGGCGCCCTGGAGACCTTCCTGGCATCTGACACTATGGTTTTCCCGGTGGTTTAACTGTTTCATTGATGTATTTGGGCATGGAGCTCCTGGTTTGGGGGAGTGCTGCGCACTCTATGGCGGTCCTGCAGATAGTGGTAGTGGTAGTGTCGCCATAGCGTTATAACCTGTCTGGTAACTTTGATGGGTGGCTTATCAATAGTAGCTTAGTATGTTTATGACTGCACAGTCATCTTATGCTTATTTGAGAGTGCTCTCGATCTGTAGCCTGAGTGTAATATTCCAGGCCTGTGCTTAGCCATAGGGAGTTGGGCTGTCCAGTGGTCTCTACTGCCATTCCTGCGTCGCACTCGTTGGGCTTCTCCCTGGTGGCCGTGTGTGCTTATTGCTTAGGGCGCCTCATAGCAATTCTTGGGCGCCGGCTCCGAATCGTACCTTAGCTCGTCGGGCCATGCTCGTGCCTGCGCTGTACAGCAGTATTTCTTCAGCGTTCTCTGCTTCGGCTTCTCGTCAGAGCGAAGGCTCTGCTTAATTGGTTTTCCATGCGTATGGGCTATCTGCAGGACAAGCTTATAATTTCATTAAAGCTGAGACCATAACCCACTCATGTGTTGTCATTTAAATATTCCATGCAGTAGTGGCAGGGCTGTCACTGGTGGGGGTAGTGTCTCTTGGATCTGAGTGATCACATAATGCACCCAGGGCCGATAAGGTTCGGGGTGATTTATGTGGTTCTTTGATCCTGTCATCCGGCAGACATTCCGGTTTTTCGGTACGATCCGTTCCGTATCGGCCGAACTTAAAGTCCGCATTTTACATCCGCCCGGAATGCTGCCTCCTTCCGGTAACTGAGAAAGCAATTCACTTTTGAATTATACGCATCGCGCTCCCTCCCTCCCCCCTTGGAGCTCCATGCCACGCTTTGTTCGGCGTCCCGAGTGGCACGCCATATTCATTGTTCTGTGATGCCTGTTTTGTTTTGGGCCTAGGGCCCTGTGTATTTGCATCTCGTTGCTGCTGTTTGTTTTCCCTTTCAGGTGCTGTGTCATCAGTGCCATTGATCCAGCTTTGGTGCGTCCTGCAGGGATAACTTTGGTGTTGCCCGCCCATACCACGGTGCTTAGCCATAGGGAGTTGGGCTGTCCAGTGGTCTCTACTGCCATTCCTGCGTCGCACTCGTTGGGCTTCTCCCTGGTGGCCGTGTGTGCTTATTGCTTAGGGCGCCTCATAGCAATTCTTGGGCGCCGGCTCCGAATCGTACCTTAGCTCGTCGGGCCATGCTCGTGCCTGCGCTGTACAGCAGTATTTCTTCAGCGTTCTCTGCTTCGGCTTCTCGTCAGAGCGAAGGCTCTGCTTAATTGGTTTTCCATGCGTATGGGCTATCTGCAGGACAAGCTTATAATTTCATTAAAGCTGAGATCATAACCCACTCATGTGTTGTCATTTAAATATTCCATGCAGTAGTGGCAGGGCTGTCACTGGTGGGGGTAGTGTCTCTTGGATCTGAGTGATCACATAAAATGTAAGTTTCTATATATTATTTATATTATATATATGCGCTGACATTGGAATATAAAGTGGTAGTTATCTTCTATTTGGCCGCACAGACATCGGTCAGTGGTAGATATATAATTTTGGAATTTATGTGAGTTCAAATCACTGCAGAAGTTTCGAAGGCGTGCGTGAATTACTTGGGCTTTTCTTGTGTAACAGTATTTGAAAGGTGGGTTTTTCTTTACATAATATTTGTTTATGGTCGCTCTAAACTCATCATGATTCACTATGTCCCGTATGGTCGCCGGCAGGGAATTCCAGAGGGCTGCTGTGTTCAATATGAAAGATTTGTCATGGGAATTTGCGTGAAATTGCGGAAGTCTGAAGTTTTTGGCGTTTCGGGTGTTAATTCTTGATACGTCTGATACTATTGGAGGAACCAGGTCTTCGAAATACACGGGGGTCAGATTATGAATAACTTTGTGGAATAAGTATAGTTTAGAATTTTTGAGTAGTTCCCAGCCAACCTCTGATAAAAGTTTTCTGTCACTAACAGACCTAGTACACCAGAGACAATTCGGGCTGCCTCGAGTTGTATTTTTTCCAGATTCTAATGCAGTGCAGTTATCCCAAATAGCGTTTGCATATTCTAAAGTTGGTCGTATGTATGTGAAATAGAATTTCTCTAGTGTTTCTCTGTTAAGGACATACTTGAGTTTTTGTAACACATATATTCGTTGCCATGCATTTTTAGATATGAGCTTTCCAGCTGTAATTGTCTTCAAAAATAATGCCCAGATGTTTGTGGTTAGATACTGTTCGTAATGGTACGTTACCCATATGCAGGTCCGGGTGATTCATGTGAGTTTGTTTGCGTGATATGCACATAGCTTCTGATTTACCAGCATTAAAGTTTACTAACCATTTCTTTGACCATGATTCCAATGTGTTTATATCACTTTGTAACATTTTGGCGTCTTCTATAGGATCTTTAATGGGGAGAAAAATTGACGTATCATCGGCAAATAGTCGTATATTGCATGTAATTCCTTTGACAATGTCGTTGATGTATATTAAAAATAGAATCGGTCCAATAACGGATTGAAGGAGAGCAGCGTGAGAGTATTGAGAGATGACTGATGACAGTGGGGTGAGTGGGAGAGACGAGAGAGAGAAAAGAGAGAGAGAGAGAGAGAGAGACAGGGATAGAGAGGGGGGATCGAGAGAGCTAAAGTGGTAAGAACGTCATGTACTGGACACTATGTCAATCATGGATCGCATAGGTGTAACGCATGGCATCACATGTATTATTTTGTTGTATCCGTTCATTGGCACACAACAGAAACATAGCCGACAAGGAACAATAGTCTACACAAAAGTACGATAATTGTCCCACTACATCGATGTTTAGGCTCTCCAAGACTAGCGTCATCGGGTCAGCGGGCTGCAAGTTGTCCAGTAATCTATACCAGTGTTGTCTCGTGCCGATAACACTTCTGTTTAGTTACGAATTAAATTATCGACTGCTATCACATTATTCCGATAATACCACTTGATTGATGCTTGATTGATGCTTCTCATAATTACAAATGAATATTGAGAAATACAGAATGATATTTACAAAAGGATAGAAGATATATACACATTATATACATGTCTCCGGTGTAATGGGGATATCTTATACTAACCAAAATTCTTATTTTTGTCTCGTTTGACCCGGCGTACGTTTTTTTTTAGATCTGCTCGAATTCCGAAATGGATTTTGAGGACGCGTTAGTCATGTTGGACTTGACACAACGGTAATTGTTTGTTTAATTACTGTTATCGTTATTTAATGGCTATAGACACGTATACCATTAAACTCGTATCATTAGTGTGGTGCAGCAGTGCAGTTTTCTCCACGAAATGTGTCGTTCTGATGCTAATTAAATGTAAGATATAATACTACATATGTGACCCGCCATATCAAATCCAGTCGTAAGTCGGGATTTTTTTTTACCCTGTTCCAATGCATTCTCCTATATATACGAGTCGACCTTATGTCGCCTCGCATATATAAGAGAATGCATTGGCCTAACAATTTTTTATAATTTTAATAATTTTTTCTTGTATTCTTTAACAATTTTATAATTTCACCCACACAGAGCCGCAGACAAACATGAGAAGACGACACTCTTCTATATGCTTCTATATATGTGTGGGGCTCCCTGCAGGGTAATGGATGTTTTTTATTTTATGTCCTAAAAATTGTAAGAAACATTTATTTTAAAAAAATGATAAAAAATTGTTAGGCCAATGCATTCTCTTATATATGCGAGGCGACCTATGGTCGACTCGCATATATAAGAGAATGCATTGGCACAGGGTACAGAAATCCCGAATTACGACTGGATTTGATATGGCGGGTCACATATCATTAAACTCGTATCATTAGTGTGGTGCAGCAGTGCAGTTTTCTCCACGAAATGTGTCGTTCTGATGCTAATTAGTAGTACGCGGAGCTCGTTAGGTTCAATCGTAAAATTGGGCATAAGTGTATTTTGAGTATGTTAGTATTATAGTACTACGTAAGTATATTTTCAATAGAGCAGGTTGTCAGAGCGTCATGTGGGTATATTTTTGACTAACAAATTGGTTCATCGTGTATAAGTTTGAAGTTTTTTTTTTGTAATTTCGGCCGACTATTGCGTGTCTGACACATCAACTAAATAATCTCAGCTTAAGATGGCTTAACCAAATTATTCATAGAGCAGGTTGTCATATTTGAGCGTCATGTGTGTGTGTATATATTTTTGACTAACAAGTTGGTTCATAGTGTATAAGTGTGAAGTTGCTTTTTTTGTAATCTCGGCCGACTATTGCGTGTCTGAAGCATCAACCGAATAATCTCAGCTTAAGACGGCTTAACCGAATTATTTGGGTAAAGATTCAGACACACATACATCTTACTGAAAATAATCACGGCCGACTATTAAATGTCTGACACATCAACCAAATAATCTCAGCTGCTTATCGCGTTAATGCTAATACGTCACATAATCTTATCACACGTACATATTAACAGCTTATCGAACTATGCATACATACGCTCAAATAATATGTACAAGTGGGTATACATTGGAATGTATGCATTCATACTTATGGTGACAATGGCCAAGATTGCAGCGACTCGGACCAGTCCATCAGACGCCGTCCCGTCTATTCAATCGTCTATTCCATCATATAATTGTCTCCACAATGTTTTACCTGAAATAATTTGACGTCATTACTCTTACATAAATAATAAAGAGCGTTTATTCTTTACTTCTCTATCACAATGAAGTTATTGAGCATCGTGTATCGCTATTTCACCAGAGATCACACGTTAGACCGTGTACACGTATATACATACGTAACATCAGACTAAACAAAGCTGATAAGTTTCGATTATTTGCGATTGTGACTGTAAATAGGTCTATCGAGTATATGGCATATAGCGCCACTTACCCACACCCATTCGTACGCGTACAGATTGTACCCATCCAAATAAGGGGTATAACCTCATAGTAAAGCAACGCTCTTTATTCATCTTTCAACATAAATGACACACGTGCATTATCGCGAATTATTGGAAGAATTATTGAGATGTTGTACTATTTTGAAAGCAATCACGATCGGACGAAGAGTGTTTGATTCATACGAAATTACTACACGAATGAACTGACATATTCTACACATGATTATGGAACAAATTTTCAATTATTTATGCTTATGCATAACCTTGGTGTGTCAATGGATTGCTGGAAATCAACAAAATGTTAATGTAAACAATGATGAACACGAGCGGAGTAAAGTATTACCTCATAGTAAAGCAACGCTCTTTATTCATCTTTCAACATAAATGACACACGTGCATTATTGCGAATTATTGGAAGTATTATTGAAAGAGCGTACGTTTATAGAGTTATTGTTCTTACAACGAGAATCGTTAGTCGGTTATTTAAAAAAAGCGTTGGTAAAAAAGGGGGGCGAGGACCCCGCCCCACCCTGTTTTAGGGAAGTTACTCGGATGATGTGTCAGCGAGCCATTTTTCATAATGCCAACCTCGGGATGACAACGTCGTAGAGCGGTGTTATAATAATGAACGAATTTCACAGCGAAAATTACTAAGCCTATTATAATTCCCTAGTTTTGTGCTCATAACCAGAGTGGTTTATTCATATAACATCAAGGGTTGCGTGTGTGATCACCTGTACATATTATCAGTTTATCGAGCTATTCATACTTACGCCAAAGTAATTAATCTGTACATATTAGCAGCTTATCACGTGATCAGTAAGTGCGCCAATCGGGTGTCCACATATGTCCACAATATGTTCGTAACATACTCAAAATACACTTATGCCCAATTTTACGATTGAACCTAACGAGCCCCGCGTACTACTCTAATTAAATGTGAGATATAATACTACATATGGTGTATGTGGACCAAATATTCCCAGGTAAATGTGGCATTTATTTGGTAAACTCATCATTTATGGACATGTTTGAACACGATTCTGGTATTATGTGATGAGACTGTCTTATCGGCGACGAAATAATTAGTGAACACGTATTTTCTCCAATTTAAAGGAATCTCGTTGATTATGGTAATTGTAAATCGTCCATAACCGAGATATGTTAGCGATGGTGCTGGACAGCTTGGCTGTCCAGATGCATATAAAAATATATCCAGTAATAATTCAGTATCCAATATCAACATGCGTTGCGTATGGCAACCAACGTATGTGAGCTGCAAGCAAATATGAAGTGTTCTAGTTCTTTGTGATATATGGTTTTGCACAGCAAACACGAGACATTGTTATCAAATATGGTTCTGTTCAGTAAGCGGCATAGATTTTTGAACTATATAAAGAGCGTTCATTATCAACTTAAAATTTAGATGCTAACTTTAACCGGAGTGTCGTGCAAAATGTGATGTTTACCTTAGATGACTAATTACTATTTTAAATGACTTGAATGGGCACTCATACTTTATAATTATTCACACAATGTTCATGCATGTCATGTTTGGCACCCATTATGTTTGATGGACAATCCCATAGTTTTATAAAGACCATAATATAACACATACATGTAATTTCATACATGACATACATGTAATGAGCTTTAGAATAATTACTCCCATCAAGAGTGAGAATACACATTGCCACCAAGGATATCTAAAATTTGGTCAGAGCCTCCGGTCACCACAATCATATTTAAATCTTGACCGAACCTTCTCGACCGACACATGGATATCTAAAATTTGGACAGAGCCTCCGGCCACCACAATCATATTTAAATTTGGATCGAACTTTCTCCACAGCACATGGATATTTAAAATTTAGACAGAGCCTCCGGCCGCCACAATCATATTTTAAATTTGGACTGAACCTTCTCGACCGCCATTTGCATGGATATTTAAAATTTGGACAGAGCAACCGGCCACCACAATCAATGAATCATATTTTTAATTTGGACCGAACCTTCTCAACTAGTGTTACCACCTGCATATTTATTATTTGAATTTATTTAAATTATACACATTGTCAATAAATTGGGCATTACTGGCTATTATATATAGTATAAAGATCATCGTTAGGGCGTGGCAAAATACACCCTTTAGCTATTTCGAATTGTACTACCGCAAAATAAAATATTACTTTGGGCTTACATTTGAAGAATATCTGATATACATGTACTCCTAATTTCAATGCCAAAATGCGGTTAAATTCTAAGTCGAAAAATGGCTGTAACTCATGTGAAAATAATTAGATAGAACCTATATTCGAACTTGGCCTGTAGTTTTAGCCGGCAAATACACATACCAGCTTTGGTTCAGATCAAATAATCAAAACTGGAGTTATCGGTCGGAAACCAAATGTTATGAAATTGGTCAAATTCTAAGTCGAAAAAGGGCTGTAACTCACATTAAAATAACTGGAGGGAACCCATATTCGAACTTGGCCTGTATCGTTAGCTGGGAAATACACATACTCAGAGTGTAAGACATCAACAATGTCAGAGTAGAATAATATATTGAGCTTTCTCTAGACCAAGGAAATTGTGTTATGCTGCTAATGCTTGACCTCAGTGCAGCCTTTGATACGTGTGACCATCAAATTCTTATAATAGGTTCAGCGAATTCACACATGTGAATGGAACCGCCTTGGCCTGGTTTGCATCATATTTGAGACTGCGCAAGCAAAAGGTCGTTATTGGAAATTCTTACTCTGAATGTGTGGACCTAGACATCGGTGTTCCCCAAGGCTCAATATTGGGTCCTCTTTTTTTTTTAGTTTATACTTTACCGTTGGGACAGATCTTGCAGAAACATCGTGTAAAATATCATATGTACGCGGATGACACTCAAATATACATCGAGTTTTCTAGAAAAGAGTCAAACGGTTACCATCTCGCCAAAGCTCGCATTCAACAATGTTACCTGGATATTAAAAATTGGATGGAACTAAATAAACTCAAGTCAGAATTTCTTGTGATAGGATCTCGATATTCGTTAAAAGTGTTGTCAAAGACTGTAAATGGACAAGCAGACGCCAAATTTCAATTTCAGCTTGCTGACTCTATAATTGACTCACGTTCGGATATTCGAAACCTGGGCTCCTATTTTGATAATACTATGTCGATGGCCGTGGCAGTTAACAATTTGTTGAAGTCGTGTTATTTTCACCTAAGGTGCCTAAGGAGAGTTAAATGTCATTTGAGCCCGAATGCGATAAAGCCTGCTGTTCTCACCTTAGTGGTAGCGCGCGTGGACAGTCTCAACTCACTTCTTACAAATTTGACAAAAGGGAACATTAAAAGAATCAACCTGTTATTGAATAACTGTGCTCGGCTTATTGGGAACGTTTCGAAGTTTGACCACATAACACGAGTTCTAATTCATAATCACATAATGACGTTCGAATTTAGGATGCAGTTTAAATGTGCTGTGGTCGTTTTTAAATCCCTCAGAAAACAAGTACCGTCATACATAACAGACATGTTTATCCTGAAATCGTGTGACAGAGTTACCCGTTCAAGTGCGTGTGGTCTAGACCTAACCAACATCAGGAAACCAGACGGACGTTATGGTGAAAAATGCTTCCAAGAGACATCTATCCAGATTTGGAATGGACTACCGTTAAAGATTAGACGTTCAAAAACAACCTCCGAATTTAAGAAAAAAATGAAAACCCATCATTTCAAAAACAAATTCAATTTATAGATCGTTATTTTTGGAAATCTTATTGCAGTTGTTATTTCAATACACACCGTTGTTAAAGTTATAATTTATTCTTTTATCTGAATTTTTGTTTTTTATAAATCAAACTTTAATTTTTTACTGAAATTTCAATTTCTTTAGCTTTAATTTTACAGTAATTTTCGTTACATCTTGACCAAATTGTATTTAATAGTAGTAGGCCTATTGTTTGTATTTTTATAGTTTTATGTGTTTTTATTGTATTTACTTGTAAAGCGCATTGGAACATTATGTAGAATGCGTTTCTTAAATGTAAATAAATAATAAAATAATAAATACCAACTTTGGTTCAGATCAAATAATCTAAACTGGAGTTATCAGTCGGAAACCAAAAATGTTAACAGATGGTCAAATTCTAAGTCGAAAAATGGCCATAACTCATGTAAAAATAATTGGACGGAACCCATATTCTAACTCGGCCTGTATCTTTAGCTAGGAAATACACATACTAACTTTGGTTCAGATCAAATAATCCAAACTGGAGTTATCGATCGGAAACCAAAAATGTTAACGGACGGACGGACGGACAGACGGACGGACGGACAGACAGACAGACATATAGACAGACAGAAAGACAGACATACAGACTGATTACATAATACGACCTTTTTCAAAAAGGGCGTATAACAATATTAATATAAACTATTACAATTACTACGGCTTACCTGCATGACACGGACTCCATAGAATGCTCTCATCTCTTCTATCGTCGCATCCTTCCAAACTCCTCGGTTGTTAGCAGGGTCACTCTGCTGTTTATGGTGTGCATTTATATTAGTAAAGTAAACAATTTGTTTGAATATTTCATCAGAATAGTATCTACTGAAGTACTCAACAGATCGTCAGTTTCGCAGTCAGTGTCACATCCACTGGCAATGTATCTGGGTTGGGTAAACAATTTTGGAGCCAGGTGAAGGACCAGAAGGCATATCATATTCCTTCCGTCTGCAAACAACCGAATAACCATCCTTCCATTCCATGTGAAAATTCTCCTTGAAAAACGTAAGCATCAACGAAATCTATGTCCGATTCCGAATCACTTCCGCATTGAATTTCTGCATCATTGCCATCAACATCATCGTCGGGTGAAATTTCCCCTGCGTCGGCATTATAAGAAGATAGAGCGCCTCGTTAGAGTCACATCTAAAAATAGAATCTTTGGGGTCTAAAATTGGTTGTGGGTGTCTCGTTACCTTCACATCTAAAAATAGAATCTTTGGGGTCTAAAAATTGTTTGAGGGTAAAATTGTTTGAGGGTAAAATTGGTTGTACTAAAATATTCCCAAAATATCAAAAACCCAAAATATTTTTTCAAAACCCAAAACTTCCAAAATTTCAAAAACTTCCAAAATTTCAAAAACTTTCAAATATTTCAAAAATTTCAAAAACTTCCAAAATTTCCAGAATTTCCAAAACTTCCAAAATTTCCAAAACTTCCAAAATTTCCAAAATTTCCAAAATTTCCAAAACTTCCAAAATTTCCAAAACTCCCAAAATTTCCAAAATTTCCAAAATTTCCAAAACTTCCAAAATTTCCAAAACTCCAAAAATTTCCAAAACTTCCAAAATTTCAAAAATTTCAAAAACTTCCAAAATTTCAATATAATGAAGATGACGAGCAACCAATTTTCGACTGGCCTGAGGCATTACGTTATGGAATGAATAACGACAGCGGATCAGAATGCATACATATAGTACGTCACTTGGACATATTATCAGTTTATCACGTGATCACTAAATGTGGCAATCGGGTATCCACCGATGCCTGCAATATATTATTTATAATAATTGGACTCATTGATCTCACGTAAATAATACTCTTAGTTGTTCCAATAAAATAGTTATCAAATTCGATCACCAATAGATTTGACTGTGGAATGTAATGACCTTTAACTTATTTTATCGATCTAAAGGGACACTCATTATGAATGAATGTTAACAATACGAGCGCACGAATGAAGAGCGTTGAACATATACGAAATTACTACACGAATGAATTGAACCTTGAAATTTATATTTCACATCTTACCAACAACAGCTACAGATATAATCATAGTATTATACTGTCTTGCATGTACACACACTATGACATCATTAAAGGCGGACAATCCACTCACGGTGTGACAACAGATACGGACATAGGCATAGTGTTATACAGTCTTCTATGCACCCACGCTATGACACCATTAACGTACATTGGATGTTAGGTCTATGACTCTTGAGTATGCACCAATCAATGAGCAAATGAGCAAGAAAATGAGCAAATGAGCAAGAAAATGAGCAAATGAGCAATAAAAATGAGCAAATGAGCAAATAAATGAGCAAATGAGCAAGAAAATGAGCAAATGAGCAAAAAAATGAGCAAATGAGCAAGAAAATGAGCATAAAAATGAGCAAATGAGCAAGAAAATGAGCAAATGAGCAATAAAAATGAGCAAATGAGCAAATAAATGAGCAAATGAGCAATAAAAATGAGCAAATGAGCAAAAAAATGAGCAAATGAGCAAGAAAATGAGCAAATGAGCAATAAAAATGAGCAAATGAGCAAATAAATGAGCAAATGAGCAATAAAAATGAGCAAATGAGCAAATAAATGAGCAAATGAGCAATAAAAATGAGCAAATGAGCAAAAAAATGAGCAAGAAAATGAGCAAATGAGCAATACAAATGAGCAAATGAGCAAATAAATGAGCAAATGAGCAATAAAAATGAGCAAATGAGCAAAAAAAATGAGCAAATGAGCAAGAAAATGAGCAAATGGGCAATAAAAATGAGCAAATGAGCAAATAAATGAGCAAATGAGCAATACAAATGAGCAAATGAGCAAAAAAATGAGCAAATGAGCAAGAAAATGAGCAAATGAGCAATAAAAATGAGCAAATGAGCAAATAAATGAGCAAATGAGCAATAAAAATGAGCAAATGAGCAAAAAAATGAGCAAATGAGCAAGAAAATGAGCAAATGAGCAATAAAAATGAGCAAATGAGCAAATAAATGAGCAAATGAGCAACAAAATGAGCAATAAAATGAGCAAATGAGCAATAAAAATGAGCAAATGAGCAAAAAAAATGGGCATACCTGTATGCAGGCCTATCAGTGGATGAATAGTCTGCCGGAGAAGTACTGTGTAGACAGGTCTTGTCGTTAAGAGAGTCAGACGAGAAGTGAAGGCTCGGCTATTAAAACATAGTAATGCGATAGCGAACATCAAACGAGTCTGCGCACGCATATCTGTCAAAGGATACAATGGCATTCATTGGTCAATTTATCCCCGGTGTCAGCTCAGTACCCAATCGGGACGAAGCCGAAGGTCAACTCATTTTTTTGGCTCATTATAGTACGTCACTTGGACATTTTTATCAGTTTATCACGTGATCACTAAATGTGGCAATCGGGTATCCACCGATGCCTGCAATTTATTATTTATAATAATTGGACTCATTGATCTCACGTAAATAATACTCTTAGTTGTTCCAATAAAATAGTTATCAAATTCGATCACCAATAGATTTGACTGTGGAATATAATGACCTTTAACTTATTTATCGATCTATGTTAGAATATGGTCTTAACAAAAAACTTGACCATAACAAAAATTACCTTACATTTATGCATGAATCTAATTAGACCATACGTAAATATTGTCAGCTTATCGTCTGATGAGCAAATCCGATGTTTATCAAAAATAGTACAACTTCCAGTTGGTAATTACTCTTACGAATGAAGAGCGTTGAACATATACGAAATTACTACACGAATGAACTGAAATTTATATTTTCACATCTTACCAACAACAGATACAGACATAGTCATAGTGTTATACTATCTTACATGTACCCATGCTATGACATCATTCGAAGGGGCAATACACTCAAGGAGTTAAAGTGACACGAAACAAGGGACGTGATGTAATATTGGTGTTTGAATCTTAAAGGAACACAAGACACTCTAAAGGGACACTCATTATGAATGAATGTTAACAATACAAGCGCACGAATGAAGAGCGTTGAACATATACAAAATTACTACACGAATGAATTGAACCTTGAAATTTATATTTCACATCTTACCAACAACAGCTACAGGCATTATCATAGGGTTATACTGTCTTGCATATACACACGCTATGACATCATTAAAGGCGGACAATCCACTCACGGTGTGACAACAGATACAGACATAGGCATAGTGTTATACAGTCTTCTATGTACCAATGCTATGACATAATTAAAGGGGGATAATACACGCACGGTGTGGAATGTTAAAGTGACACGCGGTAAGGGACGTGATGTAATATTGGTGAAACCCCACTCCCCACTTATAGATATATAACGAAGACGAGAATAACATGTTGATGAAGTTTATTGAAATTTAATCATTGTCTGAATCTTCGACCGTTAGATTTACTTCTAAGAGTTTCTTGAATTTTCTCATCGCTTCATCTGCAGCCCATTCATTATTATATCCGTGTTTGGTCAGTTTGACCATTTTCTTCATGATCATGGTATGTATGCGTGATGTTTTCAATCGATACTGGTATTCTATTAATCGTCTATAACTTTTGAGAAACAGAGCAAACTCTGTGTCGATGGTATCCTCTTTTCCCGACATGCTCTCATCTCCTGAAATGCTCTCTTCTTCTTTCACATCATTGGTGACGCGTTTCATCATACTTTTGAATGTGTCCATCTCGTTGACACATCGCTCAGCTTTCTTAAGACCGAATACCGTTCTACTACCGACGCCATTACCATCTTCTGAATCTGATAGCGTTCCACGTTCATCTTCATCTGAATCTAGAACCGCTTCGTCAGATTCATCGGTATCTTCTCCGAAGAGAGTTGGTTTTGTCTCGGACATAACTCCGTGTTTAAGCTGTTTATGTCTTTGTAGATTGTAGTTCGTCGATAAAATAATGCCACATAAATCACACCCGTGCATTATCGCGAATTATTGGAAGAACCATCACTCTTATAAGTAGCGATAAAAAGAGAGAATAAGGTGTGGTATACAACCGTCGCTCTAAGAGTACGTTCGTCCCGGTGCTAGGGTATAGATATTTGACCGCCGGTGATTCAATTAATGCCAATTTATCAGTATGGTACTCTATGTATTCATTCATGATTTGGCTAATCGTATGACACTGATCTTTTCATTTTCTTCTTATTATTAGACAAACCTCCATCAGACACTCTCTTGTTGGTTTGTTTGGACGCTTTACGTGTGTTTGTCAACTTATTTGCTGCAACTTCAGCCTTAGCCATTTCAATCGCTTGAGCGATGGGTGTCACCACGTTAATAAGTGGTTTTAGAACGTCTTCTTCACTATCACTAGTTTTAGTTTTGTCAATAAAGTATCGACCCTGATTATCTGGCATTAACTTCCCATCAACCATATCTCTGAAATGTTTTCTCCACATTTCAATATCTGCTGGAATATACGGGATCGACATGTTTCTTCAAAATGTACAATGTCTGTATCTGTTGTTGGTAAGATGTGAAAATATAAATTTCAGTTCATTCGTGTAGTAATTTCGTATATGTTCAACGCTCTTCATTCGTAAGAGTAATTACCAACTGGAAGTTGTACTATTTTTGATAAACATCGGATTTGCTCATCAGACGATAAGCTGACAATATTTACGTATGGTCTAATTAGATTCATGCATAAATGTAAGGTAATTTTTGTTATGGTCAAGTTTTTTGTTAAGACCATATTCTAACATAGATCGATAAATAAGTTAAAGGTCATTATATTCCACAGTCAAATCTATTGGTGATCGAATTTGATAACTATTTTATTGGAACAACTAAGAGTATTATTTACGTGAGATCAATGAGTCCAATTATTATAAATAATAAATTGCAGGCATCGGTGGATACCCGATTGCCACATTTAGTGATAACGTGATAAACTGATAAAATGTCCAAGTGACGTACTATAATGAGCAAAAAAAATGAGTTGACCATCGGCTTCGTCCCGATTGGGTACTGAGCTGACACCGGGGATAAATTGACCAATGAATGCCATTGTATCCTTTGACAGATATGCGTGCGCAGACTCGTTTGATGTTCGCTATCGCATTACTATGTTTTAATAGCCGAGCCTTCACTTCTCGTCTGACTCTCTTAACGACAAGACCTGTCTACACAGTACTTCTCCGGCAGACTATTCATCCACTGATAGGCCTGCATACAGGTATGCCCATTTTTTTTGCTCATTTGCTCATTTTTATTGCTCATTTGCTCATTTTATTGCTCATTTTTTTGCTCATTTGCTCATTTATTTGCTCATTTGCTCATTTTTATTGCTCATTTTCTTGCTCATTTGCTCATTTTTTTGCTCATTTGCTCATTTTTATTGCTCATTTGCTCATTTATTTGCTCATTTGCTCATTTTTATTGCTCATTTGCTCATTGTCTTGCTCATTTGCTCATTTTTTTGCTCATTTGCTCATTTGTATTGCTCATTTATTTGCTCATTTGCTCATTTTTATTGCTCATTTGCTCATTTTCTTGCTCATTTGCTCATTTTTTTGCTCATTTGCTCATTTTTATTGCTCATTTGCTCATTTATTTGCTCATTTGCTCATTTTTATTGCTCATTTGCTCATTTTCTTGCTCATTTTTTTGCTCATTTGCTCATTTTTATTGCTCATTTGCTCATTTATTTGCTCATTTGCTCATTTTTATTGCTCATTTGCTCATTTTCTTGCTCATTTGCTCATTTTTTTGCTCATTTGCTCATTTTTATTGCTCATTTGCTCATTTATTTGCCCATTTGCTCATTTTTATTGCTCATTTGCTCATTTTCTTGCTCATTTGCTCATTTTTTTTGCTCATTTGCTCATTTTTATTGCTCATTTGCTCATTTATTTGCTCATTTGCTCATTTTTATTGCTCATTTGCTCATTTTCTTGCTCATTTGCTCATTTTTATGCTCATTTGCTCATTTTCTTGCTCATTTGCTCATTTTTTTGCTCATTTGCTCATTTTCTTGCTCATTTGCTCATTTATTTGCTCATTTGCTCATTTTTATTGCTCATTTGCTCATTTTCTTGCTCATTTGCTCATTTTCTTGCTCATTTGCTCATTGATTGGTGCATACTCAAGAGTCATAGACCTAACATCCAATGTACGTTAATGGTGTCATAGCGTGGGTGCATAGAAGACTGTATAACACTATGCCTATGTCCGTATCTGTTGTCACACCGTGAGTGGATTGTCCGCCTTTAATGATGTCATAGTGTGTGTACATGCAAGACAGTATAATACTATGATTATATCTGTAGCTGTTGTTGGTAAGATGTGAAATATAAATTTCAAGGTTCAATTCATTCGTGTAGTAATTTCGTATATGTTCAACGCTCTTCATTCGTGCGCTCGTATTGTTAACATTCATTCATAATGAGTGTCCCTTTAGATCGATAAAATAAGTTAAAGGTCATTACATTCCACAGTCAAATCTATTGGTGATCGAATTTGATAACTATTTTATTGGAACAACTAAGAGTATTATTTACGTGAGATCAATGAGTCCAATTATTATAAATAATATATTGCAGGCATCGGTGGATACCCGATTGCCACATTTAGTGATCACGTGATAAACTGATAATATGTCCAAGTGACGTACTATATGTATGCATTCTGATCCGCTGTCGTTATTCATTCCATAACGTAATGCCTCAGGCCAGTCGAAAATTGGTTGCTCGTCATCTTCATTATATTGAAATTTTGGAAGTTTTTGAAATTTTGGAAATTTTGGAAATTTTTGGAGTTTTGGAAATTTTGGAAGTTTTGGAAATTTTGGAAATTTTGGAAATTTTGGGAGTTTTGGAAATTTTGGAAGTTTTGGAAATTTTGGAAATTTTGGAAATTTTGGAAGTTTTGGAAATTTTGAAAGTTTTGGAAATTCTGGAAATTTTGGAAGTTTTTGAAATTTTTGAAATATTTAAAAGTTTTTGAAATTTTGGAAGTTTTTGAAATTTTGGAAGTTTTGGGTTTTGAAAAAATATTTTGGGTTTTTGATATTTTGGGAATATTTTAGTACAACCAATTTTACCCTCAAACAATTTTACCCTCAAACAATTTTTAGACCCCAAAGATTCTATTTTTAGATGTGAAGGTAACGAGACACCCACAACCAATTTTAGACCCCAAAGATTCTATTTTTAGATGTGACTCTAACGAGGCGCTCTATCTTCTATTATAAATAAAACCATCGTCAATTAAAAGAGATCGGTCCACATAAAATGTTTCGAAAAAACCTGTCCCATTTAGGGCTTCGTAGAAATCTTCATCTGAAAATTCGTGGTCAGACCAGGGGAGGGGGGGGGTCTGCAAAAAAAATTCCGTATATAGGGCCGGGGTGGGTGGGTGGTCGAGAGGCGGAAACAATTGTGCTTGTAAATTTTTTCCAAAATGGGTTTTTTCAAACAATTTTACAAGTACTGACCATGTAATGTTGCTTGTAAGCATGTTAGTACCATGTTTGTTGGTATAGGGCTATATAGGCAGCTATAGTGACTCTTTAGCCTCAGATTTAGCAACATTCTGGATTTCACAGGATCCCGGCCAAGTCACAGTGAACCACCATAATAGTTTTCAGGAAGCTTATAATCAACGGAAGAAATATTTAGTAACAAAATTAATATATTACCTGAATAAAAGTGATAAAACAAAAAAACTGTATCACAAATTGGATACTACATGGTGAATACTCAATGGTGACTAGATATCAATAACCTGATTTTTGCATAACATGAAATTGAAAAGGGTATCTCATAAATTTCTAATATCTGAAATACTATCTTGTTCTGGAATGTAATCAAATTCATTCCTTCTGGTTATTTCTCATCTTGAATGATTGCAAGTAATGTTAATTTGCAACAATTATCCAAATAAAACTGAATTGGTTTATGATGAATGGCTGTTACTGTTTACTGCTCAAACAATCCCAACTGAAGGTGACGCTATTCTCATTAAATATCCGAACTTCATCTTGGAGCTTTACTGCTCAACAATACTAAACTAAAATACTAATTGGTATACTGTTATTACTTACAAATAGACGAACTGAAATAATGTGATGCATTCAGATGCATTGAGAAATGACATTCTTCAATGTCTTCAAAGTTAAAACTAAAAGTAAAATCAAGAATAAAATCTGACTGAGACTATACTTCAGACTCTAGTGCACAAATGAAAATACCAATATTTAAAATCCATAGCAACTGAAGCTCCACTAAAACTCAACAGTTCTTGAATATTTGATAACATTTAGGTCCATACATTCGATTTGCCTTTACTGATACGGTTAGTCAAAAGCAGTCATGTTGTGAGCCACAATGGATTTATTAGATATATGTAATATTATTAAAATTGGCATTATGGTTCCAAAGTTATCTAAATGATCTGTACAAGTTATACTACAACTAGGTGTACTGGCCCAAGCTATTACTGAATTATGATAAGGGTGGTGCAGGCAATGCAACAGATAAAATTACATATAATTTTGGGGAAAACCAAACACAATTAAGCCAGGCCTACAAAGTAGACAATGTTGATCATGAGTTGATATAGTGGAGATTCAGTCTTTAAAAATTTAAAATATTCTGATGCCGAATGGTCAAACACTAACCATCACTCCGAGAAAGACAGAATGATCAAACAATAACCACCACTGATGGTTATTGTTTGACCATTCTGTCTTTCTCGGTATCTAGAACTTTCACGGGACAACTGAAACCCGGGTGTTTCAACTGATAATCAGTTTCAAGGAAATATGTCCAGTATACAGCATCACATGCTGGACATGTGTATGGCCTGCTGGTGCAAGGAGCTCTTGGTTTTGACACCTCGGCAGGCTTCAAACTAAACTTGATGAATTGTACACAGTTCGAAACTGGTACATGTGTTAAGTGGGAAGTGTGCTTCAAACCCACAGAGCAACCATGCATTCCACAAAAACCACAGACAGAATCCACTAGTTCCTTTCTCATGATATGCGCACCGATATGTACTCTACCAATTTTGTTTGGTATTGTATTCGAACATGCTGAGCAAACAAAGCATGCTTCTGCAATCTCAGGTTCTATAACTCTTGACTAATCCCTCTCAATGTAGAATACAGGCAAGTCATCAGAGTTCTTGTATGGAATAAGATGTGTCGATGGGTACTTCTCTTTCATTGGAAATTGTTCGAATAACTGACTTAAGTATGCATCTGACCAAAGGTAACCACCTGATTCCCCATCGACATGTAGACCAGGCGATACTACCGAACAGTTTTGAAATCCTGTTTGTAATGTAGTACCAGTCTGTCCTTGCTGCCAGATGTAATTTATATTATCGCACTCCAGTTTTAGGACTCGGCCGCTGAGTGTCCCTTGTTGATCAACTGCGAGAAAGCTCTGTTTTTTATTACAGCTGTCCTTGATTTCATCGCAAATTAACAAACATAGGCCATATCCATTATTGCCAGAGGACTCGGCAATACACGCAACAACATCTTTGACCGTAATGTACTGTGTGTCATCAAATCCAACAGAATTATTAGCGGAGCCACTGCCTCCAGGAAATTTTGACATCCCCTGCACTCTCCGTAATCTGTCTCCTGACTTCTTACACCCAACGTTATTTGAAATGAATTTGACTATGCTGGATTTGAACACAGGTTTATCATTCATGAGGATAGTTGGACTATGGGTGCACATTCCATCGTTTATATCATCCTCAAATTCAACTAATGCTTCGTTGTTTTCAAGAGAATCAGCATCCTGGTCACTTTCATCTTCATTAGCTAATGGAGAGATTCCCACTACTTTACCGAAAGGCTTTTGCATTGTGACATCGTTTCCATCAATTTTAACGTCAAATTTTTAAGGTAGTGCTGTCCGAGCTACAGTTTGACATGTCTTCCAAATGCTTTAAAATTTGATATCTCCACACTTGAGATTTGCCGTCCAGTGTACTGGAGCAGTGTGATCCGCTGGACCAGATATCCTACTCGATTTTTGCTTCCACTCGGGATGTTTGGTATAAATAGAGTCCATTGCCGATGCACGGTGCAATCGATTTTCCAGTTGGAGAACATCACATGCTCTGTCGTGTGTCTGGGTACGGACCGATGAGAAAAGCTGTTCCACCTGGTCGCTTCCAAGTTGGTAAAACAGCAGAGGTTTGTTCGGAAAGTCAACTTTGTATTTAGCACAGGTTGCTTGAAGATCATTGTATAGAACATTTGGCATACGTTTTGTGTCATTCCGATAGAGATACAATAAAACATGTCCCATAGAACCGCACTCAATCAGCATATCTTCTACAGAAATATTTGGTCGAGCAAACAGTGAGAGTATTCCACTGCATACAACTTTCAATGCTTTGAGTGCTGGCATCATGTCCGATAAGCCTGGAGTAATTTCATTTACCGGTAGCTGCCAGGTTTCCTGCTTTGCAAATATTTCCAGAAGCGTGACAGCAGCTGGGACATTCTGTTTATCCTTCGGGTCAAGAAGCAATGCTATTTGTTGTTGACTGTAGGACAGTTTCGTCAAAAGTGGCCGAATGTTGAATGAGTTCAGGTTGACATCCAGTATGGTGATTCCACCAGAAATTAGATGATTCCGGATCCTCTTGGCCAGGTGTTTTGGATCGAAATTAACAGTTACATCCATAGGTCCGACACTGAGATCCAGATACTTAAGGCCCTTGAGCTCCCGATGAAGTGGTTTTGACGTATCAAGCATTTTATTTGTAAACTGATGCAATACCTGCTCCTCACAGTGTCACCATCAGATCCAATATTCAGAAGCTTTCCATGAGTTGGCTGCCAACTTTCCACAATGGTATCAAAGATGCTTTTCTGTTGAAGTTGGGTTTTGTGGCTGCAGATGGGGAGTACCAACACTGGTCTTCCATGGAAGTTGCGCTCTCCAATACATGACATGGCGAAAACACATCCTTCGGTTGCCATGTGTATCTTTTGAGAATCCAGTTTGTCCTCAAGAGTTTTAACAACATGTTCACTGTTGAAGACACATTCCCCCCTATCCGCGTGATTTACACACAGTCCAATAATTTCGTTTGTTAGGGGGTCCCCCGAAGCCGCTTCTCAACTGCAACTTCATCAACTTTTAATGACCAGCAGTTGTTGGATGAAGTGTTTGTAGTGACTTTTTCAATGTTTTCACGAATTTGTGGACAAATATCTGAATAACATGTCACTATAAGTTTGATTGAATGTAACTCATGCTCATTTGAGAGTATCCGGTATGTGTGGCACAGGCTGGGAAGCCCAGATGTCTGGTGCAACATATAAAGTAGTCGTGGTCCGCCCACTAACAAAACTATTCCTGCTAGGTCAAAGTCTTTCGCAGTATATCCCTTTGGGGAATACAGTCCCTTGATGGCTTGGTTCAGCTGTGATAAAATATAACTGATACTGCGCTTTTGACGAACACACACGGCAATAATTTGTCGCACCCTCTGAATGTCGTTTTCTGCCAACAGAGTTGTCAACTTTTTGTATAGGCCAAGTTTTACTTCCATGTGGGCGATTTTGTTAAAGTCATTAACTCGCAACAGTTTCTCTTGCTTGATGAGTTCGGATTTTTCTTTAATTTTATTCACAAGCTGTTGGTGGTTGAGATATGTATGGTTTAGATATTTTATGTCATCTGATGTTTTCATGCACCTTTCTGTTATAGAAATCAGTTTCGTGTTGTATTTTAGATTTGCACAGTCACAACAAATGTCGTCACTATTAATCGTAAACTTTCTATCAAAGCATTTTCTTGAATAAATAACTCCATTGAAAGGCAGGAATTCTAACTGTGGTTCATCAGAATGAATTTGGAATGGATACATCTTGTAGAAATTCCCGTCAGTTTTGAATGGAAATCCTTTACAAAAGTTTGTTGTGTCAGGAACATCTGGACATGGAGAGTCGACTTTAACCACCTCCAGTTCAGGAACAGATATCGCTGTTATTTGTTGGTCAGCAGATATCATTGTTAACTCATCTTCATTAACTATTTGCAATTTTATTTTCTTACATTTTGGAAAGAACTCCATTATGCTTGTGTTCTTTGCTGGTTGTCTCTTTCTACACGCGTCCTCATGTTTTTGCAGATTATGCACATTATTACATTTCATCTTACATAATTTACACTCAAGGGAATGTCCCTGTGATGTGCCTGGTCTATCATCCATCGCTCGAAATTTTATCCTGAAATGAAAGAGAGGGGAAACTAAACATTTGAAAATAAATATAACTATGAGGGATGAGACAGGTATGGTAAATAACTAGATATATTAGTACACGGTTGAAACTGATTGAGAATTTAAGTGAAATACATGTATATACATATGATTATTGGGTATTTATAACAGTTTGTGCCATGCCTCATTTATATTTTCTTTGGGTGGTATAGAGGAATGCATCTACCATGAGTGCATGTAAGTAGGCACATGAAATTTGATAGCCACACCTACAAGTTCAATCTGAGTGAGCAGAGGTATAATAGCATTTGACACAATGATTCACAACGTGACAGCTGTTCTTGCCTATAACTGTACAAGTATGTGGGACTCTGTGTGTGTACATATTTTTAATCAGTCGCCGCAACCGGTGGAACCATATAAAAGTTTGTCTAGAGGTCTCCTTAGTCGAAACATATCAAATGGTCAGAATACTCCCCATGAATAAATTATACTCACCTAGTTTTTACAAGCAGCATAATTGATTGCGATGACATTACGTATAGTACTCGGTGCTCTATAAATAATATGAAATTATATGGACAGCGTGACCGGATTAGTGTAAAAAAAGAGTGAAACTGAAATAAAACAGAAACAAAATAATCATAGCAGAGTCTGAATGGATATACAGTAAAACAACTGAGTAAGAGTGAAATAGACAGAATGGCGAGAATGTGGGAGAGAGAGAACAGGATAGTAAATAAACAGATAAAATAAAAGTAAATGACCAAACATTGTTATCGAGAATGCCTTTTGAACCCATCAGATGATGACATACTACAGAAGTACCGGTACATAGTTATCCAGCGTTATCAGATTTACTTAATAATATGTGACTGTCTGATACTTTCGAAAAGCACTCCCGATAACAAATATCATAACATTTCAGGCTACACCTGTGAAATGTGCATATTCGATCGCTCACGCTGGTCTATATATTACCCGTACCAAAGAACATCAAAATCTGTTAACCCATGGTTGAGTTATAATAATGCAAAATGTGTTTACAGATGCATGAACAAGGCCGGTAACTGGTATGCATAGACAGGCGTAACCTGTGATATGCAGTAATATGTGCATACATCATTCCCCTATCATTCTGGTCTATCACCATACCAAAACCACATCAAAATTCGACAACCGACCTGAACCGACACTTAACTTATATTGCAAAAACTTTGTAAGGCAGTGTAAGGACTGAATTTCATAAATTTGATCAGGGCCCATAATTCTGGTAGGCATTCATGGTCACAGCCCATGATATTATGCGCATTCGTTCAGCATTCGTTTCCCATTTCTGGTCCGTCACCATGCCATAGCGCATCAAAATATGACAATTTAACCGACTCTTATAATGCAAAATGTTTGTATGGACGGACGCACAGACTACTCGAGACGTTAACTATATACCGGCTAATATCGGGGGGGGGGGGGGGGTATCTATGTGTATACCTAACCAAAAACAATTCCCCCCACCCCACGGTGGATAAGACTAAAGAGTTCTTTGGTCATGTACAAATAAATGTGGAACCCCTGACCTGGTTAACACTATTTACACTTGTCAGTGTTCTCCGTCAGAGACAACACACTCGATATATTAAGGCTATAATTGGGTCTAGGGCGCTTTGTGACATATAATGTACCTACACAATGCTTTATTGTTGTTGTTATATACAGTTATATACTGAAAACACCAAAATATAGTCAATTTCAGCAGAATTTCAGCTCTATTTTTCGTTATCAGATCTGTTTATGATATTGCTAGAGTCTTAATGGCAAGAGTTTGCACCAAAAAAAGGACAGTGGAATGGGATTGAAAGGCAGTTAACAGAGTTACTAAATGACGGCTAAAAAATAACTCTGAAATTTTGATAAAAACATGAGAAAGGGGGTGGGTCCCCAAAATTTTGGAGGAACAAATATTTTTTTTGCAAAAATGGGGTGGTGGGTCCCTCGGGGTCGGAAAAAAACTTTTTGGGCCCTATATGTGCAATTTTTGTCCAGACCCCCCCTGGTCAGACATTATTCAATTTGTTGACAATGCCAAACGACACCGGAACTGAAAGCAGGTTATTGCATTTTTCTATTTTTAGAGCGCACATCGTGCGGTATAAAAATCACGAAACGGGAATATTGTTGTTTGAAAATAAATTATTTTCAAAAAACAATCTGAACAGGAATATTTACCACACTAATTCATTAATAATAAGAAACACTGCACCTTAAAATAGATATCAGGAAATGCTGAAAACGAAAGTACAAACGCCGTGAGCAACCCTGAAGAAAAGCACGTTTTGTATACGCACGTGATGCTCATGTAGCGGTGCTCCTAACCCATTGCATTAACAAATTAAAGATGCATGTTCCGTGCCTGTGGAGATAATTGCAGTATATTTCGGTAGCATCGCCAATAGTAGAACTAAATAGCTTTTACTTATCGTGCAGTTAGCTGAGGTGTAGAGGGATTTCGTGATCATTTTTGCATTCGGTTTCTGGCACATTGTAGATTAATGTACCACAATGCCTGCAAAAGAATTATGCCAACATTGCACGTGTATGAATGTATCCTTATTGTCCGTCTAATACATAGTTATTGCAATGAGAATGTGGGGCTACTGTTCTGTTCTGTGGCAGATAACACAGACCAATGACTGTGTTTAAAGTAAGATAATTACATATTGAAACGAAACAGCTATGGGATCTATGGCCAGATTCTTCATCTCCAGTTTAATACCTGATTTAAATGGGTACTGTGCACTAAATCCGGCCATTGGTGGGACCATCTCCTGTTATACTCAACAGAATATATGCAACAACTGAATGAATTATAATTGCCATGTTTTCACCGTCCAAAGAGCACATGGTGTATTTTACACTAATCCATGGCTCAAATTCATTCATTTGTTGCCTAGATTATGTTGAGTATAAAGAAAATGGTCCCATAAATGACCCGATTTAGTCTACAGTACCCCTTTAAACTTACATTGATGGTCCAGTTTAACCGGGGACGTGAGCATACCGGATGCAATTGAACTACCCAATCATACAGCGGATAAAAATCAGTCGGTTTAATGGCTTTTGAAAATCCTCAAAATAATTCGAACTCTTGCACGTTGCCTTAACTCCTGCGCTATTTTCGAATTCATTGAGAAAACCCGGGCCGTACTACGAGATCAAACCAGGCTGATACACGACATTGTTATACAACTGAGATTCATGCATTGTTTGCCACTGTGTGTTCAAAATACTTCAACAGGAATGTGACTAGAGGGTCACATATTAATGCGGGGTCACCGCCTTGTAATTTTCAACTGTACTCCCCTCTGAACCTGACAAAAATGTCCTAGTCCGAGGAATTACATTTCCAACACAGCGACGTGACAACATGGCAGTGTCTCACCCCAACTCAATATTGTCGGAAGTTTTAAGCTGGAATTACACGGCTGATAAAGCAACAGTTAGACATTTCAGGCCATAAATATGATATATGTGGTACAATCGGGGGGGGGGGTCGGAAAAACATTTGAGGCACGTATGCTGATTTTTTTCTTTCGACCCTTGTTTGGTACCCACCCACCACCGCGTCCAAACTATTTTCCGTTTTCGGCATTTTTTTTTTCGACCATTTTTTCCCTGTGAGTTGCGGGAAAAAAATGTTGTTGGTCCCATCGACCACCCACCCCTGAAAACAATTCCCCCTGTTATTCTAAGGTGTCAAAAAGACTTGCAGGAAAACAAATTTAGTTGCAGAAATAAATGTTTGTTGGTCCCATCGACTACCCACCGACCCCGGCATACGTGCCCGGAAAATCCCCCCCTGATACAATAGTATAAGTTTCCAATCACTATTGAGCGTGAAATTTTATAACAAAGTTATCAACAAGTTAATCAATTGATGAAATTATCATCATTTGCCTACTTTTAAACCATAGTTTGGAAATGCCCAGCAGTGCAAAATATCCTCGTGGAAATACGCACATAATCGACCTATAATGTGAAACAGGTACCTAATGTGATTATAAGGATTCTGAATTAAGCAGATAATGGAATCTTACCCGTTATATCGTACACCTGAAAAGCAGTCAGTTTGCCTATTTGCGTCATTGTCCGCAAATAATCTGCTTAGAATCGCATGGTGAGTCGATAATGTGACTAAAATGTTCTCATTTTCAGCACATTATCCCCTCAAAATGAGGGGGGATCATTATCTACCTAAAACTAAGTTCTACTATAAGCAGATAATGCGCTAATTGTCGGGAGAACAGGCTGAATAGTTGGAATACTTCGGATGCCAGTTGGAAATGTCCTCCCATATTTGTTGGGGGCAATGTCATTTCCCGCCGAGGATATTCTGTTCTGATTCAAAGGGTTGCAGTTGGAAATAATGAAGAATATTTACTATATTTAGTATATTGTATATAATATCTTCATTCAATTAGGAATAAATTCAACATCATTACCCATTGAACTATTTGCATGACAAATGAACCCCACGGTTTATAAAATACGGATTAGTCACCCCATGCATATAAATAATCATCTAATAAACGAGCGCGTCAACCCGACTCTTAGTCCCCGTAATTATATATAAGATATTTACATTTATAGACGTCAACAAGATTAGTTTGTACTTTGTATTCTCAATATTTTCCCAATACTTTCCCTGAGTTATCGCGCTGTTTTGTCTTCATCTGTGCAGTCAATTCCATCAGTATTTCTATTTAATTTCTAGCTGTTAGTGCATTGTTAAATTGTTAAAATATTTCCTTTCATTTCCGTTAATCTCCAGATGTTTCCTGTTGTACACAATGGCTTCTCATATTTACTATAGTAAATTTAATTTCCAGTATAAGTTATAATGGTCGATTCTTGTTGCATGTCTTAGCCAGCCTGTTGAAGGAAGCAAATTCTAACTCTGGTTCATATACGGTGTTCTTCTTGATGGTTCGTGATATTGCCTTCAATCAATTTCCTTATCTCCACCCGAATGTTCTGAAACTTCGGGTATATTAGATACTACAATGTTGCTATCTCTGGCTGATTCAATGTCGCGAATCAACATACACTCGCGCAAGTACGCACATAATCGACCTGTAATGTGAAATAATTACACAATGTGATTATTTGATTCTGAAATAAGCAGATTAATGGAGTCATAGCCGTTATTTCGTTTTATGACGCGGGCCACAATGAAAACACATGTTTACCTGAAAAGTCTTGGGTTGGCTTATTTGTCTCATTGTCCGTATATAATCTGCTTAGAATCGTCACATTGTCGATAGTGTGACTAAAATGCTTTCATTTTCAACATATTATCGACTCAAAATAATGCGATTGCAAACAGATTATCTACCTAAAATAAGTTCTTTATTAGCAAATACTGTGCAGGTTTTCGAGAGAACAGGCTGCACGAATATATATTTCCGGTGGTGTTGTCATCTTCTATTGTATTTCGTTCTGCAGCTTATGTTGTATTTCCTCTGTCTTCGTACTGATTTTGTCTATTTCCTTTTCCTGTGGTATAAGTTCCTTGATAATATTGTCGGTCTATCTTTACATTTATTTGGTGAGCTTTGTGTCGAAAATTCTAGTCTACTCCAATCGGTTTGTAGTTAGATCTTCGAATTAATACACACGTACAAATTTGTAATAACATTTCAATTAGTTTTTATCTCTGAATCATCAGTTGCCGAATTCTTGAGGATTTACATTATCAATTTTGATTGCTGCATTTTGCTTGAATTTGTACCTGCAATATCATTCTCAATTTTGCATTCTGTTTTACCTTCTCCTATGTTGTTTACTGGATCATTGTTGCCTACCTTCCGCCATCGTCTGCCTGTCTGTTTAACACTTTTCAGATTTTTCGCGTTTTCCGAACTTACATGTTGTCACTGGCAGCTAAAGTGGTCACATAGTAGACACATACTATCTTAATCTCAGTTTACCGTGACATGCATAATGGCATGGGATGCATATTTCCAGGCGGTGCCTTTTTCTTATCGTTGCCATATACTGTCACAGACTATGCACAATTTACGCCGTTTCTAAGATTCCGTCATTGTGTAAACTTTCTGAAATAAAACATCCATATATCCAATATAACCTCCAAGAATGATTTCCAAATTATTTAGAAAGTAACACATTGTCATATTATATATTGGTAGTGCTGTGTATTATTGTTGACAGTTTATACATGTTAAAGCCACGTGGCGGTTTGCATTCCCAAATACGAATAATATTATTCGCTTTCGAATTTTTCCCGGTATCGAAATAGGTCGATAAATATCTTAACTACCTTTCTACGAGCATTCTGTAACCCGAAAGGATGCATTGAAGTAATGAAAAATGCAACTATGAATAAGGTGTTCGGGCCATTTGCACGACATGGAACAGAAAAGAGCGTTTCGCGTTATTCGATTCCTGATATTGTAGCAATAAAGAGCGTTTGTCTTACTTCTGGCGAAAAGTTGAAAACGGTTGAAAAATGGCTGTAACTTTAGCAAGTCTTTTTCAGAGCATATGAAGCTGGAATATATCAATATTTCGTATATTTATCGACCTATCGTATCCGTCGCTCCAAATTACTTGGATACAAAATTGGAGGCTCGAATGAGCCATGTCCGTTTAAGGTTTTTACAGTCATGTCTTCTATTGTGACGTCATCGTGAATAATTGCTTCAGTAAACCGGGATAATAGCCGAACCGTCGATTTGCATATGGTTTACTTGCCGGTTTAAGATTATAAAACGCTTTAATTTATCGTATATGAACAGACACTTATCGCCTATCATTTCTACCGATGTGAGCGCTACTCACTTAATTATCCCATTTCCACTGTCGATAGACTCGGTGGTTCACATCAAACTCCATGCAGCGCCCTCTACGCTATCACTGCGATATAGCACTGCCACACGGATGGTACTTTGCGGACCGATACATCTATTTTGAAATATCGTCGGAACTATATTTAATCACCTATTATCTTATTTTGAGCAACAAAAGTTTGCAATAATGGCAATTATTTCGGTATTGATAAGAACAATATAGACTGAGCCAGTCATAGACAATTTTAATCATAAAACAAGAAAAAGAACACGTAAGAAATCCTTACCAAATGTCCTTATGGCAGTGATATTTCGGCGGAGCGATGGGAGATAGTTTGCCTGGAGTTTGGGTTCGCATTATGCAACTACGGTTGCTTAGCTCGACGACATAGAGACACTACTGTTTAAACTTTGATGCAGGCACGGTGGTCCAGGTGTAAATCGGAAATAACGATTCCCACTCTTAGACATGCAGTTTCGAGTTTAAACTGTAGTTTCTGTTGGCAATCGGCGGTTTAAACCGGGATGTACGCGTGAACCGGGTTTAAACCGGGTATGAAGATTCCGGCCTAAGATTCCATCAAGAAACTGAAAAATCCGTCCATGTCAAAATTTAACACAACCCATATTTTAACCCGGAGTCTTTGCTCAAAGCACAATAAGGGACTTTCCTCGTTCGTTTGTCTTTTCTTATGGCAAATGTAAAACGTGTTTGTCTTGCTTCCCTGTTAACAGTGCAGGTAAACATCAATTCATTCACGCAAATTTTACCGCAGTTGTGCAAACATATTGGAGAATAGCTCGGTAGCGACACACCCGTTTCATTATATATCATATAACACAGAGCAGCGTTTTTCGTCTCAAATTGCACGTAGTGACGGCAGACCGAAGCTACGTTTCGAGAGAGAGAGGTTTGTTGTGGATTTTGAAGAAATCGTTATCTTGCTCCGACAGAGATGTCACAGCTTATCGTGAATGTTGCCATACTGCTTGGCTGCGGCCTTGCAACTGTTGTTCAAATAATATCCATAGCAATTCCATATTGGACGTACGGAGAAATGGATTTAGGTAATACGTTGCTTACGAAGATTGTCGTCAAACTACATTTTGGGTTGTGGAAAATGTGTGTTGGTATGGACATGGGATCTATCAGTGAAACACAATGCGACTCGTGAGTATGCACGCAACATGTATAACTATGTGGGGAATGCGCTATACCCATCAACTCTATACAACAGGTATAATGTGCAACCCGATCCCTACCATGCTATGCTTTATTAGGGAGTTGGGAGTGGAGCTGGGAGGATTTCGAAAGGGTGTTCCCCTCCCTACAACCCACGTTGTGTCTTTTGAGATGATCATGAATTCATGATATGGTTTAACATTTAACATGAGGGTGAAATATGAACAAATATCTAGACATATCATTTCTTCTTTTTTGGTTTCTTTATTCTTTATGTTGCTGTTGTTGTTGTCGTGAGGGGTCTGGTGGCTTCAAATAGGATTTGTTGAAATGCTGCTATTGCTGATTTGTATTATCGCTGACAATTTTGGATGAAGCCATCCGCTCGTTGTTAGACAAACTATTTCGGCTAGCTCCGCCGCTGAGATGGAGGACCCGTCGCTGGTGTTATTTCGCGCCCCGCGTGTATAATGTGTCGCTGATTCTTGGTATGCAGTGGGAGCATGGGCGTTTTATTTATAGAAAGGGACATTTTTGGGACGGATTAAAAGTAGAACTCCGACCCGGAGGCTGAGTCCGGTAAAAGGTTTATTTGGTAATTTCAATTTCGTTTATTGTCCTTTACATCAATAATGTTGATTTTTGGTTTGTGATAAACTATGCTAATTACAAATAAAATAATAGATTTTTGGTCTGCATTTAGAGGATTTCTGGTGAGGTGCATGAGAAACCTTCAGTGATAAGCCGTATATAGTTGTTGTAATAATTTGAAGGATTAGTTGTTTTAAAGATACGGGTGGCGTTCGTGGTGGGAATTATGAGTTGGTCATTCGTGAAACCAATATATTTCATATTCTATAATTACAATCGTGGGATTATAATATCTGATCTTGAGCGCGTTACCATTTCTGACTATGATTTTCTTGTAACAACTGGTAGAGATGAATGACACCGGGTCTGGGTGGTATTCCGGTGTCCGTGGAGGTAACGTATCCATATCTACACCAAAGATACCTGCAGTGGTGATCGGAGTGATGTGAGTCTCCTCTGGTCCGCCGACTCTGATCTCGGACAGGAGGGGCTATCTGGTTACAGTGATATGAGCCGAAGGGGAAACCTTTTAAAATGTTAGGCCGTGCTATCGCTAACAGGATATGATATGTGTACATTGAGATCCGTTCGCATTGCTTTAGCGGCACTAACATAGTTAGTTCCAAAAACTAAATAGGGCGATGTTTCACAGAAAGGTTCATTTTAATACTGATCCAGAAATTTGTCCATCTACAGGCATGCACGTTACTTCGTGAAAGTGTAATTTCTCGATTTGAAGGTGCAACAAACCCACTGAAATGCTGAACCCTTGGGACAAATTAGACCAATTTTTAAATGGCACACGTTTTACAATACTGCAAATATGTATACCTTAGATATTGCAAATATTACTGTACTTACGACCGAAATTGGACAGGTGTGATACATTCTTTCCGAATGAAATTAAACTGTTTGAATACATACGGGCTTCGTAGATGCAGCTAAGATAGCCATAACTAAAAATAAAAACTATCTATCTGTTGAGAAATACATACAAAACACAACACACTATGATTTTATTCAAAGTAAGTGAGGCATATCATTACTTATAGTCCATGAGCCAGGGCCGAGAATGGTACCATTTTGGTGGGCAAATTATGTCAACATTTTTCTCAAACCTTATAATCTGAAGTTTATCTGAGTGCTGGGGCGCACTGTGGCAGTGTAGCTTAGTGTGCAAAATTTGTGTTTCCATGGCAACGAAAGGTGTTTTTGGCCAGTATAAAAAATATGCTTTTAATGGTCTACTACTAGAAAGTTTAATGCAGTAACTCTATCTTTACACTGACATGGGGTGACACCCTTGGTGGGCTTTCTTTTTACATGGGGGATTTAACTTCTAGAGGTCAAGGTCATACACAAAGGTCAAGGTCATTCATCAAAATATTAGCTTTTTTCATATCGGGTCATACATTTTCTACCCACTGATTTTATATATCAGTTATGCATACGTTATCTTTGCTACTAAATAATCTGTAGCGTATGCGATACGTGGATAACTTCGTTATTGTTGAAACAGACATGCCATTCATGCGATATAGGCCTTTAAACTTGGTGACCATTTTCCAAAATGGGTGAAAATCGGTTATTTCCCAATATATCATGCTTCTGCGTAGACCAGGCGCTTGGTGCATGGAAATGTAAGAATTGCACACATATTGATAAAAGCATGACACTTCCAATATATGTTACTTGGACCTTACTGATCATTTTCAGAATAGACCCCATCGAGATTTGGCCTGCTTAGCAACGGTTGCTAGGCAACTGCCCGAAAGTATAAACATGCTCATATAAGAATGTATTACAGTATTTCATTCAACTTTAGTTGTTGTGAATTGTCTATTTATGACATACGATGAATTACAAAGACGTGTGACCTTGTTTCTTATCATAATGTCCATGACAACCGTTGCTATGCAGCTACACAGACAGTAAATATTTATAACTCCGCCAAGGGTACCCCGAGTCCTCACACCAAATTTGGTTTAAATCGGTCCAGATAAAGAAAGCTATGGTATCTGATTTAAAAAAATGTTTCAGCAATACACATGACATGCTATTAACAGTATACTAGAAAATCTTTGCTGCTTTGCACAGCTGAGTATATCGCTCTACAGATGGTCTGAGGTCATTATAAATGTTATAGGTTTAATAGATGCCAAGGTTCAGGATAAACAAAGCCAGTGATTAGTTGACAGCTCTGCTATATAATTGATATTAATAGGTCAGCAGTGAGGTGTCTTATCTGGATGGCTATGTTGTTGGTAGAATTTGATACATTATCATTGTAAACTTAAATTGGATTCTATTAACCCAAGTATTCCATATCCGGGTCACCTTTTCACATTTAATCCAAGGCTGCGCTGGTGCAGCATTACTTATCCTGTGCCTGTGAATTCTCTTATATTTCCGAGTAACCCATAAAATCCAATAATTTGTGTTAAGTACATTTGTCTATAATAGTACATAACAGTATACTCTATAATTCAACATCAACACTCTAATTTATTACTCCGATCCTAGTAATTTACTATCGCCAAGGGATGGGTTAAACATCTGCCAATCGTGATCGGCCTCTCGTTTTCTGTTGCTGATATATTGTCACTGTTGGGTATATATGTGTACAGGAATTAGATGTAATGTCATGGCTGGGGGTTATGAGTATGCAGCGAGTGGCTGAATTATCATGAGTGATGTGTATATGCTAGTCTGGAATGTACAGATGATCATGTGTGAGGGGTATTGGTATATACATCCAATGGTAGGGTGTATATATATACCTGGAGTGAATCTATTGTCAAGTGCGGGGTGTGTGTATATATATATATATATATAGCTATATATATATATATATAGCTATATATATATATATATATATATATCGTGAGTGGCTATAAGGCCATTCGTATGCCAAATAGGTATACAGGGAGTGACCACATGGCCAATGGTGGAGGGAATATGAATACAAGGTGTGACCGGATGGTCAAAAATCTGGCGTATGAGTATACAGTATGAGGTGTATATGCATGTCTGTACTGCATGAATGGCCATGTGTAGGGCTTCACGGTTTTTCGGTATTTAGTCATACCGCGGTTTTATTTTTAATACCGAATAGTCGGTATTGGATTACTTGAATAGTCGATATATCGCGGCACGCTATATTTTCTTCTTTTAGTCGGTTTTACGACAGCAAACGTCAACAAATTTAATATATATGAGGCAATAACGCGTGTTTGTAAGTAATGAAAGAGAACCAGCGAGACAAGAAAGTAATCACTACACTTTTTGTGTCAAAAAAACTGAAACGCCACAGTCGTCTGTATTGGAAGCATAGTTCCAGTAAGCGATCCATTCCAGCTTTTGATATATGAAAGAGAACCAGAGAGACGAAACGAGAACCAGCGATACGTGCAGATAACCAACCAGTCAAGAAGCCCAGAGCAAAACTGAATAAAGTGCTAAAAGCATTAATAACAAAGGGAGTGTCAACTCGTTGAATGCTGATGTGTGTGTTTTTTAGTGCATCACCGAAACGTTCTCAATTATGAGCTTTTGTGAACGTTTACGACGTATATATTACTTATCAATAATGTTGACGATTTTCGCGATGCATGCGTGATACAACGATAATCCTAATGGGTGTACGTCGTTTCATATGCAGCTCAAATTAGTGCACACAAGGCAATAATTAGACCATGATCGCCATCCATACAATTACGAAATGCAAACTGTACAACATTGTTAGAATTCGCGCGAACATATCTCTGTATATAAATGTGTCACAAGTGTGCCTTCTGAGCGCTTATTCACTAAGTTCGGACAGATTGCTGCACCGAAGCGTTCTTGAAGCCAGATAATGTTAATATGTTGTTGTTTCTCGCGGCAAAATGTAGACTCATTGGACTGTAGTGGTGTACTTTGTTCGGATAACATGTCAGCTCAGTGTTGTCGTTATTTTAGCACGTTGAATATGCTTTGTTATGAAATAAAAATTGTGAACTAAATGCTTGATATTTTTTACGTAAGCGACATACGTCATTAGGACCCCACACATTGTTATGATCACAAACTAAAGATAAAGATAAATTTATTGACAGATACGCCCACTCGAGGCCGATGTCAAAAGAGTTACATAAATAAAATAGTATAGTATAGTAGAGTAACATAAATATATTAATGTTCAATGTTTGGTGATTCACACCGTTTATGTAGAAAGAGTTGGACCATGTTGCAGATGATATTATATACATGTTTTGGGTTCATCGTTTCTCAAGATGATTAAGAATTTCTGTTGGTCAGCCATATTATTAAAGGTCTGAATATTGTCGCTTATTTCCGCAAATAAACGTTTTCTTATATTAGTATAAATGGGGCATCGCATAATGAAGTGTACTTCGGTTTCTACCTCCATTCCACACTTTTTGCAAATTATCTCATCAGCGGCTACTTTAGGTCGTTTGTGTCTGCCTTTCTCAATTTCCAAAGTATGGTTGCTGATCCGAAGCTTTGTGAAAGATAATCTGACGGAGAAATTTTTAACGAGGTTCAAACATGCATTGCGTTGTCCTATTTGCGTGTGTCGGCGTGACACTACATTCACACTCAAATATTGAATTGCGTACTGCATGATCCAAAGGATCTTGACTAACAAAATGTTTTGAAATTATTCTTGACGGTATTTAGACATACCGCGATATTCCATCACATATCGTAGTCGGTATTGTGAAGGTGGATACAGTGAAGCCCTAGCCATGTGTACAGGGTATACATATATATTGAAGGGCTGTGTCGCCATGGGTGTGGCGAATAGGTGCATGTATACAGGGAGTGACCGTAATGCCAAATGGTGGAATGAATAGGTATACACGTGACTGTATGGTAAAAAACATTTGGTGTATGATTGTCACGGTGATGTGTATTTTCAAGCCTGGAGTGTATGAATGGCCGAGTTTGCGGGGTATGGTATATATATAAGGGCTGTATGTCCATTGGTGAGGGGTATATCTATATACTTAGAATGACTATACAAGGAGTGACTGCATGTATGGTAATATATTTGGTGTGTGCTTGTCATGGGTGAGGTGTATATAGAAGGGCTATGGCCGTTGGTGGGGTGTATATCTATATACTTGGAATGACTATGGTTATGGTGTGGTGTATATGTATATATTGAGTGGCTATATGACCATGGTGTGGCGAATAGGTATACAGGGACAATTTGGCAAAATGTGGTGTGAATATGTATATAAGGAACGACTGTATATTAAATAAATTGGTTATGTGATTGTCATGGGTGAGGTGTATTTTCAAGCATGGGGTGTATGAATTGCCGAGTGTCGGGGTATTGGTATAAACAGAAGGACGTTATGGCCATTGGTGGGGTGTATATGCATACGTGGAGTGAATCTATGGTTATGTGTTTGGTCAGATATAAGACCGAATTTGACCCTTATTTTAGTTGGGGAATATTTGGTCATATTAAGTAAACAATGGTTTGGAATTTTTTTAACAGATCGAAGGGTCGGGGCAAGGGAATTATTTATCCCAAGAATAGGGATTTTTCGGGATCTAAACCCGGAGGTAGGTTGTAAAGTTAAACTTGGTAACGATAAAATGTGTTAAAATGTAGTCTGTTTATTATACGGATTGAATAAAGAGCGTTTACTTCACACCTGTGCGAAACACATAAAAAGCTGAAACTCGCTCTGATTATGCTTAGATTGTATAGAGTATGTATAGGTATCTCGTGTCTTCAACGACCTGTGTTATCGCACTACAATATACACCAGTATTGTGGTCCAAATGCATCATGTCCGTTCAGATGGTAAATATATATTAAAATGAGAAATCAGTCCCCACCTACATACGATCAAGTAACTAAACGGTCGTATTCAAATGTGAAATACATCCATAAATCCACGATATATTGAGGCCCTTGTACAAAGGATTGAGACAGGGACTTGACACCAGGGTGTCTCAGCCCTCCCCACGTTTGGTCAAATGTTCAACAGTTGGAAATTTGATATACCTGACACATTTGTTGGAAATTTCACACCAGCAATAGGTTGAAATAGTTCCTGTAGTTTAATTTTCCATCAATTTATTAGTGGAGAATTTGTAGTTTTTAGACCAACATTTGCATATGTTCCTATTTTTGGGAAAACATTTGGACTCAAATGGCTATCAGAAACTGTTGAACATTTTCCAACTTTTGAACATAAAACCTGGCTTAAAATGACAACTTTATCAATGATGTTTGCCCATGATATCTTGCAATACATAGGTTAACGCATAGCTGACTGCAATTTCATGTATAATTCATGAACATTTGAGTGAGAAAATCGTAGTGAAAGGTTACCGGTCAATGGGACACATCTACCCGTTCCAAATCGATATTGCTTTATGAGCTGCATTGAAAGTTCCCAAGTAACCATGACGATGTTCATCGATTTACCCGTAGCCGTTCCCGTCGGCAAACTCGCTAGTGTATTCTTTTGTTGAATTCAATGCATTCATGCATTTTCAAAAATGACATGGACACAGCACGTGTTCTGCTACGTCAATAGCAGGTATTGATAAGTGGATAGGATAGGGTAGGATATATAGAATACACCCATAGTAGCCGAGAATAACAAATTTTCACCACGAGTGGTATTGTGGTTTTAACCACGAGCCTTTGGCGAGTGGTTAAAACCACAATTCCACGAGTCGTGAATTTTTTTTATTCTCGGCTACTATGGGTGTATTTTGTTTATACCATAATTATTATTCTTCGGTCGGTTCGTAAATGTATTGCTACTCTGTTAACATGTATGTGCACCGAGTGACCCAAATATGTTAAGCTATCATGAATGTGGGTCACGCGTGGTAATACATATTTCTTGGAAATTCGGTGATCCGCCACTTTCGTGGGCATCAGTCAGCTGATGTGAACACACATTCAGATTTCCCACATTGCAGATACCATTAACAATCTATACGTTGTTGTCAAAATGTAAACCGTCGTTCGCTTTAAACACGGAAAGGCAGACGAACACGTGCGTTTGTTTTGTTTACATTTTCAACAGCTATCGCCGACCTGTATAAAACGTGTACTTTGTCGGTGCTTGCACCTAGCATAAAACATCTTTAAACTAACTTTAATGTGTCATTTTTGACAAGTAAACCCAGTAAATGGAATTGGATAGTATATATCTCTGTGTTTAGACCACTTATCGCATTTCAATGTGTTTTGAGTCGGAAAAATTGTGTATTTACTTCGCGAAGCGGGCATGACGAAAAATTGGGCTAAATTTCGACAGCGAGGTCACCAGAGGTCAAATGACGGGTCGTTCTACTATGGGTATAAACTTTTAACACATACAGTGCCGTTGAAACATTTACACAACAGTAGAAATTTATACCAATAGTAGGAATCGTTATACCCACAGTAGGGTGTAAAGATGAAATTTACAAAACAGGTGTTATACACACAGTAGCATAGCCAATTATGGTATAAAATATTTTATTCCACAATACAATACATTATACATTAATACATTATAATACATGTCAATTTGTATATGTATTGTGGACCCTGAATGAGACCAAATATCGATCCATATATAGTATAAATGTAAAACGTATTATGTCTTATAAATGCCTGACACACTTGTATTCACCGTGTCACGACGTGTATATGCATGTTTTGTGGTAACCGACTTCAAATATTTAATTTATTATTTTGTGTAAAGAGCCCCGAACCCCATCCGCGCCATCACGATAGAGACACCTTTGCTAGTTCTATAAACTACACCGTTACATTTCTGGTAAATATTACCTCTATTAGTCCTATAGATGGCCTCATTATTTTCCATATATAGTGGACATGTAGATAGGCAAATATTCGAAAAAAATTAATACAGACACAAGATAAAACCAATTGTGTCATTATATTGTATCGCTTCAATCACGTATGCATGTGCCAGGGTTGGGGTGAAGGAGAAGATCACTCGATCTTTTCGAGCATCCCGAGCGGTTCGCGCCCAACCACTATCCTATCCTATATGCGCCAGGGTCTGTATCAGCCTCATACCGACGCATGCACGCCCAGATCGGAAGCATTTAATCTACATAGTAGTATGGCTACATTTTCTCTAATAACAAAATAATGTGTATAATTATCTTGCAGTGTGAATTTATAACTGGAATCGGCATTAATTGGACTTATGAACATAATATATTTTCTGATGAACATGCATATGAATACATTTTCCAACACAAACAGTGATATTACAATAGTGTTATGTATTCTCTGTATATGACATATCACTCACTTGGCTGTCACATGATAGTATAATGGTCAATTTAACCGCCTAAATGCCGTTTTATTTTATCTGTATGCAATACGTGGTGTTGCGATAGCTAATTTGCCAATTAGCAACGCTTTAATTGAACATATCACCCTCTGAGAGTGATTTTTGGTATATGAAAACAAAGATTTCTAAAACACTTGTCTCTACGTTCATATTCTCTACGCTACTATATATTAGCGTAACGGGTTGACGTAAATAGGAGTTACGCTACTATTTTAGCGTATCGGGTTCAAAGGGTTAACAATTAACTAGTTTTCTATGTAGGTCTGTGTGGAGTTTCCACTTCCTAAGATAGCTCAGGTGTGGAAACCCTTAAGTCGGGTTTGATCGGGAGTTTTGTATCTGTACAAATACAAGGCTCGTCAGATTGCCCAGTGTGAGCTTTTGCTTTTTCAACTGTTCCCCAAATAGTTAATGTCATTGACATGGGAACTATATTGTATCTGGATATGTGACCCCTCATCTAGACACGACCCCCTCTAAAAAGTTTTCACTATAACCAAGAAACAGATAAGTGCAGTGTCGTGCTTTAGTTAATGTCACAAATGGTGTTTATTTTGTTCTGATTGTATCTCAAGGGTAATGTATCATGAGTCATGTATTAACACAAAGTTATCCAAGTGATGGGGTTTGCTTTTATGACTAACCTACTAGAGGTAGTGGATTATAAGCCAAATTATAAAAAAATAGACAAAATATTACCTTTGCCAATGGCATTGACCTTAGCAATTGACCTTGACACTATAAGCATATAGCCCAGTCCATTGATGATCCTTAATGGAAATATGAGTTCAGATCATTTCTTCAAACAAAATTAGGCTCAGGTTTCCAGTAGTTGTAATTTCAATAATAATATTTGATGCCGTTTCCATGGAAACCACATTTTATCTCGACAGTTTGTCAGACCTCTCACTGGGCACCCCCCAAAAAGTGTCCATTATAACTACGCAACACATATGTGAAGTTTCATGATTTAGTTACTAAAGTCACAAAATTGCAGTTATTTTGGTCTTGATGGTAATGCATCGTCGCTTATGTACCGTCACTATTACCACAACAAGGTATTACTTAAACTGCAGATTAAAATGTGACTAAAATGTGCCATACAAAAGGTTCGTTGATTCTCAAAAGCGTCATTTTATTTTATTGTTCTTCAAATATATGATGTCGTTGTCACGGAAACATGGGTTTATAGTGACATTTGACACCATCCCCACCTGGGCACGCCCTCCAAAAAGTTTTCCCTATAACTAAGTATTTATTTGTATAAGTTTCGTGCTTTAGTCAACAAATTCACAATTCAACCCCTAACGGACCCCAGATAAGTAAATAACTCTATAATGTACACAAAAGCACGATATCTTAGGAAATAACTGATTTTGACCTATTTTGGAAAATGGCCACAAAGTTTACAGGTCGTTATCTCATGACTATCTTGTCAGTTGAAACCATAACACAGTTCTCCGTGTAGCATATATGCTCTAGATTATTTCTGAGTAAAGATAACGTATTCAAAACTGATATATAAACTCAGTGGGTAGAACATGTATGACCCGATATGAAAAAAGCTAGTATTTTGGTCAATGACCTTGACCTTTGTATATGACCTTGACTTATAGTGGTGAAATCTCCAGTGACAAATGAAAGCCCACCAAGGATATCACCCCATTTCAATGCCAGTATAGAGTTACTGCATTAAACTTTCTTGGTATAGACCATTATAGACATATGTTTTATACCGGCCAAAACACACTCCGTTGCCATGGAAACACACATTTTCCACACTAAGCTACACTGTCCCAGTATGCCCCAGCACTGACATAAACTTCAGACTATGAGCTTTCAGAAAACGTTTGTTAGAATTTGCCCACCAAATTGGTACCACTTTCCATTTTTGGGGAGCCTGGCTCATGGACTATTATGAATATGTCAACTTACTGGAACCAAAATTGTCACTTTGGCTAAAAATGAATGTCAAAATGGAAAATGGTAAATATTGTTCCCTTATGACATACAATGTACAATTACTTAAAAGTTGTGGCTGATGAAGAAAATTGGCTGTCCTGTCCTGTCCTGAATACTAACATGTATGATGCCTCTTGGATAAGTGTACTGTTACATTACCAAGAATTATTGGAATTTTCTCTCAAAATCGACAAAAAAAGACACTTTTCAGAATTGCACAATTTTTCAAGTAAAAATGGAACTATCATTTGTGTTTATTGTTTTGATCCGTCTTAAATGCGTCACACTGATGTGTTTTTAGAAAAAAAATATACTGAAGCTGGCTTGCAAACTGTCCACAACATTTGGTAGAAAAGTTGATATTTTCAAATATATCCCGAACAGTATTCTCTGCTCTTCTGTATAGGTAGCGCTTTGTAATTCAATTGGTTATTAAACATGTTACAAGTAGTACTGACTAGTATATGTTCCATTCTGGTTTTCACAGTACCTTATGCGACACAATTTCATTTAAACCATGCAGTATGTAATTTTGCCAGAATCCGTCATTTAAAATGAAGTTGTCATGCCTCAGACGGTACAGGGATAACGATAATGAAACATGTAGCAGTCTGTGGAGTAAGTAACATGGTTAATGATCAAGTACCAAAGGTGGTTACCATTCTGGAAGCCATCTTGAGTAATGTTGTCTAAAAACATTAGTATAACGCATTTTAGATATATCAAAACAATAAACATCCAAAGATAGTTCCATTTACTTGAATAAATGGTCCAAACCTGAAAAGTAATTTTTTTTTATGTCAAGTTTGTGATATAAAAATCGAATAATTCTGGTAATGTCAGTGGTTACATTACTAACACTTAACCAATGTGCATTAGAATTGTTTATGTATATAAGACAGCATAGCATTCGTCAACCACAGCTTGTAAGCGATTACATGACATGATGGGGCAATATTTACCATTTTCCAGGTTTGGCCGCCATTTTGGCAGCCATTTTCAGACAAAGTGATAATTTTTGTTCCATTGAGTTCAAATATTCATAAGTAATTGTATGTCCCACTTAATTTGCACAGTTCTGTCAATTTCTTGTTAAAATATGACTAGAATCCTAACGGTGATTTTTGGTGAAATTTTATACCGAGTTCTGTATAATCGAATTATTGAGCGATCGGAAGAGACTGGGGTCACACGAATGGCATATTTCATTGCTCCAATGATCACTTAACACGAGCAATACAAAATAAAGTCAAATTAAATTTCCGAACCAGTTCCATACAACAGAGCCTGATCTAGAATATATTAGTGAAAAAACGTCAAATTTCCTCTTTCAGCTGCCATTTTGACGGCCATCTTGGACGGGGAGTTCCAATTTTACCCTAAAAATATGGCATTATAAATGTGAAAGTCATACATACTGTATATGCCTAATTTTAAATCGCATATTGCATATTGCGACATTTAATAAATTATATAATCATGAAACGCTCTTTAAATTCGAAAAACCCCTTAAAAGAGGGGTTAAAGTGAAATTTCAGCGTGGCCCCATATCTAACATCAATAAGTACGTGAATATGTATATATGTACATAAATTGCTATTGATGATATATTTCATGTGTATTTTGTTCTAGTTTCCTGGGTTTTAGGTTATATTTCTTTGCACACTGTCTTCATTATGCCTTCTTGTTTGTTTGTTTGTTTGTTTTTTTTACATAACTCACTTTTATTTTCATCCACTGTCTGCATTACATACAAAGTTGCTTTCAAACAATGGCTTTTGGTAATATGTTTCTATTCTCAGTCGTGATATGGGTTATGGGCTGAAATGGCGTTAATTTCAAAACTAATCAGTCAATCAATCAGGATCACATTGCACAGATTGGCCACTTATTAACCCTTTACCCAACAGAAGGGCCATGTGCCAATGCAAAATTGTTAAAGAATGTAAGAAAAAATGTTAAAAAGTTTTTTTTAGGCCAATGCATTCTCTTATATATGCGAGGCGACCTATGGTCGACTCGCATATATAAGAGAATGCATTGGCACAGGGCATAACTGTAACAATCACAATGTGGTCAAGGAGCCGATTCCAATGATATCCATATTTGTATGGTTCTATTGAGACAGAAAAGAGATGAAAATAGCTAGAGTTATTCCTCTATTTAAATCCAATGAAAGAAATATGATTCAAAATTATCGTCCAATTAGTATTCTTCCCACATTTTCTAAAATCCTAGAGAAAGTGGTATGTAACAGGTTAGTGGAATTTTTCCATGATAAATTCTATAAAGAACAATATGGCTTCCGGAGAGGCCATTCTACAGTTCACCCAATAATCCGACTTCTTAACGACATTGTGATTAATAATGACAAGAAATCAAAAGATTGTACATTAACAACTTTTATTGACTTCTCAAAAGCTTTCGATACCATAAATCACGACATACTATTATCTAAACTTGAATTTTATGGAGTTCGAGGCAATATAAAACATTGGTTCGAGAGTTACTTAAGAGATAGAGTGCAATATGTAGATTTAGACGGTTGTGTATCAAGTGAAATCCATATTACAACTGGTGTCCCTCAGGGATATATCTTAGGCCCTTTACTTTTTCTTATCTATGTGAATGACATGCACCGGAGTACATCATTATCCCTTTTATCATTGGCAGATGATACCACTGTATATGCGTCTCATCATAATTTAGATTTACTTTTTAAGCGCACAAATATTCAACTTGAATTACTCAATCAATGGTGCAAGGCAAACAAACTGTCATTAAATGCCAAGAAAACCAAATATATTTTATTTCAACCAACTGGTGGAAACTATAATTGCACGAAACATACTCTACAGATAAATGGCCAAATAATTGAAAGAATAGGAAGCAACTGCAAAGACAAATCCTTCAAATTCCTTGGTATTCATCTGGACGAAAATTTAACATTCAACAACCACACGGCTTTAATTGCAACAAGAATGTCTAGAGCTCTATATGCAATTAACAGAGTTAAACACATTCTTCCAGAAAGGAATTTACGACAGTTGTATTACAGTCTAATTCATAGTCACCTAACATATGGCATAGAAATTTGGGGAAATTCGAATACGTTTAATAAATTAATAGTATTGCAGAAAAAGGCAATTCGCATTATACATAATAAAAGATATAACAGCCACACCGATCCACTCTTTAAAAAAAGTAATATACTAAAAGCTCACGATCTTTATAAATTACGCACCTATCAATTCATGAACGATTGGTTCTGCAACCAACTACCTATCTCATTTCAGAACACTTATCGCATATATCACAACCCAACAATGGTAACAAGACAAAGTGGCAAATTAGGTGGAACAAAATCTAGAACATCCTTCACCGAAAACCTCCCTTACCATATCTTCCCGAAACTTTGGAAAGAACTAGATACATCTTTACAGTTAGTTTTACCACGTTCCAAATTTAAACGAGACGTATCTGAAGATATCATAAGCAGCTATCTTGACAGTGTTCTTTGTAAAAACCTACACTGTTTCGACTGTTATCCGTTCATGGATGAATCAACTATATATATGTAAGAATTGTTAAGTGAATCCAACGCATGTACGCCCTTTATGTGTGAAGAATACAACTATATCATCAGTCTTATATTATACCAAAATTTATATTATATATCATAATTGAACGATATTTTACTGTATTGCCACTTAGGCTATGGAAAAAACTAAACCACAAAAGTATCGTTGTCTACACTACTATAGATAAAAAAAACTTGTATCACCATTATATGCTGTCATTTGGGATCAGAGTCGGAATATAATTATCTAAGTTTGGGAGTGTGCAGGAAAACGACCAGTAGGTCATGCCATCTCCCAGTAATATATACTATATTTTGTTTGATTTTTGTATTATACATTATCATGTTTGTTATATATTACTAAATAAAATTGAATTGAATTGAATTGAACAGACCGAAGATATTTTAGGCTGTTGAAGCTTTATTTGACCGGCTTTGGCCGGTTTGTTGGGTAAAGGGTTAAACTCATTGTATTAATTAGTATCGCCAATGTGTACAGACTACCATTTGGCAGTATCGCTTTATATAGAAGTTTTACAATAAGGAATGGGGACCTCAATTGGTCTACCAAATCGACGTGTTTACCATGAGAATAGGCAACGTTAAATTATTTGCTGCAAAATATGTATTATTTTGGGAAGTTACGTAATTTCTTTGTTAACTTACAGTATCACCACTTTGATTTGCTAAATGAATAATAATATTAGTGGAATAATATCACATTTGATATTTATTGGACAACTTATAGTCTGAGCACATGTTTAAATTACATCCTGACACAAAGAAATTTAGTAGTCTCGTTTTCAAAGTAAATTTCTGTTTTGTGTTATACATTTGCCGCATTCAGTGATTTTTGTGTGCATAATTTAGTGTTGAGCCAACTTTTATGTTGTTAATTGGAAAGGTTTTCTAGACATAGAATTGTTTCCAGTTCATGTCCCCTGACCCATAGCGAAAATGCAATTGGTTGGTGTAATGGTTAATGATAGAGAAATTACCAGTATGTGTCTTCTGTACTTGTCCCCCAATCATATTGCCAGATATTTGTATTCTGGAGACAAATATTTTTGTTTTACATATGAGCCGCCGTTCAAATTTCCAAAACTATAAGGCTGGATTAGCCATAACCATGTTACACCTACATTGATGGTCGAGCCAAACCGATAAGAGGTTTGTGTCGTTCATCGTTCTAACTCTTTCACCGGTTGGGCACTAGTATGTGCTCATCTGTATTTAGCGCGGGATTTTTCAGCCAAAATGGGGAAACCAATCACCACCAATTCAAATTTCTAATGTGCTCTGAGAACAATTCCCGCAAAAATACTTCGCAGACATTGCAACATTGTAGACGAGTGACGCATTCTGTGAGTAAAAGTGAGAACAAAAACTTTTGAGGAAGTTAGCATATTTTATACATTACAGATTTCCGGGATCACTTCCCATGTACTGGCAAGCCGTGCAAGCTATGGCCATCCTGGGCCTGTTGTCAGGGGCAGCAGGCGGAGCCAGCTTCTTAATGTCCATTATTCAAGCACGGCAACAAAACAACTCGTCAATACAAATATGGATCATCGCAAGCAAAATATTAACGCTACTCGCAGGTAAATGCATATATTGTAATATATAACGGTATCCTGTACATATATATATTGATGCATATTCATGGATATATAGAGAGTTTTTGTTTAAGTGGGAAACTTAAATGATTTTATGTTCTAACTCGCCAAATTGATAACGTGGGAAAATAATTAAAGTACCTTGAAATACGCTCCATTTTTGTCGAAATACGGTAGCGTTGAAAAAATGCACGCCAAGAACGCGACATATAACCAGGGACGTGGCTATAGGGTTTGCGTTGAGGGTGTCCACTTTGGGAAATTCCAACTGCACACCCCCTCCTACTTGCACCCACCCCCACTTGAATCCAACCAAACACAAGTTTTGCATAATTCCATTTGCACCCCCTTAATATTTGAACCTGAATATATCCTAACAACTAGTGGTCCAACTCCAGACAAATGCACACGGCTATGGACAAGAGACCAGGACACACCAGGCCGACCATCGTTGTTTGGCCCGGTGTGAGCAAATTTTGAAAACTAATCAAGAAAATCGCAAAATCCTAGCATCTAGAATGGCTTTGGATGGGCCCGGTGTGCGAAAATTTTGAAATCTGAACAAGAAAATTGCAAAATCCTAACATCTAGACCTCAAGCCTTCCTAGAGTTGGAAATTTCAAACCTGCTGAGATCCCCACTGAGGTTGGACAATATCCAACTGATGACAATTCCAATGACCACGTTGACCAAATGTAGGACAATATTGTTTTCTTAAATTAACTAGCAGTCTTTGACTGGCCACGGGGGAGGAACGAGTATACAAGCTTTCCAAGTGTTGGACATTTCCAACCTGACACCCCCCCCCCTTAAGATTGGAAAATTTCCAACTGATGGTCATTTCAGTCCAAAATTTTTAGCAAAGTAGCAAAATATGCAAATATTGGTCCAAAAACAATAAATCGCCCCCCAATAAATTGTTTGAAAATCAAACTGCAAGAGCATTTTCAACCTATTGTTGCTGTGAAATTTCATACTAGTGTTGTGTCAGGTATGAAATGTCCAACTGTTGAACATTTTGACCCCCCCTGTCATCCCTCATATAACTACAGAGAACGGAGCGTAGCACCGAACCACATACAAGTGAGTGTCTTTATGTGTTATGTCTTATCTTTGTTATTCTGATCACTTTTTATGCCAGTTGTGTTGCCCACAGAACAGCAAGATATCAGAATTAAATATATATTTAAACTGACTCAAAATTTCGTCTACATAATTTTTTTGGGACCGATAGGATAGGTCGATAAATACACGAAATATTGATATGCCGGCTTCGTGTGCTTTGAAAAACATTTGCCAAAGTCACAGCCATTTTCCAGCCGTTTTAATTTTTTAGCCCGAAGTGAGTCAAACGCTCTTTATTGCTACCATATCAGGAATAGAATAACACGGAACGCTCTCTTCTGTTCCATGTCGTACAAATAGCTGTTTTTTGTTTGGGACCTAAACGCATTGTTCATAGTTGCATTTTTCATTACTTCATTGCGTCTTTTGGGCTTACAAAATGCTCGTGGAAAGATAGTTAAGATATCTTTCGATAAATATTTCAACTACCTTTCTACGAGCATTCTGTACCCCCCCCCCCCCCCAAACGAATTGAAGTAATGAAAAATGCAACTATGAACACTGTGTTTGGGTCCCCAAAAAACCCCAGCAATGTGTACGACATGGAACAGAAAAGAGCGTTCCTGATATGGTAGCAATAAAGAGCGTTTTTCTTACTTCGGGCGAAAATTTTTAAACGGCAGGAAAATGGCGGTGACTTTGGCAAGTGCTCTTCAACGCATATGAAGCCGGCATATCAATATTTAGTGCATTTGTCGACCTATATCGTTTCCGTCCCTTCAAATTACGTAGACAAAATTTGGAGGTTCGAATGACACATGTTGTTTGAATATAGCCAATTTAACACTGAGTGTATTGTATGGATATACACATTAGGGTGAAGAAAGCTGGCATCAGAATTAGTATGCTGCCAAAGACCAGCCCAGACGCTGATTGGTCGAAAATATCTGCTACTGGCTATTTGATTAGCATCTGTGGAAATGTCCATTGATCAATACTAATTACTACACCTTGCAACATATATACATCGACAGACACTTGTTAGTAAATTTGCATTTGCATGATGTCCAAGTATTTGAATTATGATAAAGGGTAGTATAATGCTATCCGATGGTATGATACTTTATCCATATTTAATGAGTGTTACATACTATTTCCAGGAACGCTTGTGTTTATAGGAGTGACCATCTTTGGAATTGAGACGAGTAAGAGGAAACAGGAGGTATTAGGAGACACAGCATTGGGAAACTCATTATCAGGCACAGATTTTGGCACAGGATTAGGAGGTACAGGATTAGGAAGCACAGGAGGCGCCGAACTATTGTTAGACATGATACAGAGTATGAATCTTCATGCTGGATTCGCTATTGGTGTTGTTGCTGGCGCTATTTATATCATGTGCGGTATGTGCATGTTCTGTTGTAAATCTTCGGTTACCGACTCTACGACCGCGAGATCAGGGGATGATATAAAAGTATCGTACCGCATATAGACTGCATCTCAACCACTATCAAGTTGTCCTGCTAATATTATACGATGTTGGTTGGTCTTGCTGATTTGTTATGTTTGTTGATCCTGTTGATTTGATATACTGTTCGTTTATCCGTGGAACTCGAGTAAGAGCCATGGATGAACATGAATAATATCCCGGACAACAGTTAACTAACAGAATGGCACATCATTCACACGTGTTTATAGTATAGACATTAAATAACTGTTAACGTAATTAAATATACAATTACCGTTGTATTTAGAATCCAACTCGACTCATGATCCATTTCAGAATTCACCCAGAAATAAAAAAAAACGTACTGTAGACATATTCGTACCACAGGGCCGAATCAGACAAAAAAAATGATAGTGTAAGATATCCTCATTGTATCGGAGACATGTATATAAAATGTGTATATATCTTATTATCCTTGTGTAAATATCATTCTGTATTTCTCAATATTCATTTTTAATCATGAGGATAAAGCATCAATCTATTTAATCATGAGGATAGAGCATCAATCAAAAAGTGTGTGTATGAAACATTAAATAGCATATATATTAATTAGTGGCTACGTTGAGTGCTCCAACCTAACTAACAACAAGGGCTTTTAAAATTTTAAAATATATGACTGACGCTCAGAACATTTGTATTGTGACGGTATGAACCAACATTGTACAATACATGAAACATACACCATCATCGTAGGAAATTAGCAAGACAACTTAACCAAGTGTGACGTCTCTGATAACCAAACAAAGTTATACACATACGTTACAAGCAACTAAGACAATTTATACCTAAAAAAAATGCCATGAATTGGCTACCAATGCCCAAAACCATGAACTTATCGATGGGTCTTTAATTGAGTGCAGATGCGGTCATTAAAGGACATTCAATTTCCACCTTAATGGCGAATTCATTTCAAATATTTGATGGCCCTTTGAATACATATGCCATCTGCACGTAAGTGGTACCTTACTCGTATTTAAATTCGCGCGGTACTATTTTTCGCGCACCCATTGTTGCGCGAATTTAAAACGGAGCGAAAAATATTATGATTCCTGAGTTATAGGGAACCACAGGGAAAAGCAAATGGAAATGTTGATGAGTTACATTACGGAAGGCTGGAATCAATATAGATAGTTGGACCTGTTTTTATTTATAGGGCTATATATATACTACATGCGGGCGACCAACATAAACACCATTACTCATAATTATGTAAAGTAACAATTAATGGTAACATCGTCGGTGTTGAAATACTTGTAAGAAATGTACATGTGCCAGACTGAAGATGCACGAAAGTTCGCCCCCTGTTATCAACAATGCATGCAGTGACACAATAACCAAACAACTTCAATTATCTATGCGAACACAACCCTCAGCCAAGTTTAGATTTTACTCTGAAGTGAGCTGCATAGTATGTGGTATTGGTGTTACTTCTTTCGAGTTTATTCCAGACTCATTCCAATGATGTCTATGACTATTTCAATTTAGTATCACTGAGCATAATTATCGTTATTGTGTTTAATGTAGACATGTATCTTCAGGAACGATTAAGAATTGAAACTGTCATAAGATCCTGTCAGATTCAAAACTTTTAGGAAAATATTGTTGTCAATTCAAAACTGAGAACTCCATACCTGTATGTATTATGTGATGAGAATAATACCTGTATCTATTAGGAGATGAGAATAAAGAATTTAAAAAAAAAAGCGAAATATAATACTGCGCGAATTTAAATACGAGTAATGTATCCCCTTTACCCATATAAGCAGACGACAGATAATACGAGTACAGAAGGTGTCATATTGTTTGGAGGGAAATATTAAGATAATTTCCACAAACTATACTTTGTAAATAATGAATGTCTTTATGAATAGCCGTAATTGGTATGGTTTATGCATTGTATATTGCGGCGGGCCTTTAACATGATATAACTCTGATATATGATTGTCTATATCTGATTGCTATGGCCTTTGTGATGTTTCTTGGAACTTCTTGTCAACACTCTGGACGTCATTTCTGAACGTGTGAATCACGTAATGTGTTATAAATTTATTGACTTTATGTGGTTAATTACAACAAAATTGTTGCCAAGTTCTCTAAACACCACACTTGACAAACGGAGTTCAATTATTTTTACATTGATTGCTTGTAGTAATAGAATATAATAGATTGTATATGTCAACCAATTCGCTGTGACGGGCAAACTAATAAACAAAAGTACATAATAAAATAGTATGATTGAGTTTATGGTGATTTATATTAAATAAAGAATACATAACGGCGTCACGTTCCTCCTGTAAGCTATTTTGGATTGCTAAGATTATGACTATAAGGTCGGTAGTGCAGTTGAGCTGCTTTGTCAAATATATGAATCTAATTCTTAAATTAATTGCTTGCTTCTAGTGCGATATATAAATCATAAAAAGTATATTTTTTAGACTGGTAAACTGACACAAGTACTAAATAAAACTAAATATGAATGTAGGTCCTAGGTGGATTAAAATATGGTGCAATGGGGATTCTATAGTAAGGATAGTCGATTAGTAAAATATACTATGAGCTACGTTGAACAGTGTGGCTATTTTATGCCTGTTAATAACTGGAAAAATCGACAAATGTTTTCATTTGAAGCTATAACCTTATTTCTTTTGTAATTCTGAAGTATATTCACCCTAAAGATCATTTCGCATATAAGCGAATACATGCATGCGCAATGATTATACTTCACAAGTGTTTGTCTTTACATCCGGAAGTTGTGACTCTCAGCCTAATATTTCTCAGCATTAGGATCTCATATGTAGGATGATTTTAAGCCATTTCCGGCCTGTAAAAATTGAAGTGTTCTTACATGGGGAGCACTATTTGTGCACAACTCAAGAAGCAATAAATATAATTAGTCTAACTTGACAAAACATGAATCATAATAAGCATGTAGAACGTAACACTACACGCCCGCCCCCAAATAGGAATGCCTACACTAGCTGGCCTATGTATATAAATAATTGCTAGCCTAATGTAAGTTACGCATGTTATTGGGGAACCTCGCGTAGTCAGAACATGTTTTGCGCAGATGCTTTGGAATCAAGATCCATTAAATATACGGGCGGCGTTGGCGGTGGGTATGCTGTTAGTTTATGTTAAAATATTCACCTCCGTCAAAAACCGTCATAAACAGAAAGAATAGTAAAATAAAGACAGACTTTGTTCTTATACCATTCAGAAATATGGCATAAACACAGTATGTTATTGTCAATTTTCCCCCTTTGTTATGTAAACAAAAGCAAAAAACGTTACGTTACCTGGCCTTTGTTCAGATCCGGATATGGTAAACATAAAGAGCGTTATTTGTTATTGTTTTCCTGATATGGAAATAATATAGAGCGTTTATATAATTTTTGTGTGATTACCAATAGAATTGCGCTGTGTTATGTAAACAGAGCACAACTTCTGTAGCACGAGCAGGCTGTTGTTTACGTCCACCATCGTACGTCTTGATAGCTGATTTCCGATGAATGGCAACAAGCCATATTTCCGAATAAATCCTGAAAAGTTACCCATAATTCTGCTGTGGTTAAGGAGTCGATTATTTATGGCATTAATTTATTGTGCCGACGTGCACCGGTAGTTTGCGATTACTTGCTCGGTTGATGATCGATAGTTTTTATTGCATTCGAGCACCGAAACTAGAATTCTTATTTAAAATGTGAATAACGAAACTATAATTCGAATTTAAAACAATTGTAGTTCTTGATTATTGCATTATCTGAAGGATAACACCCTGGCCAGGCAAACAATACCATAGGTTGTATTTAAACATGGGGACAATTTGTGTGTGAATGGACAGGGCGGTTTGGCAGAGTCCCCGAAATTTCGGACGAAGACTGCATGGTAATTTATTACTTAAATATTACTCGACTGAACATCGCTATACTTTTTTGTCATTGGAACGTGCTTTGCTCCATAACTGAACACCAAATTCAACACAGATGCATTCATCACGAAAGTCACTCGCTGTAAAAGTAGCCCTATACAATTTAGCGGACTGTATGCGACATGAAAACAACATGATTAAAGCGACGCAATGTCTTCGAAGTGGGGTCATTTGAAATAGCATGCATTTTATAAAATTATATAAAAGTATATGAACAAATAGATTTACCCTGTTGTTATTTTCATTAGTAATAACTCTACAACAATGAGACAAAATCATTGTTACGTATACATTACTGTTACATTGGAATTACCAATAAAAGTACAAAAGTCCAATACGACATAAAGTTTAATCAAAACTTGACATTTAACATTGGAAAAAAGGTCTAAGCATGCACAATAGACTAACATATTTGAACTTCTTATACGATTGGCTGTCTGTTGTCGCGGTAAACGTTTTATTTACATTACAAGGGGTTTAACGCGTGGAATTTCGTTATTCTTAGGATGATACAAACCTATATATGAGCGTATTTAGTTGTTTGTAACTTATATGTTTCGGATGACTGATCGCCAACTGTGACACCGATGTTTCTAGCTTTATGTTATCACGGAGAGGATTCTGAATCATTCAAGTTACATCATTATTGAGTTTGTTTTAATAGGAATCTAGAATATTACGTCATCGAAACCATGCACTACATCTTCAACATACATGTAAATGCATCCACTGTATTATTATACCGAATAAATTAACCAGAATGAATACCTTTAAAATTGTTTTAAGTCACATGGCGGTTTGCGTTCCAAAATACAAGTAGTATTATTAGCTTTTGAATTTTTCCCGTTATCTAAATAGGTCGATAAATATCTTAACTACCTTTCTACGAGCAATATGTAACCAAAAAAGACGCATTGAAGTAATGAAAAATGCAACTATGAACAAGGTGTTTGGGTCCCAACCAAAACAAAAAACAACAATTTGCCCATGGAACAGAAAAAAGCGTTCCGTGTTACTCTATTCCTGGTATGGTTGCAATAAAGAGCGCATTTCTGACTTCGGGCGAAAAATTTAAAACGGCTGGAAAATAGCTGTGACTTTGGCAAGTGTTTTCAAAGCATATGAATGTTCCGTGTATTTATCGACCTATCGTATCCGTCCCTCCAAAATATGTAGACAAAATTTGGAGGTTCGAATGAGCATGTCCGTTTTATTATTTTGGATCACCCACATGACACCATGGAAAGGGTGTCTGATATGTCTTCAGTTTTAACCGGGTTGTGATTGGCCACTTCGAAATAACGAAGAAAAACAACAGGTCGCTAATACATGTAGATATTCACAAGAAAACTAAACATTAAAATATCACCAAAAGGTTAAATATCAAACTGCCTCAAGAAGATTGTTGTCCCGTAAATTTGGTGAGGGTGAGGCCACATCGCCTCATGTGGTGCCTAGCTGATATGTGTAATAAACGCACGTTGACGCTTTTGTCCAAAATATAAACATTAACACATAACAAATGACGGCATGCAACTACACTGCCTTCTCTCAAATGGAACCATGGCCCGTGTGGGGTACCAAGCACGGGTTATTATCATATATTTGTTTGAGGCAAACACATCCACGCCACATCAATGAAAGAGCTAATTGCTCTCCTGTGTAATTATTATCTTGTGTAGTTATATCATATGTGTAATTATAATCTCATCTTGATCGTCTGAGGTTGCGAGCAATGATATGTTTTGAATCTATGTTTATGCATATTTATATATATTCTTAAAACCATGTATTTGGTAGAAGAATTAAAATGAATCTGAATCTGAGCTAAATGGGTTTATTCAGCCAATTCAATAAAACAACTCATATTGAAGAAACTGGCTATGTGAAAATTTGCCCAATTCTAAAGCGGTCTTTCCCATAGCAGTTTCTTAAAATGTGGCCGAAGATTAGGGGAAACACGCATCATTCGAGCGACCTGATTTACAGAGTTGTTTGCCGTCAATACAGCAATGACGATAACCCATGCTTCGCCGCTACACAGGACGCGTCCATTCGAGAGAATTGGATCTAAATTAGTCCGCTAAATTCCCACAGGGTGACAAATGGTCACGTTCAAGAAGACCCCAGAGTAATAAGGCCGATTCCATATAAGAAGGCGCCCCATTCGTGAATTTAAAAACATCTCAATTTTAAATTATCAATTTGAAGGAAAAAATCCTCAGCCTTTATAATCAATGTATGCTAAAGTTATATAACTCTTTACCCCACACCATGAGACATTTTCCAACTATGTAAATAAGTATTTTAAATCCACCCGTATTTTTGAAGTAAGTCGATAGAGTTTGACAGGAGATCTGTGTAAACACCACACTTAATTATTACGCCACATGTGGTGTAAGTTGTTTCGGAGATTTTGATATTCTGTGGTCGACTGGGCGAGGCATTGTGGGATAAATTTGTTTTGTACCTTACTCAATCGTACCGATATAATCACGTAGATGCTGAAATTATAAAGTTAACGCCACCGGTGTATAATATGTTTTTGAAAATATGACTCAATCGTATCGATAGAGTCAGGACAGGCTGAAATTTGTAAACTTAAAGTCACCGGTGTAATAATATGTTGTTCAAAATATAAATAATCTGATAGCCTGAAAATAATGTATAACCCATTGGGAGCCCCTGGTGTAGTGATGTGAATTATGGGTAATTTATTTGGAGTGCGGATGCCTGTTCTGTTGTAGTAACAGCCATCTTTTATTTTCTGGAATTATGGTAAGAGTTGCGCCTGGAACCTGATAATCTTCTCGACTGTTTTTGCGTCCTAATCTATTCAAACTTTCTTGGATATCTTGGAAGGTGTTTTGGAAGGATTGTTTTGATATGTATATATATGATTTACCTTCCAAAAAGATGAGTTTGACGCCTGCATTTCTTGACATGAATATTAATTTGCGCTTGTCTGCAAGTACAGTGATGGCCGAATCGGCGTGTTTTATGAAAATGTCACCAAGATTTCTCCACTCGATTCTCTTAAAATGCACCTTAATCGGTCAAATTCTTTTGATAGTTCTATCTAAATACATCTTAACTATTATTCGGATCATCTGCTGTCCCAGTCGAAAAAGGTTTAGTTTGACCAAAACGGCTATTGACGAAAGTTTGTTTACAAAATGAGCGTACTCGATGACACGTACATGCTGTAAATTTATTATCGAAAAATAATTCAATTTCTTCCATCTAAAACATAATTACGCACTGGACTCTGTCATTTTAAGAATATATAAGCATTACACACAGACACACCAAGTCTCAGCTTAAACTTTTGAAAAATAACAGTTTTATCGACATAAATCGATTTGAATGGCAGATCCCATGTTAAAATTTATCATCGAAAAAAATTCATTTCTTCCATATAAAAAATAATTACGTGCTGTACCCTGTCTTTTTAAGAATATTTAAGTATTCCACGCAGACACACCAAGTCTCAGCTTAAAATTTTGAAAAATAAGAGTTTTATCGACATAAATAGATTTGAATGGCAGATCCCATGTTAAATAAATTTTAGGGCCCTGCAAATGTTTTCTGAGCTGTTCCATATTGGGCACCAGAGTCCATATTTGACCGGTTCTACCTGATAATTGTGTGACAGTACAGTCGCGTTACTTTATACGTCAACATTGGTCATTATCACCCAACAAATTTAGTTCGGTCTATCGTATCAACCCCTATTTCCCCCGCAAAGCCTGACTAAGTGTCACCATTGGTCTTTATCGCTCCACTAATTTTTATCGTTTCATCGGTATGAATTCCATATCCAATTATCGACATATAACCAACCCAACCTCTAATCCCGGTCCAATTTATTTATTTTTTTCATCTCTATAGTCACGTTACGTAATATTTTATCACGTGATACTTGTACTTATATATCTATGATATTACTATAGTATACCATATACGTATATCAATTACTATTCCTTTCTATATAATCCTGGTGCCATCTATAGAGGTAGATAATTTCAAACCCCCCCCCCCAATTTTATATCTTTGCTGCTTTAGTACAGTCGCGATTCATTACATGGCAACATCGCTCCACTAATTTATGTCAGTTCATCGGTACGAACCCCTTTTTCTCCGAGTCCATATAACCAACCCAACATCTTATCCCGGCCTAAATTATTATTTTTATTTTCATCGGTATAGTTGTGTTACATACATATTTTTATCATTTGATTCTAATTTGTTACATACATATTTTTATCATTCGACTCTAATTTGCTTTGTACCACTATAGAAGTCCATAAATGACTATTATGGCACTATATAGAGATGACTAAGATTCTGACACCCCCTTATGTTATAGCCTTGTTGCAACAGTAGAGTTGAGATGCATAATATGTCAACATTGGTCGTTATCGCTCTACAAATTTATATCGGTTCAACCCTTAGTTCCCTGTATCGCCCACCCCTCCCTCAATTTATTTTTTCATTTGTATTATAGTCTCGTTACGTACACATTTTATCTCTTGTAACTTTTGCTTCAACATGCCGAGTACCGCTGCAGACAAAACAAAACTGACAACATTTTGAAATGTAAGCAGGCTTCAAACTCATCTTATCCAAGAAAAACTCTGGCTACATAAGAAATTTGTTTGTAAGGTGTACTTGCATTTGTTGCATTAAAAACCAAGGTCCCAAGTCAAGGTCCAAAATCCCCAACACACTGATGTGAGGTTTAACTCCATCTACACACAGTAATGTCCAAAGTAATTGACCGCTTAACCACAGCAGAATTATGGGTAATTTTTCAGGATTTTAAATCCTGAAAAATTACCCATAATTCTGCTGTGGTTAAGTGGTCAATTACCTTGGACATTACTGTAGCCTATATAAGGATGTGAGGTTTAATGATAACTCAATCCACATACAGTAATGTCCAAAGTAATTGACCACTTTTAACCACAGCAGAATTATGGGTATTTTTAGGATTTTAAATCCTGAAAAATTACCCATAATTCTGCTGTGGTTAAGTGGTCAATTACTTTGGGCATTACTGTAACCAATATAAGGATTTCAGGTTTAATGATAACTCAATCCGCATACAATAATGTCCAAAGTAATTGATCACTTAACCACAGCAGAATTATAGGTAATTTGTCAGGATTTTAAATGCTGAAAAATTACCCATAATTCTGCTGTGGTTAAGTGGTCAATTACTTTGGGCATTACTGTAACCAATATAAGGATGTGAGGTTATGGACTACCTAATTCTGCTCAAAAAACATGTATATTGAATATATGGATGTTTATTGGGGGGAATCCGATTATTTCAATGATATTTTCATTATCTGGGATCCACAACCTGACCTACGGGAGAGCGCTTCGCGCGCGACTGTATCTTAAGCATAGAATTGTACTCCGAAGAAGGAAAGGCTGTAGGGTAACAACCATCCACGCCGACCTTCACTGGCTACCTATCAAAGATCGGATACAATTAAAAATAGCAACATTTGGTTTCCGTCGGATGTTTGTCTCTGAATCCCTTCCCGAATATATTAACAGTCTGATATATCCATACACTCCCCGGCGAACACTTCGTTCTGGTGAATCGTCCCTTCTCTGCCCTCAAGTTGCAAATCTTATGACCGTCGGCGACAGAGCTTTCTCTGTAGCCTGTCCCGACATTTGGAACTCTCTACCAAATGAAATGCGACAATCTTGCTTGATAACCGATTTTCGATCTGCTTTAAAAACTCACATATTCCGACGACGCAACCCCGAAACAAAGAAAACTAACAAAATCTGAGTATATATAATTCCACATATCTATTGATTATTTTCCAAGTGCATTTCTTGTGTATTTATATAATATGTAAAGCGCTTAGGGCCCCCTGCGGGGGATAGGCGCTATATAAATATTATTATTATTATTATTATTATTATGTGCATATTTAATAAGCCAACAATTGGAATCCCAACAGAGAAGATTGGCGGGGGTCCCTTGCGCTTGCGCGATCTGTCCATCAAAAAATATTTAGACATCTCAATACACATAAGACCCAATAACTTAATATACAGAATAGATACATCTATTGCCTGAGTGACTACTATTTATATTTGTTACAATGAGGTCAAATAGTTACGAAGCCAGCACCACAATTGTTTCCCTCCATAGTAAATCTTAAAACAACTTCTAAAGAATGATTTAATGACCTTATATTTGCGTCCATGGTTTACTGGAGTTCAGATTTGTTAACATCACATCACCAAGTCAATTACTTGCGAAGCCACAGCAATAACTATTTCCCAACATAGTAATTCTCAAAACAACATCCTAAGAACAATTGACCAGGTCAGTCGCGCAAACATTGGAAGAGCCAGGGTCAATCTTTTTTTTTTTAAACTAAATTTTACATTTAAATTATTGCTTTATTTAACCAAAAACAAAAAAATTAAATGAGAAAATTAACTTTTACTTCTTGCTAAATTTTATCTTTTAATTATTTCATTTAATTTTTAGATTAAAATTTAAAAATATACAGTCCCAGTATTTACAGTATACCAAGTCCAAGTCTTTATAATATGTTAAGTGACCCCACAGTCATTTAATTGCTTTGTTAGTAATAATTTGAAGGATTACTTGTTTAAACGCAATTGTTATCAAAATATTTTTTGTATTTTTTTATAATTTCTATTTATATGTAATAATATAATCTTGGTGGCGTTACCATTTCTGACTATGGATTTCTTGTCTAGACTATGAACCCAATTAGGGTGTGCGCTCAGTCCGCCGTGTGAAATCATGACTGTTTGTGGGAAAATAAATCAAACACTTTCCATTGCATACTTTAGTTTTAGATCTTTGACAACCATTTGCAGAACTGTTTTTTGTTTAGTAAAAATCACCATAAACTACATAATGTCTGAACAGATGAATCATTATAGAGTGTTTATGTCTGCCAGATTATTTAAATCGTGGTTGACTTATTTAAATCGTCGTTACTATTATTTAAATCGTGGTTGACTTATTTAAATCGTGGTTGACTTATTTAAATCGTGGTAACTATTATTTGTATTGTATTATGCTGTTTTGGTCCTTCGCACGATAGAAAACTAGTTCTGCAAATGGCTGACAGAAAACAAAAATATGCAATGACAAAGAGGATAATGACTTTCCCCTTTAAATAGACAGTTTGAAATTAAGATTTTTTTTCAAAACTCACGAATGTAGTGCCTCCTTAACAAATACCGATCACTCAGTTAATTCATCATCAGCACGCGACACAGTTGAGCTTCATTGTTGAAAGTGTGATATTTGAAAATGGTATTTTTTCCATCAAGCGAAATTCAGAACTTGTTTTGCGCAGATGCTTTGGAATCAAGATCCATTAAAGATACGGGCGGTGTTGGCGGTGGGTATGCTGTTAAAATATTCACATCTGTCAAAAACCGCCATAAACAGAAATAATAGTAAAAGATAGACAGACTTTGTTCTTATACCAATAAAAAATATGGCATAAACAGTATGTTATTGTCAAATGTTTTTCCTTTGTTATGTGAACAAAAGCAACAAAAAAAACGTTACAGAGCCTGGCTTTTTATTTTGATCCGAATATGGTAAACATAAAGAGCGTTATTTGTTACTGTTTTCCTGATATGGAAATAATAAAGAGCGTTTAAATCATTTGTGTTTGTTTGAAACTTCTGTAACACGAGCAGGCTCTTGTTTACGAACACCATCGTTCGTCTTGACGACAATATACTATTTACGCGCTGATTATGTTTGGCATATGAACAAAACTATATATATTTTATTATTCCTTGTATTGATGGCGATTTGAATAAATATGAATATTTCTGCAACGAACGCCGCCCGTGACTTTAATAAAATAAATAGTTCAAATTTCAATAGGGTCGGATGAATAACATTGGAGATGCAGACGCATTATATGAGGAGTATATTTTAACTGTTTACATATGAAGGTTGGATGAGCGTGAATGCCTTTGGAGTAAACACACTACAATGAAAGCCCACTACTAACACAGAGCCTCAGTTTAAATAGACAATCCATTGTCCAGTTTACTTCAGACTATTCTCACACTTCAGGATAAATCGCGGTCGCTTCGTGGTATGGAAAGTTTCGAAAAGAACAGACGAAAATTAGGTCACCTAACTTGTGGATGGATTGAATATTGAAGGCTTAGTTTCTGTACAGAGTCAATATCTCGTAAGTATTCATTACTATCATTGTTTCTGGTTTTGCTTCAATGGCTTTTGGTATTGAACTTCCACGGGTCAATCACATTCAATCCCAAACCCGATATTATTCATTCAGATTGTAAGCTCTGCTGTGTCGACGTTCTCCTCTCCAAACCAAAGCCTGTTTTAGTTGTGGTAGGGTTTTAACAGGGTTTGCGCTGCCACTTGCCAAATTTGCCAGTGGCAAAAATAATTCACATTTGGCAAAAAACAATTTCATTTGGCAAAAGTTTTGGCAAGTCACTTATTAATTCGTCAAGAAAGTTGAAAAATATTGGTCAATCATTACCATTCAATTCAGGAAACTCTTACAGCATATTTATATTGGTGGAATTTTATAAGGTTTAGGAAAAGTTCACGCCTCTATTAAGATGCAGTTAATATCATAGCATTAGTACCGGTGATTGGAGGGATTACTACTCTTTAGTGTGGTGGTGTTGGTGTTTACATAGCTAATCCTCTTGTGATATGCCCTTCTGATTCAGCAGAGTACCTTTGTATTGTTCGGTGATTGGCTTATTGTTGTATGATAAACGACAAACGAGATGCGAGTATAACTAATTATTAACTAACTGCTTTTCTATCGATATCAAAAGTTATCCAAACCGCGATTGTCCAAATATAAGACGTGAGGTTGTCGAAAATGATACTACCAAGATAGCATTTGGCAAATGCTAAAATAATTTGGCAAAAACTATTTTCATTTGGCAAATTATTTGGCAAAAGTAAATTTCGGTCCAGTGCGGACTGATAGGGTATCGTCCGCCTGACCAACATGACTTTTCAAAAATTGGAAACGTTCTTCCCAGAAAATGAATTCATAACAAATTAATTGTACATTCCAGTACATCTCTCTCCCTATCATCTCTGACTCTGTCTTTCTCACTCTCTCTCTCTCTCTCACTCGCTCTCTCTCTCACACTCTATCTCCCTCTCACATCTCTCTCTCGTTTAAACGAGATAGCAGGTAGGAAATTTTAATTTGATCTCGTTTAAACTAGATAACTTATCTCGTTTAAACGAGATAGTTATAATACTACAGTTACTAGTGGCCAGTCCAGACGGTTGCACCGGGAATGGATAGGGAACAACTTGTACCCACCCACCACCCCATCCCGCCACCCATAGTATCTTATGCGCCGCGGGCGCTCGTATATAGGTAGTAGCCACCCACCACCACATCCCACCACACATCGTATCTTATGCGCTGCAGGCGCTCGTATATAGGTGGTACCCAAACACCACCCCATCCCATCACCCATAGTATATTGTGCACCGCAGGCGCTCGTATATATGTAGTTACCCACCCACCACCCCATCCAGCCACCCATAGTATCTTATGCGCCGCAGGCGCTCGTATATAGGTAGTTACCCACCCACCACCCCATCCCATCACTATGGGTGACGTGATGGGTTGGTGGGTGGGTACAACCTATATACGAGCGCCTGCGGCGCATTGGATACTATGGGTGATGGGATGGGGTGGTGGGTGGGTATCTATACCTATATACGAGCGCCTGCGGCGCACAATATACTATGGGTGAAGGGTTGGTAACTACCTATATACGAGCGCCTGCGGCGCATAAGATACTATGCGTGGCGGGATGTGGTGGTAGGTGGGTAACTACCCATATACGAGCGCCTGCGGTGCACAATATACTATGGGTGATGGGATGGGGTGGTGATTGGGTACCACCTATATACGAGCGCAACCGTCTGGACTGGCCACTAGTAACTGTTGTATTATAACTATCTCGTTTAAACGAGATAAAAATAAAATTTCCCATCTGCTATCTCGTTTAAACGAGATAAGTTATCTCGTTTAAACGAGATAAAAATAAAATTTCCCATCTCTTATCTTGTTTAAACGAGATAAGTTATCTCGTTTAAACGAGATAAAAATAAAATTTCCCATCTGCTATCTCGTTTAAACGAGATAGTTATCTCGTTTTAACGAGATAAAAATAAAATTTCCCATGTCCTCATCCAGCCACCGTACAAAGAAGACTACTATAGATTAACTAAAAATTCTGCTACACTTATTCAGAGGGAAAATAGGACTACTCTCATCGCCGTTTAATACAGCCCTCGATGGGTCAATATCTTAAATTGGTCAACAATCTGAAACCTATTTTAGCACGGTGATCGTTGACTTAAAACTCTAAATCAAATAATAAATAGAGTTGGGTTAATAACACCAGCGTTGGATGACACAGCACGTAATTTTTCACAACATATGCATTTTACTACCACAAGGCTTCATATATTATACTGTTCGCATGGGTCCGCCCGGGTTACCCGGGCTCTCTTTTCTGGCACTTGTCGTCATTTAATGGACAAATGAGCCCGGTCGTAAACGAGATGACGAGCCAATCATCACAGTGTACGTTTAGTAAGTGTCTCGCTACCATTATCCATCAATATATAGTGTGATGCGGTCTCTGGGAGTGACCGGGCTCTCCCTGATTACTGTAGCAAATTTCGGCATTCAAAGGGTTAATAAAACCGCCAGTAGATGACACTGCGAGTCATATCTCACACTATATTATTAGTGTGTATCCTACTACCATAAGGCATCATAGTATACGGTATGTGGGTCCATGGAGCCGACCGAGCTCTCCCGTACTCTCTTCTGGTCCATATCGTAAAAAATTTAAGGGGTTAATTAACCAGGTCTTGAACGAGACGGTGAGTCAATCTTCTTCCTTTACGTTTAATAGGTATCTGGCTACAATTCATCAATATATAGTGTAATCGAGTTTCTGGGTCTGCCCGGGCTCTCTCGGGTACTTTTTAGCCAATATCGGCATTTAAATGGTTAATAAAACCGGCGGTGGATGACACAGCAAGTAATCGTTTGCAACCTATGCTTAGTATATATCGTACTAACATTGAGGCATCATATTATAGTGTCCGCGGGCCTGTCCGGACTTACACTGGCTCGCATGTGCTCTTCTGATCCATATCATTAATTAACCTGGACGTGAACGAGACGGCGAGTCAATCTTCGGCGTTTACGTTTAATAGGTGTATGGAAACAGTTATTCATCGATATATATAGTGTGATCGGGTCTCTGTGTCTGCCCGGGCTCTCCTGAGTTCTTTTAGCCAATATCGGCGTTTAAGAGGTTAATAAACCTCAATTTTCACAACATATGGTTTGTATGTACTACCACAAGACACCATATTATACTGCCCATGGGCTCATGGGGCCGCCCTGGCCTGCTCGGGCTTGGCCGGGCGTGTCGGGGCTTGCCCGGGCAGTAATTAGGCACACCACTATACCGTTATTAAATTGCGCGACGTCTATTAAAAGTTGCGTGATATACACAACATTGTGTGTTGTCTATTGCTATACGATAGAGTTCTTTCACGATATTGTCTGTGATATCTATTGACACGGGAATGATGTTCATTCGCACTATCATTTGACATGTGAGTTTTGAAACGAAGTCTACTGATTTGAACTAAAATATGTTGGTTTATCATCAACAAATGTTTTCAAAAATCTATACCATACACTTGATGGATACTAGAGTAAACGATTGTGTCATTTATGTGTATGTTAGTAAATTAATGTGTTTGAAATATTTATTATAACATTGAAAAACACGAGCATTGATTTCGAAACGATGTCCATTTAGTTTGAATTGAAATGCCGATTGTTTGTTGACTTCATTGATTTTCATTTGACGTATTTGTTATTGCATGATCCTACCCTAATTATATTCAATAAACTCATTATATAAATTGTGATATGCAACGATCGTTGCACAACAGGAAATAACCGAAATGCATTACTGTTTAGCAAACGCGACCTTAGACTTACGCCGGGTTTGTCGTTTGTTCTTTTCCCAACAAATTCTAATGAATGAAGAGTTTCCACATTTATTTAATTAACTTTACGCCATTAAACGGTCGCGTCTTGATTTATTGCGATTATTTGTTTACGTGTGCAGACACTACATAGTTACGTGAAACGTCGTCGCATGCCTTATAGAAGCCGACGTTAGTTTTACATCCCATTTGTTTATTTAATTATGTTATATCGAGGTTTTGGGTATTTGTAATAAATAGAATCTACAACTCGCCCAGTTTAAAGCGAATTTATCAAAACTCGTCCAATAAATAAGGTCTAGACCTCGCCAATTTACTGGAGTCATTTTGCTATAACCTGGAGACTCGTTGTAGATCCTCTATTTACCAAATGTCTGTCCATGAATGCAGTTTGCAAAACTTAACCAATATATTACATATCTCAAAAACCACTGTTTAAACAGAATGATGCGAACAAGAGTCCGTTAGCACCAACGCACGAGCAGTCTGCACAAATATGACGCCATACAAATGGCGGATGGGTAACACCTGCAGGTTACAGTGAAGTAATTATTTCCCATAGGCCTCAGTGTTAACATAATAGGCCTGCAGCCCTGACTATCCACGAATTGTGATAAATGAGTACATGGTCACCAGGATTGGCACCTGCGCAAAGTTTCTGCATGAACAAAATCATATCGTCGAGCATGGAATGTACCTTTAAATTTGGGATTTATAATCGAGAGTCAGAATTGCATGAAAAAATATTGACATTTTTTACCTCACACCAAAAAAATTAAATCTAGGAACCACGTGCTTTACAATGTGCCAATGTTTTGTTTGGAGTCTGAAATTTCAAGAGGAGTGATTGCATGTATTTTATATGTTTAAATATCGAAACTACTATTAACCAACCAGAGCCCAGAATTTTTTTAATTCTCTCCTGCATCTTGGTCCAAAATCCGTTGGAGGGCGCTACCAATCGAATTACTTCACTGTAACCTAAAGTGACAACAGCGTCAATGACATGCCATCTGAAAATGACACAAATCGGTCCCTGGACTCTTCACATTTGAAAATAAAATACAAAATCTCTATCCATGACTTTGTTTTCGTCTTATTAACCCTTTCCTGACCCCACCCCTGTTTACAATTGCAACACAAAATATCTTAAAATGAACACGAAAACTCACCATGTGAGGTCCATGTCGATAAAGTAAACGATGGTAGCATATATACCCATCATTGGTGTTATAGCTGACCGATTTCTCTCTGAGAAAATATGGACGATGGTTCGCCTGATAAACATGGACACGCTGGAGCTTGAATTGGGCGCACTTGACAAATTACTGAGTCCTGGTAAACGAAATTTTGGCATAAAACTGAAGTTTTGAGTGCAGCAGAATTATTCTGTGCCTACATGTATGTGCATGGAAACAGCCACATCACTCAAACACACCACCGTGTTACACTTTTTGTCGACAAGCCACCTCAAGCAGACTAATTGGCTGCCATTTAACCCTGCACTGGTCATGTTTTACATCAAATTGTAGAGACCTGCCACAGATAGCGATGTAGTTTGGTCTCATGACTAGTCGAAAAGCCTTTATTTCAGTTATGTACCGACCCTCTGTGTTCAGTGCGTGATTTGTTACCATGACATTCATTAAAGGTACACATATGGGCTCATAACGGACAAAAAAGGGAGATTTTCGAGGTGAAAATTTGAAGCAAAAATTGTCCCAGATGGGTTAATATTGGCTTCTCATTGATTACCACCGACTGAAATAATATAATATGCCACGTGCTAAAAGTTCCCTAATTGTTTGTTGGTCAATATTGATAGGAAACCCACCACTGGGCCCAAATGAGAAAAATGATAATTTTTGTGCTTTAGGTTACAGTGAAGTAATTATTTCCCATAGGCCTCAGTGTTAACATATAATGGCCTGCAGCCCTGACTATCCACGAATTGTGATAAATGAGTACATGGTCACCAGGATTGGCACCTGCGCAAAGTTTCTGCATGAAAAAAATCATATCGTCGAGCATGGAATGTACCTTTAAATTTGGGATTTATAATCGAGAGTCAAGAGGAGTGATTGCATGTATTTTATATGTTTAAATATCGAAACTACTATTAACCAACCAGAGCCCATAATTATTTTAATTCTCTCCTGCATCTTGGTCCAAAATCCGTTGGAGGGCGCTACCAATCGAATTACTTCACTGTAACCTAAATGCAGCACAAATACACAGCAACGGCAAGGGAATGTGTGATGTATTGTTCATTCAGCTGCACTCTATCCGATGGCTGTATGACGACTTTTTTCCCAGGCGTGGCGCGCTCAAAGCAAAATTAACATCATTTATGTTTACTTATCGTTTCACTCAGATAAACATAAAGTAATTATACTCTGACTCAAATATCGTTATTATAATTTATTCTAATAACAATTGAATTCATATATGTTCAATAAACATGCATAGCCAAACATTAAATTACAACAAATACATCTGAAAATTGAAAAATTATAAAAAAAATTATCTTCGCAAATTCGTCGCAAATATAGATATAGAGATGATTGTGTACAATGTGCGATTGTCGGGTATTTTGCGCTCAGCTTGCAGATATACTGTACGCGATGCTCTGGTGAAAATTCATTTAATAAACTAAGCTGATTCACCTGCTATACTTATAAAAGAGCGTGTGCTAAACTAATCACAACCCGCGCTATCCGAATAATTTTTACGATAGCTGTATATATACATTTTATATGACTTATCACGCACGCAGCTCCCTGCTCTGCATGGACACCTTCAATAAAAGTGCGCTTGCTGCGCAACAATCTAATCATTGCGCCTCTTGGTCTTCACGCACCCCTTGCGCTATATGTAGCATCAGACTCAATCCCAGCATTTCGCTTACCAAACGAATTTTCACCGATCGGCACGAATATATATGCGAACATAACGCAAATCCAGTTGCAATCGTTTAACCTGCCGCTACGCGTAATTTGAACATCGTAAAACTAACGCAAAATTCCAAAAATGAAATCCATTCTGACAGTGACAACCAATTTTACGAGTGGGAGGGGTGCGGTCTAACTTATTTCTTATGGGAGGGCGGGCGGGCAACACACTATTCTCGACTGCGTCGAAATCTAGAATGAATAGGCTATCCCGCGCAACTCCTGACAAAGCAATTCACTTCGCACGCTTATCCCGCAAGCTAAATGTGATCTTAATCTCACTCAAACTCACGCCTGCTCTGTCCCAATTACGGACTCTGTTTTAACCGTCTCCGATATTGTCTGTCGCTTTAACCCTATTCGATATTATCGAACGAGTATAATTGTATAAATTCGTCATGCGGCTTCTATTGTCACTGATGACACATCAATACGAGTCACATGCCGCACAGTTGCAGTTTACAGTTTTTCCCCGAAGAAATTAATCCGTCCCTCACTAAATGGATTGTTTCAATCAGGTATTCAAAATATACATTGGAATCGTCTAGGCGTGTCTCTATGAGGCAAATGCAAATGATTTTATGATTCACTCTCAGTAATTCTAAGGCCATAAACTTTGTTAAACGACGCATCTTAAAGCCACATGGCGGTTTGCGCTCCAAAAATACAAATAATATTATTAGCTTTCGAATTTTTCCCGGTATCGAAATAGGTCGATATATATCTTAACTACCTTTCTGCGAGCATTCTGTAACCCAATAAGACGCATTGAAGTCATGACAAATGCAACTATGAACAAGTTGTTTGGGTTCCAAGCAAAAAAAAACAGCCATTCTTTTGACATGGTACAGAAAAGATCGTTCCGTGTCATTCTATTCCTGATATTGTGCATTTAGTCAAGAAATGGTTAAATGATTCAAAACCATGCGATGTTCAGTAAGATATGACTAAAAGCCAAGAAGATCAAAACGAAACTATCAATAATAGTACGAGTTAACGCGTGTGTACACATGCGACAATTTACCCTATCCCAACACTTGTCAATGGTTGCGGACACATTTATCACAGTAGTAGGTGTGACAATTATTTAGGGTGGAGTTTGGTGACAATTGGTCGTCATAATTAATTATGCCATAGGCAGCCATGTCGCCCTCTGCAAATTGAGTATACCAAGCTCTACCAGCGACGATCGATCTCTCATGGATGTATCTACATGAATGTCTTGTTGCTGTTTATCTTTACTCAATACCCAGTGTTATATTTTACATGTTAACACACAAGTCCACTTGATAACTTAATGAATAGTCCATTTTTGTCAACAGCCATGATTGTTCTTACTAAGAACAAATCGCCATTGTGTAATTTTTCAGCAAATGTAAGTGAGTCAAACCTTATGCGTAGAACTAAACGTCGCAAAATAAAAAACGCAATTGGAGAAATGTCTTAATACTCATGAAATTAATATAAGTAGATAAGCATGCATGCATTGAGATCATATAAAAAACGTATCACGTGCATAATATGTGAGTCAATGAGGAATTGCCACCAGGCCACGGTCAAACAGAATTCTGGACGATCGATCGTGCAATTACATATATCGTAGCGAATACAATTTAGCAAAACTTAATGAGTCGAGATTAACCTTGGGGAAACGCAATGGGTTAATTGGTCCAGTCGACTCATTGTGCGGAAACTCAGCGGGCAACATGGCTGGCTATGGCATATTAATTATGAAGACCAATTGTCACCAAACTCCACCGTAAAATTATTGTCGCACCTACTATGTCATCGCTGCTGTGATACGTCGTGTTTACTGAACGATATACACACTCAGATAGTATTATAAGTGAAACGCTATTCATGTCCTCTCAGTTCAAATGGAATTATATCGGTATTATTACGCGTCAACCCAACCATTACATCCATGACAAGTGTGGATGGTCCTAACTGGTTCAATTTTTATTTTTTATTTATTGGTATATAGTCATCGTCGTTTTGACATATAGAGTGAAAAATATACATTGTTAAATTTCAAAATATTTCGGAATTGTGCATGCGTGCAGTGCATTGTATGAATAAATATACGGCAATATAATATGGGATATGTGATCAGTAACCAGTGGGTTTGGGTCGGTTTGGTATAAGGTTTTTGGTATGCCTCAGGAGATTCTCGTTGTTGATTGGGCTTTCTTAATAAATATAGCAAGGTTATTAAGAGTTCGGTTGTTAAATAGGTCGCTAATAAATAGGTCGGTTAGCTTCAATGCATTGGGTCTTTTATAGTAATATGTCTTTATATATCTTGATCTCAGCTCTTTCATGTTTGGTCATATAAGGATTAACTGTCATGTGGACTGTTTTTATGGAGATGTAACCGTGAGATAAGTGGTCATAACTAGCTTCGGGTTTTACATACAAGATATGACCACTTACCTCACGGTTACATCTCCATAAAAACAGTCCACATGACAGTTAATCCTTATATTTATATACATTTAGCAAAAAAGCCACTTTTGTAAATGTATTTAAATAGAAAAGTGTATCGTGACAAAACCAGCCCAAAATATCCCATATTTCCCTTGGCAAAAGTTAACAGGAACAATTTCTTTTTATATTGAAACCCGATGATTTATTAAGTCAATCCTGCGCGAGTCCAAATGCGCCCAAAACATTACGCGTTCGTCTTTCCAAACCCAATGACGTGTCGATGTTGTTATGATGCTGCAGTTATTAGCTGTTGCGCATTCACCGAGAAATAATTGCAACTAGCCACGTGGGCGCCGACCAATCGGAATGCTGGATTTAGTGATGATCACACTTAGTATGTAAATATACTAGTATAAAATTAAATTCATCTCCGATTCCATCTATCGTTATGTAGTGTGTTTGTCCAGGAACAAGTCTCCGCCGGCAACCGGTGGTTTCTAGATCTGAACCCCAATGGTGACTGATATTAAGATTTATTCAAATGGGGCTTTCAGGTGAAATATGGATGGAGTCGGAACATTTGTTTCTCCATACTGCTCAACGGACTGGTGGATTATTCGCGGGAATGTATAGGCCTCTCAATATTATATTCTACGTTGGCCTCACGGTGTTGTTCATAGGCATCGCACTGCAAACTTTTCTGGTGAAATAATTATACCCAATAATATTTTTGTTTGCAATTAAACACTTATAGGAAGGAATATATCAACATTTTTGTATTTATCAGTCAATGCGTGACTAGCAATGAACTGAAACTAACTCGATAATTTGGCTTTACGTCGATTTCGGCAACTGTGTGGCCACATGACGCAACTTCTTTTGGAAATTATGCCAGAATAACCGACTACTGAAATACATGTGACAAACGCAACTCGCCCAGATCGATTGTGCATCTGGACGAGTTGCGTTTGTTAAATGTATACCAGGCGTCCGTTATATAATAAATGACTATCAGAGTGTTTGTTTCTGTCCATTTCAGGTTCGGTACCACTTTACTGTATTCCTGACAAGTTTCATCACACAAAACAAGACCATGTAATATCACACAACAGAAGAAGAATAGGCGTCTCGTTAGCCTCACATCTAAAAATAGAATTTGTGGGTCTAAAATTGGTTGTACTAAAATATTCCCAAAATATCAAAACCCAAAAAAAAAATTCAAAAATTATTTTTTCCAAAAAATTTCAAAATCCCAAAACTTCCAAAAAATTTTAAAACCCCAAAATTTCAAAAAAGATAAAATTTCAAAACCCTCCAAAATTATTTCTCTAAAAAAAAAAGTTTAAATAAAAAATTTATAACGAGTTTTCGGTTTCTGATAATCTCGATATTAAAAAAATGTCGAATGTTAAATTATTTGCGTGTAATATCTTTCGTTATTTTTTTTTGTTCAACCAATGTTTCAATGTATTTATTAATCGATGTTTAGAAATAGCTTTATTGGACATTGTGACCATCTATATGAATGCATACATTCCAGTGTTTTATCGGACGCAGTTCATATAATTGTCATACCTGAAAATAGACACTATTACTTTTACATAAATAATAAAGAGCGTTTATTCTTTACACTCTCTCTATCCCATATGACAGGTGTGTATTATCGTGAATTATTGGAAGTATTGAGACTAACGGTCGAAAATTGTAATGTGAAATTACCAACCCTCCAGAATGAATTGTCATATTCGCTGGAACATATTTTCAAGTAATCACACGCGACATTGGTGGTAACAATGTGTCTTTCACACCTTTGCTTTACCAAATGAATTATATTATTTCCCCGTTCACAGTTATATGCTATTCAGAAAACATATCGATTTAATGTCTGAACAAACGGGTTAGTATCAATTAAGGTTGATAAACTGTGTCATTCACACGATAATTAGTTAGCCAAAAACATGCATACGTCCAGGACACTCAATTATAGAAATTGCTTTGATGACATTGTTATAACAACATTACGTAATAACCACTTATCACTCCAGTCACACTTACGATCATATACCGAAACTACAGGTAGCACCGATGATGTAACATTATATTACTGCTATTGTACCAATGATAGGTTCAGACATGTTCGATGTTTAGAAAAATAGATAATCTGCAGGTGTTCACTTGACAAGAGATTTTGTACACTCAATCACAGACCAACGTGATAATACCAGCCCACACCCAACCCCCAACATCCACCAAACACCTTCACATCACTTACCAAAACCAATGATGTTATAAGAACTGTAGGTTTTTATAATATTATAGCTTGCAGTGTCATCCTGGTAATTCATTTACAACAGCCTTAACAAATGTTTACTTATGATGTATATAAGAACTGTATAGCTACTAATAAATAGGACACAGTGAACACAAAAAAAAATGGGTCCAATTAACCATAGCTCCATACCATTTGAACCTTGTTCTAGTATTTGCATCACCGGACCAACTGGTTCTGGTAAGACGAGATGGGTCTACAGATTCCTGCAAAATCTTAATGGAATGTATTCTAGAGATCCACCTAAGAAAATAATGTACTGTTACGGTATTTATCAAAATTTCTATGATGAAATTGAATCATCAATCGAAAATTTGGTCATGCATCAAGGATTACCTACCCAAACAGAAATCGAAGAATTTGCTGACGGTAAACATAATATGTTAATATTAGACGACTTGATGCATCGCATTATTGACCAAAAAGAGATTGAAACACTATTTACGCAGCAAACTCATCATCGCTGTCTTTCGGTGCTGTTTATTTCAAAAAAATTATACGCACAAGGCAAGGCTGCGAGAACTATAGGCTTAAACACAGGATATCTAATTTTATTCAAAAATTTGAGGGATGGATCACAAATTTCCACATTGGGTAGACAATTGTATCCCGGTAAATCTAAAGTACTCATTGAGGCATACAAGGATTGTATGAAGAAACCATTTGCGTATCTTATAATAGATATGTCCCCTCACACTGAGGATAAATACAGGCTACGAACAGACGTATTTCCCAACCAAGACCCTATAATTTACGTACCTACTACGTAATAAGAAGGGGACAGTATCGGAGCTGAGTCGCGACGATAAAATGAGTCGATTATTACGTAATGAGTTGAATTTTGTCAGACTATTGACATCAACCCAATCAAGATCTCAACGAAACGCATTATTGACATCGATAACTAATAATCAGTTGAAAGTTATGGTTGAAATTACGATCAATTTACTACATGATAGTTTAACAGTTACAGTTCAACAAAAAGCTAAATTACGGCGATATAAATCATTTTATATATTCTTGGGTGATAAATCTGTGAGTTTGTTGAGGAAAAGAAAAAGTGTGAATAATCACTCAACCGCCATTACTTTGATGTTGAACATCGTTGAACCTAAATTGAAACAGTTTTTGTGATGGAGTCTGTGAAGAAAACTGTTTTGATCCCGTATGAAAGATATATGAGGTACACTGAAAAAAGTGAACACAAAAAAGTTTCATCGGAGTCTAACATTGAACACAGCGACATCTCGGCAAACAATAGTAGCCATTCCGATGAAATGGATAAAGAAATGGACCCGATGAATAATCAGATTGTTAATACAGTTCAAACGACTGAACCTCAGGATGCAATCCAAAAATCAGAAGTTAACACATCGAAAAAGACACGTACCAAGCAAAGAAAAAAGAAAATAAGAGGGGTTAAGCGTGAAATATCTAGACCTCCGGGTATAATCGCCGGTAAACTGACCAAGATAAAGAACAAACGCTGGATATCACTGTGAACAATATGGCCGATTGGAAAGATTATTTGAGTTCAATTTATTTTAATCCGGGTCACCCCGCATCGTACTCAGGAGCTACAAAGTTGCATCAGACTGTAAAATCTGAAAATAAGCACAACATTTCCAAGCGCGAGATTGTGGCGTGGCTACAAAATCATGAAAGTTATTCCCTGACAAAAAGTGTTAGACGAAAATTCCCGAGGTCTCGTGTTATTGTAAACGCTTCTGACAGTCAATGGGATGGAGACCTCATGGATATGAATGATGTTTCCAAAGACAACGACAATTACACCTACGTGTTAGTAATGATTGACATTTTTTCTAGGAAGTTATGGTGTGAAGCTATAAAGAGGAAAACTGCAATTATGTGATCAATGCTATGAAACATATATTTGAAGGTGGAAGAACCCCTCGCGTCCTCCGAACGGATCGCGGTTCGGAGTTCACAAACAAACGGGTCAAAAGTTACCTTAAGGGTCTTCATATATCTCAAATTTTTACGCAAAACGAAATGAAAGCCAATTATTCGGAACGGGTCATAAAAACTATAAAGCAGAAGATTTCACGTTATATGATAAAGCATAATAATGCTAGATATATCGACATTCTACAAGATATTGTGAAAAGTTATAACCATACAATACATCGTTCGTTAGGCACCACCCCTGACTCCTTAACTGTTGAGAATGAAGATGAGTCTCGTCTCGATCAGTGGTTAATAAGACAGAAGGGAGGTGTTAAAAGTAAATTGAAGAAAAAGTTCAAATACAATGTAAATGATATCGTTAGAATATCACACACCAAAGCAGTTTTTGACCGAGAATATTCTCAGAAATGGACTGGAGAGTTGTTCAAAGTGACTAAGAGGTTTTACAGGCAGAACATACCCTTGTATACATTGACAGATTTCTTGGATGAAAACATTGAGGGTGCTTTCTACGAGTCAGAACTTCAAGGGGTGCGCGTTGACGACGAAACAGTTTACAGAATAGATAAAATTGTCAAAAAGAGGAAACGAAAGGGTCAAACTGAAGTCCTGGTGCACTGGCATTCATGGCCTGACAAATTTAATTCATGGATTTTAGAGTCTGATGTCGACAGATATCAAAATTAATAAGAGCAAGCTATCCGAGGGGGAAACCATTACAATCATGAATAATAGAACAGATACCTTGACGAATATGTTTCAAACAGAACGCGGTCGTCTACATATGAATCTCCTTAAATGGATAGGAATTACTATTATGGTAATAACTCTGTCACTACCGGTTATAATAGTTCCAAAGAAGATACCACGTCAGACGGGGGACTATGAATTACGTCATACGAATGAGTCACGCCCCCATGATTACGAACAACACCCCTGTGGGTTCGTGAAAAAGTGGACAATACGATCAAACATTACTGTTACATTATGTAATAATCAAGGGCGCATTTATACACGCATTAGGCGAGTTGTGAATAACACTCCCGCGATTATAAGTATTCCGTATAACCAGTGGTCTGCCTTCAAGTAATATTCAGTGATGTTGATAAAACTATAAGAGAAGAGATGAACATTGATTCTCATTTGAAACAAAATAGAAACTAGTCATATGGATAATTATTATCTGTACCTGACTAGCGACGATTCCATAGATAAATATCCAGATAATCGTCCTCTCGACTTCACAATAGAGTTACCTGGTGTATTAATATTGGAAGGGGCGTGGTTATGTTGTTTGAAAGACATAAACATAACTGACCATATAGACACGGATTTATTATATATTTGTTCGGACATATGTGGAGAATCAATAGCCTGCGACACATCATCCCCCATCCTCCGGGTTATAAAGAGAGACACACGTGATACGGGTCATTGGCGGAGTTTTGAGGACTCATTCTACATAAACGTAAGACAGGATAAACTTCAGCGTCTCAGGATTTTTATAAGAGGCGATAAACTTTCTAAAATAAATGCAGAAAAAAGAGTGACCTGTACACTACATCTGAAGAAACATGTCGATCACGTATATTCCCGCAGATATTGAAAAGTGGAGAAAACATTTCAGGGACATGATTAATGGGAAGTTAACGCCAGATAATGAGGGTCGCTACTTTATTGACAAAACTCAAAATAGCGATAGTGAAGAAGAAGACGTTCTAAAACCACATATTAACGTAGTGACACCCATAGCGCAAGCGATTGAAATGGCCAAAGCAGAAGTTGCAGAAAATAAGTTGACACAAGCACGTAAGGCGTCAAAAAAAAACAATAAGAGGGTGTTACCTAACGATTTGGCTCATAACCCTAAGAAAGTGAAAACCACCTGGTTCGATAAACCATGAATGAATACAGAGAGTACCATACCTCTAAATTGGCATTATTTGAATCGCCCACGGTTGACAGCGGAATACAAGCGACATAATGGATAAACTACAGACCCGTGAATCAGCTGACAGACACTGCAGCTTTAGAGTTCAATATTCCCGCCATGGCCACAACCTACATGGACCTCAAACGGACATTGCTACTTCTCAAACTCAAAATAACCAAGCAAGATGGTTCGGCTCTAACCGTTAATGACGATGTGGGTCTGATAAATGCACCCCTACATTCAATATTTTCGCAGGTCGATTTGAATATACAGCAAGTTCCCGTGAGTCAAGTCGGGCCGAATTATCCATACAAAGCATATTTCGATGTACTCTTAGAAACTGAACGTAAGGAACAGCTACATGGACAAGCGTTCGAAAAGGACACGGCAGGTGGTATGGACCTGGCAGATTCGAAAAGCGGGAACTCTGGCCTGTATTACAGGTCCAAAACAACCCGTACTAGTCAAATAATGGATATTATGGGATCAATTCAGCTTGACTTCTTCCAACAGGACAAATTACAACTAAATGGTCTCCCGCTCACGTTAAAATTCTGGCAGACGAGAGATGTTTTTAGACTGATGTATGCGGGAACCACTGAGACATACAAGTTGAAAATACAGGAAGCTAATTTGAGACTAGCCACTGTGAAAGTTAACCCCGGTGTATTACTCAGTCATACTGAGTCACTCAAGAAAAAGAACGCGTGTTATCCTTTTTCAAAATCTATCATAAAGACGTATACAGTGTCAAAAGGTGCATTCAGTTTGGGAGAAGATAATCTATTTCAAGGAAACGTACCCAGTAGCTGTATTATTGGCTTAGTATCATCAAAGGCTGAAAGCGGTTCACGCGATAAGAACCCGTTCAACTTTGCGACTTTTGGATGCAACTTCGTCGGATTTTACGTCAACGGGCAGTCTATGCCCGCCCAAGCACTCCAACCGAACTTTACCAGTAAGGAATATGTAGAAGCTTACAATACGATAATAAAAGATGCGAAACGAAAAGCCGTTCATATTACTTATGAGGATTATGCGAAAGGTTATTGCATATATCGGATAAACCCGCAAGGAATTAATCACGACAGGGTCATACCGAACAAAGGTCACACACGCCTCGAGATTAAATTCTCATCGGCTTTGAAAGACAATTGTACTGTAATCGTTTACGCAAAATTTCCTGCCTTTCTCAAAGTTGACGAGAGTCGTAAAGTTTGCATTGAATAATGAATACACGCGGACTCATGAGGGCGATAAATAGTTTCACAAACCATAATGAGATAGATGTTTGTCCCATAGACAAATTACCTCTTTATATCCAATATCCCCGGATGTATATAGTTAACACAGACGAGAGTAGCCAACCTGGACGCCACTGGATATTGATGACATTCCAGGAACATAACGCATCAGAGTTCTTCGACCCTATGGGATTAAAACCCGAGTGTTACAACGGACGATTTAAACACGTGTTGTTATTGAATGGACCTCGTTACGAGTGCAATGCTTACAGATTACAGGGTTCTAATATATGCGGTCCCTATTGCATATACTTTGCATTCTATAAACTGTTCGGATACAGTCTAGAAAATATAATGAGACGTTTCAGTGCCAATAATTATATGTATAATGATTTAATTATTAAGGATTTTATGTTGAAATATATTCTGTAAACGCTCTTCATTAGCGACAACGAGAGAAACACTCTTTAAATTATATTATGTATATAAATAAAATATTGTAAATACAATCATTTATCGTTCTTATATTATCATATGTATGACTGGGAAAATATATATATATATATATATATGTATATGACTGGGTTGAGAGGGTGGGGGTGGGGGGTCTGTGGAGAGAGTCCGGTGAGGTGGTATTAGGTCTGTTGTCAAAACAAACAAAAAAATCTATTGTTTTTGTTTGTTTCGTCAAAAGCCTAAAAAACAAAGGTATGTGAGCCATCCCCCTGAATGAAAAAAATAGATAATCGATACATATATATATTTATTCTGAAAGTAATTCAAGTTCACATATGGTAGGATATACAATATTTAACATCTGCTTTTCACTTTTAATGCCCGTAATCACAATTTTTCCATTATGAAAGCATGTAAAATGTATTTTCTCACGTCTGAACATTGCCACAGGGAACAGCTCTAATTCGTAAGAACATTCCATAAGTTTCACTAAAATGTTTAAGTCAAGTTTTCCATTTAACTGACAAAATGCAGACATTGTCAAAATTTTTATGGAATTTAATCTCACTCGCCACCCATATTTTTGAATATGTCGAGCGTACCGACGCAATCGAACTCGTGTCTGTTTGACACTATCAGAAAGCCTGTTAACAACGATTTTACCCGTGTTAAACACGAGGCAACATCCACCGAATTTAGAATGTTTCCATACAACTCCGCTAAACTTTTTGGAATTGTATTCAATGTTCGAACAGCCGAGTGTCAAATCCCTTAGATTAATAGAACAGTTCAAATCTGCAGAACATACGACATTAGTTATTCGTAGCATCATAGGAGTAATGTTTAGATCAATGTCTGCATCCGGTTAATCAAACACGTTCTATCGCCGTTGGGGCAGCATTCCATACATCTTAAAGATCCTTCCTGGTTTTGGTGATCGTCGGTCAAATAGCACTGCACAGTCTGATCAATTTCAGGAATATTAGCACACAGGACGAATATAGCTCCAACTAGTTCTTCAAATTGGTCGAATGTCAGAGATATTCCGTATTTGGTTGCACACAAATCATCTGAATGTTCAGGCAGCCAATACCTGCGAATGTCAACACGCGGGATGCCGCTCTTTATCGTAATGAAGAAATTCCCTCCGATATGACGTCTCATGAATACATCGTCTTCACCGGTACGATAACTGACCACTTCTTGATGTATATCTGCTAAGTAAGATTTCAACTCTTTGAATCTCCTTAGATTTAATGTTATTCCAGATTTTGTCGGAAATTTATGGCCCGCAGAACTTTCACCGCACTCTCGTATGTGTATATACAGATTTCCCTGGAATCGGCCGTCAAATAGGAAAATGTCATTTCCTAACGGGGCTAAGCATTGTGGATGGAACGCCCTCTCGTTGGTTTCAGTCCGTTGGTTTCCTTCAACATCGGGTTGATCAGTCATTGTTTTTTATTTTGAACCTGAAAAATAAGAAAACAAAACATTACTTATCAGTTACACATCGAGAATACAAAAGTCCGAAAGGAGTCCGCTCATGTGTTTGGTGGATGTTGGGTGTGGGGGGGGGAGGCCCGCCCCCGCCCGCCCCGCCCGCCCCTGGGGATGGGGGGAGCCCCGCCCGCCCGACCTGGGGAGGGGGAGGCCCGCCCGCCCGCCCGCCCGCCCTGGGGAGGGGGAGGCCCGCCCGCCCCGCCCGCCCGCCCCGCCCGCCCTGGGGAGGAGAGCCCCGCCCGCCCTGGGGGGAGGGGAGGCCCGCCCCGCCCGCATACTCAATAAGAATAAGAAAATTGAGTCATTGAGTCAGTTCATTATGGAGAGAATACTACCCGCAGAAATACTGGAGAAAATATACAATCAGCTAATTGAAATGTCAACTATAAATCCAGAAATAAAAAAACAACTACTACACAATTGGTTTATAAGAGAAATTAAAATAATACTGAAGAATATAGATGAAGGATATTTTCCCGTACAACGATTGAAATCTTTGATTGCTAGGTCTGAATTTGAAACTGATTTCTTACAAGATATATTGAATCAAATGTTTTCAAATCGCTGGGTATTTAGAGGCGTTCCTAAAAACAAAATACATGACATTCGTGAACTTATTGGAGATAACTTTGTGAGATTTGCAGAATACCGAGACTGGGTTTTCAATCAGAGAAGTTTTGAAGAAGTGACAATAATTCACGGATATATCATTCTCCGTGAACCGTGTACACTGTTCACGATTGAACAAATACTTAACAGTGGCATGATTTTGGATTACATTTCTACAAGTAAATCGAAATATATTTCAGAATTAGAGAATGAATTAATCTGGTCATTCGGAATAATCTGGAATTATGGTGACTCTTCGTTGAGAAAATAAAAAAATAAAAACATAGTTGTTTTTGGTTTAAGTATAAACCAAAATGAGATTGTACTGGAGGTAAAAATGTAATGATAGAAAAAAAAAACTAATTCATAACTAACCTGTATAGAATATTTCACACGCACAGCATAGGACTACCGAATTTGTAATTGTGAACTGGATCGGGTAGCATTTTATAGATCGAAAAAATGGACACCTTGGATAAATTGACCAATGACGGCCATACGTTTATAGTAATACGTGTTCATACACGCTCGATGTTATCTAACATCGAACGTGTTTGAACAAGTCTTAGTATAATCCGATAACTACCATCGATCGAATGTTTACACTCTCATTACAACCTTGATCAAATATAGACGATTAAATTATATATATATTACGTACCTCGTTCAATATCCATATGGCAGTGTATCCATGTTATCCAATCGTCTGCGTTTGGTATAAACAACTCGGTACTGTTTGTCCTCAGATCTGTTATATATCTTTCTTTTTCCTTTCGATCTGCATATTTTCCTTGGATTGGTTGTGGTGATGGGCACTGTGCTTCCAGATTCTAACAGCTCTTTAATCGTCTGGAAATTGATGAACTGTGAATTTTCAAAGTTCAAAGAGAACCCCCGAACTTTACACGTCTCTTTAGCTTTATTTGTTCGATAAGCGTAATTCTTGGGGCCTCCAGAAACAAATTCTTCGATGTATTCATCAGGATCTAGCTCGCTGGTTAGTTGTCCCAAATAGTCGCCCAGTGGGGGATTAATTTGATCCTCAGTGCTGCTAAATACACAACTATCCGTGTCGTAATATAATACTCTTCTGTCCAAGGAATGAATAACTTCATATAGCATTAATCGAGCGTGGCACGTCGTGAATGTGGCCAAATATATGTTATTCGCTGCTCCACAAGGCACACAGTCTTTTCGATAGGTCCACTCCATTTGAAGAATGTCATCAGTTATGACATGAAAATTTTCCATTTGTTTCATTGGATTTGAAATGAGCTGGAATAGATTGTCTTGTTCCGATTCATGGAAATACTCGGTCTGTTTGAAATTCTGGTTTTGGCCTAGCTTCCCCCAAAATGAGTTGAGCATGAGCTTACTGATTTGCCTCAGTCCTGGATTCTTTTCGATGCTTTCTCTGTCCAGTAATATACCTTCGTTGTCTTTATACGCTGTGATGTATTTATCCATGTCTTCGTTAGATTTTATCCAATCCGGAGGACCGCTAGCCTGCTGCTTGAACTTTAAGAAGGTGTTTATATATTCCGTGAATAATCCATTTTGTTGGCTATAGTCTGACGTTTCGGTCCAATGGTATATTTCATATATTTTGAGAATCTTGTATCCCACTTTGACAGCTGTCTCCAGTTCAGGAATACACCAAACACCTGTAATAGCTCTCTGTTGGCACGTACACGTGCAAGGTCGTTGATTTTCATTATCAGCACAAGTCCTGCACAGTGGAAACTTCAGTTTACCTTCGGATCGATACGGTAATACGGGGTGATAGAGTCCATTAGGTGGTAAAATCTTGACTTGCGCTATTCCGAAGTAATCCTTAAGCTCGGTAATGTCATCGCCCAAAATGATTTGCGGGTGTCCAATCGGGTAGCGAGAGTATTTGAGCACACTTGGATACAGCGACGTGAAGTCAAAATAGTGTATTTTCTCACCAACGGCAGTTTTGTAGTGTAATTTAGTTGCATTCGTTCTGCCGCCGAAGAAACTGTCTCTAGGCTCTAGCCGGTCAACAATGTCTAAGCTAGCGATGAAGTCACGAAGCTCCGGATTAGTCTTTCGAGCAGCGACGAACTCGTGTTCCCAAATGCACACATATTTCATGCCTCGACTTTCTATAAACTTCTTCTTTTTCTGTGTGAGTCCGTATAATTCATTAGGTGTCTGGTTGGTTATCGGATTCTTGACTACGTCTCTATCGTGACTCAGACAAAGTTCACATCCATGGAATTGACATCCGTGAAATTCGAATGCCGTGTTTAATTCTTCGCAATAGCCATCCAATCTGTACTTTGCATCATCGAGTTTCTTTTCACGGCCGTTCAATGCGTGAGTTATGTGAACTTTGTCTTTGAACATCATCCATTCCAGCCATTGAATAGAACTTTTGCTGTATTGATCTTTATATGATGTCTTGGGGATTCGAGCTATCTGGGATTTGAGAAATTCTTTGTCACGAATTTGGACGCCGCGTTCATCTTCAAGTTTTGTGTCTTGAACCCATTCACCTTTGTATAAAATAGACAAAGTTCCATCTTTACATTTAGCAGGAAGCCACGTTTTCCCTTCGGTACTTAGACGCACTCTCCATTCCTCGTCGACGAATTTCGTTCTGAATATACCCATACATACCGATGCGATTGTAACGTATTGGAATGGATCAACCGCACCAACCAGTTTGAACTTCATATCGCCAGAAAACTCGTCAATTACGGGTTGTATATTTCCAGTCGCATTCATGATGTGGGTTCTGAATTTTATGCAAGCTTGTCTCAAAATATTGACATCACTACGACAATAATCCGATAATTCTCTCTTGAAGATGAAAACTGCATTTGTTTGAGCAGCGTGCCATTTCGTGAAGTCTTTTCGTTCAGCCACACTCATATAATCAGCGCCGTAATATTTGGCATCCGGATAGGGTCCTTCATAATTCTGGTTGGCTGATTTATTGAAAAAGTGCGGGAACCATCCTTTTTTCTCGCCATCCAGACCGAAAGTTTTCGGTAACAGTGCCAACTTCATTGGTAGAAAGCTGAGACTGTCCAGTACTTTGATATGAAGATCTTTTTCCACGTATAGGTACATCAATTTGGATCCATTATATATAACTTTGGGTCTCAATGATTGATCAATGAGATATTCCATGAGAAAATATCCATCGTAACCCTTGAAGTTGTGAGCCAGTGCTATGAATCCCTTGTGTTGTTCCGAGAATAACCATTTTCCAAACTTTTCACCGGTATCAGGACCGCTAAATATAACCTCTCGGAGCCCGCATGTATCCGAACATAAATTTCGGTCACTCTTCTTCTTCTTCTTCTTCGCATCACTGTCGATACACGCATCATATAGAGGTCCGCAATTTCTACAGTTCGGTTTCACTTCCAACGATTCATGCATGCATTCGTAGCAAGCTGTTTGGGCGACGAGGAAGTTCGGTGTATGCTGGACTTTTCCGCACCATGTTTTTAAACAGTTCTGAAAAGTAATAATTGAACGTTTTAACCTCTAGCTTTATCGATAATAAACTAACAAAATAAAACGTCTACACTTTGTTTAGATAATTATTTAAAAAAAAAAAATGTTTTGGTATGGGTTCAACGTTAATAAAGAGCGTTGACGTATTACTATTGTTCGTTGGTTGATCCTAAAAATTACTCCTTCCAATCCACGTGTCAATATTATAAATGTATATCATGATCCGACATATAGCCTGTATAATTGTCGATTCAAGCACGCAGATATCAAGTTCAATAAAGTTAAAACAATTATATATTATGTTAGTTTACTATATAACAATTACAAATCTCTTTTCACAAAAAAATATGGTACACATTTTTTCAATGTGTCAAGCATTAAAAAAGTTAATTACTCGATTTAACATCTGTGACTCAGTTGAATTTTAATATTGAGACCCCCTTAACTTTGGTCGAATTCAAGTATGTTATTGTTTTATGGTAATCTCACACGCGAGGTAACAGCTAAAGAGCGTTCAGCGATAATCTAATATAATTTTTTAAAATGAAAGAGCGTCTCTACTTATGCGCGCCTTTAATAAAGAGCGTTGACGTATTAATATTGTTTGTTGGTTGATCCTAAAAATTACTCCTTCCAATCTACGTGTCAATATTATAAATGTATATCATGATCCGACATATAGCCTGTATAATTGCCGATTCAATCACGCAGATATCAAGTTCAATAAAGTTAAAACAATTATATATTATGTTAGTTTACTATATAACAATTACAAAATCTCTTTTCACAAAAAAATATGTTACACATTTTTTCAATGTGTCAAGAATTAAAAAAGTTAATTACTCGGTTTAACATCTGTGACTCAGTTGAATTTTAATATTGAGACCCTCCTTAACTTTGGTCGAATTCAAGTATGTTATTGTTATATGGTAATCTCACACGCGAGGTAACAGCTAAAGAGCGTTCAGCGATAATCTAATATAATTTTTAAAAATGAAAGAGCGTCTCTACTTATGCGCGCCTTTAATAAAGAGCGTTACGTTATCGTGATTTCGACTGTAATGTGTTACATATATATATTACAATTAGGTTAAGACTCACCTGACACTTAGCACATTTCTTGCATATATGATCCTCTTTACAGTCCTGGCAATCCTTTGTATGTAAAGGTGCATATCCTTCAGAACATTCCAATATATCGTGTTGAATGGTTTCGAAGTCGAAGAAACAGAATTTAGCTCTTTCATCATCAGTAACGGGAGGTATGGCCCTTACATAACATTCGTGTGCTCCCATTGTGTATTTGTCACACGATCTACAAAATGTTTCTCCGCACACGTGTTGATTCGGACGTCTTTTCCCTCTCTCCATGACTTTTGTACAGTCCAAGCATTTCCACCATTTTTGACAAGGAGCTGTCGTTTCTTTCGAAGCTTGATTAATAGGTTTTGCTTTATGACGCACGAAACATTGATGAGACATACACGTCATATTACAATCTGAACAATGTTCTTTGTTTCCACTTTGTTCACATTTATCACTTTTACACACGAAACAGGTGTGTTCACAATAATGATTTCCTTTGTGTGAATAATGTTTTAAACAATGGACACAGAAATATACATCGCTAAAGAATCCCGTTTTGGATTGTATAGCGTGGAAATGTTCATTAGCAGTGAGATATAAATATATCACGGGTCTTTCTATACCGTCTGTAGGCGCGCTGGTAATGAATTTATTACCCAGTCTAGCACTGACGACTAGTATTGTCAAATTCAGAGTTTCCTCGAATGCTTTTAGATCTGCTAAACTGGATGGTCTGTCTGTTGATACACCTGCGATGACGCTAATTGCTTTGGCTAATTTTCCTTGCTCCGTACGTTTTTTGTACGTCACATTGTTGTAATAATTGATCGGTACTTTTCTGTATTCCATGATGAGTTGTAAATTATTTCTGGTTCCTCTATTCTGTGTTATTTCTAGCCATTCTTCAGGACTGCAAATATTTAATTTACACCAACATGTGGCGATAGCCCGAGCCATACACATATTGTCGGTATTTTCAATCGTAACGATCGATGTTTTATTTCTTAGATTATTACTTTCATCATGTAAAGCCGTTATCTTCCTCCGTGCTCCGCCTTTAGGTAACTCGATGGTGCCTATATCTATTCGGAAACTTTGATTGACAGTCAGTGTTTGGTTGCTGTTCAAAACGAGTTCGATTCTGTCAATCACAGTGTTAGCATTTAACGTTTGCAACGTTTGTAACGGAACTACTATAGGGTTGTCCAAACTCTCATGGTGAATGATAACTCTGCCAAGATCATTGTCAGCCAAATTTCCACGAGCTCTTTGAATAGTGTCCTCGAACATTGAATGTAGATTCCTGAATATGTCGATTAACTTTTTCTCTTTGTAAATTTCATCTAATTTGATCTCATATGTTCTCTGTGTTGCCAAATTGTTTCCGAAGGTTCGTTCACTCCTTTTGCGAATGCTATATCCGGTTATTTGAATATCAGAACTGTCGGCTGTTTGATTGTCTGATTTTACGGCTTCATCTTGATGAGGTGTCTGTTCGTCTTCTCGGTTTTGTAATCCTGATGGTCCAGCTGTACCGGGTTGTGAGTTGTTAACATCATTTTTAGGCGCATCATGTTCTCCGTATCCGATTTGGTTCGGCCATGGGTCATCTCCTGAACAAAGCGTAGATGCTTCAATTATATCTTCATCCAGTTGATAAGCTACGATAGCCTTGTCGTATTCTTCGATGTCTTGCAGAATACATTCTATTTCATAAATTTCGTCCACTGTCAGAGGTGTCATTATTTCTTCAGCCATTTTTCGACAAGTCCTGAGTAGTGATTACAACGGCGTATATTCACTATATGGAATACAGCTTAGTAATCTATATTTTTATACCATAAAATCCCGAACATACGCAAGCACGGATGACGTAACATTATATAAGATTATATATATGAACGTAATGTATGAATAGGCCGATAATTGGTTTTGTACGGACGAGGCAACATTAGTTGTTTAACTGGTTATTATTACGTAACCCTGTGTTCCCCCGCTGAGAACACCTGCACATTTAACAATTGTTAATATCTATTTTTCTAAACATCGAACATGTCTGAACCTATCATTGGTACAATAGCAGTGATATAATGTTACATCATCGGTGCTACCTGTAGTTTCGGTATATGATCGTAAGTGTGACTGGAGTGATAAGTGGTTATTACGTAATGTTGTTATAACAATGTCATCAAAGCAATTTCTATAATTGAGTGTCCTGGACGTATGCATGTTTTTGGCTAACTAATTATCGTGTGAATGACACAGTTTATCAACCTTAATTGATACTAACCCGTTTGTTCAGACATTAAATCGATATGTTTTCTGAATAGCATATAACTGTGAACGGGGAAATAATATAATTCATTTGGTAAAGCAAAGGTGTGAAAGACACATTGTTACCACCAATGTCGCGTGTGATTACTTGAAAATATGTTCCAGCGAATATGACAATTCATTCTGGGGGGTTGGTAATTTCACATTACAATTTTCGACCGTTAGTCTCAATACTTCCAATAATTCACGATAATACACACCTGTCATATGGGATAGAGAGAGTGTAAAGAATAAACGCTCTTTATTATTTATGTAAAAGTAATAGTGTTTATTTTCAGGTATGACAATTATATGAACTGCGTCCGATAAAACACTGGAATGTATGCATTCATATCGATGGTCACAATGTCCAATAAAGCTATTTCTAAACATCGATTAATAAATACATTGAAACATTGGTTGAACAAAAAAAAATAACGAAAGATATTACACGCAAATAATTTAACATTCGACATTTTTTTAATATCGAGATTATCAGAAACCGAAAACTCGTTATAAATTTTTTATTTAAACTTTTTTTTTTAGAGAAATAATTTTGGAGGGTTTTAAAAAATTTACTTTTTTGAAATTTTGGGGTTTTAAAATTTTTTGGAAGTTTTGGGATTTTGAAATTTTTTGGAAAAAATAATTTTTGAAATTTTTGAAATTTTTTTTGGGGTTTTGATATTTTGGGAATATTTTAGTACAACCAATTTTAGACCCACAAATTCTATTTTTAGATGTGAGGCTAACGAGACGCCTATTCTTCTCACAACCAAAGATGAACCCTCGTGCTGAATTAAGGTGCCTTGTCTTCTGTGTACTTTTAGTAACGGTCACGTCTCTCACAGAACATAATGAATGTGCATTTTATCCTTGCAGTCGATTCGAAAATGTTGGGTTATGTGCCGACTGTAGGCGAAAGAGTCTTACTGAAGTTCCTGTATTCAAAACACAGATCACTCCAATAATCAGCCTCGATCTAAGTTTCAATATGTTGTCAGTGGTAACACGTGACAGTTTCCTTTCCGTTCCCGAAATTATAGTTCTTTATATGTCCCATAATATGATACATACCATAGATCATGACGCGTTCAGAGGACTTAGTAAGGTATTGAAACTGGATCTCAGCACCAACTCTTTACGCATGAATGGAAGTACGTTTCGAGACGATACATTCGCCCATATTACATCCAAGTTATTCAGACGAACAATTCAGATACCCGTCTGCATCCTTAAGTTCTTTGACGTCACTCAAGTCTCTGTGGATCGACGGGCTATACCGTACCAAGTACTGGGTGACGACAGACATACGCTGGATATCTTGACTAATTTGACAATGAGTGGAGATGCTGGTTTTTGCAGAATTAATAACGTGAGCTCTGATTTCTTCACTTTCATGCCTCAATTGACACATGTCACTCTGTCGCAATGCAACATAGGGTATATCCACCCAGCTGCTTTTCTGAAAGTTTCATACCTACGGACGGTAGATTTAAGTTTTAACAGCGAATTGGGCTTCGATGGAATCGCAGAGAGTTTTGTTGGTCTTGCAAATTCAAACCCTATCCAGAAAGTCAACCTAAATTCCATATACAACCAAATGGAAGTAGGAATTGAGCTTAATGAGCACCATTTATGTTGGATGCGAAATACAAGCCTCGTGGAACTGAGTCTCTCGTATAACGCGCTGGAGATAATCAAACCTGGAACAACAACGAAGTGTTTTCCTGCTAATAAAACACTGAGGACGCTCAATGTTAGCGATAACAAACTGGAGTTCGTTCGGAGCATAGTCAACTTGGAGCTTTTAAAGTTAAATTCACTTGAATATTTTGACTTGAGCAGAAACTTCGGTAGAAGGGGGCAAATCTATTCGCGAGGTGGCACCTTTTCCAAACTTAAACACTTAGCTATGTCTGACTGCTCCCTGACATCTTGGAACTACGCTTCGTATTTCAAATGCGTACAAATGCTTGATCTCTCCAAAAATAGGTGCGATGGGGTTCGTGAGAATTTTTTTTCTCATGCTACAGAGGTGACGATTTTGGATCTTAAAGAAAACTATCTCGGGCATGTGCTAGGCAAAGAAAAATATTGTTCTCTTTTCCGGAGTATGGTATCTTTGGAGATATTGGACTTGTCACACAATATGATAGAATTCATGTGTAGAGATATGTTGCTGAAACAGAGTAATTTGACGGAATTACGCATCAGAAGCAACCGTATGGTGGACTTCACTCTCGACCTCAGACATATGGCTCGTCTCATACTTGTGGATCTTTCTTCGAATTTGATTTTCACCCTTTCGCCCGGAACAACAATTATGTTCAATGATATGTGGAAACGGAACAACAAACTGAAGCTCGACTTATCCGAAAACATAATTGGGTGTTATTGTAGCTCGAGTAGCCGAGACTATGTTAAGTGGCTCTTAGAAAATCATGACAAAATTGTGTACGGAGATGGATTACATTACAAGTGCAAATGGGAAAATGGAAGTTCAACGATTACCACTTTGCTCGAGATGAAGGATGCGCTTGATTTGGCGTGCGCAGAATATACAAGTATAATAATCTTCGCTTCTTTGAGCATATTCTGTTCGGTCCTGGTAGTGTGTGCTGGAGTTATATATCAGAACGTGTGGAAAGTGCGTTATCTGTATTATCTGTCTCGCGCTAAATACCACGGAAATTCGAAAAAACCAAAACCATTGTACACATATGACGCATTCGTCGTCTATGCTGACAAAGATTATAAGTTTGTAACAACTGATATGGTTAAAAATATAGAGGGTGAGTCACAGCTGCGACTATGTCTGTCCGATAGGGATTTTCTTCCAGGCCACCTCATTGGGGATACGATACTTCTGGCAGTTCAGCAGAGCCGACATTGTGTGTTCATTTTATCAGAGGCCTTTGTCGCTGACCAATGGTGTATGTATGCGTTCAGCATGTCGCGAATGGAATCAATATATGCCAACAGAAACGTCATCATTCTTGTTGACTATTTAACAATAATGAGACATAGAATTCCAGCGGAAATTGAAGAGTTGAAAATACTTGGTCCATTACTGACTTTTGCAACTGGCTACAAAGAGATGAATTTCTGGGAAAGTTTGAAGCAAGAGATAATTAATGATTGAGTAGGATTGAAGGAATCGCAGCTCGTGCGCACGAGCGTTGTGTGAGACGCGCATGTTGCATACATATATAAATACAGAAAGAAATGCAACATATTTTCAACAAAGAATTTCGCTGGTTATCTCTTGGGAAATGTGTTGAGTTGCACATATCCTCGTCTTTATTGTGGACATAATCTAAACAAATGTTAAGAGAAGACAACAACAATGGACTTCAATACATTTGTGAAGTTGTAAATATCGTGTTTGTCTCTTCAGATACTAATAATTGCTAAACGATTAATAATTTCACACACCATTCCAATACCAAATATCCTGTTGTCTTGGCTCCATAAGAGGAAGCTTCATTTGTGCCATAATGTTGAATGTAATTTTCAATTGCATGATATAGCAATATTCTGACAAATTTATTAGATCACCCACTTGGTACCTTCAACAAAGATATTTCAGCAGAATGACAATTAATTCAGTTTTAGTTAGCTTTTTACAGCTGTGTATATTTTTAGCGATGCCCATTTTGTTTATCTCTTTCTTCGTATTTTAAAATTCTTAGTTGTTGTTGACCAAATGTTTTGATTGTGTTTTAGGAAAGCCTTTTTATGTACAGCGCATTGAAAGTAATTAATTTCTAATGCGTGTTTAAGTATATGGGTGGATACACACATGCATGTAATCTCTGTAAATATCGTGTATTTGGCGTTTTACATGGATCATACACACCGTGTAATATGTGTCCGCTGACAACCCAATCATTGCGGCTATGTTTGACCACAGTGAGTCAAGCTCTGCACGTGCAGATAGCCGTTGACTCGGACGAAGTCGTCAGGCCACTTAAAATAATTATTCGCGAGATAACCCAAATGGTGGGCGTTCTGTTCAAATCACTGTTAGTCTTCTCTTGATCTTTATACCAGCGGTGGCCTCGGGATTTCCCCAACGCAGATGATATGATCCCCAACATGGGGGCTATATTATACAGGAAGCTACCGGACTAAACATTGCATATTTCCTCGACGGGTGTGGGGGGGGGGGGGGCATGTAGCACCCTGAGTCCTGACTCCCTCTGAATTCACTCCTGATTTATAAATATTGTAGTTGACATGTCTGTCGTGTATATTTGCTATGAGTGATTAATCTATAATATGCAGCAATTTATGCTATTCGTATAATTATGAACATATTATTACAGTGTGATTAATGAGTGATTAATCTATAATATGCAGCAATTTATGCTATTCGTATAATTATGAACATATTATTACAGTTTTAAATTTGAAGGTACAGAATGTTGTGTTGCTGTTTGTATTCATTCGAGAAAAGGGCAGTCTAGCTGCGAGTTCACAACTACATCACCTTTCCTATCTTGTGTCATTCATGTATACTCAACATTTACAACTATGGAATATTTAAGTAAAACATTATATTGTACAGTCTTGTCCAGATAATCCCGGCTCATAGATTCAACTAACTCACTTATAACTATTCGAATCTGTCGAGAACCAGCCCCTTCCCCCAATCATGGATTATGGTTGAAAATGTTATAATACTGTTTTGTAAATGCTGGGTGAAAAATGGGGGGTGTCACTATTTATAATTTCAACGCTGTACCTGCATTAATTTTTTGGCGCTGTTATGGATATTTGCATGGAAATCCCAATTGAATCACCTTCAAATTATGCATATTTTATTTTTGTTTTTGATGACCCTATTTCCAAGAAATAACGAGAAACAAATCAAGTATAAAATCGACGGACTCAAATCCACTTTTCACAATGAATTAACATATATCAGATAGGATTTATTCATTTCGGCATCCATGAAAGACGACATGTTTATGACTGGCCTAAAAGCAGTTTGATAATGGCTTATAACTACTCACTGGTCTCGCCCGTTGAAATGGACCGATCGCGCGCAGGCGATTAATGCTACATGTATCAATGATTGGTGTTACCATGTAAAATGCATGTATTTTCCATACAGAAAGTACATGCATGTGTGTATCCACCCTATATGTCATATAATAATTACAGTGAAGAATAAAACAGCCAGCATTATCTCAGTCCAATGACCACGCATGTTAGTATGCCGCCTTGTCCATTTAAGCAGGGAGCAATCAACTGGAAATATACCACAGTGTATTAGATATCAGAATCAGAATCCAAATATTTTTATTTTATGGAAATCCTATCACAGTACAAATATTAAATAATTAACACAATGAGATTCCATATGGAGACGTCATGGCCTATCATGCTGTGTGACGTGTGAACTGCTTTAACCTTCTTTTAAATTTCCTATTCTGTATGGAAATTGAGACATCGAAACAAAACATCTTTAAAAAAAATCATTATATATTGATTAGAATAGAATAACACAATTTGACTTAGCATCACAATGTAACATATACTAGTGGTGATGAAAGTGGTCAATATTCAAACGTCATGTAGAGAATTAAATTATTTTCCAAGGAGACGTTTTAGTAAGTAATATTATAGAAATTACATTAATGACCACATAACATTTTAACATAACTGTTATCAACAGAATTAGCACTGAACTTATTCACGTGTTCATATCGCAAATAAGCAACTTAGGGCGACTTATCTCAACATATTCATTGTGTTTATTTTGACGTCCTCATAGAACAGAGTTAATCAGGTCGGACACTGAATTATACTGTTATAGTTATATTCCACTATCACAGACGGCATCATATTCATGTTTTCTTTATTTGCGTCGGAAATGGGAGACGTGCATGCCAGTGCACAGCCAAAGACAGTTTAAACTATAACATTGTAAGAATACCTATTTTATTTAATAGCTACCTCGTTCGTTGAAAAACGTACGGAAAGCCGATTCCTTATGCGATATATATTTTGTTATTATACTTTAGTTATGGCCAAACCAAATATTTTGTTTTCTAACTTCTGACAGACCATAACAGATAGCTGCCGATCCTAAAATTGTTATAGCCATGCTGATGGAACATAACATAGGGGCAGTTCTGCCCTAATTTTCAATTTTACTTGGATTACGGGTGGGGTAAATTATCTGGCCCGCAACTCAAGAGGAAGTTCTACTCAAATCTTCAACGTTATATGGATTACTGGCGGGGCAATTTATCTGGCCCGCGCATCAAGGGGAGGTTCTGCCAAAATTTCCATTGGATTACGGGTGGGATCAATAGTCTGGCTTGCGCCATTGCGAGAAGTTCTGCCCAAATGTTCAATTTCACTTAGATTACGGGTGGGGTGAATCACCGTGAATGATATGGCCAGCGCGTCTAGGGTAGTTATGCCTGTAGTGAGGTAACTACTGAGAGGTCGTCCAACGCAGCGAACATCTTTAAACGTAGTATAAGTTATAACAATCCCTATCTAACACCCCATTCTTAGGAAACAATAATACAAGTACATCTATTGTAATAAGACACTTAAATTAAATTAAATAAAATTAAAACCAAAATTGCCTACCTATACCTACCTATTTTCCGGAAACAATTGTTTGTCCTGATGCCAAAATAAATTGAATTTGTTCATGTAACCCGCCCGCGCCAATCTAAAACGCCGCGCCCAAAATCATTCTTTTGATTTTGACCTTTTTCTTCGATAAACATTTTTTTTAAAGCTTTGTCAATCATTGCCCAATCTTTTCGCTTAGTTTGGTCATACAATTTATTGCACACTGCTATACTTTCCCCCCGATAATGATCTCACAAGTGTCCGATCATTGTCAAGCAGACAGTCCTAATTTTTGAGTGTTCAACCCGAATGGTTTGGTGCTTACCGCATTACGATAGGGGAACATCCCGACGTTCCTACTCATGCAGATATCGAATTTTTTGTACCTCGCTTTCCTGGCCTAAGTTTCACGGGGGAAAATGCTAATTGAAATTATATGTCGTTATTTATATTTATCACCACATTTATTAGTCCTTTATTATGAAAATAAATAACATAAAACAAGGCAGATATGTTATGTTTAAAATATCTTACACACGAAATTGGCGATAAGTTTTAAGTACGTTATACTTGTGATAGTTACGTTACGCACACGGTGTTCCCCTGACATATTGCGATAATCGCTAACCAAACCAAATGTTTTCCTTTTCCATTGTTATCGATGATAAACAAGTTTATGATCGAAATGTTTTTGCTAACAACGGATTTAAAAAATAAATGCATGCATCACGAAGAGACGATGTTAGTTGTAACTTAGTTATACTCTCCTGCAGTCACCATAAGATTGTCGTAAATTGTAAAATCTGAGACCAATTTCCAAAATTCGTGACAAATAAACATATTTTGCGAAAATTCACACCAATGTCACCCAGTGTTCCAGGTTAGGTAACCCATATGTTAGGCGTATCAGAATAGTTACTCAAGCTGTGATAATCATTTATGATACAACTTATTGAAAGTTGTGATAATTTTTAGTATCTCAAGCGCGACCTACATCAGTACGTGTAAATGAACCTTTGGCGCAACCTGTTCTTCATATGCGGCTACAATAGATAACCTGCAGGCGAACTGAACGTTAATTCACCGCAGTCACCATAAGATTGTCGTAAATTGTAAAATCTGAGACCAATTTCCAAAATTCGTGACAAATAAACATATTTTGCGAAAATTCACACCAATGTCACCCAGTGTTCCAGGTTAGGTAACCCATATGTTAGGCGTATCAGAATAGTAAATTGTAAAATCTGAGACCAATTTCCAAAATTCGTGACAAATAAACATATTTTGCGAAAATTCACACCAATGTCACCCAGTGTTCCAGGTTAGGTAACCCATATGTTAGGCGTATCAGAATAGTTACTCAAGCTGTGATAATCATTTATGATACAACTTATTGAAAGTTGTGATAATTTTTAGTATCTCAAGCGCGACCTACATCAGTACGTGTAAATGAACCTTTGGCGCAACCTGTTCTTCATATGCGGCTACAATAGATAACCTCCAGGCGAACTGAACGTTAATTCACCGCAAATGCAGGCCTGGACTGTTCGATATAATTGATACATTTTAGTGCATGTATTCTCATTGACTGTGTCAAAACAGGAATACAGTTATATTACATAATACATATGTAAGGCTGGTTTAAAGCTGTGATAGGTAAACGTGTGAGCACAGTGAAGAAATAAAAATAGTAGAGTGCACTATCACGTGACTGAATTTCATCGGAGATAACATAAAAAGCAGACCAGATCCCATGTATTTCCTTAGGGTGAAGGGGCGTGCACACTGCAGTCGGAACATCCTACCCGGCCTTCGACCGGAAACGTCTCAACAACAAATGTATTTCCATTATAGTCCCCGGTGCCATTCTGTCACCTGCAAGTTCATACAACATATTTGGAACTTTGTTATTTCAAGCTGATTATTTGTAAATGTTGTTTTCGGATATTATTGCATGTATACGCAGTACATCATTTTCTCTATTTCTGACTTCATAACTGGTCATTATGTTCGGTTGTTAGTTAACTTTTGAAGAAAAACAAAAACAAAAACAAAATCGCCCGCCCGCCCCAAAATTGTTTACCCGTTATCAGAAACACGCATTAATATTACATTGGCGTAATTCAACAGTGGGACCCAACTAGGTATCACGCAATGAGGAATTCTGAAACTGTATAAGAACGATTTATGATAAATTAGAATCTGTGCAACGTGTGTAGACTGCAATCACTGCTTTTACAGTGTTCACAGTACAATGGAGAGCGAAATCAGTAAACACAGAAAATAACCTTCCTGTAGCTGTTTTAGCATGCGAAGTATGGTAGTGAAAAGGTGAATCGACGTCGAAAAAACTAGCTGGGAAGAAGTTAAAATTATGCCTGAGATTTAAGCGTGACGTCATTTTACCACAACACGCGTATGTATAGACCAACTCCTCATTAATATATATATCAATGAAGTATAACCTAGTGACACAAGTCTCCATGTTTTCGCATACAAATGTCAATATGCAGAGATTCGGCACTCCCATACAATATTTGTGGGTCTTTTGCCGTAAAACAATTATTTCCCAACGATATATAGAAGTAAATTCATACTCTATTAGTATTCAAATTATGTGATGATTGCATTCATTTGTCCGTGAGTACTAGATATTATTTAAAATTAGAGGCATATATACACATGTAGATGTGTTCTAGGTGGAGACGATAGAAACTCACGTAAAGCAACGAGTCATGCTGAGTTCCGTCAAACACAGAGGATTAATATATTCAACATGATACACACAAGCTGGTTTATTGAACACACATCCATAGGCTCTAGCAGAGGCAACTCAGATCGAACCGATGGCAAGAAGCTCATAGAATAAATAGTCAGGGACATTTTGCACTTAGGTTCGAATACAATTTAAAGTTTATTCCTTTGTAGACACTTTTAAAGATGCACGTCCTTTTTGACATCACTAACATACCATAACTCTGGTTTCTATGGTGAAATATTAACTTTGATTCAAAATCAAAGTTTGAATTAGTATTGTTGTAACTGGGTAAATCAGTGTTGGGCGAATCGGAGAAGGTATCTCTTAATCATAAAAGTCTTTGTTCATATGAATTCATTCATATTGGGTGATCAACAGCGGCATCGATTATAGAAGGAATTCATTTCTTGATTTCCGGGCATATCACTATGGCAATGGGAATGGAGATGAAAATAAATAAATACAATTTGGGAGTGTCCCAAACATTACGATATATATACAACGCAAAAGTGGATAACCATCGCTGATTGTGGCTGTTTCATATAAGTGTTATCTTAAAAAATAGTGGTATTTGTTCAATTGTCTAAAACATATCACCCACTCGCATTTATGCTTTCCGATAAAAATAATTATTTGAATAATATTACTCACACAATTGATTCCTAGTGTAGTGTTAGTCTTCGGCTTAAAAGATGAGAGTAATATTCACCTTATTGAATTTGCAAAATGCCTTGATTCCATTAACATTCAGGAACTCGTCGACATTGCTAGGGCTTTGGGCCGTGTTGTACAAAGAGACATTGATGGGTGTTCGCTAAATAATACACAAGATCTCCCACCCGCTACACCAACAACACACATCGATCTAGTCTCTAATTGCAACCCAACATTGTTATCATTTCTCATCAGCCTGTTGTTGCTTACTCTTGAGCAGATACTACACGCCCGCAATCTAATCTGCATTGGGTCATGACTTTTTCTACTGACATTGTGAGCTTCTTGATTACCGGAAGCAAGCTGGTTGCTAACTTGAATTCGTCCATCAGTCCACCTGGGTGCTACACATCAACCTTACAATTGTGTGGAATTCAAGGAGTTATTCCTCGTCCATGTCCTTCATCGGCAGATATCTTCACGTTCTTTGACAATAACCAAGTGCTGTAAAAGAGGTGTCGTGTTATCGCCGATTCTAAATCTTAGTTGGGTGTGTCGACCACCATAGTTCACTTCACACCAGATAAGAGCAGTCCACTGCATACCATTCATTGTCTCCTAATGTATGATTGAAACCTCATGACATCTCATCACTAGAAAAAAACTTCCACTGCCTACGTCTACAGCAACTGATCATGCACGCCACCACTTGAACTTGTTTATACCGAATCGACAAGGGAACAATATCGTAATGGTAATCCTTTAACTGATGTCATAGACAAGGACATTCATCACACACATGCATCATCCACTAACCCACATTCATTCATTGCAGCCGGTGAGAACACTACAACTGCAACACAGGTTATTTGAGATCCTCTCATGATTAATCCAAATTCTTATTACGCCATTAAACATATTATCATTGTAGTTGACCAGATGGCATTAACACATAGGGCTGGACCATTGTTGGGTATGATGGCATCCCTGTTCTCTGTGGTAGCAGATTGTTTGAACATCCGTTTACATGCAAATTACGTGAGTGCAGTAAATTTGGTGACATTCTTCAGATTCCAGGATTGGGTCATATTGAAATTGATATGACCAGGACAATGTTCAAACTTTTTGGATTTATGGTAAATTGATATTTTTCTATGGCACAGTGGACGAACTGTTTCTGCCACTTTGTCGACAAGCCGTCGAAACAGGACCTGATATAACAATGGATAACTACTATTTATGGATATAATAATGGAATAACACGAAAATAATGGAATGCAGGATGCTCCTGACCTTTTACTTGTATCATTGTATGTAGTCATGGCACTTAACCATGACGTCTTGTGAATAATTGCAAATCATGGTTTTAGTAATATGATTCTTGGAGGCGGACCTTGTTCGAATACTTTTAGTAGTTCTACTAAAATTGTCCCACATTTTTGGAAACACATGGAGAGTTAGTGTTTCTGTGAATTTCATGCGTGCGGTTATTTCCTGCTGGTATTAATATTAGGGTTTGGATATGTACTAAAGCCGTTGCTAAACAATTTAAGCAGGTTGATGCATGTTGAAGTGTATATGCATTCCTGGAATATAGCTGGGTGGTCATTGGCGGGCGTGTGGGTATATACATGAAGTGTCCTTGTGATAATTATTGTATATGTGATGTATGTGCATCTCAGTCGTGGCTGTATTGTCATTGGTGGATGTACAGGTATACGGGTAGTAGCTTGTGATCATGGATGTGGTGTATGAGTATACATGGAGTGGCCATGACTATGAATATTCATTAGTAACTTGATACACGCACACAATAAAACATAATTTGACAATAATGGAGTTATCGGGAACAGCATAACCACGAAGGCTACCTTCCTGTCGTCCCCTAGTCTAATGACAAAATAAATATTCACCCAAGTTCGGGTAAATAAAGTGGCTGCTTGAATTGTCATGGGCGAGGTGTATATGCAAATATTGAGTGTACACATGGTCGTGCGAGGTATTGATTTATCCATTGATGAGTCGCATAGGTATAACTGGAGTGAATTTATGGTCATGAGTGGGGTGTATATGTATATCTTGAGTGGGTAAATGGTCATGGCTGTGACGAATAAGTATACAGGGAGTGACTGTATGGCCAATGGTGAGGCGCATTGTATTGCTATATCTAGAAGGGCTGTATGGTCAATGATGATGGCGTATGAACAATGACGATGCTCACATAGAGTAGCCTGCAGTGAATCGATATGCATGGAGTATATGGACAGTGTATATATTTAGTGGCTATGTGGCCAAAAGGTATACAGGGAGTGATCGTATGGCATATGGTGATGTGCATATGTATAGCCGGAGTGGCTCTATTGTTATGGTTGCAGTGTATATGCATATCTTGAGTGGCTATATGGCCATGGATGTGGCAAATACATATACATGGAGTGACTGTATGGCCATTGTTGAGGCGAATATATAGACAGGTGACTGTGTGGTCATGAATGTAGTGAATGTGTATACAGGAAGTGACTATATGGTCATGGGTAAAGTGTATACTCGTGGCTGTATAGTCATGTGTGGGGTGTACATGGTAATATATGTGGTGTTTGTCTCTATATAGAATGATTGTATGGTCATTGGTGAGTTGTACAGGTGTACATTTGGTGACTATCACACAATAACTCAAGTATGCGCAGTGGAGGACACGGTATTCCTGACATTAGTCAATCCGTATGATACCAATGGTCCAGAATTTGATGTTATTAAAGGTACGGTTGGCCTTGGCGGTGGGTATCCTGTGAAAATATTTCCACCCGTCAAAAACCGCCACAAACAGAAAGAACATCAAAATGTAGACAGACTTTGTCCGTATACAAATAAGAAATATCGCATAAACAGTATGTTATTGTCAAATGTTTGACCATTGTTATGTAAACAAAAGCATAAAAAGTTACTTTTCTGGTGTTTGTTTATATTATGATGGTAAACTTAAAGAGCGTTCTTTGTTGGTGAATTCCTGATATGGACACTAATAAAGAGCGTTTATGCCATTGGTGTGTGATTAGCCAGTAGCATTGTGCTGTCTTCTGTAACACAATCAGGCTCCTGCTTTGGTAAAATATAGTAGGTCTTTATGATAACATGCTGTTTACGTGATGGTCATGGTATATATGAACGAAACTGTATGCGTTTTAATGTTTTTCTGTTTACGGTGATTGGAACAAATATGAATATTTTCGACAACTAAGGCCTCACGTGCCTTTAAGCAGATTGTCACTAATCTTCTTAATTCTTCGGCGTTCTAAAAGGCCTTCTGGTACACTGTCAGTGCATTACTCCGACTTGTTCTTCGTCAGTCTATTGTGCTATTTGTGGGGTAGCCTATCCCGATAGACGTGTTATCTGGTCTGACACACACTTACATATAAAGCTTACACATATTATTGGGCCAGAGTAGGCACAAAATTATGCCCATCACAGTTCAGTTTCAGAGTTCTGCTCATTTCCGTTCAAAATTTTCGTACTGCATAAGTTACTGGGACAACAAAAATAGAACTTATAGTTGTCAGCTTATTAATAACATGTTTAATAACAAAGTGAATCACAATGTGCCACCTTTACAGAGGAGCAGAGAATGTTTTGGATATATTCGAAAATATCAACTTTAATACCAATTCTTTTTGCCATTTTGCAAGCCATTTTGAGTATTTTTTGTTTCTAAAAATGCCTTGAGTGTGATGCATTTAAGATGGATTAAAACAGTAAACACAAAATGTAGTTCCATTTTACATGAAAAACCTGTATGTGCCGATTATTGTACATATCTTTTGTATATACACTCATATCTCAATATCATGTGAAATTTGATAAGAGTAATAAAGCATATTGAGAGAAAATTCCAATTTTGTTGGTAATGTAATAGTAACACTTAACCGAGATGCATCATACATGTTAGTTTTCAATGTATATACGACAGAATAGCCAAGTTGATTCATCAACCACAACTTGTGGGCGATTGCATGTACCATTTCCCCTATTTTGGCCGCCATTTTGATAGCCTTATTTTATTTGACGAAAGGGACCATTTTTGTTCCATTGAGTTGAAATACTCACGAATAATGGTATGCCTCACTTACATTGCACAGTTCTGCTCGTTTCTTGTTGAAATATGACTAGAATCCCAATGGTGATGTTGGTAAAATCGACTTATTGAGGGATGGGAATGGACTGGTGGGATCCCTCGAATGGCACATTTCAAAATCAGTTAACATGAAAACATACACAATAAAGTCGGATTCCGAACATATTTCATACAGCAGAAACTGATATACAAGATATTAGTGAAAAAAACGTCGAAGTCTCCACTGCCATTTTGACAACCGTCTTGGAAGATGAGTTCCAATTTCGCCCTAAAATGTGCCATTATATATCGCAGTCATATTTACTGTATGTGCCTAATTTTAAATCGCATATTCCACTGTAGGATTATTTGCGACATTTAATAAATTATATAAGAACAAAACGCTCTTTAAATTCGGAAAACACATTAAAATTGGGGTTAAAGTGAAATTCCAGCATGGCTCCACGTCTAATATTAATTAGTATATGAATATGTACATATGTGCAAAATTTCATGCCTTTGTTACAAAGTGAACAATTGTGTTACTAATCTACTCTACTATTAGTCTAAATGATAGTGACTGTTGAATAAAGCGCTACATCCTCCCAAACTATACTCACTCACACTTGCAAGCAAACAGTGGATCGACATTGACTCCCTTCATCAGTCATAACATACGGAATATACATTTAGAATTTCCCGATGATCAGACTTAGGAATATTGTGATACACAGGGTACTATGGCAGTGTAAACTTACTTATATTGATGTGTTTAATTTGAATAACATTTCACAGAGCTGCCCAAGACAAAGCAGGAATTGATCGGACCACGACGAAGAGAATATTGTAATTGTATAGCTCAGTCAATATATCGACATCTGTGTCCACGCGGTCTCGATCATTTGTGCAATGCGGGGTCTCATCAACATGTTTGCTTAGAATAATCCCAAGGTACTCGTGCATGTTCACATCCATTATAATAACGTATACGTTTCCACTCTACAATGGCGAGATCAGCTGCAAAAGCGACGATTGCATTTCACGATTAGCTATTTGGAGGACCTTTTTAGTTTAACCATTTACCCAACAGAACGGCCCTGTGCCAATGCATTATCTTATATATGCGAGTCGACCATAGGTCGCCTCGCATATGTAAGAGAATGCATTGGCCTAACACATTAAAAATTATAAAATTGTTAAAGAATGTAAGAAAAAATGCTAAAAAGTGTTAAAAAAAGTTGTTTTTTAGGCCAATGCATTCTCTTATATATGCGAGGCGACCTATGGTCGACTCGCATATATAAGAGAATGCATTGGCACAGGGCATAACTATAACCATCACAATGTGGTCAATGAGCCGGTTCCAATGATATCCATATTTGTGTGGTTCTATTGAGACAGACCCAAGATATTTTAGGCTGTTGAAGCTTTATTTGGTCGGTTTTGGCCGGTTTGTTGGGTAAAGGGTTAAAGAGACAAGGCACACACAGTGGGTAACTGAAAAATCCGACGTATCATAGTATAAATAGGTTTATATTGTACCTAAATATTCACATAATGTTCATATAAGACTCTGAAGTAAGCCCACAGTGCACACCCCATTGCCTTATGTCCGTTACACCGTTCAATGGCGCGGGGCCCAGTGAAAACACATTATACAGAGTTTGATTCTCGTAAGTCGTGTCGTTGAAACAATGGAGATTAGATAATGCCAATATAAGCTTATTTCCATATAGAGCCTATAGCTTTTTGAGACTAAATAATGCTAATATAAGCGTATTCCGCTCATTAAAATAGTCTCGTTATGCGCTCATTTTCACGAGAACAGACTTGACAAAAATCATCACGCGTTTGTAGAATGATCGTCATAAGGATATTCCGGCTCCGTGTGCTGTTAAAACACTTTCCAAAGTCACAGCCATTTTCCAGCAGTTTTTAATTTCTCGCCGAAAATCAGAGAAACGCTCTTTATTGATAGCATATCGGGAACAGAATAACACGAAGCACTTTTCTGTTCCATGTCGTGCACATGGCTTTTTTTTTGTTTGGGACCTGAATATCTTGTTCATAGTTGCATTTTTCACACATGCACCTAATGCGCATAAGATTGTCCACTTATAAATGGACAAACGGAACCTAAAATGGTCGTTACTAAGTTGATAATCCGACCACGCGTGGCACGCGAGCTTGCGATTGTCCACTAAATCACGACATATATAGATAATCGTGCATGTTAGCCATATTAAATCTGAAGGGTAATAACTATATAAAGAATGTACCTTTACTAAATGACGGAGATTTGTATGAGAAGTTTGCAACACCACAACAGATCAACTTTTGTGAAATATAAGTCAAATTCTGCCCTTGAGTGGGTGGGTTTGTGTGGGAGGTATGGGCTATGCTCTTTAAAAACACTTTTAAAACGCTCTTTAAGAACACTTCTTCGAATATTTCCGTTATTTCGTCAAAAACTCTTCTTCTCATACAAATCACCGTTATTTAGCATTAATAAACATTATTTATAGAGTTATCGCCCTTCATGCAGGATTAACAAAACGTGTCTTCATTTAGTGCACAATCCCAAGCTCGCGTGCCACGCATGGTCGGGTTGTCCATTTATTAATGACCATTTTAGATGCCGATTGTCCATTTATAAGTGGGCAATCCTTGAAGAATTGCCTGATTTTTCATTACTTCAATGCGTTTTTTGGTTACAGAATGCTCGTAGACAGGTAGTTGAGACATTTAACCACCTATTTCGATACCGGGAAACATTCAAACAATTGCTGCGAGGGACTAATTCAAAAGCGAATAATATTATTTGTTTTTTTGAGCGCAAACCGCCATGTGGATTTAAGCTCGTGTTATGTCAGCATTATGGTTACAACGCCAGCCATTTTATAAACACACAGCTAAGCCAATTCGGATCAACTCGTGAAGATCTGCATTATGAAAAGGTCAGAACAATGAAAACAGCCCAGCAGACACAGAATGTCACATAAAACTTCTGATTTGCAGTTGCTTTTGGCGACTTTTGTTGATACAGTTTACTTTCTGATGCTGTTGGAAAATTGAAATTCAATATTTGTTTGCGACATAAAATGTTTACTGTTCGTTAACATCTTTCAAACAGATTTATCCTGAAGCAAAATGAATTAATATTTATGGAATTCTCTGTCCGTGCGGATAAAGTCAGATTGTGATAAGAGCATCGTAGGTGACACACTTTCATCACGTTCCAGCATGCAGTATACTGTTGTTTAACGCACACTAAATACGATGTATATATGATGTTCTTCATGTTGTTTGTTGTCAATTTGGTGAGTTTTGTGATAAATATATTTCCGCAAAATGTTCCACATTTAGCAAAAAGCCCCTAACAGTTATAAAAGTTGGCAAACATGTTCACGGAGGCAATGTTTGAGTGGTTTGGTTTCACCTCAAGTCTTTCTTTACTAAATACTTATTGACGAATAATTCCTTAGGAACAGTTCAGATAATAGGTTCAACACACGACCGTTTTTTTAACTTATTATCTGTACATTCCCCACAAATGGAAATAAATCCTTCTGCACTGATATAACTATTTTGTCTGTCTGCATGCCGCCTGCGTATATTTCCCGAAGATGGTTCCAAATGAATAATATAGCATCCAATGTATACTTCTATAACTAAGTTCGTATTGAAAGGGTTAATGTTTTGCCGATATATGGATGCATGCATGCGCAACAGCTGGTGAGAACAGATCGGTTGTCATATCAATGCCCGATGTGTTAGAACCCTAAGGTATTGATTTCTAGCTGTAATCGCAATCAATTTTCAAAGTTGTTCAGAACTGGGTCGAATAAGAGGCATTCCGTGATATGCATCACACATGAATGAAGTGTGATTGACACTCTTCTAATTTATATGAATATTTGACAGCGATCTTGCGTAATTTGCTAAAATTCTGCGACGTTCTACGAACAATGTGTTCCGTTGTCGAGGTACGAAATGCCGATTCACCTTCGTATAGTAAGACATAAATAGAGGGTCTCTAATGAGTCGCGATGCTGTATTTATTAACCGAGTGCACTAAATTCGATTTGAGCCGAGCTTTAGTGGACGAGTTTAATAGATTTCGCATAGAATTACGACGAATTTGAGATACTTTTTATCACATAATCACATTATAGCAAGGAAAAACGATCTTCAAACTGCTGATGTTAAAACACATAAATGTTGATTGCCTTATAACAACCAAAGAGGAAGTACAGACACCTTCAAGAAAAATATAGTTACAATTAAAATAGTCATATCCATTAAAACCGCCATAAACATAAAGAATATTAAAATATAGAATTTGTTTGTTCTTATACCAACCATCAATATCGTGCAAATAACACTATGTTATTGTCAAGTACGTACACTGTTTGCACTAGTCAAATTATTTTACAAACGCTCGGAGCAAGCCAAAGACAAGGGTGATGTGAAAGGCAGAGATCAAATTATTGGCGGCATGCACAGCAATCTCATTCAAATCACACGAAGTCTTATTTTAATAGAACCATACTACCTGTTGTCAAAATCCAGCTAATGTACGTTACTTCATGACATTGTTATTCATCCGAACATTTTTAAAATTTGCAACAATTTCAGAACATAGTGAATGCAGCACATTGTGGAAATTACTTATCCTGATAGTTGTCTGACCAAAAATCAGACTTTGCACTTAAACGCTCAACAGAATCGCGCGTTGATGGGTTAACTGGGTGATCAGCTTTATTCCAACATGGTATTTTCTATAACTTGACCAGTTCTCACTCTGGGAATTTAAGGTCATGATTGTGAAACACCCCCATATCTGCCCGTATGTCAGACCAAGAAAGGATTATGACCATAGTTGAATTTGTTGAATGAATACATAATGTATGTCACTCGTAGCAAGGGTTTTTCGCCGATTGCAATAAGGAATTTCATTTTCAAGAAATTGACTTTGCGAAACTGCCAATTTTTGAAGCAGTGTCTCACATAAATAAAAAAAAAAATGAGTTTACTTGTCGCATTCGCTGAAACAGTCGAATTATATGGCGGTCTGGCATACTGTGTAGTGATCCTTTTGACTGAATGCAGTGCACCTGATATGGGGGTGGTTCAAGGTTACACTGGTGTAAATGTTTTCCATAGGCCTCAGTGCTAACGTTTTAGCGTATAATGTTGGCAATATAAATGTTGGGTCCAAAATTTTCTTTAAATCTGAACAATTGACATTTTGGGAATCTTTTTACACAAAACAATCATGTCTGTCTAGCAGGGAATTCGCCTTTAAATCTTATGTTTTCGTAACTAGTGTCAGAACCGCATAAAAAAATACAGTAATATTTTAGACCACAACAACAAATTCAAACTTCACTACAAAGGGTTAATTCCTGTGCCAATGGTTATTTTACCTATGGGAAATCATAGGGAAGAGGTGTGATGATTTTTTTATGTGAAAAGCACACAAGGCTATTGACCAATCATGGCCCAGTGTCTATTTTATTCTCTCCTATATATTCCTCCCGCATCCGCTAGATGTCACTCGGAACCTTATTTACACCAGTGTAACCTCAATATCCCGTAATTCCCACGAAGTGACAACTTGTAAACTTCAAGAAAATCACAAGCATTAATATGTTTCCCCAAATTGTCTAATCAAGTGACAGTCGTTCATAAGAAGGTTATAGAAAATCATCGGATAATTAACCCCGTGCTGCATTTACCATGTTGTCAATTAGTTAACAAAATCAGATTAATATGATTAATATTATAAATATAGCAGATACAGCGTATTATATGACAGGGCAACTCACTTATGTTGAGGTGTTTACTTTGAATGTTGCATTATGATGACAACCATTTAGAAAAGTCTACATAAATTAATCATAATGCGTCAAATGTACAATACTGTCAAACTATTGGCTGCCACACACTTTGCCATTTATTTCTCGATAACCTAAATTTCTTGATTACTTTTCCGCTAAATAAATTACAGCTTCAGCGTCTATACCGCATTCCTAAAAATTCCCATGAAGACTATTACAAAATTACAAGATTTAAGATGGAATTTTGATGTTGCATCAAAGTTATTTTAGGCAGAAATGCCCTGCGAATAACCTTACTGATAATGAATCATCAGCACCTCAGTGCATAAGTAACTGGAGAAATCAACAATACTAGATCGTGTTTTTGTTTTGTTTTATTGGGGTTTGGGATCTAACCCTGGAGGATTTGGAAGGGGCGGAACCTCTTCCCTACTACCCACTTATGATATTTAATAAAGTACATGTTATGAGAATATATAAACATGAAATGATGGAACATGGGTGAAATTGATCTTGTTATTATTTTGTTTTTCTGTTTTATTTGTTTTTCTGTTTTCTGATGTTGCTGGTGTTGTTGTTAATGTTGATGTTGAAGAAAGCACCACACCGATTGTTGCGAGTAGCCTGTCTTGTTCTTGGAATATCTTCTCTTGGGCTTGAATTCGTTGTTCAAATTACAGGTCTGCTATTTCTTCTCTGGTACGGGTGGAACTGGTGTTGTTATTGTTGTTGTTGTTGTTGTTGTTGCTGGTGGTGGAGATGGAATATACCGGGGTGTTGTTATACTCCGGTGTCAGAGGTTGTACATTGTCCACCTCCACCGCGAAGTCAGCGGCAAGGACCTCCAGGGTGCCATCGGCGTCCCTGTCTCCGCTGGCCTCGATGACGACGACAGGATCATCGGCGTCCCTGTGTCTGGTGGCAATGTCATCGGCATCGTCGGTGGAGACCTAGTGGGGGAGCTGAGCGTCTCTCAGCTCGCCTCTTTTTCCACTTGGCCCTCCTGTCCGCGTCTTCTGTTGGATGGGGCCTTTCTTCTCCGCCGCCCCTTCTTGTCTCCTCCATCCCCAGGTAGCTGGTAGTCCCCAGCTACCGGGTTACGGCCGACAGAGGGTCCTGAAAATAACCGTGTCGGTGTAACCCGGCATGTCAAAAACAAGTCAACCTGGCTACCTGACCTGTGTAAATTCCAGGCCAAGCAGTATTCCAGGTTGAATGAGCTCAGCACGAGCCTGACTTCAGCGGGGATTATAGACGAAACCGTTGTCCGCTGAAGTCAGTAATCCCATCGCAGGTGGGCGATGTCCAGGAGCGCTCAAGCCGGGACGTCTTTTCCCACCGGCGGTCGGAACTCGATTAATAAGTAGATCGTGCTAACATTTGCATAGAAATGAAGTTTCAGAAACTACCAATTGTTACAAATACAGTGGAATGTGTCTGGAACACGTGACTAGATGCACACTGGTTAGTAGCCAAGCGATGAATTTACAATGCCATTGGATCAATCGATAACTGGCAGTTTGATTGACAGCGTGTCACAATCAGTTTCAACTTTAGGTTTTTTTTTCGTCTGAAATAATCTCAAAGTTGTATGCTCAGTTGACTTCTATTTTTTAAATAGCGAAAATGCTGGATTTGAACCAATGAGAAATAGAACTGAAAGACGACTTGGTCTATTTAAATACAGATTTTACATTAATTGCCCGACCTCTCGTTCTGTCCTATTTATCGCTGGTATAAATCCAGCTTTTTATCAGGTCTAGACATTCGTTGGTCTTCATTTCTTTGTGATTTGTAATAAATAAGGTATTTTGATGCTTCATTGTATCCATAATCCTTTTTTGTTTTTGAGATTATTTGCTGCTGTTATGATTTCTAGGTTGTTGTCTGTCTTCCTGCGGTTCAGCTACAGCTTGAACTCTCTGTACTTGTTGATGCCATTTGTGACTAATGAATATTCGTTTCCATCTGACAAGTTGAACTGGTGCCAGGTCGTGTTCCATAAATTAGATCAAACGCTTCCCCGTGAGTCCAAATCTTACCCCCAGTGCCATAGCCGCTATCAATTATCTCTTTCCGCGTTGTTTTAAGTTTGTTATACATGCTCATTGTTTGTTGACCAGTAATGCCACATCCAATCGTTTTTAATTCCAACAGAATCAGTTCATACAAATGGATTGTGGTTTCGGCTACGTTCAAAATCGTCGTGTCTATCATGTCGAAATGATATCAAGGCGGCCTTTTCATTCTCAGAACAATATTGGCGGTATTTTGTCCTGGTGCACCGACAGTTTCACATTCATCAGTGATAATTGCATGTAGCTGTGTGCTACGTGTACTTCGTAGCAGATTTCTTCCCACTTTGTCATTACCAGATAAAAATAAATTATCTCTCCCATACAGTGGCTGCTTCTGGATTTCATGTGTGTCATTTGGTGGGAGTTTTAGTATCACTGTGGCATCAACTTGTGATTCTAAATTATCTCTCCCATGCAGTGACTGCTTCTGGATTTCATGTGTGTCATTTGGTGAGAGTTTTCGTCTCACAGTGGCATCAACTTGTGATTGTAAATTATCTCTCCCATACAGTGGCTGATGCAGGATTTCATGTATGTCATTTGGTGGGAGTTTTCGTCTCACAGTGGCATTAACTTTTGATTGTAAATTCTCTCTCCCGTGCAGTAGCTGGTTTAGGATTTCATGTGTGTCATTTGGTGGGAGTTTTCGTCTCACAGTAGCATCAGCTTGTGATTGTAAACTCTCTCTCTCTCCCGTACAATGGCTGCTTCTGGGTTTCATGTGTGTCATTTGGTGTGAGTTTTCGTCTCACAGTGGCATCAATTTGTGATTGTAAATTATCTCTCCCGTACAGTGGCTGATACGGGACGTGTCATTTATTGGGAGTTCTCGTCTCACAGTGGCGTCAAATTGAGATTGTACATTCTTTCTTCCATTCAGAATCTGCTTCTTCGGGAGTTCGTGTAGCTCTGTGTTACATGATTGTCGATTTCGTCCTACCATAGTAATTTTTAATGGTAGCTGCAAATGTTCATTCTTCTGAATCAACAAATCAATAATAATGGCATCATCTGTTTGAGGATCTGAAAAACAAGACAATAATTGACAAATCACCATAAAATAGTTTGCTATTCATAGATGCATCTTAGTGAAAAAGTAGCACAGAGCTTTAGCGATAATCTTTTGATTACAATTTTCCTATTCCAAGCTCGTGATATTGTTTGGGACAATGCTGGTTTACGTCCTGTGAATATATGTTATATAGTTGTTTAGCGTTGTTAACCCGCCCAACTGTAATCGCCAATTACTAATAAAATGTCACAATAGTGACAGTAAACCGTTTATTATCACACGATAGGCAGATGTTTAACCCACCCCTTGGTGATGTTGAATGTTGAATTATAGAGTATACTTTTCTGATGATCTAAATTACATGTAGTGTAGACAAATGTACATAATAACCAGTAGTGACACAATTTATCAAATGCATGGGTCAAAATAGAGGGACTAATATAACATCCAAAATATAGAGCCTGTCAGCACTATCATATTGTAAGCAGTTATTTCCATGTTGTTGCAAATTGCCATCTGATATATCAAAATAATATAGTTATTTAATAATGGAGGTTAAAAGATGTGGAATGTGTAAATGGGGTTAAATCACATATATCTGCCCTGTTTGACCCAATGTAAGTCCAATCACCCAAGGACCTAGTGCACCATTGGTCTACTAGTAGTTAAATAATTGTGTTCTCATTTGGGTTTAAGTACATGGTCATGTATAATATATTAATTATAATTCAAGAAATAATCGTAATAAGGCTGTGAATCAAATTCATTCTTGCATATATTATATGTCGCGTTTTAACTATTTAGAGCCATGACTCCGCCCTATAATGGACAGAACTGACCAGTTTTCAAACTGGAATAAGACATTGTCGAGCATGTGAACAAAATGAGTTGATATGTGTTACAACTTACATTGTCTTACAAGTACCTACCCTATATGTTTTACCCTTGTTAGCGGGAACAGACAATATTTTTTTCTTTGACCTAAACAGGCTCCCATGTAAAAATACGTCCACATCAAATTTCCAAGACAAATAATTCAGGTGCTATTTTGCAGCCAAGATAAAGCAGAAAAACAAACCTGCGTGTTTGACATCAAGAGGGAAGATATGCCTCGCTAATAACGGACATTATGTTCCTTACCAGCTGTCTTGAGAGTGAGCGTTACCATCGGTCTACAATAAAAAAAAAAAAAAAAAGCATATCAGAGTTTGACACATGACTGCTGAACATTTCCTTATTGAAAAGACTATGTCGAACGTTATTACAGAAAGTTTAAAGTGATTGCGAAAGCATCTGCAGCTGTTTATGCATAAAATTGTAGCCACATTTTGTGATTTTATATTCAATTGTATTTGTCACCATAGTTATAATATAACCAGAAGACAAGTACATGTATACCAATTTTTGACATGTCAGTTTTGATAGGAAATTGGCTCCGAGATGGCCGCGTTAATTACAAAATTGCTAAATTCTTCCATAATTCCCAAGCAGAGTACTATACTAGTAAGAAGTTAGCATGTCATTGGAGTTCACAACCATGAACGATGGTAATTTTAAACAACTGAGACAGGGAGCGTTGTTGTGATATGATACTAGTAGGCCTATAATCATTAGAAGAAACAAATAAAAGCCTTCGCCTATGATGGTATCTCCCGCTTAGGTGGGCAAATGTGTGGATGATCATTTTCAAAATATGCTAAAAATAATTTAAATAAGTTTATATTTGTTTGAGATATTTGTGTGAGATGATAGTTATGTTTAGAACGCTCTCGTTCTGGACTGTTATGCACTTTAATTTGATGTACTTAAATTGTAAAAGATATTGTCGACAATACGAAACATAAATTTAAAATTATGGATGCTGTGAAGGTATAGAAAAATCAATACATGCGCAAACGTTTTATCGCTGTGATATTGATTAATTGAGCCCGTTTCAAGACACCGTATATATAACACCGTATAGTCCTTCTCATTATACCTGACACAGTGACGGCGGATCGAACCGAACATCATAGTAGTGTTGTGGCTGTTTGTCCTACAGTAGTTTGAAAACATAACATATCGGGTAGGGATGACGCAGCTTGCCGTGAATGCGGCCATACTGCTTGGATGTGGGCTTGCAACTATTATTCAGATAGTATCCATCGCCATCCCATTGTGGATGTACGGGGAGACGGAAATGGAAGTTATTGCAGTGAAGATTATCTTTAAAATGCATTATGGGTTGTGGAAACAGTGCTATGGCGTGGATTCTACCGGTAGACCTGATGTGGGAGTATGCCACCCGTGAGTATAGACGCAGACATGCATAAGACGCCCTGAATATCTATACATAATATCGCGTTTCGGCAATGTTGGAGATAACAGTGGCAATGCCGCCCATATCCATGTTACTCTCGCTGCACAATATCGTCAGACCGCGATATTATGGATATACAGGTAATTTACCACATTTACAGCAGTTACCAATTAAACTTACATCTTGTACAGATTGTACATATCTTCCAGTCTAGCACACAATACTAGAATGATATAATCCTACAATATTGTATTGCAATACTACTTATATTTAAGTTAAAAAAATAACGACTACTGTAACTTGATAACTGTCTTGCTTAAATGATATTTAGACAAAACATTTCCAAAAAAAAACATCAAATTTATAATAACAATTAATTTCTTCAAATAAAGTAAACATTTTTAATTTTTAAAGAATTCCCTGTCGATATAGGTTTTAAAATAGTCACATCCACTAAAACCACCATAGACAGGAAGGATATTATATAACCAGCAGGGTTACCCGGCGTTGCCCAGGTTAAAGTGATGTGAAACCCTCTGCATGCGGTGGATATTTGTTAAGAATAGACGATATTCTTGCTCAAAGTGTTACATCTATTCTCATAAATTGTATATTCAAATAGCATCACAAAATTCTTACAGTCATGGAATATAAGTAGTGGCTCACCTGTCGATTGTCATTTTGTTTATCGCGATTAATCCGTTCCACCAATAAAGAAGTATTTATTTATTTACAACTGAGTATAGTTCAGACGTTTTAACATGATACATGAACATCATAAACACATTAATTCGCAAAAATAAAAGACAATTGGGTTTTACATATAGAGATGTATCAACCAATCTAGTGGGCTAGACTAAGATTTTGAGGACACCTGGCTATCATATCTCCATGAAGATACAGATGTTTTAAAGAACTGTCCATGTGCTCCTCTTTTCATGGTGCTATATATTGGCTAAATATACTCAGTTTAAAAGAAATGTTCCTGCTTGTATACCAGCCACATGTGCCCGACACAGAGCGAGATTTTGAGTTGTTTATGTCAGTCGATGAGTCTGTTCTAAAACATCCGCTGTATCGGTCAGATATACCATTGTTAGATGTCAGTATTGGGGGATCCTGAAAAGTCACGTGCTACTGACTGCGTTTTCTTTTATATCAGAAGAAAGTATATTTGAATGCACACTGTGACCACCATTTTGAACAGGCCTTCCATACATTTCCATATCTCTTGACAAATTGTAACTTTCTTTGTGGAAACTGCACTGAATGGGACATACTCAATTGTGTTAAAATATATACATGAACCATTCTAATATGCAATCGTCTGACGGTTCGAGGTCTCTCAGTTTGCAAGAATATATGTATCTCTTAAATAGAATGATAAATATACTTTTAATGCTTCTTCGATGTATATGTTTTTTTGCTAGCTCACTATATGAATGCACTGATTCCCATCTCAATATAAATATGACAGTTGAGAAGATATAATTGTTCAAGTGACTTAATTGGGTCACCATTTGTTGAGATTGTGAAATTTGAATGCCAAAAACTCCTTAAAACGATATGGAGATGGCCTGGGTGACTATATATAACTTATAGGTGGATATCGGCGAATAGCAATCTTATCAATGATAGTGCATATGCTCTCGCCATCCGTAACCCAAACGACATCAAATGTGATTTAGTTCATCGTATTATTAGAGAAGAATGTGTATGAATATGGTGGAAATTAGTGCTAAATATATTTGTATCAGCTTTGTTGCAACTGCAATCCTCATGCATGGCTTTAACTGCGCCACTTTTGACATATTTAAACAACGTCCATTGGACTCATGGATGCACGATATACTTGACTTGAGATGATTATATATAGGTTTGGTGGTAATCAGCAACTAAACAATTTTTTATCATAATTATGACCCCCGCCATCTCTCAACCAAACGGCAGCAATTTGGCGTCTTTAAATCAGACGATTATATTCATCGTATCATGGAGAAGAATAATATATAAATTTGGTGGATAACTGCGCTAAAAATCAATTGTTGATGCCCTCTACAACGCTGACTCGAACAGCGCCATATCGCGGAGGTGATTATGTATGCGTTTGTTGGAAATCGGCAACAAAACTATTTCGCCATCTTTTTTTAATTTTGCCGCCATTCCCCCGTTTCTTCCCTGACACCAACAGCGTCTTCCTCGTAAAAAATGTTACACCTCTTAAACCGCCTTTGTGCTATCTCGATTGTACCCCGTGGGGTTATATTTTGAGCACATACAGACAGAAGACAGCCAGCACGATTTGGTTCCTCGTATCATTTGAGAAGAACGTGTATGAATTTGATGGTAATTGGTACTAAAAATATTTTTATCAGTTTTTGGTGACCCTCCATGCAGTTCCTATTTCGCACTCAAGCGGTGCCACTTTTGTCACCATTAAACCACACGCTTAGACTCATTATGGAGATGCATATATATAAAAAATTTGAAAATTGGCGAGTATACAAATTCGTATCACATTTAAGGTCCCCATATCTCTCACCCAAACGGCACCAATTTGGTGAATCTAAACCACACGATTAGATTCCTCGTACCACGGAGAATGATATGTATCAATCTGGTGGAAATCGGCACAAAACATATTGTTATCATTTTGTATCTCTAAACTCTATGTACCACTGACTCGAATGGCCCCACTTGTGACATCCTTAGACCACACAATTACACTCATGATATCATGGAGATGATTATTTATAATTTTGGTGCTAATCGGCGGCTAAACAAATATTTATCAAACTTGGTGCCCATACACCCCTCCCCTCCCATCTCTCACCGAAACAGCACCAATATGGCGTCTTTAAATCACACGATTTGATTCCTCGTATCATGGATAAGAACGTGTATCAATTTTGTGGAAATTGGCGCTAAATATATTGTGTATCAATTTTGGAGCCCCTCTCCCTTTCAGTGGACCCCTGACTCGAATGAGGCCACTTTTGACAGATTTAAGCCACACTTTTTTTTGTTCACTGTACCGGTAACGTACTACAGCTATGCTCTAATTAATCGCCCCCTTTAACAAGGTTGTAGAGCGTTAATGCCACCGGTTATACCATACCGCCGTCCAACCATGGTCAAGTGGTTGACATGTGGCAACCGCGGTTAATCATTCTACGCTATTAGTAATAATATTTTACACCAAGTCAAGCTTTTTGTGAGCGCCAGGCACCGTGTTAACTATACACAAAATATACATATGCATCAATTAATAATTTGTGTATGGTTTAATCAACATTCGAAATTGGGTCACTGACCGAGTCACCGACATTCACAACTGCATCATCGATGCAGCGTCAAGCCATGCCATAAATATACACTATGTGGTGGTTATAATGCTGACTTTAAAAAGGTACGAATGTCAGTCACGGGAGGATTGATCATGGTTAATAGCATCATCGCGGTCGAGTAACGCGGTAAATCGGTGGGCAATGTCATTAAGGGGGGGGGGGCAATTAGAGCATATCTGTATACATATATGTACATGTATACCATTCCAATTTCCAGATGCATCATGTTCTTATCAAAACCTGTGGCTATCATTTTGAACGATTCCGCTATTTCCGCCTTGCTAGAAAATAACCTCTTCCATAACTGGAAACCATATTCGCGAAATTCTGCATTATTTGGCTCGGGTGATCAGGCATTGACACGTTGACGCATAGATGCGAATGTAGAATAATTTATTCACTATGGCTGTACCAAACTTGATCATATATTAAATACATTAAACTCTCTTTGTGTTATCTTAGCATTTGTTTATATACCAATACAGCACATTGGAAGTGTACGATAAGCAAAACACTCAACACCGTGGGAATTTACTTGGGAGAGTGATAATAATTCCGGTGACCCATTCAACACCAAAATCTTGTGGCGAGGACAAGTGAGCGCTATAACGGTATTTTGCAAACAACATGGTATCAGTTTTAATTAACCAAAGTTAAAGATCTCCCCATTGTTGAGTATGTTGCTTATCGCACGCTATTTACATACTGTACAACAGGTTCTGGAACATAATTTGGCTTTGTTCCCATAATGCAGCGTAGGAACTACGACAGTTACATACTATTTACACGATATTTATTATGGGTATAAAGACAGGTCTGAGTGAACCACATATTAACTATAATAGCCTGATCCGTCTAACATAGACCGACCAGTCTTTCTGTCACAGTGCTCACTGTTGTAAGAGATCGAACTCTACATTTCTTGCAATTTGAATCTGTTAATTTGTTTGAATATCCGTATACATGTATGTTTATTTTGAATATTCTCAGTAAATAATTATTTGGTGTCTTGCAAAATAATTACACCCACTTCATTCTCTATAGTAAATTGCCGTTGAGTTTATCAAAGCTAATGTAATTATATCGGATAATTACATTAGGTCGAGATTTTATCAGTGCGACAAAAACGACCCAAAAGTACTTGAGCGCAATGATATTTGTAGTCCGTTGCATAGTAACTAAGGACGCTACTTTCTTCACACTCGCTTCGCAGTACACATTTTTGTCACGAACGATATGAAAGCCAATAAAAGAATAATAAATATATATCCAAATAAAGACAATGCCCCAATGAAATAAACATTCCCAAGCTGTTTACAGAGTATAAATTTGGTCGTATTTGCGACGTTTCGTTACGAAATGCATGGCTAAACTTACACAACTTTTTTGTTTTCGTTTCATTTATTTACATTTTCACACCGCATTGGGCCGGGTCGATCATATGCATTATGATTTTTGAAAGAGCACGGGAGCTAGGAACTTGATCAAATTGATCAACAATTGCCTTAATTAGGCTAATTAGCAATGTTTTGGTCATAATGCTGGGCCAAAATTAGCTAATTAAGGAAGTTATTGATCAAGTTCCAAACTCCAATGGTATTGGTACTAAGACCGCCACAAGTCCATGCATTGTAGTTGGTACCGTACATTATAATTTTCTGTCATGTCAATCCCAAACATTGTACCCAGTCCCCTAGATCATGCCATGAATCTCTACTCTGGCTGATGCCAGTGTCTACGTAGTCAGCCAGAGTAGAGATTCATGGCATGATCTACCAGGCCCCGTGAGAAAACCGCAGCAGATTTGTTTTCCATTCGTCTCCGTGTAGCGATATGTTACAAACCTTTACGTGATATCTGAGATTCCAGAGACTGTCCCTACAGCCTGTACATGCTTCAGAGCCAGAGGAGTAGAGGGCCCTACAAACTCCCTGTTAAATACAGCATGTTTCTTCACCGCGTTTCAGTGTAATGATATCTTGCAGAGTGTTACGAAGTGTAAGTTGTAACCGGTACGTGTTACAAATAATATGAAGTCCTCATAAGAAAACCGCAGCATATTTTTGATTTCTGAGATCCACCGAGACCGCTCGTAGACAGTTATTACAAATGATATAAAGTCCCTGTGAGAAAACCGCTGTATATTTTTTCATATCATCCGAGTGTAGAGATAAGTTATGTTACAATGTTTTACGAATCATTACGTTATGTGATTTCTGAGATCCACAGAGACCGCTAGTTGATGGGTGTATGCAAATGATGTAAAGTCTCTATGAGAACAACGAGGATATTTCTTCAACTCGTCTCAGTGTAGTTACGAAGGTTTATGTGATTTATGAGATTCCACACAACGATGTTCCGCTCGTAGACAGGTGTTCAAATTATTGTTCAATACAAATGATAAAAAGTCCCCATGAGATAACAGCAGAATTTTCTGCACCCCATCGCAGTGTAGGCTAGCAACATGTTATTGTTATAATGCAAACAAATGAATTGACAAGTTGCGGTACATTTTGTGTTTCTGAGATTCCTCAGAAACTGGTCATAAACTCATATTCATGTCTGGACACAAGTGTTTTTTAATAATCACTTTAAATTTGTCCAAATATATTAGTTTTTGATAAATAAATCATTTTAAAATTCCTTTAATACCATAAAAGTTTATTCTTCTGAAAACTTGTTTGTGTACAACCGTGGAGAGAAAAATCGAAATCGAAAAATATTTGGCTCAATGCTGACAAATAGGAGAATTCCTGTAAGAAAATGTTCACTAAACTTATTGATTATCGCTTGTTCGTGAGTCCTAGTTGACATATGGAGACTAAATGTATTACAAAATTCTGCTAATAATGTTTAATTTTCACCCAACGATGGCAAAGTTTATTAATTTTGGTTTCGTCCTTGACATAGCTTCGGGAAAAACCCACTCGATCTATCAATCGATCGATATTATTCTGACGGAAACGGGGCGAGTTGTCATCGGCTCAAGACGTATTCGGACAGTGACTCTGTTACGGTCCGTTATTTGAGAACATATAGTTCCTTGTTTCATTCCTTAAAGAAATCAGAATTAATTTTGTGTAAGTATTGGTTGAAAGATAACAATAAAGCAGTTTAGAGTGACTCCCCTTATCCCAGATACATGCTGGCTGTGAAAGAACGATCAGTCTATTTTAACCTGATCGGGCTATTGTGATAAATCTCAAACATCTTTGCGATAAATCGCAAAGTATAATCACCAAGTTGTTCATTGAGAGTTATCGTAAAGATGTCTGAGATTTATCGCAAAGGTGTGCGAGTTATCGTAAAGGTGTTTGTGATTTTTCGCAAAGTTCTTTTGTGATCTATCGCAAAGTTGTTTTAATTTTGAATATTGTCAGTAAATAAGTATATGGTGTCCTGCAAAAGAGATCTGAAATAATATTGTTTTAATTATTGGTTTGCTACCCGTGGCCCACATGCATGTTGACTTGAAAGACCGATCAGTCTATTTTAGCCCGACCATGCTATTATACATGTACAGGTAAATCGATTTGTGGTTCATCCAGACCTGTTTAAGATGTCCGATTTGATATGCTTATACGGTTCAAGCCCATTAGTGCCAACGCATAACAATATATCCGTAATAAATCACAAACCGTTGTGATAAATCTCAAAAAAGATTTGCTCCCCTCATCACACATTCATGCTGGCTGTGAATGACCGATCGGTCTATTTTAGCACCACCGGACAAATTTTACTCCACGTGCAGGCAACAGGTCAAGGAAATGTCTGATTTATAATGTTTGTAGAAGTCCATCAGCTCCAGAAAACCTTTGCGACAAATCTCAAACATCTTTGCGATAAATCGCAAAATATAATCACACAGTACGTAGTCTGAGAGTTATCGTAAAGATGTTTGATATTTATCGTAAAAGTTTGCGAGTTATTGCAAAGCTGTTTGTGATTTTTCGCAAAGTTGTTTTGGGATTTATCGCAAAGGTTTGCTCCCTTATCCCACATGCATGCTGGCTGTGAAAGACCGATCGGTCTATTTAGCCCAACCGTGTTATTATAGATCGATTCGTTTACCCAGACCTGTTGAAGATGTCTGATTTATATTTATATTTATATGGTTCAAGGCTTCAAGCCCTTTATTGTCAATGCATAAAAATATATCTGCGATAAATCACAACCATTGCGATTAATCGCAAACATTTGTGACCATTCGAAAACCTGTGCACTAAATCGCATATATTTATTGCAAAGTAGTTTGCGATTCGCAAAGGTTTGCGATTCGCAAAGATTTACGATTTATCGCAAGGTAGTTTTTTATTTATCGGGCTATTATAGATCGATTGGGGTTTCATACAGACCTGTTTAAGATGTTTGATATATGTTTACTTTAATATTATTGCACACAAATTAAGAAATTTGGCCGATTATTTTAGACATTCAGACCAATTTTACTCCACATGCAGGAAACAGTTGAGGGAAAACCTGAAATCGAGATATAAAGCCTTGAATAAATTACAAAAACACGATCAAGGTTGTATACTAATAAAAGTAATACATGTATAATTCGAATTATTTCATTTTGCACTATATATGCAAGGGAGTCCATGTAACTGATAACATGATCTTGACGAACATTGATCGTGGTTTTGTACTCAGTTCGATGTTTAAACGCCGTGGCATCATTTGGAATCTAACATGCCACATTGTTAAACTTTGATTTGCCGTCGGCCATTTTTCGTAATTTCGAGTGCTTGATATCTGGGCAGGTTCTCCACATAGTACCTATATGTTTGGTTCTCTAAAATACCAAATTGCAATTCAGAATAAGCTCAGGTACTGTTGTTTTGATTTTTGGAAGTCATAGTATGACTATTCGGCGCACCTATATACGGTTACGGCCAGTATGAGCCCTTAGTGGAGAATGGATTTTGAAATGCCACATCGCGATTGCGGGTTTTCATCCTTCCAAAAGGCTACGGCTTACGTTGAAACTAATAGATGGCTTATATTATGTACCGTTTCGTCCATACATACCGATATTATGACAAAAAGTTTAAATTAATATGTGAAAATATCGATTTCTTTTCAATTTCTAGCCGCCAATTTAGCAGCGATCTTGGCTGTGAGTATCAATTGCCAAACACTAATGAATACTTCATGTCACTATTCCATATCAACATGTAATAGTGGATAGAAATCGCGAAACACTAACGCCCATCCTAAGAAAGTAAAGGAATGTAGACTTCGATTTGGAAAACAATTTCGTGCATCATATGCAATGTAATTACCTCACCTCAGTATTTCCAACTCAACTGTAAGCATGGTGGAGTTCTCTCGACAATAATGCCCAATGATGTGAAAATCTGTCCGCCATTGTGGGCGCCATTTTGGATTTGGGGGACTTTCATTTGGATATGGTATAAGGAAAGTTCTTCGCCTAAGTGTTCCCAACTCACAATAGTAAGCAGGTGTTGAGTGTTCATGACAATAAAGCTCACTAATGTTAAAATCAGCGATTTTCGGCGATTTTTCTATTTCTGGTGGCCATTTTGGCCACCATCTTGGATTTGGGTAAATTTTCCTCAACTCAGGTATAAGAGGAATCCTAGCTCGAGTATCTCCTGCAGACATATATGCATGGGTGTTGTATTAATAGCAATAACATTCATTGATTCGAAACATTACATCGCGTTATTAACGTAGATTCGGCTTTGACCTATTATACCGGCATTTGTGAAAACGTGATATCGGACAAAAATATCACACAATGAATGTATATTATGGTCCCCATGTGGTCACCAATGACTCCTCTATATGATAAATGTATAATATGATGCAAAGATGCCAAAATTGTCCCACAGAGACAAACGAAAGGTGGTAACATGTCAGGAAAATAGCTTATTTTCACATTTCGGCGGCCATCTTGGCCGACATATTGGATTCTGGTGTCGGATTTTTGGCTAATTTGTAAGGGTTGTATATTAGCATAACGAATCGAGCGAGAAACAAGACCGCATGTGATATCATCTTTACTATAACGGCGATCAAAGAGACCTGGTGCATTTAAAAAAAATGGCCGCTATGATGGACGCCATCTTGTCTGGTGTCTCTGCGGCCACTTTATTTTCTTGTTAACAAGTGAAACAAATTAGAAGAGACATTAAGAAAGAAAATTAGTTGGTGAAGTTAAGTCCTGGGGGTGCAGAGGTCGACCAATATATCCTGGACTAATAGTCATGTATTGGGACGATCCCTAACATTCCAATAATGTCCAATATGTATTGGTTCTTTGCATCGAACGCAAGAAAAATGCGTTTGTATATCTGTTCATGTTCATATAAACCCAGTTGGCGAATACGAACTTAAAGTGTGGTACATGTACATGTATTGTCTAATAACAGAAGGGTTATCAGTAGATGTATATCACGCGTACATCAATATATTGTCCGTTATTTATAATAGTGAGGCAAATATTATTTTTAAAACCAACGTTCAGATTTCCAAAACAATTACTGTTCTGCGTCGGAGTGATATGCTTGATCTGATATGTTAGAAGAGGGACAACTCTATGTTGAATATAATAGTGTAGACGCGTGTCGCATTTTGAAAGAACGTGTAAAATTAAAACACATGGAAGTTAGCAAATATTTTGAATATATTACCAGTACTTGGTTTGTTTGACATTAGGCCCGTTATAAGCACGAGGTAACCTCATATCAGCCGGAGACCAATAATTATTAAACCAACCAAGTAATATCCTATTTATTAATTGGATCGCCTCTTATTAGTAACTGACAACTCTTTCATTTGAGTGACGTCGCAAAAATGGATACATACACGTGATTTTATTCTCGGCATGTCGTAAATCCATGTTACACGAATTTGAGATGTCGCAAATCGACATTACTCGGTTCAAGGGCGATATTAGCCTAGTTCGATAACATGCTATTCTGGACAAAAATGTCATATATAATTAATAAATTGTTATTTAGTGTCGTTATATTTATATATCATATATTACAGACTTCTGGGATCAGTTCCATTCATACAAGCCGTGAAAGCTATGGCCATCATGGGCCTGTTGTCGGGTGCAGCAGGGGGATTCAGCTTCTTAGTGTGCATTATTCAAGCACGACAGGAAAACAAGTCGCCACTGTGGATATGGATACTCGCAAGCAAAACATTAACGTTGCTGGCAGGTAAATAGAGGATATAAAACGAGTCCCCAGTTGATAGCGGAATTTACAAAACGAGTCCAGTGAATTGATTTGGTTTAAATATATTTTTATTAGTATTTTGCATAAATAATACATTACATATAAGGGATTGTGGGACAAGTTATGTGAAACTTAGATGGACATCCGCTCCCTACAGAGATCATACATTAATTTATTTTGGATTTATATCAGGTTCTTGCAGGGCGGGTATAATATTATAAATCGATGGTGTGGTAGGTGGGGTGTAATGAGTATAATTATACACACATATGACTAGTATGACAACTGGCAGCAAATATATGTATATGGTAGGGAAAGCGTTAGTTGGTGTGTTTGGGAAATGGTAAATAGAAAGGGGTCGTTTTGGGTAAGTACATGGCAATGGGGCAACAAGTACATTTATGGTACGAGTCCGATTTTGTGAGTTTACAGGAGCTCATTCGTTGCACGTCGCAAATCGTCCGGTAGATTTTTTATGAATTTTAAAGCTGTATCTGTTAGAAAGCAATTCTCGTTGGCGGGTAAAGTTAGATCTCCTCTTAGAAGCGCTTCATAGAACGCGACTCGAAAGGATCTCATAATATGTGACAGTTCTATGCGTTGTTGTGAACAAAGGGTGCAATACATGAACAAGTGTTCTGCATCTTCCACAGGGCTTCCACGAGTAAACTTGGGGTTACCACCAATGTGGTTGTCAACGTTGTCAGATTACTACACTTATTTCAAATTCGACAGTGTATGATATTTGTTTGTCGGTCACCGAGCTATACATGTGATGTAATTTTTCTCTTGGGGAGAATTGTTGATTTGAAAGCCTCGTAAGATTTTATTTTGATGTCATTTTCCAAGCAGTTCCAAACTTCGATTGTTTTCGGAAAGAAAGATTTATTGAAGGTTTCTAGATGACAAAAGTAATTCTCAAAATCATCCGCGTTGCGCAAAAGGTAACGACTCGTATCACCGACACGAGGTAGAAGAAGATCGGATAAAAATTGGAGGGCTTTACGATTGACAATTTTGTACATACACGTAAGACATAATTTGTGTGCATCTCTACGAATCTGAAGGGGTTTCCATCCATGTTCGTTAAGTAAATTGGCGTTCGACGAGGATCTAGTTAGGCCAGAAACAACTCGCGCTGTATGGTAATACAGTTTGTCTGGTGTCGATTTTGTGATGGTCATGGCAGAGTTCCAGACACAACTGCCATATTCTAGTATGGGCAATAAATGTGTTTTGAACAATGTGTCGAGAGTCTTTCGTGATAACATGTACTTTAATTTTCGGAGTTGTGAAAGCACAGTGCAGGCATCCGTGTAGATGTATTCTATGGGAAGGTCTCAGTGGAGATCGGATTGCAGAACGATTCCGAGATGACAGTGATCTTCGACTATTTCGAGTTTGTTGGAACAGGATATGATGTCTGCACTTCGCGGAAATTGCTGATTGGTGGCCCTGAAATATCATTGCTTTCGTTATTTATGAGTTGAGGAAAACCAGCCATTTGCTGGTCCAACTATCAAGTGATTTAAGGTCGTTATTTATATGAACCACCAGATCTTCGAAAGATGGTAGTGAATAATAGGCGAACGTTTGACTTCATATTGTCTCCAATGTCACTTATGAATATTGAGAACAAAAAGCAACCAAGAACATACCTCTGAGGAACCCCAGAGACTGGTTGTAAGGGATGTCAATACTACGACACAACAAGCACTCGTTGAGATATGTTGATGATATAGTCAGTTAACAACGCCATAACTACGTATTTTATGAATTAGTCCTTTATGCCAAACGCGCTCAAACGTTTTAGAGATATCACAGAATACACATATGGATAACATCGACTCACTCCTAATTTTGCAAAGGTAGTGAATTATTTCCAGTAATTGATGAGTAGTGCTGTGTCCTTTGGCGAGGTCCAGATCTTATTTACCGGACATGTTTTGTAAATTCAGATATAAACTGGGTACGAGTTGTAGATTATATTTATTACATGATCCAAAACCTCGATAAGTATACTTAAACAACAAAAGGAATAATATCTGTTCATTCTTTTCTATCAAAAATACGTGTCCATTACTGGATCTTTAGTTTTAAATGAAGCTATTTATATGAATGATCTTCTATATATGTTCTACACTGCATTGACTTGTATACATATGAATATGTAAAAACCTATAAATAAATCCACAGTGTATAGCCATATTTAGAAAACGAATAATGTAAATAAGGTCTGGGCCGAGCCGTTGGCTTGCCTAGTTTTGTAAATTTCGCTATAAACTGGGGACGAGGATCTACTACTTGATCCAAAACCTCCATAAAACATAAATAAATAAATGAGACGTGAAAGTAACAACGGCGTACAATGGCGCTTCGTGTAACTGTGCATTGTTTGCCCACGTAAAGAAAACGTCCTAGATAGATAAGACTCTCTGATGTATTTAATGTCGTAAATTTAATTAAATAACTTTTCGTACGATGTCAATATCAGTCACAAACACATATACATATTCTTCTTCATTCCTCGGCCACATCGTACGGAATGTAAATGTAAACAGACGACAAATCGGAAGTCAAGGGTCACGCTATGGGCAACAATAATACATTTGGGTATGCCTGACACTGTTATACAATGACCGTTGTATAACATTATTATAGAGTGTGTTTAATGAATGAAATAAGGATCGCGCAAAATTGTATTAAATGTTGGAATATCTATATTTGTTCTCTGAATATATCTAATACATAGAGCACGGTTTGGAGTTGACGTGAAGCATTGCGAAATGTACCCACTCCACTGGGCACTATACCCGCGTAGTCAATGACAACCATATGTAGCATTCCTACTACATTGCAGTATCCTATCAACACCAACTACCGGACTGTTCACACGCCCTTCATAAGACGTTAATAGAAATCAAGTGCAACTCGAGTTACTGAGAACAAATGCTTATCCGCTTACCGATAAGCAATTTAGGAGAAACATAATCAGCGCAAAAGTGTGTTGAAATCTAGTTCAATAAAGCGAAACGTGCAGTATTTAGATTTTGTTTTGAATGCACGATACACTGAAACTGTACCACAGTGTGAACTCAACCAAATGTTTCACTTCGCAAGTTGACGTGGTTGCTGTGAAACAATTGCTCACAATAATGATTTAATTTCATTTGGACACGCTTTAGTAAATTGGTGGGCACATATATATATTTACTCGATAGTGTTGCTCTGTTCTTTACTATTTGCATGCATGTTTGGTATTGTAGTGTGCTAAATTTAACACGATTATATACAAGTACAGCAGCATGTGAAATTTACCACAACACTACACCATATTTGATATATCTTTCGACCAATCAGAAGGCGCCATATATGGGTGATCTCATATCATGACTATAGGCTGAAAATGTCACACAATTTCAAAATAACGGACATCTTGAATCCGGTGGCCAAGTTTAGTGCATGTTTGAAAATACATGAATGTGCTGTGCACACACCGATCATTGCATCCATGACAACGTGTTGGTATATCTTATATGCCGAGGACAAGCCGGAAATCTGAATATCATTCTGTCTGGTTGTTACATTGTTCAGTACATTACTCGGATCATGCATGCCAAATATCATGCTGTTATCACAAAATGAACGCTCTTATTCGTGATGACGAGAATAAAAATCAGAAAGTAATGATCAATGCTGGACAAACTCGTCTTATTTTTACAGGGTTATAATTGCTTGACTTTGTGATTCAATTTACTGAACTCATGTGACAAAGAAATGTATTTAATATAAATTTTATATAACGGTACAATTTAAAAAAAAAGTGGCAAACAAATTGAATCTGCCGACCATTATGATTGGTTTGTCGGACAAAACATTTCAGTCTTCACACTGATCTTTCTTCCAAATGTCATGCTTGTATCACCAATTGAACGATTATGTTACTACATATATTGACACTTAGTCGCCTTCTATAAGGCACACACGTTTTCAGGAATGGAAACACGAATCGAATTATCACGTACATGGCTCACAAATTTAGTTTTACCTGTCAAACACTCCCTAATGTTTTTATTTAAACATCATTCCTGAAATATCACAAACCGGGAATAGAATGACTTCAGATATAACAATTCCTACAGTTATTTCACCCGGAGACAGTCACGAGTAATAATATGTAAAATTGAGTGCAGCAACCCAAAATGATCAATACAAACTTACAACACTATACCAGAGAGCGCGGTTGGCATATTAATATTGACTAATTGTTTAGTAAACATGCATTTGCTACCAAAAGAGGTATCTACCAGCTAGGTAAAGGTTGAGATTTGTATGGTGTCCGATTCCGTACGCATTTGAACAGATTATCGAAAATAGTTGTCCAATGACGGTGTGATGGTCCAGTGGTTAGCGCGTTGGGCTTGTTGTCGCTGTCAACACAGCGAGGCGAGTTCGCAGCCGGCTAGTGGTCTATTTGAGTTTCCACACAACAGTGGCTTGGCCGCTTTGGGCGATGTGCAATTGTAGGATTGTACACTGTTTGAATATCGCGCCAAGTTGTGTCCCTTGAGCAAGGTCGCTCGTACTGTGTCTGCTTTGCACCCCCATGCGTTATAAGGGAATCCTGATAATGAGCAAAGATCGTTAAAGATCGTGCCAGTATGCTAGTCATATGGTATCCTGGCATACTATCGGATGTACCTCCCCCTGTCCCGGGGAAGCAGTAGATGGTTACTGAGTGTTTAGGCTCATCGGGGTAATAATTGTAATACATTGAGCGCTTTGGGCCTCATGGGAAAGGCGTTTTACAAATGCTATACATTATAATTTACCCATACTCTAATTATTTCCAGGAACACTTGTGCTTATTGGCGTAATCATCTTTGGATGCAAGTCGACTTCATCGAACCAGGAGATGGAGGCTGCGGAACTAAACTCATTAGGAAATATGGGAACATTAGGAAGCCTAGGATTAGGAGGCACAGGATTTGGCGGCACAGGGTTCCGAAGCGATGGTTTTAATCTTCATGCAGGATTCGCTATTGGTGTTGTTGCGGGAGTTATTTATATAATGTGCGGTGTATGCATGTTCTGTTGTAAAACGTTGGTTAACGACTCCACGACCACAGCCAACTCACAGGGAAATGTGAAAGCGGCGTACCGTATATAGTCTCCCCACCCGAGATTAAGTTGTCCTGCTTATATGCTATGATGTTGGTGTGTCCTCCTGATTTGATGTAGGTGTTTATTTGCACACAAAATAAGAAAATCTAACAAGGTAGCAGTACAATAAAATTATAGTATTGCACAGGAGCAGCATGACCTAACGACCGTCTTCATGTTGCCCTACATAAATAGTGTAAAAAGAACATTGTATGCATGTTTATCCTACTGATTTGCTATGATATTGGTGTGGCAAATCGATGCTAAAATATGTTATGCTCCTGACAGTTGTATAACTGTATTCAGATAACCAGATAATGGCTTATCGTCAGTTCGGTCGGATTATCAAAACGCTTTAAAATGACAATTTACTAAACAAAGCGAGGGAAGGGGGTAATACAAACTTACAGGAAGGTATGCCGGTGTGCGGGTGGTCCGAGAGGCAAAACACGCTTTACCTCATGCACCTTTTTGCCCTTATTTGACATTTGTAAGAGTTTTAAACTACTGCAAGAATGCCATATACATGTTACTGATACCTCATTATGGCCTTAGTGGATATGTCATTAAGATATGTCATGTTGCATATGGGACGGTGAGGTGAACATTTTCGTTCCCGACACCCTTCGGAAGAAGCTTGGAGAAATGTAAAACTGTTAAAAATATACTGGCCCTGATGTAACTAAGAAATTTTAGCCTATATACTTGTGTGCATGGAAAAAGAGCGAGCAACTGTCTCAAACATTAATGTGACTAACAATGGCTAGAAAATAATTGTCTTCAGTGCTTCAAGCTAGATGTAATCTGTAAATTATTTGCATGCCTATCAACTCAGATGATCTGTTATTCTCATATCACCTAAAGTATCCAAATCTGGCAGAGTAACTGCCTGTCATTTAGTATGACATATGTTGCTCCAGATGGTAGTGTATAATGCTAGATAATGGGTTGTTTGACAGACTAATCAGTAAAATTTAGAAATTATGGAATTGTGCTGAATTGTGTGTATCATGCACAATGACATAGGTTTGTATATACCATCAATTTATAAAAGATATAGTTACAAATGCAGCCAGGTAAATATCCTCTATATATTTTCAAAATATGTCAACTCTAGTTGAATTGGAGCTTAACAACTGATACGTCAAGAATGTGTCTACAAAATATCAACGGAGATTGGGGTCAATATTTAGTTCAGAATTGCTTCTTATATATTGTTTATTGCATAAATAGAGACAATGTTTTCGATTTGCATATAATTATAGTTGTAAATTCTATATATGCACGTTAGTTATCTAATATAAATATAACACTATCGGATCTGTGTGAAATTTTGCCCGGTTAATATCGCAATATTTCCCGCTCAATATCGCAATAACAAGCGCGACAGATTTTGGTAGTCGCGCCTTTTTCGAAATTAAGCGCGCTCAATATCGCAACAAAGGCGCGCCTCAATATACCACTTCTTCTGGTTGGTACTGTACCTTCCTGCAATTTTGTTTACCCCCCCCCCGAATAAAGCGATACTTGTTCTTAAGATAATATTATCACATCAACATCATAGCTAAATGGACAGGAACACCATAATCGTAGAAAACTATTAGGACAACTTAACCATTGATGACTTCTCCAATAACCGAGCAACGTTAAGGTTACAAGAAACTATAGAGTTACTATTCTTGAATTTGAGTGAAGAAACTAAATGCCGTATTCAAAAAACAATTCTGGCTGCTGGTTGGTGCATCACCAGTGGGAAAATTAAACCACACCTTTCACGCACGGGGACAATCAGTCTGGGTGAACGTCGACTCTATATTTGAAATATAGAGTCTGGAGCTTATGTAGCCAAAATCATTTCTATTCAGCGAAGAGCTTCCCCAAAATGACGTCACGGATTTAAAAAAATACATCGATGATTGACAGGTGTCCCCACGTGTTATTTGTTGTGCTTCGCAATAATAGTAATGGCCTGTGTCGCGACATAGAATTACAGCAGATAATATTTGTCGTGTGTGCGACTATTCTTTTTCGGGAGATGAACTCGCTGCATCACCCGGAAAGCTGCATCCGAGAGCAAAAAATAAGGTCGTCATCAAAAATGATGCTTTAGAACTATTTAAAAGCATAAAATTAAGTCATTTCCTCGGTGTTAACTTTCAGATGACTTTTTTACGACAAATAATTTGATTTGCAAACCATGGTACAATAAAGTAAATCAACGACACGGACGAGAGTGAGTTCTATTTATATTTATGGGAGGCCAAGTTGGTACCATGCGCAGGCCTATCTATCAGGTCTAGCACATCCTTCAAATTAATCCGAATATATAATTTCGAAGCCATTGTTTCTGTCTGTTGTATTTGCAAGCATCGCTTTCGATCGGAGAAATTCCGCTCTGTTACTATATTTAGAGGTGACATTATGGGAGTCTAGCTCCGCCCACTGACACTTGTTTATTAACCCATACGGTTTCATTGGACGGAAAATAATTTACGCAATCAATCAGATTACGGAATCCCGAGGACTTGGAAATGAAATATCGATGTTATCCGTCAGACCTTATATTCAATGTTGTAATGAATATTTAGGTATGAGTTTACTCAGACTGGGGGACAATATGTGTGTGAATGGACAAAACGAGTCTGACTCACGAAGTTTCGGAAGGGGACTGGATATTTAATTCCAATATGAGCGGAATAATTTATTGTTATGGGGTGAACACATGTAATTATCCTACCTGTTAAGTTTATCGCCTATCATAATTATTGTGTAATCTAATTTAATTACTGCTGTATATTGATATGCAATGAATAATGATGAATGTGATATCCGAATGTGTACGTAGTGTACATGTATATACGTTTTGCTTTTTTCACTGTTATGTGACTTTTGCAACAAATCAATCAAAACATTTTATGTTCAGGAAGTTGGGATAGATGTCGAATGCAAGAACAAAGAACAGACTCAGAGAAACGTGAAATTCCTAAATTTTGTACCGTCTGTCGTTCTAAGCGAAAATTTGTCATTGTAACCGTCAATTGGTCAGTATAAACCATATCACGAAGTTATCACGTTAAAGATACGGGCGGCGTTGGTGGTTGGTATGCTGTTAAAAGATTCACCTCCGTCAAAAACCGCCATAAACAGAAAGAATAGTAAAATATAGAAAGACCTTATTATAACACTAGTTTGACAAGGTAGTGACTCTTTTTGGTGTAGAATGTGTGTCTGTGAATAAGACGGAATTGTATTTTGTAGTTTATTTTTGGCAGTAACTCTGCGTGTATCTAAATTCCGTTTCACGGTGACTATCTTATTTACTTATGAAAATAATTTCAAGTTTGTTCTAGAAATTGGGTCATGGAAACTTCCATTTGTACTCTTGAGACGATCTTGTTCGAAAATGTTGTATGCTTCCGGTCCATTTTTTTTTAATGAACAAATGTCCTTTATTGAAAGGATTAATGTACTAGATTTTTAAAACCTTAACTAAATCTGACACGTGTTTCTCCAATTTCAGAATTCTATATGCCGCAGCGGTTTATATTTGGAACTTTGATTATCTACGTTGGCTAATTTCAAAAGTGCCTCTGTATTCTTAGCTTGTTCTGAGCGATTTAATGTCCACTTCAAAATACTAGAACTATCTGAAGCAAACTGTTTGATTCCACCGGCTGTTTTTGGCGTCCCTGTTCAGTTTACTCAACTCTATGGTATATCGCTTTACCTTGAGCTTGTATCGACATCCCCTTTTCACGCAGAAGTTTCTTCAAATCAGGATACAAGCTTTCAGTGTGCTTTAGTACCTCAACATAATATGACCATATCTTGCAAAATTTGACTTCTGCATTGCAAAATATAATGGAACAAAATATTCCCAGCAAAATAGGCGCAAATCAAATATATGTTTTTGTACTGCGCGGTGTGCCAAGACTTGGGGCGCGTACACATGAAGCTGCAAGAAAATATCTGTAAGAAAATATCAGGTAAAATTGCACACTGATATTTTCTTGCTGCAAAGATTACGCCCGTGATAACGCTGCGGTTTAGACGGCGTTGCTTGAGCTCAATCAGAACAGTATTAGTCATGCTAGTTCAAGTGAATTGCGTCCGGTAAACAATCTATAGTCCATTTTGGCAATTCATAGCTTTTTGAAATTTCCAACTGTTGACATGTATTACCGAAGTCGGTGGGATTAGCAACGTTGCTGATCTCATGCATAAAGACCGTCTGCATAATGGGAAAGTGGTCACGTTATTTTGAAATTTGGAAATGATATAATTTCATAGTGCATGTATATGTGGGGTGACAAATGTTATTATGGTTTTGTGGCAAATCGGATACCCCACCCCATTGAGACCCCATATGAAGTTTTCAGGAGATTGTTGCGTCGTGCATGGGGCTGTGGTGTACATTACGTTACCGAACTTACATGGGTGCATGTGGGGACATGAGACCCCCGCCAACTTGGAAACACTATTAGTTGGAAATTTCGCACCAACAATGGTTTGAAATTGTTCTTGTAGTCTGATTTTTCAACCATTAATGTATGTGGAATTCGTGGTTTTAGACCAACATTTGCATTTTTCCTACTTTGGTCAAATTATTGGTTTGGAATTTCTTCTAGGCCCCTCCCTCCCCGGTGTCCAGTCAAAATTCAAGGTATGTGAGGTACCATGTGGGAAATTCAAAGACGATGGAAGGTGTGCAAATTCAATTATGTGATCTTGGGTCTTTGGTCCGATTCAAGAGGGGGTGCAGTTGGAAATCCATGGACATACTCCGTCAGCGGAAACCCTCCAAAGATATATATGTCCCCACACATATCCATATAATAGCTTAGTGATTATCTCAAACAATCCAAAATGGAATTACGAAGTCAATTGTGGAAACAGGCGATAATATTGATGGAGTGCGTGAACGGTTACCAGTGTGTCCCTTGTAGAGATTAGTTAACGGATACCGATGGCCACCAATCAAGGTGAACACATATCACCAACTGGCGATAAAATATCAGCGCGCTGCCTTCGTCGGATATTTTCCGGTATTATTTATTTGATTGGTCAAATAAGTTACATGGGGCATACCTGATATTTTCTTGCCCGCCATGTGTACGCGCCCTTAGTGTTGAACCCCAATCGGGTCTAAATACAGTGTGAGCCAAAGCTGCAGTTTGGCCGCCGAACTTCCAATGCCAACGTAAGTCGGGATTTTTTTTACCCTGTGCCAATGCATTCTCTTATATATGCGAGTCGACCATAGGTCGCCTCGCATATATAAGAGAATGCATTTGTCTAACAATTTTTTATCATTTTTTTTAAATAAATGTTTCTTACAATTTTTAGGACATAAAATAAAAACCATCCATTACCCTGCAGGGAGCCCCACACATGTATAGAAGCATATATAAGAGTGTCGTCAGCTCATGTTTGTCTGGGGCTCTGTATGGGTGAAATAATAAAATTGTTAAAGAATACAAGAAAAAATTATTAAAATTGTAAAAAGTTGTTTGTCTTGTTTGAACAATTGACATTTGCCAATTAAATCAAGATATTGAACTGATGTTGGGTGATATATGAAATCTGAATTCCTGGCTGACTGAACTTAGACTTCTGGTATCTGGTGTCATGCTCCAACAAGAATCTTTCAAGCAGTAGCCTTTTTCTTTGCTTCCGACAGGGCACTATGAACTGTCCAACGCCGGTTATAATGCTTTCCAAACAAAACACCATTCATGCTCCATGAAGGGCAAACACCTGCTTGAAACACTATGTCCATAAACCAGAATCTTTCACAATACCCCCAAAGTTCTCCTTAATACAATGGAAATCTTCCAAATGGATAACAATATTATTGAAGCGTTGTGGGGAAACTCCAAACCAACTTGTATTTATTAATTGCTGCGCCGACATCCAGTGTCACATTGACATATGGCATGTTAACTTCTACGAGTTTCTGAAGATATACCATATATTGCTCGATTGTTCTGAAATCGTGACCTCAGAACTGATGGGTGGTCGGTATGTTGAAACTGTTTTCTTAGGACCTTCTGGTGAAGTATGTTGTCGTTCTAGTGTATTCCACCCTACGTCAGTAGCTTGTCACAGTCTGGGGTCAATACTATGAACAATTTTATACCTGTAAATACAAATTGTATTTATTAATTTGTAATTACAAATTTGTGTTAACGATCACAGTGGTTTCATAGTACAGGGAAAATTTAGCCGTATTATTGTAATACCTTAGACTGGGCGAGAGGTGAAACCCCTATAAGGCAGCTGTAAAACTTAGAAAAAACTAACTCCCCACTCTGCTCCCATGCACATGTTATCAGTGTTATCTGAATACCAGTTCAAATTAGACGGACATGTATATAGGGCTAAAATAACTGACAACAATTTATATGGGGAAGTTACAATGCGTGCTATCATATTGTGATTAGTGAGAACGCCGGTACTATGAAACGATGAGCTAACAAAATCTCGCAAATTTCACAAAGATCTACTGTTGATTATTACGCCACCGTAGTGTGGTGTTTCTAGCTTTTGGTTTTTTGATATCGCATGGTCGATCGATAATTCACTGGGTGATTGTACATTCGGCAAACCTCGTCAGATTCCGTCACCGTTTCATCGTACCGATAATTACGAGAGTACAACTAAGATTGGCACACGTGTTTACGTCACCGGTGTAATTGTGGGGACATGCTTCTATTATGAAGGTTTGCTATCCCGAAGGTCCGCTATTCCGAAGGTTCTCTATTCCGAAGGTTTTTGTTATTTTTAGGTTAATTCTATATTTTAAAGTATTGAGACTAATTTGAGAGGGTTCATTTTCACAAAGATTCTTTATATGGAGTGTGCGCTCACATCCGAACTGATCATGCGCGCACACCGATACAGATACAGGAGGAAATAACTTAACTTAGAACATTAAATGTGATTTTGTTTTGTTTTCGCTGGTTTTCTTGAGATTTTATGTCATTACGTGGGCCCATACCTTTGAATTCTTGGCATATACTATGAATGTTGTGGTATACATGGACCCTCCCGCATTGGGACATGACATAGGTTCAGTTGACTTAAGTGGTGTTCTGTGTGTGCTCCAATTTGGAGTTCAATATTTTAAGGGCCAAGTTTAGAATTTTATGGGTCCATACCTTTGAACTCTGGGCATATGATATGAATATTGGGGGGCATGTCTCTATTCCGAAGGTTCACTATCCCGAAGGTCCACTATTCCGAAATTTCTCTGAATGTTCGCTATTCCGAAGGTTCACCAATCCGAAGGTTCGTTATTCCGAAGGTTCTGTGTTCCAAAGATTTTTTTTATTTTAAGGTTAATTCTATATTCTAAAGTAACGAGAGGGTTCATTATCACGAAGATTCTTTTTATGAAGGAAATAACGTAAAACATTAAATGTGATTTTGTTTTGTTTTCGAGGGTTTTCTTGAGTTTATTGTCATTACGTATGACCTATTTCTCATTACATATTCACGCCAAGGAGCCCACACAATTGCTATGTTACGATGCGATTTAATGTGATTATGTGTGACCTAATATCTCAATAATCTGAGGCAAGAGTACGCCTGCTAAAGGCGAATTATAACAGTTGGGGGTATAACGCTCAATAAATACTGGAGGCTATAACAAACTGCGCAGTAGAATATCGCTGAATGGACGAGTATGAGATGAGCCTAAATGCAATTGTGACTTTGTTTAAAGGCCCACTTAATTTTCGAGTCATTAATTTGTTATAGTATATACGGTTTTAATAACAATTTATGCCATAAAATTTGAATAAACTACTATAATTCATCATCATTTGAAAGGCAGAATACTTCTATCTCCTAGTTTGAAACACCTTCAAAATACCGCGTCGTATATCTAGCAATTAGCAACCAACATGTCCTCCTCGGCTTTCCATAGAATTCAACGTAATTTGATACTTATGGGTATTTGTGTCCGGGAAGTGTTTTGAACGGGTCAAATCGTGACCCCGACCTGACCTTGACCATTAAAACTGTCAATGCAAGGTCAATTTGGGTAAAACGGAAAATTTTCGGCGAAATTTGATACCTAGGGATACTTTGGTCCGAGGAGAGTTTTGAACGGGTCAAATCGTGACCTCGGCCTGACCTTGACCTTCAATATGGCCAATCAAAGGTCAACTCGGATAAAACGGATAGATTTCGACGAAATTTGATACCTATGGGTACTTTTGTCGGGGGGGGGGGGTGTTTTGGACGGGTCAAATCATGACTCTGACCTTACCTTGACCTTCAAAATTGTTAATTAAAGGTCAAGTTGGGTAAAACGGACGGATTTCGACAAAATTTGATACCTATGGGTAGTTTTCTACGGGTGGGGGTGTTTTGGACTGGACAAATCATGACCCTGACCTGACCTTGACTTCGAAATAGTCAATTGAAGGTCAAATCGCACCTTTCACCGGAAAGCAGATGGGAAACAGCCCGGGTGAAGTCGGGCCTATCAGCTTGTGTAATAAAGAAGACAGTTTGATGAAAGTAATGTATGCCACGAGAAACGGGAAAACTTGAAATATGGAAGTACGCAAATTTCCCGCATAAAATTTGAAAGCTAGTTTATAGAATAATTGTATTATTATTTATATTTATGGCTAATAATAAGATCTTGGTGGCGTTACCATTTCTGACTATGGTTTTCTTGTTGTAGATTGCTTACGGACAAACCTTTGCCTGTGAGTGATTAACACTATATTGAATCACGGCGGGCCAAAGTTACAAAAGAAATAACCAATCATAAGTTGAGAGGTGAACGCTTATCAGAGCTATCACGGATTGCTAAGTTGATGACCACTTGTCTGCGCAAGTTAACAATTAAACGGTTCGTGTGTAGTGTGTGTATGTAAGTACAAGTCAGTGTAATACCGAGTACTACAAACATTTTGGTATCATTGTTTTTACAAATTTACAACCATTCAGTTTGTGAAAATAAAATATTATTTTGATGGTATAGCATTATATATATTGTGACCATCCTATTATTTCAAACTGATCCGCTACTCTTATCATAACACATCGAGGCAGTAACGTGGCTCCATTTTATCGGGAGGGGTGTATCGAAGCAGGGACGTGTTAATGGTTTCGGTTATAGGAGTGGTGCGTTAGAGTGCCAGTCGGTAGAATGACAGGTGCACTACACCGTTACATGCCGTCCAGTGCTGACGAAGCTGGTTCTAACCCCGTCATATGGAGGGTGACCGGAATCGTGTATCTGGGCAAGTTTGTCAGTTGCTTTCCGGGGGTCGGTGGTTTCTACACGCAGTGGGACGATTTCTCGGTGAAATCGAGCCTCTGCGTGGTCTTTCCTCCATCCGTAAAATTGACAACGTCGTGTGTGGCATAGCGGCTAGAACGTCGATAAACCCTAATAAACCAAACCAAACCAATAGGAGTGTCATTTTATAATTTCAAACTGCTCCGATATCTTATAATATATCTAGATAGGGACGTGGCTATATGGGCTCAGTTTGGCGACGGGGTGTCCATCCTATAATTTCCATATGCACCCTTTGAACAAAAAAATGCCTATAAATTCCACATAACGATGGAATCGTATATCAAGAGGAAAGTATTTTAATTTTTTCTACGTTGATAACAAAACAAAACCTCAGGATGACTGACTTAGTTCAGCCAACATGACTGAGGCATAACATTAATCAAAATTACTAGGGTGATGTTAGTCATAACGACTAAGAAATGGGGACTTTTCTTAGTCAATTGGAAGGCGTAAATTAAAGTTGCTGAATTATGTGCAAATAATTCCAATAATTGACCAAAGTTACTCAAAACGTTTGTGACTAACACTAAGTTAGTCATATTTAGTCAATATGTCCAATCCAAGGGGCGGGGTGCACAACTTACTGTTACAGCTTGAAAATCAGAAGCCAACCGGGGTAAACAATTTTATAATTGTTTATAATTGAGGGGTGGGGATACACAGTTGGATATCGACGTTTCGAAAAAAAAAGAGAGCATCTTGCCACGTCACTGCATTTATGCTCTAGTCATTTATGAAAACTGTGCTTGCATCTTCGTATTCGTGTCCTTTACCGTGACCATTAGCATTCGCGTCGACGATTGAAACTCAAAGGATAATCCGCAATGCATTCTTGAGCGAAAAATCATAGTCACATTGGGAACACGCGTCATTTTTATCCATTCTTGGATATATCATTGATTATGGTAAGTACATGTTACATGCTAATGTTGGCTATAATCCGCAAGTATCACTCACTATTTGTATTAATCACTAACTTTTGTCAGAGATGTTGTGACGCATACGATTTGGCGGCTACTCGCCCCATCCTATTCTGAACAGCTGTAATGTGCCAGGCATCGTGTTCCCAAGACCACTATCGCCATGTCCCTGTTTATGAGATTTCCATTGATAACACATTTTCATAAGGGGGCTACATCCCTGCGAATCAGATGGTTATATGCTCTGGTTTAATGATGTGAAAATCGACAATTTATGTTTGACACCCTATATAGACATTCTAGACAAGTTCTTAACGTTGTAACTTTCAATAAATTGGGTAATTCCAGTAGTTACAAGGAACACATACTGCTACATCACACCCAAGCTGACACACCATAAGGTTTGACAATTTCTAAATATAGGCCATTTCAATCCAAACTTTTGACCAAAGGAGGTATATATGCAAATGTTGGTCTAAAACAAAACATACCCCCTAATAAATTGTTGGAAAAAACGAAATAACAGAACAAGTTCAACCTATTGTTGTTGTAAAATTTTCAATTCATGTTGTTTCAGGTATCAAATTTCCAGCTGTTGAACGTGTTGATAAAATGTTTGGAGCGAGAAACATAACCCAACCCCCTTGTCGCGATGTCCCTGTGGGTTGTACTTGAAATTTCCAGCTGACAAAATATTTTCCCGAGGGGGTGAATCGACCCCTTGCCGCCACGTCCCTGCGTATCATAGATATATATATTATCCGTGTTAAGGGTGCGAAAACTGAAAAATTATGTTTCATAGTACTCGAACATTCTTTGTGATTGGAGATATTTGTAAATACAAAGAACACGTACTATTTGTGATTTATGTTTGTAATCGTAGGTTCATAGTATTGGCGGAATGATAAATTGTTATTTCTTACAAACAATTGTAGATTCTTACAAAGAAAAAGTTTCATAGTATTGACCCCTGATCGCAAGTATTTATTTGCATAACAATGACTCAGAGAACATACGCATTGTCATAGGTTTCATTGGACAATGACTCGTTGATTAAGTCAAACGGGGAAGGTGCATGTTTTTGTATCCACAGTTATGTCCAACTACTCCGCTTGTTTCATGTTCAACTTTCTTTTTTCGTTTAGTCGAACTTAACTGTTTCTTTGGAAAGCTACACGATGGGTGGAATTAAGAACCCAAAAGTATGTCAGAACATATTTTATCTGATGGCTTTAATGGCAATGTCCCACTAAATATTGCAAGTAGCTGTGCCTTTTCAGCAGGTGTGGTCTCGATCTCGCATACTAAATTGTAATCAATGCAATGGTCCACATGATTTGCTACCCCAACAGGTTTCTTTTGGTCAGTAATATTATGAAGAAATATTTTTCGGTAATGACTTCGGTATGATTAGAAAGAATGGCGAAGTAAACGTTTTGTTTTAAGTTCTATTTATTCAATACGTTTTTAATTAGATGCATGCTATACAAGCTATTAAGGTTTTTTTTTCTTCAAAATAATTAGGCATATATATTCCTAACGTGTGTACGAGGTAGATTGTTTACACTTGAATACATCTATTTACGAATGCGATTCGTAAAAACATACCTAGTGGTCCAATATTTCATAAAAAAAATAAACTTTTTGTAATTTTTGGAAAAATCTGGAAAATCAGGAATTTTGGGGTAGGGGAAATATTACGCAATATCTCAACTAAACGGTTACGAATTGAACATTGGGTCTTAGTAAATCTTATCGCATAATATGCTAATCCACAACAGAGTATTAGCATATCTTGTTTAGAAGTTATCGCAACGTATGGGCGGGAATTTGTTTATAAATTTTCGATATTTTTCATGAAAAATTGTTTAGCAAAATATATATAAAGGGTTTTTCACCGACTGCAATAAGAAATCTCATTTTCAAGAAATTGACTTTGTGAAACTGCCCAATTTTGAAGCAGTGTCTCACATAACTATTTATTTATTAATGACCCGTCCAAAACAATCAGTGGACAAAAGTAACCCCACGTATCAAATTTCGTCGAAATCCCATCAAAATTGGCGATTTGACCTTGAAGTTACCCGCTTGCAAGGTTAATGTCACGTCGCACGGGCAAATGAATATACCTATGAGACTCCCCATACGAAAGGACCCCCACATACCAAGTTTCATCGAAATCCCGTGATATTCGGGTGTTTGACCTTGAAATGACCCGATTTCAAGGTCAAGGTCACGTCGCAAGGACAAATTAATAGGCACATGCCACCCCACGGCCGAAAATACCCCCACATACCAAGTTTCATCAAAATCGGGTCGGCCGTTTTCGAGTCCATCGCGAACACACACACAGACACACACACACAGATCTTCCAAAATATATAATAGATATATATATATATATATATATACATATGTATGTGTGTACATTGTATATATGTGGGTACTTCATAGAATCTAAAACGCGTGTAGGAACGGGCATTCCCACGGCAATGTCGGCTTATAAGACATCTTTACTACACATGACAGCCGATGGACAATTGGTCTCTATATATGTACCAAAATTACGCCGCGTTGGTGACTGGGAAATTCCAGGGAATGCCGATTGAGCTCAAACTTGCTACCTACGGGAAGTGAGAGTGGCTAAAATGCAAGCTTGGCGCAAAGCTTGGCAGTTTTTAAGGCAGGTGACTAAAAGACAAGCTTGGCGTTTTAAAATTTTTAAAAAGCCTTTTAAACGCTGTTTGCGTGTGAATTATGCTGGAATAGCACCAGTTAATTACTTATATTGCCCATTTTCGTAAATTAATCGACAATAGTGGCAGTAATGTCCCCGATTGGTTGGTTAATAGGGGGCGTGGTTACAAAATCAAAACATCGTTTTTTTACGCAGATTTCTTGTCGGTTTTTGGTCGATTTCTCTTTTTAAACATCAGTTGGACTAAGTTTTTTATTCGAAACATGTTGAATGGTTATCATTTATGACTCTCATAGTCGAGCTTGGCGGTTTTGAACATTATATGCGAAGATTTTTTGACTTTTAGATGACCGACCACCGAACCGGGTCCTACTATACGCAGCAAGTCCCTGGATATGCAGCAAGTCCCCGGTGAACGCAGCAAGTCCCTGGTAAATGCAGCAAGTCCCTCTAAATTAGGGTGGATTAGTGGAGTTGTTGATGAGTTTAATCAGTGTTTTATTATCCATTTGATTTATGATATGTGGCAGTTGATTAGAGTTGATTGGAAATCTTTATCCCTTTATAATTATTTAAGATGGGTATTTGTAGATTTTTATATATGAAATACAAGTTTTATTAAGTTGCTATTTCTTTTATTCTACTCACTATTTAATATAATTTAATTAATATGCTTTATATTTCTTTGTGATATTCCTGTTTTCACTGCGTAAACACAGTTACATCACGTTTTACTGTAAATCGTGTTCTTTCGACAGCAACGGTGCATATGATGTGTTAAAAGCATTAAATAAGTTAGTAATATTTGCTAGTTAGTCAATTCCTTATATGGTATAAATAAAGAGCGTTTACATCACTAATGTGTGAACATTTTACACCTAATAATATTTGACATTATTATAAAAGCATCAACTATGTTATTTATAGTAATTAGCGTTTATTTGTTAATCTATTCCTGCCGCGTGAGGCTATGATTTAAATAAAGAGCGTTTATTTCAAAATATAATATTGACATTATTATAAAAGCATAACTATGTTAGTAATTAGCGTTTATTTGTTAGTCTATTCCTGCTATGATTTAAATAAAGAGCGTTTATTTCACTGATGTTTCATTGACATTATTGTAAAATATTCACGATATGTTTCCCTATTTTCCAGGCTGCACGAGTCATCCAGTAGGAATGACATGCCAGCGATTGAAGCAGCAGTTCAGTCCGAACGTCTTCTACTTACAACCTACAAGATTGCACTACCAACATATTCAAACAAACAACAGCAGATACATGTATCCAAATATTTTTTTATTCAATAAAAATCTTCCCAAACGAAAGCCTCAATATCTTGGTTTTTACCCTTCCTTACTGGCCACATATATATACAATTTATTCCAATAAACTTTTCTTTCAGCTCACTGCTATATATGTATATTTATAAAACTGTGCTCTATTTTTCTTTTGTTGCTATTCTACTATTCTCATGTTACTTGTTTGCATTTACCAACAAAAACATCTAAAAAAAAATCCAACTCTTAATTTTATCATTCAATGATTCAGTCCCACAATTCAGTCCAATTCCCTTCAATAATCTATCAGTATTACGATCAATTTAAAGCCCTTTGATTAAAGCCCTTTGTAATCAGCACCTCCACTGATTAAACATATCGTTGTGTAAACACGCATGACTAATCCGCCGTAATCCAGCCTAGGTGTGAGGGACTTGCTGCGTTTACCAGGGACTTGCTGCGTTTACCAGGGACATGCTGCGTGTAGTAGAACCGACCGAACCGCCAAGCTCGAATAAAAAATCAAACTATTAAGCTGAATTTTCGCCGATTTCTCGTTTCTAAAACACGTTCCATCTAGTTTTTATGTAAAAACGTGTAAAATGATTATCATTCTTCACAAATATAATCGGGCTTTGCGGTTTTGAACATTATATACAAAGAATTTTTGACATTTTGATGACCGACCACCGAACCGCCAAGCTCGAATTTTAAATCAAAATATAAAGCTGAATTTCGGCCGATTTCTCGTTTCTAAAACACGTTCCAGCTAGTTTTCATGTAAAAACAAGTAAAATGATTATCATTCTTCACAAATATAATCGAGCTTGGCGGTTTTTAATATTTTATATTAAGAATTTTGGACATTTTGATGACCGATGGCTGGTTAATAGGGGGTGTGTTAACCGAATGAAAACCTCGCTTTTTTACGCCGATTTCTTGTCGATTTTTGGCCGATTTCTCTTCTTAAACACCATTTACACATAGTTAGCATCTGAAAACACGTTTAATGATTATCATTTATCACTCTCATAGTCGAGCTTGGCGGTTTTGAACATTGTATACTGAGAATTTTCGACTTTTAGGTGACCGACCACCGAACCGCCAAGCTCGAATTAAAAATCAAAATATTAAGCTGAATTTCCGTCGATTTCTCGTTTCTAAAACACGTTCCAGCTAGTTTTTATGTAAAAACATGTAAAATGATTATCATTCGTCACAAATATACTCGAGCTTGGCGGTTTTGAATATTTTATATTAAGAATTTTTGACATATATATGAGTGTGTCCTTTATAGACTCGAACCGATTGAGCTCAAATTTGCTAAATATTGACTGGGAAATTCCAGGGAATGCCGATTGAGCTCAAACTTGCTACCTACGGGAAGTGTCATATATATGTGTGTGTCCTTTATAGACTCGAACCGATTGAGCTCAAACTTGCTAAATACGGGAAGTGTCATGGACGGGTTCATTGAAAAACAAAAACAAAATCGGGTAAAATTGAAAAACAAAATTAAAAAGGCACAATTAACTCCTTGAAACACCAAAACAAATCGGGTAAAATTTAAAAACAAAAAATTCAATTAAAAAATTAAAAAGGCACAATTAACTCATTGAAAAACAAAATAATTAACTCATTGAAAAACAAAAAATTAAATTAAAATTGTCATGTTTCTGACTATTGCCGAAATTTGGTGCAAATGCAGCACAAGTGTCTCGGAACCTGTTGCAATTGCTTTTTCGAACAAAGCCATGGGACGAATGCCGCCAGTGGCGGGATAACCTGCTAGTCTCATATATATTTTGAAGACCTCTGTTTGTCTGTCTGTCTGTCTGTATGTCTGTCTGTATGTCATTTATACAAATCTACGATTCTTGACCGATCGGGACGAAACTTGGTACGTGTGTGTAGTTTGACCAGGCGGTCGACGTTGTCGTATTGGCGAGCCCATGCGGCGCCCGCTTCGCGCATGCGCAGACGAGATCTCGGAAACGGGTAGAGCTATCGACTTGAAATTTGCTATGTGAATGTATCTTGCCCCGGATACGAATTTTATCGGGTCGCCGAGCCCGTGCGACGCCAGCTTCGCGCATGCGCAGACCAGATCTCGGAAACGGGTGGAGCTATCGACTTGAAATTTGGTATGTGAATGTATCTTGCCCCGGATACGAATTTTATCGGGTCGCCGAGCCCGTGCGACGCCAGCTTCCCGCATGCGCAGACGAGATCTCGGAAACGGGTGGAGCTATCGACTTGAAATTTGGTATGTGAATGTATCTTGCCCCGGGTACGAATTTTATCGGGTCGCCGAGCCCGCGCGACGCCAGCTTCGCGCATGCGCAGACCAGATCTCGGAAACGGGTAGAGCTATCGACTTGAAATTTGGTTTTTGAATAGCCCGGACAACATCGGGCTGGGTAGAGCTATCGAATTGAAATTTGGTTTTTGAATAGCCCGGACAACGTCGGGCTCATTGGCTAGTATATTATATTTGGTTTTAAACAGAACAATGAAAACAATATATATATATTTTTATTTTTTTTAAATGACATTAAAAGTAATTTGTTTTTATTTTTCCAATAATAGTATTACATTCTTTGGTATCTATAGGTCTAATTTATAAATTATATTTGGTTTTCAACATTTTTTCAACAGAATAACGAAAACAATGTTTGTTATGTTGTTGTAACTGGGGGGGGGGGGGCTGGACCACTGGATACATCTTTAACGGAGCGCAATTCATGAATAGAACCGGAGGCACACCCGCATGTCAATACACTGTGTATATATATATTGTAGACGGAATTCATGTCAAGATCACAATCAGTGACAACGGACATAAGCTAGTCGATTCGTGACGTGACCTTTTCTCTCCGGTAATATTAATAAATCGTGGACACCTCACATAGAGATGTTGCGGATCATTCTCTTAGTGTTTGCTTGTGTTGCAATCGTTGCCCAAATCATATCTATCGCCATTCCATATTGGTCTTATATGGAATTAGATTTGGGTAAAGTGGGCTTGTTACGCGCTGATGTTGGGTTGTGGAAGATATGTGTAGAGTTGGAATTACGAAGCCTAACGCTGAGCGGAGTAACCTATTCGACGCGAACAATAGCAAACTGCACGCCGTGAGTATATATATATACCTATATTTGCGAATGTTTGTGTCTGTGTTCTATAGAAATTCAGTGGGACCATGTAGACGGCACCAAGGGGCCTAACATGGGTAACTTTTTTTCCGAGAAAGATAATGGTGCGGATAAGAATGGTCTAAAGTGACGCTGCTGTTGTCAGGGGTAGAACAGGGGAGGGCAGAAAAACATATTATCGCCGATATCCACCAAACTTATATATAATGATCTCCATGATAATGAGTCTAATGATGTGGTTTAAAGCTGTCAAAAGTGGGTCATTCGAGTCAGGGGTGCACGGAAGGGTCGAGGAGTACCAAAACTGATCAAATATTTTGAGCACCGATTTCCACCAAATTTATACACATTCTTCCCCACGATACAAGGAACCAAATCGTTTGATTCAAAGAGCCGAATTGGTGCCGTTTGTGTGAGAGATGGTGGGGAGGGGGGCAAAATTTGATATGAATTACATAATCATCTCAACGATATCAGGAGTCTAATGGTGTGGCTTAATGCTTTCAAATGTGGCATCATTCGAGTCAGGGTGCACGAAGAGGAGAGGGGCACCAAAAACTTATAAAATATGTTTAGCAACGATTACCAACAAATTGATACACATTCTTCTCCATGATACGAGGAATCTAATCGTATGAATTAAAGACGTCAAATTGGTGCCGTTTGGATGAGAGATGGGGGGGGGTAAATGTTAACACCAAACTTATAAATAATAATCTCCGTGATATCAGGAGTCTAATTGAGTCGTTTAACGATATCAAAACTTCCGAGTCAGAAGAGAGTGGGACACCAACATTGATAATAAATATTTTTAGAGCCGATTGTCACCAAATTGTTACATATTAATCTTCGTGATACGAGACATCTAATCGTGTGCATTAAATACTCCAAACTGGTGCCGTTTGGGTGAGAGATGGGGGCACTAAATTTGATATGAATTTAGTTAGTCGCCGATTTACACAATTTTTTATATATAGTCATCTTCACAATGAGTCTAATTGTGTGGTTTAAAGATGACAAAAGTGGAGTCGCTTACTTCGGGGATGGGGAGGTGAGGGTCACAAAAACTGATAAATATTATATTTACCACCTGATTCCACCAAAATCGACACGCGTTCTTCTCCAATGATACGAGGAATCAAATCGTGTACTTGTATGTTTAAGACGCAACTTTTTGTGCCTACATTTGGTCATGTCTGTCTGTTCTATAGAACTTCGCGGGCCACCAAATGGGTCTGACAGGGGTAACTTTTTACGAGGAAGATAATGGAGTGGGTTAAAATTTTCTAAAGTGACGATGGTGTTGTCAGGGGCAGAAAAGTGGATGGGCAGCAAAAGTGACGAAATATATTTGTCGCTGATTTCCACCAAACTTATACATAATCTTTGCTATGATATGGCGCCGGAGTGAGAAACACCAAATCTGATACAAATATGTTTAGCACTAATTTCCAACAAATTCATACACGTTCTTCTCCAATTATACGAGGAATAAAATGACGTGGGTTAAAGACTTCACATTTGTTGCATTCATAACAGGGATGGAGAGAGGATGGCACTAACATTGATAAGAATGTTTTAGTTGCCGATATCCACCTATATTAAATATAGTAATCTCCATAATTCGATCTGAGCATTTTTGTTTGGCGTTCAAATTTCACAATCTCGACAAATGGTGAGTTGGTGACAGAATTAAGTCATTGAACAAATATAACTCGCATATTGTCATATTTACACGGAGACGGGAATTCATATAGTGAGCCAGCAAAAACAGATACATAGAAAGCATTAAAAGTGTATTTGCCATTCTATTTAAGAGATACATATATTCTTGCAAAACGTGGAACCTTGACGTAACCAAATTGGGTCTTTCCTGTTCAAGGTATTTTCCAAAAAAACAAACGATACAATCTGTCAAGAGAGATGGAAATGTATAGGCTTGTTCAAAAATAGTGGTCAGTGTGCAGTCAAGTTTAGTTTCTTCTGAGATAAAAGAAAACACAGTCAGTAGCACATGCCTTTTCACGATTTTCAAATACTGGCATCTGACAAGGGTACATCTGTCCGATACAGAGGATTTCTTCAATTTTTTAGAACAACTTAAAATATCGCTCTGTGTGGGCACATGTGGCTGATATATAGCAACATAATGCAAATATTTATTTCGAGCTGAGAATAATTAGCAATTATAGCACCATGCACAGCTCTAGGCGCACCTGGACATTTCTTTAAAACATCTGTATCTTCATTGAGATATGAAAACCAGGTGTCCTCAAAAGTAGTCTAAATCACTAGATTGATTTATTCATCTCGTATTTTGAACTAATGTTCATGTTTCAATCCCAGTTAACAATATTTAAAATCAAACGCAAAAACAAAAACAAAACAAACATAAATGTGTTATCACTTCCCATGTAACACGTGCAACTACGGAAATAAATAAAGAGTAGAAACGTGTACTCTATTATTTTGTAGATATCGTATTTACACATCCATTGTGTAGAAATGCCACAAGACGTATGGCGCGCGACAACTAATTACACTATAAAAGAGTACAATTGATTAATAAGTACTCAAATAAAGAGTAACGTGGCGTATTTAGCGATCACGTGCCGATGTGCAACGTCATTTTTTCGCAGCGTCATTTTTTCGACGGTGACGCCATTTTGTCTCAATGCATGGAAAGTAAACTATTCTTTATACATTGGAATCATGGAATTTTCATGTAATTACAGACTGTCCACATGTCGGAATCGTGGTAACGGAAACGCGGCAATGTTTTGACTTCATTATTTTTCATTAAGTTGTGAAATTTCATTGAAAACACCAACATAAATCGTAGGCTACTATTCTTGACTAGGTAGGCCAACTTTACTTTAGATTTTGAATAATTAAATTAATAATTTACATCATTATCATTTGATTACTATAGACTAGTATTATGCCATTATCATCTAGCCTATATATTTTATTATATTCCCCGGACTATAATTTATGTTCCTAACCAGCGCCGCCTGAAATTAGCTACACGTCCTTCATCCCGAACTTGCCGAAGCGAGGGCGGATTTTTTATCATTGATATATGATATCATTTAGGACATTTAGATGTGGAAATTGGAATTTCATTGAAAGATATTGCAAGTACTATATAACATATTAATTAACGGTAAATTATATTGCTATTAGTATTAATATGTATGACTACTTTAGATTTGAAATAATTTACATCATCATCTTTACTAGTAGTAGTATCATACTCATAGTATGATAGTATGTTATTAACAATTTGATGAAAATCTAACTTCTAAGTAACTAAACAGAACATCGTAATTTCCGTATTACTATTAGTTGCTCAAATATTCCCATTTTTTAAATTACCCCTCTGAAGTCCTCATTGACCTTCACCTTCGCGTGAGATTTCATGAATTTTAAAGTTTTTTTTATCATCATCGTCTATCGTCTGACATCAGTCAGTTGTCATCATCATCACCGTCGTGTTTGCCGAAAAAATAATTAATATATTACACAATGTCAATGTGACAACTGACGTACGGCATCAGTATTAGTTGTTTTAAATTCAGTCTGTTCAGAGATGAATACCCAGAAATATTTTTGAATCAATAAATGTGCATCGAAATTGGGTGACTTGCTCACAAGTGAACTCACATGTACCTGTAGGCTGTATGGCAATTGTTTTTCCAGATTTGTTGTTCAGAACAATTTATTTTGACTAATAGTAATAGCTTGGTTGGTTCAACCATGCAAATTTAAAATTGGGGTCCCGTGATCTTTCAAGTTGCATGATCTGATGATTCAAAGTAGGCCTACTTTTGTGTCTCAATCTCATATTAAAACTGCTCAAGGCACAGCTCTCGAAAGATCCTCATGTCATGAAGCGATATGGCGAGGTGACTTGGAATTGATCCAAATATCCTCATGTCGATCGTTAAAAAGGCGAGGTGGCTTTGACGGCTGGTGCTAAATTTCAAGCAGTTATATGCTACTCTCGGGATCCAAATAATAGACTAAATAGTAGGGGGCGGAATAATAGTACAGGGGTGAAATTTCCTTTAAAATAAATAATAGTATGGGGGCGCAATAATAGTACAGGGGGGAATTTTCGCAAATCAACACAAAGTATTCGTCAAAAATTGTGGTTAGTTTCATATGTTCTCATACAGAGATCATTGCACATCCTCGTAAATATCATTCGCATTTTGTTAATAACTTCTAACAGTTTACTTTGATTGTTCCTGAATTATTTTAGACTTGTAGTCATATATACAGTTAGAGATATGACTTTTATGTGAGGGACTTGTGTGCTTGGGGTTCATTAACTCAGCCTTTGTTGTCATATGACTGACTCAAAAATATAGTGTCCAGATCCAGTCGCAACTATTGACACAATGAAATAATTATCATGATTCATTGATGTCAGATATGCCATAATGGTGAGCATAGACATGTAAAAATTTAGCTTGGTAATATAAAAGCATATTGGAATCCTTTTGTTTTTTAATAATCTATAAACTCATCTTCACCATCGTCTCCACTTTATCATCTTCATCATCATAATTCACTATATATATAGAGCAACTATAGATATAAAATATACATGTAGTCGAAAAAATACCAAGTGTTGACCATTCATTTAGGCCCATACCGGCAGTTTAATTATAATACAAAATAACAAATTTAGTGGTTCTTTTCACAATGGTATACAATTGTCACAAATTCACAATGTGATAACTTCTGCATTTATGTGAAAGTGATGAAATTGGAACCTCTAGTATATAATAAGTAATCAAAATTAAAATCTTCATAATAATGGATATCGTATTAATTTAAAATTAAATCATCATTATCTGGGTCAAGTAATGTTCTATGTTGACTGGTAATCACTACTACAGTAATGCCCTAATTAATCGACTCCCTAACCACAGCAGAATTATGGGTAACTTTTCAGGATTTAGTCGGAAATATGGCTTGGTGCCATTCATTGGAAAGCTCTCGCAGAGAGTTTTCTGATGAATGGCAACAAGCCATATTTCTAGGAGAGCTTTCCGATGAATAGCAACAAGCCATATTTCCGACTAAATCCTGAAAAGTTACCCATAATTCTGCTGTGGTTAGGGAGTTGATTAATTAGGGCATTACTGTATACACAAGCATTTGCATCATCATGGTCGTCTGTGAAGCTAGAATATTCATTCAGCGTGTTTAGTCTTGATATATATGAGCTACAATTCTACAGATAACATGTGGACAGTCTGCTTTTAAATAATTCTAGATTCTGTATTAAAATCCAAAATTGTTAATGTGGAACATCTATTTTTTTTGCTGACTGCGTGCCATTTTTGAAGAATCTTTTAAAAACAACAATATTCTGGTCTACAAATAATTGCATCATTTCCATGCAAAATTTCGACTCGTTTATGACGTCTGTACAATGGAGTGGATGATCACAGATGATTCATGGTGGTTGTATATCAAGACTTGAGGAATCTGGTTGAATTTTTCACAGGTATTTATGAATTATCTATTATAAACTAATCTCATATATATTTTGAAGACCTCTGTCTGTATGTATGTTTGTTTGTTTGTTTGTCTGTCTGTCTGTCTGTCATTTATACAAATCTACGATTCTCGACCGATCGGGACGAAACTTGGTACGTGTGTGTAGTTTGACCGGGCGGTGAACGTTGTCGTATTGGCGAGCCCGTGCGGCGCCCGATTCGCGCATGCGCAGACGAGATCTCGGAAACGGGTGGAGCTATCGACTTGAAATTTGCTATGTGAATGTATCTTGCCCCGGATACGAATTTTATCGGGTCGCCGAGCCCGTGCGACGCCAGATTCGCGCATGCGCAGACCAGATCTCGGAAACGGGTAGAGCTATCGACTTGAAATTTGGTTTTTGAATAGCCCGGACTTGAAATTTGGTTTTTGAATAGCCCGGACAACGTCGGGCTCATCGGCTAGTCTCATATATATTTTGAAGACCTCTGTCTGTTTGTCTGTCTGTCTGTCATTAATACAAATCTACGATTCTCGACCGATCGGGACGAAACTTGGTACGTGTGTGTAGTTTGACCAGGCGGTGGTCGTTGTCGTATTGGCGAGCCCGTGCGACGCCCGTGCAGCGCATGTGCAGACGAGATCTCGGAAACGGGTGGAGCTATCGACTTGAAATTTGCTATGTGAATGTATCTTGCCCCGGATACAAATTTTATTGGGTCGCCGAGCCCGTGCGACGCCAGCTTCGCGCATACGCAGACGAGATCTCGGAAACGGGTGGAGCTATCGACTTGAAATTTGGTGTGTGAATGTATCTTGCCCCGGATACGAATTTTATCGGGTCGCCGAGCCCGTGCGACGCCAGCTTCGCGCATGCGCAGACGAGATCTCGGAAACGGATTGAGCTATCGACTTGAAATTTGGTATGTGAATGTATCTGCCCCAGATACGAATTTTATCGGGTCGCCGAGCCCGTGCGACGCCAGCTTCGCGCATGCGCAGACCAGATCTCGGTAACGGGTAGAGCTATCGACTTGAAATTTGGTTTTTGAATAGCTATTATATGATTATGCTTTCAAGTTTGCACAAAATATTAGGGGTGGGAGGTACTACCAGTGTCGCGATACGATACATATCGCGATATGCTGTCGCGATACAATACTTATCTAGATACGATACCCTAGTATTTCTGGATGCAGCCCTTCATATGGAATTCATAGTCATTATTTAATAGTTCATTAATTTGATTAATCCTTCAATACCAGCTACTGTTTTATATAAGGCCAAGGTCGTATGGGATTACACGACTTTCAAGTACAAAAACATATACCACGTTTGTTGTTTAATTCATTTAAATACAGTCCAGGGGGAGTAATTCAAAAATACCACGTCGGAAGTTCGGAACGCTGTCTGTATTGATGCGGTTTACTACGAGTCTTGCGATGAGACACGTTTATGTCAATTGGGTATCGGTGACTGTTAACGGGAATGATTTAATTCTCAAATATGCAGTTCAACTCCAATGAACGACAAATGATTAGCATGATGTACATTTTGAGCCTTTTGGCGACATCATTTCTATGAACGAACTCTTCTGTGTGCCAACGGTGGCAATGGTATATCAAACTTTACACAAAAACAACAATGCCAACGCGCATGACCGACGAACAGGTGGCTGACCTATTTAATCGGCGCTTTGAAGTAGAACGACTTGATCATGCTTCTTGCATGCCGTTGTATTTAATTCTTATTCTCCAGCGTTAATATAGCAATTTTAAAGAACGAATAATGGACACCGGTAATAGATGAACAGAATTGTGTATCGCGATGCGCGATTTTTTGGCTATGGAACCGGTGCGTGTATCGTAGAACTCTGATTCGCGATACACCTGTGCACCGGCGATATCTCGCACCCCTACAAAATATTCAGTCCCACTCAAACTCACTGGCAAGCACCGTTCGGCAAACCTCTTCAGATTCCATACTATTTCAGAGTCAGCTCTAATACGACATACAATGATATACTATTAGCTAAGAATAACCCATACTAGTATATTCATTATATTAATAGCCATACTAGTAATTAGAAACTTGATTTTCCATGCGATTGTCTATATGGATTGATTTGCATTATATACAGTTATGCCCAAAGTAATTGTCTCCTTAACCACAGCAGAATTATGGGTAACAGTAACTTTTCAGGATTTAGTCGGAAATATGGCTTGTTGTCATTCATCGGAAAGCTCTCGACAACAGTTAACGGTACACGTAAGATGTTATTATTGCAATACATTAATTATGATCTCTTTTGTAGGAGGAACAAACTGGCATGAGGGCATGTGTGAAGGGTCAAGACAGCAATCTCCAATCCAGCTACATATTCATGTACAAGGTGCTCTACTTCAGTGATGAAACATATACTGGAGATCATCTGGTTGCTGAATATAGGAGAGGGTACCGTCCCTGAAGTCTCTAGATAGTTGTAAGTGGCCGTTCATTGAACAAATCATTCAAACAGTTTAGTGCTATTGTTTCGCAGCTTCTGTAATATCTTTCACAATACAAACCCACAATATGATCAATACATTTCGCGATTCACTTTATTGCTTTTGATACAATTAAATATATATTTCTTAGAAGCATTGCAAGTTATCAACGTCAAAGATCAAACCATGGTTTGACGCTTTACATGTACATGTGTTTCGATTGGTTGCCCACATGTAAATATAATTGTCAAATAACTATCTAAAATAGCCCTCTTATTTTTCCGATTGTTTGGTATAAACTCACAAATCGTATTATTATGTTCGCTCATCGCCGCCGATGGGTAGTAGTACTGCGTGAATTTAAATAGGAGTAAGGTACTTGCTTAACCCTTTCATGACTGGAGTTTCCTAAAATTTAGCGAAAAACCCTGTGCCAATTCATTCTCTTAAATAAGCGAGTCTCCATTGGGAGCCTCACATATGTAAGAGAATACACTGGCCTATCAATATTTACCTTGACCTTGCATTCTCTTAAATATGCATGGCTCCCTATGGTAAACTGGTATATATATAGGAGAATGCACTGGCATTGGATGTTTACTGCTGCACCAGCGATTCTCCTGTTATGAAAGGGTTAATTAATTCTGATGCATATACTACTAGTAGTATTCCACATTTGCTTATATTAGTTCATCATTATTCTCACTTGACAAGTTGATATATTACTGTTTATATACCAATCTCTCATTTTCATATACAGTACTAGGGCACTATAAATTTGTCTGGATCGCAGCGCTTTTTCACAGACAGGATATCTGGGAAAGTTCTTGTTTCTGTTAAAAATAAGGTTTCCTTGGCTCTATCCAGATAGTTACAGGACCATCGTAACTTTTAACAAAGTTACGTATTGCAGCTAGAGAAATGCCGTTTTGAAAAAATTTGATCTCATTATCACGTGGAGCAATTTCCCCATTTGCTGTATATACTCCATGAGTCCAATCGGCATTATAACTTATATATGCCAATTGGTGTATATACATCTATCCACCTATATACTAATTAATAGAATCTACACATATCACCTCAGTTTTGAACGAAATTTCTGCAATAGGTTGTTTAGTTCTATATAGAGGTATATGCTTAGTGTGCACATATATAATCATACATGTAATTAGAGGCAAAGCACATTAGGAAAGGTGAAATTTTATGCGTCAAAGCCAATAATTTAATATATGTATATTTCAGCTGACCTGAATATATGGTAAAATGTGGTTATATCTTAATTTACAGATTTAGAAGATGTACTTAACACCTTCTTCAGATAGAGACAGCAGTTAAGGACAGACTGATAATTGATTGGCTTAAAACAGGTAGGACATATTTTTGTCCTCCGACATTCCATTGGAGGACTATATAGTAATGACCCTTGTCCTTGTGTCTAGCCCTCCGTGTGTCCATCCAGAACTTTGTCCGAGCCTGTATTCCATCATTTTCCAGTCAATTTTTAAAAAACTTCACCGATGTCAACCAGAATGAGAACCTGCTCACCTGCGACTTTTGAGTAATTTTGGCAGAGTTATTGCAATTTTTGACTTATTTTTTTATGTTTTTTATTTTCAAGTTTATATATTGGCCCTTTCTCGACACTTTTACACATTTAAAGACAGAATGTAGTATTGGCATTTGAAACCCATAAATCCTTCAAACCATTAGGGGACATTTTGGTCAGCGACCTTTTATTAGTCGAGTTTTTCAAAAACTTGACTTATGGTTTGACGAGGGACGGTTGGCGGGCGGTGGGCGGACGGACCTAAAGAATGCCTTATAACTTTGACATTTGTTAATGGATTCAAAAAAAATTTGGTATGTGAGTTGCTCCCAACGACTATTTACTGCCTGTAGAAAATGGGTCACGTCCGAACTTTTTGACAAGAGTTATCCATCTTTGATGACTTTTTGTTTTGTTTTTCACCGTTAGCGCGATAACTCACGCAAATATTAACCAATATGAGACTCTTGCAAAAATATATCAGACGAGTTCGAAAACCAGGTTTGTCCGAATTTTTTTTCCGGAGTTATGGGTCTTAGTTTGTCTATATTTAGCATTTTTTACACCGTTAGCACGATAACTGAATAAAATATTAACTGATTCAAACCATATTTGATATATGAGTCTCTTGCAACAATATCTTGGACGAGTTCGAAAACCAGGTTTGTCCGACATTTTGGGCCTTGTGTGGGCGTTATCGTCAAGTTATTGGCAGAAGTTTTTTTCAACTGCCAATAAACTTGACATGTTATTTTTTTCTTGACACATTAACCCTTTGAATCCGTAACACCGATATTTCAGTGCAAATGAACTATGACTACATCCAGTAACACCGACAGTTCAGTGCAGCGATGACATGAGTTGATAGCAAATTTAAATATAGTATAACCCGCATCAGACCCACTGATTTATATTTAAATGGCACCCAGATATGTCGGCGTTGCCCAAGGTGTGTATGGACTGGTTGATTGCTATTATTGGGTAGAATATATGCGCATGCATATATCATATAATCTACAAAGAACACACAATATTTTAAGCGAACTGTGATGCTAAATTTATGGCATATAGTGTCATGTTCCACATGTTTGTAGAACAGACATAATTTAAACAAATATTTTCAGATTAAAGTACTAGTACCCTCACATTTATTAATCAGTGTTATTCCACATATGGGGAAGGGTCTATCATATATCAATTTGATTTATTTGCACATACACATAATAGCGCAATGAGAAATAAATGGTTTATAGCATACTGATGCATGACAAACCAACTAAAATATAATTTAATGGGCCCAAAAACAGGTCGGCGGCGGCCAGGCGTGTATATGGAATTACCCACTAGTATCAGGTGCTAGTAGGGCTATATGCGCATGCTCGAGCATAGGCTATTTTTTACAGGGTTCAAAGGGTTAAAGACAGTTTGTACTATAGTGATCTGGAACCCATAAATCCTTCAAACCGTTGGGGGACATTTTATTTTTAATTAGTTACACAGTTGATTTTATCAATAAAAAGCTGATTTGACAAAAAATAGGTCAACATCTTTCATAACAAAATCATTGTCCCATAGAGGTTTACATGCATAAACGTAAATATACAGCAATTGGGGTAAGTGCTGGACCTGCTAACATGCCACAGCATTAAATTTGCCATTAAATTATTTTCCTAATTTCGGGGTCTGAATCTGATAAATTAATAAGAGTACAGAGCGGAATAATAGTACCGGTACAGGGTGGCAACATGGAACTTGGAAGCAAGTCAGTCTGAAACTCTATACCATATATCGTTTATTTTTGCGAAATATTTGTTTATTTTTGTGAAATACAGAAGATTTTAAAACCTTTAATAATCCAAATGACCTTATTTTCTTTTGTGACCCATAATTATTTTTCTCGGTTGACAAAAAAATAAATAATGGAAAGCACCGATATGCAATGCCCGTGGATCGTGTACTGTTAACACTGAGTATGTTTCTTGCAATAATGCTATGATGGGAGTGATTTTTTCTCTTGACGACTACTGCTTGCATACTTATTGTCCGAGTATGAATACTGCTGTGGATCCCTGTGTGTCCACCCGACCATCCGCTATGCGCAGAGATTGGGGTCAAACTAAACATGACATGTCAAAATACTATTGAAATTCCATTCATGGCACCAAACCCCATACATGATTATTGGGCTGTACGGCATTTTGATTAATCGTCAACACTGTCTTACACCGGCCAAATTATTTTCTTCTCTGTATATCGGCAGTTCAATTGCGACAGGTCATGTATTTTTGACCGATAACCAATCAAACATTCTCACACACAGAGGTGGACTGGCCGATCGGGAGACCGGGAAAATTCCTAATTGGCCGGAGGCTGTGGGGGAGGGGGGTATATGTGGTTGGGCCGCAAATGAAACCGACGTGGGCCGTCACATGTGTTGTTTAACCAGCCAAATTGGCTAATCGTAATTTTTGTCATTAAATGAACTTGTCAGCATCATATAACACCACGTAAAGACCCCGTTAATCTCGAGATTTTAACGGTAACATGCAGCTGTAAATTCCAAAATATTTCTCACGCACCCCTCCCGGACCCTCCCCCAATTGAAATTTCCAACACAATAGGAACGCTTCAGTTGAGGCCAGTCTAGATGCTAGGATTAGCGATTTTCTTGTATAGTTTTCAAAATTTTCTCACCCTGGGCCGAACAACCATGGACAGCCCAGTGTGTCCTGGTCTCTTGTCCATAGCCGTGTGCATTTGTCTGGAGTTGGACCGCCAGATGTTAGAATTTATGCAATTTTTCAGGTAAAAATATCTTAATGGTCTCATACCGGGAATATATAGAACCATGGTTTTTGAATATATAGGATATTACGCCAGAGCACTGAGGTGCAAGGGGGTGGGTGGAAATGGAATTATGCAAAAACATGTATTTGGTCTGATTCTGATTCAAGGGGGGGGGGCAGTTGGAATTTCCCAAGGTGGACACCCCCCCGAACAGATTCTGATTCAGGGGGGGGGGGGGGTGCAGTTGGAATTTCCCAAGGTGGACACCCCCTGAAAAGATTCCGATTTAAGGAGGGTACGGATGGGCCGGTATTATATTCATTTCCCGGGCCAGTTTTTAGGCCCAGTCCGCCTCTGCTCACACAAATACTTTATCTATGTTTGAACACAATGGATATGTTGTGAACTTGTGATATTGTGCCAATCGTATCATATCTACCAAATATTGCACTGGATATTTAGTCCTAACATTGGGCTGGATTAATGATGTGATGTGCTCACTGAGATCTTTATTTATCCTGGCACTCCATGTTTACTTTTATGGCATGGTCCATACATGTGGGTGGCAGGATGATTCAAATTTTACTTCATGTAGGCTATGGTATTTACAATTAGGTGCTGTGCATATATTATCTTGCGTCTAGCGCATGTGTGGGGCATTCTACCGTTAGTACCTGGTGTGGGAGGGGTCTTTTATGGGATTAGCAGCTGTTGTTTGTAAATTATGTATATAAATGCACGAGTCTGAGTCTTACTTTTAAATTGAACATGACTTTAAAATTACATATATATCATTGAACTGTCGTCCAACATACAGGTAACTTTATATGACAGACAGACCAAGACTGCCCAGTCTTTTCAATTCCTACCCAATTCCAACGACGACATGAAAATGAAAGCGAAAGTACGATGTGCGCACAGTACTGGATTCAATGGAATGTTCCATCACAATATAACAGTCAGGGACATTCTGATAAACACAGTTACGGTTTCCTGTTCGTTCTACGACAATAATAAAAAGCCTGAGATTTTATGTCTTAATATGGTTTATCTAACAACCTATCTGTGGTTGCATGTCATTGTAAAACACACAAGTTATCTGAATATACGCGATTTTAGAAAAAGAACTATGTTTTTGCACAAACAGTACTGTGCACGATATACCATGATATCGCGGTGATAATTTCAAACTATCGCGATATTTTAAATTGGAAATACTGTTCAGCCGTGACATTATATAAAATGTTACACCTCTGCCTGTATCACATAAAACCTCATACACATGCTCAGTGGTGATATCATCGGCCGCAAAATAGACTGCGCATGCTCCAGAAGTTAGGAGCTTGTTGCATCCAACTATTTGGAAGTCTCTCCATAGTATTTATGACCATTAAGGGCTCGATTTAACTGGATTCGCATTACAATATGCGATGCTATTTCCAATTTCTGCTAACCAATTTACAATGAAAAGTCATGTATTGGCAGGGAAAGCTTTTGAAAATCTACCCAGTGCTACAAAATGCTAAAAAAATTAAAAACATTAACTCGACCCCTGCCGATACTTTGTCGGGATCGCACACGAAAATAACTTTAACGTTGTTTACCCCAATATTATATCATATGAGTGATGATACTTACCTGTAACTATAGGCTGTCAACATGCATAAATATAATGAAAAATTTCATAAATTTATAATGACAAACAGCTGTGAAAAATAGCATAATTCAAAAATGTTGAAATGGGCAGATCCTTGATGTGATCATGTCTAAGAAAATATTTTGATAATCCTGTGTTGGATTTACCTGATAAATAATGTACTATGTTCTAAATTTAACTTTTTATTAAAAATAAAATTTTATGCATTTCTTTTCAGAGTTGGCATTGGAACTTTTAGTACCAGAATGTGTGTAGGATACAGAGGACATAAATATTGTACCATTGTCTACAAGTGTGACTCGTCCTGTGGGACTTTCATTTAAGCTGTCAGTGAAGTGGGCACAGCTAGCTCGGGAAGACAGGAATAGACACTGCTAATGGAAGAATGGCTATTATGCGTTGGATATACACTGCTTTGGAAAAATAGCTATGATGACTCATCATGAATCATCTTATGCCATCAACATAATTTTTCAATTTATCTATGAGCGTATCACTGTATCAGTAAATAAACAACACACTGTATATTCTGCAAAGTGGAATTATACTTTTATGCTGTTCTACTGATACATCTATGCGCTCATAGATCAATTGAAAAGCAATGTTGATGGCTTATAATTACAACGAAAAAAAAACTTAATTTTCAACGATCGACTAATAATCCATCTCAGAAAATAAATTCACAATGACCAAGCGAAATATTCAGGAAATAAATACACCTCAACATCAATTCTCTTCAATAAACTATCCATGATCAAGAAAATACTTCTTGTTGGCCTAAAAATGTCTTAATAATTATCATCACAGACAGTCGAATCTGAAGTGATGCCCCCCCCCTGACTGGTTAGCAATCTCCAGCTATATTTATCATTCCTTATGTAATCAAATACCTTGGTTTCATTTAATGTTCTTGTGACCGGCGCCATACATCATTATCATTGGTATGAAGTAGTGATGTGCTGTTTTACAGTTACTCTTGGGGTTTTTTTTCGGTTTCAAAACCAAACCACAACTGATTACTGATATATTCTATAAAACCTATTCTTCCGGTTTCAATTGTCTGACACTCTCATCGCTTTTCCAAAACATGTAGTTAGCGTATTAAAGATGTATAATCAGATTAAACGTCTCTAAATTACTATTTCTTTGGTAAAAATATTTGATTTGAGTTGAGGAACCCACCCATCAAAACTCAGATTTATTAGATATCGATTTAAAAATAATTTTTGGTTGCCTGGTAAAAAGCCGACCGACATGTACTCTCGATACCAAATTGTGTTGAACAAATGTTGATACACAACGCGTTTTGGGTAATTTTATACTATATAGTTGACAGTGCCTAGCATTATTTTTGTTTATAATTAATCGATTCTGATAACTAAAGCGGCCTTTGATGAAATTTTGTTGTTGTTACAATCGGATGATTAGTGGACCATCAAATTGGATTGAGTTTCTTTAAGTAAAACCATAATCAAATCCAAAACCTGGCTTTTCTACAAAACCATACTACCGAAATTTAAATTTAAAAAACGCACATTACTAGTATGAAGCAGAACTTTTTTTATTGGGGTACTAATTTGGTGATACATGTACCTTTTATTTATTCCCAATAAAATTATTCATTGATCAGTCTGATTAATTTTTTTTCGAAGTAATTATACATTGTTATGGACTTTTTCTGAAAAACGTGGCACGAATTTTGAGTGTTCAGTCAATCATTACACAATCATGAACTTGTCTGAAATGATATGACAGATGTAGAGTTCAGTTTCCTTAAAGATACGGGCGGCGTTGGCGGTGGGTATGCTGTTAAATATTCACCTCCATCAAAAACCGCCATAAAGGAATAGTAAGATATACAGACTTTGTTCTTATGCCAATCATAAATATGGCATAAACAGTATGTTATTGTCAATGGTTTCCCCTTTGTTATGTAAACAAAAGCAAAAAAAGTTAACGTTTCGTGGCTTGTGTTTAAATCCGGATATGGTAAACATAAAGAGCGTTATTTGTTACTGTTATATCAATTGTGTGTGATTAACCAATAGAATTGCGCTGTGTTGTGTAAACAGAAGCACAACTTCTGTAACACGAGCAGGCTCTTGTTTACATACACAATCATACGTCTTGATGACAATATACTATTTATGCGCTGATTATGTTTGGCATATGAGCGGAACTGTATATATTTTGGTGTTCCTTCTGTTGATGGCGATTTGAATAAATATAAATATTTCTGCAACGAACGCCGCCCGTGCATTTAAGGAACAGAAACACATAATATAATTGTCAACTACTTTGTCAAATGTTTCTAGCATTGAGTTATTGAGTAGTTTTTTTTCTCACTGCGATTCCGCCGGAATTTTCGTTCTGCGCTTTCTCAACTTCTGTGACGTCATGCCGGAAGTTAGACTCGCCCATTGTTTTTCAAGTATCACTACACGAGTTGACTCATCCACTGCAACATATATAGTACAATGATTGATCAGATCATGCCCTAGCCTCTTAACCAATCAAATGCATACATTTTTAATTCAATCAAATCGAGAGTAGTTGTAATTATTTAAGAAATGACTTGAATGTCGATTGGGTCATTGGGTTTTTGATCGCTAGATAATTAAACAAAGAGATTCACACAAACTTTTTAAATTAGTCTGCCAATCAAAACAAATGAGCCCAATCGATATTCAAGTCATTCCTTATAATCATATACCATTCCATTGTAATAAAACATTATATAACAAACATCTTTTCAAAACTACCAAAACAATTGTAAGTAACATATTGTTCAAATTCCAATTGTCTCCCAATGACAAAAAGCAGCGAGCAAGGGCAAATGATTGACTGGAAATGATGTAGGTGGTTCATAGCTTTTTATGAAGTGTCAACTTCAGTTATTAGTTTATGAACCTTGGAAACGTTCGTGTAAACCGTATGACAAAATAAACTGATTCAGACATGCAGGTTCACATTGTGTGAAAATAAAGGGAGTGTGATTTTATAAACATACATAATTATTGATATTTTATACAGCCCTATAATTGGGTAAATCATTCAGCAAACTTGACCATGGCAAAGGGTTGCCGAAGCCAAAAATCTGAATTAAGCTCTTTTCACATTGCGAAATCAAATGGCCTGATCTGCACCTAAAAATTTTGCGTGCCGGAACTGCTACTTTGCGTGCTAAATATAGAATTTAGTTGTTGACGACATCATTTTTCAAGTACCAATGATTTTAAATGTTCAGGCTTATAAACTGTGTTAATATATAGCATTAATCAAGAGTAGGGGGTTCCCAATTTCAATATGTATCCAATAATTGTTTTGTATAACACAATATATATCTTGGGGTGGGTCCTGCTTCTTGCGAGGAAAAAAATTAACTGAAATAGATAAAAGATTTTCCACCAGTGTGTATATTGAAAGATAAACATATTTCCTGTATTATTGTAAATATGATGTTCATCATTGTATCGATGGGACCTTGAATTACATAACGATATAACGTAAAACTAAGTAATTGAACATAACATGCTAATTGTTACAAAATAAGCATTCATCTTTGATGTGATACCATTTTATTTCGGGATTACTGTTTCTGCCACATAGGCTTGTAATGTGCTCCACTGCCCACCCCCTCTAGTGCATCACTGCTCTTATAGACCATCCCTAGAATTTAGGATGACAACATTACAGAACTTTATGACTGATTTTATTCATGACTGCATGAATTTTATGGATAGATTTAGCATCGTCCATATGAAAATATAATTTATATTACTTTGGCCATTTCTCAGCAAATTTATATTCGTATTGACTTGTAGGTATAGTTTATATCTCATATTGCATGTCCAGTGTAAGTTTCCTTTGACGTATGCAAGTAGGGAAATTGTTTTGGATAATGCTGGTTTATGTTAAAGTCCTGTGTATATGTCATTCTATATCAGGGTTTAGCATCGTTGTCCACTCACATAAACTCCTGAATATAAACTGTAATTATTAAAATGTCACAATTGTGTCTGTAAACCGGTTTATTCTCAAGAAAATATCTTTGTTCTGAACTTCACAAGAGATGTCAATTTCAGTAGTAATGTAATGTGAAAATTTTATCACAATGTTTACATATATAAGAACTCAATTAACCTCTCAAAGTGACAGTATGATTCAAATGTAAGCAAACCGAGCAAAAGTTATGTAAAAAATTATCTGGGAACTGAAATAGGAATATCCCTAAGCCTACGCTGCAATCGATACAATCTGGTTCCACTTTCAATGTCCGGTTCAATGTTTTGTAACCAAAAAAAATTTAAAGACGTATTATGGACTTCTTTGGTGCGTGAAATTGATAAGCTAGTACTCAAGCGCTATCCAAACCTGGGAATGTAGCATTCTCGCTGAACATTTCATAGAAATTGAATGTACCACTCCATAGCAAACATTGTCTGAACTACGCTCATTTGTAAATATTTACATCTCAATCTGGATTTCACCATCGAGAGTCATTGCATTTAATTAATATATAAGAATGACTGTTTGTGTTGTCAATTTGGATTTATATTCATAAAAAATAACTACTTTGAGCAAGATTATTCTCAATTTCTTTTGATCACCCTACCAGAGTGTTTCACATCACTTTAAGTGATAAATGAGTTGGTGTTCTATTGGTTACTAGTTATAAGAGTGTTGGTATCTATACATGTATCATCTTCTTCTATATATTTTGAGAACTCCTTGTATTCGAGAGATAGTCCACACCCTCGGACCTCAATGATATGATCGTGAATGAGTATTGATATACCCCACTAAACTTTGACAAACACCAGTAATGGTGTGTAGATCATTTACATATCTCTCCTATATATTTTGATACAATCTATCTAATTTACATATCTCTCTTATATATTTATGTTTGTGTGTGTGTTGTACTTCATACAAATCTACGATTCTCGACCGATCAGGACGAAACTTGGTACGTGTGTGTAGTTTGACCAGGCGGTGGTCGTTGTCGTATTGGCGAGCCCGTGCGACGCCCGTGCAGCGCATGCGCAGACGAGATCTCGGAAACGGGTGGAGCTATCGACTTGAAATTTGCTATGTGAATGTATCTTGCGCCGGGTACAAATTTTATCGGGTCGCCGAGCGGTGCGACGCCCGTGCAGCGCATGCGCAGACGAGATCTCGGAAACGGGTGGAGCTATCGACTTGAAATTTGCTATGTGAATGTATCTTGCGCCGGGTACAAATTTTATCGGGTCGCCGAGCCCGTGCGACGACCGTGCAGCGCATGCGCAGACGAGATCTCGGAAACGGGTGGAGCTATCGACTTGAAATTTGCTATGTGAATGTATCTTGCGTCGGGTACAAATTTTATCGGGTCGCCGAGCCCGTGCGACGTATCTTGCGCCGGGTACAAATGTTCATGCGCAGACCAGATCTCGGAAACTGGTGGAGCTACCGGGTACAAATTTGTCTTATTGAAACGCGTGGAGCTAAAAATTTAAAAAATATTTATAAAAATGTCATGTTTCGGACAAGCCGCCGGTGGCGGGCTAACCTGCTAGTAGTTATATATTTGTTGAGTTACGTGCACGCTATCAAAAATGCCCTGCATATGGTACACAATCAGCACACACTTACCGAGTTATTTATTGTGAATCCTTCATGTTTATGGGATTCATATTTAGATTTAAATGATATTTCTATGAATTAAACACATGACATGAGCTATTAAATCATATATCATTGAATGCGAGACAATAATTTTTCACCGTATCCTGAATTTCTGATGCACCCAGTAAAACTGCAAAAGCTTAATTATACCCCCACTTTCGAAGAAAATGTGGGGTATTCTGGATTGACTGCGTCTGTCCGTCCGTCCGTCACGCTGTCTTCGTCTGTCCGTCCATCCGACCTCATAACTCGAACAACTATGAACCGATTTCAATAATTCTTTGTATGCAATCTCCTTAGGACAGTCTCCGCGTGATGCTAATTGCGGTTTGGTCCGACTTTTCTTTTTCAAGTTACGCCTCTTTTTCGACTTATTTTGATTTAGAAAATTCTGTCCGACTTAATAACTTTAACAAATATGAACCGATTTCAATAATTTTTGGTATACATGCTTCTCACAATACCCTCTACATGATGCGGCTAGGGATTGGCTCAGACTATTTTTCGTAATATTACACCTCATTTTCGACTTATTTCGACTTAGAAAATTCTGTCTGACTTAATAACTTTAACAAATATGAACCGATTTCAATAATTTTTTCTGTACAAGCTTCTTGTGACACCATATCCATATTATTAGTCCGAATATTTCTTTAAAGTTAAAAATCTTTTTGGTTGAGTTTACGGATAATGCGGGTTGAATTTGCCACGGTGGGGGTATGCTAGCACTCGAGTGCACACCTCTTGTTAATTCTACATCTATTGCCAAATTGTTTTGTATTCCGATCAATGTTGTGCTCATGTCTTGAAAAAACATTCTAACCGAATAACAAAAAATTGAATTTAGTAACTTATTTTATCATCTTTATGCTTAAAGTGATGTGAAACACTCCGGTAGGGTGATCAAATATAAATGGAGAATAATCTCGTTCAAAGTAGTAATTATCCCATGCCAAATTGAAAATTTGCGGGGGATATAGGAATGGGTTCCGTCCGTCGAATTTTTGGTATATGAGTTCACCTGACCATTACCTAGAATGAGTTTGCAAGCCAGGTCCAGCCAGATATTTTTACCGGAGTTATTGGACTTTGTTTATTATTTTGTCGAATTTACCAAATAGACGACGTCACAGGGCTCATTTCCACAAATCTCAACGGATTTTAAAGATCTTTGGTATTTGAGTTCACCTGAACATTACCTAGAATGAGATCGTAAGCCAGGTCCAGCCAGATATTTTCAGCAGAGTTATTGCACTTTGTTTATTTTGCGTGTGCAAATGGACGACGTAACAGGGCTCATTTCCACAAATGTCAACGGATTTCAAAGATTTTTGGTATATGGTTCACATGACCAGTATCTAGAACGAGTTTGCAAACCAGGTCCGGCCGGATATTTTCAGCAGAGTTATTGGATTTTTAGTGCAAATGGATGTCACATGGCTAATTTCCACAAATGTCAGTCTTAAAATGAGTTCGCAATGCAGGCTTTTTGACAAAATTCCACCTCTTGTTGAGAATGCACTTCCTCCAACTGCACACTTCGGTGGAGAACGCAAACATTATTGAGAATGCACTTCCCTAACTGCACATTTCGGCGGGGGATACCGCCGTCTGCGACTCCTTGTTTTTACAAATATTATATCCAAATTGACAACACACGCCGTCATTCTTATATAATAATTAAATCCAGTGACTCTCGATGGTGAAATCATTTTCGTTAGTTTACCGGCGATAGATGCGTCATAGTAAATATTTACAATTGAGCGTAGTTCAGACGATGTTTTCTATGGAGTGGCATGGTTGATTTGCATGAGATTTTCGGTGATGTTAGTAGAATGCTATATTCCTCCAGTTGGCATAGCGACTGGATACTAACTGATCAGTTTCACGCACCCAAACAAGTGCATAATATGTCTTTAAACGTGTCTTTAATGTATTTTGTGCTATCGAACCAGATAATAATAATTCTGAACCGGACTTCAGAGACTGAATCGGATTGTATCCACTGCAGACTGTGTTAAGGCAAAAGAAAAGAAAATTTGTGGTCGGGGTTATATGTGAGAACAAATTAGGGGCAGCTGGTATACAAGCGGGACATAATTTGTTTTTATAATATTTGTTAAGCTATTTATACCTTTATTTTTTTGTAATTAATGAGGAAATTGAGCCAACAGAGAAACGTTTCCATTAGTTTTTAAATAAGTCAAATTTTTTATCAAGAAATCAACAGATATTTTATCAGCACATTGGTTTTTGTTTACCAGATTATAATTTTTTAATTATATGATACCAATTTGAAGAACTTTTGCCTAAACAGTTGTAGCATTTAACTGTTGGGTCGGGATGGGGGAGGGCAGTAAATTATTAATTCTTGCTATAAATTAATTGTTGATCGTTTTCTTCTAAATGGAATTACAACACTTCCCCTATTTTTAAAAACAATACTAGTACATATTTATCTGGCTCGGAACTGGTATATATTTTATAATGATTTTTCAAAAGAATGTCAACTTCTGTACAGGTCTCCAGAATTTTTTTTTTTTTAATTTATTTATAGCAAAAAATTATAATTTACTACCTAGCCCAATCGTCAGTTAACTGTTAAGCCTCCTTTGTTGTTGCACTTTACATCCCTCTTAATTCCTATATGACATACAGTCACACCTGGAAACAATTGCAACTCTAACTTTTGCTCTGAAGATTGCATGGAAATCCCAATTATTATTTTTATATTCTAGTGAAAACTATTCCAAACTAAATCAAAGTTTTGCCAATTTACTATTTTTGGTGAGATTTAAAAGTGAGTAACATAAAACCATAAAAATTATTAATTGCCCTCTGAAAAATTTTGGTCAACCTATTGTTCATCAAAAATTATCTTAGGCAGATGCATGTTGATAATTTTTGGCAGTTATTAATAAAGTTCCAAAAGTGGCAAAAACAAAGTGGGTTTGCTGTATTTGATTAAAATTTAGAGGTGAAATCTCTAAAAAACTTTAAGCTATTATAAAAGGTGGTATAAAAGGAGTGTTCAGATGTGTCCGTTGCCTCAGTCTGTAATCTGTACATGTTGCTTTGACGCGATCCTTTGTCTGCATTAAGCCGTTCACACAAGCGCTTACTTTGCATTATAACTCAGAGCTTCCGATTAAAGGCATGCATGGCCTTCGTGGTGGGTATTGTTGTTAAAATAGTCACATCCGCTAAAACCACCATAAACAGAAAGAATATTAAAATATTGACATATTTTGTTCTTATACCAATCATAAATATCACGTAAATAGAATGTTATCGTCAAGTTCATACACTTTTTTTATGTAAACAAAAGCCAAAAATGTTACCGAACCTAGTTTTTGTTTACATAACACAGCTTACAAACTTGACAGTACATGTAACATACTATTTATGTCAGTTCTAACAGATGTGACTACCCTCCGAAAAGGACATCCATGCCATAATAATATTATTGCAGCTAATAAGTTTGACAGTCACTTTTGGAAAAATTCCATATCAATATATCTGTAATAAATTAATTGTATGATAATGTCAAATCCAAACATCTAACACTTTATTGACATGAATACAAGTTGATTTCCCTTCGCTTCGAAGACAGGCGCCATGTTTATCGATTGAAAACAAGAAACGTCGTGACTCGTGCCATATATGTATGTGTTATGGTTTGTTGCATTGAAAATAGAATCTGTTGTGTGTGTTAACAGAGGCATTACATCTGTCTGAACACCTTGGTATTATTGTCTATTTATCCAATTTCAACACAACGTTCTCTTCTGAATGCTACTTTAGAGTTCCTTCATTCAGTAGTTATTTTTTTCAAATCCTGTTGCTTATCAAACAACATATTAAATCAGGAAGAAAAAAACACGGAATGAAGAAACTCTAAAGCTGCATTTTCTGTGAAGCGATATACAATCACAGTCTAAAACAGAACTAGACCGAAAATTGCTTTGCTTGCTTCCAGCATCTTCATTCTGTACCATTGTAACAGAGTTTATCTCTCCCGATCTGCACATTTCCCCCCTCCTCCCCCAGTGGGGAAGATAACCTAGGTTATCCCCCCACCTGCCTGAATTTTTCTTACTTTAAATGCTGTGGCCAGTTTGTTTCATTTTATCATTCAATATGACTATATGACTTAGTTCTATCATTGCTGGCAAGGAAGCATGTTTTTTCTTTGGCAGGGGCATTACAGTTCAGAATTAGGAATAGGCAATAATTGAAGTTCAGAGAATTTTCATAGAAAATTACCTAGCTTATCTCTTGCCATTATATGTTGATATAAATCAAAATTGAGACCGGGGGGGGGGGGGTTCAGGCTAGATACACTAAGCAATTTTCCGCACACAAAATTCTGAACTGTAATGTCTCTGCTGAAGAAAATACATGTTTCCTTCTCACCAATGATATTTAGTCTTACTGAATGATAACTGCCACGCCTACATGTCAACGTAAGAAATATTCATGGGGGGGTATAAAGGTATAACGAACTTGGTAATTTTGGTAATTTTCAATCAAAATTCTCGGCCCTTCAATTATTGCCTTTTACAGCCGCTAAAACAAAAAGAATATTAAAATATTGACAAATTTTTTCTCATACTGATCATATTTAGTATGTTATGGTCAAGTTCATATACTTTCTTATGTAAACAAAAGCCAAAAATGTTACAGAACCTGGATTTTGTTTACATAACACAGCGTACAAACTTGACAATAACATAGAGTTTAGAGTTTCTTCATTCAGTGTTTATTTATTCAAAAGGCTCTTGCATATCAAACAACATAATCAGGAAAAAATAAACACTGAATGAAGAAATTATAAAGCTGAATTTTCTGTGGTTACTCATAGGCATCTGTTGAATTCAGGGTTTTTTATTATTCATGTATTTTTATTGAAAATGACTGCACGGTGAAGCGATACACAATCACCGTCTAAAACAGATCTAGACCGAAAATTGCTTTGCTTCCAGTGTTTTCGTTCTATACTGTTGTAAAAGTTTATCTCCCGCCTGCGCATCCCCCCCACAACCCCCGTCTGAATTTGTTCTTTAATACCTCAACAACTAATGGGCAGATAGACAAGTGTTCTTTGTCAAGGAGGCAAATTTTATTTTGGGTTCCATCCAGCCCCCCCCCCCACCTGAATTTGTTTTTGCCTCAACATCCAACAGCCAGTTAGTCTCATTTTATCATTCAATATGACTTTGCGACTAAGAAAAAGTATCATTGGCAACAAGGAAGCATGTATATTCTGTGAAATAGGCAATGTATTTTCAGTGAAAGAGGCAATAATTATAGTTTGGAGAATTGAAAATTGAAAATTTCCTAGTTTATCCCCTATCCCCCCCTCATTGGCAACAAGGAACATGTATTTTCTGTGAAAAGGCCAATAATAGAAGTCTTGCCAACCCCAACCCCCTGAATTTTTTTTAAATACAATATCTTATTTTCATTAAAAATTACCTACATGTAGCTTCTGCCATAGATCATGCCATGAATCTCTACTCTGGCTATTAACACCCGTAGAGATCATATTCCACCAGTACGAAACCTTGGAACTTTTTGAAGTTTTGACATGGAACCTTATAAAGTCGAAAAAATAATACAGGGAATATATTTCTTAATTATTATCTGTTCCTTACTAATGCACTTTACTGTAGGTGAAGATCCCAACTCGAAATTTCATGTTGAAAGCGGATTTTTGTGAGATTTTGCTTTGCTTTGCTGACAATTATAGCATTTCTACTGGGTAAATAATTCAATGTTTATTGTGATATCGGGTCACAAAGGTCATAGAAAAACATGCAATTTTGAGTTGGGGACATTCACCCATTGTGAAACTTGTACATTATTAAGGAACAGATAATAGCTGAGAAATATATTCCCCGCGTTATTGTTAGACTTTATAATATCCCCTGTCAAAACTTCAAAAAGTTCAAAGGTTTCGTATTAGTGGAATATGATCTCTACGGGCATTAGACAGTAGAGAGTCATGGCATGATCTACCTCTTCCGAAGAAAAACATGGGTTTTTCCGAAGAAAAACCTGCCACTACATGTTAAGGTAAGAAAAATTCATGAGGGTGGAGGGGGAGATCAACTAAGTAATTTTCAATGAAAATTCTCCGCACCTCTTTAATAGAATATACATGCTTCCTTGTCGCCAACAATAGTTTTTTTAGTCGCATAGTCATATGAATGATAAAATTAGACTAACTGTTGAGGTAAATTTCAGGCGGGAGGGGAAGATAAACAAGGTAATTTTCATTGAAAATTCTCCAAACTTTAAATATTGACTCTTTCACAGAAAAAAAAACATGCTTCCTTGATGCCATTGGTAGTTTTACTTAGTCGCATATTCATATTGAAAGATAAAATGAGACTGACTTAACTGGCCATGAGATGCTGTGGTATATAGTGATTGCTCTCGCACCCGTAGCAATTGTACTTTTCAATTCACAGGTGCTAAAATTCGCACCCATCCCTCTTCACAAAATTCTAATGGCGACTGTAATTGTTGGTTCAATATTGAACTATTTTATTTAACTATTTTAAGGTTTATTTACATCTTTACCATCTCAGTTTGACTATGGCCTATTGCAGTGTAACTAGACATAGTCTAGTCTACTGTAACTTTTTGTTTGAGCAAAGACGCCTTTTGCAGTTTTAGTGTGGGTGCCGTATTGCACCCGTCTTCTGCGTTGCGGGAGCCAATAACTGCTCTTGCTGTGTTTTCCTCATGGAAAGGTCTGGGGGTTACCTCAGTTTATCTCCCCCCAGGGGAGGGAAGATGCCGTAGCACATCATCATTGAAAATGGCGGAATTTACCAAACAACTGCAGACCTAAACGCGCAATATGTATGGATGTCATTAAAACGAGTAAAATATAAATTAAAAAATACGCCACATTTTATATAGTTGCCGGGGTATAAAATGATAGATACATGCATGAGCCAAAGACACCTGTATGGAAACGCTTCTATCATCGAACCCTTCCATGACTGGAGCTTCCTGAAATTTTGTGAAAACTCTGTACCAATGCATTCTGTTATGTATGCCAGTCTCCCATCAGGAGCATTGCATATACAGTAATGCTCTAATTAATCGACCCCTTAACCACAGCATAATTATGGGTAACTTTTCAGGATTTAGTCGGAAATATGGCTTGTTGCCATTCATCGGAAAGCTCTCGGGGAGAGCTTTCCGATGAATGGCAACAAGCCAAATTTCCGATTATGCTGTGGTTAAGAAGTCGATTACTTAGAGCATTACTGTATAAAAAGAATACATAGGCCTAACAATATTTACCTTGACCTTGTAAACCAGAGCATTCTCTTATATATGCAAGGCTCACAGTCGCAAATATAATATAAGATAACGCACTGGCACAGGAACTTTAATGCTGTACCAGCACAGCTCACGACGTGAAAGGGTTAATGATGTTTTTCGATACTATTTTTTTAGATAGAATTAAGCCCATGCTATGCTCGGAACAAACAGAAAATTCAAAATTCAAAATTAAAAATTAAATCAATAATAACTTATCGAAGCTCTTCCAGACAGGGGTCTTTGATTCATATTATTTTATACCCAGGAAACTATATAAAACTTGTTATAGGAAGAGAAAGGCTAAGGCTATCTTGGATCATAAACAAAAAGGAAGAAGTTTGATTTTGCCTGCTGCGAATTAAAATGGCGTTCATCAATTAACTGATCAGCAATGTATCCCATTTCCTGCGATGCATATATTTGATTCTTAGCCAATGAAAATGCTGCAGTTGACAAACAGCAACGTATTATGTCATTGGAACAAGAATAATGAAGAGCGTTTCTCTTTTTGTGAGTAGCTGTAAATATTTTAAAGAGCAGAATGTACCTGAATCAATTTCCCCAGTGTACTTAAAACTGACTAGACTATTTTTCCAAACAGCTTTAACTTATACCAGGGACAGGGGAGGGGTGTCTACTTTGATCAACATTTTAAAATCAACAAGTCCTTCCATTATCAAAACTATTTTGGAGATTTTACTATCCTGGTTATTAGGAATAGTCTTGTGAAATGAAGTCTCAATTTTAGAGGCATATATGACTAAAACATACTTAACTGATACATCTGGAAAAAGGTTTTCTGTTCTGTAATCAGGATAGTAAAATTTACGTAACAGATATGACAATGGAAGGACTTTTGATATGGAATTTCTTATACATGTATGATAAACAACCTTGAAAGCCATAAATTGAGTATTTTACCACATTTTTACAAATTTATTTCACAATATTCACCAATATCCCCATTTGTAGGTCATTTTTATTTTTAATATGTTGTTTATCATGGGTTAATGTACTTATTCTAGCTAAGAAATATCATGCTGCAATTAATTGGAGGTTTGGCACTTTTTTCATAACTGCACCAGACTGTAATGGACAAATTATACACCTCATTATTATTTGAAATGTTTTGTTGCTATTCACATCAGCTGTTCACATGTGAGAAAATAAGAGTGAGACAATCGCTCATTATTTTTATATTCAGAATTTCATTGTAACCACAAATGACTATGTATACATATTAAGTTTTAATATACACAGCATCCTGCCCATTCTAGGCATGGTATATGCTAAATGTCAAATGCATAACTGTTATATTACATTTGTGTTCAATATGAAATAAAGATAATGAATCACCAATACAGTTTTCTCGTGGATTGATTATCCTGTTTTCCTATGAAACCCATAGCCTTTGTTAATTTGCCTATGTGATGAATGGGGCAGATTGTTGCAGGGATTGTATCTGTAATTATAATAGAGTTGAACCGTATGACCATGGTTGTCTTTGTCACTCTTGCCCAATGATTCACATTCCCATGAATGGGTTGGATGGGGGGGGGGGTGATTTGCATCTACTCATCAAAGTGTACACAATCGTACACAAAAAGGGTACTTTTCTACACTTAAAAGAGTAGTAGAATTTGTGTGAATAAATATACTCATAAAAGTGTAGATATGGTAAGTACACTTTATGTGTACATAACTACTCTTACAGAGTACACCAATCTCTACACATTTGTGTACCCCATTTTTACACAATATTGTGTGGGAAAGTGTAAAATTATACACCACGAAAGAGTAGCCACACTTACACAAATAGAGTAATTTTTACTCTTACTCTATTTCTACTCTTTAAAGGATTGGATCAACTTTTACCAATAAAGAGTAGCCATTCTACTCTTTTGTGTAGATTTTCTACACTTATGTTTTTTCAGTGCACTACAACACAGAAATCAACATGCCTGTTTATGCAAAATCTTTTTGAGATCGATCACTTTTATACGAAGATTTACTTTTTCCCGGAAATTTGTAAATTGGGACAAGCAAAATTGGCCATTTTCACCATATTTATGAGCCTCTGAGTCACAAAAATACCAGAGGAAGGAGGATATACAGTCTGTAGCAGGTCAAACCCACCCCGTTTGATAGATATTGCTATTGGTGTATAATTTAGTAAATATTCATGGTGAAAAATACTCTAAGTCGAGTCCCCACTTCCCTCCACCATGACTCAACAGAGAGCGTTTCATCATCCATGCTAAGCGTATTCCTGGTATGGTGCGAATAAAAAGCGTTTAATAAACTGGAAATTGCTATGACTTTGACGGGTATATGAAGCATATATATCGAAAGTTCGAGCATGTATTTACGTGTGTTGATGTAATTTGAAAATATTCACAATGACAACTATTCCAAGTCGAGTCCCCATTTTCTTTACCATGGCTCAATAAAGAGCGTTCCCTGTTAAACATATTCCAGATATAGTGCGAATAAAGAGTGTGTGTAAATGTGATTATTTATTAAACCGGATTATTATCCCTCCTCCAAAAGTTTTATATACGATTGGATGTTCAAACGTCCAACGTTTATATCTTTTATAATGCTATGCTATTGTTATGCGTAATTGACACAAATAGGTTGATAATATATGCCCAATGCCATATATACATAGATAAACTGGCAAACAGCAATGACAAATTGGTATAAATTCAAATATGTATAAGAAGTCTAAAATCGCAGAATCTTATGGCTGTCGTTTTGTTTTGATAGTAACGGGAATTTCCCTGATCGCTAAGTCATTGTCATGTGTTACATCATGTGTCCACACCGACCGCTGATCATGTGACTTAAATCACGTGACTTCGTCTACAACATAAGATCTTCGGCATTCTTCGGAAATTTTCGATATAAAAAACAAATTAGCGATAAAACACAAGATTATTTGGGCAAATTTGACATTTTAATTATATAATATATGTATATTGAAAGAAAATACTAACACATTTTCACAATACTATTCCTTTAAGGAGTCGATTAATTAGGGCATTACTGTATAAGATACCCTGTAGGTTCCTGATTTTGGTATTCAATTCTCACTACCTTCTATATTTGGGCCACAATCGACCTGAATACTGATCTCGCAAACACACACGTATAAACATTTCTGAAAAATAAAACACATGCATGGTGCCACACATTACATTTAGAAGTGAAAATCTAATAGAGTTTCAATTTAAAATCATATTATACGATAGCCGCTTGAGTTACGTGTATGGGGTGTATATTGATTTAAGACGAACGTTTATTGTCTTGGGTGCATGGTGCCCAAATTGGGTGTTCGGCAATGTTTCCAAGTTTTCCGCGGTTAATGGGTCCGAAAAATGTCATAAATTGCTGCAATGTTTACAACCCAGTTGCAAGAACGGCCCACGAGGCATTTCATTTCATATCCTTCGTTCGAACATTAGTTCTCAACGACCTTCAGTCGGACGTCGAAGATGTTAATATTGACCCCATTTATATATTCCATATATAAAGTCCAACACCATGCAATGTGCCTCTATTTGTTTGCAAACAATACTGTGCCCAGTGATTTAAAACGCAAAGTATGCTATACGCCGGCTCTTCTATGCAACGTTTACATTGAACAATACATGACGAATGAATAATTTTATACAATGCCGTGAACTTTGTTAACTAAGTAAATATTCATGAATGAAAAAATGTTCACTTGATACATACATACTATTTATACGTGAGTTTCTCGAGCTTAAACCACGGAGAAAGTTTAAATATTAAACATGTACAGTCCGATTCGACAGAGCATTAAAGTGATGTGGAACACTCCGGTAGGGTGATCAATGAGAAATGGAGAATAATCTTGTGAAAAGTATATAGTTATTTTTCACAATTATTATATTTAAATTGACAACATACGCCGCCATTCTTATATATTAATAAACTGCAGTGACCGTCGATGGCGAAATCGTTTTCGTTAGTTTATCGGTGATAGATGCGTCCCGAATCGAGTGTTAAATATTTACAATTGAGCATTATTCACACGATGTTTTTATGGAGTGGTCCGATCGATTTGCTTGACATTTTCGGCGATGTTGGTAGAATGCTACATTCCTCCAGTTGACATAGCATCTGAATACTAACTTATCAGTTCCACGCACCCGAACAAGTACATAATATGTCTTTAATCATAATTCAACGTGCCAATATGCGAGATCACTGAGTCGCGGCCCTATTGGATTCATCCAGCCCCGTTCCGTGATCTCAGATATTCATCCAGCCCCGGTTCCGTGGTTTTAGTTATACAGGTCAAAGTTCTGCAGTAGCATTTCTATGTATGAAACTTTTGAATATTCATGACTTCCATACATGGAGATGCTACTCTATAACTTTGACCTATATAGCACTAAAACCACGGAACCGGGCCTGGTGGATTCATTATGGCCGCGAGTTAGTGATAGGGCGTATAATAAATTACATCCCAATATAGATGCAAGAAAGACATCCGTTTGCACTTCTTCGCCGAAAGAGTTGGAACACTGGAACAATTTATCACAGTTAATGGCAGATTCGGAAGACCTGAAAACCTTCAAAGAAAGGCATAAATTGAGTATTTTACCAATTTTTGAGAAATTTATTTCACAAAATTTCTAAATTTCGCCTTTCTTGATCCTTTTTGATTTTTAGTATGTTATTTATAATTGGTTACTAGACTTATTCCTGCTAAGAAACATTGTGTTGCACCAGGTTTTGCACTATTTTCTCACAAATTCACTGGAATACAATTAGAATATAACTATGATGTTCAATTTGTGTTGGGTTATTTGGTGTTGACTGTGAGATAAACATGGCTGGTAAGGGTGGTTGAACAAATTTTGGATCTAAAGAACGATTTAGAGTGTAGAGAGCGCAGAGGAATTAATGGTACATAATCAAAAATGGCTGCCCGTGGGAAAGTTTTTGATCGAACACATTCAAATTCGATAGCTCCCATATATAGATGATAATGCCTGTAAATATTCCGAATAATCCGCTCATAAATGACGTCTGCAGTTTCAATTAAATCAAATATAGAAATCCAAGATAGCCAATGGCGGTCATGTTCAAACAATAAATCAGATTAATCGGAAGACAGATGTCATATGTAGAGCGTCCAGAGGTGATGTTAACCGGTCGGAAATGTTCAACAATTAAAACTTGATGTATATGTTGGAAAATTTCAGCCCGAGGGGAGGGGCGATGATGAAACTTGGAAAATTCGGTCTGGTTCAAGGAGCATGCAGTTAAGAGACCAGCCATGGGAATATACACATGCACTGTTCAAATAGAATCGACGGTGCCCCGTGCAATATAAATACCCGGGCAACTCCCAATCACATCGGACAGGTCCCTGTTACCTGCATTGGACCGTGCACATGACTTTATATAATAGACCCGAATGTGTCCCATGCAATTTAAGTACCTACACCAACCCCATTTCGTCACGCCCCTACGTGTGACGAGTTTGAGGGCATGCACGTGAAATTTTCAAACAGACCCGATAGTGTCACAGATAATATGAGTATACATGTACGTCATGTATACGTGCATGTATACTGTCGCCGCGATATACACAATATTTCAGATGACATTCGCAATCCAATTGATCAGTCTCATATAGACATAAAAACACACGAAAACTCATCAGAACTCCGTGCTACGCATATTTACTGCACATAAGATCCGCTTTTCTGACATCTTGGTCCGCGACTTTGACATCTATCTGGACTGACAACGGTCCCTCCATATCGCGCGCATATTAAGAATGACACTGATTTTTTAAATGCTGTTCAATCCTATGCTTTATTGACATATTCAGCTATATACCGACATGAGTTTTGGCAGCGTCGAAGGCCAGGAACTACACTAATGTGTGGATGTTCCAGAAAATTTGAGTGAGCAAAAGCAAAAACACTATACATGTATAACAAATTCGCAAAAAAATATATAATGGTTTGATGTTGGAGAACTAACTGACAACAGGTGGGTAAATACTCCTGCTTCGTATGGACGTACACATAAGTTGTTCGTTGTCTGTGTTATGATGAGAAACAAACATATTCCCATATCATATACGTGAAAATGACTTTCCCATTCAGTCTGGTTTGGCGATACCTTCCGGTTTGGCGATACCACATACACGGGGTGATATATGTGTTGAGTTCTTAGCGGTACGATGGCGACATGGGGGTCCAGTTTGCAAGTAATGTCAATGCAGAAACCATATTGAAATTCTGGCAAGTTATTGTTAATATCGCCATAATTTTGCGTGGCCGCGGCCCCAAACAGTGCGTGTATGGGTTTTCATGAAATCCCGCACTGTTCATGGTCTCTAAAATACCACATGAACACCATGTGGCCGATCTGGGCCCTATACTATAGAACACAATTATTGTAATCACAAGCTTCTGTGGGGCACACAAAAGGTGTCGATTACCATAGACATCCACTCTTATTCTAACAGTGAAAAGGCGACTTCTTGTAATGCCGCGTTCACATGCATGGTGACCAATAAAATAATAGGTTTTCCACATGTGACTTGATTGACCAATGAAAAAAAAAATGAATCATCGGAGACACTCATTGATATGTTATCGCTAGTGCATGGGTGATCTGTGTTCAATTTGATTAGTGGTAATCGGTATCCTTTAAATAATCGCTCAGTGAGTACACCGCAACCGTTCGTGCATTGTGTTATATTTCGTCAATGGTTGTCGTCTGCTAACAATTCTAGTTGTACGATGTATTTCAATTTCTAGTTGGGTTGTCATTCAGAATCGCTGGAGTATTCTATTGATAATATGTACAAGAGACGTAGCTAGAGGGTCTCAGGTGCAGGTTTAAACTCCAAGTTGTGTACCCACAAAGGAGACCCTATAACAACGTCCCTACACGAATGTCATAATTGGACAATACTCTAATACAGACTTTAGGTTGTTTTCCACGAGACAACCGTTTGATTGCCGCAGTGTGAATGCCATTCTGATCAAACCCAATCACCCATCGGCAATGCGCCCACGAGTACACGGGTATAATCTACACTATTACAATACAGTGGTCTATTGCACTTGACGCCTCCTGTGTACCTCCCATAACCTTGTGATTACAATTATTATGGTCCATAGTATAGGCCCCTGGGCTGATCCGGGTCCTATATCAGTTTGGAGAGAGCATATCTTTGCTTAACTAATTCAGATATCTTGGGTCACCCTTGCAGACCTGAACATTTCATATTTTAGTTTCCCATGTGTTGATAAAGCCATGTGCTTGATGCTCAGCTGATCAAATCTGGACTCAATTACCTCACATCACCAGACGTTCTCTCGTGAAAAGAATATTGTACAGGCTTCCATAGCTGATCAGAGTTTGCAACATCAGGGGCCCAAAACTGAAAATGGGGGCTGAACATGACTTGTGGTGGAAAATTATGCTTTTTAATGATTAGTGCGTTAAAGGGGGTGGGTGATTAAATTGTGTGTAATTAATAAAGAACAACAGAAGCGTTTTTGTTTTTGAACACATTTATTCCATCGAGGGGTAATTCTGAAGAAATGTAGTTACAATTATTCCGCGAAAAAGCGCGCTATAACTTTAGGTTGCACTGTTGTAAATATGTTTCAGAGTGAGATCTAGCGGATGCAGGATAATTATATAGAATATAATAAAATAGACACTGGGCCCTGATTGGTCAATAGCCTTGTGTGTTTTTAACATAAAAAATCATCACACCTCTTCCCTATGATTTCCTATAGGTAAAATAGCCATTGGCACCGGAATTACCCCTTTGTGGTGAAGTTTTTTTTAATGTTGTGGTGTGGTCTAAAATATGACATTATTTTTAGTGCGGTTCTAGTTACGAAAACAAAATATTTAAAAGCGAATTCCCTGCTAGACGGACAGGATTGTTTTGCATAAAAAGTTTCCGCAAATGTCAATCTTTAAGATTTAAAGAAAATATTGAACCTAGGACTTATATTGCAAACAGTATACGCTAAACCGTTTGCACTGAGGCCAATGAAAAACATTTAGAGCACCGGTCTATATAACTTCATGTTCCGTTTTCATCAAACATGAGCAATTTAACTTCTGAATGATAGCGACAGGTTCTTAGAAATAAATGCATGCGCCACGAAGAGGTGTTGTTAGTTGTAACTAATAGCATAGTTATGCTCCCCTGCCATCGCCAAAATGTTGACTTAAATTGTAAAATCTTAGACAGATTTCCATATTTCGCAGCAAATAAGATTAAAACAATATCAGACACAGATATTGTTTGGGAATTTAGGACAGTCTTCGATATATAATATAATAAATACTGAATATGTGTTGTCGTACTCTATGCTAAGATAGTGGTCCGTGATGGAGGAATAGTCCACACGCATCCTGCTCGTGGACTATTCCTCCTCTTGAACCACTATTATGGCATAGTCAAACCATGCACTGTCAGTATAATAGCTTCTCACCGCGAGGATGAATTGTTTAAACAGGCATGTCTCATTCGAACCTCCACACTTCGTCTACGAATTTGGAGGGACGGAAACTATAGGTCGTAAATACACGAAATATTGGTATGCGGCTTCATAAGCTTTGAAAAACACTTTCCAAAGTCAACTATTATCCAGCCGTTTTCAATTTTTCGCCCGAAGTCAGACAAACGCTCTTTATTGCTACCATATCAGAAATAGCATAACAGGGCACGCTCTTTTCTGTTTCATTTCGTGCGAGTGGATGTTCTTTTGTTTGGGACCTACGCACCTTGTTCATAGTTGCATTTTCATTACTTCAATGCGTCTTTTTTGGGTTACAGAATGCTCGTAGAAAGGTAGAAAAATATCGACCTATTTCGATACCGGGAAAATTCAAAAGCGAATATTATTATTCGTATTTTGGAGGGCAAACCGCCATCTGACTTTAATTTGTTTTACATGTGTTGACATTTACAATGTATTTACATTGTGCTTCACGGGCGGAGTTAGAAGTTTCAATCTAAACCACTTTATTTCAGTATTCCTGAGAATGTGCTACAAGGCTACTATATAGTTGCGCGGGCCATGGCCATCTTAGGCTTGTTGGCAGGAGCGGCTGGGACATCCGGCTTCTTGTTGCATTTCATTCATAATAAAGGAAAGCCACAGACTGCGGCTACACCGGCGATCAAAGTATTAATGCTGCTTGGAGGTAGTTATCATTATACGGGCATTGCTATATGTGGTTGGCACGGGCAACTAACAAGGTTCAGCCACATGTACGTGTAACTTGTGCCATGTGTCACTATGGTATTGCTATGGAAATGCACATGTAGTGAACAGTCGATTGTTTTACGTCGCCAAACATGCATTTTTTGATATCGCCCAACGTCTAGCGAAACTTGTAAATAATAGTCGGGTGGCAAAAAAAACCAGCCACAATGCGACCAGCGATGCGCTCAATTGGCTATAATCAAATGAAGTTCAGTCGAATATGATTCTTCATCGCTATAACTAGTACAAGTTTCGTATGCTGCCCGTTGGATAGATAACTTCTAAACGGTTTGACCGTGTACATGCATGCATGTCAAATGATCGCGTGAGTCAGGTGACCTCCGTTGGCAATGACAACACACGTTAGGAATATCTGAACCTGGATAGTGCCAACCAGGTATTATTTACTATTCATCACGCTGTCAACATATCCGACGTACGAGAAATCTATATCCCGATGTATTACTGGGAAAATCCTAGGTAACAGAAATAAACTCTAAACACATTGCTGTCATCTGCTAAATATACATGTGCAACATATCCTTATACAAATAGGTTCATACTGAACGTATTTCAAAAACCAAAATACGCCCATATCGGCGTTATTTGAATCTGAATTACGCTCTATCTGAACGTAAATGGGGCACGACAACAGTCGTATATGGGCGTATTCATATTACAAATCGGGCGTACACTCTTATAACTAATGTGTAGAAACGATTACACATCAAATGTGTAAACCCGGTTAATACACATAGCAATGTGTAGTTTTACATACAAATACATTGACCAAGTGCCGTTCTACACATAATGTGTATATTTTATTACACACAATTGTGTAAGAACGTAGAGCATGCGCATTGCGTGCCTTCAGTTTCATAGTCTGCTACATGACGACCATATTGTTTAAGTATATGTTTTGGAATACAATCTACAGCGATCGTAGACATGGAATGTAAGTTCAGAATTCCAACTTGTGAGTATAGTATTAATGATATATGAGGATGTATTTGTTAAACCTTTCATGAATAATACTGCTCTTAAACTTGTTTATATGATTGTTGTAATACGTCAATACTAATATTGTGCGACCACGCCACGACCCTGGTTTGTTCATTTAAAACGAAAACTCACACATGACAGAGCAAAATATTACGTACCATTGTATGCCATGACAGTTTTAACATATAAATATCCATATGTCATCAATACTATATACCCACAGTTCGGAATACTAAACTTATATTCTTGTCTACGATATATATGTGTAAGAATCTACACAAAATGTGTAAGGCATATGTGTTGATTTTATGCACACCAGTGTGTATAAATGTGTAGAAATTTACCCATTTATTGTGTAAAAATTGTTACACAATTTGTGTACATACATAAAACTACACATATACTACACAAATATGTTTAAGATCAAAAATGAATAATGATTGTGTAGCAGGGCTACACATTGTGTGTAGAAAACCTACACATTAGTCATAAGAGTGTATTAGATGCACACTTTACGAAACACGCCCATATAGACATTATTTAATATAACTTTTTTCATCGATCCGATTTACCAGATTCCCGCTCTTTATAATGTGGTTTCACTGCGGTTCGCGCCATTCAACGGAATAACGGATATACGCTCATTATGGACATTTCAGAATCGACGGTGCCCCACTAACGCCCATATAGAGCGTAATTCAGATTCAAAGAACGCCAATATGGTCGTATAGTGGTTTTTGAAATACGTTAAATATGAACCTATTTGCATAAGGATATCTTGGCGAGAGATCGTCGACAATCTAGAACAACTATATTTTTTTCATAAAGTCCACACAACACCGATTGTGAATTACGAAGCACGAGTATCGGTCTTACATATTACTGTCAATAGTATGATACGGTAATGCCCTAATTAATCGACTCCGGAAATATGGCTTGTTGCCATTCATCGGAAAGCTCTCCCCGAGAGCTTTCCGATGAATGGCAACAAGCCATATCTCCGACTAAATCATGAAAAGTTACCCATAATTCTGGTGTGGTTAAGGAGTCGATTACTTAGGGCATTACTGTACCTTTCGTGTATCATTGGCAACTACATGCAATTAAACCACTGCCGTGTGTTGCACGGATTTCCTATTGGGAATAGAACATAGGTGGCTGACTACTGAATAATACTTTCTCACCTCGGTTATAGAACATGGCGCATACCTACCCGTTTTTGTTTGAGTACCTAATTATCTCATTAATAAGGAGCATAGTATCAAAAGAACATGAACAAGTGAAAATGCCACATAATTTAGCAACCGCTCGTGAAAAATTCGATATTTCTTTCCAGACTGAGATGTTTCAGGCTTTCAAACAGTAACTGTATGTGTTCTGTTCATTATATGCACCGTATTAATTCTCACAGTTGCTAAAGTATGCGACATTTTCACTGTTAACAGTACAACAAATTGAACAATACTCCGAAAGCAACATGCATCTGATTGATTCAAAGTTCTGACACCGACCAGCTGACAGGTATCAATAAACAGCTTTTATGATTTTTTTTACCCTGTGCCAATGCATTATCTTATATATGCGAGTCGACCATAGGTCGCTTCGCATATATAAGAGAATGCATTGGCCTAACAATTTTTTCTAATATTTTTAAATAAATGTTTCTTACAATTTTTAGGACATAAAATAAAAAAACATCCATTACCCTGCAGGGAGCCCCACACATATATAGAAGCATATAGAAGAGTGTAGTCTGCTCATGTTTGTCTGGGGCTCTGTATGGGTGAAATTTTAAAATTGTTAAAGAATACAAGAAAAAATAACAGTACACTGCTTGTCAATAGGTCCGTCAGAAAGGTACATGACGTTGTTCGGCAAGATACAGTGGAATAACGAAAGCTGTAGTGAAATAACGATATCGTGTTAGGGTGTGTGTGTGTGTTAAATTAAAAACAACATGCTGGAAAAGACGGAATACAGACTTGAAAATTATACATGTATGCCCCATGATGTACGATTCTATGTCGACAAATGGCAATAGCTCCGCAAAAATGTGTCCGACTGACCTCAAAATCCCACACTGATTGATATATGTGCCAAGCTTTTAAAACAAATTGATTGGAAAATGACGGAATAAAGGCTCGGACAAAAGATGGGTCCCACGATGTACGATTCTATGCAATCACGCCGCCAAGAATGACCGAAAAGTCAGACCGAAGTCTAAATCGCAGGTGCGCAGTTTCCCATGCTGGTAGATATATGTGCCAAGTTTTAAAAAATGGACAAGAAAATGACAGAATAGACCTGGTCAAAGTTCCGGACAGACGGACCGACGCACACACGGACGCTATAGTCATCCGATGGAATGTTCGTCGGGGACAATAACTAAATGGTCATGATCAGTATATTCTACATTGAAAGTGTACGCCTCATACTACCTACAATGTAATATATATATGTCTATGTGCCGTAATTATTTCTCATAGGAAATAGTAAAGTCATTGGTATTATTTCTACTTATAAAATTCAATGTTCTCTTGAATCCAAAATTGTACCTTTCTGACGGACGTATTGACAAGCAGTGTAAATTAAAGACCCTATGCCAATGCATTCTCTTATATATGCGAGTCGACCATAGGTCGCCTCGCATATATAAGAGAATGCATTGGACTAACAATTTTTTTATTTTTTTTATCAATTTTCTTACATTCTTTTATCATTTTTTATTATTTGTTTTTTATATTCTGTAACAATTTTTATCATTTTTATCATGATTTCTTACAATCTATTTTAACAATTGTACCTTTCTGACGGAAGCAGTGTACTATTTTTTTCCAGGAGCGATGGTGCTTATTGGAGTAATCATCTTTGGTGACAAGATATCGGAAACAGAGAAAGCGTTGAATGAGGTGCTACCTTATCAAAACAAACAACTGAGTACGCTTTCCTTTGTAGACTTGAAGTTGAATGCATTGGTCGGTGTTGGTATTGCTGCTGGTGTCATTTTTCTCATATCCGGTGCATGTATGTTTGATTTTAAAACAAAGTGCAACGAATGGGAAAACAAACAGAGCGAAGGAGTGGATTTAGACGCGGCGTCCCATATATAGAAACGCCGTCTGAATGAACGGTCATAACGCTTTGATGTCGAGGGACTGTTTCACCAAAAAAAAATACGACCAACCGGGGTCAATACTATGCAATTTATATACATGCAAATAACAAGCTTAAGGAAATGCAAGTATATTGTTCATAACCGTATTCGATTTATTCATAACCATATTCGATTGATATATTGTGAGCTAATGGAACCAATAAATATTAAAGGTAGTCAATCCGATCAGATGGTCCCCATACATCAAGATACAACAAAAACAACAACAACAGCATTTCTTCAAAATACGCTTTAGTTATCAGAACCGATTTATTGCAACAAAATAATGCTAACCACTGTCAACTATGTATTAAATTTCCCAAAACTTGTTATTTATCAACATTTTGTTCAACAAAATATGGTCGTATTATCACTAAAGTATCACGAACTTTGACGTCAGCTCTCCCATGATATTCCTCTACTATTGTATAATATTTTTGGAGAATTTCAATATCAAGAAACGGTATGGAAATCGGTATCAATGGAATCATATCGAAATACTGACATCTGTCTATGCACTGTCGAGATTCAACATGGTCGACGTCAACTCGATCTATTAAATGGCGAGATTCAACATGGTCGACGTCAACTCTATAATTCAATGTCGAGATTTCCTACTGACGTCTATCTATTTTTCGAAATTTTATCTATTCAATGTCGATAACTTACATAGCGTAATCGGTATGTAAATAAATACAGAAATAGATATAGCTATTTTTTTTTAAATATAATCAAATTTGTTTTATTTTCAAAATATAGTTAAATTTGTTAATTTTTAAATATTATGATTCGTTAATTATCAGTAAAATCGGTAAAGTTGTAAATCAGTAACCACTTTGGAACATGATATATAAACATGAGTGATATTTCTTGTTGTTATGTCATGTTAGCATAGTGTGGATAGTGTATGCTAAGCATCCGTGTCTGTCAGTTTTTGTATGTTTGTAAGTTAATATATAAACACATTTTTTTTTTAAACTTGTTACAAAACTGTAACACATTAAAGTCAAAGGTTCACAAGAAATCACATTCGACGTGTAGTATTGCCTATTAGTATATAACTTGAAATGTTACCTTATAGCAAATTGGAGGCGCAGAAGTGCTATACTAATTTTAAAGGATTAAAAAAAATACCATTAGTATGTTATGTATTTTTTTTGTAATTTAATAGTGCTGATGCCAAATTTTAGTCTTTCGGTAATATAAAGAAATCGATGGAACGGCACCGTTTTAAAAACCAACAATACTATTGTATTACACATTGACTTACACATTCACACTGATATCTATATTACAACTAAACATATATTCAGCCTGATCTCCCGAAAACCAGAATATTATCTGATTATTATAGAACGTGTTTATGTGGATAATATGCTTAGAACCGCCTCATTTTGAGTCGATGATGTGCTGAAAATGAGAACAGATAATTGAGTCATGTCCGTTATCTCATTTATGGCGCGGGCCAAGTGAAAACACTTGTTAAAGAGCGAACACATAAAAGTCGTGAGTTGGCTAATTTGTATCAAACACAATCTGCTTGGAATCGCCTCATTACGAGTCGATAATGTGACTAAAACGCTCTCATTTTCAGCACATTATCTAATGATGCGATTCTAAGTAGATTATATAACAAAACAAGTTATATTATGTGCGCATTTTCTGGAGAACAGGTTGCAAATGCACCTTTAACAAAGTTAACATGAGAAGTATAATTTATGTAGTTCCATGTGTAACGGTGCTATTGGCATTGCCTTTAAATATCTTTTGGTTGATTCTTGGGAGATAAATATAGTAATAATAATGATATTTGCATGCGAATGTCGATAAGCATCAATGCAGGTGAAACAACAGAGATGTTATTCCTCATGCAATTGTGGTACATTAGCCTTTTTAATGCTTGTTTTCGTTTTCCGGCACAATATCGTTTTATACGACGAAATGCCTGCAAAAAGTGGAACAGTGTCCTCAGCCTAATTAATGATGTATTTTTAAAAGAAAATGCATTAGAAAAGGTAAGATTTTATATCATATCATAGTTTATTATCATAAGAGTTATGTATGTATATGAATGTATGTAATACCATATTGGAAATTGTACCAATAAAATTATTTTAAAAAACAAAAACCTTTTAGTAACGTTTCTAATCACAGATGTTATCGGGTGGAACTTCTAACGGATGGTGGCATCCTTAATTTACAGCTTAATTACATCGATATAGATACATTGTATAATATTCAATAAGTGTATATACATTATTATGTGATAGGCTTTTATTATCACAGGCCGATGTATAAACCTTACCTTTGTCTATATTTACAGGCATAAGTATCAAAATCTACTGGCATCCAAAAGATTAATTAAGCAGTCGAGTCGTTGCCATGCCTTAATAAATATGCAATAGCTTCGTGACTATTTTGCACTTGGCATGGTCCTTCCGCGTCACAGCATGCCGGGTCGTTTTACATACCTTCGTATTATCATATTTTACAATATATAGGGTGTCATTGAAATTTCCTAACGAGACCACTTTTTCGAAAATTAATATCAGCAATGGACCAGCTCGATGATCAACTTCCGATATATGATAATGAACAATTGTTAAAAGTATTTATTTATAAACATGTATTATATTAATAAATAGATCAATTGCGTGTGCTTGCTTAACTAAAACCAATACAATGTTATTACATGTTCACTGACGTCAGCATATGAATTTTCTATGTGGGCCATAATCCACACAAGACTGCACTTCTCATGTCGTCTCCCGACAACTTGTTAAACTGACACACTATGTAAAACATCCAATACTATGGATTATTATATGATATGAATTTATATGTTATAAGGCCAATGTCTAAACCACATATTGGCATATCGTCTACGATTCGCGTCGCAGTGCTTGATTAAAGCCACATGGCGGTTTGCGCTCCAAAATACGAATAATATTATTCGCTTTTGAATTTTCTCAGGTATCGAAATAGGTCGATAAATATCTTAACTACCTTTCAACGAGCATTATGTAACCCAAAAACACGCATTGAAGTAATGAAAAATGCAACTATGAACAATGTGTTTGGGTCCAAAACATAAAACAGCCATTTGCACAACATGGAACAGAAAAGAGCTTTCCGTGTTATTCTATTCCTAATATGGTATCAATAAAGAGCGTTTGTCTGACTTCGAGCGAAATATTTAAAACGGCTGGAAAACGGCTGTAATTGGCAAGTGTTTTTCAAAGCATACGAAGCCGGCATATCAATAGTTCGTGTATTTACAGTATCCGTCTCTCCAAATTACGTAGAAAAAATGTGAGATTCGAATGAGCCATGTCCGTTTAAGGAATAACTAAATGTGTCATAATGATGGGTCATATCTACATGTATAGTTCAAGACTATCATTCGCAATATTATTCCCATTAACAGCATATCGGATTCGCTCCATATGCGTTGCAAATTATCCAATTTAGCACAACCCATGCCGATGTTGAAAATATACATGCCTTGCCTCTACAATTGCCCCCACACTAGCGAAATATGTTAATCCTCGTATTGTGTTTGACATGTTTGATGAATGTTACTAAACCATTGAGTTAGCGATCGAACACAATTGGTGAAGATAACTAGCCATACAGCTCTAACAATTATTGTTTTCTACTAAATCGGGTATCGTGTACAATGTTATACATCTATATTGCAAATTATCATATTTCTTAGTAATTCTCACGTATATCAGATTTAAATAATTCAATTCGGAGATCAAAATATGTCGATACAAATATACATATTTAGAAATAGCATTTTGCCATATATATATTACTAGCAGATTAGCCAGCCACTGGCGGGATTGGTCCCATTGCTATGGTCGATCCATTAATTTTGGTTTTTCAAGGTAACCCCGTACGTCACTGCCACCGCTGATGCCCGAAATATTGCCCAAGATCATTTGCGGGTACCCGTGTCAAGGTCATGTTGGGTGGACAAAATAACCGGACAAAAATATTTCCCTCCCTAGTTGACCATACATAACAAATTGCACATCGATGTCACCGCTGACTACCGAGATATCGCCCAAGGTCATTTGTGGGTACCCGTTTCAATGTCAAGGTCACCTCGGGCGGACAAACTGACCCGATGAAAATCTCCCCCGTCCATTGGAACCCCTAAGTACGAAATTTCGTCTCGATATGCGATTAACCCTCCAATCCCCATTACGATGGCAGTTGAATGGTGAAGGAGTGGTCGCATGGGCTCGCGAATGGTCCGAGTGCACTGCCTGTGTCTTTTTACCCTTACACAGCAAGTTTGGGTTTAATCGGCCCAGCAGTTTTCGTCTCGATATCCCCATATTCCGAGACGGTCAAATGCCGTATATTTTCACTAAAGTATATATAAATGCTCTTTAATAGCGACGCGTCATATACAAACGCTCATTAATTATCACACGATTAACCCATCAATCCCCATTGCGGTGGCAGTTTAAGGGTGAATGAGTGGTCGCACGGGCTCGCGAATGGTCCGGTGACACTTCCCGTGTATTTTTACCCTTACACAGCAAGTTTGGGCTCAATCGGTCGAACAGTTTTCTAGTCTATATAGGACACACACATATATATAGGGAAGTCTTAAAATATATAGTAGATCAATCAAAACTCGCCTGATAACCCACTAAACTCGGCTGTTAACCCACCAACTCGGCTGTGATGTCATCAAGAGAAGCGTAGTATCTATATCCATTCATAAAGGGACGTAGTCATAGTGATAGTCCGATATAAGGAGAATTTATAAGTTGTGTCATGCCATTTCGAACCGGTGTTTACTCCATAATGACAATAGAAATCGTGAATATATACTCTATACAACTTGTCAATATCTTATCTAAGATGAAAATTGAGCGGTTTTGTTTACACCAATGAACTGACATAGGAATGTATAGTCATGGTATTACCATTTAGTTGATCTAACTAATAACGATGTAATTACTTGGTTAGTTGGATATCGGTCGAGACATATCAGCCCTCGGTAACTTAATATCAGCATTCGACCTTCGGTCTGATGCTGATATGACGTTACCTCACGCTGACAAATCGGCCGATATCAAACTATCCAAGTAATAACCTCTATACATTATATATGCTCCGCAATGACATTTCTAAATCTATGAATCTACAAAAATCGAAACCCAATATAATATATGTAACATAAGGGAGGTATTGACAGATTCAGTAAAGTATGTATAACATAGGTTCGTGTATTTATCAAGCTATATCGGCCTTACTACACAATTATGTATACATAATTTGAGGTCCAATTCAGCCATGTCTAATTAAAGGCACATATTGTCTTCGTTTCCGGTATATGCGAAAATCATAAAAGTCTGTAAAAGTATCGTCACGAAGAAAACATTGTAAAATAGATTTTGTTCTTATGTTCATTCTCAATAATTCTTTGGCATCGATCAAATCTTGAAAGTATATATTAGAAAAGTCCAGAGAATTAGAATGTCCTGTAAAACAGTTAAGCAATAAATCTGAAAAAACAATTGCCAGCGGCGATGGTTGTTGATAATATGACCGGCCGCTATAACAGAAAGAACGCTAATATTTATTATTAGATAGTTATAGATTATAGCTAAAAGAACAAAGTGTACATTTACCCGCTTCCTTCTTGTGACGATGTCTGTATAGACGATTCTAATGTATGCACAATTATGTGGCCACTGCAAAGACTGTCTGTCCCTTTAACCATGATATTTAACAAGTGTACATATCAATGGTGTATTTAAATTTGGAGGGATGTTACGGTGATAAAAGCAGACGAAAGATAACCAAAAGTGAGAAGGAGCCCCATTTATTGAGGGAAATGTTCAGATAATAAGTTCAACGATTTGTTCAAAGAGTGTTTAATGCAGACTATGGTCGTTTGATGCACTTATTATCTGAACATTTATTATGGGATAACTACTCATGAATGATGCTTTAGTATAGACATGTTTAACCCTTTACCAACAAACCGGCCAAAAACGGCCAAATAAAGCTGCAACAGCCTAAATTATCTTGGGTCTGTCTCAATAAAACCATACAAATATGGATATCATTGGAACCGGCTCATTGACCACATTGTGATGGTCACAGTTATGCCCTGTGCCAATCCATTCTCTTATATATGCGAGTCGACCATAGGTCGCCTCGCATATATAAGAGAATGCATTGTCCTAAAAAAAATATTTGTTTAACACTTTTTACCATTTTTTCTTACATTCTTTAACAATTTTATAATTTTTAATGTGTTAAGCCAATGCATTCTCTTATATATGCGAGGCGACCTATGGTCGACTCGCATATATAAGAGAATGCATTGGCACAGGGCCGTTCTGTTGGGTAAAGGGCTAAGAGACCAACATGGACCACCATTCGATAACCGTTGCTTGAATTATTGTTCTTTTCGTGTTCATCACTCAAAGATCCGGTTTGTCATCCATCGAATTCAATCACTCAGAAATATCTTCTAGTCCTCTTGAGATTCTTGCATCCATTTGTTGTTCGTTGAGATCAGCTCCACTAAATTTGGAGACTGCGGTGATCTGGAAAATAGCAATAAATCACGGTATAATGAAATACATGCGCGACTAACCATATAATTATACCGCCTCAATTGATGTTGTGCGAAGATTAAGTATTACGGTTAAAAATCTCATCACAAACAGGTACATGCCAATTGTAATATTGTCGATGATAGCACTCATAATGTTAGCGTCATGTGAATTAGATGTGTAATATGTATACACAATAACAATAAAGGGAAATAAGGCCCTTACTGATGGGTGAGCACAGCCTGTTATCTCGAGAACCAGCACATTATGTGCTTTAAAATGAATCATTTTGAGTCGATAATGTGCTGAAAATGAGATACATTTAGTCACATAATCGATGCACAATCATTCTAAGCAGATTATCTGCGCACAATGATAAAATAGGCCAACTCACGACTTTTCAGTTGTACTCTCTTTAACAGGTGTTTTAACTGTGGCCCGCCACATAACACGAAATAACGGGTACGAGTCCTTTATCTGCTTATTTCAGAATCAAATAATCATATTATGTACCTATTTCACATTATAAGTCAACTATGTGCGTATTTTTCCGTGAGGATATGTTATTGATAAATCATAGAAGTCTATAAATCCATCATCACCGAGATGACTGTTGTAAACGATTGACTTTTGTATCAGTTTCACTATAAATAATTGTCGATTAACGCATACTTATTAAAACCACTGTTGTGTAAGCAATAGTGTTTCGGTGATTTATCAACAAACACCGCCGATCGAGGATATACACGTGGCGGAAACAGGACGTAATCTGCGCACACTGTATGGACATGGTTCAAACATAACATCAAACAATACAGGCATACCGATTAGGACTAATATTAACAGACCAGGGGATGAAGTCACCGACTGCACGGAAGGTCATCCCGCTTCAGTACACGACATACGGTGTCACCATACCACTTAAACTACCAAGACTATCTTTATAATATATCGATCTATAACACTTGGAGTACAGTATATTGATTGTTTATATGTATAGGGACATTTTAAAATCAGTCTGGTTGCATGTACGGAGATAATGAAAGAAACTATTGTATTTATGTTATTTGTTCATATTACTCGGGAAGACGGATCTGGTAAGATTTATGTCATCTCATTTGCTCCTTACTGAAGTTACTTTGTGTTAACGTTCTCAAGGCGGGAGCTGTTGTGATGCAGCATTAAAAGTCATGTGCCAATGTATTATTTTATATGTGCGAGGGGTTGATTGAATGAAGGTGTAACATGGTGTTAGTTGTTAGACCATATCATGACAGAACAGAATCAGGTAGTCCGTGGGCCAAGCAAGGTATTTTTTAAATTGGCTGCACCCCCTCCAACAAAGGTTTCTGTATATCAAATTAAAGGTAATCATATGGCGCATCAGATTTGGCTTGTTGCCCGTTTCAGAAAGTGTCCTAAAATAATTTTTTCAGGGAATACAACTCTTACCGCTAAAATAAAACGAAAATTTTCTCGAGTACAAGTGTCAAGAGTATAAACAAAATATTGCGGTGATAAACTGCACAATATATCGTTTATGTTAATAAGAAATGATCATAAAATGACACGTGATACAAAACTTGACCAATTTCGGAGCTAGCTAGAAAACAATGCGATAAATATTTTGAAATCGCGAAAAATTACTTGGATTTTGAAAAATATTGTCACTTATAGATGGCTATAACTTGTGAACATCATGGGCTATTGATCCGCAGCATGGCTAAAACATTTCCCCAATGACATACCAAAACGATTTTAATAATGGAATGCCAAGGGTATTGCTGTGAAAATGTGATATGAGCGTAAACTTAACCCCACCCCCTATAATATAACTTTTGCAGAAAAAACGAATTATGTAGTTTACACTTACAATGCTGCATGTCAAGTTGGTTTTATAAGCATAAACTGAAACAGTATAGAGAGTGATGAAGGGAATTATAAATAACGGTGTCTGAACGTGATCTAAGATTAAAATTTGAAAAAATATTGTGAAAAATGAGAAATTTAACTAATTTATGTAAAACTTACAACATTGTGATTAAATTTTGATAGGCTATGATATAACCTGGCGATATCACTGGTCTAGAATTAGTAAGTTCATAAAACCTCAAACGATCACCTTTGTGGGAACCATTTTGTATATTTTTCAATTTTTACTTGATTTTTTATGGAAAGAGTATATATATATATATATATTTTAACTGAACACATATGGCTACAAAGGCTTATGAGTGAGATTTACGTTATACAGAGCGGTATTTTCTTATCTGTGCCGCGCATGTCGGGACAGTGATCACAACTGACAATAGATATGGCATTACATACGCTCCATATTTGACAATAAGTTTAGGATGTCATCCAAAACGGCCAACAAAATCGAAGTTTCGCACACTTTCCGCCACAGACGTGACTGAGTTCGTTATCTGGGGACAAGGGAATTGTTAATCAATGAATTCACTGGTAGCCATAAGCAAACCGAAGAAACCTACTATTGTTTCATTTAATTTAACGTAATGAGTAATTGATTGTCTTGAGGACTATGGATACTCATTTATTGGGGGAATACAAGACGGGTGCCTAGTTGAGTTGACACGGCTCAATCAATCGGCCAATCACGCCTCTCCAGTGTATCCGATTGCATTTCTGCCATCTGTTCTATTATGTTTCTGGTGTCTAGTTGTGTCTTCTGTTTTTCATGTATGTTGTTTCTTGCGTGTGATGTCTCTTCGCATTTCGTCTCTATTGTTAAATGTTTAAATAGAGTACTGTTCGCACCTGTCTTACTGTGGTGAGGTACGGGAGGCTGTTATATGCAATGGCTAAACGCGTCACCACTTCAGCTATGTACCTGTCTTTGGTCCGACCATAATTTGAAGGGTAGACCGATGCGGATGCTGGGCTAGTTGTCGATTATTTGTTTTTCATATGGCAACTGATAACAAACAAAAACGTAAGATTGACCACTCATCAAGTTCCACTGATGCTGAGGTCTATCCGCAGCACTTGGTACTTTATTTTGATCCAAATGTCAAGAGACCTTCTGTATTTGTGATATATAAAACGCCACAAAGCATAGCCGGACAATTAAAATCTGTCAAAGCGATCAGGACTGGACCATTAAGTGGTTCTCTACTAATCGAATGTTCAAGAAATAAATATATATATTCCGATACCGCGAAAAATTCAAAAGCGAATATTATTCGTATTTTGGAGCTCAAACCGCCATGTGCCTTTAAAATGCAGGTATAGAGTGTATTGTGTTGCATGGGTGAACAAGATCAGCAAGTCAATCATTTTTCCCGTTAATGACATTTCCTAAGGTAGCCATCGCTTTTCAAACTCTTGGTATCCCATGTTGCATCTGGATTTGTAGTTTTCGCATTCATATTAGAATTTCAATTCAGCAAGAAATGCTTTTATTGAGAGTTGGATCGGGTCAAATTTAGTCCTATAGATAAAATATAGATAAAATACTTTATCACAAGCAGAAAATAGTTAATGATATAACTAAATTATGACAATGATTAACGCCAAAAAGCATTCATGTTTTGGTTATCTGTAGAGACACTTGCTTGATTTTAACCAAGGCTGAAGTTCGGTTATGAAACGATTTGCGTGTGGGCAGTCCCAGAATATGTGCGAAATGTTTTCTTGAGTATTTGCGCTTAGATTATACAGGTCAACGGCTCGTATGCCTGCTATCTTCAGAAATGTGTTCGTCGAGAGGATTCTCTTATTAATTATATATTGAAGCCATTAGAGTTTCGTGTCAGGCGTGTTCGTAACTGTACTGCGAAATATAATGTCCCATGATTGGGAATCGTTTTTTATTTCCATATTCCATTTTTACAAGCGCTGGGCACCCGATTCCCTATTGACATGGTTCGATGAAATAGTTGACAACTCAAAATGGACTCAAAGCTTTGGGTAAGACCCCCTATAGGAGACTGGAATAAACTAGAGGTGTGACTGTCCCAACTGGACTAAGGATATCCCCCGTGTTTTTAAAATACTAAGATGTTTCACATGTCAGTAAACATTTAGTTAAAATAACAAAAATAACAGTTCCCATTGCAGGTGTACAACCCTAACCCTAATCTTAAACCTATTGACCGAAAAATGTAGGAATAAAAGCTCGGACAAAATTATGCATGTTGCGAAAATGTTCTTAAGTTGAAAAGGGGGAATAACTCCACCAAAAAAAGACGGACAGACATCATAATCGCAGGTGCACAGATTCCCATGGTACTAAATATCAGTGCCAAGATTCAAAAACGTTGACCTATAAATGTAGGAATAAAAGCTTGTACAAAATGATGCATGTTGCAAAAAAATGTCTAAGTCGAAAAAGGGGGATAACTCCACCAAAAAATGTCGGACAGACGTCATAATCGCAGGTACACAGGTTCCCATGGTACTAAATATATGTGCCAAGTTTATAAAACATTTACCTAAAAATGTAGGAATAAAAGCTCGGACAAAATTATACATGTTGCGAAAATTTTCTAAATCGAAAAAGACGTCATAATTGCAGGTGCACAGCTTCCCTTGGTGGTTGATGTCTGTGCCAATTTTCACGAAAATTTATCATAAAACGACTGAGGAAAACTCCGGACAAATTTGTGTCCACGGACGGACGGACGGACGAGCTGATTCCAGTATACCCCCTAACTTCGTTGCGAGGGGTATAATAAGATAATGCATTGGCACAAGGTTTTTGTAAACATTTCAGGAAGCTCCAGTCATGGAAGGGTTAACACTTTATTATGAATATTGGTCACCCATGGAATGAACTATTCTTATTCTGAACATGTTAAATCGGGGATATGTAATCGAATATATTTCACTGTTGTCATATGTGGTGCAAGACTATTTGACGACTAGTATGTGCTGGGGTTGATGATCTAGTGCTCACCTTGGGTATGAAAACCATGGCTATAGTGACGGTTACGAAAACCTGCAGACGCACAACGTGCAAAGCGTATACAACATCCGGTCCTACGGGCAATACAGCGTACAGTCTGGAAGAAAGACATCATTATCTATGTTTCTATTTGTATTTATCTATGTTGTGTATTCACAGGCTACGGTGATATGTGTGAGGTATGTACAATTTGCTGAGTGCAGTATAATGCATATATACCATGACGATTTTAATGCGTTTAATATTCATCACCGACAACAACATTCTCACAATCATATCATTACCTCGTCCGCATGAATGTTTTCCATACGATTTAGTCGTACAAACACTATTTAGTCAATTATTCATCTTGTCGTATGGACAGTTAATTCGACAATTCTGCATCCGTAATCAATGGAAACAATCTTCACATAAAATAACATCATCGTCCAGGCTGTTCTCTTGAAAATAGGTTAATATTTAACGTATTTTAAAAACCCAAATTCGCCCATTCATTATTTGAATCTGAATTACGCTCTATATGATAGAAAATTGTGCACGAAAACAGTGGTATATGAGTGGTAACAGTGGTATATGAGCGTATTCATATTACGACACGACTTACCAGATTCACACTCTTTATAATGTAGTTTCGTTGCGGCCCGCGAATAATGGATTTACACTCATTATGGTCTTATTTCAAAATCGATTGTTTACCTTTTCGTGGGTTTGTCGCACTTTGCAGACATGCGGCAGGGGATTAACAGAAGGTGCGATCGGCTGTGTTGTTACAACGCTGGCAATTAGGCCGACCCAAGTTGTGTTGTGTCCAGGCCACCCTAAACGTGTTTATACTAAGGCCACGGTAACTGATTGTGTAAGTTACACTAACTAATGTTCAACGTTAATTTTTTTTATAAGGACTGGACTATGGCCAATCTTTCATAAATCAAAATGGCTAATTCTCTAGTTAATATATTGTTTATTTCAAACGTCAAGGGCGGCAGGCATCTCATCTACGACGGAAACAAATACAGTCAGGTCTCGGCGTGTGGAACACATTCATATATATATATATATATATATATATATATAACGGATTTTGACAAAGTTGTTGTGGACATGTTTGTTGCAATCTGAAATAGACAGTGCGGAATTATTGTAAAACTGTAAAACAGTTTCATCAATCTATCAAGAAGAAATGACTTCGCATAGAACCGACGAAACCGACTCGATGTTGACTTTGACTTTTTATGAAATTTCACCAGCACTTGTGTACCCGAGTATTATCAAACCCGCTTAGGAGTAAGAAATATACAGAATCGGGTGATTAGTTGCTTCAATAGAACCGATGAGCTCGACCCGATGTTGATCAGCAAAGTGCCAACGTTTTATAGTTTGAAATCATCGTTATACCTTTTTTCGTGCCAAAACCACACCAGCTCTTTCGAAAGCCCGTCCCCGAGATCAACTTGCCTGAGCAATATACCACGACAACCACGAATGAAAACTTCATTCTTGCATCCGATGGTGCAAGTGACAAGATATTGATCTTCGCACAGGGTGACACAGAAAACTGCAGCTGATGATAGCGGGCGTCATTTCAAGAGAGTGTACTTGTCAGGCCAAATAGATTAATTGGAGATCCTGGATGAGATGGCCAAGTTATGCGGTCATTGAGTATTTTGTCATTTAAAAGTTTATAATTCCTTAATGTTTGTACCTCAATGTTTTTGTTGGATCTATCTACCTGTATAAATTATCCATAACTTATAAACAGTCATAAATTCAACCCAGACGTCCGTTCTTTCTCATAATCAAAAGCGATAACAGACAAAAAACCGTGCCCCATTTACGTTCGTATAGAGCGTAATTCAGATGCAAATAACACCGATATGGCCGTATTTGGGTTTTTTTTTAAATACGTTCAACATGAAACTATTTGCATACGGGTATATTGCATCATCCTATAACCATTATCGTTATAAAAACAAGAACAACACTAGCATTTATGTCTACCAATATAATTTCTGAGTTTGAATGCTAACATTGTGTCGATGCACACATTTTTAAGTTCCAATCAATTCCATCAATGTTCTTACGCCAATGTACATTATGTATTCTTATGTCACTGTACATTATGGATACTTCCACTTTCTTATGATTCTCTTTGAACTCATTCAATATTCTAAGACGCGAATAACCCTCGTTTGGAACACATGATGTCAATATGACTAAGCTGGGACATAGTTATAACATTTGCAATGGGGCTGTGCAATTCAAAAGTATATGTACGTTGAACTCGTGATACGATTGTATGTAGTATGGGTCAATACAAACAAGTTGCGAATTCAGTGATATATCATAAATGTTAGCAATCGAAAGAGGCGAACGCCCTTGGGCTATATATAGTTTATCAAATAAATACATGCACCTTGTTGTATATCAGGGTCTGGGCTGGCCCACTCACAGTTAATTACATACCCACATGTAGAGAGTGGTCTTGCTTATTTGTCATAAACTTTCTATTTCCCGAACCGCGGCATTCCACGTCAGTCATTTCAAACTAAAATGTTCCTTTATATTAAGATAATCACGGTGATCGTAAACAGTAACGCGGTGACCACATTAAAACCGCCGTTCTTTACATAAACGAGTACTGCCATTTGTCACTTACATTACAACAGTCACGACGATCCCCAGCAGTAACGCGGTGTAAGCAGCTAATTTGATATGACGACCATCCGGGAAGTGACCCGCGGGAATCCGCACTGTGAAACTGAGGTACGTAACGAACAGCAACAAAATCCCTTCGACTGGAAAACACGAGAGGCATATTTGAAGTCAAGAGTATTCAACAACTGTTTTTCAGCAGCATTTGCATCATTCACGTAGAGAACATTCCGGGTAAATTCTATTGGAACACATGTATTTTTTTTTACCCATGCACGACCTGTTTAGCTTAACCATTTCTTTATGTAGTCTCCGATGCACCAAGTAATATGTGTACAAGTATACATTGGAATGTTCTATTATTTAGTTATACGAGTGCATAAGTATTCATGTTCATTCGTGGAAAATGTTGAGTTATATAGTAAGTTAATGAACCGTCCTGTGAACAGTTATATATGGTAGTTAGTATCAGGTTTAATCAACATACCATATCATATCACGTCGAAAATGCACGCAGTTCTGCCAGTATGCTATGAGTTGGCGCATGTCTATGGACGAAAAAGGCTTGAACACTGTAAAATCCTCAACTAATTCAATAATCATCCGAGGCGGACAATTGTACATGTTGTACTGTAACGTCTACACGCACGTCACTCATTGTCTTGCATGGCATGGCTACCAGTACAATGTATATATACGTACCGGCAAACATTATATATTCCATAGTATCATGTGAACAGTAGACAAATTTCAAGCCCCCATTTGTTTTCTCGATCGTATCTTCAGATGGCATGACAACTGTCCAAGCAATGATGTAAGCGACGCCGATTAAAACCATCGGTATCAATCTGGTAACAGTCAGGAACCACCCGGAGACTTGGGTAGCCGGAGCTACTTCTATATCTAGTATGCTCTTCCGCCGTCGTGGGTTGTCAGTCTCTATACGCACATGAGGTACGCCCTTTTGATGGTGGAAATGTAAGTGCGCAGATATCCTGAAAAAAATGCAATGTGGAAATAAGGGAATCAATTCTGCGCAGACGGCGGTTATTGGCGAGGTATGATTTTAAACATCGTCGCGAATAGAGTTTGTTGTACACACGTGCGCCCAACGTTGGTAATAGATTTAAGAAACTAACCTATGAGCTTTCAGCATCAGCGCAGAATAGAGTATGACGAATCCGAGATGGTGTAGCCACATCTGCGCTATACAAGTTCCACCCTCAGGTTCATCGAACATAGCGAAAATCTACAAAGTAAAACTAAAATTCAAGGCAGAGTTCAATCCCCTCGCAACGCTGTCTGGTCGCTGCCACCATTTAATCATGTCTGGATTTCATATATTCTGTACAATCTTCATGTTTTGTTGTTGACATTTCGAAGGAGGGGCCACCAATAGGGTTAATTCCAATGGGGAATGCTGCAAATTCAGATAGTGGACAGCAAATCCAGCAACAGGGAGTCAATGCAAGGTTTCGAACCAGCTACGCCACCTTTACTCTTACTACAATATTATTATTTATCTATCATCTACCCATTTATATAATTACAATTGTTTTATTTATTTTGAATTGTTACCCGTATTTCATTGTGTTATTCTGTTTTATATGTTGATAACCCTGAATGTTTGGCTTCTATCCACAAAACAATTGAATTTAAGAAATATAAACTCACTTACCTGTCCGCACATTACAGCAGCACCAAGCAACATCACTAGTAGCAGCGAAAAGCCCCCAGTTTCCATCACCTGAAAGCGTGACAACACAGACACAATGGTTTAGACATGTGTATATTGTTTATTTTAGGGTTTAAAAGAAATTCTAGGTCGTCGACCATGTTTGTAAAGCTTAAATGCAGTCAATGTCTTTGACATCCCACATGTATAATGCGTAAGCACTATCGGCGAGATGCATGGAACTTGTGTTTATACATGCGCGCGTGTATCCACGTCATTTACTAAAACAATATTCAAGTGAAGTGATTCTATATAACGTTGGCTGTTAGATGATTAGATTGACAATATGCTAATATGAAGGTCACGGCGTGTGGGCCTATGTTGTACGGTACGTTTCATAAACATGTGTGTTTCATATCTGCTACTGAATGTTTAAACGTAATTTTGGTCTGCTCCCATCTAATTATCAGTATTTAATCATTTTCGAAATTTATTATACTGGTGCACTAGTTGTATTGCTAATAGCTATGGACCAGGCAATTGTTTCAATATAGTGCCTTTTCTGAAACTAAAGCCTCGAGAATAATTTGTCATCGTCTACATTTAGAATCCGATAAGCCATAATAACGCCAATTTACATTGTTTATTGTTTGAGTTGTTCGATATCGTGGATAGTACATATATACACAGAACGACACGGTGTGTAAATGGGTTTGTCGATACGGCACTCGTGCTGTCGCGGAAGGATATAACGAGAGGCACTTGCGTCGTTCTGTGTTTATTACACGCTTCGCGTCCTAGAATCCGTGCATTAAAATACAGGCTTAGAAGGTTTATTTAGGCACATAGAGGGCGTGTTTTGTCATGTGTGATGGTGCTTTTATTTTATAGTTCCGGTTTCATGGTTGAGATGAACGTCATGTACGTCATTTTACGTCAACGAGATGCGTGTGGAACCTACTTTCCATACGTATTTGTAAATATGGAACAGCAATAACACTGTACTTTTGGGAACAAGCGTGTAATAAATGTTATTAATATTTCGATGAAAAAAGTGGAGGGAAATCAGGGATCCGTATTCGGAACTCGTCGTGTGAAATTATTCTGCATACTCGTAAGCTCGATATACTATTAAAGAACTAATTCGGTAAATCGCTATTAAACTGAGCTAATCCCCAAGTTGACCTTATAATAGCTGGTGGAGAATCCGGTCAGAGCTACTTGTATGCTACTCAACGATCGCTGGTGTACCTCACACATAACGGTGGGCATAATACCAGCAAATTTGAACAGTATGTTGCAGACATTGAAACTGGCCATTCGATTGTTGACCTGGAATCTGGACGATGGACAATTAGCCACGACGCTTACGCTCAGGTGGAGAAAAGTGATGACGAATAGAAGATCAACGCAAATCAGGCTAGATGTGTAATGCAAGCTGCAAAACAAAGATCAGTCCCTTCACTACGCTATGTCTGAACGCTGCCGGCATGTGTATTTTCTTTATTAAAGTATTTTGTCAGTTACAATTCATTTGGCTTTATCTAGACAAATGAATATGAATAGTTCAATATCTCAGAATGCAGAATGAATTTGACCTACAAAGGTCTAAAATAAATAAATGTGAAATTTTTTCACATTACATGTAGGTGCGGGCAGCGGCAAGTTCTGCATAGGGGCTGCAGGGAGCTTGGATGTAATGTAGAACGTCTGAGGACATTCAACGCGAAAAAGCGACAGGAGGAGTTGGTTCGCCAAAGAGTTCATACTGTTGACATTGCTTCCCTGGAGATTAGTAAGAAGGGTGCAACAGTGAGCACCCTTTCCTCTGTGCAGCGGGATTCAATTTGGATCCGGTACTCGAGTTCTGAGGTTGATGTAGGCGTGGTCGTCAATGCTGATTGCGCCTTTTCGGGCAAATTGCTTCGCTACCACCACCCTTATTAGATGTACCGTTTTATCTGGTCCCACTGGCAATAAGACGCCATATTGTCACATTTGGTTTATTTAATAAAAAAATTCGTGTATGAATAACTCCATTTCCGGATACACTTGACTTGTTTTTATTCGGAATATTTCAGCTGATATTTGATAGGTCAACTGAATTACCTATGGATATTTTAGTCATTATGATTTTTGTATTTGAAAATGAACATTCTACGCTTTGGCGTAATATGTACGCCATGTGAATAAACATCTGTCAACCATCTGATTTCAAAAGTTATAGTTGCAGACGTAACCCTGGAGAAATATTCGGAGGTGTCGTGTGAATTTAGCAACAACGATATTCCAATAAATTTCGTAATCGTAAGCCATTATTTTCATAACCAATAAACAACCGAAACAGTCCAGACCATAGCCCCATCATAATAGTGACATTTATAACAAACCCATGAAAACAACCAATACATATATACATCAACACATACAGATACATCCCATAAGTGGTTTGGGTACATTATTTATCGACAACATTCCATCCTTTACATTATCATTTCACTTTATTAGCTGCCACTTCATGTTGTATACGTAAGGGCGAAAGGAAAACGGCCCAACTGGGCCATACTACTCCTGTATAATAATTCATTTTTATTTATTATCACCATTGTCATAAGCCTGTAAATATTATACAAACTAAATATAAATCTATCAATTGAGTATGGACGATGTTATGTTATTCATATGATTTGACAGCAATTATATTCGTTGCCTTGTGGAGTACCTACCGGCTTTTTCCGGAAGACGATGACAAGGGTAAACATGACTATGACGAATATCAGTGTCAGTATGCCGACGAGAAGTAGAAATCCGCGGGCGCCTGTGTTTGTCTCGTACATGCACCGTGTGTCGTCGACACATACGTCACAACCGGGTTTGCATTTACTGCACACAAACGAGGACTCCAGATCAGAAGGTGACTTGTCGTACGCATCCTCTAAGTCTGTTCCCATGTAAAACTTCTGTTTCGACGAGGTATTCGGAAAAAAGTATCCGTCCTCACACCTGCATTCATATGCTCCACGTTTGAAACCTTGTGCAGAAATAGGAACGCACTAAAAATCAATATAGAAAAATATATTGAACCAAATCTTTCAAAATTACTTATAGTAATGTTCAGTCAAAACCATGCAGACAAAATAAAAACTAAAAATACTTACATTATTCGTAAGACAGAGTCACCACGAAAACCCACAAACATATGTCAGTTTTACGTTGAAAATGAGTACAAAAGGTCATGTCGTTGCCATGGACACCTGAATTTTTCCCGACATATGACCCCCAGCACGGGCACCCCCTCCAAAAAGTGTTCCCTATGAATAAGCAACATATCTTTAAAGTTTCATACTTTAGTCACTAAAGTCACGATTAAACCCCTAAGGGACTCCATTATATTTGCTAACGCTGTGTACCATATACTGATTTTGGGAAACGGGTGCATAGGGGCATGAAATCCGATCATTTGAATTTCTATCGTGTTAAAACCTCCCCATGAAAATCGACATCGGACATTCAGAACATCCTATTATATGTGTTCAATGGTAGGATCTAATTATGTTCTGCTATAGGAGTTATAGAACACTTATCATCACGCAGTGGTAGACAGGGATGTGGCTAGAGGGGGTGTGGGGGTGTCTCACCCCCAGCAGAGAGCTATATTTTCAATAGTTGGAAATTCCTAATTTCAGGTAAAAACAATTTATTGGGGGGAATTTATTGTTTTTCGACCAATATTTGCATATGTTCCTATTTTTGGTCAAAATTTTTGACAGAAATGGTCATCAGTTGGAAATTTTCAAACCTTAGGGAGATGACAGGTTGGAAATTTCCAACACTTGGAAAGCTTGTGTGCTGATCCCTCCCCCGTGGCCTGTCAAAAACTTCTAGTTAATTTAAGAAAACAATATTGTCATACAATTGGTCAACATTGTCATTGGAATTGTCAACAGTTGAAAATTTTCCAACCCAAGTGGGGGGTGTCAGGTTTGAAATTTCCAACTCTAAGAAGACTTGAGGCTAGTCTAGATGTTAGGATTTTGCGATTTTCTTGTTCAGATTTCAAAATTTTCCCACACCGGGCCGAACCATGGTCGGCCCGGTGTGTCATTGCCCCATCCACATGGCCAATACGAAACTGCTAATTAGTTTAGCAAAACAATATTTTACTACATTTGGTCAAACTTGTAGAGAAGAATTTTCCAACCTGAGGGGGAGCATGAGGTTTGAAATTTCCAACAGTAGGAAAGCTTCAGTTGATGCCAGTCTAGATGCTAGGATTTGAGATTTTCTTGTATAGTTTTAAAATTTTTCTCACACCGGGCCGAACAACCATGGTCGGCCCGGTGTTTCCTGGTCTGTTGTCGGTAGCTGTGTGCATTTGTCTGGAATTAGACCACTAGTTTTTTTTTTGGGCAATTTTCAGGTTAAAATATCTTAATGTTCTCATACTGGGAACATAGAAGCATGGCTTATGAATATATAGGAAATTAGGCCTGAGCATGAGGTACAAGGGGGGTGCAAATGGAATTATGCAAAAAGTTGTGTTGGTGTGATTCCGACTCAAGGGGGGGGGGGGGGGGGTGTGAATCCGATTCAAGGGGGTGCAAATGGAATTATGCAAAAAGTTGTTTAGGTGTGATTCCGACTCAATGGGGGGGGGGGTGCAAATGGAATTATGCAAAAAGTTGTGTTGGTGTGATTCCGACTCAATGGGGGGGGGGGGGGGCAAATGGAATTATGCAAAAAGTTGTGTTGGTGTGATTCCGACTCAAGGGGGGGGGTGGAGTTGGAGATTCTCAAGGTGGACACCCCCTCAGTGGAGACCCTATAGGCACATCCCTGGTGGTAGATATATATATGATATGGTGTTAAACCGGACAGTGGTTCGTTTTTTCTAGACTGGCAGGTGTTGGTCATGATGGTCCAAGATCAAACTCGTGCACATAGATTCAGTCATTTGGCTATGAGCTAATACCATACGGTAAGTAGTATAGTGGAACAGTACCATTCGCAATTATGAACTTCGGACCAGCCGAAATTATTTGTGTCAAGATTAGTATAGTTTCAATCTTACAGTTGAGTATTAAAAACATGGCGATCGATTGAGGTAGGTGAGGACGAACTGGCTGGTGATACCGGTATAGTTTACCAACAACCCCATCCGATGCCATGCACCTAGAAACTCCCTTTCTGTTTATAAACTATCAACGTTTACTACACTTCTATGTGCGACTTCCATTGAAAACGCCGGTAATTAAACATGGTATTGTCACTAGTGAATTATGTCATTTCTCGTGTCGCTTATTTACTGAATTTTCGATGGTTGATCTTTCTCCACATCGAGACTTTCATGCGTTTATTCTGGGTGTTTTAATCACATTTGGGGAACCAAATTGATGCAGAAGTGTAATAAATAGAGTAATCAATTAGTTCCGATAATTATGTTAAATAATTCACTAGACGTGAGAGACGTTTATGTAAGAAACTCGTGCGCTAACGCGCGCTCGTTTCTTACCGACGTCTCTCACCTCTTGTGGTGAATTATTTAACGTAATTCTCGAAACCAATTAATTACTCTCTATATATTGCACATATTGTTACTTGCATGCGATCTAAGGTATAACAAACGTGTAACACATTTGGTATGTGACGTCATACCTGCGTTGTTCTCTGACATTTATGGGTCCCATGGAAAACGTCAAGAGCGCCCTGGAAGTCCTCGTCAGCCTCGCATTGGTTAATGTCTATGTACGTCAGTTCGATGTCGATCGTGGCAACTCCGCTGTATTTCAATTGTAATATAATTCACTATATTTATTTCCAGCATGTTGTACCAGCTTATCTAAACATTCAATGTTTATTTTTATAACCAAAGAGTTAAATAGCTTGTCATCACCATTTATCAGCACTACATAATCATACAAGAATCAGAAACGCGATCACCGTTTCCGAACAGTATTAGTAAAGTGAATTTATGGGTTTACCCGGAACTAATTGGCACATAATTTTTCTTTGCGGGAATCCCTTTGATGTTCTCTAGTTTTTGTTTAAATAATTCACCATAAAATATGACATTTGGCTCAATTTTTTAAATTGAGGCTCCGAACTCAAATAAACTCCCATTTTTTGGAGGCACGTAACTCGAAAAATAGTTAATTAATCTGTGAAACGTTTCCTGTTCTGTAATTAGAAGCACATTTGAATTTAAATTTTGTATATATATCACTGAAAATCCATGATGATTTAACTATAATTTTTGTTTTCCAAATTTATTTCACATTATTCACAAATTCCCCCTTTGTTTCTTATTGATGTTTAGTATGTTGTTATAAAGAGTATAGGTACGTATTCCTGCACAAAACACCATTATGTTGCAATCAGTTCTGGGTTTCGAATGGATTCTCAGAAATGCACAGGACTATATATTCCTAGCTTAAGCACACACAGTATGTCAATCGTTTAGCCATTGAAACGGTCTACATCAGGTTTACAATACTGTTTTCAATAGTTTGTAATTTGTTCCAACGAAAACACGCTCGAACAAGGTGGAAAATTGTCAAACAGCTGACACTAAAAGCCGTCTAAAATCCCCACTCAGACGCATATAGTTTCGAATTAAACAGCTTTGTTTTGTTTCAACATGAATTCACCACCACTAATAACATTCCTGGCACGTTGAAATATTCTGGGGAATGTACATGGAATTACAGGTTGGGAGAATTTAGTGACAGTTGCCATGGTGATGGAATAGTTTTCTTATACTGTCTTGTACATCAAAATCTTCTCGAAGCAAATATTTATCCTTGACTAAAGATTATCTAAACAGTCATGTGGTATATGGAATTTCAATAACATGTTTTGGGAAACAGTAACTAGGCTCGAACTACAGAGCTATGGTGTATGTGCGGAGTTTAAAGATACGGGCGGCGTTGGCGGTGGGTATACTGTTAGGCTCCATCAAAAACCGCCATAAACAGAAAGAATAGTAAAATATAGACATACTTGGTTCGTATACAATCGGAAATATGGCATAAACAGTATGTTATCGTCAAACGTTTTTCCTTTGTAATGTAAACAAAAGACGTTACATTTCCTGGCTTTTGTTTAGATCCGGATATGAAAACACAAAGAGCGTTATTTGTTACTGTTTTCCTGATATGGAAATAATAAAGAGCGATTATATCATTTGTGTGTGATTAACCAATATAATTGCGCTGTGTTATGTAAACAGAAGCAGGCTCTTGTTTACGTAAACCATCGCACGCCTTGATGACAATAAACTATTTACGCGCCGATTATATTTGGCATATGAACAAAACTATATATATATTAATATTCATTCTGTCGATGGCGATTTGAACAAATATGAATATTTCTGCAAGGAACGCCACCCGTGCCTTTAAACAATTCCAACCGTGTCGACGTAGTACTTCCAACGAAAATCAATTGAAATAGAGTCATATGATATATAAAATATGAAATTTTTGTTCCTTTCAGTATTTCTTATGACATTTATGAATCTCAACTCGAATTTTCAATTTTGTCTCTCTAAAGGCTCGACAAAACGGACAATTCGGAGACTCATTTCATAAATTTCATTTGGAGATAAACACTCAATGTATATCCTCTATATGTATATATCAAAGATATTGTGTTGTTGATGCTCATATTCATAACCATTTACATGGCTGTCATTCCGGCTCAATATATGCACATGAATACTCACGCAAAGGTCGTGACATTGTTCTGTAATCCAAACATTGGCGCAGAGTACGTCACCATCCAAATGTCAGCCCCGCCGCAGTCGTAATACGGTAGAGTCCAGTGGCCATCTGACAACACTGCACTTGGGACCTTCAACGTCACCGGATCTGCCACCGCCGTGGTGTTGAAGCTGCATGTAAATGTGACAGATTTCACTTGATGCATGCATCTCACTAAAATTGTGAGCATGTGACCAAGCATATTAAAGCCACTTGACGGTTTGCGCTCCAAAATACGAATAATATTCGCTTTTTAATTTTTCCCGGTATCGATAAATATCTTATCTACCTTTCTATGAGCATTCTGTAACCCAAAAAGACGCACTGAAGTAATACAAAATGCAACTATGAACAAGGTATTCAGGTCCCAAACAAAAACAGCCATTTGCACGACATGCAACAGAAAAGTGCGTTCCGTGCTATTCTATTCCTGATATGGTAGCAATAAAGAGCTATTCTGACTTCGTGCGAAAAATATACATCGGCACAGGTGGTGTATACCAAGGTTGGGGCGATGACATACCTTTTGCTATACATGATTACGATTACTGATTGCACGTATACAAAAATTATCGTCGTAATTACGTAGGGTATGATTTTCTGTTCCCTCCCAGCGGCTTTACCCTAAGACGTAATCCATCAATCAGTAGCCACATATGTGACCCGCCATATGAAATCCAGTCGGAAGTCGGGATTTTTTTACCCTGTGCCAATGCATTCTCTTATATATGCGAGTCGACCATAGGTCGCCTCGCATATATAAGAGAATACATTGGCCTAACAATTTTTTACAATTTTAATAATTTGTTCTTATATTCTTTAACAATTTTATAATTTCACCCATACAGAGCCCCATACAAACATGAGCAGACGACAATCTTCTAGGTGCTTCTATATATGTGTGGGGCTCCCTGCAGGGTAATGGATGTTTTTCTTATTTTATGTCCTAAAAATTGTAAGAAACATTTATTTAAAAAACATGATAAAACATTGTTAGGCCAATGCATTCTCTTATATATGCGAGGCGACCTATGGTCGACTCGCATATATAAGAGAATGCATTGGCACAGGGTAAACAAAATCCCGACTTCCGACTGGATTTGATATGGCGGGTCACATATGTTAATGCGGATTATACACGAATTCAAGAAGTTTAACGCTATATAATGAGTTGCTTGTAACAGTTATGTTAGTGGTTACAATGGTGTAGATGTTTTCCATGTGCCTCTGGGCAAATGTTTAAGTGTATGCTGTTTCCAATACAATACCCAGGTCAAGAATTTTCTTTAACGCTGAAAAATTGACATTTGTGGTAACTACAGTAATTCCCTAAATAATATTTATCCTGAAAAATTACCCATAATTCTGCTGTGGTTAATGAGTCGATTATTTAGGGCATTACTATAGTTATGCTAACAAATCATATCCGATAGGCAGGGAATTCACCTTTAAATATAGTGTTTTCATAACTAGGGTCAGAACCGAACTAAAAAAATTGTGGCATTTTTCAGACCACACCACACAAGTCAAACTTTACTACAAAGGGTTCATTTCTGTGGTAATCGCTATTTTACATATATGCTGAAATTTAAAGGAAAGCGGTGTGATACATTTTGTTTGTGCTAAAACACACAAGGCTATTGACTAATCAGGGCAGTGTCTAATTTATTCTTTCATACAGCCATATTTACACCAGTGGAACTTAATGTGAAGTTCGAGAAAAGACGACTGGCACTAACTATAATCGTATATTGCCGAGTAGAAAATGAAAAGCACGATTGCACCGCGTCACGAACTAAGGGTTAACCCTTTCACGCGGGAGCTGCCCTGGCGCAACATTAAAGACCCTATGGCAATGCACAGTATATGCAAGTGTTAACAAAATGTAAGAAAAATTATAAAATGATAAAATTGCTAATGAATAAACCATAGGTGGTCTCGTGTATATAAGAGAATGCATTGGCCTAACAATTTTTTTTATCAATTTTTCTAACATTCTTTAAAAAAAATTATAATTTGTTCTTACATTCTATAACAACTTTTATCATTTGTTCTTATATTCTTTAGCAATTTTATCATTTTATAATTTGTTCTTACATTTTTTAACAATTTTGACATTTTGTTTTATCATTTTTTTTCTCACATTCTTTATAAATTTTATCATTTTTTCTTTGATTCTTTAACAATCTTTATCATTATTTCTTACATTCTTTCACAGTGTTTTATCATTTTGTTCATGTTTCCTACATTTTTTAACATTTATAAAAAATAATATAAAATTTGTTAGGCCAATGCAATATCGTCTACTTGCATATATAAGAATGCATTGGCACAGTTTTCGCAACAAAATCACGAAGCTTCGTCATGAAAGGGTTAATAATTCCCGCTCACTCACTTGTAAGAAACATGCTGCGTTGGCATGTCCCGGCCACTCCAGTCTTTAATACGTAGTGTGTGGTACCACTCGGAATCATTCGCCATGTAGTTATAGTTCATCGACAAGTCATGAGCATTAACCACCCCGCTGTTATTCCTGTAAGCATAGGGACTGAAGTGGTCGGGGTAATCGCTGTAGATGTTTGGTTCAGCTCCAATGGCGGATCCAACCACGAGCTTCTCACTGTTGACGTTGTTCCGAACAAGCCGGAATAACGTAATTTCGGACAGACTATCAAGTGAATTGTTGTTTTGAACTAGAGCATCTGTCAGGAAATTCGCCGTACTGATTGCGGGTCTTGTTAAATATTCCCACGTGGTGTGGTCGAACTTCAGAGGCAATATCGTTCCCGTCCCTCCTTCGCACTGTTCTGATTCTGCTATTCTTGCAACATACTCTAACGCACGCCGGGCAGATTCTTCATTACCTGTAAATCAATCAACATATCCTCGCATATATAAATACGCACATAATCGACCTACAATATGAAATAGATACATAGAGTGACCAATTGATTCTGAAATAAGTAGCAAATGAACTCATGGCCGTTATTTCGTGTTATGGTGGGGCCACAGTGAAAACATGTGTTAAAGAGCGTACACCGGAAAAGTCGTGAGCCGGCTTGTTTGTGTCATTGTCCGCATATAATCTGCTTAGAACCGCCTCACTATGAGCACATTATCGACACAAAATGAGACTATCTACCTAAATGAAGTGTTATTACAAGCAGATAATGTGCGGCTTTTCTGCAGAATAGGCTGAACGATTAGCTTTCTGTTTGTTTTGGTCAGTCGTCCTTTCGGTCTTCATGTTCGTGATAATGGTGTACATGCATTTGTATCCATATTGTGCAACATTAGTTCAAACCAGCGAATTTTTTTTATTTTATAAAATTATAACGCCACAATGGGATGATACATATTGTAAATCAGGTGGAGGAAATATCAGAGTTAATTTTACATGGAACTCACTCAACGTCACCAAGAATGAAAGTTTTACTGACTTTGTAGCTCAACTTGGCGAGGGGATGTCAAACATTGCAGTCAATGGAAACATAAGGACTGCGGAAAGTTTAAATATTTAAACAATGTACAAGCCATGTGTTGATGGAATATCGTTTTTTATTTCTATAGATCCCATACCTGTAAAGTTTCAAGACATTTTTCCAATAACTATCGACTGAAGGATGTGCCGATGAATTCAAATGTGAAATCAAAGTTGGTGGCTAGCAGCCATGTTTTTAAACTAAATTGGAACATTTGATTGATCCAATTGACTCCCTAAGATTTAGTTTAGTACCGATCGGGTGAGTGATGTCGCCTGTAGGGTGTGCCGGTGGATTCCGTCATGCAAATCGTAAAATCCAAATGACCCCTGGCGGCAATGTATGTCAATGAAATTCGGTAAACAGTGATGACTCTGATCCAGAAAGTCCAAATGAAGTTTGGTGGTGACCGGATGAGGAATGTGGTATGTAGGTTTGCCAAATGATTTAGTCATGCGAAGATAAAAAGTCCAAGATGGCGGCCAGTGACCATGGTTTTAATCGAAACTCCCATCTATAGGTGGTCCCAAACATGCATTTTCATTTTGAAATCAAACCTCCAATAAACGGGACTGCAGGGTGTGCCGGTGGATTAAAATTTGATATTCAAGATGGCTTCTGGTTTTCTTCGGGAAAACTTTATGGCTCACATCTAGGGTCATCCCAGAAATCCGTCGAAAATCGTTCGTATTTGATAGCTCCCACCGGGATGTGATCCTAAACATTCCTTTCAATTTTCAATAAATGTGGGCTGCAGAATGTGGCGATGGTTCAAATGTGTGAGATGTGGCGATGGTTCAAATGTGTGAGATGGCCACTGGAGGCCATGTTTTTTACTGAACTAACATGACAACAAATTGTTGGCTACAATCAAGGCGTTACCCTGAATATATGCATAAATTAATCGATGATGGATGGGGCTTTTAGGGGGTCCCGATGGAATTTAATCAAAGAATAAAATCCAAGATGGCCGCTGGAAAATTCAGGAAAAAAAGTTATGGCTCCCATCTAATGGTCACCAAACAGATCCATATGAAATTTGGTAACGATCGATGAGGGATGTCGTCTGTACGGTGTGCCAAATAATTTAATCGTAAATAGAGTAATATCCAAGATGGCTGCTGGCGGTCATGTTTCTTACCAAAATTCGTTCACAATCGAGAGCGCCCATCTAGAGTTGATCCTAAAGATGCTAACAAATTTTCAAAACAATTATCCAATAAATGCGGACTGCGGGGTTTGCCGATGGATTCAAATATAAAAAATATGACAGCTGGCGGTCATATTATGTGACCGGTTGTGTGTGTTAAAGGAAATTATTGACGGATCACTGACGTACGCACACACGCACGGATTAGCGACGGATACCAAACCATAGCAATACATAGCTCAATCCTGGAGCTGTATAGTTGAATTTTTAAGAACACAACACAACTGGCAAACAAAATTGCGACATTGTGTAGATGGGAAAACCATTAAACCAGAACTAGCTTAAGACAACGATTACACTCACGCTTGATACATGTTGTCGGGTTGATATGGTGGTGATCGGGGAGGCATTCACATCTGGTTTCCACACCACACTTCGATCCAGATATCCTTCCGACACCAGTGTTACAATCTTCATCCGTGGCGCATCGATCTCCGATCTTTATGGCGCAGTTGAACCCAATGACATGACAGAGTGTCTGTAATCCCAATGTCAACACAATATATATCATTTATAAGTCTTTCTATACTCAAGTCGAACATGCAATATACGCGTAGGCTTTTGTTACCAACCATCCAGTTTTTAAAATATGTAAACGTCCGATGGTAATAGCGTTGAAATAGTGCATGTAGATTATGAGGGTTTTTTACTCCTGGCCTTGATTATCGTCATCAAGAACAGTAGTATACACATGAGATCAGAAGACGTGTAGCTATGGCATGTAATGCGGGATATAAAATAAGTTCAGCTGTTTAGATTAGAATTATAAGGACTCACTGTTACTCATCTGTTCCCCAGAGATCATTCCTGTCCCGTTTTATGTTCCACTTCGAAGATGATTTTTGTTTCCCTTCTTAGCCATTTTTGGACAATATGGAGGCACCCGCACACAGCAAGTTCAGCTGGACAACAATTTATCGAAGTGAGATTTGTCGTCGTTCGCATTGATGCTCCGTAGGTAATACTCAATGATTATGTATGGAAATTATTTGGTTGCATGTTATTAGTCACAATGATCACTAACACATCTCACATTTTTCTTCAGTGACCGACGGGTCTCTTGCATAAAATAGTGCCGCAAACCTACGATTGTGAAACAACGATAAAATACATATGTACAAACAATTCGCGACCTGTGTTGTTTCAAGAGTTATATTTATGGCCAATAGAGAGTACATTTTCTCCGGACCACATGGGTTCCACTTCTTAGTTAACGGATACACCCCTTCTTAGCTCCATAAATCCAGCACGTTCCGCTTCTTATCGGTTATAAATGCTCCACTTCCAAGACAGAAATTCATTGAGTTTTCACATGGAATCCTCTCGAAATGACGGTTTTAGTGACAAATATTAACAAATATTGGGCAAATGGCCCATATATCACTCAATTTTCTCCATATTATTGCCACTCATATAGACACTCAACATCATATGTATCTTGTGAATATTCATAATTTAGTATGTATAATTTCCACAAATTAATATCGGTAATATTAATTCATAATTCAGAATTGCCGATGGTATTTACACGTACTGCCTAGTGCAGCACGAGTCGTCAAAGACAGCATATCTCCGTACTATTGATTTGTAACCTACAAATGAAATAATCTTGCTGATCAAAGAAGATGGTGTAATGTCTGCAAATGGAAGGCCGCTTTACCAGACCGTAATATTCTGCGTTAATGCATCGTAGTTCGCTCACAACCCATGCGCATATCATTTGGATGAAAACATGTCAGCTATCGAACCGGCGAACGACGATATTAACAGTCCCAGTGCAACGGTCGTGCGTGAAAACACACCGATGAAAGATGTACACTGCAAGAAGGCTTTATTAAAAATGATACAATCGAGATTACAAAATACAAAATTCGCCATGAGAAATGCAAAACCTGATAACAGAGATGCGTTATCTTATTCCGCAAGTGGTTGGTGAACTCCATGAAGCCGGGATATTGGATGACTGGTTCGTGTACCTTCGAAAGTAACTGTTATCCTAGCGAATAGGACCTGAATCCGATGCGTTTTAAGCCATCATTCATTTGATTAATCATCAAATAAGTGGAACAGCAAAGAAGTGATCATGGAAACAAAAATCGTCTAAGAAGTGGGACATTTCCGGGTGACATTATATACCCTGAATTGTTCACATGGAAGCGGTTGTACGAACCGGCTGATATGCTGCCTGTATAACAAATGGTAAACAATTATTATAAATCTGAATATTCCATTACGATATGTCAGCTGGTTCGCAAGAAATCAACCCGACATTTCTCCATTGCATTAACACACGAATTAGATGAAATGCCACTTGAGAGTAAATAAGAGTGAAATAACAGTTCGACACGAGCTGTATTCATCCTCAAAATTACCAAAATACATATTATAACAAACTCACCTGCCAGCCATTTGTTCACCTTTTCAACTTCATTTCAAAAACATTTCAAGATCGGAATCGAAGGGGAACACGATCAAAATCGAAGTGGAACATAAAACGGGACAGGAATGATCTTCGGGGAACAGATGAACAACAGTGGGACTATGCAATTGAATAGCATGTATATTGACGTGAACCATGTCCTTGTTTCGTGAGGAACCCGGATTAACCCTTTACCCAACAGAAGGGCCCTGTGCCAATGCATTCTCTTATATATGCGAGTCGACCATAGGTCGCCTCGCATATATAAGAGAATGCATTGGCTTAACACATTAAAAATTATAAAATTGTTAAAGAATGTAAGAAAAAATGGTAAAAAGTGTTAAAAAAAGATTTTTTTTAGGCCAATGCGTTCTCTTATATATGCGAGGCGACCTATGGTCGACTCGCATATATAAGAGAATGCATTGGCACAGGGCATAACTGTAACTATCACGATGTGGTCAAGGAGCCGGTTCCAATGATATCCATATTTGTATGGTTCTATTGAGACAGACCGAAGATATTTTAGGCTGTTGAAGCTTTATTTGGCCGGTTTTGGCCGGTTTGTTGGGTAACGGGTTAACATTGCTTCAAGCTGAAAAAACAACGATATTTAAGCATTTCAGTGCATGCACATCACAAACACGTTAATTGTTGCATTCAATTTAGAAGACCTTAAGCGTGAGACATACGAACAATAGTAAATAGCACACACAAACGGATATACCATTCACATGACACATAGGACTTACTTATGGAAACAAAGCACACGGATTGACCATAAGCTTGCAACAAAAATACATCACACGCAAATAGTCAGACCACACACATGAGACAGGGGTAACAAATATACAAGCATATTGTGCTACACACACCAATTCAATTAAGAACACACTCTCAACACATAACATATATTAATACCGCACTATGCATACAGTAAAGGAAGATGAATGTGGGGAATAGAATATGCCAATTTACCGAGTAATGCACAGATAGCATAGATAATGTTGACACGGTATGTTATATATGAAGCAAACAATGTCAGTTACAATCCTCATTGTGGTGTCGTTATTAACTTCAATAAACACACCAGGTGTGATTAGCATATGAATACAACTCCTTGTATGAATGTCAAACAGCCATCTAACATAACCACTAAGAGGGGGCACATATGAAACACATTCTAACTAGTCCCCACCGTGCTTGTTTTTATAGCATTCTTCGAGCTTCGTAGTAGGATATCCGTAGTCGAAGTCAACTATACGAATAACTAATCTCAATATTGAAATTCAATGCAAAGTGCATGAAAATTACAAAGAGAGAGGACATTGGTTTAAATATCATCTTCAATTTGTGATACAACTTTTGGCGATCGGTGTCAATGTAAGATTATCGTATTGTTTCGGCCGGAATATAATTATTTACACATCACAATATCACATGCATGTGATACCACGCCTGTATTTTATATAATCCATGAACAAAATATTTATGATTAGAAAAGCTAAGCTTTATTTACCAAGAGAAAGAGCCACCAAACTCTGCTCATACCTCCCATCTCAGCCAGTAATCTGCGTCAATTGACTTTCCCTGTAAACATGCAGAAAGACACAATTATGAGAAGTCACAGATGCTACTGTTGGGTTTAAACGGACATCATTTAATGGACGTCAAAAGTGTCTACGTTATTTGGAAGGAGGGATAAGATCGATCAAGAAATACGTGAAATACCGATATACGGGCTTATATAATATTCTGAAACAAATAAGGTATGATGGATGAAACAGGACATTGACATTATTAAATTTATTTCACAACTTCGAGATAACTTCTCAATAATATCGATTTAAAAAAAATATATTATCTTGATATTTTGAGACAATTATCTCAAAATTTCGAGATAGCTACTCAATATGTTGAGATAATGTCAGACATGCGCGGTACATGTCAACTCCATAGCATTCATATATTATGACTGCTCCGATGAGGGCTTAATTACAATCCAGGCTGGAGATGGACAACATCATTCCCGCATTACCACCTCAGTTTAAACAATCTCACATTCATAATAACACCAAGAAAACCATAGTCGGAAATGGTAACGCGCTCAAGATCATATATTATATACCCATGATTGTAATTATAGAATATAAAATATATTGGTTTCGCGAATGATCAACTCAGAATTCAGTTAAATTAGCAATAACAACCAGCACCTAATTAACGAACCGGCGGCCGACTCGGCCGTCTCCGACCACAACCATCAGTGGGCTGCAGAACGAAAAATATCTATAAAAGTTGAAATATAAGACTTACAAATTATCTTTTAAATTTCTTTTATTGTCACAAACCAAAAATCAACATTATTGGCGTAATAATGTAAAGGACAATAAACGAAATTTAAATTCCCAGCTACACCTTTTACCGGACTCGGCCTCCTGTTCGTGCAGTTCGACTTTTAAACCGGAAAAACCAATTATCTATAAATAAAATACCCATTGGACCACGGCTATCAAGAAATTGCCGAACAGTATACACGCGGTGCGCGCGCTAATAAATGGCTCTATCATCTTGGGATCTGGAAACATAACGAATGATAAACATCGCGCAGTTGGCGATACAATCATATTGGCACTCGGTTGTGGATATATTCCACTACGCCTCCGGCTCGATGCCGCTCCTCCCCTCTGACAATATATGTGCATAGACAACTGCAAGTAGTGCATTGATAAGTAAGTGCGGTGGTGTTTTGATCATAGGTCCCTGATACAAAATTAGTCATAACACCATAATGTACAGTAATGCTCTAAGTAATCGACTTCTTAACCACATCATAATTATGGGTAACTTTTCAGGATTTAGTCGGAAATATGGCTTGTTGCCATTCATCGGAACGCTCTCCCGAGAGCTTTCACATGAATGGCAACAAGCCATAAAACAATCTAAATTGAAATATTTGTATGCCAGATATTACGAAGTTGGACGTTAGAGTTCCATATTCAGAAATATATTCGATCCCCCTGCTCATATATTGGTTCCTCCCCAAGAAGTATAGACTGGATCGTGTGTGGTGTGGCTAACTGGTATCCGATTCGACCAGTATAACTGCAAGTACCAGTCACAAGCCTGAAGTGGTATTAAGCGCGATATGTTCTTGCCAAATATCGCAATAATTGTGCAATTGGAAACGCTTATAAGACCGCCGCTTCGTTTTTATTGCAATATTTTGCACTTAATATCGCAATATTTCGCACTTAATATTGCGACATCTTGCACTCATAATTGTGACATTTAATACAAACGATTGCTTCTTCTATATAGTTTAGTGCATAAATAGAGACAATGTTTTAGATTTGTATATAATTATAGTTTTAAATGCTATATGTCACTATATGTACACTATATGCACAATATTTATCTAATATAAATATAACACTATTGGTTATGTATGAAATTTTGCTAGCGTAATATCGCAATAGTTTGCGTTCAATATTGCAATAATAAGCGCGACATATTTTTGGCATTGCGCTATAATCGCGCCTTTTTCGAAATTAAGCGCGCTCAATATTGCAACAAAGGGGTGCCTAAATATACCACTTCTTCTAACTGGTACTGACACCGGCATGATTGTGGTCCGCCTGTAACTGGCAATATCAGTTTGATTGCATTCTCATCGCACCGAACCAGCCAGCCACTAAACGATCATAGACCAGGTTTGGCTGGACCGACATTGTAGCTTAAACCAGGTTTAAACTAGATATGGCTAATCCAGCCCATGTGTCCGGTTCTCCGTCTGTCTCTCACACGGGTTATAGGATCTCAATTTATCATATGGGCGTCCATGCGCATTAATGGTTTCGTTAACAGTTTCCGTTATAGTGTCAAGTTACTGTCAACCTCTTCGATTATCTGCATTGTTACTGATATTTTGTGTATCAGCAAAAATATCTGATTCGTCGGCTTTCAATGCAATTTGATGTGTATGTTTGTCAACAGTATGGCTTTCTAAAGACTGTCAAATTGTGCTGTTCGCGTTTTAATTTTTAAGTTTGGAGCCCAATGTCGAACTTCAAGCCGACACGAAGGTATTTCTATATGGATATGCATGGGCGGAGCTAGCAAATACACCACGTAATCACAGCATCAATTTACTGTCATAAAACTCGCATAAAACTCGCACAAACTTTCACAGCGGGCTTTGTTGTTGAAAACGAATAGCCATCCATCGAACAAAGCACCCTTAGTTCGTAATATTTGGAACGTGCACATGCGATATTATCATTCCTCAAATTGACCGCAGGACAAGCGAACTGCCAAACGCAATACTTGATGGTATGTATGCGGTTCATGCATATTTAAATTAATTGTTGGCAAACAAATGAATGTCTGTTCAAACATTCTCAAATTTGTATAATATTTCCGAGATCGGAGGTGTTTTCATCACAGGCCCCTGCGGGGAAATACCAAAATGTACCAAATCTATATTTGCGAATGTCTGTCTGTGCTCTATAGAAGTTCACGTGGGACAATCTAGATGACACAAAACGGGCCTAACAGTGGTAATTTTTACGAGGAAGTTATGGTGCGGGTTATAATTTTATAAAGTGACGCTGTTCTTCTCAGGGGCAGCCAACATTTTTTTGTCGCCCATTTTCACCAAACTTATATAAAATAATATCCATGAGGAATAATACATTGGTGTGGTTTAAAAATGTCAAAAGTGGCGCCGTTCGAATCAGGGTGCACGGACGGGGAGGGGCACCGACATTGATAAAATAAATTTAGCGCCGATTTCCACCAAATAGATACACATTCTTCTCCATGATACAAGGCATCTAATCGTGATTTAAAGACGCCAAGTTGGTGCCGTTTGGATGATAGATGGGGGGGGGGACTAAATTTTATAAGAATTTTTTTAGTCGCCGATCACCACCAAAGTTATCATCGCCGTGATATCAGATGTCTAATGGTGTAACTTAAAGCTGTCAAAAGTGGCATCATTCGAGTCAGGAGTGCACTTAATGGGAGAGGGGCACCAACATTGATGCAAACTAGTTTTAGCACCGATATTCACCAAATTGATCACAAAGGAATCTAATCATGTGATTTAAAGACGCATAAGTTGTGCCGTTTGGTGAGAGATGGGGAGGGGCACTAAATCTGATAATAATTTGTTTAGTCGCCAAACTTATGCACAATCATCTCCATTATGTCAGGAATCTAACTGTTATACAGTGACTTTGTCAGAATAAATTACATTTACATACATAACAGAATCAACGTTAATAATATCAATATATTGCTCAGTAAGCGAGACATTTATCAAAATAACCGCGGCACGACATGAGTTAATTACTAATGTACCTTGCACTTTTAGTTTTGCACACCACCTTCTATCTACTCATCTCATGTTGCCCTACATTTCTAGTGGTCAACAAATTTGATTGCCCGGACCTGGTCATTGAACCGACACACACACAGAACACGTCACTTTCAAATACCTGGAGCTGGGGGGGGGGGGGACATATTATTAAATTATGATGTGAACTAATTAAATGCTCTTTAACGCTCTGACATTTATACATACAGACAAGGTAAATATCGTAAAACAATTTGGTCGTTTAATCATATATCAATTTGTCATTATTGAACTTTCAGCAGTTGGAGAAACTTGTGAATCTTGTACGTTAAATTTAAAGTCATTTGCATGTTTGTCTAAAAAAACTTAAAGCTTTATATTTGACTATATTTCCCGCAAAGTTGTTATAGTTGGATTTACCACAGTTTTAGAACTAAGCAGTTTGGGATATTTATTTGGAAATTTACGGGTCACTTTTAAGGGGAGGAAGTTGTAAATGGACAAAGTTATGGTCCGTTTAAAGTCAAGTTTCTAAGATAATATAAAGGTTGAAGTCATTTACATTAACTTTAAATATATATCGCATTTTCATATATAAAAAAAAGGTTTTTCGCGCTGATTTCCAACAAATTGATGCACATTCTTCTCCGTGATACAACGAATCTAATCGTGTGGTTTAAATACGCCACATTGGTGCTGTTTGGGTGAGAGATGGGGACACTAGATTTGATACCAATTTGTTTCGTCGCCGATTTCCATCAATAATATTTACATTCATCTTCATAATGAGTCTAATTTTGTGGTTTAAAGATGTCAAAAGTAAGCCGCTTGAGTCATTGATAGGGAGAGGAGGGTTACCAAAACTGATAACAAATATGTTTAACGCCAATTTCCACCAAATTAATACACGTTCTTCTCCAATGATACGAAGTATCAAATCGTGTGGGTTAAATATGCCGTATTTGGTGCCAATATTTGCAAATATCTGTCTGTGTTATATATAACTTCACGTGAGGGGAGACCACACAGATGGCATCAACGTGGTCTAACGGAAAAACTTGCAAAATCAATTGACATTTTTGGAGTAAACGGGTCTTTGTCCGCTTGTTCTCAATAATTCTAAAACATTGTCAACTCAGCCAATACTATTCCCCAGTGTATGTTATATAGGGCATCAAATATATTTTATATATAACTTGACGGGAGTCAATTGAAGCGAAGTCGACATAATTCATCGTACGACATCGTGACCGTGGTAATCGAATTATTATCCGTGTATAATCACTACTTACCGGACATGATAGGAAATTCCATGGCCAATAAGACACATTGAAATATATTGTAACTGCGATGAATGATTATGAGAATATATAAGGAATATGATATAGGTGGTGTGTTAGTCCCAAAATAGGACTTCTGAGCCTTGTCACTGGTATAGTTTATATATGCAATCAACGTCGTTTTCGATACATCTGACGGCGTATAGAGGTTCATGGTGCCAAATTACACTAAGTACATGTATGTAGTTCGGCATCACACACTTCTATACGCCGACAGATGCATCGAAAATGACGTTGGTTGCTTATAATTACAACAATCGGCATAAATTAGTTGGTGATTAAACTAGTTTTATGAAGAAACTATATTAAAAACACTAAAATAGTAAAACTACCCAAGTGGTACTTGTGTCTGGACTTCATTTGCTCTTTAAACTGAAAATGTGAAATTGGGTCGAGAATAAATTGTGCGACAGGCCGGAAGTTCATACACACAATTCGATCTCTGTTTCCAACTTTCCAACTACAAAAAAGCAAGACACCACACCCGTAAACTATTAAACTGTACTTGCTGGTGTAAATGTCACTTATTTAAAACGATTCTAGAACATATATTGTCATCAAGACACTCAGAGCCGACAGCAATTCCGAATCGGTGTTCCCAAACTTCCCTACCGAATATGCGGTCTCCGGTGACAAACTCGAAAAGTAAACAATCAATACAAGGTGCATTTTATGCTCTCATGACCGCGGCCATTTCATATTAGTATTGGCACGAAGCTGGATAAATGCTAATGCTAATGGTGGAATAGTTATGTAACACATGCCTTTATCCCCAACTAAATTATCGCATTTCATAGTTTCACTGATCAGTCTCCATGCATGTAAGTCATTAATTTTGCTTTCCAGGTATGGTAACTATGGACGCGTTTAGGAAATGATATGGGGCGACCGTTGGTGCATGTCGCCCGATTTCTTAAAGTATGACTGCTAGTTGTGATGCTGGAAACGACATTTCCCTCGACTGATCGAGATTGTCTCTACCAATCGTATCTAATGACGTTGGCCAAATATAATAGCGAAAGCGAAAGAAGTTATAATTATATTAGAACTAATTGGTATATCTGGTATTTCCCCCCGGGGCATGTGGTAACGGTTGTCAGGATCCGCGCTGGATCGAAATTAACTTTTTCTCCCAATATTTTGCCAAATGAAAATGTTTCTTCAAAAGTGAGTTATTTTTTGCCATTGGCAAGTGGCAGCGCGGCCGCCGCGTTATGAACTTAAGGCCCACGTCATATTCGAGCCACAGACTACCTCTTTGCCGCGTCACAAATGTATATAGTTACAATTTAGTAATGAGCTGTCAATTCGCGACATACTGTAAAACTGTCACTTAAACGGACATGGCTCATTATAACCTCCAAATTTGGTCTACGTAATTTGAAGGGACGGATGCGATAGGTCGATAAATACACAAAATATTGGTTTTCCGGCTTCATATGCGTTGAAAATCACTTGTCGAAGTCACAACCATTTTCCAGCCGTTTTCAATTTTTCGTCAGAAGTCAGACAAACGCTTTTTATTGCTACCACGTCAGGAATAGAATAACACAGAACGCTCTTTTCTGTTCCATGTCGTGCAAATGGCTGTTTTCTGTTTTGTTTGGGGCCCAAACACCTTCTTCATAGTTGCATTTTTCATTACGTCAATGCGTCTTTTAGGGTTACAGAATGCTCGTAGAAAGGTAGTTAAGATATTTATCGACCTATTTCGATACCGTGAAAAATTCAAAAGCGAATAATAGTATTCGTATTTTGGAGCGCAAACCGCCATCTGGCTTTAATTGGCCATTAACGTTTTCTATCGATAACCTTGATAGGTGTCGGTCACTTTTCCAGACAGCGCAGGCGACCGTGGACGTGTTGGGCATGCTACAAGAATTGTTGGTTGTGATTGGGCGACACAAATAACTATATCTCCAGCTGAATACATGATAGACAGGTGTTTAATTTGTCACCCCAAGATATTATTGATAGCGAGGTATTGTGTCAATTAAAACAATATATATAATGGTAAAATCTAGACAGTTTAACCATTATACTGAGATTAAATTTAAAGAAATAACTTTTTAAATTAAGGTTATGAGTTACATCATTTTTCTTCGAACTTTTCGATAACCTTAATCGAAACACGACTTATTTCTTAATAATTCGCGAACTAAGATATGGCAAAATGTGCCCAGCAACATACGGAGGATCGCTTTCCATTCTTGCTTCTGTCATGACCCCGTTCAACAAAGAATCCTCCGCGCGTGGGACCATAAATAATGCCCCGTGCTAGAATTAGTCGTGATATGGTACATTGTAACATTAAAGAGCCTTTATCTTATTTATATGCGGAATATTTTTTAGTTGATTTCGGTAGTTCTATTTGTGTTGGTCTGTCTGTATATTGGACTATTTGGTATATCAGATCTTGTGTTCCCCGGAATGTCATATAAGCGCAACAGTACTGGGATTGTCATGAGACTTGGCAACTATATGGGTTTTTAATATATATTGTTTGCAATATTTAAAGCATGGCCTTGGTGTTGTTCCGGGACTATTCACATCAACGTTGCCCCATGCGATTAAACACTATACGCTACTATATATGTGTGTGGTTTATTCACACACTAATGAGATCGAAACTATTAATTCGTTGGAAGAATTTTTGTTTTCCCAAATGTTCAGATGAGGATTGAACGTTCCTAGAAGACATACATGCAATAAGAATAATGGTCACATGCGCAACTAAAGTAGCAGCAAGGAATCTGGGAAACCAGTTGGGACACTCTCCCATGTAGGAAGGGAAGGGCGAAAGAGCGAATTGTTTTGCGGATTCACATGTAAGCCCAGATGTGGATATATTATTGCATGCATCTATCTATGTTACTCTTACTGACAATTCGGGCATCTTCACGTAACCCAAATATTTAAATGTAGCTAGATTATGAACTTGCATTGAATAAACCCATTTAATCGTAGTGTTCAGTTTAACTCATAATGTTGCTCTGGTACTTCTGCATGGATATGAATTTCTATCAATTCGGCATGTTAGTTTAATGAACCATCAACTTTATTATTTATTTCACCCAATTCGTCAAGTATTACACAATACAGCGTGGTGGAATACAATGGACAGTGCATTTCATTTCTGTGCAAAAATACAATGTGGTGCGCGGTGAAAATTACACATATTTTAAATAAATCAGTCTATTGAGAACAGCCCATGGTTTACACATGTCGGATTTAATGTATTACACATATAGTATGACTCAGGAGATTTTGAATAAAATGAGGACCCGTCTAATGAATACAGAAAGGTATTTCAAGATTTTACGTCATTTACAGTTAAGAAGTTCGTTTAATTTGATGGTATTTGGTCTACAATAATAGTATTTGTTTATGTATTACTCTAGCAAGTCTTTTAAAGACACGGTTGGCCTTGGCGGTGGGTATCCTGTGAAAATATATCCACCCGTCAAAAACCGCCACAAACAGAGAGAACATCAAAATGTAGATATACTTTGTCCGTATACAAATAATAAATATCGCATAAACAGTATGTTATGGTCATATGTTTGATCATTGTTATGTAAACAAAAGCATAAAAAGTAACTTTTCTGGTGTTTGTTTATATTATGATGGTAAACATAGAGAGCGTTCTTTGTTGGTGAATACCTGATATGGAACTAATAAAGAGCGTTTATGTCATTTGTGTGTGATTAGTCAGTAGCATTGTGCTGTCTTCTGTAACACAATCAGGCTCTTGCTTAGGTAAAACATAGTAGGTCTTTATTATAACATGCTGTTTACGCGATGGTCATGGTATATATGAACGGAACTGTATGCGTTTTAATGTTTTTATGTTTACGGTGTTTGGAACAAATATGAATATTTTCGACAATTAAGGCCGCACGTGCCTTTAAACACAAATATTGCAATATTACGTGAAATTCCTCCCCTATATGTGTACCATTTATAGCACATAATCTATCGAAATAATCTAAGTTAATCATCTGAGTTCATCGACATGAACAAACTATATATTTATCAGTCTACTTCATCTCCAGAAACGCAGCAAAGGCGAAAACAATCTTGGCTTAATATTAATTTTAAAAGATATCCATCGGCTTTTGTTCTGGTTCATGGGCTTAATACCGGTACTGTGTATAAACCTTGGTGACAAGGTTATGTTGACCTAAAGCGCTTTTGATACCGCTTGCACATTAAACAATACTAAGTGAATTAGGTAGTGAACAATAAAATTCGCATTATGTTCGTGATATCTTTTAGGCAGATCTTCAAGTGCTGATGTAGGAATATTTAATATGGTGTACCACAAAGAAGTACATTAATGCACTTTCCTTTTAATAAGCAACTGTCTCTCGGTTGGATATACAATGTATTGAAATATCAGAATGATAATTTCAAATGAATTATTACGTTTTAGTATGATAAATTATTGCTTCTTCTATATTGTTTATTGCATAAATAGAGACAATGTTTTAGATTTCTACATGTATATAATTATAGTTGTAAATGCTATATGTACACTATATGTACAATATATGCACAGTATTTATCTAATACAAATATAAGACTATCGGGTCTTATTTTGCGCGCTTAATATCGCAATATTTTGCTCTCAATATCGCAAAAGTATGCGCGACAGATTGACGGTATTGCATGCGCTATAATCGCGCCATTTTCGAAATTACATGTAAGCGCGCTCAATATCGCAATAAAGTCGCGCTTCAATATACCTTTACCTTTACCTTCTCTGTACATCCCTCCTGTGTCTTCTTCTTCTGACTGGTACTGTAGATTTAAATTGGATCATTTTATTCTGAAATAAGCCGATCATAGTGGACTTATATCCGTTGTTCCATATAGCCTATCGTTTAACAATCACGTCCATGCAGCCACCCCTTCACCCTCTGTCCCTGGTGTCGCCTGTTGCTTCATACGTACAGTTACGTCGTGCAAGATGTGTTTATTGTTGTATACGATTGTCATTAAGCAATGTCATAAGATTATCTTAAGATGGACTTAATCTAAGATCTAAGGTGGATCTTATGATGTAACATTGCCGTTTCAAGAACGCGTTTCACAAAACAAGATTAAGTCCTACTTAAGTAGTAATTTAAGTTCGCGCGCTTTTAGACTGGCTCTCGACAATTTATTACAGCTATGCACAGAAAATGTTGGTTCTGTGTGTGTTATATGCCTAGGTACAGTGTCTGGTGACAGATACTAGGGCGTGTCTAAGAATAATTATGATATTTTAATGCAAGGGCGATAATCAGTATAATGACTGGTGCATACTTAACTGCACGAGCGCGCTTTTTAACTGTGTTTTCGCGCCAGATCCCATCCACACATAGCTGCATGCTTCCAATGCCTATTTTATACAAACGTATCGAGCTCAAATATATTATTTCAGTTATTAAAGGGACTTATACATCCTAACTCAGAATGTGAACCTTCACCCATATAACATGCCATTAAAGCGACGCGAGACATATGTTCGCTCCTTTCAATGCTGATATTAGGTTCTAATACATTATACGTCTTTGAAGCATCTATAATACCAGGAAACCGAATATGTCGCCAACACGACATACACATACAATACACCACAATGTAAGCACTGAGCTAAACGCTCTTTATTGATTGCCAACATTCATGGAATACTAACACAAAACGCTCTTTATTTATATTGCTATAATGTGAATAGGACTTCATATATCGTGCTCCAAATAGACTTATTTCCAATCTGAGACATACATGTAGAAGCCATATATAAATGATGTTAGTGCAATTTGCTCTGGTTCTTTTGACAAATGTGCTAAACGCCTGTTATAATTAACAAACTGCGTATGAACTTCGAAAGTACGTTACGTTGAACGACATTCTGCATATGTTTTAATAAAAACCAAATCAACGACTTCTATTATAATTAACAACACGTGAACAGACGGCCGGTTCACATGCCCCTGGGGAAAATTACTAAATACCAATATAGACTATACCACTGGTATATTGGTATTTTAGTAATTCCCCCAGGGGTATGTGGGCCAGTTCACAGTGATATTATATGTTCTTTCGCGGATCCCGGTGTGCCCGCGCGGTCCGTATACTATATACATGCTATATATCTTTTTATTTCATAGTTAATAGATTATGATAATATACATAATAATAATAAAATAACACATATTATGTATTATTATCTTGTTGATATATATACGGGGTACATATACAATACATTTTTACAATCAAATTATAACATAATAATATAGAAAGGCAAGTAAATAATAATAATAATAATAATAGCTGACATAAGCATTTATAAAAAACACTCAGTATAAATCATTCACTATTATCCTCGATGTGAAAATGTTCGGACTAATTGTCTCAACATGATTATTGTCTACAGTGCGATTGGGTGATTTGAATCGAAAATGATGTTCAACTCTATGTAAATATATTCTTTTTGTAACAGCAATTAGAAATGTATATATAGTCCGGTCTTGGCGGTTTACAGTTAGTAGCGGACACCCCGCCAATCTTGCAACCACTGGCCACGTCACTGCTATAGCTTACCAGTTGGTTATTAATTACTACCATTTCTGAAACACCCCTCCGTGCTAGCAAGGTGTTATTCAGTTAAATGTGTTTATAATAATATGTACATGAACTAGATCCCATCCACATTTCGGACCAACTGCGGATCACAACGTATGTCTTAACTTTAAGATTATCTTACGACACATCACACCAGTCTTAAAGTTAAGACCAAAGTTAAGACCATCTTAGGTTAAGACTTTGTTCGTGAAACGCACTTATGACTGAAGTTTGAACTTATGACCATCTTAAGTCCCAACTATGTCATAAGTTGCCTTCATGAAACAGGGCCCAGATCTTAGTATTTATGTAAATAGAGACCAATTCAATGCATGGCTTTTAGAAAGGCGGGCGGGTGTCAAGCAACTGTTTTATAACGTGCAGACTCAATCTGTTAACGCTCAGTTTAAAACATAATTATTTTGCTGTTAATTGCATGTGATGCGTATGCATCGGCTACGAATATATGATTTAAGTGTAATCTTAATATCTACTACCATAAATTTCTGTATGTTTTAAAGCGTCAGCATGTGACCCATGACGAAATGGCTACATGTGCATATATATTGTCTCAAAGGCTTGTGTAAATTCATTATGTATACGATGACCCACTATATGTTTACCTGATACTGTTCAGGAACGTGGCGACCAGGGGGGGGGGGCGGTTGTGTATTAACCCCGGCTTTGGTAAAAATTGTCAGCATTTGGAAACCCGGCGTTGCTTGAGCAAAGGATAATAAATTATTAGTGCCCCTTCAAGTCATTTAAATTAATTATTAATCACCTGAGGCAAACATCACCTATTGCATGACACTCTCCGGATAAAGTTACCCATAGAGTTTAAGTTGACAATATCGAGCTTTTTGGCTAATTAGTGCCTCTGTAAGTCATCTGTCAACAGCACATATCGTGTGGCAATCTCCGTGTCCATTTTTTAAAAGCTGATAATAACCGCTCTTCGTCGATCACCTATGATAATGACACTAGCTAGATATTATATATTATATATTTATTAGCTCCCCCAACCCTTTAAGTCATTTGATGTCAAATGTACATATTCCACGGTATTCCCCTGGTCTGGTGAACCATATGTACCAATTTTCCTATGTATCGTCTAAGCTTATAATGAACGCTCTTTATTGCTCATATATTATAATATAATTGTTACGTACCCCTTTAAGGTGAACGGCGCCTATCCAATGATACTCCCCGGGTTAATTTACCACTGCATACGAATATCCAGAGACCACCATTTTGGGTATATGAATAATTATTTAATTACAATTGTTTATTAGTGCCCATTTAAGTCCCACGAGGTCAACGGCACCTAGCCTATGACACTAGTGCATCTGGTCAATTCACCCATGTGAATCAATGTTCAACGACAAAATTCCAATAATTCATGGTATATAATAAATTATATAGTTAAAGCTACATGGTGGTTTACGCTCCAAAATAGGAATAACATTTTCGCTTTTGAATTTTTCAAAGTATCGATAAACGATCTTTCTACGAGCATGCTGTAACCCAAAAAGACGCACTCAAGTAACGAAAAATGTAACTATGAACAAGGTGTTTGGGTCCAAAACAAAAACAACCAATTGCTCGACATGGAACAGAAATGAGCGTTCCGTGTTATTCTATTCCTAATATGGAAGCAATACAGAGCTTTGTCTGAATTCGGGAGAAAAATTGAAATCGGCTGGAAAATGTTTGTGACTTTGGCAAGTGTTCTTCACAGCATATGAAGTCGGCATATCAGCATTTCGTGTATATATCGACCCGTCGTATCCGTCCCTCCAAATAAGTAGACAACATTTGGAGGTTCAAATGAGCCATGTCTGTTTAAATTAATGATTGATGTCCCTTTGAGACATGTGATGTCAACGAATATCAAGCACCCGGGTCAATTGAAGTATTTTATATAGATCTATACACTATCTTACTTCTATGCATATACACACTGGAACAGATCGTTTATCGTAAATGGTATCTTGTACCACTATAGTGTATCCATGGTGGTGGCAACGTTGCACTGATGGACCAGACATTATAAGCTCCGTATGAATGAATGAATGTTTATTGGATAATGTATATACACTGGACAAACATAAAAAATATAGTGCGATGTACATACAAAATCCGGGCGATGACGTGACCTAACTGGCCGTCTTCCCGTCGCCGCCCAGGCATCAATAGTAAGGCAAGTTGACTACACTGCTACTCCTAACGGGCTTAACGATGCATCTTCACTTCTCTTAACGTGTGTGGGTGATTTAAGATAATTATTTACTACAGAATACTAGTATATAGTTATATACGATTGTTTGATTGAGTTGAGGTGTCGACATGGTAAAACAATTCTTAACTGAATAATTCTTAACTGAACAAAGCCCATGGTTTAGACCCCGGAAGCTCCTGGCACGACAGTAACCCAGAGCGGCCGTCCCAGGGAAACATCGCGACCTGAACCTCCAGGAGTCCACCTGAGTGTCATGCATACACATATACATACACACACATATACACATACATATACATATACATACATATATATATATATATATATATATATATATATATATATACACACACATATACATACATATACATATATATATACACATACGCGCACACACATGCATATACATATACAAACAGTCACACATATATGAGATTAATTCTTACATTAATAATTAAAATTACCATCGGTCAATGTGTAATTAAACAATATATTAATAATGTTCGTTGCATGTTAATAAAGACTAAGATTGTTTACAGTCTGGACAATACAGGTTGCAACAGCGAACAGATGCAGCATATTCATCTAATAGGGTATACTTTATGAGCTTCTTAAATGTTAACCTCGGAGTGCAAGCCTTAATAGGTGTAGATAGTTTATTCCATAGTGTAGGAAATTGGTGAAGTGGTAACTTGGCACTGAAGTTTGTTCTAGGAGTATGATGTTCAATATCACGAGTTTGTCTCGTTAGGGCATGTTTTTTCGGTCTAGGTTTTCGCAAAAAATCTGATAGTGACGTCGGTAAGAGTTCATATTTCCAATCATAGACAAAAATTAAGGATTTAATAGTATATAGATCTTGAACTTTTGGGATATCTGATCGTTTGAAAAGGGGGTCAGTATGTGAGTTATACTTGGCATTACAAATCATGCGGATAGCTTTCTTTTGTAGTTTAAAGATCTTTCGTAGCACTGATGGACCAGACATTATAAGCTCCGTAGCACTGATGGACCAGACATTATAAGCTCCGTAGCACTGGTGGGCCAGACATTATGAGCTCCGTAGCACTGATGGACCATGGTCTGCAGACATCATAAGCTCCGTAGCACATTAAACCGTTCGGTGTTGCCGAATGGCGTTATAAACACAATGTTTTTGTCTTTGTGGTCCACACACATGCGGTGTAATCTTTCGAATACCATAGGCCTCGATAAGTTAATAGTCACCCGACTGGGCAAATCGAGTACTATCGAAATTAACAACTGAAAAACATCCAGGTCCCCCATTCTCTCCCGAATCCAAAGAGTTGCATATTCAAATAAATCGCAGTAAATAGATGGCTCACCGAAAAGGTTATAAGCAATTTAAAGCCACATGGGGGTTTGTGCTCCAAAATACGCATCATATTCGCTTTTGAATTTGTCTTAGTATCGAAATAGGTCGATACATATCTGAATCACCTTTCTACGAACATTGTGTAGCCCAAAAAGAAACATTGAAGTAATGAAAAATGCAACTATGAACAAGGTGTTTTGGGTCCTAAACAAGAAAAAACTGCCATTTGCACGACATGGAACAGAAAAGAGCGTTCCGTTGTAGTCTATTCCTGATATGGTAGCAATAAAGAGCGTTTATCTTACTTCGGGCGAAAAATTGAAAACGGCTGGAAAATGGATGTGACTTTGGCAAGTGTTTTTCAAAGAATATGGAGCCAACATATCAATATTTCGTATATCTGTCGACCTATCGTATCCATCCCTCCAAATTACATTGACAAAATTTGGAGGTAAGAATGAGCCATGTCCGTTTAAACTAAAAACATATTAACAATGAAATTGAACTGTACGGAATTAACATATTTGCAGTGAAACGAAATGTGCGCAGAAAGTTATCTCATAAGTTAGCGCGTTTCCATGTTAAATAACTCTTGAAATACATACGAAGACAATACTTTCAGCTTTAATAAACCCTTTGAGTGCCAGGTCGATTTTTTTACAATTTTAATAATTTATTCTTATATTCTTTAACAGACTTATTTTGTAGGTTTAGGGCCGATGAGATCGGCCCCTGGCACTCAAAGGGTTAATAAGGTTGTTTGAAACCACACCAGTTGCATATGCATTTCATACAATGGAGTTGAATTTGCACTGGATATGAATCCTACAGCACTTGTTTTATTTTTTCGTCTGACAATCGTCTGCTAATTTATCCTGCACACCCGTTACAACGAATAATATGCCGTTCACATGTACATTTACAACTGAATGGCATAAACCATTTAGTATAGAACGGGTTAAAACTCCTACTCACCTTCAGAGAACGATCATATAACTATTATCGAGCCTATCAAATTAGATTCAGAAAAAATCGCGTCAGATCTGCCCTCGATATTTAGAAGGCAGTACACAAAATTATAATACCGGTTTGCAGTAGTTTGTTTTCACCGATGCATGCAATGTGAATGTGATTTAAGTCACCTGTGACTGAGGCGAGAACGGCAAATTTTGCAAATATAATATTCTGACAAAAATTCCGAGCGTGTTAAACTTTCCTCTTTTGAAAGTCGATATGACTCAAAACTCATATTGATGTACGTGTTCATGGGTCCGATATGATGATGGCTATATTATGTCAAATCTTTATAACTAATTTCATTAGATGTTGAGAAGCATGTTTGTGTAGATACACTACCTTTAAATACTTATATATACATGTATAAGCAGGGACGTAGTGATGGGGCCAGTGGGAAGGGCTAATCCACCCAACTCAGGTAACAAATTCCAATAGTTGGAAATTTGAATGCCTGACAATATTACTTGGAAATTTTACACAAAAAATACGTTGAACTTGATTGATTTTTCAATCAGTAATTAGTGGGTAATATGCTGCAATTAGTGGGTAATATGATGTTTTTTGGCCAATTGCAGCATAAATTTCCAACCTGAGAGGGTGTCATGTTGAAAAGTCGGAAAGTTACAACCGGGGGGGGGGGGGGGGGGAGGTGTTCAAATGAAATTTTCCGAACTTGAAAGTTTGGTTTGGTTCAAGGGGTTGGTGTTTTGGGGTTTTTGGGCAGACATACATTTCAAAGTACCCACCACGGGACCCTCTAGCCACGTCCCATGTAAATGCGGGAACAGATCGACATTTGGCTTCACTGCTCGTGCCACTAGAGTTTACCCATATGGTGCTGACGGACCCCTCAGTAAGGTGCATAGTACATTACGCCGTTCAATGGTGATGAATGTGATTATATACACGATAGGCTCGTATTTACCTCCATGTATAGTGGAGGACAACATATCCTCACGCTAATGCGTACATCATCGAACTATAATGTGAAATAGGTACATAATGTGATTATTTTATTTCGAAATAAGCAGATAATGGACGCATACCCGTTATTTCGGTTTATGGCGCTGGCCAGAGTGAAAACAAATGTTAAAGAGTGCACAGCTGAACAGTCGTGAGTCGGCTTCTTTGTGACATTATTGTCCGCGCATAATCTGCTCATAATCGCCTCATTATGAGTCGATAATGTGACTAAACGCTCTTATTATCAGCACATTATCGGCTCAAATGGAGTCAATTCTAAGCACATTATCTACCTAAAATAGGTTATTATAAGCAGATAATGTGCGGGTTTTTGGAGAGACCAGACTGTGGAGGATCGGGATGTGGCGGATGAGCCAAAATAGGCGTGTTTTCTAACAAAATTGATCCCAAAGGTAACAACACAGCTGGACCAAGGCTGTTAATCACTCAGAGTATTGTAATAGGTATCAAAATCTGAAAGTTCCATCTATAAGTACTATTAACAAATTATGTGTAGTTTCATGATACACTTCTGAGAGTTTGCTTATAACTTTTATTTAATGACGGGAGTGAGGGTAGCCTTTGACTATGTTGTTGTAGAACGTGATCGTATAGTGTCATCCAGGTAGAATGGAATAACACCACCTTACTGTCCATGGTACACTGCGATAAGTTGGTGCTAGCCTTATTACCATCAGATAGCCACCGAACTTACACAGTAGTCAAAGACACCCTCTCTCCTATTTTATTAAATATATCTCTCCAGTGTTTTTTAACGTCTAAGTTCACTTATCGTTACTACAATTTCAACTGGCCGAATGTATTTCATTGTTAAATCAAACATAACATATGATGGCAGGGCGCGTATGGCTGGTCTTCCATGTGGCCTGAATCCATTGGGGGACAATAATGGAAATAAATGGTCTTAGCAGGGTAGTAAACATTTGCAGGAAGGTATGCCGTTTTTTTGCATCTGGCATTTTCGGGTACCAACCACCCCCAAACCTGCAAACAAAATATTTGTTAGTCCAATTTTTTTACACCCACCCCCCCCCCAAATTTCTTTAATTTTGGTCTAAAACCTGCTAAGGCCGCTCAAAACCCTACTGACATCACTCATATGACTGGGAAATTATCTCTTTTAGTTCAAATGACAATTTAACCTGTTTCAGAAACTGTTTTAATTGAAAATATTGCTAAATGATCAAATTGGAGCAGCTTATGCTATTGATCTACATGTATGTTGGTACTCGACTGTCTTTGTTTGTTGTGCTCAAATCAAGTACACGTTCCTTCTGTTTGTGACAAGAGAACTTTTCTGACATTTATTGCGAGTATTATGTAGTTAAATTAATCAAATAAACGCAATAACTTGTCCTGCGTGTTTGATATAACCAAAGGCAAGAGTATATATTCTGTCTGTAATTCATAATTCATTAAATGTTGCATAATTGCCAACAGCAGTTTGTTGTTTTATTTTTATTAGAAATAGAGTTACTCCCCATTAGCTGTGTTATAGACATCCAAGACAATAAGATACCCAAAGGAGTTAAACAGTTGCTAATGAGATTGTGCAATGTGGCGTATAATGCAGTGTTATGCTGTATGCTCTGATGTGAACTAATATTTACTGCAGAACTTTATAAACTATTAAGTTGACATGCTCACAGTTTATAGACGTGACATTAGATACATGTTTACATACATGTATGTATGTTTATAATGAAACACTCCAATGCTTTCCTTATTTTGATGTCCACCATCAGCAGGAATGAAAATTTACCATTTGTTCAGATTTGTTTGATTTTCACATGTAATTGATGGACTCAGTTGCCACTGGATTATCTGAAACCTGTGTGACTTAAGCAATTTACAGCATGAACTGATTTTAGCAAGAATTGGCTGCATTATAACTTGCATTAGATTTGACATATTCCATTTTTTCATATTTTTTTTTAATTCCTTCTGTTCACTGTTCTGTTGGTACTTTTGCCTATAAAGTAGTTCGTGGTAACTCAAAATGTTATTTTATTTGTATCTGTCAGGATGCATATGTATCATGGCAGAGGAAGAGAATAAGTGTTAACATTGCGATAAAGATTTCCATAATGATAATGTTGTTAATAGAAGACGACACACGGAAGCTTGCAAAAAGGTGCCAGAAGGAAATAGGGTCCTGACACACTACATTAGTCCACCTGCGAAACTAAAATATGACCCTGATGCGCTAGTGCCTGATGATCTATTAGCATCGACATTAGTAGTCTCCGAAAGGTTACAAGAGGTTATTCCGAGTGAGCATTCTTCCCAGCCTACTGATACATCAGCGTGTGTGACCACTCCTGACAACCGATGTGAGACGAGAGTGTCGGTAACACTGACATCTTCTGGATCACACATTGAACCAGACCTGGAAGCCAGTCTCTCATCGGTACAGCGCAGTGACATATTACGACTCGAAGGCTACACGCCGGATAATGATGGAAGTATCTACAGGAACTACCCATTCCAAATACATTCGTTTGAAACATTGGACGCCATGCCTGTTGGAGACAAACTCAACTAAAACAAATGCATTGAACATTCGGTTACTCTACCAGTCATTTATGTTCATGATTCGTGTGAGTCGTGCATGATTCTAGAATACAATAAAAAAAACTGACATCTATCATTTAACGTTCGAAGGGAGCAACGGAAAATATGCAGACTGTGAACAACTTTTATTTGACTTACAACCAGCTGGTGGAAAGAATCAAAAGTAAAAACAACAAGTATCAACTGACCACTTTCAACATAAAGAAACACACATCATATGTTGATAGCCAGCTCGGACTGTCCAAAAAGTTCACATCTATGTTGGCTCTCTGTGATGTACAAAGATTGAAGCAGCTGATAGTTGTTTGTTTAATACGGAAACGAAGTATCTTATTCACCATCGAGCAACTGAATTCAGCTATGAACTGTTTATACTATCCTCGTTGAAACACATCCAAAGACTTTGATGTTTCGGGACTGATCTTACTAGCTGGTGGTCCCCGCCTTCTTCACAAGACATCAGGATTACCGAGTTTGTCTCTTACATTCAATATGATAACCAAGGAGTATGGACTGAAAGGCACGGGCGGCGTTCATTGCAGAAATATTCGTATTTGTTCAAATCGCCATAAACAAAAGCAATATTAAAATATATATAGTTTTGTTCATATGCCAAACATAATCAGCGCGTAAATGGTATATTGTCGTCAAGACGTACGATGGTGTACATAAACAAGAGCCTATTCGTGTTAACAGGTCGGGCAAAGATGCAAAATTGGCTTACTACCGAAATCGGGGTCAGAAAGCCAATTATATCTCTCGTTTTAATGTGTTTTGACAACGCACACCTGACTTTGCTAGGTGACGCGACATCCAGTTTCCAACCCATCATTTACCATACATTTACGCGCTTTAAAAACGGCGGTAATCCTTTTAATTGGTGTTACTTATTGTGTGTTTGCTTTAATTTTAGTGACTGGTTCATAGCCTTGTTCTCGCTAATAAGTTTCTTTCCGGAGAGTTCTTGGGCCGGAAATGATAAATTGTGACAGCACCAGAAAATGTTCAAAAGGAAACGCTTACGATTGGCTTATGATCTGGCGAGATGCTGAAACACCTGATTAGTACTCTTTTTTAAAATCTACGGAAGACTGCTTCAGTTTTTCGGCACAAATACATTCCCGCCGTCATTTTACCACTCTCGTAGCCGGCTTTTCCAACCGCTCGGTGCAAAACACTTGTATCGAGTTATCGTTCTTAATGACAACGCGCCATATATATATATAGTTACTCTGTGCAACACGCGGTGCCCAAGAGTTTCAATCGAGAGTGCGCTATGTGAAGGTTAACTGATCGGTGTACATTAAAGTGAACTACCGCGATGCTCTTTTTATTGACTTGCACTGCTCGGTATGTTACAGACGAATACGATAAACTACCACGATGAACGTCCACTGTCAGTTATATCACACACTAATATGAAAAAAATGACGTAGGAAATTATCGTTTCGCTATGATACAAATATATTAAAGGGTCTCATATGTTGAGAGCACATACATATATTTCGTGTACCTACCTCTGTAAGGTGCGGTGAATCCGTGGACGTCGAAATTTCAAATGGACGTACAATGTGTTCGTTTTTGGGTCCACGTGAACTAGCTCAGCCAATTCAGCCAATCGGAGCATCACGTGTGTATATGTGAGTTTGTTAAGATTATCAACCAATAGCCATTACGCACATACAACTGCAACATGATCTCACAAGCAACAGGATTTCTCATTGGCCCCCATAAACCATGATAGTCACAGGTAGACGTGTATTTAATCACATATTGAGGGCACAAATGTTGTCAGACATATTTCCGAAATGGAGAAGGAAAGCAAAATTCGCTGTGGTTGCAGCTTGCATGACTCGATCGCCGGTGACAAACCGTTCACATTCAAGAAAGTTGGCAGTAAAAAGATAATAAAGCGAATATTGGACACACTCTACGAAAATAATCTGATGTCAAGTTACGTCTAACATTTTATCTATATAAGCCCAGTTCCACTAAGATGGCCAGAGTCACCCCACTACCGTTCAGTTGGGTACCTAGCTGTTTGTATTTTCAGTTGAGTGCCCATCTTTTATAAAATTTACATTTTGGTAACCTGATTTCTTAAATCTCACGTAAAACGTGATTTAAAGACATACTATGGACTTGTGCGGGTGCTTGAAATTGAAAAGTTAGTACTAGGATGCATGCCAACCTCTGTAATGTGTCATTTTACTTACATCGCCGAAAAGTTTTAATAAATCGACCATACCACTCCATGGAAAACATCGTCTGATCTACAGTAATGCCCAAAGTAACTGACCACTTAACCACAGCAGCATTATGGGTTAATTTTCATTATTTAGTCGGAAATATGGCTTGTTGCCATTCATCGAAAAGCTCTCGGCGAGAGCTTTCTAATGAATGGCCACAAGCCATATATCCGACTAAATTCTGAAAAATTAACCATAATGCTGCTGTGGTTAAGTGGTCAATTACTTTGGGCATTAGTGTACGCCCAATTGTAAATATTAACATCTCTATTCGCGACGCAACTATCGGCAATAATGTAAAAGGAATGATTTCACAATTGAGAGTCAGTGCTTGTAATTAATATATAAGAATGGTGGTGTGTATCTTTAACTAAATTTGTTTTAAATATTTTGCAATATATCTGTTTTCAATGTTACGCACACTGGATATGTTCATATTATCCGAATACCGCGAGAATTATAGCTTTATAAAACATATCTCTACTTTTGCTTGACAGCATCAGTTTGCATTAACAGCATCATATATTAAGTCAACGGGACCAACCGGCATCACAGTATATGAGCAGGACCACTTGGCCAGTGGTTACTAGGTCCTGTTGTTTCGCATAAGATGTTTTAAAAATTACAGTGGGTGGAACAAGAGAGTCAATGACTGTTGAGTCGTTAACTTGATTGTAAAGTCTGGGAATAATATCGCCTGTACTTGTCATTATCATCTTTAAATAGGTGATACCATGTATCTCAAAAGGTAGCAATCACTTCACCGCGGATACTACATAACTAACATGTCAAAGTATATTATTTCAGTCCGAGTTAGAAAACATTCATATTGGAAGGGAATTGGGAGGGCATAACATATCTGAAGTATGTAGGAGTATAAATTGAAAGTTGTATTTGAGTCTATGTATCGACAACCGATTAATAATAGGCTTTTTTTCTTCTCATTTCAGAAAAGCTGTGCGACTCTGTAGCTTGTGTGAGGAAGACGTTGCAACACAGCTGTCACCAGAACCATCTTCGGCTACGAAAGACAACACGAAAAAGAACGATGTAAATGCTGCAACGGTTATTTTGAAAATGAGGGAAGGTTGATTTTCTACGGAGTTGTCGGAAATTGCGAGAGCAATCGGTGATTCTCAACATGACACAATTTACAAACTGAGTGAAATCAATATGAATTATAAATCGTTAGGAAATTCCAACCGTACATATTGGTTGTCCTGCCACAATTCTGTTCTAGTCTCCTTTTTGGAAGGAATTAGTCAATGTGACATCAAAAAAGACAAGAAAATCAACACTTTGTGCATGGCAATTTAGCAGATAAGATATTTAAGAAACACACAATATATTGGACCAATTTCATTCATGGTGAACCTTTTGACATATTTTGTGACGTCTAGTAATACCGTGTGTAATATTTTAGGGCTATTACACGCTTCTGCGTCATATACATTTATATTGGACTGGGCAAAGGTCAATGCCTCACAACCATTAAAGGCACGTGCGGCCTTGGCGGTGGGTATCCTGTGAAAATATATCCACCCGTCAAAAACCGCCACAAACAGAAAGGACATCAAAATGTAGATAGACTTTGTCCGTATACAAATAAGAAATATCGCATAAACAGTATGTTATTGTCATATGTTTGACCATTGTTATGTAAACAACATCATAAAAAGTTACTTTTCTGGTGTTTGTTTATATTATGATGGTAAACATAAAGAGCGTTCTTTGTTGGTGAATACCTGATATGGACCTAATAAAGAGCGTTTGTGTCATTTGTGTGTGATTAGCCAGTAGCATTGTGCTGTCTTCTGTAACACAATCAGGATCTTGCTTGGGTAAAATATAGTAGGTCTTTATGATAACATGCTGTTTACGCGATGGTCATGGTGTATATGAACTGAACTGTATGCGTTTTAATGTTTTTCTGTTTACGGTGTTTGGAACAAATATGAATATTTTCGACAATTAAGGCCGCACGTGCCTTTAACATGTCCAGATTCGGGAAATGTCGTAACATTCTTCGACAATAACCAGGTTTTGGGAAGGCGGTGGCGAGTTAACATAAACGCAAAACCACTTCTAAGTATCATTACAAATATTGTACATATATTGCCTATTTATTATAAAAATGTTCAATAATGATGAAAAGTTGTCACCAACAATATGGCTGAAAACCATCCTCACGAACAAAAGCAAATTGTTGATTTGATGAGGAAGGAACTTGTTAATTCGGAAAGTTTGTTCAAGGAATTGCGAGACAAATTCATTTCGGAAAGGTTGAAAAGTCATGGATGAGCAGATAGTTTCAGAAGGACAGGTTGATGACTTTCTGGACACGGATGCTAGAAGCGATGTTGCTGCGGAAATAGCACCAACCATAGTTACTTTTTCGAATACTGGAAAAAGAGGAATATAGTAATTCAAAAAGCAGACATTAGACTCTCGGTACACGGGAGTTGATAGCGGTCACCCACCTGGAAAACCAACTATTACAATGGGTGATCCTATCGAAACTAATCCATGTTCGTATGAAGCCATATAGAGTGTTCTCAGATCCCTCGCATCAAGAACAAGCGAAAATTGTGATCGCAAATGGTCATTGGGTGTGATGGAAACACCTACGTCATCGGTGCAAAAAATTATACAGCGAACACCCGAACATCTTAAAAACATCATAATGATACCAGGCCTCAATAATCAATATTGTTAGAGCTGAAAAGGACGTCGGGAAGATGTTGGGCTGTAAAACACCAAATCCTATGGCGGCATGCAAAGTGGAATATGACCACCACAATTCCGGCTGATTCTCCAAGTATTCATGCACGCCACTACAGATGGACTTTTGATTCCCTATGTACGTGACTGTATAAGCAGAGGAGACTCTACCTTTGTCTCAGGTTTTGACAATTGGACAAATTCTCATTTTCAAGATGCAAATGTTTGCCTGATACATGATTTAGTTTTCACTTATGTTTTCGGACTTAATCTGTTCAGGATAGACGTCAGAAGAAATTCAAGTAAAATCATTATATCCGCAACCAATAAATGATCTCTGCTTTGTTTTGGACTGAATATGCCTAATTATATGGAAATCTGTATGAAAGATTTGGCGTGTCGTGTCCAGCGGCCTCTTGATATTGCGGATTTTATGGACAATACAATGTCATCTTCGCAATCCGGGAATCGATGTGTCGGTGAAGGAAGATATTTTCTATTGGAAAATAAAAACAAAAGAACAAAAATGTGGGTTCCACCTGGTGTTCCCGACAGTGCAAGATGGTTCAGGGTCTGTCGCAACCTAGACAAACTTGAAAGGGTAAGTTTAATAATCAATATACAATCAATATTTCATTTCCTTCCTTTCTTTACGTATTTGCCGCGGACGAAACTCTTCTATTTTGGGGTGCCGACGTTGATGGCTGATATTGTGGTTGTTGTAATGGCCCTGCTGTTGCTGTTGCTGGTGTTGTTGGTGGTACTGCTGCTGACAACACGACCTTCGGTTTATTCTTAACCACACCCTTCAATTGAAATGGTGATGTATGTTTCTAGGTGAATTGACACATAATTTTGTGACGTTCAAGTTACAACTTGTGACTATTGCTACACTAAACAAAATGTACTTAGTGTTTCAGACCAAATTTTACTATAACAATTTGGATCTTCAGTTAGATCCCAATATATGTCGTAACAAAACTTTTAGGCAATATAGTTCCATATGAAACTATCGTCTTCCATAAAGATGTTTCATTAGATGCAGTGTCATTTAATTAGCGGGACAATTACACGTATTATCATGTATATTTTAACATACAATTTTATATTGTTCAAAATTTATGTGCAGCTTTAATGTCACATGACATAACGTTGTTTATGGTTGATTCAGTGAAACAGCACCATTAGAATTAATGGATAAGATTATGGTTCATGTTGTATATGAAGTCCTTCATTCCTGCTTTAAATCTTTAAATTCAGAAAATAAATTAACAATGGTTCAACAAATTATTATGGAATACCTTCAAAGTTGTAATCTTTGCTGGGCGTTAATCAACTGAAGAATAACAGTTACTGTGTGGATAAAATTTCTTATCGATTTAAAGATACGGTGGCGTTCGTGATGGATATTACTGTTAGTCACTTACGTTAAAGCGGCCATAAACATAAAGAATATTAAAATATAGAAAGAGTGTGTTCTTGTACTAAACCTAAATATTTGCGTAAATAGTAGGTTATTATTTGCTATGTAAACAAAAGCAAAAAAGATTTACAGAACATGGCATTTGTTTACATAACAAAGCATACATACTTGACAATAACATATTGTTTACATTATATTTATTATAGGTATAAAATCACATATGTCTATATTTTAATATTCTTTCTGTTTATGGCAGTTTTAAAGGGTGTGACTATTTTAACAGCATACACACCAGGAAGACAACCCGTGCCTTTAATTATTTTTTGACAAATCCTCTAATTTCATTTTATTTATTCTTATTCCACATATGTTGGGCGCATTAAAAAAGTGTTTGCGATAATTGTATTAAATTGGATTGGACATTTAACATTATTGGATATGTTGTGGACAATCATTGAAGCATTTAATTATTATATCGAACTTTATGGATGTTTAAATAAAAGTGTAATTCATAAACTTCCGAGAAATGTCCTTCAGTAACGAGGTACATCTTCTTTCGCCTTTCGTAGTCGACGTCGACAAAAACATCAGCCCAGTGACTACACTCAGTTCCCATGCCTATTTTTGAGATACAAAATGAATAAACACTATTATTAAAATTAGCTTAATTGAATGAATGCATGTTGCAATTTTACTTTTCTTTCCATCCGGACAATTTTCCTGCCCGGAACAACAAGGGAAATAACTCGACTTCTATTAACATATGTACGGAGTAAGATTCTCGATGTAACAGATTTCTCTCTTTGCTTAGCGCATCTTATTACCTGGTACATTTTCGCATGGAGCAATGACGTCATACATTAAAGTTGCGATTTGTTTGTAACTATTATCAAATTGAACAGGCTGCTTGATGACAATTTCTTCCATAGTCTACGAATTACGTATTTTGTTAAATTGTAGATACGATGCAACATGGAAACGATGTTTGGGCAGTCGGCAAACTTTCCAAGATCAGGGCGAAGAGAAGCACCAGGCTCGAAACATTGATCTGTCCAACGTAATTAATGGTTGTATGAAACTGTTGAGGGGCTCCCCATGTATGTATAGCAATATCGACAGAGTGTCTGCAGTTTCATTTTCCGGTAAATATATATAATCGTATCTCAATCGATCATATACTAAAACGAGCAATTGGGAATTTATGTTATAACTATACACTAAATGAATGATGGATGTACAATATATTGCACAAGGCATGTGTAAATGGATATAACACTATTATGTTTCAAGAATTGGTTGTAATGATGTGTGAATAATTGTGTGATACGAACGGTACATAATTACGTCTTCATCGATTCGTGTTTTGTTTCTTTTTACAGGAGACACGCTTGATAACAGACTGCATGTCTTCGGCGATCGATGCAATCAAAACCGAAATACATATCTAACCAGATTAGAAGAGAAGGGGGAATACAGACATGCCCTCGAAGAACCCATCTTCATTAAGCACACAGACAGGGTACTAGCAGAGTCCATACAAAGCAAAACAGTCCCAGTATTAAAGGCCATGGTAGAGGGATATCTAGATCAGTTGGATCTTGTTTGTGACACCGACGCGCATGCATAATTAAGCAGCGACTATAAGAGAGCAAAGAAGGGGGAAGGTGGACATCGTTACCGTTTGTCAGCGGCTAAAAAGTGCTGTTGCTGAGACACAGGAGTATTCAACCTCAGGTATGTATCATTACACATTTGCATGCATTAAATTATATAGATTTTGATTTGCATTGGTCAATGTATGTCAAATGTGCAAGGGCGATAAAATATGCCTCGAAACTTGGCTTTCTCGTCTCCGTTGCATGCGTTTTCGACCTGCATGCTTGCCCTTTGAAAATTTTCCCCGGATTTGTACATTTTTTTTCTCGCTTAATTTCCATTGCTGCGGTTGGGCCGAATCTTCCTCGCTGTTACCAGATTGGGTTTCAGAATCTGAAGACTGTGATAATATGTAGGCTTATAGCCAGTTGCTATTTTACTTGAAGACCAAACATTCCAATTAAGTAGAGTAATTTCTATTACTAAAATCTTTAATTTAATTTAAATGTTGTGTTTACAAGTGTTGACAAACTACTCTATTTATTAAAATACACTTTCATTGCAGTAAACGTAGAGTTTGCGAGCGCATAGCATGATTCGTGTGCGTCAATGGCGAAGTAACTAGTCAGAGTCCACCTATAAGTGTATGCAGGTCGCATAATTGCAGGTGTAACGACCTTAGCTGTGTGAGTACATTTATCTAATCGTACGACATTCGTTAAAAATGGCATATTGTTATTAACAATTTAACTTGGATAAATGTAAGCCTAGATACCGATCTCACTTTCTTACTGCAATGCACGTCAATATGCGTTATACTATATTATGACCGAGCACTTTAACGAATATCATTATATTCACCACTTCTTGGTCATGTGACAGGTTACTGAGTTCGAGTCACGGGTAATTACGCTATATATATGTATTATAGGAGATAATATTACTATATAGCGTGTCCGTTACTTCGTCAACATCGCGTTCCTTTGAATAAAAACGCTCTTTATTAACAATTGACACTTGGCGCATGGATCGATATATCTGGCAGTGGTGTTAACCACATCTACCGTATGTCAAATATCCCTGAGTGTGCCCGTTACTCCGCCAGTAGAGCAATATCTTATACCACATACCAAGTATATATACTTGAGTGTGCTCGTTATTCCGCCAATAAAGAGCGTTTATTTTCTAATAAGCCAACTTATATCTGTTCGTGATTATCAGTATAAATTTTGTAATATATAGGTCTAGTCAAATTACAACTGCAGTGATGTATGTCTCCGAATCTAAATTATTCGAACGGGGTTTTTTGTTTATGGATTACCCCCGTCAAAGTGTGCTGCACTCTTGTGGGTTTGGCACAAAACAATAGATTTTGTTATTCTATTGTTATTATACTTCAGCCCCGAGATCAAATGAGATCAAAGGAAAGTACCCCGCCCCGCACCGTATGACGTAACCATGCGTGGGTGTTTGAGTATGACTGTATACAAGCGTGGGTGTGGTTCTTTGACAATGTAAACGTCACATGCGTGGGTGGTCCTTTGGTATGGCTCTTGGACCCTTGAGGATGGTACTATGGCGACAACAATGGACAATCGTATACTTCAGCTCCGTCATCAAAGGAAGCCGTGTATACTGATCGTCAGGTGCGAACTATATTTGAGGACCTTCATTAACAGGGGGAACCTCGCCTCACAATTATATTCCTAATATGTGTATTCTCAATTATATTCCAAATAAGTGTATTACCGCATAGTAAAGGTACACTCGGTAATCAAAGTGTTATCAATATTAAAGTGACACAATACATTCTGTGTGAATATTAAAGTGAGACAATATGCCCGTGAATGTTAAAGGGACACTCGGTACTCATAAAGTCAATTTAAAGACACACTCGGCTATCAAAGGGGTGTGCATATTAAAGTGACACAATACATTCTGTGTGAATATTAAAGTGACACAATGTGCACACAGTGCGCGAATGTCAAAGTATAATGTTAAAGGGACACTCGGTACCCATAAACTAAATATAAAGGCACACTCCACACCCGCTGTGTATGAATGTTAAAGTGACACACGACACACACTGTGGATGAATGTTAAAGTTACACACGGCACTCGCAGTGAAAACAAATGTTAAAAAAATTGAAAGTTTTCAAAATATCGGCGGGAGATGTTGTTCCATGCATAGAGTCTATAAGAACTCCCTTGACCATAGTACTGGAAAAGTCTGCTGAAATGCGCAAAATATTGAGCAGTGGCGCACAAAACGTTCATATACATGTACACCCACTGTAGGAATATAATAGGGTCAAGTCCATTTACCCACACAAATGCCGATAAAATAAGTCGATCAAAATGACTCAAATTCCGTGTCCAAAACAGACGTCTAATTTCATAAGGCCACTGGCTGGCGGGTCCGACCAGGTCTTGTATTAACAACCACCGGTGGGCCTGTGGGTTCATTCTCCTGGTCCAAAAATGTGGTGGTGCTTGTGCTGCCATTTTGAAAAATTATCTGAACTTTTCAAAAGTACACGTTGTCGTAACAGTACACTGTCGCGTGTACAACAATTTGCAACGTTACGCCGGGCAATACAATTGTGAAAACGGGGGTTCAAACTAGAAAATCATGACATGATACGCCCTCTAATCAACCATCGGACCTTATTTATTGGTTTTGAGGTAACCTAAACTTAATTTGAATAATTAATTTCCCACGTCGGTCAAGATACAGGAAATACATTGGTGTTCTTTCTCCACGTGGTCTATACGCCAATTTGACATGCATACTTTAATATTCATAATCCAGCCCACTTATCAGCATTCAGTATAAACACAAACCTCAGATCTAAAATGCCCTCTCTCCACTTTAAATGTTCTGCTGATTAGTTAGAATTCGAACCACAATTATGTAAAAACACGGCAATTTTACGCAACGGTTGAACAAACCGAAAAACATATCAGTTAACGACTTCGAAAATCCTTGGATTTTTTTAAAGGTGTTCGATCAAGACAATGGGGATGTTGTAGATTGGCTAATGAAAAATGACTTTCTGGCATCCAAAATTAATTGCAATAAATGTTTAGTACCATGTAAACTACAAAAAAAGAGAAAAAAAACATAGATAAATTTGTTAGGCGATGCAGCAAGAACCGCAGCCACGAGATATCGATTAGACGGAATTCATTCTTTTCACAAAGTCACCTTTCATTTCAAGATGTATGTGTGTTTATCAAAGACTATGCAGAAACTGTTAATTTAAAACTTGCAAGCAGACACGCTGGTGTGAATTACTCTTCCACAGCCCACCAGTGGGCAACATGTATAAGGGAAATCACTATGGAATTTTATAGCAGAAACATTAAAAGCACACAACTATCGGGAACAATACAAATTGATGAAACCTATTTTGGCCGCATATCTAAATATGGGAAAGGCAACCGAAAGGGTATGGCCCTCTGGATATTTGGTCTGGTCAAGACGGAAAGTCAGAGACTCTTATTATTTCCAATCTTCAATCGGGACCAAGACACTTTGCGCTACATAATAACAAAATATTGCCAACCCGGGTCAACGATTCTTAGTGATGACTGGAGTGGATATACAAATTTGAACGACCATGGCTATAGACATTTCAACGTACTCCATAAATACGAATTTAGTCACGATTACAAAGATGAAACAACCGGGGAAATATTTTCTGTAAACACCAATACCATAGAACCTTCATGGAAACACACCAAAGACTATTTCCACCGAATGAGTGGCTGCACATTAAGTACTCTTGAAAGCCACCTTTGCCATATATTATATAGAAATTGTAACCGCGGAAAGGACCTTTCGGTTCAAATATTCAAAGACCTGCAATCGGTATACACATTTGACATCAATGGCAGCAATGACACTCAAATTAAATATACTTACTCGTTACATATTATCGACACTTGATCCGATAATTTCAACGCATCTCTCATAATTCCAAAGGATTGTCATTCTGGTGGCACCGATACTCAAGAGGACCTTTTGATTCAGAGTCAGATCGAAACTGATGTTCACCCTTCAAGCAAGACCGATTCGGTTTCCAATAAAACTGGGTCAAGTACAATAACGGCTCCGTCAACTGAGCGGACTATAACGATGTCTTCGCCAGAAATCATCGAAAGCCAGAGTGATTCCGAACCGCCGCCACTAGAAGGCTCTGATAGTATTTCGGAATATCCTGATCTCGAACGTGATGTAGTTTCAAATAATAATAAACCGAAGCCACCACGTCCAGTTCCTTCCACAAAACCCAAAATTTCGAAACTTGAAATGCATATTTGCCCGACAAAGTTCGTGTCCATGGAGAAGATAAGAAAAAAACAAAAAAATGTCATTTCTAATGTGCCAAATGTTTCTTCGCAAGTCAACGAGGACGAAATATTCGTTACGAAATCCGGACGGTCAACACAAAAAAACGGAACAGTCCATATTTGTCTTGGAGCGACGTGTCCGACGATTCAGATTTATGTTCGCCGAAAAAGCGCAAACAACCAAAAAAAAAATAATAATAACAAAAAAAATAATAATAAAAGACTGGACTTCTTGTAAATATTGTATAAAGTGTAAACAGGTAAGTAATTATATTCTATTTAAATGTGCTTTGTGTGCATTATTATCTCAACGCTGAAAAATAGACATCTCCATTTTGTAATGGACTCTCATGGCCAGTCCAGGTCTGTCCACTCCCCCCCCCCAAATTGCAAACATTCATTCGTGAAACTGGTTAAGTGACGGTTCGATTTTCTTCGCATTGTGGCTATTTATTGATAATTGTGGTTGTTGGAATTGTGTCACAACGCTGATCAAATAATTATCACAATACCACAATAGTTTATTTCTTATAAATCATACATTGTATGACATAAAGAAAGTACATATATAGACAGACCGACCCCTGGTTCACATTTAACTAAACAATCATTGAATCATTACAATCATTTCAGCGAACTTTGAAGGATAATTATGACATGTATATGCACTTATAGAACATAATAGAGGTGGGGGGTCGGTCCAAATATAAACAATTGCATGCGTCGGTCCTTGTGGACAAAATATCTCTCGACTTCGAGTATAAACGGTATAATAGCTATAAATGAATAGAATATACTAAATAATATGGATTAATATGTATAATTTATGTATTTGCGCTGATTACTAGCATTCCCCACAGATGTGCGAAACATGGCGTCGGCGTCGGCCGATATCCCGGACTTACCCATGCATGGACAATTGTCCAGTACATGCGGAGTCCCGGAACTCATCCGCCACCGACGACCGGTCCACACATCCATGAAGGAATGTAGATATTCGAGTTAAATAGCATATAGTTAACATGCATATCGATACTTTCGGACCAGGAGTGTCGGGTATTCTGGGGTACACCCAGATCAGTGTGATTTTGCGCTCCGTATATACTACCGATTTAAGGGGGTGCAGGAGGAACTACTGCGAAACCAACCATATGAAGTGCATGGTTGGTTCGCCGCCAGTGGGTCAACCTGACTCAGTGGCCCACTAGCCATGCTGCTCTGTAAACTTGGGGGGGGGGGTGAGAGGGGCATATGCGTGGAGATATACGTATAAATGACATTCATGGGGATGTATCTGCAAGTATAAAGTAATCCTATCATTCGATATATATAAGAAATCTTTCGCCTCTATCAAAAATCTACAGATATTTCGCACTACTGACTTGTTCTGGATGGACATAAGTTGTCGCATTTTTTCCAAGTTCGGGGTTGTGTAGTAATATCTAGCTATGAACTTTTGACGTATGTGTGATAATTTTTGGCAAGTCAATAAGAAATGATATTCATCTCCAACAGATCTGTTACACAAATTACATTGCCTTTTGTATAGGTCCATTCCCTTCCAATTTCCGACTTCAACCGGTAACCTATGATCTCGTGTTCTGAAACGTATTAAAGCTACGACTTCTCGCTCTTTCAAGTATGTAATATAGTGTTCTTGCGTGTGATGCTCTTTAATTAATCGATAAAAACGGAACTTTGAAGAACTGAATGCGCCATACCATTCCTGAAGATAAATATCATGCGTTCTCTGCTTTACTGTGCTGTTTAACCAGTTCAGGTTGACATATTGTGAGAAGAAAATTTATCTCATTCCTAAATCATTAAAAATATTTTTCACCCTGGTTATCCAGTCCATGCGCCCACGCCTTTGATTAGTTGTACGGCTTTTACTACTATATAGGCTACAATAAAGCATAAAACTTATCTTTGTTTGTTTACCCTTTTCAAAAGTACACGTTGTCGTAACAGTACACTGTCGCGTGTACAACAATTTGCAACGTTACGCCGGGCAATACAATTGTGAAAACGGGGGTTCAAACTAGAAAATCATGACATGATACGCCCTCTAATCAACCATCGGACCTTATTTATTGGTTTTGAGGTAACCTAAACTTAATTTGAATAATTAATTTCCCACGTCGGTCAAGATACAGGAAATACATTGGTGTTCTTTCTCCACGTGGTCTATACGCCAATTTGACATGCATACTTTAATATTCATAATCCAGCCCACTTATCAGCATTCAGTATAAACACAAACCTCAGATCTAAAATGCCCTCTCTCCACTTTAAATGTTCTGCTGATTAGTTAGAATTCGAACCACAATTATGTAAAAACACGGCAATTTTACGCAACGGTTGAACAAACCGAAAAACATATCAGTTAACGACTTCGAAAATCCTTGGATTTTTTTTAAGGTGTTCGATCAAGACAATGGGGATGTTGTAGATTGGCTAATGAAAAATGACCTTCTGGCATCCAAAATTAATTGCAATAAATGTTTAGTACCATGTAAACTACAAAAAAAGAGAAAAAAACATAGATAAATTTGTTAGGCGATGCAGCAAGAACCGCAGCCACGAGATATCGATTAGACGGAATTCATTCTTTTCACAAAGTCACCTTTCATTTCAAGATGTATGTGTGTTTATCAAAGACTATGCAGAAACTGTTAATTTAAAACTTGCAAGCAGACACGCTGGTGTGAATTACTCTTCCACAGCCCACCAGTGGGCAACATGTATAAGGGAAATCACTATGGAATTTTATAGCAGAAACATTAAAAGCACACAACTATCGGGAACAATACAAATTGATGAAACCTATTTTGGCCGCATATCTAAATATGGGAAAGGCAACAGAAAGGGTATGGCCCTCTGGATATTTGGTCTGGTCAAGACGGAAAGTCAGAGACTCTTATTATTTCCAATCTTCAATCGGGACCAAGACACTTTGCGCTACATAATAACAAAATATTGCCAACCCGGGTCAACGATTCTTAGTGATGACTGGAGTGGATATACAAATTTGAACGACCATGGCTATAGACATTTCAACGTACTCCATAAATACGAATTTAGTCACGATTACAAAGATGAAACAACCGGGGAAATATTTTCTGTAAACACCAATACCATAGAACCTTCATGGAAACACACCAAAGACTATTTCCGCCGAATGAGTGGCTGCACATTAAGTACTCTTGAAAGCCACCTTTGCCATATATTATATAGAAATTGTAACCGCGGAAAGGACCTTTCGGTTCAAATATTCAAAGACCTGCAATCGGTATACACATTTGACATCAATGGCAGCAATGACACTCAAATTAAATATACTTACTCGTTACATATTATCGACACTTGATCCGATAATTTCAACGCATCTCTCATAATTCCAAAGGATAGTCATTCTGGTGGCACCGATACTCAAGAGGACCTTTTGATTCAGAGTCAGATCGAAACTGATGTTCACCCTTCAAGCAAGACCGATTCGGTTTCCAATAAAACTGGGTCAAGTACAATAACGGCTCCGTCAACTGAGCGGACTATAACGATGTCTTCGCCAGAAATCATCGAAAGCCAGAGTGATTCCGAACCGCCGCCACTAGAAGGCTCTGATAGTATTTCGGAATATCCTGATCTCGAACGTGATGTAGTTCCAAATAATAATAAACCGAAGCCACCACGTCCAGTTCCTTCCACAAAACCCAAAATTTCGAAACGTGAAATGCATATTTGCCCGACAAAGTTCGTGTCCATGGAGAAGATAAGAAAAAAACAAACAAAAATTCATTTCTAATGTGCCAAATGTTTCTTCGCAAGTCAACGAGGACGAAATATTCGTTACGAAATCCGAACGGTCAACACAAAAAAACGGAACAGTCCATATTTGTCTTGGAGCGACGTGTCCGACGATTCAGATTTATGTTCGCCGAAAAAGCGCCAACAACCAAAAAAAAAAGAATAAAAGAAAAAAATAATAATAAAAGACTGGACTTCTTGTAAATATTGTATAAAGTGTAAACAGGTAAGTAATTATATTATATTTAAATGTGATTTTTGTGCATTATTATCTCAACGCTGAAAAATAGACATCCCTATTTTGTAATGGACTCTCATGGCCAGTCCAGGTCTGTCCACCCCCCCCCCCCAAATTGCAAACATTCATTCGTGAAACTGGTTAAGTGACGGTTCGATTTTCTTCTCATTGTGGCTATTTATTGATAATTGTGGTTGTTGGAATTGTGTCACAACGCTGATCAAATAATTATCACAATACCACAATAGTTTATTTCTTATAAATCATACATTGTATGACATAAAGAAAGTACATATATAGACAGACCGACCCCTGGTTCACATTTAACTAAACAATCATTGAATCATTTCAGCAAACTTTGAAGGATAATTATGACATGTATATGCACTTATAGAACAACATAATAGAGGTGGGGGGTCGGTCCAAATATAAACAATTGCATGCGTCGGTCCTTGTGGACAAAATATCTCTCGACTTCGAGTATAAACGGTATAATAGCTATAAATGAATAGAATATATTAAATAACATGGATTAATATGTATAATTTATGTATTTTCGCTGATTACTAGCATTCCCCACAGATGTGCGAAACATGGCGTCGGCCGATATCCCGGAACTACCCATGCATGGACAATTGTCCAGTACATGCGGAGTCCCGGAACTCATCCGCCACCGACGACCGGTCCACACTGTGGACCACACATCCATGAAGGAATGTAGATATTTGAGTTAAATAGCATATAGTTAACATGCATATCGATACTTTCGGACCAGGAGTGTCGGGTATTCTGGGTTACACCCAGATCAGTGTGATTTTGCGCTCCGTATTACCTACTATACTCCCGATTTAAGGGGGTGCAGGATGAGCTACTGCGAAACCAACCATATGAAGTGCATGGTTGGTTCGCCGCCAGTGGGTCAACCTGACTCAGTGGCCCACTAGCCATGCTGCTCTGTAAACTTGGGGGGGGGGGGGGGTGAGAGGGGCATATGCGTGGAGATATACGTATAAATGACATTCATGCATGGGGATGTATCTGCAAGTATAAAGTAATCCTATCATTCTATATATATAAGAAATCTTTCGCCTCTATCAAAAATCTACAGATATTTCGCACTACTGACTTGTTCTGGATGGACATAAGTTGTCGCATTTTTTCGAAGTTCGGGTTTGTGTAGTAATATCTAGCTATGAACTTTTGACGTATGTGTGATAATTTTTGGCAAGTCAATAAGAAATGATATTCATCTCCAACAGATCTGTTACACAAATTACATTGCCTTTTGTCTAGGTCTATTCCCTTCTAATCTCCGACTTCAACCAGTAACCTATGATTTCGTGTTCTGAAACGTATTAAAGCTACGACTTCTCGCTCTTTCAAGTATGTAATATAGTGTTCTTGCGTGTGATGCTCTTTAATTAATCGATAAAAACGGAACTTAGAAGAACTGAATGCGCCATACCATTCCTGAAGATAAATATCACGCGTTCTCTGCTTTACTGTGCTGTTTAACCAGTTCAGGTTGACATATTGTGAGAAGAAAATTGATCCCATTCCTAAATCATTAAAAATATTTTTCACCCTGGTTATCCAGTCCATGCGCCCACGCCTTTGATTAGTTGTACGGCTTTTACTACTATATAGGCTACAATAAAGCATAAAACTTATCTTTGTTTGTTTACCCATCATCAGTTTGGACCAAAAATTGATAATTCGTTGCTTGATTCGTGTCTCTATGGGGAACAATCCAGTTTCACCGTAGACCATTACTGATGGTGTTGTGGTCTTCAAATTGAGTATGAACTTCAGAAACCATAATTCAGTAGTATATATAATAGCAATATTTCCCACACCCCATACTTCAGAACCATATAACAAAATAGGAACAACTGTTTTCTCGTAAAGATCCAAGACACATGAAATTGAAAGGTTCAATTTCCGCATTTTACAAATTAATCCGAACATTGAACTTTTTGCTTGGTCACAACGCATTTTTTTCTCGGTTGTGAATGAACCATCGCGAGAGAATACAATTCCGAGATATTTATATTCATCGGCTACTGCAATTGGTCTATTGTTAAGAATAAAGTCATGTAACTGTGGATCTGCGTCTTTGTCATCGCCAAATATCACTACGTTACTTTTACTGTTATTAATAGACAGTTTCCAATGATTACAATAAGATGAATAGTAGTTAAGCATATGTTGTAAATTGGATGCACTCAGCCATATGAGGACCGTATCGTCTGCGTACAAGAGACAAAATAACCTGATAATCCAAAACTTAGATTTATGTTTAAGTCAGAGATATATAATCCATTTTCAGTACTTGTTTGCAAGTAGGCTTCGAGGTCATTGGTATACAACGAGAAGAGAACAGGGGATAGATTCACTCCCTGTCGTACACCTGTTTCACAAGGAAAAAGGGTAGAAAACGCATTATCAGAGAAAACACAAGATTTGATATCACTGTACATGTTGATTATAACATTCAGAATTCGACCCTTAATTTCAATGTTAAATAGCTTCATCCAAAGTCCATTTCACCAAACACTATCAAACGCTTTCGACAGATCTACAAACGCACAGAACAATTTTGTGTTGTATTTTTTAGCTAACTCAATAATACTATTTAGGGAAAAAATATTATCAATAGTCGAGTACTCTCGTCTAAATGCAGCTTGATTTTCGAATAATAAGTGGTTATTTTCCAGAAAATTCTGTATACGATTACTCAAAATTGATGTGAATAACTTTGACACTCAACTTACAAGAGTAATTGGTCTATAATTATCCGGATCCCGTGGAATTTTCGATTTAAATATGGGTTGTATAATTCCGATACCCCATTCATTTGGGACAGTCCCACTTTTTAATATAAGATTGAAGAAATTTAGCAGAGGATACCTCAAAACACCAGATGCAGCTTTGATATATTCCGGTTTTATGCTGTCAATACCAGAAGCTTTACCGACACTTATATTTGATATTGCATTATCTAACTCCTCGACTGATATGTCAAAATCGAGAGCGCATGTATCCAAATTTTGAAGTAGGAAGTCGTGATTAGGGTTACTATTATAGTTTAGAGTGGCATAGTGCTGATGGAACTCCGATAAAGTTGGCTTATTTGTAAAATTTTGCTTATTTCCCCTGTTCCCTAGTAATTTCCAATATTCTTTGCTATTTGTTGATCTCATCTTCGATAGTTTATCGCGCAAATCGTTATTGAATTGCCATTTACATTTTTTAAGCACCGATTTATATTTTCGACGCGTATCATCCAAAATATATTTATTTTCATTGCTACGATTTTTTCTGAAATTGGAAAATGCTTTCCAGTATAAGATCGGCGGGTGTGTACACAGTCCCGTGTGAACCACGGCATTTTGTTTTGTAGTTTTATTTTGTCTTACTTTATGTTTCTTATTACCATGCGACATCACTGCGGCTTCAATATAAATGTGTTTTAGTTTCTCAGTTAGATGAGACACATCGGTGGGTGTGATATTAGCTTTCTGTGTGAGTAATTGTATATTTTGCGAAAATTCATTTATCATATTCGTGTCTAAACTTTCAACAAACTCACCTGCCTTCTCTGTACACCAAGTGTTAACCATTGTCTCACGTCTGGAATAGCGCAAAGGATTTGTGATGGCTTGAAGTGAACTCGCGGATTATCGCTGCTCGAGATGTTTGGAAATTAAACCACGTGCTGTTTTGGAAGCAAACAATAGCAAAGTAAATATTGGGCGCATCTGCTGATTGTGTTTATTCGCCATCTTGGTAAGTAACATCCGGCGACCTAAAGCCAAAGTATGCCGTGCGTTGACAAAACACATTAAAAGAGAGATAGAATTGGCTTACTGAGCCCCATTTCGCTAGTAAGCCAATTTTGCATCTTTGCCCGACCTGGTTAAGATAAGTTGTGCATCTGTTTACATAACACATCGCAATTCTATTGGTTAATCACGCACAAATGATATAAACGCTCTTTGTTGTTTCCATATCAGGAAAAGAGTAACACATAACGCTCTTTATGTTTACCATATCCAGATCGAAACAAAAGGCAGGTAACGTAACGTTTTTTGCTTTTGTTTACATAACAAAGGAACAAAAATTGACAATAACATGCTGTTTATGCCATATTTCTGATTAGTATAAGAACAAAGTCTGTCTATATCTTACTATTCTTTCTGTTTATGGCGGTTTTTGACGGAGGTGCATATTTTAACAGCATACCCACCGCCAACGCCGCCCGTATCTTGAAAAAAAACAAATATGTGTGCGGCAACTCTAGCTGATATAGTTGATAAGCGACGATGTGAAAGTGACAACATTGGATAAACAAGCGTGTTCACTGAAAGTGGATGAGATAGTTATCGAGAAGCGTCTGTGGTAGAATGAATCAACAAAGTGTTAGTACTGTGCATCAACCACACAACTCCAGGTGATATCATCCTCAGTGAAATGCATTTAGTCACAAATATCGAGAATAAATTAGAACTAAATGATATTCACTTGGCTACAGAGGGACGTATGTTTGCACTATCCTGAAATGGATAAACTGGATACCATGGGAAACATATACTAGTACATAAAACGGCAATCGAACAGAAAAACATGCTATTGAATCGTGGGATCAGTTTTTTTAGGACTTCGGTGGTGTTCGTAGGACTGTGCTTCATAACCTGTTCAAAGAGAAAGTTGAAGAGTCTTCGCTATATGTTGAGTTGAAGGAATTGAAACTCCTTGGTCTCACAACAGGTCCAAAATGACAGCTGAACTTCGACCCGAAAGATATGACTAAGAAATTGAAAAATAACATCCTCGCTGGTGGTCTAACATTCGACAGAGTAACAGTCACCACAGCAATGGTCAATCTACTGTTGACAAAACTGAATTACAATGCATCACACATTGAGACCATGTTGAACCCGAAAGATAAACATAATGTGCCTATAGCGGTAAAACTCCTACATGTGTTTACTTCAGTCAGTGGGTGGGAAACTAGTGATTCGAACCCTGGCATGCTCGAGAAGTACCCAGCCCTGAGATCGTTACATGTGATTTGCAATGGACTACTATCATTGTTTGCAAAACCAAGTATATCAATCGAAGCAATCTTGACATAAGTCAGTGCAATGAGCCACATGCTGTTGTACATGTACAGAGATAACCAAAAGTTGATGCCGAATGTGTTATATCACGATTTGCAGGCAACCATCATGACACTTACTTTACGGCTGCAAAGTTCAAGCTGCATTTCACAGAGAGACCCCTGTTCCTCTACCAGTTGGGGAGCGACCAAGTTGAGCAGCTTTTCTCGTCGATGAGGACGCATGGCAGGTGTTATTAACTCATCAGACGCTAATGTGTGTCTTATAAACGCTAGTTTAAGTATATGCATCCAATATTACAAAATGTTATTATACATATCCCAGCATATCCCCTACAAACCCAGTGAGATATAATTTTTCCTGCAAGCTATTACATGAAATGATACATTTTAAGCTGATAACATCTCGGGACAGTGAACTCAGTCTTGACTTTCCAGTCACTGCTGACATTTTGTAGACACACACATAACATATCAGTTGTAAAGCTCCAATTCAACTAGAGTTGACATATTTTTAAATAAATTCATGGAGAGGATATTTACCAGGCTGCAATAGGAAATATTGTATAAATTGCTGATATCCCCAAGCCTAGGTCAGTGTGCAGGATACATACAATTCCATAGTTTATAACTACTTGTATATCCTATTACTCTGTCAACCCTGGTCAATCAGCCCATTATCTAGCAGTATTACATACCTCCTGGTCTACTTCAGCAACTTCTGTTGTATAAATGACACGCGTTCACTGTACCACATTTGGATATCATAATTGTTGTGAGAATAACAGATCATAGACACTGATAGATATGAACATAATGCACTGATTGGCTAGGTGCACCGAGTACAGTTATTTTTCTAGACATATGTACTAACACTAATGTTTGAAACTGATCAAGGCTTAAAAGTCTTAGTTACACCAGGACAAGTTTATTTATTTCAGTTGATCTCCAGGCTTTTGTTTTTTACAAGACTGTTGAAGTTTCCAGTCTCTTTGATTTATAGTGGCTGTTTTATAATACCATGTTAAGTTTTATCAGGAAAGATCAACGTTTATTTTATATAGTTTGACGTTTTATAAGCTTTTTATTTTTACAAGACTGTTGACGTTTCTAGTCTCAATGTTGTTTCATTGAAAAAACCTTATTTATTTTATTTATACGTTTTCTGAGCTGTTTCATTAACATGATTGTTGAAGGTCTTCATCCTATTTTACTTATTATTTAGTTGAAAATATATTATTCAAAATTTCTATAAGGTTTTTCTAAAAATGACCATGCCGAGTTCTTTCAGAAGGGTGTCTGGAACAGCTGTCGGGAACAGCTGTCGGGATTGAAATTTATCACCGACCGTCCCATATGCAACATGATATAGCGTAATGTTATCTCTACTAATGCCCATGTGAGGTTCCAGTAACATAAATATGGTGTTTTTGTAGTTATAATATTTTAAACTGTTTAAAATGTCAAATATGGACACAAAAGGTCTTTAGTAAACAAATTGCATGAGGTTGTAAAAAGGCGTTTTTTGCCTCTCTGGTGACCCACCCACCACGGCATACCTTCTTGCAAATTGTTAACTACCCCTCCCCCCTGGTCTTTGGACTGTTCTTATGCTATCCCCGATGATTTTGATCACCTGTTAGTGTCGGACAACCCCTTTACGGTATGTATACCGTGAATAAATGCTACCCATGCTGCACATTGGTCGACTGCGGAAGTGATAATGTACCATATGGTACATCACATCATTCCGCAGGTGACCGGTGTTCAGCAATAAATCAAATATTTTGACATTCTACATCGTAATAATTTCTTTGAATTATGGTACGTGTTATATCACAAATACACCATGTATTCATTTGACTAATTTTTTATCTATACATGTATGTTGTCCTACAACAATGTATGCTTTAAAGACCATTAAAACGTATCTTATCTTGCATGCATATCGATAAATATGCTATGCACATCCTTACACGGCCTTTGTATGCCATAGAAAGAGTAATTCAAAAACAATTAATTGATCAAATTCAGAAAGTTAAGGTCCCGACATTTCTTCGGCATGGAATAATAAAGTGCATTCCTTCCTGATATATTCCTGATAGTTGATAAATAAGCGCATTCGTTTCACTTATGTGTGAACAATCGACAACAGCTGAAAAAGAGCTGTGACATTGGCAAGTAAATTTGCAGAGCATTCGAAGCCGGTATATCAACATTTCGTGTATTTATCGGCCTATCTTAAACATCCTGCCATTCTTACGTCGTAAAAGTTTATAAGTTCGAATGAGCCATGTCCGTTTAATACAACTTAAATTAATTGCGAGTATAGAGCCTGGATTCACGATTCGCGAACTGGCTCAATTTAGCATATTCTTTGGCCATCGTAATTACCGTTATAGCCAGACAGCATTGAAGTACTTGGCGACGGGAGCCAGTCTAACCTAGAAAGAGCCTCTCGTGCTTTTGTACCCAGGGAACTATATAGGTTGTTGTAGCAAGGGATATACCGTCTTTAACAGTTGTAAATGCGTGGCTGGAAGAACAGCAGTTGGAAATGAGGACAAACAATGATTTTGTGTTTCTGGTATTTAGTCGAAATATCCCCTTTATTCAATGTCAGGATCACGTCCATGAAATAGGTCACACCCTTTCTCGGACCAAATATGTTCCATTCAGTTTGACACAAAACGACAAAAACAAGCATACAAAACGCTCTTTAATATACACGATACAAATGGATTATGAAACAAAAAGCGCTCTTTGCCCTACAATGTAGATGATCCAGCCGAACACAATCTGGTAATAATCCAGTTCTCGACAACTTGCTAAAACAAATTCGATCTCATTAATTATCGGATATATTTACAATTAACAGAACCTGTTTTATTTACCTCTTGTTCTTGTGTAGGTTTTTAACTTGTGTTGAGAAGGCAGTGATCAATTGTCTGATTGAGACGATGGGTAAGATAATTAGTTCTCGGCGGTTTTCATGTGTCGAAGAACTTAAAACCACACGCCCTCGGGTCCTTCAAACCCATGAATACATCGAGACCAGTAGGTAATTATTACGTAACAATGATGGTGGGGTTAAAGAAGGCTAGATACGGTATTTGAAGGTATGGACATTATTATTATATAGAACGTTATATGATAAACAAAACAAAAAATATTCATTAATGGTGAGACCAGAGAATGATGATTACTAGTAAATTTGGCCAATTGTTTTTTAATTTGGGCAAAAATAATGAGAGTTGGCCAATATGTTTTTCGGACCAGCATGAACACTGGTGCTCACTGCTAATGCCGTCTGCCCCTTTAACCCATTCTATGCCAAATGGATTCTCCCAGTCAATTAAAAGTTTATATAGGAATTATCTATTATTGATTTGGAGGGACGTTAATGTGATAAAAGCAGTAAGTTCAACAACGTAAACTGTGTTGAATCTATTATCTGAACATTACCCATGGGATAACTACTCATCAATGATGCTTTAGTATTCATGGACCGTCATTAAATAATCTGGTGTTTGAATTAATGTTATTTTCTTGTTCGTCGCACAAAGATCCGGATTGTCATCTCATCGGATTTTCCTCACTCAGAAATATTTTCTAGTCCTCTTGAGTTACTTTCATCCATTTGTTGTTCGTTGAAATCAGCTCCGCCAAATTTTGAGACTGCGATAATCTGCAATAAAAATGTTAAATCACATACACACCTCTGGGAACAATACTATAAATTGTCTATGTGTGTTAATTACACGACGCTAACATGAAAATAGCTATCACACTGGATATCCCCGCTTCTATTTTTGATACTGCGCTAAGATAAAGCTTTACTAATAGGAATCACACAATAAACAAGATCATGCCATTTGTACGTAGTATTGCCTATGTTAGTACTCAAAATGTTGTAACACTGTAACACCGTTAAATCCGTTGCCACTCACAGTCAGACAGTCATGAACAATACAGGATTCAAAATTCAATCTGGACGAAAACCAAAGAGACAGGAGAGAACACATCATACGTGAAAACACACAGAGACAGTACTTCAAACATCAGACGAACAATACACCAGATAACACGATTTGAATCTGAAACACTGTGGAGATGCGTGACTAGCCGATTGATTGAGCCGGGTCACCACAAGCACCCGTTTGAAGAGATGTAGGACCAAATGGACCAAACTCCGTGCAGGGTTTACCTCCCTTGTTGACTCGGTAAGACCGGTGCTACCGGCGACATTTCACCCACATTTGGTGGACTTCCGCGATATTTAGATATATACTAAGCGAACAGAGCAATATGGTGCCCTTGTGAAACACACAAAATATCGATTAAAATTTGTGTAATTTCGTACCTTAAGTTTGGAAAGTCCCACTAGAAGCAAAGAACTATATTTCGAAACGGCGTGATTTGGTTCTCCGATTATGTTATCAACACAAACGTATAAACGCACATGGACGACAATGTCACGACAACACGCGTGGCAGATCAAATACAAAAATTCTATTTTGCTGGGATTTTGACTTGTAGCTTGCGAAAATCGCCACCAATCTACCGCTCTGATCCTCCATTCTGTCACTAAGTTTTTAGTGCGGGGATTGTTCTCAAAGCACATATGCAATTTGACTTTCGGGCGATCGGTTTTCGCCATTTTTGCTGGAAAACCCAGCGCTAAATATAGAAACCACAGACCAGTACCCAGCCAGTTACCGAGTCAGAAAGGAGGTATGACTGGTGCGCTCTGGTGGAGATTGCAAATGGACCATGAGCTAAGCCACCCAAATACCATCAGGACTCCTACACCGCACCAATCTATACCAGAGCGTACCAGCCATGCTTCCTTTCTGACTCTGTAAACGGCCGGGTACCAATCCGTGTTTCTATATTTAGCATGGGATTTTCCAGCGAAACCCGATCGCACAATAAAACACAACAGAATGGAAAATCAGAGCGGTAGTTTTGTTGACGATTTTCGCAAGCTACTCGTAAAAATTGCAGCAAATTAGAACTCTTGTGTTTGACTTGCCGTTCGAGTTGTGACAATGTCGTACACGTTCGTTTATACGGTTGTGTTGATAAAATAATCGGTGAACCGAATCACATCGTTTCGAAATATAGATCTTCTGTTTTAGTGGGACTTTTCAAACATAAGGTCCATAATTTATACATTTTGCGTGCTTAACAAGGGCTGCATGCTGCTGTGTTCGCTTAGTATATATTTTAAATCCACCAAATGTGGGTGAAATGTCGCCGGTAGCAGTGGTTTTACCGAGTCATCAAGGAAGGTAAACCCTGCATGGAGTTTGACACCACACATTACGGGATGCACCACACGGCAAACAGGGTGCCACGTTAGGGCATGCTTACCGCTCGCAGTGGGGCGGCGTGCCTAGTCTACCCGGGCCCATTATGAGCCTTCCACATGGAGCCTCGCATATATAAATATGCACTGGCTATTGGGGTAAATGTCAATATTGTTAGGACAACGCATTACCGTATATATGCGAGGCCCCCTATGGGAGACTAGTATATATAAGAGAATGCATTGGTGCAGAATTCTTGCAAAATGTCTTTAAGCTTCTGTCATAGAAGGGTTAACACTTTATTGTGCATATTGGTCACCCATGAAATGAACCTTATTCTGGTTCTGAACATGTTAAATCGGGGGAATGTAATTGCATATACTTCAAATACGGTTGTGACATGTGGTGCAAGACTATTTGAAGAGTCGTCTTTACTGGTGTCGCTTGTTCTAGTACTAACCTTGGGTATGAAAACGATGACTATAGTGACGGTTACGAAAACCTGCAGACGCACAACGTGCAAAGTGTATAGCACATCCGGCCCAACCGGCAATATGGCATATAATCTGGAAGAAAAGACATCACGATTAATCCGCCCCGTCCGGCAATATGGCATATAATCTGGAAGAAAGACATCACGATTAATTACTATGATATAGCACATCCGGCCCAACCGGCAATATGGCATATAATCTGGAAGAAAGACATCACGATTAATCCGGTCCGACCGGCAATATGGCATATAATCTGGAAGAAAGACATCACGATTAATCCGGCCTGACCGGCAATATGGCATATAATCTGGAAGAAAGACATCACGATTAATTGCTATGATTTATTTATCAATCCCACAACCATTTTCATTATATCATTACACCGTCCGTATTAATGTTTACCATATGAGTCAGCCGTTCAAACACTATTCAGTCAATTATTCATCTTGTTTATACATGTACATGCCGTATGAATAGTTAATTCGAAAATACTACAACGGTAATCAATGGAAACAACCGCAACATCACTGTCGTCATCATAACCATTGTCGTTATCGTAAAACAAAAACAGCACTAGTAGAATGCTAACTTCAGACGCACGTTTTGACAACATTTCCTGGTATTTCAAAATGGATTTTCTCAAAATCTTCCAGGAATTTCTTTGTGAAATTTGGTACAAGCGATTATTGCGACACAATATTTAAGAACCATTGACCCACTGGATGTTAGACCTTCACTTACTTGACTTTTATGCCATGCACACTATTTAAAAGTTCACTGTTTTCAGGTACCAAGAACTTCTCTATAATTTCATATATCTATATCATATCTCACGATCATGCGAGGAGACTTAATTATTCTTGATTCGTGAAATTTAATGATTATTTGCATTTAGAAAGGCAACCACCCATAAATATTATATATTTGAGAATATTCATAGCATGCCTGTTGATCAATGCAAAATTGGGCTGACATGGGTTCATAACTAAGTTAAAGCTGACCAACCATGTATCTTAGAACTGGGGCCTAATTCTAGTTGATTACACTCTGCTTGAGTCACACTGGATATCCACATTTGTTTTCATTGGGCTGGAATATTTGTGACTGCTTAATTCTTCATCATAATATATGAGGTTATGATGCTATATTATGCAATTCAAAATCTAACTAAACATGATACAAACGAAACCTCTCATAGAGCCAAGGCGATAAGCTATTTGGTGATTAGAGTTTCGTGTGAAATTATTAATTATTCTAGCAGTACTTGGTGCCGAATAGAAATTATTTTGTTCAACTTCTCCAATGTATTAAAATCGATTGTTGTCTCTTCATAATCGCTAAGATTCGATGAATAACGCTCATCGTTTTGAACACATGATGTCAATATTAATTAGTTAGGGCCTTGCTATATAATTGGCAACATTAATTTTGCAACTCAAAGTACGTATAAGTTGAACTCGAAATATGGTTGTGTTTGTAGAATGGGTCAATACAAACAATTTTGCGAAATCAGTGATATATCATACACGTTAGCACCATAAAGGGAAGAACGCCCTGGTGCTATAATTTATCGAATAAACACCAGCAAGTTTGTCAGGGTCTGGATTGGTCCATTCTAAGTTAACTATAAACCCACGTGTAGAGAGTGGTCCTGGTTACTTGTAGACTTTCTATTTCCCGAACCGTGGCATTAAACATCAGTACCGCCAATCAGAACTCACTATTTCTCTGGCAGTTGCCCTTGATATCGGGTCGAAATTAAGAGCTTTATGGAACAATGATTCTTAAAGGCACGGGCGGCGTTCGTTGCAGAAATATTCATATTTGTCCAAATCGCCATCAACAGAAGGAATATTAAAATATATATAGTTTTGTTCATATGTCAAATATAATCAGCGCGTAAATAGTATATTGTCGTCAAAACGTACGACGGTGTACGTAAACAAGAACCTGCTCGTGTTGCAGACGTTTTGCTTCTATTTACATAACACAGCGCAATTCAATTGGTTAATCACATGCAAATGATATAAACGCTCTTTATTATTTCCATACCAGGAAAACAGTAACAAATAACGCTCTTTATATTTACCATATCCGGATCTAAACAACAGCTAGGTTCTGTAACTGTTTTTGCTTTTGTTTACATAACAAAGGAAAAACATTTGACAATAACATACTGTTTATGCCATATTTCTGATTGGTGCAAGAACAAGATAAGTCTATATTTTACTATTCTTTCTGTTTATGGCGGTTTTTGACGGGTCTGAGTATTTTAATAGCATACCCACCGCCAACGCCGCCCGTATCTTTAATAATGTTGTTACCACAGTGGAGTATCAGCAAACAATAAGCCAGTCACTCAATCATGGCTATATCGGCTTACGGATGCCCCTAAAAATGCGATTAGTTGTATACTTAAATGACGATCTCTCTAATGTGCAATCAGATTAACTACAAGTTGGATGACTTCCACTAAACTGCACCAGGCGCTACTAAAACTGGTATGGATCGCGTTCTTGACATACGATGTTGCCGATTTCTAGGGAAGTTGTTTCTACTTTAATGTGGGAATGCGAACTCGCTGGCCAACACAATTTACAAATGTGACTTACTGTGAATTTACACATTTGACAAGCGGCAGCGTGGATCGTTCTTTTTAGCCGCGGTTTGCAATGTGTTATCGTAACAAAGCAGTGCCGCAATGCCGCATCATGCTATCATCGACTAACTTGTTTTAGTTGACAGCTAACGTACCATCTCGTACCATATACCATATACAACTGTTGTAGTTAAGACCAGTTAGGTATTCTTCTTATTCAAACTTAAATTCTACTTTTAAGTATGAATCGTCACGCCGATCGTCAGAAGTCACCCTATGACCACACTGAAACGGCCGTTCCTTTCTGATTACTTATTGCTACTATCTGATACTTACATTACAACAGTCACGACGATCCCCAGCAGTAACGCGGTGTAAGCAGCTAATTTGATATGACGACCATCCGGGAAGTGACCCGTGGGAATCCGCACTGTGAAGCTGAGGTACGTAACGAACAGCAACAAAAGTCCTTCGACTGGAAAACACGACAGGCACAGTTGAAGTTATAGTATTCAACAATTGTGTTCAACATCATGTGCATCATTTGATTGGAGAACATTCCCGGTAAATGCTATTTGAACAGATGCTACTTTTACACATAACCTATGTTTAGCGGAACATTTTTTTCTTTACTGAATGGATTCTCACATGCTCCCAGTTACATGCATATACATTGGAATGTGCTATTATTCATTTGGATGTATGCTCAAGAAATATATTAAACAGATGACAAACAGACGAATAGACACATAATACACGTGGAGAACGATTCTTATTCATTGGTAGGTAATATTGAGATTTATAGTAAGTTAATCAACCGCCATTTATAAAGGGTATATAGTAACTGGTGGTTTAATCAACATTTATCACATCAGATCAGAAGTGCATGACCATGTACAAGTGGGCTATATACAAGAGTGCAAAACAGGCTTGACCACTGCATGCATGTATATGAAAACCTCCGCAAATTCAATACTCATCCGGGGCGGACAATTATACATATACTACAAAGTATACACGTACCGCATTGTCTTGGCCCAGCTATAGCTACATTGCAGTACAATGTATAGTATACGTACCGGCAAACATTATATATTCCATAGTTTCATGTGAACAGTAGACAAATTTCAAGCCCCCTTTTGTTTTTTCAATCGTATCTTCAGATGGCATGACAACCGTCCAAGCAATGAGGTAAGCGACGCCGATTAAAACAATCGGTATCAATCTGGTAACAGTCAGGAACCACCCGGAGACTTGGGTAGCCGGAGCTACTTCTATATCTAGTATGCTCTTCCGCCGTCGTGGGTTGTCAGTCTCTATACGCACATGGGGTACGCCCTTTTGATGGTGGAAATGCAAGTGCGCAGATATCCTGAAAAAATGTGGAATGCAGAAATAAGTATATTCCTTCTGTGGGCGCGTCCGTCTGCTAGCGGTGGCGTTTAAGGCATGCGTTATATCTTACAACAGAGCTACTTGTGGCGATACCATCCTTACTGCAAGTTTTCTTCGACGTAAACCAGCCAGTGAACTCGGCAGGTATATCATTGGTTTACATCGAACTACAGTTGCCTTAGATATCTACTGTCAATCAAGCAATCGGTTCAAATCTCTGTTGTCGCCTTAGACCGAACCTGAGTGTCAACCGTGTTCCTTTGAATGTTTATGGGCTGTATTTGGGACATTGTTCATACATTGCTAGTGAACCAATCACCACAAGAAAGAAATGGTGACCACCAAATTAGCAAGAGGCGATTGAACTTAGTCGCGGTTATGGTGAGGTTTGACCATCACAATCGCCGCGACTAGAGTTCACTAAAAGCACAGTCCAGCTCGTGCGTCCAAATTTGGTAATATACACTAAAATAGCCTGTCGCATTTTGAATGTCGATATCATATACTTCATCGAAGTTGGAAAAATAAGCTAAAATGTATGGGCGTAGACCACGCCCATCCAGTGAATTGTACAGAAACTAACCTATGCGCTTTCAGCATCAGCGCAGAATAGAGTATGATGAATCCGAGATGGTGTAGCCACATCTGCGCTATACAAGTACCACTCTCCGGTTCTTCGAACATAGCGAAAATCTACAAAGTAAAACTCAAATTTCAAGGGAGAGTTCAGTCCCAATCGAAACACTGTCTGACCACTACCACCACTTAAACATGTAATGATTTCTTACATTTGTTCGATGTTCATGTGCTGTTGTTGACACCTCATTCTGCAATTTTCTAACAAACCCAAAACGCCTAGATTATATCGATTATATATTGTTATGGTTATCGAAAAATGTCCCGAGTTTAATGGCACAATAGTGCGCCTTATTATATCCATAGCCACTGACCAAGGAATGATTTCAAACTTACTGGTCCGAATCGGCATCTCTGGTTTAGACTAGCTTTTATTCTAGACCAGGTTTAACTCCAGTTTAAACTAGGTTTAAGTAGGGTTTAAACTTGGTTTTACAGTAGTTAAACCAGGTTTATGGGAGTAAAACTGGGTTTTAGCGTACTTAAACCAAGTTTTGTGATAAACTCAGTTTAAGTTGAAACTAGGTTTTATTAACGTGATAAAGTTATGGTAATATTACTAATTGTTTGTGGTGAATTGGCTATATAATCATCAGTATAAGCTTATGTATAAGCTTAAGGTATATATGATTTATACGTACCATACGTCTCGCCTCGAACATACACCTTTAAATATACTTTGAAAAAAATTCAAAGTTAAACCACCCTACCCCAGGTTTGACTAAAACCTAGTTTTTTGGGTTTAATTATTCGGCCGATATTTTTCGCCCAATATTGATGTTGTTTCTTCGTGAATATGGGAGTGTTTATTTTGAATTGGGGGAGGCGTTTATGCGCGGGCGTTTGTCACTCAATGTAGATGCAGGAGAGTCTTAGTGGAATTCGGGGAGGCGATGTTGGTACTTATGAGATAAATTCTAACAACAGATGTGCCAGTGTGATGGATGATTTCTTACTATATATGTCTGTTTGCAATTCGCTCGTTCGGATGTCGATTTGGCGGCTGAGAGCATGGCGGGATCGGACTGATTAGATTGACACGTTAGACACGAACATGACTTTTGAAACTGATTCCTTATTCACAAAAAGGTCACTTTCGGTCAATTTGACGCATGGGTTGGTGGCCCGCCCAAATACCTATCAGAGACACCCCAGCCTTCACCCGGGGGAGGGTAACGGTCACACTGAGGGGGTGGAGTATGGACTATTTTGGAGAACTGTTAGAATTTCGTCCAATTTGATAGTATGGGTGGGTGGCTCGCCCCAAATAAACCATAGAAACACACCACCCCTCACATCCGGGGGGGGGGCTACGACCCGAGGGGGTGAACGTGGGATATGGACCATTTTCGAGACTGGTAAGGATTACGGCCAATTGACGGCATGGATGGATGGCCCGCTCAAATGTCCCATAGAAACAGCCCACCCCTGAACGCTGGGGAAACCACCCCAGGAGGTGAAAATGGGGTAAGGACCATTTTCGAGAACGGTAAGAATTTCGGTCAATTTGACGTCAGCAGTGTGGGTAGCCCGCTCCAACTACCCCCTAGAAACACCCTCACCCGGAGGTACCACCCCGAGGGGGTGAAATGGGGTATGGACCATTTTCGAGAACGGTGGGTGGCACATCCCAAATGCCCCCATAGAAACACCCCACCCCTACCCGGACCCCATTTTCACCCGCGGTAAGGGTGGTGTGTTTCTATGACTATATTTGAGGGCGGGTCGCCCACCAATGACGTCATATTGGCCGAAATCCTTACCGTTCTCGATAACGGTCCATACCCCATTATATGGGGTATTTGGGGCGGGCCATCTACACATGCCGTAATATTGACCAACAGATGCATGTTTTTGCGAATAATGAATAAAATGCTCCATACCCCATTTTCACCCCAGCAGGGTGGTACCCTCCAGGGATGAGGGTAGGGTGTCTATATGGGATATTTGGAGCGGGCCACACACCCCTGTCGTCAAATTGGCCGAAATCCTTACCGTTCTCGAACATGGTTCATATCCCATCTTCACCCCTCGGGTGGTAACCCACCCCACCCCGCCCGGATGTGAGGGGTGGGGTGGTTATATGCGTTATTTGAGGTACCCTTCCCCTGGGGTGTTTCCATTCGGTATTTGGGCGTACCCAATTTCCACCTCCTCTGGTGGGACCCCTCCCCCCCCCCCGGTGAGGGGTGGGTAGGGGTGGTTCTATGGTGTATTTTGATCGTGCCACCCACTCCTGCTGCCAAATTAATTAGCCTAAATCCTTACCGTCCATACCCTGTTATCCCGTGGTGAGGGGTGATGTTTCTATCGGGTATTATGGGCGAGCCACCCATTCATGCCGTCAAATTCGCCGAAATCCATACCCCATTTTCACCCATCCGGATGGTACTCCCGGGTGGTGGTGGTGTTTCTATGGGGTATTTGTGGCGGGCCTCAAGAGATATTTTTGAGTTCCAAAAGTCACGTTCGTCCATGATATTCGATAATATCTAACCGTTATACAACAGACCGTGCATTCGTCGTGATTTCTCAAAGCGCACGGGTTATTCCCCTGCTTAGGAGATTATATAGCGACAACAGGTCGCGTGACCGGACAATGAATTGACAAGACTTAGTAGCGATAATAAACAGACAGACCACGCCTCCTATTCTTGCAATTGGACAAGTGAGGCCCACAGGTAACGCAATCGACCAAATCTATATTGTCCCAGCGGTGAAGAAAAACTTGGTTTTACTACTAAAACCCAGTTTAAACTGGTAGTTTAAACTAGGTCTAAGCTGGAGATGCCGATTCGGACCACTGTGTTCAAATAAACATCTGTTGTACACATGTAATAACTCGGCTTCGGCAATATGTATTCGTGCGATATCACCCGTGAAGACTTTCCTGTGATTTGTTTTGACGTTTCGCCTGAGGCTTTATGGGTTTTCCAAAATCCGCTTGCTATACCAAATACTCATTGGTGTATAATTTCCCCCAGAGCATGTTCAGATAATAAGATCAACAAACGAAATTTCCCTAAAAATAGGACTTCTTCTGCACTTGTAGTATCAGTCGTCTGCTCATTTTTCCTGCACACGACTCCAAATTAATAATAGACTATTATAGTGTATACTTTGATAACTGAGTTAGAGAATTCATTCAGTATATAACAGGCTACTATAAATCTTTAGAACAACCTTTAAATATTTCGGTCGCGAAGACAGTGTAGCAATGGGGCTGAATTAACTCTTGCAGTTTTAGTAAAACCATGTCACGTATTAATATGAAATGCTTGAACAATTTTGTTCTCGAAATTTTCATTTACGTTATCAGGGTAGGGAATCATTTATCTCAACATATCCTCGCGCAAATACGCACATAATCGACCTATAAAGTTAAATAGGTACATAATGTGATTATTTGATTCTGAAAGAAGCCGATAATGGAGTCATGTCCGTTATTTGTCGTTTTATGGCGCGGACCACAGTGAAAACACGCGTTAAAGAGAATACACCTGAATAGTCGTGCGTTGTATCATTATGCGCATACAATCTGCTTAGAACGTTATGAGTCAATATGATGTGACTAAAATGCTCTAATTCTCAGCACATTATCGACTTAAAAATGAGGCAATTGTCAGCAGATTATCAACCTAAATTAAGTTATAATGTTAGCAGATAATGTGCGTATTTTTGGGAGAACATGCCGTTTATTTACACCTATTCACAATTTGGACATTATCGTGACATTATAGTGTGGATGTAAATGTATCCTTGTATATGTTACTAGAAGGTGACCCGACTTCGTCCGGGGTTTGACCTTGAATTGTCTATTTTGAAGGCCAAGGTCAAGTGGGGTCACGATTTGACCCGTCCAAAACACTGCCCGAACAAAAGTACCCGACAAAAGTACCCGTCGAAATCCATCCGGTTTTACCCGATTTGACCTTGAATTGACCATTTTGAAGGTCAAGGTCAGGTGGGGTCAAACACCAACACCCCAAAAATGGTGGAAATCGGCCCAGCGGATACCGGGAAATCGGCCCAGCGGATACCGAGATACCCTATGCATCAAATTAATTTCGTCCGTAAAAATCCGCCAGATTTGATTTCCACTGAAGTATATAAACGCGCCTCATATAAACACACTCATTAATTATCAAGTTTCAACGTAAAGCTAAATTACCATCGGTGCCCGAGATATCGCCAAGACGTCTGAAACAGTCAAATGCATCGGCCGGGTGAGAGTTAACGTGATCTAACTGTATGACCTCTAACGACGTCATAGAAGTTACGCATTGATTTTATCCTGATAAAAGATCGTACCACTTCTCCCTATTAATTGAGGCAGATAACTAAAACGGATACATACATATTATATATCGTTGGAAAGATGAAGCCACACAGATTCTAACCATGCAAATTATATGACTGGCAATTTATTATTCGCGCTATATCGAATCGATTTGTGAGCACCGAACTGAAATATATTAGCGCAAAACGGCGTAAAAATAGATTTGACCTCCGCACGTGAAAAGTTGACCTCGCACGGACAAATAAATATGCCTATGTTCGTCTCCGGCCGAAAATACCCTAAAATACCAAATTTCATCGAAATTGGCTTAGTCGTTTTCGAGTCCATCGATTTCAAACACACACACAAACAAACACACACACAGATCTTTCAAAATATATAATAGACTAGAAGGTGACCCGACTTCGTCCGGGCTATTAAAAAACCAAATTTCAAGTCGATTGCTCCACCCGTTTCCTAGATCTGGTCTGCGCATGCGCGAAGCTGGTGTCGCACGTGCTCGGCGACCCGATAAAATTCGTATCCGGGGCAAGATACATTCACATACCAAATTTAAAGTCAATATCTCAACCCGTTTTCGAGATCTCGTCTGCGCATGCGCGAAGCTGGCGTCGCACGTGCTCGGCGACCCGATAAAATTCGTATCCGGGGCAAGATACATTCACATACCAAATTTCAAGTCGATAGCTACACCCGTTTCCGAGATATATAGCCCAATGTCATTTGCGGATACCTCGGCCGGTGATGAGTTAACGCGACACAGTCAAATGCATAGGCAGGGTGAGAGTTAACGTAATCTAACTTTATGACCTCTGACGACGTCATAGAAATTACGCATTGATTTTATCCTGATAAAAGCATCGTACCACTTGTACCTAATAATTGAGGCAGATAACTAAAACGGATACATACATATTATATATCGTTGGAAAGATGAAGCCACACAGATTCTAACCGTGCAAATTATATGACTGGCAATTTATTATTCGCGCTATATCGTATCGATTTGTGAGCACCGAACTGAAATATATTAGCGCAAAACGGCGTAAAAAGAGATTTGACCTCCGCACGTGAAAAGTTGACCTCGCACGGACAAATAAATATGCCTATGTTCGTCTCCGGCCGAAAATACCCTAAAATACCAAATTTCATCGAAATTGGCTTAGTCGTTTTCGAGTCCATCGATTTCAAACACACAAACAAACACATACACACACAGATCTTTCAAAATATATAATAGACTAGAAGGTGACCCGACTTCGTCCGGGCTATTCAAAAACCAAATTTCAAGTCGATTGCTCCACCCGTTTCCTAGATCTGGTCTGCGCATGCGCGAAGCTGGTGTCGCGCGTGCTCGGCGACCCGATATAATTCGTATCCGGGGCAAGATACATTCACATACCAAATTTCAAGTCGATAGCTACACCCGTTTCCGAGATATATAGCCCAATGTCATTTGCGGATACATCGGCCGGTGATGAGTTAACGCGACACAGTCAAATGCATCGGCAGGGTGAGAGTTAACGTAATCTAACTTTATGACCTCTGACGACGTCATAGAAATTACGCATTGATTTTATCCCGATAAAAGCATTGTACCACTTGTACCTAATAATTGAGGCAGATAACTAAAACGGATACATACATATTATATATCGTTGGAAAGATGAAGCCACACAGATGCTAACCGTGCAAATTATATGACTGGCAATTTATTATTCGCGCTATATCGAATCGATTTGTGAGCACCGAACTGAAATATATTAGCGCAAAAACGGCGTAAAAATAGATTTGACCTCCGCACGTGAAAAGTTGACCTCGCACGGACAAATAAATATGCCTATGTTCGTCTCCGGCCGAAAACACATCCAAATACCAAATTTCATCGGAATTGGCTTAGTCGTTTTGGAGTCCATCGATTTCAAACACACAAACAAACACACACTCACACACACAGATCTTTCAAAATATATAATAGATGTTAGAAGAAAGCCAGCGCCGTTTCCTTAAACGGACATAATTCAATCGATTTCCCGATTTTGTTAACGTAATTTGGATGGTGGTATAAGATAGGTTGACAAATACACAACATATTGATATACCCGCTTCTTTGCTCTGAAAATTACACAGTCATTTTCCAACTGTTTTCAATTTTCCGCACATCAGTCAATCACACGCTCTTTACTTCTACAATATCAGGAATAGACCAACACAGAAAGCACTTGTATGTCTGTCTATGCCGTGCAAATTACATTTTCTTGGGTCACAAACATTGTGTCCATTTTTATGATTTCAATGCGTCTTTCTGTGACATATAATACTCGTAAAAATGTTCACAGCCATTTTCCAACTGTTTTCAATTTTCCGCACATCAGTCATTCATGCGCTCTTTATTTCTACAAAATCAGGAATAGACCAACAAAGAAAGCTCTTTTATGTCTGTGCCGTTCAAATGTCTTTCTGTGACATATAATACTCGTAAAAGGTCGTTCAAGTATTTATAGACTGATTGTTTGGCTATTATCCAATAAACAATTGAATTAAAGAAATATATAACTCACTTACCTGCCCACACATTACAGCAGCACCAAGCAACATCATCAGAAGCAGCGAAATGCCCCCAGTTTCAATCACCTGAAAGCGTGACATAACAGACAAACTAGTTTAGACATGTTTATTTTAGGGTTTAAGGTCGTTTCAATTGGAAAAAAACATTTTAGTTTATGTACAGAGCGCATCGCGAGTGAAATGTTATGACTGTTCAATAATATACACGCTATGGTTCACAGACAACCGCTTCATACATAACTTTTGTCCAGGAGATTTGCATGGAAATCCCCATTCACACTTGGTCACTTCGCCTCCCATTTAAGGTAAGCAATCGTTATAAAAACTCAAGACAAAATTGTAAGTGGCCCATTAGAGGGATATGCAAGCACAGAAACAACTGTGTTACATCCAGCCACAGCTAAGACCAACATCCCTTCCAATCCGGAATCCAGCTTTAAAATGGCATGAACTCATCTCTCGACCAATCAGAATGTTTTTCAGTGACAAAGATTCAAATTGAATTACTATTCAGTATCAACCGGCATTCGGCGAACAGCAGTGGTGGTATAATTGTGTTGATATCGGTAGACAAGACAAATTGAATCAAGACGTTTCAGTCCTTCGCGGAAATCAATTCAGGTTTTGGACAATATACTTCGCTAGACTCTGCCCATATTATATGTTCCGTGTTATAACCGACTCGTCAAAAGAGGTTTATGTCGGATTTTGGTCAATTCAATCGAACATATGTCAACATTGTCAAAAGTGTCGCGTGTGAATAATCCCCTTTCCGGATAAACCGGACTTGTTTTTTCTTCTGAATATTTCAGCTTGTATTCGACTGATCAACTGAATTACCTGTTTATATTTGGGTCATTGCGATGTTTGCATCTGAAATGGACCTTATGTGGCATAATAATGCTTACCAAGTAATAACACGCTGTATGACATGTGAAAAATACAGGGACGGTTTGGTAGCGGTGTACTATTACTCGTGGTCACACAGGGTTTAAGTATTTGAGTTAACAACGTTGACTATTTGATATTCTGATTTTATATTCAAGCGAAATAACTCTATCTCGAGTTGGAAAACAATCACAATTGCTACAATATCAAAACAACGGAAACGAAACAACTTCAATTCCGGATAATGCTACAAGCGGAGCGCCTGTCAACCACCTGTTTTTTAACCGTTATATCTTCATACATAACCCTGGAGAAATATTCAGAGGTGGCGTGTGGTGTGGATTGTGCTCGCTTCAATTGAGTATGGACGAGGTTTTGTTAATCATATAATAATTTGACAATATTCGTATTCGTTGCTTGTGGAGTACCTACCGGCTTTTTCCGGAAGACGATGACAAGGATAAACATGACTATGACGAATATCAGTGTCAGTATGCCGACGAGAAGTAGAAATCCTCGGGCGCCTGTGTTTGTCTCGAACATGCACCGTGTATCGTCGACACATACGTCACATCCGGGTTTGCATTTAATGCACACAAACGAGGACGCCAGATCAGAAGGTGACTTGTCGTAAGCATCTTCTAAGTCTGTTCCCATGTAAAACTTCTGTTTCGACGAAGTATTCGGAAAAAAGTATCCGTCCTCACACCTGCATTCATATGCTCCACGTTTGAAACCTTGTGCAGAAATAGGAACGCACTAAAATCAATATAAAAAATAAAATCAGTCAACATTTTAGTTTATTCAAGACAAAACAAAAACGAAAAATACTCATTAGTTTCCAAATGGTTTCGGTTTTATGTGACGATATATTTAAGGCAAACTCTGAGTGCCGTCGCTTCAGTTCGTTTTGGGAAAATGGATGTCGGCGATTAGCCGCGATTTCTCGCTTTAAAAAAGGCCCACCGCGATGAGCGGAATGAGACTGCTTCGTCTTGTGGGTGCTGTGCGTGTTTATAAAACTATGATTGTCAAAATTAATGTGCTGTTAACGTTGCTTCAATGAATTTGAATCCTTCTGGAAATAAGTGATGTATGTGTGTGTGTGTGTGTGTGTGTGTGTGTGTGTGTGTGTGTGTGTCTGAGTGAGTGTGAGAAAGAACGTAAATTGAAATAACATAATATAGCAGCCATATCAATACCACCTACCCAGCACCGACCTCTTTTTTTTCACATAATATTCAATACTCATTTCGGAAATGTAATACGTATTGCTGTCATGTGTACCAAATATGGATTTTAACACATTGTATATGTATATATAAATTGTATAATTATATAGGATCTCCAAGTTGTGTTGGGATATAAGATTATATGAAACAAGTTTGATAAATTTGATTGACAACAAGTCGTAGATGAGTTGTGAATCAAATTTATCAAACGAGTTTCATAAAATTTCATAGTCCAACATAACAAGTTGAAGATCTTTTATATCACCTGAAAAAAATAGAGCTTTATGCCTTAATAACAAATTAAAAATCTTTAAAAGCTGAATAATTCATGCAAAATACATACATGCACGGCGTTGGCTGAGACGCTTCACAACCGTCTACGACAGTATTGCGCGCTGACTGGCGACGAAAAATTAGTTCCCCAATTGTCCTCTTTGTTTTTGTGCCTATTTTCATTAGTGCAACGAAGTTGGACACGAATTAATCTTGAATGATCAACGCAGTCATTTTTGATTGTTGGTCGCATGCGCGGCTTTTCTTAATATTATTAATCCGCGCAGTAATTTTGATGGCGCGATGTCATGTATCACACGAAGCACGCGCCTATTCATCACAAGTGATAAATGAGGAATATGTAATGCTCTTTACAATGATATAATAGGGGATTCATTTTATATAGTGTTAATACAATTATCTAAAAACAAATAAATCATAATAATAATTGGTGCGGTTACAAAAGTGAGAGCTCTGTGGAAGTTGAATATTAAAGATACGGGCGGCGTTGGCGGTGGGTATGCTGTTAAAATAATCAGCTCCGTCAAACACCACCATAAACAGAAAGAATAGTAAAATATAGACATATTTTGTCCTTATACCAATCAGAAATATGGCATAAACAGTATGTTATTGTCAAGTGATTTTCCTTTGTTATGTAAACAAAAGAGCGTCTATATCAGTTGTGTGTAATTAACCAATATAATTGCGCTGTGTTATGTAAACAGAAGCAAAAACTTCTGTAAGACGAGCAGTCTCTTTACATAAACCATCGTATGTATTGACGACACTATACTATTTACGCGCTGATTGTGTTTGGCATATGAACAAAACTATATATATTTTAATATTCCTTCCGTTGATGGCGATTTGAACAAATATAAATATTTCTACAACGAACGCCGCCCGTGCCTTTAAAACATATGGCAATCGGTTGATGTAGGTGAGGACGAACTGGCGGGTTAGGCGGGTGTAGTTCACCAAAATCCATATGCGAAACCACGCTCCTTCATTTCCCTTTCTGTTCCTAAATTACCAAGTGTATTAAACATGCTGTGCATAGTACTTTAGGATATTTAAGATATAGCAAAGTGTGTAACATTTGTGTTATGTGACGTCATACCTGCGTTGTTTTCTGGCATTTGTGGGTTCCATGGAAAACGTCAAGAGCACCTTGGAAGTCCTCGTCGGCCTCGCATTGATTAATGTCGATGTACGTCAGTTCGATGTCGATCGTGGCAACTCCGCTGTATTTTAATTGTAATATAATTCACGATTATATTTATTTCCAGCATGTTATAACAGCTGCAATTGCAGCAGTAATGATGACAACGGTCATTGTCTTCATGTATGAGAATATGCTTGAAGTTTAACCCATGCTTTACTACATACTCATGGCGAGTTGCAATTTTATTTTCTGTCATCTGCTTAGATTTTCTGAACGCCCATTCAGTTGAGTTGACCGCTCCAATATTTATGTTTATAACTGAATGGAGGAATCCAGTTAGTAAAGGAAGGATTAAAGAGCCTGCCATCACCATTTAATATATCTAGTACTACAGAATCATACAATAATCAGAAATGTGCGATCTCCGTTTCCGAACACTATGAAAACGTACACCAGATACATAGCGTATTAGTACAGTGAATTTACGGTTTTACATGGAAATAATTTTTCTTTGTATGAATCCCTTTGTTTTATCTAGGTTTAAAAAATAATAATTTACCATAACATCTGAAATTTGGCTCATTTTGTAAAACAAATTGAGGATCCGAAGTCAGATAAACTCCCGTTTTTAGACGCATAACTCGACAAATACTTTATGAATCTTGGATGTTTCCTGTTCTGTAATTTGAAGGACATTTGAATTTAAATGTTTGACATACATAAATTAAAATCGATGATGAGTGTAACCCTTTCAGTGCCAGGTCCGATGTTTGTATCAACCCATATACCCTGTGCCAATGCATTCTCTTATATATGCGAGTCGACCATAGGTCGCCTCGCATATATAAGAGAATGCATTGGCCTAACAATTTTTCATCTTTTGTTATTATTTTTTACAATTTTTTACAATTTTAATAATTTGTTCTTATTTCTTACAGGTATATTTAGTAGGTTTAGTGCCAGGGAATCTTATGTTTTTTATGGGCATCAAAATTATTACTATGAATACTTGGTGATAGTTTTGAGTTATAACATGCCCCTAAGGTGTTATCCAGTTTGTTTTTAAATTCGCTATAGCATGCTTAAGCATACCCGAAAAAATCAACCCAAAAAAAAAACATTCTATTTAAAAAACAAAAAATTTATATTTTTTTAGGGCCGATTTTACACACCGTAAATTAGGGCCGATAAGATCGGCCCGTGGCACTCAAAGGGTTAAGTGCCATGGATGTATAAGTTTACTTACGCAAATATTGTTGTATTGTTCTTTACTCCAAACATTGGCGAAGAGTACGTCACCATCCAAATGTCAGCCCCGCCACAGTCATAATACGGTAGAGTCCAGTGGCCATCTGACAACACTGCACTTGGGACTTTCAACGACACCGGATCTGCGATAGCAGTGGTATTGAAGCTACAGATAAAGGTAATAGATTTCACTTGATGCTGGAGCATGCCATGAGTCTCCACTCTGGCTAACGCCCGTATAGATCATATTACACCAGTACAAAACATGGGAACCTTTTTATGTTCTGACCCGTTCTGACAGGGAACTGTATGGCATTGAACAAACGAGACAGGGAATACAATTCGTTGTTAATACTTGTTCCTCAAGGATTTACATTACATTAGGAGGTGGTCGCGCCTCGAGATTGCACGCTTTTCTGTGACTTCTGAGAACATATATCGCAATAAACCTTGAATTAATTATCCAGAAGAAATTCCATAACTGTAAACGACGAAAAGCAAAATTGTTCATAAAGTCACTTTAATCGTGCAATTTAGAGTTGGGACCTTCACATACAGTGAAGTACATTGTTAAGGAACGTGTAATGATTAAAATATATTCCTGTGTTATTTTTTCGACTTTATAAGGTTCCCTGTCCAAATTCAAAAAGTTCATAGGTTTTGTACCGGTGGATATACATGTATCCACTACCGGTGTTAGCCATAGTAGAGATTCATGGCATGATATAACTTGATGCGTGTTTTTCAGTAAAACTGGTACCATAATGCGACAAACATATTAAAATCCCATTGGTTTGCATTACTGGCAAACACGATTTTGTTCGGCGGAGATTATAACTATAAATTACATCTATGAAGATACAATATAGGTGGTGCAATTGAGACTACTGTATGTAAATACAATACTCAACATATGATGTTCTGTATTAGCTATATGCAAAACCATGCGAATAATAAGCAAGGTGACATCAATGTAGACTGTCTAGGTTTTATTGGAACAACTTTAAAACGTTAACAACACAAACCAGAAATTACCTCCAAGAGAGTGGACTTTAAGTCCATAGTACACTATAATATTATTATCGTAACTTGTGGGGAAAAAAAACATATTCTACATTTGCAAAGTAGATTTAGTGAGTTCATTGGCAATATTAGGCCAGTTGAATTGGAGATAGAAATCGTCAGAGTACAGAGTAAATCACCACCAACATATAGTTAAGACTATAACTGTGAGACAATTTCACATAAATACGTGGTTGGAGTGAAAGTGCAGCGAAAGGGAAATAACTCTATCATTGTATTTTACACTCACTGGCTAAACACAACTATATAGGTTACACTGGTGTAAATGTATTCCATAGGCCTCAGTGCTAACGTTTTAGCGTGTACTGTTGGAAATATAAATGTTGGGTCCAAAATTTTCTTTAAATCTGAAAAATTGACATTTGGGGAACCTTTTTAGGCCAAAAAATCTTGTCTATCTAGTAGGGAATTTGCCTTTAAATCTTGTGTTTTCGTAACTAGTGTCAGAACCGCATAAAAATGCTGTCATATTTTAGACCTCACCAACAAATTCAAACTTCACTACAAAGGGTTAATTGCTGTGCCAATGGCTATTTTACCTATGGGAAATCATAGGGAAGAGGTGTGATGATTTTGTTTTATGCAAAAAGCACACAAGGCTATTGACCAATCAGGGCCCAGTGTCTATTTTATTCTCGCCTATATATTCCACCCGCATCCGCTAGATGTCACTCCGTACCATATCTACACCAGTGTAACCTAAAGCGATATCTCGCTTTTTCGCGGTATAATTGTAACTCCCTACATTTCTTCAGAATTGCCCATCAATGGTCAAAATGTGTTCAAAAACAATATCACTTCTGTGGTTCTTTATTTATCACACACAATTTAACCCCACCCCTTTAACACATTATTCATCAAAAAAGCACAATTTGCCACCTCAAGACATGTTCAGGCCCCATTTCCACACAGTTTTTGGGGTCTGGTGTTGCAAACTTGGATCAGCTATGGAAGACTGTACAAGATTCTTCCCATGAGAGAACTTCTGGTGATGTGAGGTCATTGAGTCCAGATCTGATCAGCTGAGCACCAAGCACATGACTTTATCAGCACATGGAAGACTAAAATATGACATTTTCAGGTCTGCAAGGGGGATCCAAGATAACTGGATGTGGGTGTATATTGAATTAGTTGAACAAAGATCTGTTCTCTTTGAACTGCTGAAGCATTTTCTTAAATGTGTCCACGATTTAGTACTATTAACCTTCAAATGGCCATACCCACCAGTGAAAATGACACACTTTTATGATATATATCTGTATATCACTGGCTATAAAATCCAAAATACTTGTTAGATTAGCTTCTTATGACAATTGATATGCGTGCCATGTTATGGGTCATTTGCATTATCGTGTGACTATTACCACCTTGAAAAAAATTGAAAATACCTTGAAAAATTGGCATTTTTTATGAACAATCATACTATTTTTTTGGCTGATGCAAGTGAAAGAAGACATCAGCAGCAAGAATAGCCACACCATGCATGAGAGATTCATCGGACTGAGAGACCAAGCTGTGAACAATGCATTAAAATACTTTAAAGTGACTCCCAGGAATCAAAAATGCCAAAAAGCTCATTTTCCTCTTTAGGTTACACTGGTGTAAATGTATTCCATAGGCCTCAGTGCTAACGTTTTAGCGTGTACTGTTGGAAATATAAATGTTGGGTCCAAAATTTTCTTTAAATCTGAAAAATTGACATTTGGGGAAACATTTTAGGCAAAACAATCATGTCTGTCTAGCAGGGAATTCGCCTTTAAATCTTGTGTTTTCGTAACTAGTGTCAGAACCGCATAACAAATGCTGTGATATTTTAGACCACACCGAAAATTAAAACTTCACCACAAATGGTTAATTGCTGTGCCAATGGCTATTTTACCTATGGGAAATCATAGGGAAGAGGTGTGATGATATTTTTTATGCAAAAAGCACACAAGGGTATTGACCAATCAGGGCCCAGTGTCTATTTTATTCTCTCCAATATATTCCTCCCGTATCCGCTAGATATCACTCCGTACCCTATTTACACCAGTGTAACCTATAGGCGACAGAGTAACTATAAATGCCACATGCGACTGAGTAAGCCTATTTAAACTTCAAATGGTCAATTTGTCATCCGATGCATCATTTGTGACTACAAAAGCACCCCTTTCTGTATTTGTTTCTAAACTACAATCTGCCATGTCCATGCATACAGCACTTTCGGTATAAAGATCAGCAACACCATACCAAGACCCCGTCTACAACATCGGGACCCACCAGATTCTTCCTGACCAATGACCATGTAAAGGCATTCGTAATGCATGTCACAATAGCCTAACGTGTGAACACAGGTAGAGTTATCACTTGTGATTGTGTTCGAAATTACGACCGCTAGGTAACAGGTAACAGGCGGGTGTGTGTAACTTGTGACGTCACACTTAATGTACAGTATACCGTGTAGGTGAAATTTTTAGCGAGACAACTTTTTGTTAAAAAATCACGTGACTCCCGGCAATGCATGGTTTCACAAAATCGGGGAATAAGATATGAAACGAATTTGCTACTTCACAACTTCCGATATGTGGCAATGGACAACTGAAGTATTCTTTTATTTATAAATAGTACGTTGTTATGAATATGTCCTGCATAGGTTCACATTAGATCAGTTGCATCTGTTAGCTAAATGAAGGCAGTTACGGCGTCATGACGTCAAAGCGTCATTTGTCTCTGCGGGCCTGAATCCAGACAAGACTGAGCGTGTCATGTCGTCTTCGCGGACAACTGATTTCGCCTCACTATAGACTAGACAACTATTGATTGATTTAATGATTGAGAGTTTAACGTCGCCTTAGCCGCTATATGCCATATATCACGACCACACTGGACATATAAACGCAGACACGCGCTTCAATTACTAGTTTAGTACACCGGTTTGATTTAGCTGTGTATTAAATTTTAGCTACCTTACTAGTATTTAAATTCGCGCAGTACTATTTTTCGCACACCCATTGGTGCGCGAATTTAAAACAGCGAAAATTAATACGACTTCAAGGTTTACCGTATTTCCACTGGGAAAATAAGATATGGAAATTGCTTGTAAGAATCACACATATATACCAAAATGAAAGCAGAAAAACGTGTCATCAAATCCACAAACCACGAGTGAAGCCATGCTCATACACATGTAATCTGAGTTATTTATAATATCACATCAAGCTGTACATGTACATGCAGCGAAGTGTTGATGTTTTCTGAAGTCAGCCGCCAATACGATGTTTTTTTTACTACTTCCCACATCAATGGTGTTCATATATAAAGATTTAACTATATCATAATAATTATTTAAAGCACCCGTATATATTCAATAAAAAAATTCTGACTATCATGACGGGGTCGTTCTATATGCCTTGCATATCATATTATCAATAATGTTCCATACCTTGTCCATAACAAAAAATGTCAAACTTAAAAATATTTGTCCTAACGCGTGAAATCAGTAATTACGCGAAATCCCTGAATTTTTCAGTAATTTAATGAATTTCCTAGTCAGATCATGATTTCACTCAAATGTTCAGGGATTGTGTTTAATTGCTGATTTCACTGATTTATTGTCACATATACAAAACTGACCGCCATAATTATGTAGGGTATGAATTTCTTTTCCCGCTCAGGGACTTTTACCAATCAGCAGCCATATGCGGATGCTACACAAATTCAAAAGGCTTAACCCTATTTAATAAGTTTCTTGTAACAGTCAAAGTTCACGCTACAATGGTGAAAATGTTTGTTTTCCATAGGCCTCAGTGCAAATGTTTTAGCGTATCCTGTTTACAATATAATGCCAATGTCCATAATTTGTTTTTAATCTGAAAGATTGCCATTTGCGGTAATACTTGATGCTAAAATAATACCCGACAGAGAGGGAATCCTCCTTTAAATCGTGTGTTTTCATAACAAGGATCAGAACCGCACTAAAATGTATGGGTCATTTTCATCATCATGTGACTATTACCTTGAAATATTCTGAAAATACCTTGAAATATTATTAAATTAATTTATAAAAAATAATTATAGTTTTTTGCTGGGGTAAGTGGAAAATGACAGCAGTAGCAAGAATAGCCACACCATGCATGAAAGTTTCAGTGAACTGAAAGATCAGCCTGTGAAAAATGCATCAAAACACTTTTTGCCCTTTAGGTTACACTGGTGTAAATGTTTTCCATAGGCATCAGTGCAAACGTTTTAGCGTATTCTATTTACAATATAAATCCTAGGTCCAAAATTTGCGGAAACTTTTTATGCAAAAAAAATCATATCCGTCTAGCAGGGAATTCGCCTTTAAATCTTGTGTTTTCGTAACTAGTGTCATAACCACACTAACACCTAGTGTCGTTTTTCAGACCACACCACACAATTTAAACTTCATTACAAAGGGTTAATTCGTGTGGCAATCTCTATTTTACCTATAATTTGGAATTTAAAGGGAAGGGTTGTGATGTATTTTTTATGCTAAAAATACACAAGGCAATTGACCAATCAGGGCCCGGTGTCTATTCTATTCTCATATAATTTCCTCCCGCATCCGTTCGATGGCGCTCCCAGCCTTATTTTCATCAGTGTAACGTACACGTTACAAGCATCTAATTATATAGAGCTACGGTTCTTGAATTTGTGTAGGAAAACTCGAGACAGCATAACACAAAATTCTGGCTGCTGATTGGTTGATCATCATTTTGGGAGATTTCCCTAAGCGGGAACAGAAAATCATAGCCTAAGTAAATGTGGCGACCATTTTTTGTTTAGGTAGCCATGAAGAGTCTGGTGGGATTCCTAAGTGATCTGGGTATTTTTATGCTGCTGATGTTTGTGCAGTAAATGGGGTAGTTGTGGAGATGTAAGATTATCGTGTGAACAAAATACCGAAAAAGGCGCGTTTGTTGTCACAGACTGGTGTAACGGATGACGTTCTAAGGGAAAAGTAACCACTCGAAGTTCAAATAGGCTTAACCCATGGCCGGCGGAACTTATAGTTAACACTGTCGCCTATGCAAAATAATTATTTGTTTGTAACTAAATGTGAAGTACGATGTAAGACGACGAGATCTAACTATAATCGTTTATTGTCGAGTAGCAATTAAAAGGCATGAATGCACCGAGGCGAGAAAATGGGCTAACAACTACCGCGTACTTACTTGTAAGAAACATGTTGTGTTGGCATGTCCCGACCACTCCAGTCTTTGACACGTAAGGTGTGATACCATTCGGTATCATTCGCCATGTAGTTATAATTCATCGACAAGTCGTGCGCATTAACCACTCCGCTGTTATTCCGGTAAGCATAGGGACTGAAGTGGTCGGGGTACTCCATGTAGAGGTTTGGTTCTGTTGCAATGGCGGATCCAACCACGAGCCTCTCACTGTTGACGTTGTTCCGAACAATCCGAAAGAACGTATATTCGGTCAGACTATCAAGTGAGTTGTTGTTTTGAACTAAAACATCTGTCAGGAAATTCGCTGTACTGATTGCGGGTCTTGTTAAATGTGCCCACGTGGTGTGGTCGAACTTCAGAGGCAAGATCGTTCCCGTCCCTCCCTCGCACTGTTCTGAGCCTGCTATTTGTGCAACATACTCTAATGCACGCCGGGCAGATTCTTCATTGCCTGTAAATGAATAGCGTTCGTTTTTTTTAGATCAGTCGTCTTTTAGTCGTTCTATATACTCATGCAAATATTGTACAGGTTTTTATATCCATATTGTACAGTATGTGTTCAAAACAGACAAAACAATATGTACGAAAATATAAGGGCTACAATCTCGTGACTTGGCTGATACACATTGAAGATCGAGGAGCGGAAATATCTAATAGAGAGTTAATTGCACAATCAACCCACTCAATTACACATGGGAGTTCGGTAGCCCATTGGTTCGAGAGTCGGTGGTGTTAACGCACCGGTACGAGTTTGTGCCCACATGTGGACTATCGTCTCCGCAACAATGGCTTGGTCAGATTAAGCGGTGTGTCTGTTGTACAGCCACACGCTGTTTTAAATCTTGCATCAAGTTGTGACATTTGTGCAAGGTCACTTAGACTGTGTTCGCTCCGTCGTACCTAGACGAAAAATAGGGACCTGGTTGTTGCGTAAGCGCAAGCCACTCTAGAGAAGCACCTGTAAATGGCAGCAGACACAAGACTGGACAGCTGGTGTAAGTACACATGCTTAGGGCCCTTGCGGGTATAGGCGCTATGCAAATCCCGTTATTGCACATAGGCTGTACTTGATGGGGGGGGGGGGGGTAATGCCATACATTACATTCAATGGAACGATACGGAACATTTAAGCATCGTTTTGATTGAATATCGTCCAAATTCGAAATTTCCAATTTAGAAGTGATCATGAACATGCATGTAAAGTATCAAAATATTTCCCCAATAAATGTCGGCTGCATGGTGTGCCGATGGATTCATTTCTTAACGAATTTGGAAACATCTAGCGATCACCCCGAAGATTAATATGAAGATTAGTGACTAACGGGTGACCGATTGTAGACTTTGCCGAAGGATTTCGCCATGTTTTCAATGAAATTCGGGAAGCAATTCATGACACTCATCTAGTAGTCACCCAGAAAATCCAAATGAAGTTTGTTGTCTGTAGGGTGTGCCAAAGATTTAGCAATGCAAAGCGTAACAACATCAAAAATGGCTGCCATGTTTCTCATCGGAAATCGTTCAAATTTGACAGTCCCATATGTAAGTGATCCTACAATGCCATTAATTTTCAAAGCCATCCTCCAATAAATGGGGCTGCAGGGTGTGCCGGTGGTTTAAAATTTGAAATCAAAGATGGCGGCCTCGGTGGCCATGATTTTTAGCAAATTTCGGAAAAAAAACTTTATGGCTCCCATCTAGAGGTCACCCCAAAGATTCATCGAAAATCCATTATTTTGTATAGCCATCACCTAAAAGTGATACTAAATATGCCTTTAAATCTTCAATACATTTCTCCAATAAATATGGACTGCATAATGTGCCGATGGTTCAAATGTGAAATAAAAGATGGCCACCGGAGGCCATGTTTTATTCAAGTTGAATGTGGGATAAAATCGGTGGCTCCCATCTAAAGGTCACCCCGAAGATCTATATACAGTTTGGTGATGGTCGGATGAGGGATGAAGCCTGTAGGGTGTGCCGATGAAATTTAGTTATTCAAGGAGTAAAATACATGATGGCCGCTGGCGGCCATTTTTTAAAAAGAAATTCGAAAAATGCATGGCTCCCATCTGGTGGTCACCAAAAAGATTCCTATGAAGTTTGGTTACGATGGGTTGATGTATTTCGTCTGTAGATGTGCTGCTGATCCCAAAATTCCGATCCAGAGGTGGTCCTACAGATGGCTGTAACTTGTTGACTGATCAATCACGCACTCACACACGGACGCAATGATTTATGGACGGACAATGTATACCAACCCATAGCAATAGCTCAAACTTGACTGTTAACTTCAGCTAAATGTATTGATATGCTATATAGTTGAATGTTTAAGAACACCACACAATTCGCAAGCTATAATGCGACATGCGCTAGTGTCAAAAACTGCAATAAAACCAGAACCAGCCTAAGACAACGATTACACTCACGTCTGATACATGTTGTCGGGTTGATATGGTGGTGATCGGGAAGGCATTCACATCTGGTTTCCACACCACACTTCGATCCAGATATCCTACCGACGCCAGTGTTACAATCTTCATCCGTGGCGCATCGATCTCCTATCTTTACGGCGCAGTTGAACCCAATGTCATGACAGAGAGTCTGTAATTCCAACGTTAACACAATGTATATCATTTATAAGGCTTTCTCAACTCAAATACAATATTTTTACCCGTAGGCTTCTCGTCACCTCCCATGTTTTAAAAATATGTAAATCCCCAATAGCTTTGAAGAACTGCGTGCATTTTACATGATTTTTCTGCGCCTGGACTCGACTATCGCCACCGAGAATAGTAGTGCACAGTAGATCAGGATACGATGGAATGTGGGGCAGTGTTGGAATTCAGGTTAGAATTATAAAGAATGTGCAAGTGCTTGACATGTATATTGACGTGGAATTATACAGAACTAATGGGAGATGCGTCCAAAATAGTCCTCGCGAGAGGGAGAGAGGACATTGTTTTAAACGGACATGGCTCATTCGAACCTCCATATTTCGTCTACGTAATTTGGATGGACGGACACGATAGATCGATAAATACACGAAATATTGGTATGTCGGCTTCATATGCTTTGAAAAACACTTGCCAAAGTCACACCCATTTTCCAGCCGTTTAAATTTTTTCGCCCGATGTCATATAAACGCTCTTTATTGCTACCATAGCAAGAATAGAATAACACGGAACGCTCTTTCTATTCCATATATATCGTGCAAATGGCATTTTTCATTACTTCAATGCGTCTTTTTGTGTTACATAATGCTCATAGAATAGTAGTTAAGATATTTATCGACCTATTTCGATACCGGGAAAAAATCAAAAGCTAATAATATTATTCGTATTTTGGAGCGCAAACCGCAATATGGCTTTAAATATCATTCGTGGCACAACTTTTACCGGTTAGTGTCAATGTAAAATTTTCGTAATTTTTCAGCCGGTATCGGAACTATTTACATATAACGTTATTACATATACCACGCCTGTATTTTATAAATTCCATGAAAAGAATATCTACGATTACAGAAGATAAGCTTTATTTATTTACCAAGAGAAAGAACCAGCGAACTCTTCTCAGACCTCCCATCTCAGCTAGTAATCTGCTTCAATCGACGCCGTTCCCTGTAAACCTTCAGAAACACACAATTATGAGAAGTCACAGATGCGATACTGTTGGGGTTAAACGGACAAGGCTCATATAATGAACGTGTACTTTATATAAGAAATGAACGGCGATTTCAATGTGGTCATGGGATTTTGACCGCGAGAAAAATTCAGCAAACTGCATGAGCCCCGAAGGGGTTTATGCGGAGTTTGCTTAATTTTTATCGCGGTCAAAACCCATGACCACGTTGTATCCGCCGTTTATTATTTATATTTATATACTAAATTCATTATGAACTAGGATTGTCTGTCTTCCCCACTATTTATTCAACTTTAAGTGTACGCACGGAGTTCAGTTCGGAGAGTTCGAATCCTCGCTTTTTAGAAAATCAAACAGTGTGAGAATCCGTTGACGGAGAGCGGAAAAACGCAATTTCACAGTAAAGTATACAAATACGACGAAATGTCTTGTTCAGCATGTAATGAATGTAGACGACGCGTGTTGATTTCAAGAATGATAATATAGTAAACTAACAATTAAGTTTCAGCTTTGTATAAGAAATTGACAACACGCCGTTCTACCATGCATAATGATATATTTGTGAGGTCCGGGTCTACTGAGTGGCGCGGTTATTTGAGCATCAACGCACAGTAACACGAAACGTATTGTATGGTTGTGCATTTGTCTACGGTATTTCAATATCAGCTACAGTATAATGCTATCGTGCAACTATGTGGTCCATGGTGCTCATGCATGAGAATACCCAATAGGAACTTTACACCATAAACGAATTTAGGTCAGCCGCAACACTATATACGCAAAACGCATTTCAATTGCAAATTAAAAACGATAGTTATGCAAATGAGCAAACACCATTGTTCGCGATGTTTCGAAATTTGTGGCGTTATAAATAGAGTGTCGTCTTTTTATCACAACAAAGCTGTGAGGTGAGAGATTTCCGCACGTTGTACTTTTCATGGCAACATTGTCGAGACGTGGGTTGTGTAATCAGAGGAGATGAGTTTTAGATGCAGGGTAACAACACTGATTTCAGACCAAAACAAATTTCTTGCCAAATCCGGACGTGCTGAATACTCCAGCAGTCGTTCATGTCCGACAATACCCGGTGATTTCCGAGATCAACGTGTTCATAAACCTATGGACGACATTGAAAGTGACGTCACGTTACGTTCATAGGTTTATGAACACATTGACTCAGGGGCGTGTCTACCGTAACGCTATTGGGAAATCGAAAGGGATATTAGGTGTATGTAAATATATCAAAATGAACGGTTGGAACTTGACGATAAGATAAACCGCGAACGCTTCATTATAACTAACATCGATCAGGTTTTTTTTCGGGATATGTTACATCTCAATTCCCGAGAATATAAGGGAATAGTGCAACAGTATATTGCTGCGACAAAACGCTTCGATTCATGACTGTCTGGCTGCGCTGACATATAGCCACAATCCAATGTCAACCACAAATCTCTCAACATACACCAAACACAAACAATGCTGGACACCCCTCCCTCATTCGGATCGCCACATCCACCATTTGTATACACATCGATAATCTCTTCCAACATAACTGTCATGGGCGTCAATCGCCAAATTGTCTACTCTACCAATGCAGATTAACATTACAGTCAAATGTTTGATACATACATAGCCTTGAAATCTATATTTCGCATATTCCTTAAATATCACAATAGATACAGGTATGCATAGATTTATGATCGTCCTAATTGGTAATCCATAGACACATAAGCTGAAAGATATTATAGGCACTGAGAGGGTGGATAGGCAGGAAGCTATTATTAATTGGCATTCAAAATAACTCAGTTGGATATTAATGATAAATCAGTTATCACCCATGTGAATATCCGATGGGGAAATGACAAATATAGGCTTACAGTCAGATCCCTTTCTCATATGCTTGGACACACGTTTTAAAATTGTGTAAGGTATGTGTTGTAAGTCAAATTTTATATGTATGTACACATTTGTTATTGAGAATAAAATATTGTTTACACTAAATATATGCCGCTGTTGGTCTAAAACAACATATTCATTACTAATTGCTGGTTGGAAATTCAAACAATGGGAATAAATTTAAGCTATATGTGGTGTAATCTAACTAATTAATGTTGTGTCAGGCATGAAATTGCTAACTGTTTAACATTTTTACCGGAGGCTAGTCGGAGGCTATACACCCCAACCATCCACCCCTATCGCTACGTCCCTGGCGTCGTCTGATGGTTCACATATGCAGCCATGTCGTGCAAGATGTGTTTATTGTTGTATACGATTGTCAGTCGTGGACCGTCATACGGTATAATTTGTCGACCAGATCTTAGTATTTATGTAAAGAGAGGCCAATTCAATGGATGGCTTTTATAAAGGCGGGAGGATGTTAAGAAGCTGTTTTATGATACGCAGATTCAATCTGTTAACGCTAGGTTATAACAAAAGAATTACTATGCTGTTAACTGCATGTGATGCATATACAGTAATGACCTAAATACTCGACTCCTTAACAGGTACTCGGTGAGAGCTTTCCGATGAATGGCAACAAGCCATATTTCCGACTAAATTCTGAAAAATTACCCATAATTCTGCTGTGGTTAAGGACTCAATTATATAGGGCATTACTTACCTTGGCTACGCATATGAGTGAAGTATTATCTACTACCATAAATTATGTAAGTTTGAAAGCATCAGTACATGACGAAATAAGTAGACGTACATATGTAAATGCATAGCTTAGTGTATACAGTTTACCTGGTATTGTTTCGGGGACGTGGCGACGGGTGGGGAGGTCGGCGGTGTCCTGCAATATATTAGTGTGGAATGTGTTGTTTTTAGACCAATATTTGCATATTTTCCTAATTTCCTCAAACTTCTGGACTGAAATGGATAATTTCCAGCATTATGTGATTTGAAAGCTAGAGGCAAAGACTGTTCTCTCGAATACTAGCATATTATCTGCTTATGATAGAAATTGTTTTAGGTAGATAATCTGCTTAGAATCGCCTCATTTTAGTCGATCATGTCCTGAAAATGACAACATTTTAGTCACATTATCGACTCATAATAAGTCGATTCTAAGCTGATTATGTGCGGACAATGACACAAATAATCTAACTCACGCCTTTTCATCTGTACGCACTTTAACATGTGTTTTCACTGTGGCTCGCGCCATAAAACGAAATAACGGGTAAGAGTCCCATTATCTGCGTATTTCAGAATCAAAATAATCACATTATGTACCTATTTTACATTACATGTCGATTATGTGCGTCTTACTCCGAGGATATGTTGCTAGGATTTTTCAATTTCCATGTCCAAATTTCATAATGTCCTCACACCGGACCGAACTATGGTCGGCCAGATGTGTATGTCCTGGTTCCTCTCCAGTGGCCAGTAAACAACTGCTGAAACTCGTGAGATTTTCACAACTGTTCTCAGACAACTACTCGACGAACATGCGCCATCTGTTACGAGAAGCGTCCGTGGTCCAATACCAGTGTCAAAGATTCCAGGAGGAAACGTCGCCAATTAGAACGCAAGTGGCGTGCATCTAAATCACTTCAACGTCGAGAACTCTATACCGTGCACAAGACAAAGTTGTCCGGTTTGCAATCAAACGTGCCAGAACAGACTACTATATAGTGGCCGTATTGCTTCTGCTAGCACATCAAAAACTATTTTTGCTATAATCGATGAATTAACAGGAAAATCTAAAATTATCATAGCACCAGACAACGTACCCAAAGCTGATTTACCCAATATCTTTAGTGTGCTTTTCAGCGATAAAATTACTCGCATTCGCTCATCGCTGGATAAGCTTCATGTACTGCATAATTTGTTCAGTTTCCAGGAAATAAATTCTCTTGTTTCAACGAAGTGTCATCTGAAATGGTGAGAAGTATGATAACGAAATCTCCTTCTAACACATGTACTGTTGATTCTATCCCGACAAAACTGCTGATCGAGTTTGTAGACTACCTAATCGAACCAATCACTGACATAATGAACCATTGCCTTCGCCATGGTTACGTACCCGACTGCTTCAATAAAGCAGTTATTACACCGTTGATAAAAAAGAAAGGACTTAATCGGAACGATCTTAAGAAATATCGTCCTGTTTCTGGCCTGCCTTTTCTTTCTAGGATCTTAGAAAAGTTAGTTCTCAAACAACTCCAGGAACACCTCGTGAGCAACAATCTGTTTGAGAAATTCCAGTCCGCCTTCCGCCCCAGCCACAGTACGGAAACGGCTCTTCTTCGGATAACATCGGACCTCGTTAGTGCCCGAGATGACCGTCTGGCGTCTATAGTTACACTGCTAGATATAACGGCGGCTTTCGATACGCTTGATGATTCAATCATCATCCAACGGCTATCGGAATCTTTCGGCATCGCTGGAACTGCACTTTCGTGGTTTAAGTCCTATCTATCGAACCGTGTCCAGATGGTGCGCATTGGAGACATAGTTTCTGACACCAAAAGTGTTTATTATATAGTTCCGCAAGGGTCTGTATTAGGCCCCGTTTTATATACTGTGTACACAATGCCAGTGGGAGATATCGTCAGGAAACACCAACTGAACGTACACATGTACGCTGAGGATACTCAGATTTACGGCTCCGTTCAACGCGCGTGGAGCAGTGTGTGTGTGCGGTCAAAACGTGGATGTTGGCCAACAAACTACAACTTAACGATGCCAAAACCGAAGTGCTATTTTGTCCACCAGTTAATTGCAAAGATCTCTCCATACCTGTCATCAATATTGGTGGAACCTGTATTCAACCTGCAGATTGTAAAAAAAATCTTGGTGTTATTGACAAATCATTGTCGATGCAAGCACAGTTGAATCAGGTGTGTAGGTCGCTGTGTATTGAGATTAGACGTCTCAGTCGTCTTCGATCCTATCTCTCGGAAGCTGCCATGAATAAGCTTACAACATGCACAGTTCTGTCTAGAATCGACTACTGTAATTCGCTTCTAGCTGGGTTACCTAAATACCAGATAGACTTCAGCGACTTCAGAACACGGCAGCCAGATTGGTAAATGGCGCACCCAGACGCAGCAAATCATCACCTATCTTGGCAAATTTACATTGGCTCACTGTCAAGGCTAGGATTGAATATAAACTAGCAACATTGTGCTTTCAATTCTTCCACAAAACACTGCCTCTATATATTTCGGACCTTCTGACTCGATATGTTCCTGGTAGGGAAGGGTTACGTTCTTCGGACAAACTGTTTCACGACTTCCCAGACCCCAACTACAAATGTATCGGGAGACGAGCTTTTACGTATGTTGGTCCACAAATTTGGAACTCTCTGCCTTACAACATAAAGAAGAGTGGAAGCATCGACATTTTCAAAAAACAACTCAAAACGTATTTCATGAAACGTTAAACAGTTCACTGGTTGCTATGTCTTTCTTGTGCTACCTAGATTCCAGCACTCAAACAGTTTTGTGCGTTGTTATCTATGTTGTATATATATGTGTGTATAGAATTGTTTATTTGCCAAAGGCGCTTTGAGCTACACCAGGAATTAAGCGCCTTACAAATACCATATTATTATTATTATTATTAATTAATTTAAGAAAAAAATCAGGTTGCGAAATCTGGCGTTAGACCACAAGATGTTAGGATTTTGGGAATTTTCTTGTGTATATCTCAAAATATTCTCACTCGGCCCAGTGGACTACGTTCTTCCCGTGGCTAGTGGCCATACGGTGACTGAGGCTACCATCCGGGCATGTGAGGGATATATTTGGGGAAAATTGAAGCGGGGAGGGAGGGAATGGAATTGAGTTTGGTGTGTTATACAAGGGGTGGGTGCAATTGGAAATTCATCGTTTAGCAGGCATTCCGTCCAAGAAAACCAGACGGTGTCATGATATACGAACGGCAACATACATATACATGCATCTTTATCGAAGCTAACGACCAGCATTAAAACTTCTTTTGTTCCACAATCATGTAATGTTGCTACATAAAGTTGTCTTCACATACCCACATGTACCCGTATGCTTGGTTCTGGTCAGCTAATTGCATGCTATTTACAAACAAATGTGGAAGTATAGAGTTTATACTTATCATGAGCTGTGGTACAAATGCAGTTTGTAAGCATGCGTTCGTCTAATGTCACAATATATCTTTCCATATCTAAATACCTGCATAAGTGCCATACAAATGAATGTGTGAAAACAGCCTCATGGTTACAATCAGCTAATTATTTAGAGTTACGCTTCTTGAATTTGTGTAAGGAAACTCGAGTGAGCATAACAAAAAACATCTGGCTACTAATTGTTTGATTGTAATTGAGAGAAAATTCCCCAAGTAGAACAGAAAATCATAGCCTATATAAATATGGAATCGTTTTTGTTTAGGTAGCCATGAAGAGTCTGGCTGGGATCCTAAGTTACGGAAGTGGCCTTTGTATATCCCTTTCAGTGCCAGGGGCCGATCTCATCGGCCCTAATTTACGGTCTGTAAAATCGGTCCTAAAAAAAGAATTATTTTTTTTATTTTTTTTTGCGGGTTGAATTTTTGTTTTGGGTATTCTTAAGCATGCTATAGCGAATTTAAAAACAAACTGGATAAAACCTTAGGGGCATGTTATAACTCAAAATTATCACCAAGTATTCATAGTAATAATTTGGATACCCATGAAAAACGTAAGATCCCCTGGCAGGCTGGCACTAAACCCAGTGCTAAACCTACAAAATAAGTCTGGCACTGAAAGAGATTAAAGAATATAAGTAAAAATTATTAAAATTGTAAAAAATTGTAAAAAATAATAACAAATGATGAAAAATTGTTAGGCCAATGCATTCTATTATATATGCGAGGCGACCTATGGTCGACTCGCATATACAAGAGAATGCATTGGCACAGAGTATATCGGTTGATACAAAAATCGGACCTGGCACTGAAAGGGATATTTATGCTGCTGATTGTTGTGCAGTAAATGGGGTAGTTGTGGAAATGCAAGATTATCGTTATAAAAAAGGCCGAAATGGCCGCGCGTGTTGTCTCAGACTGTTATCTGATGGCGTTCCATGTGAAAATTTACCAGTTGAAGTTCAGATAGGATTAACCTACGGCCGGCATGACTTACAGTTAACACTGTTGCCTATCGAAACTGATTGGTTTCTTTGTTTGTAACCTCATACTACATGAATAAACGTTACTATTTTAGACCAATATTTGAATATTTTCCTACCTTTTCTAAACTATTGGACTGAATGGCCATCAGTTTGATAATTTCCAGCATGATGGGGTGTCAGGTTAGAAATTTCAAATAATTGAAAAGCTAGAGGCCATTCTAGATGCAATGTCCATTTTCAGATTGCAATATGTTCTCACACCGGGCAGAACCACGGTAGGCATGTCCTGGTTCCTCCACAATGACCAGTAAACAACTGCTAATTAATTTAAGAAAAAGAAATCAGATTGCGAAATATGGCGTTAGACAACTAGATCGCTCTGTTTCGTCTAAGCTACCTTTGTTCACGCATAAACTATTCTGTGACACAGACTTAGCTGTTATCTATTAACGATATATAATGCAATCAGGTCAGGCATATCCTGAATTCGGCTGTTATTGTAATCTTAGCTAACATATGGGGTATGCGGGTAAAGACTGAATCAATTATTAGGTCAAGGCATTTAAATTATTAGTCGCCTGAGGTAAACACCACCTATCGCATGACACTCTCCGGGTAAAGTTACCTCTATATTTAAAGTTCAAAATAGACGTTCTTTATTGATATGTATTATTGTACATGTATGTCATCTGAGACCAACAACACACATCGCAAGACACTCCCAATGCAATCGTCTGGTGTGATAATAAACGCTCTTCATGAATCCTCTATGTTAATATAATTTATTAGTGTCTCTGTATGTCATCTGAAGCCAACAACACACATCGCAAGACACTCCCCAAGTCAATCGTCTGATGTGATAATAAACGCTCTTCATGAATCCTCTATTTTAATATAATGTATTAGTCCCCCTTTATGTCATCTGAGGTCAAAGATGCCTAGTCCGTGATAGTCCCCTGGTTCAGGTAATACGGTCAGCATACATGGCGGTCGTTTGTTGAAGGTACTATCTTAATATATCTCGCCAATGAATATGATTCTCATCTCATCTTGATGTTAATTATCCAAATGGAAACGTGCTTACCTCAGGTTTCCAGCATCCTGTAGATTAAAATATGTACGGCGGTGGAATCAAAGTATACTTTTCAGATCCAATTCCATGTAGAGAAATGACTGGCTTGTAATTTAACGATGACATCCTCTTGTTTGAAGTAGTGGCTGTAGATAAGTTCTTATTATGTATTACCTATATATCCGTGAGAGAATGCGTAAATGACTTCTGGGAACTGTTAACATTGGGGAAGCATATTAATCCATCATTTGTTGTTGGTGACTTGAATTGTAACTTGTTAATACCCGATAACCCCTTAAAACTGATAATAATAAATATGTTGGCATGTTTAATGTTATTAAGGGAACCAACAGGAGTAACGTCAACATCACATACGCTCTTAGAGACCCAATAATTATATCCGAAGCGTTAACAGCGGTGAACCCCTCCATTGTTAACCGTGAAGTTTCGTACCACTATGTTACGCGTATCGAACTAAAAAGGACATACCAGGTGACACATGCCAATACAAGAATAGTGTGGAATTATTCTGCTGCCGACTACTTTGTAGGTTTAGATAGAGTAATAAAAGAAACTAACTGCCCCCCCCCCCCTTGTCTTAATAATGAAACAAACGGTTTTGGCATCAACTGATATGTTAAGCATTTCAGATACAGTTTTCTGTAGAAGGCCGAATCTTTCATACCACGCCGTGATACATATATGGCAAGAAACGTAGAAATGATAGAACAATTAGAAGACTTCTCCGCCAACGCGACCGCTGTAATACGAGTTTCCCGTGGTCGAAATATAAGAAAGCTCGAAACCAAGTGAATAATGACAAGACATATGCAAAAATAGTATATGACTAACTTGGACGAATCTCTTGTTATGAATAATGACCCAATACAGTTTTGGCATGTTGTTAAAACATTTGGGGGCAACCATTCGAACCAAGTAATCCCGCCTCTCTCATAAACAAACACAATGTTATGTGATGACAAAGACAAGGCTGAAATTTTAAATAGTATTTTTGTTGCTAATATTTCATTAGAAATGAAAGCTAACTGTTTGCCAAATTTTGTTTTACGAACAGATGAAGTTATCACTGACATACCGATTAGTGACTCCAAAATTTCGAAAATTATGAAAGACCTACCAACGAAGACAGCTCGTGGGTCAGATGGTATATTAGTCATAGCATGCTCAAATAAACACATGCTACTGTATGTAAACCACCGAGTATATTAATTCAGAAATAGACCTTTGTCAATTCCCAAATGAAAGGAAAAAAGCGGATGGTATACCTCTTTTCAAAAAAGGTGACAAAAAGGATCCTAATAATTATAGGCCAGTCTCACTACTGAGCGTTCTTGGTAAATTATTAGAAAACAGTATCCATACTAAATTACTTGAGCATTTACATTGAATATTAGTCTGGAATCATTCCCAAACTTAGTACCGAATAACAGCTTATTGAAATAGTTCATAGTATCGCAGAAGCCCTATAAATGAAGGATGTAACACTTGTGCTGTTTTCTGTGATGTGTCCAGAGCATCCGATAAAGTTTGGCATGAAGGACTTTTACACAAAGCGGATAACTATGGGATTAAAGGCAATCTTCTATGGTTTAAGAGTTATCTTAGCATCGCCAACAAAGGGTTGGGGTCAATTCCTGCGTCACAAAGTATGCTTGTGTAGATTCGGGAGTGTCCCAGGGGTACGTTATCGGACCTATTCTATCTATACTCTGCAATAGTCCTGACCTAAACACACTTAAATTTCACTGAATAATTATATGATAAAGCTGGGCAATTGGTCGAGTTAATGCGTGGTGAAATTCAATCCCTCTAAAACCAATCTAATGTTTTTTGGAAGTTTCCCTGTAAATGCTAGGACTGTGGTTAAATTCAGTGGTGACCAATACACGGAAAATCACAAGCACATAGGCATTGAATTGCATATTGATCTCAAATGGTACATGTGTACTGGCAACGCTTGTAGACGTGCTAATGCGAGATTGTCCCAAATAGGGAAACTTAAATGTATACTAAACAGAAAGACTTGACATACATGCAACCCTTCTCGAATATGCAAACCCAATGTTGTTTGGCGCTCCGAATTACCTCCTTAAAATTCTTAATGATATTCAGTTAGATGCAGCCATAATCGTAACTTGTTGCACTCGTTCTGCATCAGACGTCACATTAATGACAAGTAGGCTGGGATAGTTTAGAGTACAGAAGAACCGCTATAGACGCTTATGCACTCTTCGCAAGATAATAAATAATAACGCACCTCGTTATTTGAGCACACTCTTGTCCGAACGCTTCAGAGTTAGGTCCAATCGACTATCAGAATATGCTTCTCATTGTATTATCATTCGTTGTGACTCCGCCATGTTAAAATCTACATTTTCTCCTGGCTGTACAAAGGAATGGAATTCCATTAAATTAACTATTCGCAATCACACCCATGATGAATTCGTAAAGCAATTCAAACATATTTACTAGGCGGGAACACGGCTGAAACTGACCTTTGTAATTCACAAATGGGAGGCGTTATTTTAATATTATTCACACGAAACTTCGATGTAAATTTAGTAACCTGCAGTCCATATCAGATTCCGCAACATGCCCTGTGGCGTTGAGGAAGAAAATGCTAATCATTTTTTCTTTGAACCATTATGCCGAATCTCGGCTAAGACTTTATAACAGTATCATGCAATATAGTATTAACTCTAGATATATTTCTTTATGGGAACCCCGAACTAACTGATACTGAGAATAAGGCTGTATACTCATATATTCGAGATTCAGGCCAATTACATTTTACACTTAAAATCTAATTATAATAGAATATATTTTATATTTTGTACCCCGTTTCCAATGTAATATATCCCAGTTATGCCCCCTATTCAGGTACTGAAATATTGTTACATGCCTGTACTATTGTATTTTACTGGTCGCATACACAAACTCAACCTATACTGTATAAGACATAGTTACAAATCAATGAAAATAACTACAACTTTGACTTTCGATCGCCATTTCCACCGCCATATTGTTTTATTAGGATTGGACATCATTAATGGTGGTAAAACTAACCAATCACGTCAATAGTATTCGTCTATATGGAAACAATATGGTTAACCTTTGCGAATCTTGCCCAAATTAACTACTTCCGGTACCCATTGTGTCCCTATTTTGTGAAATGATGGCATCATTTTGGCTAAAATGGGCATTAGTAGTTCATGTCACACATGTTATTAGTATTCAGTATATTTGTGTGTTCGCGATTCCGGATAATCTGGGCATTAAAATAGTAATTGATTTTTCTTCGAAATTGAGCACATCTATTTACCTATTTGAAGGACACTGAATGGCCTAACAATTATCAGATATTTATTTAAAATGGGTTATGTTGGCAGTATTTGTAAAAATACACCCAGATTCATACTGATACCACAATTTTTGTATGTGGGTATGCTTAGTTTAGTTTACTCCAGACTGATGTTGGCACAAATGGCCATTTAAACCATTCACTTTCGGTCGCCATTTTGACAATCGACTTGTACTCGAAATGACATTTGTCTGTCTTGATAACAATAATGAGTTCTTTATGCTGCATGTTTCTGGCATCTTTATAACTTAAATTTAAATGCCGTTCAAGTTTATATTCCATAAGGAACGGGAAAATTTACATGCAAATCATAAATAGGACATTTTTTCAAAGATCTGTGGATCTGTTTTCCCAAGGTGGATTTTAGTGAATTCTACCCGATTAAATGACACAAAAACCAACTTAATATCTATTTGTTCTAGGTCCAATGCTTCAACGACCAGACTTGTGTGCATGATATTAGAAGGGACTCACCAACCCTTAACGCGCAGAGTTGTCTGCACGAAAATATATCAACTCACATACGACGAGAGGATAGCGAAACTGATAGAGCTTGTAGCAGATGCCGGATAAGGGTGCATTTACATTGCTATAGAAATGTATACAGATATGTATGAAGTCACTTGTCGCGCATTACTGTGATCACAACATGATTACTAATAGTGAACGCGCGCTCATCAGTACTCTGGTAATTGACAATTCACTGCGAGTCGTGTCAGTTTAGGCCAGACATAAAAATGTATCAACTATCAACAGATAACAGCGATTTGGTATGTGCCGCAGGTATTTAAAGTGTATCCTTATACCACTTGATAATGGTTCGAAGAAAGAATGAAAATCATGCAGTTACCCTACAAAACCCTTTATTTGACCAAATGTAGTAAATTTTTCAACTGATGACAATTTCAATGACAATGTTGACCAGTGTAGGACAATATTGTTTCTTAAATTACAAGCAGTTTTTATATATAGCTGTTAGACAATAAATATGATGATAATGACTGGCCACGGGGAGGGACCAGGTCACAATCTTTCCAAGTGTTGGACATTTCCAACCTGACACCCGCCCTATGATAAGGTTGGAAAATTTCCAGCTGATGGCCATTCCAGCTCAAATTTTTTATAAAAAGTAGGAAATTATGCAAATATTGGTCCGAAAACAATACCCCCCCCCCCCCCAATAAAATGTTTGAAAATCAAACTACAAGATCATTTTCAATCTATTGCTGGTTTGGAAATTACAACTATTGTTGTGTCAGGTATGAAATATCCAACCGTTGAACAAGTTGCCACGTCCCTATCCGTGTTCAATATTCGAAATACACAGGTTGAAATGACAACGAAAACTAAAACACATTCGCCAAGCCCGAGTAACAATTAATCAAAACTGATTTGCCTGTCGCAATGCTTCGGCGTTGACCGTGACGTATAGCGGACAAGATGTTTGCTCACACGAACTAATACCGTTTTCTTTCTGTGTGCATTTCTATATCAACCCGTTTACACTAGTCTGCGTGTAGATCTATGTACATTTCTATAGCAATGTAAGTGCACCCTAAACTGAATTAACTAGCCTGCTGTCACTGTAGTAAGTAAAGCACAAACAATTTCTTATGAACCACGGTCTACGATTAAAAATATAATTAGTCCCTGCTAGATATGTATCTAACATAATAGCGAGTTTGCGACACGGGTCCGGGCATGGGAACAGGTAAATTTCGTCACGGTCCTTTGAGTACTTTCAATCCTGCACTTACGGTGCCATTACACGATTAAGCTTGCTTAATTCAGCTCCAAATGGTAATCACATGGGGTTATGCTGGATGTTCACATTACACCACCCAGCACGCTTTTAAAAGCACTGTTTTATCAGGAAATATTTCACAGACTGTCCATCATAATTAACTGGCCTGTGGTTATATATACTAACTAGACTCCAATATTGTGAACTATACACATGTGTCTTTTATCAGATATCAGGAGGAATTCTGTTATGTAACTGCTACTTGACATTAATGGGGGATCCACGCTGAATGAAAACACGGCCGGGTTCCTTTCCCTACAGCTTGCTCAATGGGTAATAAAAAGTGCTGAGCTGTATGAAATGACATGGTATTACACGACGCAGCTCGCATCTTGAGCTTGCTGAATTAAGCAAGCTTAATCGTGTAAAGGCACCTTTATAGTGATAGTGATTTGCAACGGGTATATGTGTCCCATTTACCTGTAATCTTCCACTAAGGCTTTGTCACTCAGAAGTTCACGAATGTTATGATATATCACTCAGCTATAGCCTATATTTATGCATTAACCTATTCATTACAATATTTCATCGGCAAATCTCATTGATAAAGTTGTCATTTAAGCCATGTTTTAAGTTCAAATTCTCGAGGCGGCTTCTAGAACTTGGCTAACTACCGAAGGCCAATATTTTTCAATAAGTACTGTGTTCACTCCTGTAATGACAGGTCATGGTTAAAGGCACGTGAGGCTTTAGTTGTCGAAAATATTCATATTTGTTCCAATCACCGTAAACAGAAAAACATTAAAACGCATACAGTTTCGTTCATATATACCATGACCATCACGTAAACAGCATGTTATCATAAAGACCTACTATATTTTACCAAAGCAGGAGCCTGATTGTGTTACAGAAGACAGCACAATGCTACTGGCTAATCACACACCAATGGCATAAACGCTCTTTATTAGTGTCCATATCAGGAATTCACCAACAAAGAACGCTCTTTAAGTTTACCATCATAATATAAACAAACACCAGAAAAGTAACTTTTTATGCTTTTGTTTACATAACAATGGTCAAACATTTGACAATAACATACTGTTTATGCGATATTTCTTATTTGTATACGGACAAAGTCTGTCTACATTTTGATGTTCTTTCTGTTTGTGGCGGTTTTTGACGGGTGGAAATATTTTCACAGGATACCCACCGCCAAGGCCAACCGTACCTTTAAGATATTGATATTGTGCTAGAGCAGTTTCAACCATAGGACGTGGATAGATTGCCCCCAGATGGGGGCGTCCACATTGGAATTTCCGTCTGAACACCCTTGAACCACACCAGACTCACAAGTTAGAGCGTAATTCCATTTTGGAGCCCTCCCCTTTTGGGCTTTGATTTTACCAACTCCCACAACTGTTTCCTCACGTGTCTGGATGGTAGCCTATTCTGAATGGACCAGTAGTCGCGTGGCCACTGTAATGGAAATCGCCTTGACGTACATGTTACTTAACAATTACTCAACACCAGTGTAAGTATACCACAAAGCAACGTTTACTAACATTTTACTCAACATTGAAAGTGAAACCGTTCAAAAACCGATTGACTTTTCTCAACAGTTGAGAAGATAAAAAAAAGGAGTTTGCTATGAATATTCGTTGGGAGTATTCTCGAATGTGAACTGGATGATATAACCAGAATGACATTTCTGATATACCTTACTAGTATTTAAATTCGCGCGGTACTATTTTCGCTCAGTTTTAAATTCGCGCACTTTGAATTCGCGCAGCCTGATGCGCGACTTCAAAACTGACAAATATATTTCCATAACATTGATCAAAATCATGTACCTGAATAAGGTAGATCAAATGATCCGCAAGATGTTAAATACAACACAAAGAGGATACAATATAACTGCATTATTTGCGAAGATAAGTATAATCCGAGATCTACTACACTTATATATGATATTACTCCAATAATAGTATAGTATTTAAATAGTTATGGGCATCACTGACATTAATTTGAACTTAGTACAGTAACATCAACGGCCATCGATAATATGCTGACTTACACTTCCAAATTCCACTTAGTAATTTACATGCGTATTGATTACCACACAAAGCCTTTTAATATTCCAGCTTGTTCACTACACTTATGAGTGAATCGTACTATATTTCGCTCAGTTTTAAATTCGCGCATCGTCGGGTGCGCGAAAAATAGTACTGCGCGAATTTAAATACGAGTAAGGTAGTATCCGGTAATGGTATATTGGAAGATATTAAATTATACTGTTATGATTTGATTCATATCAGGATTGTCTGTGATGTCCATGGAATTAGAAACTCGTCTTCGAAGTGTTTACTCTTTAATGATGAGTCGAACTTATGAAGTTCTGATATACATAACTGTCGGTCATTTCATGCCATCTCAATATTGCATTTATATATTCCAAAATAATGAGGTAACGTAGTTTAAACATATCGAAATGATTACCATTATATATGCATTGTTTTAAATAGGGTTATTGTTTCTATAACTTCTAAATCCGAAAGAGATATCCCGATCTGTCATTGCAGCCTGTTCTCCCCAAAAAACCAGCACATTATCTGCTTATAATATAACTTGATTTAGTAGATAATCTGCTTAGAGTCGACTCATTTTGAGCTGATAATGTGCTGAAAAAGAGAACATTTTAGTAACAGCAGCGACTCATAATGAGACGATTCTAAGCAGATTATGTGCGAACAATAGAGACCTTTCGCAAAACTCACGTTTACGATTACGGATACGGATAGGGTACTACGTCACCAACCTTTGTGTACTTTCTAATCGTTCTCGTATTTTACTATCCGTAATGACGGTTACGATTTCATGGTTTCTAATAAGCTCAAATAACACCTGAAATTTATTTTCTGCAATATATCACTTTACCCCGTTCGAGACTGTATATGTATATCATGTAAACCATCCAGTTGTATTGAGCTACGACCTCGATATGCTGTTTAGATTGTCAATCACTGTACTCGTCGTCGTGAATCACGAGCTTCCCGCGAAATAAGATCGCTATTCACAACGGATAGCGACAGAAAACTTTACAGTAAGAGGAGTGCACTATGAAACCAGTCGCCAAAAAATACAGTATATAGTGTGCGATGCATGAAGAGTTTTGAGTGATTATTATGTGCCAGATAGTACACAATATATAGTGAAATTCAACAATTATTTAATTCAACAACCCATGGTGGTGTCCTAGCGTATGCAGTTATAGAATGCCTCAGGAGAGCCTAAAGAATGGCATAACCCTATTAATGAATAGTGAATGATTTTGTGTTCCCTTCCCCTTTCCCGAATTGAATAGTTCATTCAATTTAATAATATTCGGTTTTCGGTAGAAGTTGGGTTTTATATATCTCTCTCGTATAGAGTCTGTAATGCAGGGCATTTTAAAATTACATGGAATTCATAACCGATTTTAAAATTACATGGAATTCATAACCGAGTTCTAAGTTACATAAAGTACTCTGTCTGAGTAATCTGAACCTACCCTGGATCCCGATTCAACTGGTAAGTAGTGATTTCTGCTCCTGAACCGTAACTAAAAGAATATTTGGCACACCCACAGACATCACCAGAGCTCAGCAGTCTCTGTCATGTTTGTTCTTTGCATTTATTTTTAATTTAAAGAACACGCACAAATGCGGCATTTAAAGGTACTCAATCCGATTAGATGTCCCCATATCATCAGATTCCAACAACAATTGTTTTTTGAAATGCCGCTTCTGTTATCAGAATCTAGTAATTGCTCAAAATTAATGCTAACCACAGTCAACTATATTATAAAATTGCCCAAAACCTGTTATTTATCAACATTTTGTTCAACGAAATTTTGCCGGTTTGTCAAATATCTGACAAAAAAGCAACTTGATGCACATCGCTTCTACCGTGTCGACTTTGTTTCGATTTGGTATTAACAAATCAGAAGTGATGCACATCAGCGAGCTCACCAACCTTATGTCGGATTTCCTAAACCCAAAGAGGTGAAGCCGAAATCGCATTGAAATCAACTCGCGGACTTGAAGGGGCTTGAACGATGGCGTCGTGGTTGATGTGAGGTCCAAATTCAGGAACCCCTCTTCCCCATCAGCATAACGTCTATCCGGTCATCCATGCTAACAACGAACTGAATTTCCACCACATATGACCTGGCATTTATACCTGTATTGCCACAATACATGTATATCACGAGAATCCCGGGTCGTACGTTGTGACTGGTCGAATTATTGACAATATTAGCAGGTCATGATTATCGCATTGTCGCAAATGAGACGATAAGTGAAGTATTAAGGGACTGTATAGTGTATACATACCAAACACACGCTTTGAGTTGTAAAAGTGGTACGAAATAATGATCGTACGTGTTCGTCAAAACTCTTACGCGTAATCGTTTTGCGAAAGGACTTTTTGGCCATACGGATAGACTTACGACTACGAACAGCTACCCGTATTCGTAATCGTAAACGTGAGGATGCGAAAGGTCTCTAATGAAACAAATAACCCAACTCACGACTTTTCACGTGTACGCTCTTTATAAGGTGTTTTCACTGTGGCCCGCGCCAGAAAACGAAATAATATGTAAGAGTCCATTATTTGCGTATTTTAGAATCAAATAATCACATTGTGGACCAAATTTCACATTATAGGTCGATGATTATGTGCGTATTTCCGTGCGGATGTGTTGGTCATTGTGCAGTACTCTTATTCGGCCGCTAAAAATTTATCGCCCAACGTATTTAGACATTTTAGCCAACAAGATGTTGAGCCGGGGGAGGGGGCGAATCCACTGGGTCGACCAGTTTGACAACATTTGTAGATCTGAACTGAAAATTGCAAAATCCTAATATCCAGTGGTCTAACGCCAGGCAATTCACGCTCCGATTTGTTTTTCTTAAAAATATCAGTTTTTAATTGACAAAAAACAGGACAGGACAGGACACACATGGCCGACCATGAGAAAATCTGAAAAAGAAAATTGCCAAATCCTAGCATCTAGACTGGCCTCAAATTTTTGGAATTTTCCTACATGACACCCCATAACGTTGGAAATGTTCCAAATGATGGCCGTTTCAGTCAAAACAAATTACCAAATGTAGAAAAATATGCAAATTTTGGTCTAAAAACAACAAATTTCCCACTAATACATTGTTGGGAAATCAAACTACGAGAACAACTTCAAACAATTGTTGGTGTGAAACTACCAATTAAGGTTGTGCACTTCAGGTATGGCATTTACATCTGTTGACAATGTTGACCCCTCCCACCCAATCACCATGTCCTTGCATCGACCCTTTGTACACCATAGGCATCAATATATTATATATGTATTGCACTTTTGGATACAACCGTTTAGTAACTTTAACCCATGTGGGTGGACACCGATATCTCATTTTGATAGATATTTACCATTTGAACGGACATGTCTCATTTGATTTCCAAGAATGATGTATACATAGTGGGGATACTATAGGTCGATAAAGGCACGAAATTTCGACATATTGACCCCATGTTCATGAAATTGAAGGAACACTTTTCATGAATGATTCAAATTTCATGTATAAAGGAAACGTCATATTCATCACTGATTTTACAAATTAATGCTTCACATTCATTTGCATTACTCAAATAAACAAAATATATACTGTGTAACTTTAATTTTCTATATCTTGGTTTTACATTTAACTGTATGTCAATACTAGTGTAGCATTGTGTATGCTTTTGTCAATAAACTAGCAATTTATATTTATAAACATTTAAGATGTGAGCACTGCATAATGTCATTAACCCTTGTTATACTAAATAATCAGTGATGAGTAGTTATCCCTCCAGAAATGTTCAGATAATAACGACCTTTGTTGAACTTATTATCCTCACATTTCCGACAATATATGAGATTATGTCTGCACTTTCTGTTAAATGTGGTCTGCGTTTATTTCCTGAACATCACAACAGCTAAATACTATATCCTTCCAATGTATATACATGTAGATCCGATTTGATGGGATAATCCACTTGTAATGAATGGGTCAACACTTTCATGATAGGAGCTTCCTGAAAGTTTGCGAAAACGCTGTGCTAATGCATTATCTTATATATGCTGGAAGCCTCTGATATATATATATATATGAGAATGCATTGGCCTAACAATGTTGACCATCACAGTGTAAGCCAGTGCATCATATTATATATTCGAGGCTCCCTATGGGAGACTCACATATGTAAGAGAATGTACTGGCACAGGATCGTTAATGCTGCATCAGCACAGCTCCCGTCATGAAGTGGTTAATGCATCTACTCACGGTTAGAGAACGATCAACAACGTGGAGATGAGACTCGAATTACATTGAGAAAACTATGTCAGATATTGCAGCACTGTACAGAACACAAGTTAGCAGTAGTTTGTTTTCACCGATGCATGCAAAGTGAATGATTCGAGTCATCTGTGACGAGACATTACCATAATACAAAGTTTAAACGGTGTATATACTTAATACGAGTGACAAATAAACTGTTGATAGAGTGATGTTAATCGTCAAGTTGTTTAGAAGTCAAAGGGACACGCGACTATGACACGTGAATATTCATTAGTGAAATCAAGTATAATATAAAAACGACAGGATACCGCGCTTACATGTGGTTCATTTAAATTAATACACCGAATAACGAATTGCACACGGAGAATCTCAACAGGCACAGTACACTAAATCCGGCCATTTATGGGACCATCTTCTATTGTACTTAACAAAATATATGCCACAAATGAATGAATTTGAGCCATGCATGAATGAGTGCAAAATACACTAATTTACTTTACGAACGATGTAAAACAACATAATTATAATGAAATTGAATTGATGGCTGGAGTCATAAATTCATTTTCATTATAATTACCATGTTGTTACATCGTTCATTGAGCACATGGGTGTATTTTGCACTCACCCATGGCTCAAATTCATTCATTTGTTACATATATTATGTTGAGTATGATATAATATGGTCCCATACATATCCGGCTTTAGTGTACAGTACCCCTTTAAAGCTGCTCTGTCCGATTTGACTAGAATTAGTCAAAACTTCCGAAGTGAACTTTCAGCTCACCAGGCAAAAGACAAATGAAAAATAGGCCCAATCATTATCATTCGTACGGCACACAGATCGGGAAAAAAATATATATACACCAGTGTTGCTTTGAAAACGAGCACAACTCATAATCCATAACTCTCTTTATCACATAATTTGGCCATAAAAGCAGTTTCATAAGTATCGGTAATAGACACGTTTAATATCAGCGCGTGCGATGACGTCACGGCGTTCTTCAAATAACTTGCGATCGCTGCAGTTTATGATTGTTGTTTTCGATGAATATTTCGCGTTGCTTCGGGTTTATTTGATCATGTGATAAAAGGTATCTCACACTCGTCCTATTTTATACGTAATTTATCAACCTCGTCCTCTAAATTCTATTTGAGCCTCGGTAAACCTCGGCTCAAATCGAATTTAGTGAACTCGGTTGATAAAGTCCGTATAAAATAGAGACTCATGTGAGATCCTCTATTTATTATCCACCGATTTTGGACGACGGAATCATCAACTCTCGTTGAAAGCGGCATCAATGTAATTTGTCCAGGCTGACAAAAAATATAAACGTGTTAAACTGTTTTAAATGCGACTCTCCTAGTATGTAATGGATTCACATGTCGGATATAATTAGTTTCATCTTTAAGGCCCAGTTGAAGCACGTTTGCCAGAATTAGCCGATGTCAAGATGATTCTTCAAATGCAATGTATGTGTTTACGAAACACCAATCAGATGCAAATTATAATCTGACTTTCTATATATACTTATATAACATAGATAATCCTTAAACTGGTTTCAGGATAACTTAACGTGCACTGTTATTATTTTCCGTTTGAAAACGGATCATTGTACCGTTTTCACCGTGGTACATTGTTCCGTAAGCACCTTGATGGAACTTTGTACCGTAATTTGAACACTGGGTAATGAGTCACGTGGTTACCGGCTCTTTGTTTTGAATATCTCAAGAAGATAAGTAGAGAATCGGCATAAAAGATGACACTTAATATGTTGGAATATATGACTTTTTCAGGTAAGTTAACTTCTATATTGTAACTATATTGTTCGATTCTCATTCTGGTTGATTATATATACATGCATTACACCTCGGGCGTCTGATTTTAATTATATTGTTATTTTAAATATCCAATGTGTACGTAGGCCGACGACGGACGCCATTGAATACCATATATTTAAACTCGTTTCCAATACCGCTGTTTGGTGAGAAATCTGTATGATGGCATACCTATAACGGCTGTCTCATCCGATTCTGATTTATTTATAACGCCACTTTTTGTAACAGCTTTGCGAGCTCTCAGCATGATATACAGTTAAATCAACACAATCGGACATCGCCTATATATATGAAAATGATCGCCGGTGTTCCACCCGTGGGGATACAAGTTGACATGGAGTTTCAGTTAAATGTAAATCTACTAATTGTGAATCAAACCGATGCCGTTTACATAAATACATAATAGTTATCCGTAGGGGGTGTCCAAATTAATATATCCATGGACACCGGTGCATGGGTCGTAAATCTGCTATGAGCTACAATCAGTCGCGCGTCTTCTGCGTCCATATGTTATTTAACATGTGCATGCCATAAATATGTGATTAAATTAAGGATGTATTCAACGTTGGGTCTAGCTGAGCTGCCATAAACGTAAATTGATATCTCTATATCTTCCAAATATATACATGGCCTTTGGGAAATGCGTGTGTGTTGTCTTGTTCAGCTAAATTGCTATTTCATGCATGTGCCCTCAGGTTAGCCTACCGATATTAGAGTGATATTATACTGTGCCGGTATATATTGTTATAGTCCACATAAAGTGTTTCTTTCCTGTATTTCGTTTGAGTCGCATGGACGACATAGCTATAATTATAATATATAAATTATTTTATTATTACAGTTCATGAAAATGCCCTTTTCAGTTAGACATAGGCCTAGGCCTGCATATATTTAAATTTATATTCATGCAATATGGCCCAATACCGTATGGATTAATATATCGGTGGTATTTATTAAATTTGTGTCATATTTGACACCATATACATGTAACTAACATATGTACGTTTTCTATATGTACCGGTCCATAAAATAATTAGATCGGAACCATGAGGCCTATATAGGTGGTATGAGGTTCTGGCGGACAAATTGTATCGACTGTCAAAAGAGGATATTTTAACATGATCGTCTACTTATTAATCCATGGCCTAACAGTGGTATATATATATGGCAACATATAATAAAGGACGTTCTCAACTATAAGTTCTAGACATATCATTTATGCACATAATTGTGTAGATTTCCTGGATGACTGTGTGATACGAATGGTTGCAACTGCAAGTATTTTTCATTTTCTTTTGCGGGTTAAGGAATGGGTTTAACATCTGCCAATTGTTTTTCACCTCTTTTTACGAAACAGCAAACTCTAAATGGGAAACAACGTAGCGTTTATAATTTGTCTCGCATTTTGGTGATTTCTGTGCATAAAAAGTAATTTTAAAGCACTTCAAATAGGTGTAGTGTATGATAAACCAATGCTGCTCATGATAGAATGCACAATAACACTAAATCAGCTACCAAACGTTAAATATTCCGGAAGAATAAAACAGGTGAAGTGTAAAATTACTAAAAATCGTTGATCTGTTGATTTTTGTAACTTTCTAAATTAAATTTTCATTGTCACCAGGGGCAATTCCAATTGGGCCTATATCAATTTGTTGTATTTATATGGTGTCTTGTTTCCGCCCCATATTTTTTTTGCTTCCTTCGTTTGATTTTTTCGCTTGCTTCGATTCCTTCGCAGGGAAGGAAGCGAAAAAAATAAAATGATGCTTGCTTCAATTGGTTTTTCTCTTTCGGCGGAATCTTAGCGAAAGAACCAAGAAAAACTATGCGAAGCAAGTGAAGGAACAACCGAAAGTTGAAAAAACAACAAAATGTCGCATGAAGGAACCGAAGAAATTGAAAAAAAAAACAAATGAAGCAAGCGAAGGAACCGAAATAATTTGGATTATTTCGCTTGCTTTGCCGCGAAGGAACGAAACAAACGAAGGAAGCGAAAAAGTATGGGGCGAAACAGGATACCATACATGTATGTGTATTTGTACAATAGTTCTGACACAAACACACACACATTTAATCCATATCATGTGATTAGTACTGATTACTAGTATGGCCCCTATGTAAAAAAAACAAATCAGCTACATGTACATGTATCGGTCTGGGACTGCATGGGTGAATCACCGATCGATCTATATTACTATAATAGCCCGATTGGCCAGGGCTAAAGATTAAAATAGACCGATCGGTCTTTCACAGCCATCATGGTTCTGGGAAGAGTGGAGTCATTGTAAACTGTTCTATAATTTAATATCTGGAGACGTGTTAACATCGCGTTATGTAGTTTCGATTGGAGGGGCTTTGGTCCCGTGTTTGGATGCCCGACGTCACAGGATGCACTCGGTTAATGTTTGTATATGTATGTGACTCCATTTCTTGTATTTTTAATTTATGTTTATATTTAAATACTAGTTAGATGTTGTCAATGTGAAGTGGCTATTATGATGGGTCCCGAACCCAAGTCACGGTGATGATGTGGCCTCCGAGGAGCAGTGGTGGTGTTTGGGATGGTTCAGTAATACCGGTGAATGTTACACTTACATCCACCTCGCCAATCATTGAAGACAAATGAAAAACATGTACATGTACCGTACATGTATTCCTATTAATGTTAAAGTTTTGAATCAATTTGTATCCCACAGTCCGATTCCTGAAACAGCTGATGAGGATAGATTGAACACAGCACACATGCAAGCAGAACAGTACAAACACAACAGAAAGGCTCCATCGCCGAACAACACAACTGACATAGATATATATATATATATATATATATATATATCTATTATATATTTTGGAAGATCTGTGTGTCTGTGTGTGTGTCTGTGTGTGTGTCTGTGTGTGTGTTCGCGATGAATTCGAAAACGTCCCACCCGATTTCGATGAAACTTGGTATGTGGTGGTATGTTCGGCCGTGCGACGTCACCTTGACCTTGAAATCGGGTCATTTCAAGGTCAAACGCCCGAATATCACGGGATTTCGATGAAACTTGGTATGTGGGGGTACTTTCTTATGGCGAGTCTCATAAGCATATTCATTTGCCCGTGCGACGTGACCTTGACCTTGAAATCGGGTAACTTCAAGGTCAAATCGCCAATTTTGATGGGATTTCGACGAAATTTGATACGTGGGGTTAGTTTTGTCCACTGATTGTTTTGGACGGGTCCAATCGTGACCCCGACCAGACCTTGACCTTCAAAATGATCAATTCAAGGTCAAATCGGGTAAAACCGGATGGATTTCGACGGGCACGTTTGTCGGGTACTTTTGTCCGGGCAGTGTTTTTGGACTGGTCAAATCGTGACCCCACTTGACCTTGACCTTCAAAATGGACAATTCAAGGTCAAAGCCCGGACGAAGTCGGGTCACCTTCTAGTATTATATATTTTGGAAGATCTGTGTGTTTGTGTGTGTGTGTGTTCGCGATGGACTCGAACACGGCTGGACCGATTTCGACCAAACTTGGTACGGACACGTAATTCGACCCGGGAACGAACATGGGCCTATTGATTTTCAGATCCGAGGCCAACTTTTCACGTGCCGAGGTCAAATCTGTTTTTACGCTGTGTTACGGGACTTTCATTTGAGTTCGGTGCTTACAAATCGATTCGAAACAGCGCGAATAATAAAATGCCAGTCATAATAATGACACTGTGAGAATCTTTCGTGTTTCCTCTTTCTACCGATATATAATGCGTATGTATACGTTTTAGTTATCTGCCTCAATTATCAAGAAGAAGTGGTACTATCTCAGCTTCCATCAGGATAAAAACAATGCGTAACTTCTATGACGTCGTTAGAGGTCATAACGATAGATCACGTTAACGCTTAACCGGCCGATGCATTGGACTGTTTCAGACGTCTTGGCGATATCTCGGGCACCGATGGTAATTTATCTTTACGTTGAAACTTGATAATTAATGAGCATGTGTATATGAGGCGCGTTTATATACTTGAGTGGAAATCAAATCGGGTTAAACTGGCGGATTTTTACGGACGAAATTTGATGCATAGGGTATCTCGGTATCCGCTGGGCCGATTTCCCGGTATCCGCTGGGCCGATTTCCACCATTTTTGGGGTGTTGGTGTTTGACCCCACCTGACCTTGACCTTCAAAATGGTCAATTCAAGGTCAAAGCCCGGACGAAGTCGGGTCACCTTCTACAAGGTCAAATCGGGTAAAACCGGATGGATTTCGACGGGTACTTTTGTCGGGTACTTTTGTCCGGGCAGTGTTTTGGACTGGTCAAATCGTGACCCCACTTGACCTTGACATTCAAAATGGACAATTCAAGGTCAAAGCCCGGACGAAGTCGGGTCACCTTCTAGTATATATATATATGCTGATACGTATAAATGTGGATGATGTTTGAGGCCATCTCAAGTAAAAGACAGACAATTACCACCAGTGGAAGTTGCCCAACATCTTTGAGTGTGTGAATAGGAACATGTACAGCCTGAGTCGGTGAGTATATATGATACATATGAACTTATGCATATCATCAACAAGTCTGTGTAGACTTATTTATACACCAATATACATGTAATATACCAACAATATGAGTTTTGAGTGTGTCGTGTTTTAGTAATTGCCAACAGGAATGATTAACAGCCTGATGGCATATTAGACTACTAGTATTGTTAGTGGCACGAGACTGTCATTAATGTGTGTGAATGAAATGGTCGCTGGAAATTGATATGCAGTGGTAAATTGACCGGGGGTCTGCCGTTAACCATAAAGGGGACTTAACAATTATATTTATCATATACGAGCAATAAAGAGCGTTCCTTATCAGCTTAGACGATACGTGGGAAAATTGGTACAGAGGTCACCTGACCAGGCAAATATCATGACATAGGCACCTTTGACCTCAGCTGACTTAAACGGGGACTACTAAATTATATTAACATAAATTAGATGATCAATGAAGAGCGTTTATTATCAGCTCAGAAGATATGTCGGCAAATTCGAACATTAAGGTAATTTGACACAGGGGTGTCATTGGCTTAACAAATAGGTGTAGATGACATAAAGAGACACTACTGATTAGCAACTAAAAAGATAGAGGTAACCGTATCTGGAGAACGACCTACAATTTTAATTGTCCATAATTCTTTCCTTGAGTTTAGGAACAATATCCGAATACACAAATAATACATGTATCAGCATAATTCTTTTTAGCTGTGTGCTTTGCATGTGGGGATGCAAGTTCAAACCCTGACACCATGCATGAACCGATACTGGTTTAATGACAAAAGATAGTGATGTGGTATATGTAATTGTATATTTATCATATATGTCTATATTTTCAGGACTGCGGTGGAAATCTGATAGCATATGAAGAGATGTATCATAGCATAAACAATTTGACAATAATGCAGGAAAGTGGTGTTACTGGACATACACATATACATGTGCATGTATGATGATATGCATGTGCCTGACATAGCTCCAACATGCCAAGATGACTTTTGTTTCAAGGCAGATGACAAACCGTATCTCTATCCTGGTACATGAAAAGTGACACTTGTGGAATATCATTTCTTTCTGGATTATTGTGAATAGAAGTGACGATGAACCATACTTGTGTATTCAACTATAGAAATTAGAATAGCATATTCTCTGTTGATTGTGCAGCTATATGAAGTCATGATATTCATCAAATATACAGATACAGTACTCTGGGAACAGTGGATGTACCGATTGATATTACTTCTACGTCATACAAAGAATGTGTGCATAGCACTAAAACATTGAACATGGTATTAACGAGTAATGTGTACTCAAGTTCATGAAACATTTACATTGTAAACCATGCATCACGCTGTGGCTACCGGTATGTGCATTGCCATACAGGTACATGTATAGTGTACAATCTTTTATTATACAGTAATATAAAATTGCATTTGATGCCAAATTCTTTGAGCGTTCAATTTTCCCTATATATATACCGATAATATGTGTGTAATGTGTACATGAAATTTATTTCTACATGCAGCTACAAAAAGCCAAACTATTAATAACATTTCATTTATAGCTTCAAAGAATGCAACTTGACCATAGTTGGGGTCTTTGGTGCTATGAATTATTCTTGTTAGTAAATAGTGAACTTTGGAATATGTTAGAATAATTAATTTTCAGACAGCGACACTATTTCTTAAATTTGGAACACAAATTATTTTCGAACTCATTTCCAAAAATGATTAAATATTTTGAATTTATTTATTAATTTTAGTGATATTACATCTGCAGTGGCTGAAACCCTGAGGTGGTATGTAACACCACCTCTCGGCTTAAATCCGGAATTCAACCTTTAAAACCATTTCATGGCGGGAGCCACGCTGGTGCAGCATAAAATACCGTTTGACAGTGCAGTATCTTATATATGTAAGTCTCGCATAGAGAGCCTCTCATATATAAGAGAATACACTGGCTTACAAGGTCAAGGTAAATATTGTTATGCAAATGAGAATGCATTGGCACAGGGTTTTTGCAAAAACATTCAGGAAGCTCCAGTCATGAAAGGGTTATTAATGGCATGGAATTCAGGACCAACTTAAGGATGATATATAGTGAAGATATCTGCTTATTATGGGGAAAACAAACATTCTAGGCAATAAAATTAAACTGAAATGCACTGTTAACAAAATACCATTCTCATACGGTACAAAATTCCGGAAAATTGCTGCCGGCACATAGTCCCGTAAAGTTGAGGAACATTTACCTGTTTTGTTACGGTTCTATGTCCCTTATGATTATGGAACTTTGTTCTATAGCGGTACAGAACATATGGTCTTAATGAAATGGTACAATGTTCCGTATTCCTTTACGGTACCTTGTTCCGTAACCCTTACGGTACATTGTTCCGAACCCTTACTGTACATTGTTCCGTAACCCTTACAGTACATTGTTCCATGCCCTCACGGTACATTGTGCCGGTAGCAATTTTACGGATCATTTACCGTAATAGAACGGAATTTTTTTAACAGTGTGGGCCATAGAACATAGTGAGAGAAGTTTATATATCCATATAACATCTGGATATCACGAGAGGGATCAAGAGATTAATGATTACTTTAATTTAGAAATACAACCACCCATATATGCTATTTCATATTTGAGCATTTTCATGTCGTGCCCGTTGATCAAACAGCAACTGGCAAAGTTGTACCGATACACGATTCGTGTAACTTTTCTACGCCCATCTGGATTAGAACCAAGATCGCTAATGACGAATGGGCTAAGTTAGAATGATACGCCGTGTACCTTGCCAACTGAGCTAGCAGACTCAGGTCATAAACTCATTTTCATTTTATTTACCACGTTGTTTGCATCATTTATTGAGCGCACAAGTGTATTTTGCACTAATCCATGGCTCAAATTCATTCATTTGTTGCATATATTCTGTTGAGTATAAAAGGAGATGGTCCCATAAATGGCCGAAGTTAGTGTACAGTACCCTTTTAAGGAATGCACGTAGTGGGTGGGTGTGACAGTGGGGCAAAGGTTAATTCCATTGTTTGCTTAGGGTTAATATAATTTAGCATCTTTAGGCTCTGTTTTTATTCGCCCGTTTGAAAAAACGGCCGTATTATGTGATTGGTATGTCCGTCCGTCTGTCTCGTCGTCCGTTAGCAGTTTATGTTTCCGGATGATAACTTTATTATAGGTTAAATTCTGGGATATTAATTTGGTATGTGAGTTCTCTAGACCAAATTGCATGTCAAGTTCGAATTTGCGTCCGTTCCGACTATTTTGTACTGACTTATGGCTCTTTTCGATCTAGAATTTGCAATATTTGAGGTTTCCGGATGAAACTTTAGTTTGGTTTATTTATAGGAACCAACATTGATATGTGAGTTTTCCAGACCAAAATACAGGTCAATTTCGAGTATGGGTTTGGTCCGAATATCTTTTACTGACTTATGGCTCTTTTCGGATTAGAATTTTCAATATTGGAGGTTTCGGGTTGATAACTTTAGTTTGGCTCATTTTATCGGAATTAACTATGGTATGTGAGTGTTCCAGACCAAACACAGGTCAAGATCGAGGGTTCGGTCCGAATATGTTTTCACTGGTTTATGTCTCTCTTCTACCAATACTACAATTTAGTGTCACTGCCATTGTTTGTTTGTGTACAGTTCATAAAAGCACACCGGGCGTATTTGCCACGCCCAGCGTAGCTCTTGTTTGGAGTCGGTCTTTCATTTGTACTGCTGATTGCGGTTTCTCTTTTCAGTTGTGTTGGTGTATGTCGAGCTCGCGTTAGATCGCTTCACTCGGTGTGTGGGCTGGTACACAAACGCAAGCGGTGGTTAATTTAGGGCAGCGCCACAAGCAGGTATTTTCTTTTTTGTCAAATATTATTTTATTTGTTGAGGTCAGTATTTCTCATTAGAGAATTGTCATTTCGCACATGTCTCAGTTTTGACCATCCTATCCCATTAATGGTATTCAGGACAGCTGTCTTTGGTGGAGGAGATATGATATAAAAACTATATCGTATATAGTATACCTTGGAGTATTTTGTCTTTTCTCCCAGGGACCTATGCGCAACAAGGATGTATCAATTACTTAACCAAAATAATTAATTACAATTACTTTCAATACTCCAAATTACCAATCCAATTACTTTCAAAACATCAATTAATTAATTTAATAGCAATTGATTTCACCATATAATTAATTACGCATAAGTTGCAAATCATGTAGGAAATATTTACTGAAATAAATACACATAAAACTAGGTCTATTCCAATATATTGGTGCAGAACTACATGTACATAGAATCATTTTATGGAAATTAATTGAATGTAATTGACAAAGTAATGGAATTACATGTCTATTTATCAAAGTAATTAATTGCTTTCAATTACTTGTAATTGAAAAAATGGCTGAATTGCAAATTACTCATTTATTTGAGAAAAAGTAATTAACTACAGTCAATTACAAATTACAATTACCCGACTGGTGCCACTTACATTGCCCCATATGGAAAATAACGTCCCTGTATATATACCAAATATGTCAACGCAAATCTGTAAGCGTGACATATATGTATATGTATATCAAATGCGTGGGGAAACCAAGGCATGTGGTTGGTGTGTAGATAAGGTTCACGAAAACTTCGGTCACTTCGTCAGAATACTAGAATCATGAAGGTCGCTATTCTTGCTATCTTTGTCGCTGCTCTAATCTGTGAGTACAAACCAACGATCCAGTGCATTCTCTACCAGGGTAGTCTAATTTGCCGATTAAAATGTTGTCGGCTATTAAACGTATCGAATAATAACACCGAGTTAATTAGCGAAACATGCAACTCGTATCGTTTAAACAATTCCATTCAATTTTTATGTGGAGCATCATGCAGTTATCACCGTGAAAAGTGTCATGTCAATGCAATATGAGACATATTACCATGGTGTTGTTAGATCAGACAGCCAGATATAGCAATTATCTGGTAAAATCATCATTTATGGACCGGTTTGATTGATTGATTGATTGGGGTTTAATGTCGCGTTCAGCAACTAATGCCATATCGCGACATTGTCCGTTTAGTGGTGGAGGAAATCCACACACGGATGATCTAACAGTGATGTCAATGACTGTTAAACTCGTCGATCATGGGAGGAAAACCACCGGTCATCGTCGAGTAACAGGCAACTCCGTCAGATAACGATTTCGAGTTACAAAGTCCACGATGGAAACATGTGGATTTGAACCATTATCACCAGCGCTGGAGGGCGAAACGGCTTGCTGTACCCCTAACCGATTGAGCCACCGATGCCCCCCTGACCGGTTTGAACACGACTCTGTTTTTTTGCGATCAGACTGTGATGTAACTGTAAAAATTCTTGTTGTACTTGCCTTTCTCTGAATTTGCTAAAATCTTGTAAACAATTAGAGGTGAATATTGTTAAGATAGACAACTCTGCAGTGATGGGAAAGGAAGTTGGTAGAAGGAAGAATTAGACATGTCAACCTATATAACTTATCTCTCCATTGAGGTTATTATTACAAATTACTTATCGTCTTTTATAACTTATCCCTCCATTGAGATTATATATACTTGTCTCCACATCCGGTTGTAACTAGCAATCTGATTGGCTACAACGCCACGTTTAAATCACCATGCCCCCCCCCCGTCTCCCTTGATAGCGGGTATAAGAGAACGTGCGCGAAACATCGGTGGTATATGAGCACGTGAAACATCGGGGGTATATGAATGACCCTTGAACTGGCAGGTTCCACCAATCGTGACGTTGTTCTCACACGCCGAGTTTGACGTCACCCGTCGCCGAATCTTTAGGTCGGCTACTGACTGATTATTCTTATTTGTGTGAATTAATCGGAGAACTTATGAAAAACACCCTTAAATTAAGGAGACATGGCTATTGCTATGGGGACAAACTCGTTATATCCGACAGCATCGTGGGGTACATGGATATTTAATAATAATACCTGGATATTTAATACTCCGCCTCGGGGTATAAAATCGACATCCAGGTATTAAATATCGATGTACCCCCGATGTTGCCGAAGATAACTAATAATATTACTTATCGACTTATATAACTTATCCCTCAATTGGGATTATTTATACATATTACTTATCGACATATATAACTTATCCCTCTGTTGAGATTATTTATACATATTACTTATCGACTTATATCACTTATCCCACCATTGATATTAGTTATACATATTACTTATCGACTTATATAACACATCCCTCCATTGTGATTATTTATATATATTACTTATCGACCTACATAACTTATCCCTCCATTGAGTTTATTTATGCATACTACTTATCGACTTATATAACTTATCCCTTCTTTGAGATTAGTTATACATATTACTTTTCAACTTATATAAGTTATCCCTCCATTGAGATTATATATACAATGGTGACTTCACGGAGATTACAGCACTGACATTTTGTTTTCACATCAATCATTGTGCTGAAATGGACTCTTATTGCTACGACCACTGTCAAAACTAAACACTAATTAGCTAAACGTACACGACGGTAGTGTATTGTCACCAGTATAGTTTTAATCAACATGTCAGGACGAATGAGCCGTCACGAAAATGGCCACTCAAGAGTTGAATGTATTAACTAGAAATTTAAACTTATAAAGGATCCTCAGTCTATACACTAAAGCCAACACGAGTTCGGCATCAAGTTTGACCAATCTACCGCACGTGCGTTCGGTTGGTATTGCTTTCCGTGTTCGGATTTCGGAGGTAAAAAATAAGGTATTCGTTCACTTTTGGACTAGAAAATCCGTCCGATGTTCGGAATAGAGAGTTTCCGGATTACAGATGTAATTCTAAGTGAGAATGCACTTGGGTGTATTCGGGACCGGGTAATTTGGTCGGTATGGAGAGGGATTCGGTTTATAGAGGGTCCGGTTTGGAAAGGTTTTACTGTACATATTACTTATCGACTTATATATCTTAACCCTCCATTGAGATTATATATACATATTACTTATCAACTTATATAACTTATCCCTCCATTGGGATTATTTATACATATTACGTATCGACTTATATAACTTATCCCTCCTTTGGGATTATTTATGCATATTACTTATCGACTTATATAACTTGTCCCTCCATTGAGATTATATATACATATTACTTATCGACTTACATAACCTACCCCTCCATTGGGATTATTTATACATATTACTTATCGACTTATATAACTTAAATATTTCGGAAGCAGGGGCATAGCGACAGCGGGTGGCTCAACCCCCAATTGCCTGCAGCATTTTCAACAGTTGGAAATGTCATACCAGACACAACATCAGTTGGACATTTCAGACCAAATATAGGCTTATCTGTTATAATTTGTTTTTTCAACCAGTATTACATCTTTGCTTTAGACCAAAAGTCGAATAATTGTCCGAATCTCTCAAAGTTTCCGACTAATATGACAATCATTAGGGCTATTATTTATCATCATAATAATAAAATTTTTCGTAACAAGTCATTCGACTTTTTAATTTTTGTTCCGACATTGAATATATAAGTACATAAACATAGCATAAATAACAGGTGTCACACTAATATAGTCATCGTAGATGTATTTCAGTCGATAAAGCTGAGCGTCTATCCCACTTTTGACGATGCATTGCGAAAAGAAATATTTGCCAACCTTCTTGTTTGCTCATTTCATTAGCAACTTCATGTCATGTCATGTCATGTCCCCTCGTTATGTTGTATGTTTTTTTTGTGTGGAAACTATCTTCAGAATTGACATTATAATGGTTGTGCATACATTTGTATGTCTATCATATCTCCGCGCAATCGTCTCTACTCTACCGACATTGTATTAAGTTGTATCATTCTGTCCTTTTAACTCATATGTCTGAGTTGATGAACCAGCTTTGCTGCCCGGCGCTGAACTTTTTTCTATGTGGTGCAGTGATCTTGCAGGTGCGAATCCAAAGCATGATTATGTCTGACCATACTTATGTATATCTGTCGGATTGTTTTGGGATCCAATGCGGTAAATATTCTGCGTATTATGTCAACACGATATATTTAGGGGATATCAGGTTAGAAATTTCCAAGAGTTTGGAAACCTTGAATACCAGTTGGAAAATGCCATGCCTCATGGGGGGGGGGGCGCAGTTGTAAATTCTACATTGGACAGCCCACCACCGGAGACCCTCTATCTACGTCCCTATTTGGAGGTTCAAATGAGACATGCCCGTTTTTCCGTAGCATGTTTAGTCTGTATATCGCTTTCATGACTGGTGATTCCTGAATTTTTGCGAAAACCCTGTGCCAATGCATTCTTATATATGCGACTCTCCCATATGGCGCATCGCATATATAAGATAATGCATTGACCAAACAATATTTGCCTTCATCTTGTAAGCTAGTGCATTCTTTTATATATGCGAGGCTCCATATTGGACACTCGCATATATAAGAGAATGTACTGATACATGGTAATTAATGTTGCACCAGGATATATGTGACATAGTTATATGATATGTAACTATTATATTTTTTATATATTGTAACTACATGTATATATTCTACTTCTGCAGGTTGTGAGGCAAGTCCATTTGGGTCATGCATATTAGGCTGCCATGAGAATTTGCCGTGTCCACAAGGCTTCGTCTGTACACCCAATGGATGTGGCGCGGACTGCAAGGTTGCGACACCTGCTGGTAAGAGCATATGTACATGGAAAGGGTACCAGTCATTACGTAACATGACTTTCTAGGAACACCATGGCATTTAATTGGCTAAATATATGAATGTCACATGCACGAAAATATAGAGATTAAATCCTTTTACACATTCAGTGTTTAATGAATAGAATTAACTATGGGAGTTGACTACGCGAATTTAGTGTCCAAGGGATTGATATAGTTTCCGGTGTGAACTACGCCACTCCCGATGGGCAGTAATTTCGTGTAAGCAACGATCATACTCATTGTATTGTTACGAACAACGCCAATATTGCGTGATTACTACACTGAATATAACAAGTTAGTCAATATGGCTATCTTAGCTTAGTCATAATGTCTACGACATAACAATAGTCACAATGGCTATGGTGATGTTAGTCATAATGACTAAGGAATGGTTAGTCAAAACGACTAATTAGGTCATTAGACTGCAAGTGTGTTAGTCAAAATGACCAGGATTGAGTCACTAAGAAGGTGATCATGCAATTTGGTGGAAATTGTGCAAAACATTTCAAAACTCAACCAGACGATATATTATCCAGGACCCGAGACCGAATTGAAAGGACAAAATATCAATCCATTCTCTAAAAGACAGATTTCATTACTGTTCTTTTGCGAGATATAACAATAGTTTATGGAATAGGTCTGTTTAGCTATTTCATTTTTCCGACATGTCTGTGGTGTCATGGAATAATAACCTTTTTATCCTGATAGTGCAGCCTTTGGTGGTGGTGGTGGTGGTGGTGGTGGGGGTATTTCTGATATATATGCCATCATATCCTCGCATCATATTCGTTCAATTATAGATCCAACAGAACTGCGATAAAATGGAAATTGAATATTAAGCATAATTTATTCGTGGTGTAACTTGATCAATCTGACTAACATCGCAGTTAGTATAGTGACTCACTGAAAGGTGTGGGTTAGTTAAAGTGAGCCCAAAGCTTGTGACTAACCCTAAATTATTCATATTCACCCGAATTTATTCTCACTGTACTTGCATTTCATCTCGCCTGTTCGAATAGACAAAATAAAGCGACAGTTGATTTGCAACGTGTCCAAGATCACATTGACAAGATCCTGGCAGATTAGACGGCGTATTACTTACAACAAAATTATTCTTTATCTGCTTACCATAATAATACAAAAACGAACGAAAAATAACACGGAAATTGGAAATTTCTCAACTATCCCCGACAAACTAAAATGTGAAAACGATGTTGTGGAATGTTCGTTATTGTGCAGAAAATAATTTCATGTACCACCTCAGAAAATCCTTTACTTATCTCACCAAATACCACCAAAAAAACCCCGAAATTCCGGCGATTAGATGTACTCAAGTATAACTTAGAATAACGCAACAATATAAAGTTATTACACAATGTTGTGTACAGTTTGTGTTTTTCTTGTAAGAGTCCAGGTCGTGATGAAAATTCATATTGGACTTTTCACCAGAACCTGGACGAGTACAAGAAACACATACTGTACACAACATTGCATAATAACATTTAATTATCCATCGCAATTTCACTGATTCAATTGTCAATAAAGTCACTGCGTTTTGATCAGAATTACTTCATGACGTCCCGATAACTTTTATAAAAGTCATATTGGACTCAATAAGTCATGTTGGACTCAATTCGGAACTCCTATGATGTCAGGTAGTATGTTCTTGACACTTCCAGTTTGACATTTCCCCGGAGTATTATGTGACAGCTATTGCCCAATCAGAAAAAATGTTAGTAAAGGATGGATAATACTATTATCTATTTGCCGTTCTTTCGAAGGCATCTGGATGAGACACGCGCGTTCAACGGCAAGTTCAACGCAACGCGACCCCGCTAAATAAAGTACCCAATTAATATACGCATATCCATTTTAACCCTTTACCCAACAAACCGGCCAAAACCGGCCAAATAAAGCTTCAACAGCCTAAAATATCTTCGGACTGTCTCAATAGAACATACAAATATGGATATCATTGGAACCGGCTCCTTGACCACATTGTGATAGTTACAGTTATGCCCTGTGCCAATGCATTCTCTTATATATGCGAGTCGACCATAGGTCGCCTCGCATATATAAGAGAATGCATTGGCCTAAAAAAATCTTTTTTTAACACTTTTTACCATTTTTTCTTACATTCTTTAACAATTTTATAATTGTTAATGTGTTAAGCCAATGCATTCTCTTATATATGCGAGGCGACCTATGGTCGACTCGCATATATAAGAGAATGCATTGGCACAGGGCCCTTCTGTTGGGTAAAGGGTTAACCGGTAATATAGACCTTTTTGCAAAATCACGATTACAGATATGGACAGTAGCATGCCATTATTCGGCCAAACATTCGGGGTTCTTATGTGAGACGAAATATACCCCACGCGGTGTAATTATGTGCAGATGTGTCAAGGATGTGCCACCGGTCCTGATTATATAAAACAGACGAAATATGCCCCACGCGGTGTAATTATGAGCAGATGTGTCAAGGATGTGCCACCGGTCCTGATTATATAAAACAGACGAAATATTCCCATATAGGGATTATTTTAATCTAACTAAGCTATGTATGAACCTAAATGGGACACGATCAAAACAGTCGTATATAAGTTTGTTTCAATTCGAAATAAGCTCATATAGGCACTATATTTAATCTACTTTTTTTCATCGATACGACGAACCAGTTGAATGCTCTTTATAATGGGGTTTCACTGTGGCCCGCGCAATTCAACGGGTTAACGGGTATAAGTCCCATATGAGCTTATTTCGGAACCAAATAAGTTCCATACGAACCTATGTGAATATCTAGGTCCTATTTGAACCTATTTGCTCGAGGTTATGTTGTGTTTTTTTAATTTTCCAACTTGTATTTGGTATGACTAACCATGTATACAGGTGTTAGTTTGAATATTTCAAACAGTTGGAAAGGTTGACGTACTTGGGCAAATTGAAAATTGGGATACAAATGGAATTGTTCAAGTCTAGATGTGCAGTTAGAAATTCCAAGGTTGACACACTAAAGGATGTGGGACGCCGTTCCTCTATTTATCCACTATTTAGTGATGTCCAAAAATGAATTAGTGATATACATAATTCGATTTATGGATACCCATAATTCATTTAGTGATATCACTAATGCAATTACTGATATATATAATTATATATGGATATCACTAATTCGATATATGGATATCACTAATTCATTTTTGGATATCACTAATTCTAATTATGGATATAACTAAATCGATTTATATATATCTATAAACCTAGCCGATTTATGGATATCCACAATTAGAATTATTGATATCTATATATTGAATTATTGACGTAACTAATTATTCATGGATATCACAACACAGGGAATAAATAGAGGAACGGCGCCCCATACAATGGAGACTCTCTAGACGTTGATGCATACACATTGTATTATTCTTTTGCAGACTGCCAACCAGTATTCTGCATGATCTTCTGTGAGCACGGATGGAAGAAAAACGAACACGGATGTGACATCTGCGATTGTGCTTGAGGTAGTATAAAAATATGTCAAAACTTCTGTATCACTTTCCGCATAGATACGGATAGTTGGCTGATGGGGTCGTTGTCACAAGACATCGATCGACATCGATCACATTCGTGTGATTCGTAGCCTGCTTTTCAAAATCGAAATAGAAAGTGACTTCCATACTTCTGTACCGAGTCATTAGTTTAATTTTATGTGGGAATATAGAAAGGTAGTTACGAATGCGAAACATATGGCCACGCGTCTGATATTTTTGAAAAGCGGACTTGGAATGTGATGGTCCCATCAGCGACACGTCAAATTGTTTTCCACGAACTAGAAAGAAATGTGGTCATTTTAGAACGTTATCATGTGATGTGTGGATTTCGGTTGAAAATCTACCCTTTAATGATTTCCTATCACACTTAACGCCATAGCAACTACAATTGGTACATTTTCTACATCAGGAATTAATTAGATGGTGCCAACGAGTCAATTGGTAGGATGTCCTGGTGGTCAGATATCTAGTTTCAAAAACAGTAAATTTTTGTCAGACTTGCAAAAGTTCCAATAATGTCTGATAAAGAGCGTCCATGCTTTCGTCTCCCAAAAGCGGTCGATAATAAAGAGCGTTATCGATTGTGATCGATTGTGATTGATTGTATATATGCGCGTATCTCGTCGAAACCATGCGTATCATTTGCCCATAGACTACCTAAAATGTGAACATCGTTCTATATTTAGTATTCCGCCGCCATGCCAGCGATTCTCTTTTGACATACTTTTAGAGCCCTTGTTGCTTACTCCACAATATGTACCCAAGAAATGGCATCGCTTGTGTGTGCATATTAGTGGTTTAAGACTCACCATCAATCTAGCGTCATGCATAGCAACCCTTGATTAATTTTACGACGTATAGTTAAGCGGATATATACAGCCCGTAAAGAGTGAGCTACACAAAAACACTCAACACATGGACACATTTTAGGAGTTTGATTCATGGGACCCATTCAACATCGAAATCATGATTGGCGATGATTAACAATCGCTATACCACTATCTTGGTGGCAAGTTTAACCGAATTTCACTTGTGAGTTCTCCCCGATTTTGAATGTTTTGCATACCCTTTGAATACTCTTTACGTTTGTTTACAAATCACAGCGTCCTAACTTGACAATATTATTTATTATTATTATGACATGTTATTTACGCGATATTTATGACCGGTATATGGCGGTTTTAACGGATGTAACTATTATAACAACAATACCCACCACGAAGGACATCCGTATCTTCCAGTCAAACATTCACATAACAATAGAATCGCCTACGGTTATAAACCATGCACTGTCATTCATTTTGTACCGTGTTACAATGTACTCGTATACAGAAGTACTGACCCGGGATGTAACACATTTCATTTTGTTACTCTGGTCAAGTGAAGTAAATTCCAGTCCCAATTCAGGTCGTGTCGGTTATATGTGCGAATTTTTGTCCCATTTCTACATACAATGGTATATTTGGGATTTTTCGAATGGGTCATTGATTGATGTTGGCAATGTAATTTTGCATCACACTTTTTTTTATTATTTTTATTTTTATTTCAGGTCAAGATGCATAAATGAGACGTGTGCCTACTACTACTGCGATACGAGGATACAATAAACATGTCCAAAACTCAGATACTCTCAATCTTATGTGTTTCAATCCGTCCTATACTGCATGAATTCTCCCATTCAGTTATAAAATTGTATACATTGGAATGTTATGTTATTCATTTGGAAGGATGATACTAAAATAAAACCATTCATTAGGGGCAAATATTCAGATAACATGTTCAACAAACGGCCTATTGTAATTAGCATCAGGACATATCCTACTGGGCCTACTCGTTAATTGATACTTAGAAGGGTTAATTGTATACCACTCTGGTGGGTCACAGTCATAATGTAGTAGACACAGTTTCTTTTAAGCCTGTCTATACTTAATGGATTCTTCCACTCAGTTAAAACATTATGTATTGGAATTGTATATTATTCATTTTGAGGTATGTTCAGGGGGGAATCAGACAACAGATAACAGAACGTGCAAAGGGAATCATGCATTCGTGGGCAATGTTCAGATAATAAGTTCAACAAACGACCTGAACTTATTATCCGAACATATCCTATGGGATAACTACTCATGAATGAGTATTTATACCCCCTCAACGAGTTGTGGATGTATACTGGTATCAGCTTGTCCGTCCGTCGTGACATCCATCTAGCCGCCCGTCCATGGACGCAATTTTGCCCGAGCTTTTATTCCTACATTTTTTGGTAAATTTTTTTAAACTTTGCACATATATTTGGGGTATGAGATCACTACATCCAAAGTGATGAAATTATATATTCAATTCAGAAAGATTATATTCGCTGTGAAACTTCGAAATTAACGAAAACATGGCATGAGCAATGATGAAAAACAGGCAGGTTGTAATTTTGTATTCAATGTTAGTTATATCCAGCTATACCCAAAGCCCATTGTTGGATTTCTTGTTCTGCATGGGGGATTCCAAGAGATATTTCAATGGTTTGTGATGTTTTTATTGTAAAGGTGGCATTGTGGAGGTAATGGTCCAGCCTTTGCAATGCAAAGTGAATTGCATATGCCTCTTTTTCGACAGTTGGCCATCGGGTTTGAGTATCACCAAGTTTGTGTGAGATATAATATATTGGTTCTTCAATGCCATCTTCGCCTAACTGGGTCAGGCAGGCGCCAATGCAAAGGTCACTTGCATCGGTATACAATGTATAGGGAGTAGCTGTATTTGGGTAGGCAAGGAGGGGAACTTCTGTCAGATTTTCTTTAATGTTTTTCGAATGAAATTTGGCAAGCTTGGTCCCATTTGAATTTAGCATATTTCTTTGTAAGTTGCACCAGAGGTTCGGCAAACTGTGAAAACGATGGGACGAATCTACGATAGTAGTTACTCATGCCAATGAAGGAACGGACCTCCATGACCAAAGTTGGGGGTGCAAGATACCGGATGGCCTTGACCTTGTCAGGGTCAGGTCGGACACCATCGGCGTCGATTAAAAAACCCAAATATTTCGTTTCCAGTTGCAAACACTGGCACTTTGTTAATTTTAATGTATGTTGGCGCAATTTGTCAAAGACTTTCTGGATATGTTCCAAGCGTAATTCCAGGTACTCGCTGTAGATCAGAATGTCGTCCAAGTACGCAATTGCATAATCACACATTCCACATAATACTTGGGCCATAAGCTGGGAGAAAACACCGCCAGCATTTCGGAGCCCAAAAGGCATAGAGTTGAATTCGTGGCATGCGAAAGCCGTCTTTTGCTTGTCTTCTTCGGCGACTTGACATTGCCAGTATCCACTCTTTAGATCGAGTGCGGTGAAGAATTTGGACTTTCCAAGAAGTGCCAAAATATCGTCGATGACCGGAAGTGGTATGACATAGGTTTGGTTATGGAATTTAATTCTCTAAAATCGACGCAAAAGCGTTTTGTGCCGTCTCGCTAAGCAGAATTTGGTCCCCAGATGGTGAATTTGGTAATGCTAGCCCGCTGTACGAGATGTCAAAATACAAATCCCAGGCATGAATTAATTATTTCGACACATTCGTCTATGTATTATTTGATCTTATATTCTATATGTAAGATTCAAATAATTTTGCAAATTTATGTATAAGCTGTATTAAACACAATACCGTATATCTGAGAAATGAAGCCATGCTATATGTCATTGACAATAATCTTACAGAATGCATATATAAAGGGGTTGATACAGCGTCGGTACGAAAATCACAACCACAAATATGGACATCCCACTTAAGTACCATTCCGACATTACAAATTCAAAATCAAATGAACAATGATCGAATTATAAAGAGCATGGTACAAATTATGATATATAAGTCACATGGCAGCGAATAAATGACATTGGATGGAAAATTATGTCACTATATATTCACCAGTGATTAAATTATTTAACTACATGTATAATATGCAGCCTTGGTGTGCATGCATGCAGTTCTGAAAGTGCAGATCCGTACCACGCATGCATGCATGTGTGAGTTTGTGTCGCATTTCACGAGTAAACGCGCTATATATATAACAGCTCAACACCAGTTCCTCTCTACCATGCATGGCAGTTACTTATACTAAGACACTTATAATACGTATGTTACCTTTCATAATCAGAAGGTATCAACCGAAACCCAATAAAAGGAACAATCAGCCCAATCTGTCGCAACTCTGTTAAATGTGAACGACCGGCTTCCAATATTGAAGTTGACCTGTATTTTGTGGTAGTGAACCTACATATCATATTTCATTCCATTTAGTTCAGTAAAGTTATCATCCGTAAATGGCATATGAATAGGGATGACGCAGACGGACTCATTATATATACGGCGCATTATGTATACGGACTGATCAAAAATGTAATAAAGATGCATTGAGGGTATCAGGCTATATTTTAAGAATTTTTTTTTTTATTTAGGTTCAGGTGTATACAAGTAATATGTTAATAAAACTAATATCTTATTAGATATTTTTAGGTTTACTTTATATACATGTAATATTTCAACAACAAAAAAATTCAACAGAACGAAGCAGCCAGCAAACTGTGGTGAATCACATTTGTTGCATGTTGTTGTTGTAACTGGATGTCTGGCACCCTGAATACATTGTTTAATTGGGCGCATACAATTATATATGTTTAGGTTTAGTTTACAAGTAATATTTCGTTTTCAACTTTTTTTTCTTCAACACTACGAAGCATGCAGAAGAAAATGGCGCTAAACCACGTTGTTTATGTTGTTGTTGTAACTGGAGGTCTGGCACCCTGGATAAATTGTTTAAATGTGCGCATATAATGAGATTGCGTCATGCACATTGCGAATAAAAGGCTCACACTAATGTATTTGATGCCTGATTCATACTTAATTTACCGGTATGATATACATATTTTTCATAGAATTACACACCTCCATTGCCACATTACATGATCTTCGTGAATTTATATACGTATAAGAGTCAGTCCTTTTGTGAATTATCTAATCTTTGTATTATAAAGTAAACTTTTGGATTGACGTGGTACATCGCTGATTTATTTCGATCAAATGAAATATCACAAGAATGTGTTGGTGTCGCTGCTTCAGATACATGTGTAAGATTTCTAGATCTGCCTTCCATAGAAAGTCACGTGTGTAATCTTCGTGACAACGATTGACCTCGTGTTCGTAAAAATGGCTACCCCCGAAACCACGTGTTTAGTACTATTTTTTAGAGATATTATGATCATAGCTCAATGATATGAGACTTATATTCGATTATGTTGATATAATCGGATACACACGTTATATATAACACAGTTTTATATAATTTAAACTTTATAATCGGTACAGTATAAAAACTGTAAGTTTGGAGAAATTGTCCTAAAACTCCATTCAAATGCCGAAATAAGTAGAATGGTCTTGACATATGATATCTATCTAATATATTTAACCCATTCGGGTCGGTAAAATAGTCAATAATGTATTATGAAGTCGCTGCTTCAGATACATGTGTAAGATTGCTAGATCTGCCTTCCATAGAAAGTCACGTGTGTAATCTTCGTGACAACGATGGACCTCGTGTTCGTAAAAATGGCTACCCCCGAAACCACGTGTATAGTACTATTTTTTAGAGATATGATGATCATAGCTCAATGATATGAGACTTATATTCGATTCTGTTGATATAATCTGATACACACGTTATATATAACACAGTTTTATATAATTTAAACTTTAGAATCGGTACAGTATAAAAACTGTAAGTTTGGAGAAATTGTCCTAAAACTCCAATCAAATGCCGAAAGAAGTAGAATGGTCTTGTCATATGATATCTATCTAATATATTTAACCCATTCGGGTCGGTAAAATAGTCAATAATGTATTATGAAGTCGCTGCTTCAGATACATGTGTAAGATTGCTAGATCTGCCTTCCATAGAAAGTCACGTGTGTAATCTTCGTGACAACGATGGACCTTGTGTTCGTAAAAATGGCTACCCCCGAAACCACGTGTTTAGTACTATTTTTTAGAGATATGATGATCATAGCTCAATGATATGAGACTTATATTCGATTATGTTGATATAATCGGATGCACACATTATATATAACACAGTTTTATATAATTTAAACTTTAGAATCGGTACAGTATAAAAACTGTAAGTTTGGAGAAATTGTCCTTAATCTCCATTCAAATGCGGAAATAAGTAGAAAGGTCTTGTCATATGATATCTATCTAATATATTTAACCCATTCGGGTCGGTAAAATAGTCAATAATGTATTATGAAGACTTTTGACTGTTTAAAAAATATATAGGTGTGAATTACATAACTTAGGGAAATCCCACCTTAACACCAGGTTTTGTTATTCGTGACAACACAAACCAAGCTATTTATAGTAGCAGTAATGTGAATGATAGTGAGATCCTTCAGCTCACAACGCGTACATGTAGCTTGTTTGAGACCCTAATTTGAATTATAACTGTAGGCGTAACAATGATAAAATAACCAAACAATCATCTTTATATGATGTGAGATGAGTAACCAGGGATATTTTCTGTAAAACTTTATGGCACACATAATGCCGATGATTGGATCAACCATCAGTCATTTGTCTGTCAATATACACATGCTATCCAACAAAATGTCTCGAGTATTTTTTTATTGGAATCCTGTTCATATTATACATGAATTTTTACGATGACACATCCCTCATAGTTTTTGGGGGTCCGTGAAGATTCTGCTGAGATGATTTGGTCGAATCTTCCTTGTTTAGACCTATTTTGGGGAGGAATTGTTATGTTTACCCTTACCATAGTATGGTAAACATAAGTGTCAACGTCCGGATTGACCACTCATCATTTGTTCATCCATCTGTCTGTTCGTCTGGTCATAGACACTTTACGCATGGTGTGATAACTCAAACAGTTTTTATCCGATCAGAACCAAATTGTGTACATGAGTTTCTCAGCCCAAAATACAGATCGAGTTCGAATATGGGATTGATCCGATTCTTCATACCGGAGTTATGGCCCTTTTCAACTTAGAATTATCCAGATTATAATCCAGTAACTTACAGTTAATTAATACCTGCTTCTCTGTGATACAGATAAGAGCCAATGTGGTTTATCTCAGCTATACATAAGAGAATTGACCACACACAGCTTAATGAATTATTGGATAAATTGATTTAGCTATCTTTTTAACCACAACTTAGCCATGTCAATTTATTTAACTAGACCAATGTAGCTCTATGTCCTTGGATGCTTGGACTAACATTGGATCAAACAGGGCAGAGATAGGCGATTTAACCCCTTTTACCCATACCATGTCTTTTAACCGTTTGCCTTAATTAAATAACTATATTGTTTTTTGGAAATTTGTAACAACATGAATAGAACTACTTACACTGTGATAGTCGTGACAGGCTCTAGTGTTTTGCTGTTATATTAACCCTTCTATTTTGACCCATGCATTCCAATAATTTGTGTTATTACAACATTACTGGCTATTATGTACATTTTTTATACTACTCTAGATCATAACAGTATATTCTATGATTCAACATTAAAATATTATGATTCCGATCATAACAATTTGCTATCACCAAGGGATGGGTTAAACATCTGCCGATCGTGATCGGCCTCTCGTTTGTGTTTTGTGATTGTTGTTTTTTTTTTTGGACATATTTTAAGAGATTATTTTATGTTTATAACAAAGAAAGCTTAATTGTTCTTTCAATAAGACAAAGACCAAGCTGCCAACGAATCTTCCCGTTCCCGTTTTGGTATTGATCGGTTTTGATATATTAACAATTTCAATCCATCCCATAGACATGTGCTAGCCGATGGAATAACTCAAACATTTTTCCTCCGATCCTTTTGAAATTACATTACAGGGTTTCAGATGTCTACATCACGACAAACCACTCATCTGTGTAGTTTTTGGTATATTTTAACTGATCTGTTTTGAAAAATGTTAACCCTTCCCACCATTGCATAGACACAAACTTTTCATGTGATCTTCCTCATATTTCTTATATATGTTTATAATGGCACGCCCTTCACTTGTATGTATTTTGGCATTGGTTAACTAAACCTTTTACTTTTGAACCAGGTTTATCAATGAACACTATATAAAACACATATTTAGTAGTTTTATACCATTAGAGGTGATGTCCTGTTTTGAAAATATGAAAATTTTATTCCCATAGTTCCATGTGCACGGGGTCGCACCTGCCCGTGAGAACGGGTTCGCGTTCAGTTTTGGACACGCTGGGCATTCGCCAATGTCACGGTTCGTTTCAAATCGAGAAAATAGGTCATCGACGATAAGCGGCATTTTGGACTGACGAAGGTGGGATACCGTGGGATTAATCTACATTTGATGCTACAGTCATTTTCCAAATGACTCATTGCTATCGATCCATCATTTTATTTGAGGTTTTAGCTGAAAACTGTGTACTTGTAGTCATTTTCAATGATAACTTGTCCGACTAATTACAATTAATACACATCAATCGCGTGTGTTTATTTTTGGCGTATGCAAGTTGCTTACAATTCCTCAATCTCAAACTACCAGTTTGTATCACATGTCACGCTTAAGTCACAAGAAAGGCCTCTTGAAATAAGTCGAAAATGCTACGGTGCCCCTTTGATCTGATGTTATCATTTTTATGTTTACCCATACCATGTATGGTAAACATAGTGTCGATGTCCGGATTGACCACTCGTCGAGCGTCCGTCCGTCTGCCCGTCTAGCCGTTCGTCCGTCTGTCCGTCCGTAGATTCTTCACGTGTAATGCAATAACTCAAACATTTTCTATCCAATCAGAACCAAATTTTGTTCGAATTTGGGTTTGATCCGAGTTTTTGTTACAGAGTTATGGCCCTTTTTTCGACTTAGAATTCACGCATTCTGCCATAACTCAATTTTTGTTATCTGATTGGAACCAAATTTGGTATGTGAGTTTCACAGCCCAAAATACAGATCGAGTTGATCCGATGTATTTTTAAGGAGTTATGAGTTATGACCCTTTTTTTTCAAAAATAAAATAAAAAAAAAAAAATCCGATGCTATAACCAAAGTATTTTTTGTCCGATTGTGTTCATATTTGATATGTAGGTTTATGATGACGCACTCATCACCTGTATAGTTTTTGGTATTGATTGGTTGATCGGTTTAGAAAATAATTAACCATTCACACACATGCTATCCAATGCAATAAGTTGAACATATTTCTTCTGATCTGCCTCATATTTCTTACCTAGGTTTTTCTTAGCATGTTCTTCATCTGTATGGTTTTCGGTATTGTTTAATTAACCCTTTTCACTCTTATGTTTACTTAGAATTCACCCAAGCTGCTATGACTCAAAACATTTGTCATCTGATCAACACCAAATATGGTATATTAATTTATCACCCCTAAATACAGATCGAGTTGTATATGGGTTTGATCCGGTATATTTTAACAGAGTGATTTTCCTTTATAATTCAAGTAATTAATACTTCTTTGCTGTAAATTTGAAGAGAACATATAACACCGACCAGGTGTGTTATTGAAATGAGTTATTTATTGCTATGGACATTAGATACTACGGGTGGTGGCTGGCAGGGTTTGTTTATACTATGTCAAACTGTGATTGATGACTCTCTGGTCCAGTTTTGTTTTCTGTTTGGGTAAGATTAACCCCATACTATCCGATTTGATAACTCAAATATTTCCATTGATTATGTTTATAGTTATTGGCATAGTTTATGACAACCACCCCTATCCTGCAAATGCGGGTCAATTGGTTTATTTGCTTAAGAATATTAACATCCTCCACCAATCCAGTTGACACAATGTGATAAGTAAATATTGTTCACAGGATTACTATATAAAGTGTGAATTGTTGAAACTTTTGCACTCATGAAAAGGTTGGTGTAAGGATTTATAAAAATAGCTAATCTCTATCGCCAAGGTATGGTTTAAACATCTGCCGATCGTGATCGGCCTCTCGTTGTTCGAATCCGATCAAATGCCCCAGTTCCGAACGGATGCCTTGTCATTTAAACGCATATCTTGCATAAGTAGACACATTCTTCGCAGTCATTTCGATACATTTCCAATTGCTAGTTGTTGTAAAGTGTCAGCAACACCACATAATACTGCTCACTCATGGTAAATCAGATTTCAATTTAAAGACGTATTATAGACCTGTGCCGGTGTGTTAAACTGTTAAGCTAGTATTCAGACAGTATGCAAACTGGAGTATTGTAGCATTCTACTACATCGCCGAAAATCTCAAGCAGATCGACCGTACCACTCCATAGAAAACATAATAAGAACTACGCTCATTTGTAAATATGTACTTCTCGATTCGGGACGCAATGATCGGCGATAAAGTAACGAAAACAATTTCGCCATCGAGGGTTAGTGAATTTAATTTATATATAATAATGGCGATGTGTGTTGTGAGTTTGGATTTAAGATTTGTAACAATAACTACTTTGAGCAAGATTATTCTCCATTTCTATTGGATCACCCTACCGGATGTTTAAAATCACTTTAAGAGTTTATCAGGACCCCCCCCCCCCCCACAACTTAGTATCGTCGATTTCTATGGTGGATTCATACATATTTCTTAACATATCCTGCCATTATCCATCAACTGAAACAAACGCCTCTTCTCTGGCTACCAGCACTCCCACTGATCGAACCCATGTACCGGACCACCAATGTATACAACCGAGTTTCCATGCAAGGAATGCAATTGCAAAACTACAATACGCAGTAACTTAAACCGACACAAGAAGGGGCAAGAACCATCAGGTCACCAATGTGACAAACCGTTTTGTGAGGACCATGAGCTAAACAAACAAACAAAAACCACAACACAAGACAAGCAGCCGATACTGTCTTAATATTTGACAGATGCTCCAGCAAATTTCAAACCTGGTGTGGACTGTGCTCTCAGTGAGGGTCAAACATACTGAAGATGTTAGCGACTCGGATGACAAATATAATTGTTGGCAACATGCATAAACACCTGAATTTGCTCTGAAAAATGAACAATTGGTATATATACGTGAGATATGGGGCATTTTCATATTATATACACATATTGTAACATTATCTACATGAACCTGCATATAGCTAAAATGTATGGAAATACACACAACTCAACAAAACCCAAGTTGTTACACCTTACTGGTCTTCCCACCCATGTTGGCACATGTATGCACGAAACTTTGACCAGGATTCTGGTGAAACATATTTAACAGACACACGGATTTCATTGTGACCAGGCGGTGTCTACCGCCTATCAGTGAATCTTCGGGACATCATTCCAACGTCGCGAGCCATAATTATGGTTACATCCTAGACATAAGGGGGCTTGATGTCACAATTGATGCACACAATTGCTTGTATAGTACACGAACAATAAATATATGAGGTTCGTGGTATCCGCTTATAGGAACAAATATGTCCACATAATTATAAGATAATTTTTGAAACATTCCGCATGACTCCAAGGCGTGTTGTCCTACTGCTGCAAGAACTATAGAGGATATCCACACTTTTTCAGTGGATATGGGTTATATCTCATGAGTGATGACAAAACATTGAATTTAAGCCACTCGTGGAAATTCAAATGTTTTGTCATTATTATACACTTTAGTTACTTGCCTATGGTCCTCAATGAATGTCAATACATCAGACATTTCAAGCTGACACATTATATATATATACGCCCAAAAAAATAGTCCTATATTTAAAACACTCAAAAAGTTTAGATTTTGTATTTATTATATACTTGCGTTACTTGCCGATGGCCCCAATGAATGTCAGTGCATGATGTGTGCAGGAAATCATTCACCATGAAGTATAACCTGACAACACACATGAGGATCCATACGGTGCAATAATACCAGTGAGATATCGATATATCACTAGTTGGATATCACTTATATCTCTCTGCTAAAACCTTATAATTCATGGGTAAGTATATAATAAATTCAAATATCCGCACAGGGGCATATCAAATATTGCAGAATGCGAACCTTAGCATCCGAAAATGCGCCCATGGGTATGCTTGACTTGCAATTAAAAGACGCATGGTGCAAATACCTTTGAACTATTTGACATTTCATATCGGATTAGGACAAGCAGGAATTATCTCCATGAAATATTTCCGAAAATAAGCTGGGAAAGTCTGAGATTGTATCGAAAATAGCGATCCGATCAGACGGTCCTCATACCATCAAGATACAACAACAACATTTCTTCAAAATACGCTTTAGTTATCAGAATCGATTTATTGCAACAAAATAATGCTAACCACTGTCGACTATGGTATCAAATTTCCCAAAACTTGTTATTTATCAACATTTTGTTCAATAAAATATGGCCGTATTATCACTAAAGTATCACGAAATTTGACCGTATTACCACCTGATTTTAGAGTTATCCATCTTCATCCACAATTTGTCCGAGACCCTCCGTTTGACCACGTGTTTCTGGGCCACATAATATTACACATCTCGAGAAATAAGAAACTTCAAAAATCGATATATGATCACTCTGAGCTTCGACTCGAATCAAATGTTTGTTTACCCCCGAAGCCAAAGAAATAGTAATTTAGGGGTGTCTGATCGGATTGAGTACCAACAGACATTGAGAATATAATCAACAGATTCTTATTGACCGATTTGATATTTTGAAGTTTGGTTAACGAACATTGATAAAATCAATGCCTAGCCTAGTAGTACTGTTATATCTATAGCAACAGCTATATCGATGAACGCTCACATATATACATTCCTGACAACGATAGAAATGCTTAAGATTTTCTGCAATGTTTTGTCCGTTTCTCGTCAAAATGCATGAGCGCAGCGTGACATTGGCGAATGAGCACCGAGTCCAAAACTGAATGAGAACCTCGTCGCAACTCGCGAAGACATGACTTTCATTTAGGATGTCCCCATGCCCGTGTATCAGAGGTATAGTTATAGGTCGCGGATACTATCTTTACAGTCCGTGCTAGACGATGGGCGCGGGATCTAGCCCCGACATGCATTGGTGAAAATCTGGAGATCTCACTGTGCCATTCCGATCGACACATAACTATCTCGATAACAAATTAGAATTTGTTGACGTTTGTTACACACACATATATATCAGATTCAACTGTAATTATTTCGAGATTTGGTATTGTATGTCACTACAACCACATATCATGTATACCACGAAATTCAAAGGAACTGGTGTGGGTTAAACTTTCTCCCGGATACAGTTTTGGGAATACACTGACGCAAGACCATGAATTGCATGCTGTATTATTCAGTGCATTAACACGCAAACCGATAGATAGATGAACTCATACATAATTATATCTATAAAGAGCCACCCGGGCATAACTATCACCGGCATTGTGTGCTGTATAGCAGTGACATTCGGTTACTCGGACCCATTCAGAAAATCTATCACATATAAAATCATGATGCATATAAATCTAATTACCACATAAAGCAATGAGATGCAATACACTTCCCTGTGTAAAGTATTCATTTTCATGTCGCAATCCATGCAAACAAGTTAGGAGAGTCGAAACTTCTCAAATAGTCATTTTTCTATGTTTTTCAAAATATTACAAGTTCAGAGGACCGACACCATAAACATCTACATCTAGTTAAAACAGGATGAATATACACAATTCTATTCAAACTTCGCTTTGGATTTCCTATCTTTTTCTTGGTAAGTCTCAAACTTTCTATTAGATGTACTCAGGATTCCAGAGCTCCAGTTGCAACACTAGCAACACATGCAGCAACAAACAAATAAACAACAGCAACAACATCATCAACAAACAACAACATCAACACCGAAGCTTATTCAGCGTCGTTATTGACATTGTTCCACCAAATTCTAAAAATTAATCGTGATACAAACTAGACTAGATATTAGTTAACTGTAATTGTTTTAACCCTTTACCCAACAGAACGGCCCCGTGCCAATGCATAGGTCGCCTCGCATATATAAGAGAATGCATTGGCTTAACACATTAAAAATTATAAAATTGTTAAAGAATGTAAGAAAAAATGGTAAAAAAAGATTTTTTTTAGGCCAATGCATTCTCTTATATATGCGAGGCGACCTATGGTCGACTCGCATATATAAGAGAATGCATTGGCACAGGGCTAACTGTAACTATCACAATGTGGTCAAGGAGCCGGTTCCAATGATATCCATATTTGTTTGGTTCTATTGAGACAGAGCGAAGATATTTTAGGCTGTTGAAGCTTTATTTGGCCGGTTTTGGTCGGTTTGTTGGGTAAAGGGTTAATAATAGCATAAAGATAGAAAGTTCTATCTCAGAATTATAACAGAACAATGTCTTCGTGTGACAATATTCATGGCAAATTAATTTTTATATATTTTATAAGCGAAGATCTAAATAAAAACCAAAACAGGTTCACAAAAATTGAACTGGAACATTGAACACACTTTTACCATTTTCTATACTAAAGGATCATTGATGAGTAGTTAGGGAATGTGAGGGAACATTTCTCTCAATAGCGTTCATTGAAGCCTCCTTCTGCACTTGTATTTATCTATCGTCTGCTGTTATCACCTTAACATCCCTCCATGTATGTGCCAATGTGTAGTAACAATGTCCGCAAGTCCGATTTTGAAAAAAAAACTCGCCATTATTCCTCATATTCTCAAAACCATTCATCTCGTGCATACACAATATTTTTCCATATTTCTTCTTGTCCATGAAATTTCGAGTGTTTATAATTCGATAGTATCAAACGAGCGAAACACCGACAAAATCGGTCATAAGTCTATCGATTTCGCTTCAATTGACGTCCCCAAGTTATATGTCAAACGAAAGGAAATGTTGTGGCCTATAAGATATACTTGGGGATATCTTCGCTGAGTTGGCAATTGTTTTTGAATTGTTGAGGATATTTTTTTTAAATGACACCTGGGTTGACTCCCCCCCCCCCCCAAATTTACAGTATTTTTTGCAAGTTTTCGGTACGATATATCGAGTTACCTTCCTTTGATTTGGTCGAGTTATATGTCAAAATGTGGGTGTTTCGTTAACAATAATATGGATTGGGTGGTAACTTGGGTGAGATGACTAATTTAGCGAATTTAGAACGGATATGTTAGTGTGTGTGTTTCTGCCAAAAATGGACTTGTGAGCCTTTTTTTTCACTGGTATAATATATATTGCAATATCTGATATGTTTCCTTGCTGAAGCTATTTATAGCGGTAGGTTTGGGTTTTCCCTTTATTCACTTGTTATGACTAAGTCACATGGGATGACGGTTAGCTTGCCGTTGCTATTTTTACATTTGACTAATATCCTATACTGAATTGCGCAGTTAAATATCCATATATGGCCTCTTAAAGGTACGGTTGGCCTTGGCGGTGGGTATCCTGTGAAAATATTTCCACCCGTCAAAAACCGCCACAAACAGAAAGAACAACAAAATGTAAATAGACTTTGTCCGTATATAAATAAGAAATATCGCATAAACAGTATGTTATTGTCATATATTTGACCATTGTTATGTAAACAAAAGCATAAAAAGTTACTTTTCTGGTGTTTGTTTATATTATGATGGTAAACATAAAGAGCGTTCTGTGTTGGTGAATTCCTTATATGGAACGAATAAAGAGCGTTTATGCCAGTTGTGTGTGTTTAGCCAGCAGCATTGTGATGTCTTCTGTAACACAATCAGGCCCTTGCTTAGGTAAAATATAGTAAATCTTTATGATAACATGCTGTTTACGCGATGGTCATGGTATATATGAACGAAACTGTATGCGTTTTAATGTTTTTTTCTGTTTACGGTGATTGGAACAAATATGAATATTTTCGACAACTAAGGCCTCACGTGCCTTTAAAGGGGAACTGTACTCTGTATTTGAGGGACTTGTTTAGCCTGATGTAATAACACAAACGTTAACTATATGCCAAGTGTGCATGTGTACTAATGGAATTGGACACCGCTTTGGAATAAAATATAACAATTTTGACTGTACTATATGTCAAAATGAAGGGTGTTTCATTGACAATAATATGGATTGGGTGGTAACTTGGGTGAGATGACTAATTTAGCGAATTTAGAACGGATATGTTAGTGTGTGTGTTTCTGCCAAAAAATGGACTTGTGAGCCTTTTTTTTCACTGCTATAATATATATTGCAATATCTGATATGTTTCCTTGCTGAAGCTATTTATAGCGGTAGGTTTGGGTTTTCCCTTTATTCACTTGTTATGACTAAGTCACATGGGATGACGGTTAGCTTGCCGTTGCTATTTTTACATTTGACTAATATCCTATACTGAATTGCGCAGTTAAATATCCATATATGGCCTCTTAAAGGGGAACTGTACTCTGTATTTGAGGGACTTGTTTAGCCTGATGTAATAACACAAACGTTAACTATATGCCAAGTGTGCATGTGTACTAATGGAATTGGACACCGCTTTGGAATAAAATATAACAATTTTGACTGTACTATATGTCAAAATGAAGGGTGTTTCATTGACAATAATATGGATTGGGTGGTAACTTGGGTGAGATGACTAATTTAGCGAATTTAGAAGGGATGTGGTAGTGTCCCAAAATGGGACGTGTGAGCCTTGTCACTGGTATAATATATATTGCAATATCTGATATGTTTTCTTGCTGATGCTATTTATATCGGTACGTTTGTGTTTTCCCTTTATCAACTTGTTATGACTAAGTCACATGGGGTGACGGTATATAAGCTTGCCGTTGCTATTTATACATTTGACTAATATCCTATACTACATTGTGCATTTAAATATCCGTATATGGCCTCTTATATGGGAACTGTACTCAACTGCTCTGTATTCGAGGGATTTGTTTATTCTGCTGTGGTTAAAGATGCATAATCCCATTAAGCGGCCCCCAATTACTATCTATTTGGATTCGGGGGTAAAACATATCTGATTTGAGTCCAGCACCCCACCTATCAAAGCTCAGAGTTATTAGATGTCGATTTTATGAAATACATTATTTTTCACCATCGAGCCTTATTAGTGGCCCAGTAAAACGTTGACGAGCCGACGGTCTCGGACCAAATTGCGGATGAAGATTGATAACTCTAAAATAACGAGGCTTTGTGTTGTTAAAAAGGCCAACTCTAGTCGAACTACATGTTGATAAAAAACAAGTTTCGGGCAATATTATACTGTAGTTGACAGTGGTTAGCATTATTTTTGGGCAATTAACTGATCCTGATAACTGAAGCGGCATTTCTAAAAATGTTGTTGTTGTTTTCGTTCGAATCTGATTTTATCATATGACTCAATCAATATTTACGTTGGAAAGTATGTCATAAATCAATTTCATATGAACTACTAGTTCATATCACCTTCCGATAATTTGATTGGTTTGTTGACAAAAAGTGTGTTTTGATTGGCTGAATGGCAGCCGGTGCCGAGTCGTATCTCTAACTAAATGCAGGTCAAATTCGTGCGCGTCAATCAACGCGATGCCGAAATTCTCGCAATTATAATCTTGAAATATATAGTTTTGGACATTGTTATACGATAAATAGAATATGTAATTCGTATTTATCTAATAAACATACGATATAATGTCACAAACTGAGAACAGAATAGTGCACTATATCTTCGCGTGCATATTATTTCTGCTAGTTCACCAGGTGTAATTGGGCTTCCGGTGCAATGAAGTGACGTCACATTAACCTTTTGCTGCCGATGTCATATAGCTATTTAGTGATTTGTGTGCGTTTTGGACATCATAATCAATTTATAGGTGTCATATGATAAATAGAATATGTAATTCGTGTTTCTCTCATATGATATTTATGAAACTCGTCACGAATTTTCAGTTTTCTCTCGTCGGAGGCTCGAGAAAACTGAAAATTCTTAGACTCGTTTCATAAATATCATATGAGAGAAACACTCATTTCATATCCTCTATGTCTGGCGACCATCGAATCGGATTGAGTACCTTTAATTATGACGACATATGGCGGCGTTAAGATCGTCGGCATTCTAAAAACGTGCGCAAATAACGTAAATGAAACCGTAACCAAACAATGGGAATGTTATTATTCAACGAATAGCACAATGGAATGTAACATTAGAAACTCTTTGGCGATACATGAATAGTTGTAAAATATAATATCTTAACGCGTAATATCAGATTGGAATTTATATATAGTGTCATGCAGGGTGTGTGCACACAGTGACATATTTGCCTGTCAAGCTAGCAATCTGACTAAGTCAGATGGTCGATTATATACGGGAGATATTTTCGCCCGCGGTCGACTAGCACGTCCATGGACATAAACCCCCAACTCTGGCCAGTTAGGAATCGTCTGACCGTCATTCAAAATTCATGCTACCTTGCCAATGTGTTGCGCACCCAACGCTACCGTGTCGTCGGCATCTCCGAACACTGGCTTGGTTCACACAACCTTGAATTCCTGGACTCATTGTGCAACACATATGTTAATTTTGGGAAGCCGGGGTGGCTCATAGTGACATCTGATGGTGGAAGCTTCGTCCGTGACGGTGTTGCATTTCTTATCCACACAGACATTATAAATAACTGTGTGATGTTGAATATCTCTGGGGAACGTAACGTTGGCATACAGATAAAGTGTGGTGCATCGGGCTCTATTGTGATTATTCAGACATATATGCCAAGTACCAATCACAGTGACCAATACGATAACGAGTGCTTAGAGGTAATAGAAAATGCTGTTTCAGAATATAAAACATGTAGTTTTATCATCGTGATGGGTGACATGAATGCCCGCATCAGCTCATCCCGCGACCCGAATCCACGCACACCAGTATACAAGCAACGCCGAGAGAACAGTTATGTTCGAATCATTCATCGGTCGCATGGAATCCTTCTCATCAACGACTCAGCTACCGTGTTCAGGCCCACTATTCACATTCTGTCCTTTTTCACCCAACTCTGGACCAACTCTTATCGACCACATCATTCTTCAGGATGAACTGAAAGATCTTGTGAGACAATCGAGCATAATTGACGACCACAGCCTCAACACATCGAATCATCTTCCCGTGACATGTGATCTTGTCATCCCTGAATTGGATGCGACAATCGGGCAAACCCCTAACTTCGAAAAAGTTACCTTCAATTGGAACAAACTGGACACAGACAAATATCAACACTTGATATCAAATGCAATATGTGTTCAATGTACTGATCCACTCAGATCGAACGTTGATATCTCATTGCTATATATGGAAATAGTAGACATTTTATTGAACGCTGCCAAATGTGCTACCCCACAGCGTCAATCCCAACGCTATCAGAGACAATTCTGGAACGACGAACTTCGTGCCTTACATAACAATGTCAAACACAAACGTTATGAATGGATAGCTAATTGGAAGCGTCACAAGACTGATTCTCCATATGATGTGGTTTATAGCATTGCCAAATGTGAGTTTCGGAGATCATTCAGACGGAGCAACACACTTTATAATAAATATAAACTTAATGAACTCGAAATCATCTTAGCACATAGTGATCAGCGTCGATTTTGGAAAACCCTAAATGCGAAAACACACGCAAATGGGCTATCGTCAGCGATGTCATTTGAAGATTCAGTAGTTCGGGACCCAGTGAATTCTGAACGGATGGGCTGTCTATTTGAGAAACTATACACCATCAAAGAGCACAACATGAATGGTCCACAATATATCATTAAATGTTTATGCCGCTAGTTCGATGGCATGATCAGCCAAGAATGGATTCCACCTGTTTTAAAAACAGTTGTAATTGTCCCGTTATTCAAAGGAAACCCGAAACCAAAATGTTCACCAGTCAGTTACCGGGCAATAACGTTGATGCCGATAATCTACAAATAGTTTGAAGGTGTGTTGCTGAATCGGTTTCTCAATAGTGAAGCTTTTGCTGAATTTCCAGACTGTCTTCAGCTGGGTTTTCAAAAATGCATAAGTTGCCTTATGACGTCTTATGTGGTTCAAGACTCAAGAGTCCATCAGTTACGCAAATGAAATAATTCTGAACTACATTCGTGTTTCCTAGACTCACAGAAGGCTTTTGACCGCGTCTGGCATAATGGCCTGTTGATAAAATTGTATGAGCGAGGAATGCGGGTTAAAATACTCCGCGTTATTGAAAATATGTACACGGATTGTTTCAGTCGTGTTCTATATGGTGGCATGTTATCGAAATCCTTCGCCATTGGACAAGGAACACGACAAGGGGCCGTGACAATCCCTTTCTTCTACTTGGTGTATGTCGACCAGCTCATCAAAGATCTTAGAATATCTGTGACCGGACTGTCAGTTGAAAGTACTCTGTGTACCTCTCCCATGACAGCAGACGATATCGCGCTTATTTCCTTAACTAAATTCGGCATAGATAGTCTCCTTGAAATATGCAGTAACTATAGTTCCCGTTGGCGCTTCAACTTCTCACAAACTAAAAGTGTTGTTGTCTTCAACGAGCCAAGCAACAGTTCGAAAAGCAGAGGCGACGTTGGTTTATTGGACACAGATAATTAGCTGATCAATCAAGTGCCACTCATCTGGGCATCACGCAAAATAATTTAACAATGCTAACAAAAGGTCTAATGTCGTATGCGGTCCTACTAAAACCCGACCGCACCCGACCGCACCCGACCGCACCCGACCGCACCCGACCGGACCGCCCCCAGGGGTCCGAGCGAGATGGGGTTTGCACTATCGTGTAGAATGGACCCGAATGTACCAAAGTTCCAATCCCCAAGTCGATAGCTCGAGCGGTCACGGCACTGTTAACCCCTGACTGGCGGCCGTTTCCGCCAGGTACGGGAAATCCGAAAAGGCGCCGACCGCACCTCCCCTGACTGCCTGACCACGGAAATGGACATTATATCATGAAGTGAATACTCATATGCATCCATGGGCGATCGGACAAGTCGCTAGCTGCAGCGGAAGTGAATAAATTAACCCATACGCTGCTGCCGAATTCGCTATAAATGTACGCAAAAACGCCGAAATTAACACCCGCCGACCGGACCGCCCCTATGGGTCCGAGCGAGATGGGGTTTGCACTATCGTGTAGAATGGACCCGAATGTACCAAAGTTCCAATCCCCAAGTCGATAGATCGAGCGGTCACGGCACTGTTAACCCCTGACTGGCGGCCGTTTCCGCCAGGTACGGGAAATCCGAAAAGGCGCCAACCGCACCTCCCCTGACTGCCTGACCACGGAAATGGACATTATATCATTAAGTGAATACCCATATGCATCCATGGGCGATCGGAAAAGTCGCTAGCTGCAGCGGAAGTGAATAAATTAACCCATACGCTGCTGCCGAATTCGCTATAAATGTACGCAAAAACGCCGAAATTAACACCCGCCGACCGGACCGCCCCTATGGGTCCGAGCGAGATGGGGTTTGCACTATCGTGTAGAATGGACCCGAATGTACCAAAGTTCCAATCCCCAAGTCGATAGCTCGAGCGGTCACGGCACTGTTAACCCCTGACTGGCGGCCGTTTCCGCCAGGTACGGGAAATCCGAAAAGGCGCCGACCGCACCTCCCCTGACTGCCTGACCACGGAAATGGACATTATATCATGAAGTGAATACCCATATGCATCCATGGGCGATCGGACAAGACGCTAGCTGCAGCGGAAGTGAATAAATTAACCCATACGCTGCTGCCGAATTCGCTATAAATGTACGCAAAAATGCCGAAATTAACACCCGCCGACCGGACCGCCCCTATGGGTCCGATCGTGATGGGGTTTGCACTAACGTGTAGAATGGACCCGAATGTACCATAGTTCCAATCCTCAAGTCGATAGCTCGAGCGGTCACGGCACTGTTAACCCCTGACTGGCGGCCGTTTCCGCCAGGTACGGAAATCCGAAAAGGCGCCGACCGCACCTCCCCTGACTGCCTGACCACGGAAATGGACATTATATCATGAAGTGAATACCCATATGCATCCATGGGCGATCGGAAAAGTCGCTAGCTGCAGCGGAAGTGAATAAATTAACCCATACGCTGCTGCCGAATTCGCTATAAATGTACGCAAAAACGCCGAAATTAACACCCGCCGACCGGACCGCCCCTATGGGTCCGAGCGAGATGGGGTTTGCACTATCGTGTAGAATGGACCCGAATGTACCAAAGTTCCAATCCCCAAGTCGATAGCTCGAGCGGTCACGGCACTGTTAACCCCTGCCTGGCGGCCGTTTCCGCCAGGTACGGGAAATCCGAAAAGGCGCCGACCGCACCTCCCCTGACTGCCTGACCACGGAAATGGACATTATATCATGAAGTGAATACCCATATGCATCCATGGGCGATCGGACAAGTCGCTAGCTGCAGCGGAAGTGAATAAATTAACCCATACGCTGCTGCCGAATTCGCTATAAATGTACGCAAAAACGCCGAAATTAACACCCGCCGACCGGACCGCCCCTATGGGTCCGAGCGAGATGGGGTTTGCACTATCGTGTAGAATGGACCCGAATGTACCAAAGTTCCAATCCCCAAGTCGATAGATCGAGCGGTCACGGCACTGTTAACCCCTGACTGGCGGCCGTTTCCGCCAGGTACGGGAAATCCGAAAAGGCGCCAACCGCACCTCCCCTGACTGCCTGACCACGGAAATGGACATTATATCATGAAGTGAATACCCATATGCATCCATGGGCGATCGGAAAAGTCGCTAGCTGCAGCGGAAGTGAATAAATTAACCCATACGCTGCTGCCGAATTCGCTATAAATGTACGCAAAAACGCCGAAATTAACACCCGCCGACCGGACCGCCCCTATGGGTCCGAGCGAGATGGGGTTTGCACTATCGTGTAGAATGGACCCGAATGTACCAAAGTTCCAATCCCCAAGTCGATAGCTCGAGCGGTCACGGCACTGTTAACCCCTGACTGGCGGCCGTTTCCGCCAGGTACGGGAAATCCGAAAAGGCGCCAACCGCACCTCCCCTGACTGCCTGACCACGGAAATGGACATTATATCATGAAGTGAATACCCATATGCATCCATGGGCGATCGGAAAAGTCGCTAGCTGCAGCGGAAGTGAATAAATTAACCCATACGCTGCTGCCGAATTCGCTATAAATGTACGCAAAAACGCCGAAATTAACACCCGCCGACCGGACCGCCCCTATGGGTCCGAGCGAGATGGGGTTTGCACTATCGTGTAGAATGGACCCGAATGTACCAAAGTTCCAATCCCCAAGTCGATAGCTCGAGCGGTCACGGCACTGTTAACCCCTGACTGGCGGCCGTTTCCGCCAGGTACGGGAAATCCGAAAAGGCGCCGACCGCACCTCCCCTGACTGCCTGACCACGGAAATGGACATTATATCATGAAGTGAATACCCATATGCATCCATGGGCGATCGGACAAGACGCTAGCTGCAGCGGAAGTGAATAAATTAACCCATACGCTGCTGCCGAATTCGCTATAAATGTACGCAAAAATGCCGAAATTAACACCCGCCGACCGGACCGCCCCTATGGGTCCGATCGTGATGGGGTTTGCACTAACGTGTAGAATGGACCCGAATGTACCATAGTTCCAATCCTCAAGTCGATAGCTCGAGCGGTCACGGCACTGTTAACCCCTGACTGGCGGCCGTTTCCGCCAGGTACGGAAATCCGAAAAGGCGCCGACCGCACCTCCCCTGACTGCCTGACCACGGAAATGGACATTATATCATGAAGTGAATACCCATATGCATCCATGGGCGATCGGAAAAGTAGCTAGCTGCAGCGGAAGTGAATAAATTAACCCATACGCTGCTGCCGAATTCGCTATAAATGTACGCAAAAACGCCGAAATTAACACCCGCCGACCGGACCGCCCCTATGGGTCCGAGCGAGATGGGGTTTGCACTATCGTGTAGAATGGACCCGAATGTACCAAAGTTCCAATCCCCAAGTCGATAGCTCGAGCGGTCACGGCACTGTTAACCCCTGCCTGGCGGCCGTTTCCGCCAGGTACGGGAAATCCGAAAAGGCGCCGACCGCACCTCCCCTGACTGCCTGATCACGGAAATGGACATTATATCATGAAGTGAATACCCATATGCATCCATGGGCGATCGGACAAGACGCTAGCTGCAGCGGAAGTGAATAAATTAACCCATACGCTGCTGCCGAATTCGCTATAAATGTACGCAAAAATGCCGAAATTAACACCCGCCGACCGGACCGCCCCTATGGGTCCGATCGTGATGGGGTTTGCACTAACGTGTAGAATGGACCCGAATGTACCATAGTTCCAATCCTCAAGTCGATAGCTCGAGCGGTCACGGCACTGTTAACCCCTGACTGGCGGCCGTTTCCGCCAGGTACGGAAATCCGAAAAGGCGCCGACCGCACCTCCCCTGACTGCCTGACCACGGAAATGGACATTATATCATGAAGTGAATACCCATATGCATCCATGGGCGATCGGACAAGTCGCTAGCTGCAGCGGAAGTGAATAAATTAACCCATACGCTGCTGCCGAATTCGCTATAAATGTACGCAAAAACGCCGAAATTAACACCCGCCGACCGGACCGCCCCTATGGGTCCGAGCGAGATGGGGTTTGCACTATCGTGTTGAATGGACCGAATGTACCATAGTTCCAATCCCCAAGTCGATAGCTCGAGCGGTCACGGCACTGTTAACCCCTGACTGGCGGCCGTTTCCGCCAGGTACGGGAAATCCGAAAAGGCGCCGACCGCACCTCCCCTGACTGCCTGACCACGGAAATGGACATTATATCATGAAGTGAATACCCATATGCATCCATGGGCGATCGGACAAGTCGCTAGCTGCAGCGGAAGTGAATAAATTAACCCATACGCTGCTGCCGAATTCGCTATAAATGTACGCAAAAACGCCGAAATTAACACCCGCCGACCGGACCGCCCCTATGGGTCCGAGCGAGATGGGGTTTGCACTATCGTGTTGAATGGACCGAATGTACCATAGTTCCAATCCCCAAGTCGATAGCTCGAGCGGTCACGGCACTGTTAACCCCTGACTGGCGGCCGTTTCCGCCAGGTACGGGAAATCCGAAAAGGCGCCGACCGCACCTCCCCTGACTGCCTGACCACGGAAATGGACATTATATCATGAAGTGAATACCCATATGCATCCATGGGCGATCGGACAAGACGCTAGCTGCAGCGGAAGTGAATAAATTAACCCATACGCTGCTGCCGAATTCGCTATAAATGTACGCAAAAATGCCGAAATTAACACCCGCCGACCGGACCGCCCCTATGGGTCCGATCGTGATGGGGTTTGCACTATCGTGTAGAATGGACCCGAATGTACCAAAGTTCCAATCCCCAAGTCGATAGCTCGAGCGGTCACGGCACTGTTAACCCCTGACTGGCGGCCGTTTCCGCCAGGTACGGGAAATCCGAAAAGGCGCCGACCGCACCTCCCCTGACTGCCTGACCACGGAAATGGACATTATATCATGAAGTGAATACCCATATGCATCCATGGGCGATCGGACAAGTCGCTAGCTGCAGCGGAAGTGAATAAATTAACCCATACGCTGCTGCCGAATTCGCTATAAATGTACGCAAAAGCGGTTATGTCCACTTACCTCACCGTTACATATCCATAAAAATAGTCCACATGACAGTTAATCCTTATATTTATATACATTTAGCGAAAAAGCCGCTTTTGTAAATATATTTAAATCGAAAAGTGTATCGTGACAAGATCAGCCCAAAATACCCAATAGCACCCTTGGCAAAAGTTAATAGGAACAATTTCTCTTCATGTTGAAACCCGATGATGTATTAAGTCAATCCTGCGCGAGTCAAAATGCGCCCAAAGCATTACGCGTTCGTCTTTCCAAACCTAATGACGTATCGATGGTGTTATTAGCTTGGTGTTATGATGCGTTACGCATTCACCGAGAAATAACTGCAACTAGCCACGTGGGCGCCGACCAATCAGAATGCTGGATTTAGTGATGACAACACTTAGTGTGTAAATATATGTATTTGATCATCAGGAGGCATGACTTGGAATAGTAAACAGGGAAGTGAAAAAAGAACTCAATGCGGAAGTGAAACGTCTGATACATTCACCAGAGTATTGCGCGCGCATAAAAATTCACCGATAACTTTGGAAATAGTGTTACTCCGTGACGTCACATTGTCCCGGTAATTCCAGGATTATAATGTGACAGCTTTTGTTCAATCAGAAATAGTGTTAGTTATATAAAGGATGGATAATAAAACATATTATTGATCAACCGTAACCTGCATATATATCAAAAGATAACTAGTATTAAATCGTGCCATATGTAAAGTATCCAAATATATTAATTGCGTATTGAATCAGATGATGTTTTGATAACAATCAGCTCTATGTGTAAATTAGTCTCTGATCATCAAGAGATTAGTTGGCTTCAGAAAAGAGTGACACATATTAAGCTGACTGGGGATTATAACAGTGCACGTCGTGTAATGATGTGGGAGCCTTCACCTAGGTTATTTCTCTCCAATAATACTTGTTTATGCGTGCATAGTTGTATTTATTGTAGGAGTGCATCATTTTCTTCATGGTTGCAATGGTGTCGCAACACGATGGACTTGCGCACACATGTCGCCAATACATCACCTTTGTTCCCGCCGAATGTTGGTGTGGAACAAATATTGTTTTCTAAGCACCCCCCCCCCACACACACACACGTTGAACTGAACATAATGCGTCGTAACAACCATCATATATGTAATGTGTTAATTGGAATATAATAATGATATTGCATAATTGAATGAGTTGAGTTGAGTTATTTTTTCTTTAATGCACATGTCTTTATTTCCTCTTTGGTTGTGATAAAGAAATCATTATGAATTGTTTAACCCCAGCCGTCTTTGTGTCGTTTCCCCAAGCTACAATGTGATTTAGTGATAAAGATGGATATAAAATTCGTCGCAAATCAATCAGATTCAATACTCAATTTATTAACCTCGTCCACTAAATTAGATTCGAGCCCCGCTTGATAAATCTCGACTTTAAATGGAATTTATTGCAATCGGCCAATATATTTCGTATAGTTTCGAGTTATTGATATCGGCATGCCAGTCGTCAATACAAAATTTAGTTGGCTACTGGAGAGTAAATGTGTTGTTCAGAAATAAATATTCGTTTCTCCGTTCGATACGGTTACTGGAATCCATATAGCTACCCGTACCGCAACACGTGTTGCAACCACAAACTGTTTTACAGGAATAATTCAGCGCATCGACTGTAGTGCAGCGGCCAAACGCCAAAAGTGGTCGGGTACACCTACCCACGGTAGAACAAGTTAAAACCAACTTTTTTTTAAGGAGAAATATATACTGTTGACGAAAATGATAGTGAAAAATAACGGAATTGGTGGTGGCTATTGTCAAATTGACGATGAGCGATACCCACCAGTGACTTTTTCCAGAAATTAACGATTTTGGTAAAGTGAGCCATGCGGCTATATCCTAAGTTATTTGCCCACATTATTGGTGTTAAAATTACTATAGCATACCATATCTATACCTGATATGCAAAAAGTGTTGGTTAATTCAGATTTTCCTGCCATTTGGAGCCGAAACATTTATTTTTTGTTGAAAAATCGCTCTTTTTCACAAAAATAATGTTTTTCAAACATTATCTTTCAAACGGATATTGCAATAATGCTGAAATATTTAGTCCATATGGTGTACTAATAATCTGACAAGCATATGAAGAATGAAGTTAACATAAATTTTGAACGGTTTGCGAGATATTGGATTTTAGCTACCCCTCCCCCAAACACGTTTTTGGTCGAAAAAATACATATGTTTGATAACGACATTACAAACATTTTCTAATTGATCTGAATGGGACCCAATATGAATGTTGTACTGAAAGTTTTGTCCAGAGATACCGTTTAATTGATTACAGATGTGTTCAGGCTTTCAGACCCCCAGTTACAACAACAACAATTATTTGATTGATAACAGGTAATTTTGCATGCATTAACATCGATGTTAAGTACTAAAACCTTTGTTATAAACAACACGTGGCCAATATAATTCATATGGCTCAGCAGTTATCTGGACATCACAAGTAGAAAGAATTTGACAGAAATTGTGAACGGTTTTCCAAATATTGGAATTAGGTACCGCTCCCCCCGGACGCGATTTGGTAAAAAAAAATACCTATTTATGATAACGACAACACAGACCTTTCTAAATGATTCTAATGGGCATTTAATCATGATTCGTGTGATGAAAACCTGATCCGTAGACACCGTGAGCGTGGTTGTAGATGTCCTCAGGTTTCCAAACCCCCAGTTACAACAACAACAAACATTTTATTTATAACATGTAATATTATATCAACACATATCGACTTTGAGGAACTAAAGTATTTGTTCTAAACGACAAATAATATAGACTAACATAGGGTTTACAGTCAAGTGATACCCGAGTCAAGTGATACCATACAAAGTGATACCCTAATATGTCAACTGATACCCAAGATGGCCGAGTCATCTGATACCTTTTTGAGTCAAATGGTACCTTTTATCAAAAACGTTGATTTAGATACATTTGACCTCAAAAATACCTGCACCAATAACTCGGTAATTTTGAGTATCATTTGACCAATTTTGCAAGCAAAAACATGTTACACACAGTTGTTCCCGGCTGTCGCAGAAACCGAGACAAGTGATACCCAATTCCGAGTCCAGTGATAACCAAGACAAGTGATACCCAATTCCGAGTCAAATGTTCTAATTAGGACAATATGACACTCAACACATAAACATTTGACAAGAGAAATTATTATTGCACTTAAAATTCAAAGGTACCATTTGTCTCAGGAAGGTATCAGTTGACTCGAAAAGAAGGTATCAGTTGACTCGAGATTAGGTATCACTTGACTTTTTTCGTTGAGTATCAGTTGGTTTGGGTATCACTTGTCCTGCACCCAACATGGCTATAATCATACAGAACAAAACCATTGTTGCTTCCATAGTGATTGTTAGAGTCCCTTTAAATCGACCAAATTATAGAAACAATGGATATTGTATTTTATATCTCATAAACTAGTTTGACCAAGGTGGAAGCGTTAGTTCAAATATGTTCTATGTTTTGAGCCCCCATCCCCTGCCCTATTAGAAGCCTTGAACACACCACGGACTGAAAGAATATGATCTCAATATTAAGAATCATATAACTACAAAGGACAGTTACATAAGGAAATACACAGTGTTTATTGATGGGTTTGTTCCCGAAATAGTGTGGCACTTTACAAAACGAGGCTGCGTGGTAAATATGAAGGGCGAATTTTCTATTTTTTCGAGAACACTCTACCCGATTTAAAGACTTGAACACAATACGAAATGAAGCTATATGCTCTCTATATTAACTGAGAGTGTGACTGGAATGTAGTACTATCAGAGAATACATAATTTGTATGGATGGGTTGTGCCTGTGTCGCTTTACACAAAGTGGCTGATAAATATAAGAAAGACGAATTTGCTATGTTTTGAGGACCCCCTTACACAATTGAAGTGTTAAAGTTGAACAAACCACGAACTGAAATGATTGCTGTAAATATTGACTGAGGATGTGGGCAAAGGATAGTAATATCGGGACATACATCATGTTGATGGATGGGTTGGTTGGTTCCCTAAAGCCTTTAGTACTTTATAAAAATCGGATGGCAAACGCCAAAGGCGAATATTTTTTGTGTGTGTGACCACTTTATAAGCCCATTTAAACTCTTGAACACACCATGCGACGAATATATATGATTTTATTATTAACTCACAGTGTGAACGAAAGGTAGTGCTATCAGGGAACATACAATTTATATGGATAGTTTAGTTCCCACTATCCTAGGGTACTTTACAAAAGCCGGCTGGCAATTACCAAAGCTGAATATTTTCTTTGAGCACCCTACCCCATTTAAAGTCTTAAACACACCAATGGATGGATATGTTCTCAATATTAACTGAGGTGTGGACAAATGGTAGGTAATTCAGGAAATATACATCTTCAGTGGGTGGGTTGGTTTCCGAATGTCTGTGACACTTTACAAAAAGTGGCTAGCAAAGAGAAAGGTGAATTTTCACTGTTTTGGGTACCCATAACCCTTCTAAACTCTTCAGCGCACACTGAACCGAATCTATATACTCTCAATATTAACTGAGTGTGTGAAAGAAATGTAGTGCTGTCGTGTATTATGTACAATTTGTGTGAGTGGTGTGGTTCCCGAAATCATGGAGCACTTTACAAAAGGCAGCTGGCAAATACGAAATATGATTTTTTTTGTTTTGAGGCCACACTACCCCATTTGAAGTCTTGAACACACAATGAACCGAACGGATATACTCCCAATATTAACTGCGTGTGTAGAGAAATGGACGCTATATCAAGAGTATGGTATATCAGGGTCTTGAATGTCTGGGTCACTTTACAAAAAGCTGTTGGTGAAAGATAAAGGCGAATACTCACTGTTTGGGGGACCCCATTAACCCATTTAATATCTTGATCACAACATGAACTGAAGTTATATTCTCTCATACTTAGCTGAGTCTGTGATCGAATGGTATTGCTATCGTGGAATTATTAATTGATATGTGTGATTTGGTTCCCCCGAAATCCTGGAACACTTTACAAAAAGCGGCTGGCAAACACGAAATGCGAATTGTCTATGTTTTGAGGACCCCACTATCCCACTTGAAGTCTTAAACAAATGATATGCTCTCAATGTTAACTGAAGTTGTGGACAAATGGGAGTATTATCTGGAAATACGAATATGTTATGGATGAGATGGTTCCCGAAAGCCTATGGCACTTTACAACAAGCGGCTGGCAAACGAAAGGGCTAAATTTGACTGTCTCAGGGGACTCCAATCCCTATTTGAAGTCTTGAACACACCACTAGCTCAAGGCATATGCTATCAATATCACCCGAGATTGTGGCCGAATGGCTGTTCTGTCAGAAAATATGCAATGCTCTCGCCAGCCCACCGTTCGCGAAAACACCGTGGCACCTTACACAAAGCAGATGACAAACGATGATGGCGAATTTTAAGGGACCCCTACCCCATGTAAACAATTGAAGCTACCACGAACTGAATGGATGTGCCCTCAATGTCAAACGACGATCTGGACAAACGGCTATTCTATCAAGAAATACACAATTGTTATAGATGGGTTGGTACCCGACAATCAGGGACACTTTACAAAAAGCGACTGGAAAATAAATAATGAGATTTTTCAATGTTTGTATTACCCCCTTCCCAATTTGAAGACTAGAACCCACCACGAACTGGAACGATATCATCATTGACTGAGTGTTTGGACCATGGGGCGTTAGTTGTACAAGGACGTACACAATATAAATAGATGGGATTGGGTTCAGAAAGCATGAGCTCTTAACGAAAAGTGGCTGGAAAATAAGAAAGGCAAAATTATGAGGACCCCTACTTTATTTGAAGTCTTGGAAGACACCACATGGTGAAATGATATGACCTCAATATTAACTGAGGGCTTGACCAAAGGTTAGTTTTTATCAGGATATACATATGTGTTGGTTCCCGAAAGTCTGCACCATGTGGCACTCCACAACAAGCGGATGGCAAATGTTCAGTTTGATGTACCCCTACCCTATTTGAAGTCTTGAACACATCATGTACTGAATGGATTATAATTTCAATATCAACATATATTGTGGCCGATATTGTGCGATATATAAGGCTGTATTGGTTTCCGACAGAATGTGACACTTTACAAAAAGCGGTTGGCACCCAGTTTATACGATATATAAGGCTGTATTAGTTTCCGACAGCATGTGACACTTTACAAAAAAAGAGGCTGGCAAATGACACAAATTCAATTTTAACTGTTTATGTGACAATTACGCTATTTTAGGTCATGAAAACACCACGAACTCGATGGACATGTTTCTAGTTTTAACTGAGTCTGTGGACATAGGGTAGTTCTATCAGCAGGTAAACAATTTATCTGGGAGAGAGAGACTGTATGGGAAAAGTTAGGATGTAATCCAGTTGGAGCTGATTGGATACAATGATATACACATAGTTTCGTTGGAGCTGATTGGACACAATGATACACAGATAATGTTGTTTGCGTCATTGATACGTCCGTCGCCGTGAGATTACAGACGATCTGGTGGGGTTAATTTCGCGCTCAGCAGGGTTTCAATGCTTTTCGCGAAGTTTTAACAAATGACAGCGTTATGAAAATCGCTTTGTTTTCGAGATACATGTTTGAACCCCGTCAACTATTTTAATATTTTCGCGATGACTGAGTTTCTGAGTATTTCTGATAAAATGACATTCGGTATGGCGCATAGAAGTTCAGTCCTAGGACCACTGTATTCACGACATTCCAATAAGTAATGCTATGCTGTTTCTATTTGGCCACAATGACAGCGAGGGGACATTTTAATGTGATTACTCAATAGGTCATAGTTCTGCATTTCAATCTTAAGCGAGAATGGAGTACTTGTGATATGCGACACTTACTGTATGTAATAGCAAATAAAATGGGTTGTTGTTGTAATTTGGTGTCTGGAAGCCCGAACACGTCTTTAATCACTTAAGTAATATCCCCGGGCTCAATTTTCAGCAAACGAATTATGTTGGGTCCCATTATGATCAATTGGGAAATTCGGTAAAGTTCTGAACAAAAATATGTAATTTTTCGACCAAAAACGTGTTTGGGGGAGGGGTAGCTAAAATCCATTATTTCGCAAATCGTTCTAAATTTCTGTTAACTTCTTAGTGGATATGCTTGGCAGATAACTACTTCACCATAGGGATTAAATATTTCGGCATTATAGCAATATCCATTTGAATGATAAAGTTTGCAAAATAATATTTTTTTGAAAAAGTGCGATTTTTCAGCAAAAAATAAATATTTCGGCTCCAAATGGCAGGAAAATCTAAATTAACCAACATTTGTTTCATATCAGGTAGAGGTATGGTATGATATAGTAATTTTAACCCCAACAATGTTGGCAAATAGGTTATGACATAGCCACAGGGCTCGCTTTACCAAAATCGTTAATTTCTGGAAAAAGTCACTGGTGGGTATCGCTCATCGTCGATTTGACAATAGCCACCACCAATTCCGTTATTTTTCACTATCATTTTCGTCAACAGTATATATTTCTCCTTCAAAAACAGTTGGTTTTAACTTGTTCTACCGTGGGTAGGGGTATCTCGAAAACTAGAGCTCTTTTTCGATTTGGCCGCTGAACTACTGGTATAGTGTGAGCAAATTGAAAAAACATTGATATATGGTGCAGACAAATTGTTAATCGCATTCGCTTTATTGGCAGATATACGTATCGTTATGGATTATTGGACAATTTAAAATTAAATGGCTGACATGTTGGCAACATTTCAAACAATTGGATTTTACAAATAATTTCATAGACTATTCGAATGTTGGATTTTCCAGACTGAGAAAATAGGTTATGATTGCTCGAACATACAATTCCGTTAGCTAGCTTGTCCAATCAATATTCGACTCGCTCAAAATCATTCGTACAAAAAGATTTTTGGTGTCATGCTTTACTATACTATCAGATAATACCAAACATCATAACTATAAATTCGCGAATAACGGAGAAACAAACAGTAGTTATCTAAACTGCATTAGCAACTTTCCGTTAGTATATATCAACCTTAAAATATAAATCAAATTGTTCCCTTACCTTCGGCTTCACCGTCGCAAACAGAACATGGATATATGACCATAACTGGTAGAACTCGTGGTGGTCGCATTATGATAAAATCAAGATGTCGATTTGACACAATTTAGAAAGTAACCATTTTATATATCAATGCAACTATATCATTGGTTCATTCCATTGGTTGCAAATTACATTCGACTGGGTTTCTTGCCATGTACACGAAGCCATCATGCATCTCAATCGTCCCACGGATGAGGCCAAGGTTCATAATCCGATTTTAAAATCTCTTAATCTGATCATGTTTTAAATCCCAATTAATTCGCACGATCGTATAACTACTGTCGAAACCAATTCCTATAAAAACACGTACAATTGATACATGTACATTATTCATGATTATTTATTGTAACGAAAACAGCCAAAAGTAAATCGGACGAGAACTCGAAGTAAATTAGTTAATCACTGGACTGATAATCACAAGGGATTCACCAAAATAAATAAATTAATTGAATTTAAGTCCGTGGTGACGAATGTGACACCTCGCTATAATCCATACACAATGTCACATGCAGTGCTTTGAATAGCTTACCACTTTAAGTCACTACACATGCGACTATCATGACCTGAACCATGTTGATTTATAATAAATAAACATGGGGTTACCCCCCCCCCCCCCCCACATTCACATATTCAGTTGTTTTATAATTAATTTTTGCATGTACCATAAAGAAAATTATCCGGGTCTCATACATATGTGTTTCAATTGATATGTTATCACTCACCTCGTATACGTTTTCGAATATCGGTGTTGATCTAGCAGGACCAGAATACACTCTTCGCTGCATGATATGATGTCCATTTCCGTGGTCGTGCAACCAGGGAAGATGCGGTTTGTGCCTTTTTGGATTTCGCGTACCCGTGGAACCGGTCGCAAATTAGCGGTTAACAGTGCCATATCCACCCGAGCTATCGACTTGGGGGTTGGAACTATGGTCCATTCGGGTCCATTCTACACGTTAGTGCAAACCCCATCACGCTCGGACTCATAGGAGCGGTCCGGTCGGCGGGTGTTAATTTCGGCATTTTTGCGTACATTTATAGCGAATTCGGCAGCAGCGTATGGGTTAATTTATTCACTTCCGCTGCAGCTAGCGACTTGTCCGATCGCCCATGGATGCATATGGGTATTCACTTCATGATATAATGTCCATTTCCGTGGTCAGGCAGTCAGGGGAGGTGCGGTCGGCGCCTTTTCGGATTTCCCGTACCTGGCGGAAACGGCCGCCAGTCAGGGGTTAACAGTGCCGTGACCGCTCGAGCTATCGACTTGGGGATTGGAACTTTGGTACATTCGGGTCCATTCTACACGATAGTGCAAACCCCATCTCGCTCGGACCCCTGGGGGCGGTCCGGTCGGCGGGTGTTAATTTCGTCGTTTTTGCGTACATTTATAGCGAATTCGGCAGCAGCGTATGGGTTTATTTATTCACTTCCGCTGCAGCTAGCGACTTGTCCGATCGCCCATGGATGCATAGGGGTATTCACTTCATGATATAATGTCCATTTCCGTGGTCAGGCAGTCAGGGGAGGTGCGGTCGGCGCCTTTTCGGATTTCCCGTACCTGGCGGAAACGGCCGCCAGTCAGGGGTTAACAGTGCCGTGACCGCTCGAGCTATCGACTTGGGGATTGGAACTTTGGTACATTCGGGTCCATTCTACACGATAGTGCAAACCCCATCTCGCTCGGACCCCTGGGGGCGGTCCGGTCGGCGGGTGTTAATTTCGTCGTTTTTGCGTACATTTATAGCGAATTCGGCAGCAGCGTATGGGTTAATTTATTCACTCCCGCTGCAGCTAGCGACTTGTCCGATCGCCCATGGATGCATAGGGGTATTCACTTCATGATATAATGTCCATTTCCGTGGTCAGGCAGTCAGGGGAGGTGCGGTCGGCGCCTTTTTGGATTTCCCGTACCTGGCGGAAACGGCCGCCAGTCAGGGGTTAACAGTGCCGTGACCGCTCGATCTATCGACTTGGGGATTGGAACTATGGTACATTCGGGTCCATTCTACACGATAGTGCATACCCCATCACGCTCGGACCCACAGGGGCGGTCCGGTCGGCGGGTGTTAATTTCGGCGTTTTTGCGTACATTTATAGCGAATTCGGCAGCAGCGTATGGGTTAATTTATTCACTCCCGCTGCAGCTAGCGACTTGTCCGATCGCCCATGGATGCATAGGGGTATTCACTTCATGATATAATGTCCATTTCCGTGGTCAGGCAGTCAGGGGAGGTGCGGTCGGCGCCTTTTTGGATTTCCCGTACCTGGCGGAAACGGCCGCCAGTCAGGGGTTAACAGTGCCGTGACCGCTCGATCTATCGACTTGGGGATTGGAACTATGGTACATTCGGGTCCATTCTACACGATAGTGCATACCCCATCACGCTCGGACCCACAGGGGCGGTCCGGTCGGCGGGTGTTAATTTCGGCGTTTTTGCGTACATTTATAGCGAATTCGGCAGCAGCGTATGGGTTAATTTATTCACTCCCGCTGCAGCTAGCGACTTGTCCGATCGCCCATGGATGCATAGGGGTATTCACTTCATGATATAATGTCCATTTCCGTGGTCAGGCAGTCAGGGGAGGTGCGGTCGGCGCCTTTTTGGATTTCCCGTACCTGGCGGAAACGGCCGCCAGTCAGGGGTTAACAGTGCCGTGACCGCTCGATCTATCGACTTGGGGATTGGAACTATGGTACATTCGGGTCCATTCTACACGATAGTGCATACCCCATCACGCTCGGACCCACAGGGGCGGTCCGGTCGGCGGGTGTTAATTTCGGCGTTTTTGCGTACATTTATAGCGAATTCGGCAGCAGCGTATGGGTTAATTTATTCACTTCCGCTGCAGCTAGCGACTTGTCCGATCGCCCATGGATGCATATGGGTATTCACTTCATGATATAATGTCCATTTCCGTGGTCAGGCAGTCAGGGGAGGTGCGGTCGGCGCCTTTTCGGATTTCCCGTACCTGGCGGAAACGGCCGCCAGTCAGGGGTTAACAGTGCCGTGACCGCTCGAGCTATCGACTTGGGGGTTGGAACTATGGTCCATTCGGGTCCATTCTACACGTTAGTGCAAACCCCATCACGCTCGGACTCATAGGAGCGGTCCGGTCGGCGGGTGTTAATTTCGGCATTTTTGCGTACATTTATAGCGAATTCGGCAGCAGCGTATGGGTTAATTTATTCACTTCCGCTGCAGCTAGCGACTTGTCCGATCGCCCATGGATGCATATGGGTATTCACTTCATGATATAATGTCCATTTCCGTGGTCAGGCAGTCAGGGGAGGTGCGGTCGGCGCCTTTTCGGATTTCCCGTACCTGGCGGAAACGGCCGCCAGTCAGGGGTTAACAGTGCCGTGACCGCTCGAGCTATCGACTTGGGGATTGGAACTTTGGAACATTCTGGTCCATTCTACACGATAGTGCAAACCCCATCTCGCTCGGACCCCTGGGAGCGGTCCGGTCGGCGGGTGTTAATTTCGTCGTTTTTGCGTACATTTATAGCGAATTCGGCAGCAGCGTATGGGTTTATTTATTCACTTCCGCTGCAGCTAGCGACTTGTCCGATCGCCCATGGATGCATAGGGGTATTCACTTCATGATATAATGTCCATTTCCGTGGTCAGGCAGTCAGGGGAGGTGCGGTCGGCGCCTTTTCGGATTTCCCGTACCTGGCGGAAACGGCCGCCAGTCAGGGGTTAACAGTGCCGTGACCGCTCGAGCTATCGACTTGGGGATTGGAACTTTGGTACATTCGGGTCCATTCTACACGATAGTGCAAACCCCATCTCGCTCGGACCCCTGGGGGCGGTCCGGTCGGCGGGTGTTAATTTCGTCGTTTTTGCGTACATTTATAGCGAATTCGGCAGCAGCGTATGGGTTAATTTATTCACTCCCGCTGCAGCTAGCGACTTGTCCGATCGCCCATGGATGCATAGGGGTATTCACTTCATGATATAATGTCCATTTCCGTGGTCAGGCAGTCAGGGGAGGTGCGGTCGGCGCCTTTTTGGATTTCCCGTACCTGGCGGAAACGGCCGCCAGTCAGGGGTTAACAGTGCCGTGACCGCTCGAGCTATCGACTTGGGGATTGGAACTATGGTACATTCGGGTCCATTCTACACGATAGTGCATACCCCATCACGCTCGGACCCACAGGGGCGGTCCGGTCGGCGGGTGTTAATTTCGGCGTTTTTGCGTACATTTATAGCGAATTCGGCAGCAGCGTATGGGTTAATTTATTCACTCCCGCTGCAGCTAGCGACTTGTCCGATCGCCCATGGATGCATAGGGGTATTCACTTCATGATATAATGTCCATTTCCGTGGTCAGGCAGTCAGGGGAGGTGCGGTCGGCGCCTTTTTGGATTTCCCGTACCTGGCGGAAACGGCCGCCAGTCAGGGGTTAACAGTGCCGTGACCGCTCGATCTATCGACTTGGGGATTGGAACTATGGTACATTCGGGTCCATTCTACACGATAGTGCATACCCCATCACGCTCGGACCCACAGGGGCGGTCCGGTCGGCGGGTGTTAATTTCGGCGTTTTTGCGTACATTTATAGCGAATTCGGCAGCAGCGTATGGGTTAATTTATTCACTTCCGCTGCAGCTAGCGACTTGTCCGATCGCCCATGGATGCATATGGGTATTCACTTCATGATATAATGTCCATTTCCGTGGTCAGGCAGTCAGGGGAGGTGCGGTCGGCGCCTTTTCGGATTTCCCGTACCTGGCGGAAACGGCCGCCAGTCAGGGGTTAACAGTGCCGTGACCGCTCGAGCTATCGACTTGGGGGTTGGAACTATGGTCCATTCGGGTCCATTCTACACGTTAGTGCAAACCCCATCACGCTCGGACTCATAGGAGCGGTCCGGTCGGCGGGTGTTAATTTCGGCATTTTTGCGTACATTTATAGCGAATTCGGCAGCAGCGTATGGGTTAATTTATTCACTTCCGCTGCAGCTAGCGACTTGTCCGATCGCCCATGGATGCATATGGGTATTCACTTCATGATATAATGTCCATTTCCGTGGTCAGGCAGTCAGGGGAGGTGCGGTCGGCGCCTTTTCGGATTTCCCGTACCTGGCGGAAACGGCCGCCAGTCAGGGGTTAACAGTGCCGTGACCGCTCGAGCTATCGACTTGGGGATTGGAACTTTGGTACATTCGGGTCCATTCTACACGATAGTGCAAACCCCATCTCGCTCGGACCCCTGGGGGCGGTCCGGTCGGCGGGTGTTAATTTCGTCGTTTTTGCGTACATTTATAGCGAATTCGGCAGCAGCGTATGGGTTTATTTATTCACTTCCGCTGCAGCTAGCGACTTGTCCGATCGCCCATGGATGCATAGGGGTATTCACTTCATGATATAATGTCCATTTCCGTGGTCAGGCAGTCAGGGGAGGTGCGGTCGGCGCCTTTTCGGATTTCCCGTACCTGGCGGAAACGGCCGCCAGTCAGGGGTTAACAGTGCCGTGACCGCTCGAGCTATCGACTTGGGGATTGGAACTTTGGTACATTCGGGTCCATTCTACACGATAGTGCAAACCCCATCTCGCTCGGACCCCTGGGGGCGGTCCGGTCGGCGGGTGTTAATTTCGTCGTTTTTGCGTACATTTATAGCGAATTCGGCAGCAGCGTATGGGTTAATTTATTCACTCCCGCTGCAGCTAGCGACTTGTCCGATCGCCCATGGATGCATAGGGGTATTCACTTCATGATATAATGTCCATTTCCGTGGTCAGGCAGTCAGGGGAGGTGCGGTCGGCGCCTTTTTGGATTTCCCGTACCTGGCGGAAACGGCCGCCAGTCAGGGGTTAACAGTGCCGTGACCGCTCGAGCTATCGACTTGGGGATTGGAACTATGGTACATTCGGGTCCATTCTACACGATAGTGCATACCCCATCACGCTCGGACCCACAGGGGCGGTCCGGTCGGCGGGTGTTAATTTCGGCGTTTTTGCGTACATTTATAGCGAATTCGGCAGCAGCGTATGGGTTAATTTATTCACTTCCGCTGCAGCTAGCGACTTGTCCGATCGCCCATGGATGCATATGGGTATTCACTTCATGATATAAAGTCCATTTCCGTGGTCAGGCAGTCAGGGGAGGTGCGGTCGGCGCCTTTTTGGATTTCTCGTACCTGGCGGAAACGGCCGCCAGTCAGGGGTTAACAGTGCCGTGACCGCTCGAGCTATCGACTTGGGGATTGGAACTTTGGTACATTCGGGTCCATTCAACACGATAGTGCAAACCCCATCTCGCTCGGACCCCTGGGGGCGGTCCGGTCGGGTGCGGTCGGGTGCGGTCGGGTGCGGTCGGGTGCGGTCGGGTTTTAGTAGGACCCGTCGTATGTGAGGTAATGAGAAAATCATATTTCGGACTAGCTGGAAGACAGCTACTGAATTCGTGCAGTCCTCTGACAATGTCCAAACTATTCAAAAGTGTCGTCCTACCCAAATCTTTGTACGGATGTGAGTTGCTTCCAGCGACTAACATGACACAACTCCTTGGCATGGAACGTTCATACAGGACACGTGTTAAACATATGCAATCCATTCCAAAGCGTACCAGTACTAATGTTTCGCTTAGTCTCCTGTGACTTTTGCCTCTCGAGCATGAAATCAGTTCCAAGAAGCTCAAATTCCGTGGCGATCTACTGCACCTACCAGAAGGCCATCAAGTACCACTCAAACTGTTCCTATGCAAACTCTTCGATTCAGACTGTTTGAACGACTCTGAACTGGATTTGTGAATTGTGACTTGAGAAATATGGTCGCAATGACCACATAGAAACGTTTCTGAACACAGGCATATTTCCTTGCAAGCTAGCATGAAAAAGGCTTGTGAAATCAGCGGTGGAATTTGTGTACTCATCAGAATGGATTAGCGAAGGTTACAGCAACGAATCGCTGGCTTTAGCTCGGAAGATTCACAGCAGTCCTCTCTCATGCTGGACAATATGGCATCTGCTGAAAGCATCGCCAGAATATTCGGCACGACTTAAAAATCTTGCTCTTCTATTAAGCAAGACAACATACCCAAATGGACTGGTATGTTGTGCATGTGAGAAAGTGTATGAAAATGAGCCTGTGACAAAATGTAACTCCCTGTCATTATACAATATGCGAAACATATAATTGGAACGAATTATTGATGCATATGGCGTTGATACATTTCTCTTCCTGTATCAACTGAACGACAGCGCTATGCAGGTGTTCGTACTAGGTGGAAACAATATTATTATCACAAACGATGTTGAGTCAAACAGAACCAACATAATCATAGACACAGCCACTTTCCTCTTAATCAGTTGCACTCTCATAAGAGGCGAAAGCACTACCAGAGACGTGGTGACAGGGGGGTTTGGGGGGGGGGGGGTGTCTCACCCCCACAATTTGGTCAAAATTTTCAACAGTTGGAAATTTAATACCTGACACAACATTACTTGGAAATGTCACACCAAAAATAGGTTGAAAATGTTGTAGTTTGATCTTCAAACAATTCATTGTGGGGATTTGTTTATTGTTTTTGGACCAATATTTGCATATTTTCCTTCTTTTGGTAAAATTTTTGGACTGAATGGCCAACAGTTATAAATTTTCCAACATTAGGGGGTCTCAGTTTGGAAATTTCCAACACTTGGAAAGCTTGTGTCCTGGTCCCTCCCCTATGGCCAGTCAAAACACTTCTAGTTAATAATTTAAGAAAACAATATTGTCCTACATTTGGTCAAAATATTGTCACTGGAATTGTCATCAGTTGGAAATTTTCCAACCTAGTCGGGGTGTCAGGTTTGAAATTTCCAACTCTATCAATGCTTGAGGCTAATCTAGATGCCAGGATTTTGTGAATTTCTTGTTCAGATATCAAAATTTTCGAAAAATGTCCCGGTCCCTCCCCGTGGCCAATAAAAAACTGCTAATGAGTTTAAGAAAACAATATTTTACTACATTTGGTTAAAATTATTAACTGAAATGGTCATCAGTTGGACAATTTTCAAACTAAGAGAGTATGAGGTTTGAAATTTCCAACATTAGCAATGCAATCCATGACAAATAGTATGCACAGAAATTCATATACAGATGTTTACATTGAATCCCCCCGAAAATCTCTGTTTTAATGTTAAAAGGGGGTGTCCAAAAATGGTCGGGAAAAAACAGCCGAAAACGGAAAAATATTTGGACGCGGAGGTGGGTGGGTTCGAAAAGAAAAAATCGGCATACGTGCCTGAAAAAAAATTCTGACCCACCCCCCCCCCCCCCTCCTCTGCATTAGTTGGAAATTTTATACCATAAAGATTGAAATAGTTCTGATAGTTTGATGTTTATACCATCTAACTTGTCTGAATGTTGTTGCTTTTGGAGTAAAAGTCCAATATGTTCCTGCCTTTTGCCAAACTTGATACACGAATCGGAATATCCTTCCTTTGTGTGGCCAGAATCTTAAAGGTACTCAATCCGATCACACGGTTGCCATATCATCAAGTTACAACAACAAACAATAATAATAACAACAACAACAATAACATTTCTTCAAAATCCGATTTTGTTATCAGAATCGATGAATTACAACAAAATAATGCTAACCGCTGTCAACTCTGGTAAAATTTCCCAAAAACGTGTTATTTATCAACAAGTTGTTCAACGAAATATGGCCGTGTTATCATTTGAGTATCATGCAATTTGGCCGTATTACCATTTGATTTTGGAGTTATCCATCTTTTTTTAATTTTTTTTTAAATTTTTTATTGGTGAAGTAGATATAACAACAAAAACATGAGACAGACATACATACACACAAGCATTACATTAACGATACATTGATACATATTATATTCTTGCACTCACTTTTGCACGCTCCCAAGTGAATTTCACTCGGGCTATACTTTCTCACTGGCGACATTAATAAAATCATGCTTGAATCATATAGTTGTTTTTGGTGTAGTTTTTGTAAAGCGATAATAGTTTGTTTTTCCGTTGGCTATTGGGCGACACAACGTTTGTGCATTTAATGAAGAGTGTCAGTCATACAGTTATATAAAGAGTAAAGTTAGGCGCAGATAAATTCTTGCCGGCTTTTTCATGATCAAGTTAGGAAAAGATTAATGTAAATTTGAGAGATAGCTCGGGTTCCAGGCTCTATGTATATAATTATATTAGTCGGGGTGTATACATGTATATACATATAAATTTGGTTTTGTTGTGGAATATCAGCAAGTCAATCGGTGTTGTCATTAATAATATTTTCTAAGGGTAGCCATCGATTTTTAAACTCTTGATATCGCATGTTGCTTCTGGACGTATATTTATCGCATTCATATTTGAATTTTAATTCAGCGAGAAATGCCTTTATTGAAAGTTGGATCGGGTCAAATTTAGTCCTATATATATATATTGCTTTAGCACAAGTAGGAAGTAATGTATGATAGAATTCACTTGGCAATGATTAACGCCAAAAAGCATACTTGGTTTGGTTATGTGTATAGACACTTCATTAATTTTCAACCAAGACTGAATTTCGGTTATAAACCGATTTGTATATGGGCAGTCCCAGAAAATGTGAGAAATGTTCTCTTGAGTATTTTCGCATCGCTTACATAGATCGTCAGCTCTTATGCCTGCTATCTTCAGAAATTTGTTCGTCGATAGGATTCTCGTATTAATTCTATATTGGAACCATTGGAGTTTTGTGTCAGGCGTGGTTGTGAATGGATTGCGAAATATATTGTCCCATGATTGGGAGTCGTCGTTTATTTCCGAATTCTATTTTGAATGAGTTTGGCACCCGTTTCCCCATTGACAGGGTTCGATGAAAGAGTTGACCGCCTTTCTGGTCCCATAATAACGGGATCAAAGTTTTGGGTAAGAACGGAGAGGGTAATCGTAGGAGGGGCTGATTTCGAGAGTTTGAAAGGCTATATATTTGGCGTTTTAGGCTAGCTATAATAACGAAGTTAGTAGAAATATTGAACGTAGCCTTAAAGACACGGTTGGTCTTGGCGGTGGGTATCCTGTGAAAATATCTCCACCCGTCAAAAACCGCCACAAACAGAAAGAACATCAAAATGTAAATAGACTTTGTCCGTATACAAATAAGAAATATCGGATAAACAGTATGTTATGGTCATATGTTTGACCATTGTTATGTAATCAAAAGCATAAAAAGTTACTTTTCTGGTGTTTGTTTATATTATGATGGTAAACATAAAGAGCGTTCTTTGTTGGTGAATACCTGATATGGAACTACTAAAGAGCGTTTATGCCATTTGTGTGTGATTAGCCAGTATCATTGTGCTGTCTTCTGTAACACAATCAGGCTCTTGCTTAGGTAAAATATAGTAGGTCTTTATGATAACATGCTGTTTACGTGATGGTCATGGTATATATGAACGGAACTGTATGCGTTTTAATATTTTCTGTTTACGGTGTTTGGAACAAATATGAATATTTTCGACAATTAAGGCCGCACGTGCCTTTAAGGGAGTCATGGGTGTGAAATTCTCCATTTGCTGGGAACAGATCGTTTATAAAATAAATGCCTGCATTTCTCCACGAATTAAAGTTAATTGGGTTTCCTTCCATTCTGATGTTAGAATTATTCCATATGGTCTCTGACATGATATTACCATTTTTATCATATATGCTTATAAATTTGCACCAAGAGCTGAGAACATCCCTCCAAAATGGGTTAGAAATTTTTGAAGTTTGTTTTGACAGGAACTTAGCATCATATGTTAGATACAGGGGGTCGTTGATAATGGGGTTGTCTTTTAGGAGCGGTGCCCAATTTGATTGTTTACATATCAGACGTCTCAGCCATGTGATTTTCATTGCGTCGTTAAAATGTTCCAAGTTGACCATTTTCAGTCCTCCTAGGGAGTAATCGAGACATAACTGCTTCATTTGTACTCTGTCTCGTTTAGAGTTCCAGGTAAACTGGAATAAAATTGTGTTTAAATTCTTAACGAAAGCATCGTCTGGATTGGGGAGAGACATGAATATGTGGGTTAGCTTTGGAAGAATAAGTGTCTTAATGACAGTTATTCTTCCAATTGGGGTTAGTAGCCTGTGGCTCCATATCTTGGTTAGTCGTTCTATTTCGTCCAATTTACAGGAGTAGTTTGTCATCATCTTTCGAAGATCAGTGTCGACATTAATGCCCAGAAAGTTGAAAGTTTTTGAGTAGGATAATTTTAAATCATGGCACATGGTTGATTCACAGTTTGCTCTTGATCCTATCCATGCCGCCTGACATTTCTCCGGGTTAATACGCAGTCCCGAAACCCGAGCATATAGGTCAAGTATTGAGTAGGCCTCACGAATGCTACTTTCATTGCCATCAAGTATAAACGTTGTGTCGTCCGCGTATTGTGATATTTTATACTCTGAACCACCGAGGACTCTTCCTTTAATGTTATCATTTTGTCTTACCAACAATGCTAACACCTCTGCGCAGAGGAGAAAAATATATGGGGATATGGGATCACCTTGTCGACAGCCACGCCCTAATTTAAAACTTTGTGATATGTGACCATTAATCAGGATGGACGAACTAGCGTCTTGATATAGAATTGCCATCCACTTTTTTATGGAATCACCAAATTTGAAAAAATTGAGGCATTTATGTATGAAGGACCATGACACTGAGTCAAATGCTTTTTCGAAGTCTACTAGGGGCAGGACTCCAGGCTTATCGTGTGCTTTCGCTTGATGCATTATGTCATATAAGAGCCTTGTGTTATCTCCAATGTATCTGTCAGCTAGAAATCCTGTTTGGTAATTATATACGGGAGGACGCGTTTAAGTCTATATGCGATGCACGAGGAGGCGAGTTTATATGTTGTGTTCAAAAGGGAGATGGGTCACCAGTTTTTTAATAATTGACGGTTTTTGCTCTTCTTTGGAATGAATGTTATAATACCCTGTTTTTGTGTGATCGATAATTCTCCGACTGAAAATGATTCGTTAAGTGAATCTGTCACAAAGGGCCCCAGATCAGACCAGAAAAAATTGAAGAATTCATATGTGTAACCAGATGGTCCCGGGCATTTGCAGTTTTTCGATTGTTTTAATGCATGTGTCAATTCTTGTAAAGTTAGCGGACCCTCAATGCTCGATGCTTGAGATGGCGTTAGTTTGGGGGTTTCAGAATTTTTTAACATTCGATTTAGATCTTGATCGTCAGTCTTTTTTTATGTGAATAGAGAGTTTGGTAGAAATTTCGAGCTTCCGACATGATGCTGTCTTGTGTTGTCAAATTATTACCGTTCATATCCGTCAAACTGGTCAGGGTTTTAGAAATATAATTACGTTTCTCTAAATTCAGAAAATATTTTGTGGGTTTTTCTCCTTCCTCGACCCATTTCGCTCGGGATCTAATCATAGCACAACGATTGCTCTCTCTTCGTATTTTTTCTAATTCAGATTCAGTTTTTATCCATCTTCATCTGCAATGTTATTTGTGGCTCTTTTCTGGGCCACAAATAATTCCACATTTCTAGAAATAACGAAGTTCAAAACTCGATATCAGATCACTCTGAGCTTTGGTGAGTAGGTTCCTCGACTCGAATCAAATATTTTTACCCCCGAAGTCAACGAAATAGTAATTTGGTAGCGTTATTTCGGATTATGCACCTTTAAATGCCGGCTGCCCATTTATAATATTTGTCACAGTTTGGATTCTCTCTGGTTCAACATGCGTGAAAACTGCCGGTCTTCACATAAGACTAGTCAATGGGACAAGGACAACTAACGGATATGTTCAACTCTTTGTGAACTACAAATGGCTCAGTGTGTGCGCTGATTCGTGGACAGAGAGCGAAGCTAGCGTCATATGTTCGATGCTAGGATATAGCAGGTACGTCGAATATGAATATATAGTCAGGGATGTGGCGGCAGGGCCAGGGGGTTGGGGTTACGCACCCTCAATGTTAGTCAAATGCCCGACACAACACTGCAGTAACTATTGGAAATTTCAGATATGAAACCGGTTGTATATATAATTGTTGAAAGCGTAATATATATTTCCCACCAATTAATACGTGGACCGTGCACGAATATGTCTATATTTCTACACATTCGGCCTCTTTTTTGATCGAAATGTCATGAGGTGACAGTTGGAAAATGTTAGGTACCAGTTGGAAAATTCCAATCCAAGTTTGACCCAACGATCCTCCAATAGCTACACAGACTTTATATGTGACCCGCCATATCAAATCCAATCGTAAGTCGGGATTTTTTTTACCCTGTGCCAATGCATTGGCCTAACAATTTTTTTTAAATTAAAAAAAAAATTCTTTAACAATTTTATAATTTCACCCATACAGAGCCCCAGACAAACATGAGCAGACGACACTCTTATATATGCTTCTATATATTTGTGGGGCTCCCTGCAGGGTAATGGATGGTTTTTATTTTATTTCCTAAAAATTGTAAGAAACATTTATTTAAAAAAATATATAAAAAATGATTAGGCCAATGCATTCTCTTATATATGCGAGGCGACCTATGGTCGACTCGCATAATTATATAAGATAATGCATTGGCACAGGGTAAAAAAAAATACCCGACTTACGACTGGATTTGAAATGGCGGGTCACATATGTACATATAATCCCTAGAACTATATAACAATCAAACTATCGTTTGTAACTTTGCCATGATTTTCGCGCGTCTATAACTTTTTGTCCAATCGTTCGGTTTATAGTCCAAATTTGGACCAAGTTATGATGTGTATCTTGGAAGAAGTCACACCAAACTTCATGTCGATTAGTCAAAGAAAACCGAAGAACGAACGTATTCCCACAAGGTCGTTAAACATTGTTTTGTCCTGCACGACATTTATTTAAGTTGCAATATAGAGCTAAGCTAGCCACACATGCTTACGTATGCGTTAGCGAAAATAATCGGATCCGTTCGTCGTGCCGTTGGGGTCATGCGAACGTTCTCCGATAGTGATCGTTTCAGTCACTTCACCATGGATTTAAGATAGCCACACATGCTTGCGTATGCGTATGGTGCGTTGCGTTATTTTTATCGCATGCGATTGTCGGACGGAAAATCAAATAGAAATGCACGGGCACCCACACATGCATGCGGTTTCGATGCGAAACTATTCTGACGCTCCGAATGCCTCCGATTTTTATCGGACCGAAAATACTCGAATTTTCCATCCGATAGAAATCGTCGCTCCGTTTGCATTCGGAGCGGAATTCCCAATTATTTATGACGTCATCCTGGAAAAGCCGCGATTTTTCAAAGTAATACAACATGCCGCGAATTAGATCTACCACCATAACACCACATGAAGAGGAAGAGTTGTGCCTTTCTAGTTAAACCCCGGGTCTAACTATATGTTTGGACTATCACGACGGCCAGAAATAATTAAATGCGTGGCAGGATATTTCCGAGAAGATCACGGGGGGGGGGGGGGTCTGCAAAACAATTCCGTATATAGGGCCGGGGTGGGTGGGTTTTCCAGAGGCCGAAAATCGTGCTTGTAAATTTTTTTCAAAAATGGGTTTTTTTTCTTCAAACAATTTACAAGTACCGACCATGTAATGTTGTTTGTAAGCATGTTAGTACCATGTTTGTTGGTATAGGGCTATATAGGCAGCTAGCAACATTCTGGATTTCACAGGATCCCGACCCACTCACAGTGGACCACCGTTATAGCGTTCAGGAAACATATGATCAACGGAAGAACTATTTAGTAACACAATTAATATATTACCCCAGTTGTATTACCTGAATAAAATTAATAAAATTAAAAAAAAACTGTATCACAAATTGGATACTACATGGTGAATACTCAATGATGACTAGATATCATTAATCCGATTGTTGCATAACATGAAATTGAAAAGGGTATCTCATAAATTTCTAATGTCTGAAATACTGTCTTGTTCTGACATGTAATCAAATTCATTCCTTCTGGTTATTTCTCATCTTGAATGATTGCAATTAATGTTAATTTGCAACACTTATCCAAATAAAACTGAATTGGTTATGAATGACCGTTACTGTTTACTACTCAGACAATCCCAACTGAAGGTGATGCTATTCTCATTGAAATTCCGAACTTCATCTTGGAGCTTTCCTGCTCAACACGACTAAACTAAAATACTAATTGTATACTGTTATCGCTTACAAATAGATGAACTGAAAAATGTGATGCATTCAGATGCATTGAGAAATGACATTCTTCAATGTCTTCAAAGTTCAAACTAAAAGTAAAATAAAGAATAAAATCTGACTTAGACTATACTGCATACTCTAGTGCACAAACGTACAAATGGTTGAGTTATAATAATGCAAAATGTGTTTACGGATGGAACAAGGCCGGCAACTCTGGTATGCATTGACAGGCGAAACCTGTATTGTGCAGTAATACATGCATGTGCATACATCCTTTCTCTATTAGTCTGGTCTATCACCACACCAAACGACATCAAAATTCGACAACCGACACTTCAACTTATATTGCAAAAACATTATACGGACTGAATTTCATAAAGTCGAACAGGGCCCATAACTCTGGTAGGCATTGGTGCTCACAGCCCGTGATATTATGCGTATTCGTTCCCCATTCCTGATCCTTCACCATGCCATAGAGCATCAAAATATGACAACCGACTCTTGAGTTATAAAGCAAAACGTTTGTACGGACTGACGCACGGATGGCTCGAGACGTCAACTGTATACCTGCCGACTAATATATGGGGTATAATAACCATATATCTATGTGTATACCTAACCAAAAACAATTCCCCTCTCCCACCACCCCGGTGGACAAGACTAAAGAGTTCTTTGGTCATGCACAAATAATTGTGGAACCCCTGACCTGTTTACCACTATTTACACTGATCAGTGTTCTCTGACAAACACAACACACTCGATATATTAATTAAGGCTATAATGGGGTCTAGGGCGATTTGTGGCATAAAGTGTACCTACACTATATGCTTTATTAGTTTTGTTAGATACTGAAAACACCTGGAAATAGTTTATTTTTCGTTTTTCTGATCTGTGTTCACCAATTAAGCATTTTATTGCTTGAGTCTTAATTTTACACAGCAAGAGTTTGCATCAAAAACGGATTAGTGGAATGGGATTGAAAGTCAGTTAACACAGCCACTGAAGAACGGCTAAAAAAAAACATTTCCGGTCCGTCACCATGCCATAGGGCATCAATATATGACAACCGACTCTTGAGTTATAATGCAAAATGTATGTACGGACGGACGCACGGACGGCTCGAGACGTCAACTATATACCCGCCGACTAATATCTGGGGGTATAATAACCATATATATATATATATGTGTATACCTAACAAAAAACAATTCCCCTCCCCACCCACACCACCCCAGTGGATAAAACTAAAGAGTTCTTTGGTCATGCACAAATAATTGTGGAACCCATGACCTGTTTACCACTATTTACACTGGCCAGTGTTCTCTGTCAGACACAACACACTCGATATATTAAGGCTATAATGGGGTCTAGGACGATTTGTGACATATAGTGTACCTACACAATGCTTTATTATTCGCTAACGCATACGCAAGTATGTGTGGCTAGCTTTAAACGGAGCGACGATTTCTATCGGATGGAAAAGACGAGTATTTTCGGTCCGATAAAAATCGGAGGCATTCGGAGCGTCAGAATAGTTTCGCATCGGAACCGCATACATGTGTGGGTGCCCGTGCATTTCTATTTCTATTTTTCGTCCGACAATCGCATGCGATAAAAGTAACGCAACGCACCATACGCATACGCAAGCATGTGTGGCTAGCTTTATGCATCTTGAATCGCTAAACCAGTAGATACATGCGATCACACAATCCACCATACACACACATAATCACCGAAAGGACATCTTGGTGCTTCGAGATGTCAACGATTTAAATATTCATCTTCCCAACAATTATAGAAGTACACGATGTGGGGAGAGGGGACCCGAACGCGCGATGGGGATTTTGGATTCGCCGGCTTTTTATCGCTACCCGAATACAATTACTTTGCAATCGCCGCTAGCTTCCAATACACTACAAAGGGATGGGGTATACAGAACAACATCAACAGTTTATTTTACTTGTTGTTTTGTTTCAATTGCGCCAAGAGTTCAACGTATTTCATGACATCACAATATACATGTGTTCTTAATGTGCAACACTTCCAATATGTGCAGGGATGGCGTCAGAATTTCCCCAACGAAGGGGCTATACGATAACCGGCAGTGGGTATATAGGATCCCGGAAACTACCGGGCTGACTATTGGAACACACATATTTTCCAATACTTTTACCAGTCATTTTTGACGAAAGTTCCCCAGTGATCTATGTAACCTTCTGCACGGGTGCTTACTTTAGACACAGTGCGGGAGTGCATATTGCTGGTCTGTACCCGCCGCTGGAATCGTCTCATCGCATGTGGTTGCAGGAGGCCAGGTGTTCCGGATCAGAAACCTCGCTACTCGATTGTGAGTTGTCGATATGGGGATCCATCAACTGTCAGCACCAAAAAGAAGCAATCGTCAGCTGCACCAATAATGGTAGGCATAATCATTTCTAGGTTTAGAACGAAGAACGTCGAACATCCCACATCGACAGACTATATCACGACATACTTGTGGTGTGACATATACCGTATATCACCCAGTATTGAGACGGCTATATGTCATATTTACAAATCGCATTGGGTGCAACAGTTCTCATTGTTTATTTATAGAACAGCACGACCGATAATATATAGCCAGATTCAGTTACACGCACATGTTACGCTGATAGTTTCCATGGATACCTTTTGAATTAAATTGAAAACTAAATTACACTGCCAATGACCGTACCCAGTAGAATGTCATTATAGTCATCACAGTCACAGACATATCTTGTACCTTCCTCTGGTGGATGGTGTTCATTGGGCGCCAATCGATACCTGGTGTATACAATCCTCCAGACGAACCCTGCATTATGTGTTGCTATTAATTCCGTATACACTCATTTGCAGCTGTTTTTCTCCATGGGAGAGGGGTTCCAATATAAGTTTCATAACATGTGCATCAAAGTATGTCCGATGTCTTTTGTAATGTATAGGATATTTACAAAGTAAAACTATTTATGCACTCACGACGAGTACTTTACCACGTGGTGCAGTGACTCCATGATCACCGGTGTGTTGTTATTATGCAGTTAAAATTAGAACGATGTACATGTAAACATCACGTGACTGCGCTTGTGCAGTCACGTGAATGCTAACGCGGTCACATGACGGCTTTACGCCAATTAAATAATGCCTATCAAAAAGGCCGTCCACGTGCGAAGGTAAAAGTTTTAATGGAGTCAATCAGCGCACATAATAACATTACAGATATTTGAGTACTCGTGTGCTAATTTAAATATTTAGCGTCTTTTGTTTTAAGTTAGCCACAACAAAGTAAATTTTTAATTTCAGTCCTGGGGCATCGCTCACTGTAGTATATTTCCTTTGTTTTGGTTGTTATTATATTCAAGTTCAAAATTTATCTTCATTGTGTTTGAACATGTTTTATTCTTGCTATGCCTATTTTGTTATATGTTTCACTTTGTTCAGTTATATAGCATACACATAAACTTGTATATACTATGTTATTGGTTCGTCATGGGTATTCCTAGCTTTCCAGTAAGTCCAACTGGTTTTGTAAGCTGGAATACCTGCTGGTTGCATCTTTATTTTCTCCTTAAGACAAAAATTAAAAATGTTCTTACCTCACAATCACTTCACTTTCTGGCACTCATTACCCGGAATGAACACAAACTATTTTCCAACTGGTTTAAATTTCCCCTAAGCCTTCTTTAGATCTATGAGCATGGCGGTTTACACCCATAAATGGGTAACATAAATGTATCGACAATGTTTTATTCATTCATAACCTCTAAATCCCAATTGTAATAATTATTATGTAATAGAATATTCCATGCTTATCAAGGCTGGACTATTATCAACCAGAGGCGAAATAAATTCGTCCGACCATCAATCGGGTGTTTGTGTCAATCACTCCCCACATGCTAGGGCAGGTTCCCCAAAATAGGAGTTCGAGCATAAATACGTTTTATGTGGGTCACAATATATATGTTGAGTCAGTCGACATTATAGTATAAAGGTACGTGTTTTGTGTATGGTGTAGTATATACACGTATACACTCAAAACGTGTTGGATTATCACTGAATGATGTTTGGTGCCATATGTACTGCAATAAAAACATTAATATCGAGAAATCAGAGTTGGAAAAACCTGGCTAAAATATTGATGCTGACGTATCAAAGAGACGTAATATGTTCAATAAATCAATTCCGCATGGACCGTGGCAGTGGATAGTACACAAGAAAGAGAATGAATACGTTTGTGAATGCCAATTATGTACTGGAAGACACACAATTTGTCGCCTTTAGTAATTGATTGCATTGAAATCTGTCCATCGTTTTCTTTATGTTTTTTTTCAGGTAGCAGTGGAGACTTTGCCTTGGTAGCTGACAGTGAAATGAAGGAAATTATTCGGTTTTCACTTCCGGAATTGTCTTACTCAATAGTGCCTGTCGGGGGACATGCGTCGCCGATTTCTGTGGACTTTGATCCTGTATCTGGTCGGGTATATTGGACCGACCCTGTTTTACGCCAGATACGTTCTGTAGATCTCAATGGCATCGGCGAAACAGTGGTAACCCAATTCCGTGACGGTGAGACACATCAATTATCAATATCCTTCATATATGAATACACGAAACCACGCACCCCCTCAAATCTCCATATGTGTTAGGGTTAGGGTCAGGGCTAGGGTTGTGGTTAGTGCCATGTTAGGGTTAGGGTTAGGGTTAGGGTTAGGGTTAGGGTTAGGGTTAGGGTTAGGGTTAGAGTTAGAGTTAGGGTTAGAGTCAGGGTTAGAGTTAGGGTTAGGGTTATAGTTAGGGTTAGGGTTAGGGTTAGGGTTAGGGTTAGGGTTAGAGTTAGGGTTAGTGTATTCTTACATGAAGGACTTACCGCATATTATCTTAATTATGATAATGACATTCTTGCAACCATAGATGACATAAGTAGATGCGATAAATACTTTATATAGATATAGATATACGACGACGAAATGTATAAAATGTGTCGTAAAAGTGGATCATCCAGATTGGCACTTTGTATGGTCAAAGCCAGGGGTTGGAACTGCGTCATCATTTCTTCGAAAAGGGCGACAAAAATGTCTCAGATCGAAGTTAGTAGGCCTGTTCATAATTTTCTTCAGCAGCCATATAAATAAATCAACAACAAAATAGATAGCATATGATCAATGTATATATCAAGTTTTGCTATCTCACTATATAGTCCCGGCCACATATGACATAAATCTGTTCATGTGACATAAATCCGGTCACCATACTTCGAGGCATGATATTTGAACGATAAATTCTCATTGAAACGAATCGGTTCGACACCCTGTTGCAGTATCCGATATGAGTTGTTATGATAGCTCAGTAGTCTCAGGACTTGCTGATAAAGCTGGAAAATATAGAAGATAAACGAATGTTTAAATTGCCGCCATTTTCCAGCAGATTATGACGTTGGTTCCCGGTCCTGAACACCTATGCGATTTTCCTGTGCACGGAACCATTTTGTTTTGGCTAACGATTGATCTGGATCAAGATATGTAAACCATATCTTTCGAATAATGGCAAGAGCGTTTGAGCAATTTGGAGCATTTTGTCACTTTATAAACATATATACCCACAGCGATGAAGTCGTATAGAGAACATACGAGGAAATACTAAGAATATTATCTATCTCCGTTTTAGCTGCTTTCTACATTCTACAAGAAATATGATTTATATTATATTATAAGATGTACGTCATGTCTGATTTGACACCGCAAAACCAGAATATGAACGTTTCCCAGAAAATCAATAAACCGAGCCATTTATAGGTTTTGATTGCCAGATATCGACTCTCAAAAGAGGAACTTTTAAAGATACTCAATCCGATCCTGAAGACGGCCCCCATACCATCAATATACAACAACAACATTTATTCAAAATACGCTATAGTTATCAAAATCGATATATTGCAACAAAATAATGCTAACCACCGTCAACTATTGATTCAAATTTCACAATTCAAACACAATATGGCCGTATCACGAAATTAGACCGTATTATCACTTGATTTTAGAGTTATCCATCTTCATCCGCAATTTTGTCCGAGACAAACCACGTGTTTCTGGGCCACTTATTATTACACATGTCGAGAAATAACAAACTCCAAAAATCGGTATCTCATCACTCTAAGCTTTGCTGGGTGGGTTCCCCGACTCGAAAATCTAATTGTTTACACCCGAAGCAAAGAAATAGTGATTTAGGAGCGTCTGGTCGGTTGAGTACCTTTATCGCGTTTTCTTTTTGTCAGCCTTTCAAAAATTCCAATGATCGCCTCTTATAAAGAGCGTCTAAAGTGTTGTCACCCAAAACGTGGTAGGTAATAAAGAGCGTTCTAAAACATTTGATCGTTTTCTGCGTATTACCTGTGCAAGATTTTGTGAATGCCTGTCTGAAAGGAATGGTATTGTAATTGCAAGTACTTTTCATTTTCCTTTGCCTGCATGGTTGATTGATCGGGGTTTAACGTCGTTTTAGCAACAAAGTCATATCACGACGAGTTTGCCTGCATGGTATAATCGAATAATTGGCTTATAGGAAATTAAGAATTATACGTCGGACGTGGATCTGTAACATTTGATCCGCGGTGCTTGTGATCTTCCGTAAACAAGATGCGTGACGTTTTCATTGAGTGAAATAGGGCGGTTATCACCAGAAGGTGATCAGATAGTGTACATAATTTTTATACAGGTTCTCTGATAGGAGGGTTAGCACTGGACACCAAAATGAGGTATATATTCTACGCAGATGAGGGACTGGCGCATATTGGCGCATTGGTGATGAATAGCGTAGAGAGATGGATTGTAGTTTCTAGTGACCTTCACCTACCAAGAAGTCTTGCTGTCTATATCCCATCACGGTAAGCATTTCGTTACATTGCACAATATGTTATACCATTCTATAGTAACTCGGATACGATACGACATGCCTTCTGTCCGTGACCATGTTGGTATTATGAAGTTTTGTACTACATGTATCTGGCACCGAGGATGGGAGCGCATTCTGAAATTGACCGCCTCATAATTATATATAGGGGTTATATTGTTTGCTAACTCGAACTTCTGTGTAGAAGCGGAACAACGATCAGACATCTTTCGCTGTTTAGTCTGGTCGATAAAAGGTTTAGCCTAGAACAAATTTGGACTAAGATAGTGTAAACATATTTTTATTTCCAAATCCAAACAGATAACATAATATACAGATGATACACATATGCAAAATAAAAGAGATAATGTATGGAAATGAGGATCAGACAACAAGCCCGAGGGCTTATATGAAGTCTTCTCCTCAATACTAAGTTGGTTTGTATACCATTTTGAAGAGAAATATACCCTCTATAACATATCCAAAATCCGTTAAAATCCGCTTTGAGCATTTTCGTAATTCAAGTTGGCGCACAAGATGGCTGCCATTTCCCGTTAAGTCAGTTTGCTGCAATTATAGTGAGAAAATATTGTCATATGTATAAACATGTATACATTTCTGTGTAAAAATTGGAACTCCCATTCCAAGATGGCCGCCAAAAAGGGCGGCCGGAATTGGACATTTTTATTTTTTTTATTTTTACTAATATCTTTAAGATAAGATTCTGCTGGTTGAGAATTCTGACTTTATTTTGTATTAACATGTTAACTGACCATTGGAGCAATGAAATATGATATTCAGGGGGCTCCAAGCCCTTCCATTCACTCAAAATATAGATTTTACAGAACGCTGTATAACAGTTCACAAAATATCATCATTGGGATTCTAGTCATATTTCATCAAGAAATTGGAAGAAATGTGCAATCGAAGTGATGCATTCGATGGATATTCCAACTCAGTGGTACGAAAATTGTCACTTTTGCTCAAAATGGCTGCCAAAATATGGAAAATAGTAAATATTGTTGCGGTTGATGCACACAATTGACTATTATGTTTTATATACATATAATACTAACATTTCTGATGCACCTTGGTTAATTATGACTATTTTAACCACTGAAATTACCAGAGTTATTCGAATTTTTCTGTCACAAACTTGCCATCAAAATCGGCAAAAATCACAGATCAGGTTTGAACCATTTTTTGTATGTAAAATGGAACTAATTTTGGTATGAAATGTGCTTTTTATTTAGATCTGACTTTAGTGTGTCACACTGTGGTGTTTTAGACAAAATTACTCAAGATGGCTTGCAAAATGGCAACCACATTTGGTAAAAAGTTGATTTGTCACATATATTCCGAACATTATTTTCTGCTGTTCCTTAAAGGTAGCAAATTGTGACTCACTTTGGTATTAAACATACTAATTAATCAACTAACAACGAAATGTTATATTCTGGTTGCCCCAATACCTTATGGGGAATGACAAAACATTTTAAGGGATGCGGTTTGGATTTTTCCGAAAAATTGGTATATCCGAGTTAGTCGTGCTCTATAATGTTCAGTGTTCAGTATTACGGCACTTATGCTGTCTGTTTATTATTAATGTATTCAAAATGTCTATAATAGGATGCAATATAATGACTTCCGCTGTCCCGACGCAACAGTTCCTATACACAGATTCAGTGGTTGCTTTTGCAATGTTCATGTTTTCACCTATTTTAAAAACCGTAGATACAACCGTTATATTCGGGGATAATTTAGTACGCGCAATACTCCTGGACATTTTAAAACTATGGTTTCAAGATAACCCTTCTGATTGTTTCGTAATAGCCGATGCAACCGCTTAAGAATTTAAAATATATATATATCTATGTTCTTGAATGTTGCTTCTCGAAGTGTTCTGACATTAAAGTGAGCGAGAAAACCACGAAACTCTTGAATGATGGAGCTTCCGAAACAACTGACCCAGCTACAGATAATTATAGGTCGATTTCGATTATATTTAATAAGCTATTTCACATGTTTGTAGGAAGTTGTTTTGGGCTGATTTTGGGCTATCGCCGAAAATTGAATCGTCAGACTATAATGGGAATGATCGTGAGACATTAGTCGACACTGGCATATCCCGACCTCAAGGCATCACCATTGACTCCGAAAGTAAGAAATGGATTCCCTTATAAGCCTACTAAAAACTGTCTATAATATTTAAGGATAAGTATAACGTACATCTGATTGCCATTGTCGTATTTCGGAGTTCGAAGTAAGTTAAATTGATGAATGTATGATAATTAAAAAAATATTGGCATATTCGAATCTATAGAATTGGGCGAGGTTTCATTTGTTTGGATCCAGCGTTGTATGGTACATATACATTTTCAAAGAATGATGCGGATATAATTTAGAAATTTAGCACCGCTGTGATATAACAGGGATGATATAGGAAGGAACATGGCCTGATCTAGGCCGGGCACTACATGTGGAGCAGAATTTAATTTTTGCAGAGTATATAAGTCAAATATATCGATATTTATTGTATTTACGCCCCATTTTATCCCTCCTTTCAAATTACGTGGACACACTTTGGAAGCCAAAATGAACTATGGCCGGAATTAACCGATATCTGGAAATTATCATTCGTTGTTGGGCACAGGGACCTGTAACGCGCTCCGCTGCCCGTCCCCCCTTTTGCAATACCCCTATACGCCAAAACTATATACGCGCCTGCTTTGCGTTAATATTATCACATATAGGACCTATATATGATATTATTAACGTAATGGACATTCATTCATCCTAGGTGACATTAATCTACATTTTGAATCAATATCTGACAGCAATGTAAATTGTGTAAGAGAACTCATGGATAAATTTGGCTTCACACAGATCATAACGTCACCGACTCATCGTTCACTACACACACTTGACTGGGTGATTATAAAAGAAAACACCATGAAAATAACAGTTTCCAGGTCTCTGATAAAGCTGTTTCTGACCACTTCCTGATTGAATTTTCTTTCCGGAATGTGAAACCTGTTGCACTCAAACGTAAAGTCACTTCAAGGAATCTCAAAAGCATCGTGTTAAGTAAATTCTCATCGGAGATCCGTGAAGCATTCCTATCTTTCACAAACTTGAACTCCTGCAACGACTTGGCAGTTTATTACAATGACCAGCTGTCTTCTATTCTTAATAAGCATGCACCCACGATGACACGCGAGATTACCAACAGGACATCTGCACCATGGCTAACTTCCCAAATTGTGAATAAGAAACGAGAACGCAGAAAGGTGGAGCGCATGTGGAGAAAATCTAAATTAACTGTTCACCGCGAAATTTTCAAGGAAATGAATACATGTGTAAGCGAGTTGATAAAGCATGCGAGATCTGACTTTTATAGTGAACAATTAGCAAATTGCAAATCAACCAAGAAACTGTTCAACATTACCAACACTATGCTGGGCAAAGGTAAATGTTCTACTCTACCTAGTGACATTCCCATGGATACACTCCCAGAAACATTTGCCACATTTTTTCAAGACAAAGTTACCAAAATTCGTGCGAATATACAACAAGTGTCTGCAGGAGAAGCTGAGTTTGAGGAATTCACTGGAACCAAATTTGTTAAGTTTGAATGTGTTACAACAGAGACGGTCAAACGTGTTCTCATGTCAATGCCATCAAAATCGTGTTCTCTGGATCCTGTACCATCACTCATTCTTAAACAGCATAACGACCAACTAGTAACTTTTCTTACGAGGATAGTGAATACATCCCTGGAAGACGGTATAGTTCCCACTTGCTTCAAACAAGCTGTGGTTAAACCATTGCTGAAAAAGCCAAACATGGATAGGAACAATCTCAAGAACTATAGACCTGTTTCTAACCTTCCTTTTATATCCAAGCTTCTTGAGCGCGTGGTACTCTATCAACTCAGACAACATCTGGAGGATAATGACATGAATGAACCTTTCCAATCAGCTTATCGACGACACCACAGTACGGAAACTGCACTTGTCCGCGTCACCAACGACTTGCTTTGTGCAGCAGATGATCACAATGTCACTATAGCCTCATTTCTCGACCTCTCTGCTGCCTTTGATACTTTGGATCACAACATCATAATTTCACGCCTTAACAAAACATTCGGAATTTCAGGGAAAGTTCTCCAATGGTTCAAGTCATATCTATCAGGCAGAATCCAGACTGTTCACAGTGGAGAATTCTGTTCCAAACCATATGAACTATCCTTTGGTGTCACCCAGGGATCGGTCCTTGGGCCCGTGCTTTATCTCATGTACACTAAGCCATTGGGGCAAATCATCACACAGAGAAATCTACAATACCACATGTACGCAGACGATACACTGATTTATATGCGCAGGTCACCATCAGAGTTCGCAAACAATATCTCAGAAATGCAGCAATGTATAACGGCAGTGAAGAACTGGATGGGCGCAAACCAACTGTTTAAATGATGACAAAACCGAGATAATGTTATTTGGAACAGATCACAGAATTAAGAACACCCCTTTGGACTGCATTCGTATAGGTGATTCCGACATAAAGCCATCGTCGTGTGCCAGATATCTGGGCATTCACCTGGACAGTACTCTGTCAATGGAAGTGTACATAAACAATTTATGCAGAAGTCTATTTCTGGATATAAGGAGAATTTCTCACATCAGGCCATTCATAACCACCGATGCTGCTAAAACTCTTGTTTCGTCATTTGTTCTTTCCAAGATTGACTACTGTAACCCACTTCTGGCTGGCTTACCAAAGACAGAAATTGATAAACTTCAACGTATGATGAACATTGCTGCTCGTGTGATTCTTAAGAAGCCTAAATTTTCTGACCTGACACCAATGTTCAAAGAACTGCACTGGCTACCAATTCAAGCCCGCATTGACTATACAATTGCTGTCTTATGTTGTAAGAAATTTGACTGTCTCTCGCCCCTCCCTGTATATATCGAATCTCTTCTTTCATGCTATGTACCTGGTAAACCAGGCTTAAGGTCAGCTGATAAAATATTACTTGCTGTCCCCAAACGTGACCTTGTTAATTATGGTCGTCGATCTTTTGAATGCTACGGCCCAAACCTTTGGAATTCACTCCCGCTTACACTTAGGAATTTTGCTACTTTGGAATCTTTCAAAACAGAACTCAAAACGTATCTGTTTAAACTTCACTATGGCAACGACGACGACCAAAGCTGAGCACACATTTCCTGCATTGTTTTATACAATACACACAGCCTTCATCCTGATTTGTATATGAATTGTTTGATTTATTTCATTGTAGTTATTGTTTGTGTGTACATGCGTATATGTGTTTAAATGTGCTGGAGCTCGGTCATCTGTTGTATCATTGAGCGCTTTGGGCATCATGGGATAAGGCGCTTTAAAAATGCTATACATTATTATTATTATTAATGCAGTCGAGTGCAAAGGGGGCGGGCAGCGGAGCGCGTTAGATGGCCCTGTGTTGTTGGGTGATGGAACGAATTCCCATCTGAACCTTATTTCGTACTTAGATCTCATCTGAACCTTATTTCCTACTTATTAGATCTCATCTGAACCTTATTTCGTACTTCGATCTCATATGAACCTTATTTCTTACTTAGTAGATCTCATCTGAACCTTATTTCCTACATATATCTCATCTGAACCTTATTTCCTACTTAGATCTCATCTTAACCTTATTTCTTACTTAGATCTCATCTGAACCTTATTTCTTACTTAGATCTCATCTGAACCTTATTTCTTACTTAGATCTCATCTGAACCTTATTTCCAACTTAGATAAAAGACTTTACTGGTGTGATGCTTTACTGGATATAATCGAAGTTATCAATCTAGATGGCTCTGGTCGAAGAACAATTATTGGTATCCAGGCCGCGCATCCGTTTTCAACAGCTGTCTACGGAGATGACATCTGGTATACTGACTGGGGTCGCAGGTACATATATACAAGACAGGATAAACGGTTCTAATTGGGCATTGGATTTTGACTACGAGAAAAAAATCAGCAAACTGGTTGAACCAAATGTTCAGAGTCCGATAGGTGACAAGTTATAATGTGGATGATAACACGAGCACATGCCACATATTGTAGAAAAAACAATTGCAAGACGCCTATGTATATAATCCCAAAAATAGCGACACTATATATATATGGAGAAGAACTTAATGAGAATGGAATTCAATCTTAAAATGACGAGGAATCTTAACTAATACCGCATCTGATTAGCAATTACATTCCACATTACGTGTAATATATGCATGATTGTGTTTTGTGACATCCACGTGGTTGTACATTTCTGAATTGAACATAGACTTTCTTATGTTTCTTTACTTGTATAGCGCTATCATGAAAGTAGCCAGAGATGGGACCTGTCCTTCCTATGTCGGCCCGAAAGGACCACACCAGCTAAATGGCATACGGATATTCAAGGAAGGTAAGACTAATCGAGATGACTAACGTTTCCATGCACCTTCGCAGAAATCTCAGCTGCTCGAAACTGGAAATTCCTAAGACACGATGCCACTGAACTGCATGCACAATAAACACGATAAAGTAGGCATCTTTTGGATTAGAACTACTGATGACAGTGATGGCACTCAAAGGGAGATAATTCATGACTCAGAAATAGGTGACATGTTTTTTAACCTTAAAATATCTCTAAAAACTAAATGTAATTGTTGAAGTTAGTATGCCAAATTGCACTTACGGTTTCTTGTCCGTTGAATAAAACAATGATTGACTAGTTTAAAGGGGTACTGTACACTATAAATCTGGTCAGTTATGGGGTCATCTCATTTTATACTCAACAGAACATATGCAACAAATGAATGAATTTGAGCCATGGATTAATGCAAAATACACCCGTGTGCTCCATGAATGAGGCAAACAACAGGGTAATTATAATGAAAATGATTTTTATGACTGAAGTAATAAATTCATTTTCATTATAATTATCATGTTGTTTGCATTGTTGATAGAAACACGAGTGTATTTTGCACTAATTCATGGCTCAAATTAATTCATTTGTTGCATATATTCTGTTGAGTTTAAAAGGAGATGGCCCCATAACTGACCGGATTTAGTGTTCAGTACCCCTTTAATGCTCTATAGTCTGTCGATGACTACATGTAATTTCAAAATTTAGAATCGTGTATGGATTTTCATTTTATTTAATTCCAATGGCTATCAACGCAGAAACAAACCACCATAGTGCAACCTTAAAGTACTTCGTCTAGATACAGAGACATCACTCTGAGCTAAATTCATGATCTATGTCGAATGTCAATGACATTTTGTATGGAATGCATTCACAAGATTTCCCAATGCCATTGTTTATATTTCCCACTCTGGAGTTATCCTCCTTTGTTTATCTGGAAATAATGGGGTTTTTTCCGTCCGCCTGATTATCTCATTGTTGATATGATCTCACGGAAATGTAGTATGGATGTTCTGATCATCACAACTTCACAAGGGCTTTCAATGAAGCGTTGGCTATATTTTTGTTTTCCCTTTTAGAATTTTTTTTTTTATTTTTTCTAATTTTGTAGCACACTTTTTCATAAAGTGTTGACTTTTAAGCTAACTGTTTCCAATCCCTCTTTTTTCAAGTGCCAAAATTTATGCCCTCCATATTTCTCCAATTCATCAAGTATGACAGTTTTCCATCCAGTTGTTAATAAAGGGTCTAGCATTTTCTTTACCCGTGATATTTTAATGCTATGTCATATATGGATCAAAGTATATATAGGGAAACTCAAGCCACCCAAACAGTATTTGGTTTGTAAGTACATTGCGTTTAATCTTGTCATTTTGTTCCATACCAAAGGAAGATATACAGCACTTGTTGGACCATGTCCTTCATGTTCTGTGATAGTAAAGGGAGAACCGTTAAATAGTTTGTTATGATACATGTATATAGGGAGTGCTAAACTGCTACTGTCTTTATAACTGTTGTTTGTCCAATGTGCCTGAGCTGACTGAACGACCAATCATTTAATAACTTTTCTATCTTTTTTACTTTATCAATATAATTCTTTTCAATATAGTTGTCATTCACTTTTAGAGTTATTCTCCTTGTTTTCTAAATATTTTGGTTCCGTCCTGCCTATGTTTCGTTTTCAACTATAGGTAACGGTGCCATCGGACAACCAACGAATACCGGTAGTGGCAGCTGCGAGAAAAACATGGTTGTGCGGTTAACTGGAGGTACGGCGGGATATAACGGAAAGGTTGAGGTGTACATTAACGGGGTGTGGGGAACAATTTGCAATGATTATTGGACCAACGCCGCGTCCCAAGTCGTCTGCTATATGCTCGGCTATGACAGGTTAGTGCATGGTGCGGAAGGGGTTACTCTCACTTAAAAACAATGATGAAGGGTACACCTATTTTGAAAATATCCTGAAGGATACACAGGGTTTGCTAACATGAGCTGAAGGGTACTTACAGCTGATGAATTATCAGCATAATATAATTATAAACTGACGCCTGGTGTTGGGATACGAATATCGGTTCTCTGAGCTGACACAGTTTAAAGCAGTTACATCAACCGTGTTAATGAAAGTCTGACTCCATCAGCAATTTGTTTTCAGTTTATCCGATCATACTGGAACGTGCATGCGTGACCGTTTGTCAGTTGATCAGGGATTTATTGTTTACGGTTGTCGTTTGATAATTCCCACACATGCGAAAAAGGATTCTTGAAAAAAACTTGCACGATATCCACCAAGGAAAAGAGCGCACAAAACGGCGTGCGCGTCTAATTGTCTACTGGCCGCGAATAGATAATGATATAGAGAAATATGTGCGTTCGTGTTCAGCGTGTGCAAGAAATCTACCTTCGCATTGTCAGGAACCACTCAAGATGCACACCGACCATACGCGTGTGTTTGAACACATATGTTAAGATTTGTTCACTACTAATGGGTACATGTACCTTGTGGTCACTGATGTGAAATCAGGTTGGCCGTCGATATTTTCGCTTGGGAAGGACACGACAACTGGCGCTCTCGTTGACTCGTTCAGAAGAGCATTCATGGACACCGCTGTCCCGATGGCTCTGTATTCTGACAATGGACCTCAAATACACCTCGCATAAATTCGAGAATTTTCTGAATGATTGGCGGATAAAGCACACCACATCGTCTCCGCGATACCCCCAATCTAACTCCCATGCAGAGGCCAGCGCGAAAGTGGATGTACAGTTGGGAAAGGAGACTTAGGACTTCGACAGTGGGAAAAGGAGATGTTGGACTTTGAGACTAACGCTTTATATTGTACCCTGATATTTCCGACCTGGTTTATTGGCGCGACCAATTTTATGTTCATCATTAATTAAATATATCGTTGTAACGAGCAGTTGTTAAGTTTATCGATCCCGGATAGTTCTAAACATAACATACCCTTCTGCACATTTTACGAACTCTGTGTAACCTTCTGCACATTTTAAAGACATAGCTCTCTACCTTTCAGCACCTTTTGTTATAGATGAGAGTGACCCATTCAACGTTAGTGATGCCAAATATTCTAGGGCCAAGTTCATCAGCCCAATTATTTATTAAATTTATTTCGCAATTTCCAATAATTTGCAGCCGATTTAGTTGCAGTTTGCGACAATAGTAGTTCTTTGTACAAGTAAGTTCCTTTAGCGGCCGTATACAGCCTGAGTCCAGAAAAACGAGTCTTAAGTGCTCGATTTGCATTTAAATTGTTTTTACCTTTGTTATCGATTGATACATCACGAAATATAGAATTTACTGCATGCACGGTGGCCGAGTTTGCGTTCAATGACCGATCGACTTTATTTTGCTTTGGCATTATTTATCGTCTAATTAAGGCGTGACATACGTTTCTAGACTTTTTCAAGCCTCAACTTAAATCACGTTTTTCACGTTCCACGAAACAATGCTAGACCGATAAATACTTGAAATACTCTACTCCTATATAATATAGTTTTCTCTTGTTAACATGTGCCAACTGACCCGCACTGGGACTAGATTGGTTAAAGGGTGTTTGGTGAGATATAGATCAACTTACAATATGGATGCACCACTCATCATTACATTGCAATCATCAGTTTTCCATTGTAGAATTGAATCTCGTCGTGCTTCACCGGGAAGTTTTGGACAAACAGGAGAACACGTGTGGCTGCATGGTGTCGGTTGCTATGGCAACGAGCAGCGGATAGACCAGTGTCATATATCGTTCTTCGGGGTTTTGTCATGTTTCTCGCACATAGCGGCGGCTGTCTCGTGCGCAGTTGGTGAGTTGAGTGTTCATTCACGAAGATTCTGACCCTGCGACTATCAGATACATGGGCGAGCATGAATTTGTTAAAAGTGTTTTGTGAACAGGCACAATAATATTTATAAAAGATGTCACTCGGCAAAAATAATGTGCATGTAATATGGCTCGAATCGCAACACTAAAGTACTGTACATGTTTGTTTTGCGCGAATATGAACAACCAAAGTTGGTCATATGTTTTGTCGAAACATATTTTCTTTGAGCGGACAATATATTTGTTTCAGGACCATTCCATGAATGAACAATTCGGCAGGCGCTTGCAAGTCATATAAATGATCAACACCGTCCGCCACGGAATCAACATGGAGTCCGTGTATGGATGAGCACTTATAAACTTAAAACGATTTGAAATTGTTATATCAGCTGTTCAATGCTACATTAGTCCAACGCTATAATGTTAAACGTACACCTATACACTTAGATTTGTCCCATTCCCAGGTGAACAAATATCTACAAATCATACAATTTCAATACATTAACAAACACGTAGTCAATGAGCTAATGCTTAAAGAATGTAAGAGAAAATGATAAAAATTTACAAAGAATGTGAGAAAAATTATAAAAAATGATAACATTGTTAAAGAATGTAAGAACAAATTATAAAAACATTTATAAAATTGTTAAAGAATATAAGAAAATATGATAACAAAAATTGCTATAGAATGTAAGAAAAAATGATAAAAATTGTTAAAGAATGTAAGAAAAAATTATAAAAATTGTTAAAGAATGTAAGAATAAATGATATAAAAAATTGTCTGTTTTGTTTGGAGGTCAAGTTTACTCAAAGTTGGATTTGTCACAAGCGTTTAAACAATTATAATTAGATGAAGAATCTCAGAAATGCACAACCATTAACACACATAGAAGTTTATATATGTATGTCAGGGCCCAATTTGGCATCAAGTCCAATCCCGGCATTTTTCAGAGGGAAATGGAAAAATGTTTAAATGGCATTCCAAAAACAGTTGTTTTTCAAGATGATGTACTTATTACAGGGGCAACTATGCAAGAACACAATCAAAATTTAAAGTTAGTGTTAGAAAGATTAAAGTCACGTGGTCTTCGCTCAAAGAAACAGAAATGTTTCTTTGCATGCCCAGACGTCATTTTTCTGGGACACCATATAAGTAACAAGAGCATCGCTAGGGCGTGGCAAAATACGCCCTTTAGCCATTTCGAATTGTACTATCGCAAAATAAGATAATACTTTGAGCTTACATTTGAAGAAAATCTGATATACCCCTAATTTCAATGCCAAAATGTGGTCAAATTCTAAGTCGAAAAAATGGCCATAACTCATGTAAAAATAATTAGACAGAACCTATATTCAAACTTGGTCTGTAGTTTTAGCTGGGAAATACACATACCAGCTTTGGTTCAGCTCAAATAATCAAAACTGGAGTTATCGGACGGAAACCAAAATGTTATGAAATTGGTCAAATTCTAAGTTGAAAAAGGGCCGTAACTCATGTAAAAATAATTGGATGGAACCCATATTCGAAATTGGCCTGTATCTTTAGCTGGGAAATACACATACCAACTTTGGTTCAGATCAAATAATCCAAACTGGAGTTATCGGTCGGAAACCAAAAATGTTAAATGACGGTTAAATTCTAAGTCGAAAAAGGACCGTAACTCATGTAAAAATATTTGGACGGAACCTATATTCGAACTTGGCCTGTATCTTTAGCTGGGAAATACACATACCAACTTTGGTTCAGATCAAATAATCCAAACTGGAGTTATCGATCGGAAACCAAAAATGTTAACGGACGGACGGACAGACAGACGGACGGACGGACGGACGGACGGACAGACGGACAGACAGACGGACGGACAGACTGATAACATAATACGACCTTTTTTCAAAAAGGGCGTATAAAAATGGAACAAGTCCTACACAAGACAAAGTTAAAGCTGTAATGGAGGCACCCCCGCCTCATAATGTGCATGATATAAAAGCCTTCCTGGGCTTGGTAAATTTCTATGGTCAATTTATTCCAAAATTGTCAGGGATACTTGAACCTCTTCATAAGTTGCCGAGAAAGGGGTGCAAATGGGATTGATCTCAAGGGCAGATGAAATGTTTCACTAAAGTAAAAAGTTTGTTGTGCTCTGCTCCAGTTTTAACTCACTTTGATCCTTCACAAAAGTTGTACCTTGCTTGTGACTCATCTTCCGTTGGTGTGGGAGTAGTTTTGGTCCATAAAGACATGAATGGTTGTGAGCGACCTGTAGCGTATGCATCCAGGAAATTAAATTCGGCCGAAAAGAATTATAGTCAAGTCGATAAGGAGGCGTTGGCTATAATTTTCGTTATACGGAAATTCAATGAGTACTTATATTTGCACAATTTCACTATTATCAGTGATCACAAACCATTTTTACACCTATTTGGTGAAAAACAAATTTGTATTCCAAATATGATTTCTGCAATGTTGCAAAGGTGGGCGTTAATGTTGTCAGCATATAATTACAGCATTGAATATAGACCTGGTAGCGCCAACGGAAATGCAGATGGGTTGAGCAGGTTACCATTGTTGACCAAAAACCAAGAGGTTCCGATTCCTGAAGAAATTGTAAATTTGTTTGTAGAGTTTGATAAAACTGGAACCCTTCTCAAATCATCTGACATTTCAAAAGGCACTGACCGGGATATATTACTGAGTAAAGTCAAGGACATGATATTAAATGGTAGTTGGCCTAGTGGAAAAGTTGGGGATGAATTGCTACCATTTTTGAGAAGGAAAAATGAACTTAGTGTGGAGGGAGGTTGTGTTATGGGGATCGAGATTAATTGTGCCAAATTTCGGTTCGCAAAGGCTGTCCGTGTTAGAAATGTCACATGGCGCACACCCAGGTATTTCAGCAATGAAGTATATTGCCAGGTCATTTGTCTGGTGGCCAAATATGGATGATCAAATTGAAGAGGTTGTTAAAACTTGTAATGTATGTCAGTCTAAAAGAAAATGTCAACCAGAATTTCCTCTGCAAATGTGGAACTGGCCTAAACAGCCTTGGAGTAGAATTCATGTAGATTTCGCAGGCCCGTTCCACAATCAAATGTTTATGATAGTTGTAGACTGCCATTCTAAGTGGATGGAAGTCATACCAATGCACTCTTAGTTAGCGACAATGCTTCCACGCTCACTTGTTATGCATTCCAATCTTTTCTGAGGAAAAATGGCATTCAGCATGTAACCAGTTCCCCATTTAAGCCTTCTTCTAATGGTTTGGTTGAAAGAGCTGTTCAGAGTTGTAAGGGAGGTTTTAAGAATATGCCGCAAGGGTCATTCAAACAAAGATCTGTAGATTTATCCTCAGGTATCGCACCACCACACACTCTACCACTGGGGTATCACCTTCAGTGTTAATGCTGGGGAGAAACGTACAGACTGCGTTGAAACGGCTTAAGCCATAACTGAGTGCCGTAGTTGAGTTAAAGCAGTCTAAGCAAGTTTTATCACGACAACAGTGCTACAAATAAAGTTCAGGTTTTTGAAGTAGATGATCCACTATTTGTTCTTAATGACAGTTTTGGAAATAAATGGATCAGTGGTTTTGTCTCACAGAAGTTAAGTGTAAACATGTACAGCGTTAAAGTTTCCAGCGGTAAAATTGTTAAAAGGCATGTGAGTAAGATATTGTGGGGATTATAAAGACTTTCCGTCAGAAGAGTCTGTTGAGCCTATGTAATTTGACAATTGTGGAGTACCTATTGCAAAGTCGGAGACGAGACATGTGGAATCACAAACCCCAGTATTTCAGCCCCGGATCATGTACTTGGTAGTCCTGATGACTTTCAACAGCCAAATGTTCAAACTGATATACATGTTGGTAATGACAAGGAAGTGAGCCAAACTGAACCCATGTTACGTAGATCAGTTATAGTTAGGAAGGCTCCTCAGAAATTAGATTTGTGAGTAAGTCATTGATATCTATTGTTCAGGGCATTTCTATATAATTGTGTTTCATTAATAGTTTCAGTATTTGTCTTAAGTTTTTAAAGTACTGTTTGACAGCTTATTGGGGAGGTGTGGTATGTTGTATGACAGTTATGGGCGTGAACTATTATGTATGAGGTGAAGGTCGAATTGTTAATGTACTCTTGTTGCATGACTTTCAGATGTGGCCTACTTTATACAGTTCACGGCCGATGCTTCATTTCCGGTTTGTGTACTTTCTCACTTCTGAATAAATGGCTGAACTATAAGGAACGTTTCGTCAGTTTATTTCATTGAATAAGTTGAATTGTCAAATGGGAATTCTTCGTAAGTTGTGAAATAGGGCTAGTTTCATTTCATCACGATGATCCATTTCTGAATCCGCGCTTTGGCAGTCTCCACAGAGTTGCTGACCGGAAGTCACGTGACAATTTCTCCAAAATCCATACCCGCTATATTTGAAAAATTACTGATGGATTTTGACTGGTCCCCGGACTATAAACATTGCCATCGCTCTGCTTTGGACGTCGTTATTATAGCGCCCGCTCTCCCGCGCGAAGCAGCGGAAGCGAAGCGACCTAGGGTATACGTATGCGGATATGAGATATACAAATCGACGTGTTCAGCCCAATCTAATAATAGATTGAACTTACCTAAAATAGAATAATTTATTCATAACCCAAGGGTCAGCAGAGTCCAAATAATATTGTTGGCGGCGGCCGCCATTTTGTATTGATTAATACCACCTAGAAATGTGTAATTAGGGAAAAATGCTCCAGGGCAAAAATAAAAAACTTTGTTCCGGCAAATGTTAGCTATATTTCATCATACGTAGGAACATCATGCTCCTAAGGCCAAAGATATTTAAAAAATTGAATGTAAATTAAACCAAAGCCCTGGTTAACAAAAACTGAAATTGCATGAAACAGTTTTTTTTACATACTTTATAAAATTATTAAAAATATTTTCCCCGAAAGAGGATTCTAGGGGCCTTATACTGGCCGATTAGATTTGATCTTCCATTTTCTAACTGTATTTCCGCCTAAAAGATTAAAGAAATATTCTCAAAGTTCAAGGGCGACAAACGGAAACTTTAAGTTCTAATTTAAAGATCGCAGAGTCCTTTTAAGATTGCTTCTTGGGAAACCGTCACAACCTACATCGGCGCGCAATATTCCAGACAGAACTGCGTCAATGGCCAGACAGCTGAGACTTGTATTACACGGGCATGCTAAACATCCACATTTACGTTATATGTGATTATTTACATACATTGTATATATTATTTTCCGTTAGGGTTTATCATCAAATCCTTCTAAAGATAAAAATTCATCCGATAATCACATGAACAGTAACAGGCGGGCGCAAATTACGTTTACGTATGGTCATATTAGACCGGTATGGACTATCGCCATTTTGGATCTCCGGTAAGAATTCTGACCAGGACTAAAATAGAACAGTGCAAACTGATTGGCTGAAGTGATTTGTGTGTTGTGTTCAAATACCAAAGTTTGACTAGATTCTGCCGATCTCTGACGGGAATAAATTATCAAAACATATTATTTCGATATCCTACTTCGTATTTGTGAATATATATTTTAAATATGTAAACCATTTTCGCAGAAAACACGAGGCAAGGTATTGTGTTTTGATGGGTATCCCAGTGTTGCTGTTGTCTCTCCGTCGTTATATTTGGATCGATGACGCAAATGACGTCATCTAATTAAATATGGCGATAGTCCGTAATGGTCTCTTATGGGAGGGAACGTCACAGAGCGATAGCGTCGTAGTGTTTCACATATGAGCCAGGGACGAGTCTATGATGGATATAGACAAATTATATGACGTCATTCACCTGTGCCTGACGTAAAAACAACCACGCGCGGCGCGATAGTGGTTGCTATTATGTATCGATGTGCATTGTCTTTCTGATGGAATAAAGTATGTTTAAACAACAAAACAAACAAATAAACAAATGAAAAAAACAACAAACAAACAAGGGATAGAGATGGACGGACCGATTCCTACAAGGCGAATATAGTTTGGTGTATATCATGTTTACTCTTGGGCGGATAAGAAACAGATGGGGTGTTATCTTGAGTGATACTCTGCTCTCTCATATATCCTATCCTATAAATATACACGATTCAATGAATACTGAAGGGGCCCGTGAACATTATTGGGTTTCTGGTCTGGTGATGTTGGAAGTTGCGGTCAAGTGCCTCACTAAACAAATTAAAATGTGACAACAACAACAACAAAACATGACAATTAATGCAAAAATGAAAATGATATATTTGGTAACTCCCATGCTTATAGGTAATTCATAAAATAAATTGTATAAATACGATTTTTTTTAAATAGGACTGATCCAAGTCCACATAAACCACTTGCACAGACAAACAAATCAGGTTACCACCCCCTTCCGTACATGGTCACAAATTTGGGTCATCGGGCATAGAACAAGCTTACGAAGACACATTTATGCGCTATGCATATTGCCGACTGCCCCTCATATTGAACTGCCGCTCATATGTATGACCTTCATTATATGTTCTTTGTAGGTAAGCCACAGCGACCGTTCATTCTTCTCACCGAGATTGTTGACAAGAAAATATATAGAATAGACCCCGAGACCGGCGCCCATGCTGAAATTCCTGTAAGTGGGATTGAACGGCCCGCTGCGGTGACGTATGACGGCGATTCTGGGATGGTCTACTGGACTGACACTGAAACAAGGGACATCCGAACTGCTAATATCAACGGAGGTGCAGCCAGAGTCATTAGATATCTCGGAACAGGTGAGCCTGTTTTGGATCAACAATAAATTTCTCTAACTCAGCAGGGAGGTTTATATTGAAACTTCTAACTTCGCCCATAAAGTATTCTAAACGTCCATAGTATACGAAATTCTCCGCATTTCTGAGTTTCTAACATCTTGCGCAAATTGGGGGGGGGAGGGGTTGCGAATATGGACGTGGCGATAGGTTGCTGGTGTCTCCCACTTTGTTCAAAATGTTCAACAGTTGGTAATTCCAGACAAACAGGCTATTGTTTTCATTTTGTCCACTGTCAGGACCCACGGCCCCTGTTTTCTACTATTTTATAATATGTTTTACAGCGTGTTTTCTGGTTCCCATCCCTTTACTTTTATGCAAATTGTTTTACTGATTATTTTTAGACAACCACCCCTCTTATTATTTCGCCAATACCTGCATATAACATATAGTCTATTTCCATTTATTTATTCTGTTAGAAGATATATACATAAATGTTTCGTGCGATTTAAAATTTACTGTAAATAATGCCGTTTTTAGGCCAATAGTCGTCAATTTTTCTTCTTCCAGTAAAAATGTAGACTCTAAAGGGACTCAGTTGGAAATGTTGAGATTCCAGTTATGAAACTATAATTTTTATTATGAAACTCATTTTCAAGGCACGTTTCAATTATTGTCATCCAAATACAAATACGCATTTGGTATTGCACACATTTCACTTACAAGTGCATTAAAATAAAATAAAATGGTTCTTGGTGACAGTCTGACAGAAGCTCCTGTTTTCTTGTCTCTCACTCTAAATGATCAGTTTATACCCCCGAATCTATGGATACCCCAACTCTAAAATTGTATTTTTATGGGCCCTGTTCGCACTGCCACTTGCCAAATTTGCCAATGGCAAACATAATTCACATTTGGCAAAACATATTTCCATTTGGCAAAAGTTTTGGCAAGTCACTTTTTAATTCCTAACGAAAGTTGAAAAATATTGGTCAATCATCACCATTCAATTCAGGAAACTCTTAGAACATAATTATATTAGTGGTGTTTTTACAAGGTTTAGGAAAAGTTAAAGTGATGTGAAACACTGCGACATGGTGATCAAATAGAAATGGAGAATAATCTTGTTCAAAGTTGTAATTTTTACAGATAGTATTTCTAAATTGACAACACACCCTGTCATTCTTATATGTGAATTAAATGCAGTGACTCTAGATGACCAAATCGTTTTCGTAAGTTTATCGCCGATAGATGCGTGCCGAATCGAGTAGTAAATATTTACAGTTGACTGTAGTTCTGACGATATTTTCGATGGAGTTGTACGGTCGATTTGCTTCAAATTTTCGGCGATGTTAGTAGAATGTTACATTTCGCCTGTTGTCATAGCACATGAATACTAACTTATCAGTTTCACGCACCCGAACAAGTACATAATATGTCTTTAAACACCTCTTTTATAAGATGCAGTTAATCTCATAGCATTGGTACCGATGGTTGGATGGATTAGAACCCTTCTGCCATTGTATTGTTCGGTGATTGGCTTATTGTTGTATGATGTAGAGATGCAAGTATAATATATTATTAAATAACTGCTTTTCTATCGATATCAAAAGTCGTTCAAACCGCAAGTGTCGAAACATAAGACTTAAGGTTGCAGAAAATGATACTATCAGGGGTAGCAGTTTGGCAAATGCTAAAATAATTTGGCAAAAAATATTCAGATTTGGAAAATTATTTGGCAAAAGTTAATTTTGGTCCAGCACGGACCCTGCCTATGGTGCTATTAGCAACTACAAGTCGGACACCTCCCACCGGAAATAAACCCCTTCTGAAGAGCCTGATCCCTGCACATTCGTGCGTGACTAACCCGAATTTCTGTTCACAGACGTTTCTGTCGGGATAGCATTTGATTCTGAAACACGGCGGTTGTTTTATACGCACTTCACTGAACAAACTGGCAAAATATCGACGTTACATGTGGAGAAGCTCGTGGATACTGTCGTCATGACTGGGATAGCCAAACCAAGGGCAATAGCGCTCGACACGAAAAGCAGGTATGTCATACATGTATTTTGTTTTTATATTGGAACACCTTGTTGAACTCCTATAACTATGGTTGTCTTTTAAAAACATTTTTGTTGTGTTCACATAGCTGAACACAAGAAAAGCAAGATGAACAAGTAATTATGGTCAATGTAATACATTTGATGCCTGCATAATATCATTTATCGTCCATACTAATTGGCAAACCCTATAGATGTCTATCTTCAATGAATATCACGAATTTTCACATTTGATTGTAAAATAAACTTTATTTATTATATCAGTTGGTTCGAGTATAGTCATGTGACAAGCTCTTATGACACAATTTGGCAATGTAAGGGCCATCAGTCTGCAACAAATGAATGAATGGGACCCACTCCATGTGGATATTCATTACTGCACGCATGGTGGTTTATCATTCTTTTAACACTGTTGAAAGTTGAAACACACTGTTTGACCAGTATGTCAATTAACCCTTAATCGATGATTGGAACTTGAAATTTTGCGAAAACCCTGTGCCAATGCATTCTCTTATATATGCGAGTCTCCCATATGGAGCATTGCATATATCAGATAATTATTGGCCTAACAATATTGACATTTGCCTTATAAGCCAGTGAAATCTCTCATATATCCGAGGCTCCCTATGGGAGACTTGTATATTTAAGAGAATGCATTGGCATATCATTGCAGCCCTGTTATCAAAGGATTTGATTTATTGTGGGTTTTATCGCCCTTTCAGCTGCTAGGCCATATATCGCGACTCAGTCAGTATTGCAAGTGGAGAAAAAACCGCGAAGATAGTTAATTTCGCTTGGAAATAACTCAACTATACACAAAAGCCACCAACCACCGGAAACGGCCGGAAAGCAACGGACAAACTTATGATTCACAAACCGGCGCATATCGCGGGGTTCTAGCCAGCTTATGCATGGTACAGGGGTAATGTCACAAGAGCTGTACTCGACATTCACCTCATAATTTGCAGTCATGTTATATTCAACTAACTAACTGGTCTTTTTCTGGTGGTTTCTTGAACACCAAATTTGGTGGAACATCTTGATATATAAGTCAAATTGCACATGCGGGTGGACTGGAGTCGATTTGAGATTATAGATGCGCGCCCTACGAGTATACCATTTATCGAGGTCAAGGAGAGTATAGCTCTTGCGACATTACCCCGCTACCCTTTGCATGGCTGGACGGCTTATGTTGGCCGATGCAATGAACATGACGCATTGCAGTATTATGTTAGTGTAAGTTTATTAACATACTATATTTTTTTCAGTCACATGTACTGGTCAGATTGGGGAGTAAAACCGACAATTGAAAGGGCTAATTATGATGGAGCGGAACGCAGACCACTTGTCTATACTGGTCTGGTGTGGCCCAATAGTATTTCTCTGGATACAAACAGTAAGTATGTCTTTCAATGGTACATGTGCATGTCTGCTCTCTTGGTTTTTTTTATATAGTCGCTTCAAGACTAGTCCACATGGAAGGATTTTCATGTCTCAAGAAAGTTACTGACACATACATGTCGTGCCAGCCAAGAGAGGAGTCACACAACACGAAATTAAAATACGGTCAAATCGAGGGGGGGTCATGTGGCCAATTTTGAATGGGAATTTCCATGCAAATCTACGCAGCAAACGATACAGAATTGCAAATATTTATGGGTGTGACTTTGTGCGGTATTGAAAACAATACACATTATCTGGCAGATCGGCTTGGAACTTATTCCATTAGAATGTTGATGTATTTATTAATTTTTTTGTATTTATTTTTCAAAACTAGGTCAAGTGTTGTAATTCCAGAATAACAATTTCAAAAATAAATTTATAGCAAAAATTGTCTATTTACCAAGCCCAGCCGACAGTTAAATGTTATGTCTGTGTAATGATATGGTTACGTTTGTTCCCAGAAAACTGCTTCATATATCACTTTTGCATGGAAATCCCCATTCAAAATTGGTCACTTGATCTCCCCCATAACCAAAAATGTTGGAGAAATCAATGAAAATCGTTGGAGGCCAATTGGTTGGTGCTTGTGTAGGAAACCGTTTTCAGATAAGGATAGTTGTTGTTATTGTGTTTGTCTGGTAAACATCGGTCGCCAATGCAAGCCGGTATAAAATTGTAACCAAGAAGATTTCGTTCCACAAAATGTTCGTACATGCATGGACGTGACAACTGGCGACAATGGGTTATGAGTATCTCAACGCCCAACTATGGTATACATTGTCAACAGTTTGAAATTTCATAACTGTCACAACATGAGTTGGGAATTTTATACCAAAACTAGTTTGAACATGTTCTGGCAATGTTTTTTCCTTCATGTTTGCCAACCGGCATTTAATGTGCAAAAGTCCTATTCATTTTCCTACTATACATGTAGGTCAAACATTTGAGCAGAAAAGTTTTTCAGTTGGAAAATTTCCAATAGAAAGCCTCTACTACGTCATTGCACATGCAACCTGTTTTATTATCAGGAAATATTTTGTACTGGTGCGATGGCTTTACAGACAAGATAGAGCAGATTAACTTCGATGGAACAGGGAGGAGAGAAATAATCGTCATGCGGAAAAGTCATCTGTTTGCCATTGCTATATATAGAAACAATATATACGCCTCCGATTGGTCGAAAACGTGCGTATAGTCATAATAATGCACGCTATTAAAGCTGATATAGAATGCCAACCATACCGTGCATTGGGTGGACAGTATACATAAGTTGGTTTTTAGATGGCTTACTTTTGCGTTGATGGCCTAGGAAAATATTTTCAAAGATAGAGAGAGATTAATATAGATCGAAGGAGGTGGAGAGAGAAAGAGAGAAATAGAGAGAGAGGGGGAGTGAGGGAAGGAGGGAGGCTGAGAGAGAGAGCGAGCGGGAGAGAGAGACATCGGACAAGCAATTATTAAACCATAGTTAGCAATACTATTAGCACAATGTTAAATACTTTCGTGAACTATTTTGTGATTTGTATGCAGATTACATTATTATGATGTTGATGAATATAACTACACCTTATTTTTATGTTTAATTCCTTTCATTTTTGTTAATTCTGCTAAAACACGATACCAAAAGTCTTGATTCATGAACTATTTCTCTTTGAATTCCAAGGCATTATCTAGTTCACAAAAAGATGGCCAGAATTGGCTCTAGACGTAAACATGGGATATCTTTGGATATATAGGGGATATATATATAGCAACAACAACAACAACAACGACGTCATTCTTTATGACGACACGCTTTCATTATTATTCCCCAAAACACATGAGAAACACAGTGTTACGCATAGTTCTCATTTTAAAGAATGTTTCTAAAATGTGGATTTTCAATAAGAATATTCTAAAATAAATCATTTCCTGTATCCTAGTTCGTGGATAAAATATGAAAAAATAATATTATTTTATACCTTTATATCAATAAAGAACAAGAGACACGTGTCACAGATTGGCAGCATTTGCCACGCCACGCATATGCCAGTATGTTGCCGGTTGTTGCCGGTTGTTGGAAATTAACACGGCGTGCCGATGCCAGTACGACAATGGCCGGTACTGGCTGCCATCATATTATAACATCTCGGCGGATGGATATATTTAACCTATTCAAGAATGTTGAATGACACACCGTGTTGGATAAAGCAAGCCATCATTGTTTCCTTTAACTATTGAGTTGGGAGGGATTTTAAAGCTACTATTCAAATTTTTCATCCCATATAAACTAGAAAAGGTGACAGGATGCCGGTATGGTTTAAAAAAACTGCATGTAAATCAAAACGAAACTCTGAAAATGGCTCTTATAGTTGAATATGACCTTCCTGAACTAATAAACACCAATGTAAAGGGAACTGACTGACTTGGATGTTTGTGGTATATTTGATCGTGACACGTGCACAAATCCTTTAAACATACGGGATTTTGCCTATATTGGCGGCCATCATTGATCTAGAGGTCACGTGACATATACAATATGAATAGCATCAAACTATATTGCATAACCCACCCGATGTTGGAAATATACATGCCTTGCTTCTAACAAACGTACACAAGATTCCCGTTTTTTGAACAGTTTTCCCCGCATGCACTCGACTTTCCAAATAATTGTCAAAATAACGTTGTCTCATGGTGTCTTACAATTAACATGATTTTGATTTCGTGTCGTCTTGTCGGTATCGGCTGCCTGCACAATGCATTTGCCATTACGTCGCCTGTAACGATCGGTGCTGGCTAAGTGCTGGTTCCAGCACCGGCGTGTATAACTTAATGCGGTTGGCGCCGGTTGGCACTGCCACGTATGTTTACTGGGACGCCATCTTTAATTATTTCAGGTACCTGACAAGAGTAAGCTTGGAAAATAAAAGTATGCCCGAGCAGTTCGGCCCAGCAACTTTCAATATCCAAGGACTCTTTGGGCTGCATTTGCACCAAACGGGTGAGTCACAAGAGATGCAATTTCAATCAATAATGTTGTATAGTGTTCTAAATAGTGAAATTCCTGTCCAGGCTCCCAGTCAAGAACAAGTTATATCATATAGCGAGGAAGCTTCTCTGTATTTGTCTCTGGTACTCAAAATTACTGACTGATGCAGAAAGTTCAGGGAACGGATCACCATTTGTATATAATCCTTTCTATACTAATTTGATTATCCCAGTTTGTTAAAACATGTACTTAGGAATGGTCTATTGTTGATTTACAGGGATGTACTGGTAATATAAGCAGACGACAGATAAATAAAATTACAGAAGGAAACCTATTTATTGAGGGAATTATTTATAGATAACAATTTCAACAAACGACATTTGGCCGCTGAACATTTCCTATGGGATAACTACTCGTGAATGGTGCTTTGGTATAGAAACGGTTAACTCAGCTGATTAAATACTGGAGTTTCAGTAATTTAGACCTCATGTACTGGCTTGATTGAATGCATTGCATCACAAAAGAAAAGCAATAAAAAGTACATAAATATACGACCTGGTTAATATTATTTTCTATCGAATAGAGAATTTTGATATGTCCGAAAAAATTACCAGAGAGGAAATAGTATAAACTGTATAGTATCACATAATATATCGATATGCTAATATTACTTATGGAACATTTTCTTTATTTTATATAATGTTCAACGATTTATAACTAGCGACATCTCGATATATCTTCTTTTTAAAGTGACGTGAAACACTCCGGTAGGGTGATCAAATAGAAATGGAGACTAATCCTGTTCAAAGTAGTTATTTTTACAAGTATTGTATCTAAATTGACAACACACCCCGTCATTCTTATGTTTTAATTAAATGCAGCGACTGCCGATGGCGAAATCGTTTCGTTACTTTATCGCCGATAGAAGCGTCCCGTTTCGGGTAGTAATTAAATATTTACAATTTAGCGTAGTTCAGACAATGTTTTCTATGGAGTGGTACTGTCGATTTTTCGGTGATGTTAGTAGAATGCTGCATTCCTTCCGTTGGCGTAGCATCTAAATACCAACTTATCAGTTTCACGCACCCGAACAATTACATAATATGTCGTTAAAACCATTGGAGACCGACGAAGAAAAGTGTCTCCCGACGACGTTCAGGATTTTTGTATCAACCGGAGTGAACCCAAACTATTAAACAGCTACGCGTTCGATAATCTGAAACACGTAGCAGGGAATCCCATTACTTTCAAACACTATTACGTCATTGTCAGCCAACCACATATCGCGGACATTTAGCTGCAGCCAATCAGAATTGCGAAGTGTGGGCGGTAGTTTAAACATATTTATTTGTCTGATTTCAATAACACATATAGGAAATGATACATACATTTTTATATAGACAATGGGATTGGAGGACAAGTGCTTACTCACTTATGAGTACCTCCTCTCCCATTTGCTATTACACTGAAAAATAAATCAAGAATAATGGTATTGCAACATGACTACCAAAGGCAAGTTGAACTTATATACATGTACATATCACCGGTGGGCGGTGACATCATATTTCGGATAATGCCCTGTATATAATGGTGGCCATGCATATGAAGGATGTCGGAAAGTTTCAGACTATCGAACGCACTGTTGAGTAATACTCTGGATTCACTCAGACACAATTTGTATTAGTGGACATTTCATGCAGATCAAGACTGTCCGGAGTTTTGTGTTCACGGGAGCTGTGATACACCGACGGCGCGATGCATTTGCTTCGATGGATGGACCGGTGAGCTTTGTGAAACCATGGTAACCGCGCCTTGCAATCCACCATGCGCTCGAGAAATATGCCATGATGGAAAGTTTGGTTGTATACATGGCCTCTGTGAGAATGGTCACTGCATGTGCATCGAAGGTTGGAAAGGTCAAGATTGCAACACAGCGACAGAGAGTAAGTTAAATAAAATTAAAAGGATATATATATATAGCGCATTTGAACACCAACATTATGTTTACGTATACGCGAAGAACCGATGGTAGAGTTGAGAGAAGATTAAACCCACATTATATATATATATTTCTTTATTTCCTCCATTAATGAAGAGCTCACAGAGATATACATGTAACATATACACAGTTCAAAAGAGAAAGACAAGAAAAACACAAATCATACAAGACGGAGCATAATTATACAGTCATATGAAATACAGAGTATTAAGACAACGCATCGCACTTGTTATGTACAATATGTATATGATAACGAGATGGCACACCCAATCACACGTACAGCGTATTCGCAGCACTCAGACAGGTATCTGCGGATCCGCTATACGCATATGTACCTCTCTCTCTCTCTCTCTCTCTCTCTCTCTTTCTTACTCCCATGTCTCTCTATTTCTCTCTCCGCTATATCTTTCTCTCTCACACGCGCGCACCCTCGCACACACACAAACACACCCTCTCTCTCTCTCTCTCTCTCTCTCTCTCTCTCTCACACACACACACCCTCACCACACCCTAGCTCGCACCCACACTCACACACATACAGCCTCACCCTCCCGCACACACCCCCCCCCCCCACACACACACACACACTCACACACACACACACTATCACACACACACCCACCATCACATACCCCCACATACTCCCCACGTGCACACGGACACAACACCCCGTGACAGTTCACGCTCCTTTACATAGTTATAGGCTTGCTTGAGATCCCGCCATTCGACGCATTGGTTTACCTATTTTGTTGAGTGACTTCGACCTCATAAAAGTTCTGTATAGAGTTCAACGCCAAATCATGCATCATTGCTGAAGCGTACATGTGACAGGCGAAGACCGAAGTGCTAGCTGTTGGCTATAACTGGAGCTTGGCCATGTAAAATATCCTGTCAAAGATTTGACACCATCGTACTGTATGCCTTCCAAAGTAAATGTGTGTGGTGCACCATGAAAGAAACGAAACACATGGGCTCGTCGATGAATGAATAAAGTTCGCCAGGTAATTTTGTTAGATGAAGAAGTACTAGTTCATCATCATCGAGTTCATCTGTCCAGAGGTAGAACAGTAAGCCAAATTTGTCAATTAGCTGGTACCACATACCATTTCGAAGGATGCATAATGTACGGTGATTACAGTAAATTAGAGCATGCTTAATTACATCATGGTGAGTCATATTGCATAACATACATACAGTAGGTTCACATGCTTGTACAGCTGTGGCAGCTACTAATTGTGCAACTGTGAAAAAGGCACCCTTTCTATCTGGGTAAATGCGACAGCATCGCCACAAAAGGGACATTTGCAGGCAACTATGTATTTTCCCGAAACGAAGAAGGGATGGGTCATTATCAATGTTGCGCTTCCAGTCGAGTTCACGTTTGTTGTTAACTTCAGTTTTGAGTATACGGGACCATTCTGATTTTGTTGGAAACATGCCGCGATAGGAGAATTGGTACAAGTGTTGAACAATGTTATATGACCTGAGAATACGTTCAATATCGGAGAAGAACGAGTGTGGGTTGACGTACTCCCCAGAGAGATGCGAGTGTAATCTTAAGGTGAAGATTTCAGACTATCGAACGCACTGTTGAGTAATACTCTGGATTCACTCAGACACAATTTGTATTAGTGGACATTTCATGCAGATCAAGACTGTCCGGAGTTTTGTGTTCACGGGAGCTGTGATACACCGACGGCGCGATGCATTTGCTTCGATGGATGGACCGGTGAGCTTTGTGAAACCATGGTAACCGCGCCTTGCAATCCACCATGCGCTCGAGAAATATGCCATGATGGAAAGTTTGGTTGTATACATGGCCTCTGTGAGAATGGTCACTGCATGTGCATCGAAGGTTGGAAAGGTCAAGATTGCAACACAACGACAGAGAGTAAGTTAAATAAAATTAAAAGGATATATATATATAGCGCATTTGAACACCAACATTATGTTTACGTATACGCGAAGAACCGATGGTAGAGTTGAGAGAAGATTAAACCCACATTATAACCAACGAGGAATCATATGGTTCTTGGTGGGAAGGCGATGAATTGTACTAAATTTATGAAGAACAACACGGTTCAGCTTCGTGGAAAAGAATGGCAATTTGTTTCGGTTTTACACTCTGAAAAGTGAAGAATCAACATTTACACACGAAGAACCAAAATATATACACAAGGAACCAAGTTATTCTTCGTGTGTTCTTTATTTACCCACCAGGCGGAACCAAAAATGAAGAACCAACTGGTTCTGCATATCTCGAAGAATCGGTTTGTTTTTAATTTTGGTACCACCTGATGGCCGAAGGAAGAACATGAACCGAATGATTTGGTTACACTCATATCATAGAGTATAATTTGCATGTAATTTGAGTGTAAGTTGGATGAATAAGAGTTTTACATACCGTGCGCTTGGACACGGAACGGGCTATATTTGTGGAGCGGCATACATGTATGTCGCAGAATAGACAATTTGGTCAGTATATGACTTGCATGTAAAATATACAGTAATGCTCTAAATAATCGACTCCTTAACCACAGCATAATTATGGGTAATTATTCAGGGCTTAGTCAGAAATATGGCTCTCATTGAGAGCTTTCCGATGTATGGCAAAAAGCCATTTTCCGACTAAATCCTGGAAACTTACCCATAATTCTGCTGTGGTTAAGGAGTCGATTATTTAGGGCATTACTGTGTGTATCGCAACGTTCTAAGAGCAAAATTAGCGCAGCACAAATATATTAACCCGCATCGATGATATAACGAATTGCTCACAGTGACTATTATCGGGCGGAATCATTACCAGATGTTTACCACCCAATAAATTGTCCTGGATAAAGAGTAAATATATACTTTTTTGGCGCATTTAAAACGTTCAGTTTTCTGAAATCGTAGAGTTATCGATGTGGTTTGAATTTTCAACAATATTATAGTTTATTTCTACATTCTTCCAGTGGACATAGCGTGTAGGTACTAATTGGTCGGTTTTATTTTCATTGTAATGTCTATAATATACATAGAGAAAATCAGATGGGTCAAGGTCATCTGGATATATTTTCAGATGACAATGACGGAGAAGATATCATCACCATAGTCATCGGCATAATAGGCGGAGCGTTGGCTGTTGTGTTCTTCATCCTGATATGCTTGGCAAAGAAAAAATTCTTCCACAAACCAGGAGGTGAGAATTTGTTTTTAATCAAAGGCCAACAACAGAAATAAGTATACCATATTGGAATCGCTCGCCCGTATATAATGCTAGCAATATATCTATATATATTGGTGGTCTCGATTGCGTTGGATCTTAACAATTGGACTGAATATTTACAAGTCAATTTCGGGGCATCTTTCTGATACAAAATATCGTTAAAATAATTTATGTATATACATATTGCTGACATTTTCGAGCAAATTGTGACATATATTGTTCCCGGCGCTGTGGTTTGTGATGTCAGATTGAAATAGTTAACCCTTTCACGACGGGAGCTGCGATGGTTCAGCATTAGGGATCCTGTGCCAGTGCGTTCTCTTATATATGCGAGTATCTTATAGGGAACGTCACTTATATAAGAGAATGCACTGGCTTGCAAGTTCAAGGTAAATATTGTTAGGCCAATTCATTCTCTTATATATGCGAGGCGACTTATATGGGCGACTCGCATATAAGAGAATGCATTGGAACAGGGTTTCCCCAAAATTTCAGAAAGATCCAGTCATGAAGGTGTTAATATCCGACTGGACGTCTAAACGCACGTAGATAACAGCTTGACTGCTTTGACATCGGCCCCTTGTTCGCGGCCAGGAACCACGTGATCTAAATTTGATGAGTATACCGCGAACTAAAATGGCCGATGTTGAAAAATATACATATAAACGAGGAAATATAATATATGCCCATAGCACAGTGATTGATTGATTGTTTATTTGTATAATATTTACAAGCTTTTGACATTGGTGATAATAGACAAACAAAAATGATATTATACAGGAGCGATATGGCCCAGATTGGCCGTCTTCTTGTCGCCCCTACGTATACAAACATGAAGTGGCAACTAGTTCATGGCGACAAGACCCTATATGTATAGAGATCTCCTTTATAGTTTTCTATGACAATCTTACCAAAATTAACACCCATTTATAGCGTTTTCGTGTGTGTGGGCTGATTTCCACCCGGTATAGTGTGGTCCACGGGTTGTTATCATTATCTCTCTAGCTCGTGCGTCTGTTGGATTACGTGGCAAAAGTGGTAACCGTTAGCATTTTCGGGCCGGTTTCGACACTATAGCCAAAAGATTCACATCCAAGATTTTAGTGAGTGTCCAAATAACACGACTATATACTTAGTAGACATACATGTAGTTTAATTATATTCATATATGTTTATAAATGTCGATTCAGGACTACCGGTTCCCCGAAGCCTGAGAGAAGTGGATAGTGGATTTGATAAGTGAGTTTACCTGTGTATAGAGTTAATCATGAGATGGTGAGCTGTGTGATATAATCATCATCATCATCCATCAATCATTATCATCAGCAGCATCATCATCATCATCATCATCGTCGTCGTCATCATCCTCATCATCGTCCTCATCATTAAACACCAATCGTCATCATCTTCACCATCATCAGGATTATCATCGTCATCATAATCAATCATCGTCTATCCACCACCACCATCATATAATACTAATAATAATAATAGAGAACATTTATATAGCGCTTTTCCCAAAAGGCCCAAAGCGCTCGGCCACAACACAAGTTCACGCACAAATATGCAATATACAAGTAGGTCACGTAATACACATGTGCAGAACTAAGAGGCATCACCCTCAGGGACGACGTTTCCATAGTAGAATTTGAAAAGTTCCGATTTAAGTAATGTTTTAAAAGTGTCCATGGTATCGGCTTTCTTTGTGTCGGCCTGTAGCCCATTCCAGACGGACGGAGCATGATATTCAAATGATCGTCTTCCGTAGTTTTCCGAGTCACGTCTAGGAACAGCCATCAGATTTAGATCTTCTGATCGCAATTCGCGCGGCGGAGAGTACATATTGAGAATAGAGTCAATATAAACCGGCAAAGGCTTTGTGATGTCATTTGGGAATTTCCTATAACAAAAAGTGGCACATTTATAATCAATTCGAGCTTCAATTGGAAGATAGTGTAGTTTCGCGAGAAGAGGTGTGACGTGGTCAAATTTATGTTTTCGTAGAGCAATGCGAGCCGAAATGTTAATTATTCTCTGCAGCTTTGCCAATTGATCTTGTGGCAGACCAGCGAATAGAGCATTGCAATAATCCAGTCGTGAAAATACAAATGAAGAGATCAAAGTCTTCGTGGATTCTACCGACAGATGTGATCGCATATGAGAAATACGCCGAAGTTCCAGAAATAAGGACTTGCACAGTGTGTTTATATGGGACTTCATGGAAAGTTCTTTGTCTAAAATCACTCCTAAATTGTTGGCGTTATCTGAGAATTCGATGTCGGCGCTGTCAATGCGTAGGGAGGTAACCTTGATAGCTTTTAAACGCTGATCCGTACCACAAAACATTAGTTCAGTTTTGTTCTCGTTGATGTGAAGTTTGTTCACCTCCATCCACTGTTTGACTTGCATCACCCCTGACTGCAAATGTGCTAGTTATATGTCACAACTGTCAACCATCATCACCATCCATCAACCATCATCATAATCATCAGCATCATCATAATCATCAGCATCATCATCATCACCGTTGATTAAAGGAACAAGCCTGAAGGGCTCTTAGTTACGGTTGGTATATGATACAATGTGTGTTATTTGTTGTAATCTCATCCAACTTCTACTGGTATATGATACAATGTGTGTTATTGGTTGTAATCTGATCCAACTTATACTGGTATATGATACAATGTGTGTTATTGGTTGTAATCTCATCCAACTTCTACTGATATATGATACAATGTGTGTTATTGGTTGTAATCTCATCCAACTTCTACTGGTATATGATACAATGTGTGTTATTGGTTATAATCTCATCCAACTTCTACTGATCATATAGTCCTTTGTATAGATCTTTGAGCATTTCTCTCTGTATTCTGATAGGTCTCATTAAATGATCTCCGACAAGCTGGGGTAATTTCCTGGAACTGTAGTTAAAAGCTAATTATGAGCAAGTTGTCACGTAATATTGAATTAACATACATGGTAAGTTGTAAAAAAGTAGCAATAAGCACACTGTAATCCAGTGAGTTCTAGTCTGTTGTTTATCGAATAACAAAGAACATTTTCACCTGATTCACACCACTATCTTAGATACATTAATTTGACATAATTTGCTACCTGCTTATATATATGTTTACAACAAAATGACGTTGTTGGGTTGTCGGAGGCATATTTTTTCTTTTGAATTGCTATTTCTGTTAATGTGCAAATCACATGAAGTCCGTTTATGAGTACATTTATACTGTTGGTGCGTCTTAATGGCAGAACTGAGATGAAAGCATACAAACACGAGGTTTATAGGGTTCGGAGATTATATGTTAGTCAACTTCCTTATGTAACTAACCTGGCTTTGTAAGGTAAAAGCAATATTAAAGTGGACTTGTATTGGGTTCCATGTACTATTTTATGATTGACATGTTTCCAGCTTTAAATTTTCCGGAATCTGATAATAAAGAGGATTTTACAATTTAAAGAGCGTTTCGCTTTTTGAACAATAAATAAGCTGACAATGAGAAGTGAACTGAGTGAGCTATAATCATTTTATCAGACTCATCATTGTCATGTCATCAACATAATGTTTTTCTGCTTGGGTGACTTGAATGCAGCACGGACTAATAGCTCCATCTGAAAAAATGGAATGAAAATAATAAATATGGTATCTAAGCTAACTCTTACAACTTAAAATCGTCCCATTCAAGTTCTAAAACCATGAAAATTCGGGCAACAATTCATGTTATGCTCTCCACATTGACCCGATAATGTACTCTAGTACGTCACGCCCCGCCCATTCCCAGACAAATGAAAAATATTACATCATTCCCCCTCCCTAAGCGATGACCAGAAAACTTGTCCCACCCATTCCTGACCAAAAAAATAGGGCAGTTCTACTCCGCCCGCACTCATCCTCCATGGGCGCGCACCAAATAACTTGCCCCGCCCATTCCCAGACAAATGAAACAAATTGGACAGCACTCCTCTTCCCTAGGCGCTGGCCAGGAAACTTGCCCCACACATTCCCTGGCCAAAAAAAAGAAGAAGCAAGTCACCTCCTTCATCCCAGTTAACTTCATTATTAAGATAAACATATTTTTTCTTTGACATATTTATATTTAGTTTATGCATAATGGAATGTATAACAGATAAACTGTTTTATAGTTTTATGAGACTATAACTAACTTTAATGTGAGACACATCCTTTCATCACTGTCTACATGTCTAGGCCAGTAATAATACATCCTGGTTGCCTGAAAGAAAACACTTGTTTCTCGGTGTTGACCTTGTTTATTTATAAGTACTCACAGTGTGTATGGTGTGTTCTGATTCGTGTGGATGCTATCGGTATTCAATCGCACCAGGCATGATTTTTCTTCGATTCAAGGTAAGACCAGCATGTGAAATCTGTAAACAGATATATAAATAAATTACGATAAATAGAAATAGATCAACACAATTTTCTGAATGGGCATTTCAGAACCAATAAATCAATAATCGTATTTTTTTTTAGAACAGTGCTTCCAGTCAGATCACTTATCCATGCAATCTTACTAGTTTTGTTGCCCAAAACCAGCTTATCTTATATTGTAAATACCTCCAATGTCAGAAGAACCGCCGATGGCACGACGTTGGCATTCATACCGACACAGCTGTACCGGGTATAGACTTTTTGTTAGTATTGTTATTCTAGTGAGGAATAATCTTTTTAGTATGACTTGTTAGTACTTTTACATATATACATACCTGGATGTGTATTTTAACACGCTTGCGAACCATACTGGGACTCAACTCGACATGTCTGAAATGTTATGTCTACACTAAGTTTCGAGTACATACCCTGTTGGACAGGTAACTCTATCTACACATCTACAACGTACTAGAAGGTGACGCCCCGAAGAGAGGAATTTAGACAGAAATTTGGCCATTAACCTGTGGATCGTTGCTCACAGTAGGTTCTTTAATGTGCACACGTACATGATTGCACACAGGACAGCGATTAATTCCCAACCCGATTGGACGGCATAATTAAACCAGTGTCATCCCTGTAAATGACACCGGGCGGGAGAGGATTACCGCTGATCGACACCTCAGTGAACTACAATGTTAATATTGAACACATTTATATAAATATGAACGAATATAATATGATGATACTCACAATCTCATTGTCAAGTTCTCGATCAGCAAAACTGCTGCGATGTCCTGACATGGTGGTATCTCGAAATACACTGTTTAATTGATCATTGGCATTGATGTCATGCAAATAAATTATAAATCAAGAAATTAGAAAAAGCACAAGAACTGGAAATAACAAATTTATCAATTACAAGGCTCATCAATCAACTGTCTTGTGGCTATCTTTGGAATAAAATAACAAACAGCAATTATGTTTCTCACCCCCCCCCCCCCCCCCCCCCCCACATGCCAAACAGCTTTAAACTATCGTAATTGGATTCTCATATTTCATTATCTTTGAATCAAGAAAGTTTTCCTAGAATGCAGTGTGAGCACAGAAATGTGATCAAGACTCAACGAACCCGATATTCACAACAGCACCCACCCCACCTTTTTAAATTGTATGAGCTTTAAAAATATATACTAGTATCCAACTGTCCATTAATACCAGATATTAAGAAATATAGGTGATTACTAACCTGTTCCAGTCGTGTTTAAAGGTATTCAGGATCCGGTTTAAAGGTTTAAATTATATCAAAACAAGACTAAAACAAGTCGGAAATCGAAACCGGAAATCGGCGCGTATGCAAAATTGTACCGATAAAACGCGTACTGCACATCGTCGGCATTTCTTGCGTTTGGGGTAGGGCTAGTAAACTCTGGATAACCACGCTAATAAAGGCTGTATTTTGCCAATTATTTCGACACATTGATACACTGTTACATGGTATGTATTAATAATAAACAGAATGTTGCGTACTTATTTTGATACAATATTAAAGTAAAATATTCACAGATGAATCGTGAAAATGTGATAAAAATGAGACTTATTTGGCAATAACAGTCTGAATACACGTCACGCATGCGGATTTCTTATGAAATGAGATGCACTTATCTTTGTTAACACAAAATATGAAGAAAACACAGTTGAAAAGTGGCAAACAGAAAACTTGAGGCCAATTCGTAATGATGGGTTATTTTAGAGGGTAGCCCGATAAAACCCCACAAAAAACCTGTTTCCAAAGCGAGGTTAGGCCATTTTTTTGACATAAGGAAGTTGACTATGTCATCTTAACCCTTTTCTATACTAAATACTAATTGACGAGTAGTTTCCTCGTGAAATGTTCAGACAATAAGTATGATTGGTATGATTTTGTTTAAATACGACTCCTTCCGTACTTTTATTATATGTCGGCTGCTTATTTTTCCTGGTAACCCTCCAGATGAAGAATAGACCATTCCAGTGTATTATTTTGTAACTGAGTGGGATAACCCATTTAGTATATAAATGGTTTTACCAATTACCAGGTTGGGCACATCCTGAATTCAACTATTATTGTTATATGTGACCCGCCATATCAAATCCAGTCGTAAGTCGGGATTTTTTTACCCTGTGCCAATACATTCTCTTATATATGCGAGTCGACCATAGATCGCCTCGCATATATACGAGAATACATTGGCCTAACAATTTTTTACAATTTTAATAATTTGTTCTTGTATTCTTTAACAATTTTATAATTTCACCCATACAGAGCCCCAGACAAACATGAGCAGACGACACTATCATATATGCTTCTATATATGTGTGGGGCTCCCTGCAGGGTAATGGATGTTTTTTATTTTATGTCCTAAAAATTGTAAGAAACATTTATTTAAAATAAATTATAAAAAAATGATAGGCCAATGCATTCTCTTATAAGAGAATGCATTGGCACAGGGTAAACAAATCCCGACTTACGACTGGATTTGATATGTCGGGTTACATCTTCCACTATAATAGGTATATATGAATATCGTCGTTTTGTGAATTCGATACAAGAGAAATAACCCAACAACATATTAAAAAACAAAAACTAAAACAGTGTCATATTAAATCGGTACCATGTTTGTTTCTGTGACGAAATGTCATGTCTCGATCCGTGGGAAATTTAGTCGATTAGGCAGTCAATTAACAATCAATTGGTCTAAATTGTGTAATGAATGACCGATTGAGTGATCATGGTAATGTCATTAAAGGGGTACTCTATCAAACATTCAAAACAATTCCTGGTGATAACAACGATCTAATATCGATAATATATAGAAACATACGTAATTTGAGTCGAAGATGTATTATGTAAACGTTCAGGTTAATAGATTATCTTAAAATCAAAGTTAAAAAAGCCATAAATTAAATTACGAATTTCCGTGTACAAGACGTAATCAAATTAATTAACGGATAGTGGATTGGGTAATACGTGGCACACATGATCGCGCAAAAAATATGTTGATACGTCCGTAAACTGAAGCCACTCACTGACTAGTGACTATATAATAACATAAGTGAGTATATGGGACGCGTATGCATGTAATATAGCATTAATTTGATATATTTGCTTGAAAACGGTACACAAATTACTCGACAACAACGATTTGTATTTCCGTATTCCGGTTAATCTGCCATCCGTACCATTACTTCGAACTCAAAAGACTTTCAAATAATGGAAATTTGGTTACCTTATTCTACTACTCAGAGACTATAGAAACCAACAACAACATTTGAGTACAGTATCCCTCTAAGAAAGACAACCTCGTTTCATTGTTTACTTAAATTAGTCAGCACAAAAGGTTGCAAAACACATTTTTATCGGAAGATTTGCTGTAATGTTGCTACGAGTGCAATTTGGCTGTGCACTGGTATGCTTGATCTCATAGTTTCCAAAAACAAAAAACAAAACAAAGAAATAGTGGATTTAGCACTGTCAAATTCAACTATAATTGTTAACCCTTTACCCAACAGAACGGCCCTGTGCCAATGCATTCTCTTATATATGCGAGTTTGGTCGCCTCGCATATATAAGAGAATGCATTGGCTTAACACATATTAAAAATGATAAAATTGTCAAAGAATGTAGAAAAATATTATAAAAATTGTTAAAAAATGTAAGAAAAAATTAAAAAATTGTTAAAGAATGGAAGAAAAAATGGTAAGAAGTGTTAAAAAAAGATTTTTTTAGGCCAATGCATTCTCTTATATATGCGAGGCGACCTATGGTCGACTCGCATATATAAGAGAATGCATTGGCACAGGGCATAACTGTAACCATCACAATGTGGTCAATGAACCGGTTCCAATGATATCCATATTTGTATGGTGTTATTGAGACAGACCGAAGACATTTTAGGCTGTTGAAGCTTTATTTGGCCGTTTTGTTGGGTAAAGGGTTAAATATAACTATAATAGTTAAATTCAGGATGTGTCTGATCTGATTACATCTCCTTTATTGATATATTGTACATTTTATGACTTTTTCATTTCAAGCCCAATACATTTGCAAAGAGTCAGAGATGACGACGAAGAGTCCAATATTTATTCTGAGCCGGAGCCTCCACCGCCACAAAATGGGCCTCCATCGTACCAACCACGACACAGCATTCACCAGAATGGTCAGATAACAAGCTCTCTGAGGTATCCACCAACTCCTGCCAGGAACATTAGTACCGATCAGGCGAGCAAGAGAAGTCCACAGGAGTCTCAATCCAACGACAGCAACGAAGGACAAGGACCCGCGGATGCCACCAGCAGACCACAAAGCAACCCGCCCACGCACAGACCATCTCTGAACATTAGTACCGATCAGGTGAGCACCAACTCATACCAGGAACATTAGTACCGATCAGGTGAACACCAACTCATACCAGGAACATTAGTACCGATCAGGTGAGCACCAACTCATACCAGGAACATTAGTACCGATCAGGTGAGCACCAACTCATACCAGGAACATTAGTACCGATCAGGTGAGCACCAACTCATACCAGGAACATTAGTACCGATCAGGTGAGCACCAACTCATACCAGGAACATTAGTACCGATCAGGTGAGCACCAACTCATACCAGGAACATTAGTACCGATCAGGTGAGCACCAACTCATATCAGGAACATTAGTACCGATCAGGTGAGCACCAACTCATACCAGGAATATTAGTACCGATCAGGTGAGCACCAACTCATACCAGGAACATTAGTACCGATCAGGTGAGCACCAACTCATACCAGGAATATTAGTACCGATCAGGTGAGCACCAACTCCTGTCAGGAATATTAGTACCGATCAGGTGAGCATCAACTCCTGCCAGGAATATTAGTACCGATCAGGTGAGCAACAACTCATGCCATGAACATTAGTACCGATCAGGTGAGCACCAACTCCTGTCATGAACATTAGTACCGATCAGGTGAGCACCAACTCATGCCATGAATATTAGTACCGATCAGGTGAGCACCAACTCATGTCATGAACATTAGTATCGATCAGGTGAGAACCAAATCCTGCCAGGAACATTAGTACCGATCAGGTGAGTACCAACTCATATCAAGAACATTAGTACCGATCAGGTGAGCACCAACTCATGCCAGGAACATTAGTACCGATTAGGTGCGCACCAACTCATGCCATGAATATTAGTACCGATCAGGTGAGCACCAACTCATGTCATGAACATTAGTACCGATCAGGTGAGCACCAAATCCTGCCAGGAACATTAGTACCGATCAGGTGAGTACCAACTCATATCATGAACATTAGTGCCGATCAGGTGAGCACCAACTCATACCAGGAATATTAGTACCGATCAGGTGAGCACCAACTCATGCCAGGAATATTAGTACCGATCAGGTGAGCACCAACTCCTGCCAGGAATATTAGTACCGATCAGGTGAGCACCAACTCATACCAGGAACATTAGTACCGATCAGGTGAGCAAGATAAGTCCACAGGCGTCTCAATCCAACGACAGCAACGAAGGACAAGGACCCGCGGATGCCACCAGCAGACCGCAAAGCAACCCGCCCACGCACAGACCATCTCTGAACATTAGTACCGATCAGGTGAGCACCAAATCATGCCAGGAACATTAGTACCGATCAGGTGAGCACCAACTCATACCAGGAACATTAGTACCGATCAGGTGAGCACCAACTCATACCAGGAATATTAGTACCGATCAGGTGAGCACCAACTCATACCAGGAACATTAGTACCGATCAGGTGAGCACCAACTCATGTCAGGAACATTAGTACCGATCAGGTGAGCACCAACTCCTGTCAGCAACATTAGTACCGATCAGGTGAGCACCAACTCCTGTCATGAACATTAGTACCGATCAGGTGAGCACCAACTCCTGCCAGGAATATTAGTACCGATCAGGTGAGCACCAACTCATGTCAGGAACATTCGTACCGATCAGGTGAGCACCAACTCCTGTCAGGAACATTAGTACCGATCAGGTGAGCACCAACTCATGTCAGGAACATTAGTGCCGATCAGGTGAGCACTAACTCCTGCCAAGAACATTAGTACCGATCAGGTGAGCACCAACTCATGTCAGGAACATTCGTACCGATCAGGTGAGCACCATCTCATGTCATGAACATTAGTACCGATCAGGTGAGCACCAACTCATGCCAGGAACATTAGTACCGATCAGGTGAGCACCAACTCCTGCCAGGAATATTAGTACCGATCAGGTGAGCACCAACTCATGTCAGGAACATTAGTACTGATCAGGTGAGCAAAAAAAATAAAATATATATATATCAGAAACCAAACATTTCACTTAACGATTAGAAGAACAATCGTAAACAACTTACGACATGGCATGATATCTATAGGAGAGGATCTCAGGACCGGTATAACATCAATCACCAGACATCATCATCATCAACATTCTTATAATAACATTACATGTACATTATATATGTTATACATCTTGTTTAAACATTTGGCATGGCATGATATCTATAGGAGAGGATATCAGGACCGGTATAACATTAATCACCAGACATCATCATCATCAACTTTCTTATTATCACATTACATGTACATTATATCTGTTATTCATCTTGTTTAAACATTTGTGTAAATATTGTCGGGAGAGGGGCCACCTTAAGTTGTTATAACGTGTCCCCCAATCCCTTGTAAATTGTGTTACAATAAATATGTTTAAACCATCAGGTGAACAAAAGAACTTCACGGGCGTCTCAATCCAACGACAGCAACGATGGACAAGGACCCGCGGTTGCCACAAGCAGACCACAAAGCAACCCGCCCACGCACAGACCATCTCTGCCTGACCCACCAACACACCAGCAAGATTTCAGAAATGGTGTATACGAGGCCATGGGTAGTGATCGGGGATTTGATAATGTTTACATGGGCCTGGACACAGGTGACAATGATAACCAAGTCGATGGTTGATATGTTCGATAAAGGTTGATAGAGATGCAACTTAGCAATGTTCATTCAGCACCACAAGACATAAGTTAAAACAGTCCGATACCTGCCCTAATGCAGACTGCGTCCGCCTATCGTGTCGGAAAATATACAGGCGAGCTGATGCATGGCTGGAACGATCCACATAAGTTCAATGACACCTCTATACATGTGCGTGTGCATTTGGGATCACATCGGTAGCATGCAGGTTCGGTACAGGTCAGTTCCGTTTTGCGAGAACGAGCTTCCTGACAAATAAATGACCAATACATGTGACTAATTAAAGGTCCACTTAATTTCGAGTCACCATAATTTGTTATAATGCATTGAGGCTGATTGGCATTTCATCCGGATCTAAGGGGACTTGGCTAAACAATTTTGGTTAGTCATTTCATCCTGCGTGACCAAGCACTGAGTTAACGAAGAATAAAACAGGTAGGTTAAGGTGATTCTCAAAATATTATACACTGGTATGTCTCCCCAGCTATAACATCCCACACCTGGAATGGTTGCTAATTAAAACCATTCATGAATCATAATGATATCTATTGTTTAGACACAGTAACACTCCTAGTCCTAATGGGTTTGAGATAGTTAAGGTGCAGTGATACAAAGATAATGGCTGCGGACACACGTATCACGGTAGCGATGGCACAGTTGGTGAGAGCATTTAGTATGGTGGAGTTTGGTGACAATTGGTCGTCATATTTAATATGCCATAGCCAGCCATGTTGCCCGCTGAGTTTCCGCACATTGAGTCGACTTGACCAATTAACCCATTGCGTTTCACCAAGGTTGATCTCTACTCATCACGTTTTGCTAAATTGATTTCGCTACGATATATATATATATATATAATTGCACGATCGATCGTCTAGAATTGTGTTGACCGTGGCCTGGTGGCAATTCCACGTTCACTCACATATCATGCGCGTGGTATTTTTTTTATATGAACTCAATGCATGATTATCTACTTATATTAATTTCATGAGACAGTTCCCCAATTGCGTTCTTTTATTTTGCATTCAATATGACACACTGTCCATGTGTTAACATGATAATGTCAATCAGAAATATCAATCAGAAATATAAAGAGAGGTTTGGTTGGGTGGGGTAGGGTGCTCATTTGTTTTCGCATATGTGGTATGCTATTTAGTAAGAACAATCATGACTGTTGACAGAAATGGGTTATTCATTAAGTTATCAAGTGGACTTGTGTGTTAGCATGCACAATAATGATAACACTGTCGTCTATCCTCGTTGTAGTAATATGTGCGTGAGAAAACGAAGTGACATTGACGAAATTGGTTCAGTATACAGCTTTTTCATCGAAATTATTTTTATTTTGTTCGACCCCCCCCCCCCATTTCCACATACAGAAGAATGTCAATTGCAACAGTTTCGTGTTGTGGTTAAGACAGTCGCGCTTGCGTTATGTAACTAAGCAATCAACGGACAACCTGGTAATTCGAGCATCGGTACAACTCGCACCTACTATGTAATTGTCTGTTGTTCAATGCTCGAATGCTGGTTCGTTGATTTCTTGGTAAGACAATCCAAGCGCAGTGTCTTAGCCATTGAGACCCACAAAAAGAACAAAAGAAAGTACGGTCTGTATCGTCTAAGGCATATTAATTATGACGAGCAATTGTCACCAAACTCCACTATAATAAATTGTCACACCTACTATGCCATCGCTACTGTGGAACGCGTGTCCGCAGCCAATATCACAGGTTTTGGGGTAAGTTCGATATTGTCTGGATGAGTTGATTTTAAGAGAGAGCTAGGGTATAATTAAATTTTGTTGTCAAGGTGAGAGTACCCAGATATTACATATACACATTATATACTATTAAATGTTCAAATGAGCCATGGCTGTGAAAACTATTTTGAAAAAGATGAGGGGATGAGTTTATACATACATGTATGTTGGATATAGATAGGCACAATGAATTTATCTTTGGAGATATCCATGTGATTTGACACCTGCACTAAACATCTGTAGGTTTACACGGCCAGATTTTAACTTTTGAAATTATGATAGAATATAAAGAACATTGTGCTTATAATATAAAGAGCGTTTATACTATCATTGCATTGATTATCTCTGGTCATTTTTCCTTTTAAGAAGAAAGCAGATTATATCTTCCTACAGAACGATAACCTCGGCCTGTCACGTGGCAGAGAAATAAGATAAGTTCTATTGAAGACTAGATATGCAGATATCATAATATTTCGTCACGGAAACAGTTGTATGACGGTTAATTATGAGGGTTAATTATATCATATATATATATTTATATGGCTATAAGAAGAATAGCCGTCTCGTTGACTTCACATCTAAAAATAGAATCTTTGGGGTCTAAACTTGGTTGTACTAAAATATTCCCAAAATATCAAAACCCAAAAAAAATTTCAAAACTTCCAAAATTTATTTTTTCCAAAAAATTTCAAAATCCAAAAATTATTTTTTTCCAAAAACAAAAATTTCAAAATCCCCAAATTTCAAAAAAAGAAAAAAATTCAAAACCCTCAAAATTATTTCTCTAAAAAAAAAGTTTAAATAAAAAATTTATAACGAGTTTTCGGTTTCTGATAATCTCGATATTAAAATGTCGAATGTTAAATTATTTGTGTGTAATATCTTTCGTTATTTTTTTTGTTCAACCAATGTTTCAATGTATTTATTAATCGATGTTTAGAAATAGCTTTATTGGACATTGTGACCATCGGTATGAATGCATACATTCCAGTGTTTATCGGACGCAGTTCATACATATATAATTGTCATACCTGAAAATAGACACCATTACTCTTACATAAATAATAAAGAGCGTTTATTCTTAACTTCTCTATCCCCGATGAAGTTATTGAGTATATGACAGGCGTGTATTATCGTGAATTATTGGAAGTATTGAGATGTACTATGTTGAATCACGAGCGGACAACCCCCCAGAATGAATTGTCATATTCGATGGAACATATTATGTACAAGTAATCACACACGACATTGTGGGTAACAATGTATGTGTCACACCTTGCTTTACCAAATGAATTCTATTATATTCCCGTTCACAATTATATGCCATTCAGAAAACATATCGTGTTAATGTCTGAGCAGAATTAGTTGTTTAACGGGTTAGTATCAATTAAGGTTGATAAACTGTGTCATTGTTAGCATTAACACGATAATTAGTTATCCAAAACATGCATACATAATACGTCCAGGTCACTCAATGATAGAAAATGCCTCGTTGACATTGTTATAACAACATTACGTAATAACCACTTATCATTCCATTCACACTTACGCTCATTTTGTATACCGAAACTCCAGTTAGCACCGATGATGTAACATTATATCACTGTTATTGTATCAATTGATAGGTTCAGACAAGTTCGATGTTTAGAAAATAGATTATACCAATTGTAAAAATGTGTAGATAACTGTATGTAGGCCTACCAGTGGATGAATAGTCTGCCGGAGAAGTACTGTGTAGACAGGTCTTGTCGGTAAGAGAGTCAGACGAGAAGTGAAGGCTCGGCTATTAAAACATAGTAATGCGATAGCGAACATCAAACGAGTCTGCGCACGCATATCTGTCAAAGGATACAATGGCAGTCATTGGTCAATTTATCCCCGGTGTCAGCTCAGTACAATAACAGTCATTGGTCAATTTATCCCCGGTGTCAGCTCAGTACACAATCGGCACGAAGCCGGAGGTCATAATTACTCTTACGAATGAAGAGCGTTGAACATATACGAAATTATTACACGAATGAACTGAAATTTGTATTTCACATCTTACCAACAACAGATACAGACATAGTCATAGTGTTATACTATCTTACATGTACCCATGCTATGACATCATTCGAATGGGCAATACACTCAAGGAGTTAAAGTGACACGAAACAAGGGACGTGATGTAATATTGGTGTTTGAATCTTAAAGGAACACAAGACACTCTAAAGGGACACTCATTATGAATGAATGTTAACAATACAAGCGCACGAATGAAGAGCGTTGAACATATACGAAATTACTACACGAATGAACTGAAATTTATATTTCACATCTTACCAACAACAGATACAGACATAGGCATAGTGTTATACTATCTTACATGTACCCATGCTATGACATACTTAAAGGGGGATAATGCACGCACGGTGTGGAATGTTAAAGTGACACGAAACAAGGGACGTGATGCAATATTGGTGTTTGAATATTAAAAGGAACACAAGACACTCTAAAGGGACACTCATTATGAATGAATGTTAACAATACAAGCGCAGTGGTTGAAAGTTAAAATGACAGATCAATATTTAAGGGTCAAATTTTCGGGCACTTAATGCACCTTTTATCATTACGTATCGTTTCTCACTCTACAATTCCCAATAATCCACACACTCTCTCCCCCCAGCTTATAGATATATAACGAAAACGAGAATATCATGTTGATGAAGTTTATTGAAATTTAATCGTCCGAATTGTCATCACTTTCGTCAGAAGCGTCATATGTTACGTCCATGAATTTTTCTAGCATCGGTTTGTACTTTAATATTGACATTTTCACTGCATCACATTCTCCATAACCATTATTCAAATATTTGTCGACTTTATCCATGACTCTGTTGTGCAGAGTCCCATTGCGCAGCTGCAGATACGATACTATTGTCCAAGCATAATCATTCATAAAGTGTATCATATCTTTACTTTTAAGGTCCTTGTCAGCTTGTTCTTTTGCTTCTGCGTCTTTCGAGCCATTTTCCTTATACGTGTCCACTTTATCACTCCATTCCTCACGTGTTTTATCTCTACTTTCAGCACACACACTTTTGAAGTATTCATCTTCATTCAATTTAATTTCCTTATTCTGACTATCATCCGGGTCCTCAGTTAATTTTCGTTTTAACTTATTTTCTTGACACCAGTTTTTTACGTGTCTCTGAACATCATAATGATCTGCGAACAAAAGCCCACAGTCATTACAAGGGTACGACATGTCTTCTCGAATGTCTATGTTTTGACGGGTCTTCTTATTAATTTCATCGAGCTCACCAGGTGGCCGTATGTCGTTAGTATAGTCATTATGTTGACCCTGGGGCACAATATAATTATATGTTATGCCCTTCTGTTGACCAGGGAGTTCTCTGTCATCATATTTCATCGCATTCTGTTGACCCTGGGTCTCAGTGTCTTTTGTATGTTTTTTCATCCCATTCTGTTCATCTGGGTGTTCTCTGTCTTTTTGGAGATTATATTTCATGGCATTCCATTCACCCCTATGTTGGTTCGTGTCCTCTTTTAGTACATTCTGTCGCAGACGTAATGTGTCCGGGGTTGCGGCTTTTAAATCCACCAGTAGGTAACCGTACGGTTCACTCGTCGCTTCCGAAAACTCTCGAACCATACGCTGAGGACATTCAGGATACATCTGTCTTGATAATGTTGAAATTAATCCCTTGTCGATTGGGTTATTGAACAATACCAAATATTGATAATTTCGTCGTTGCGTTGGATCTTTGTTGTAGTAGAAATTCTGGTTCAAACTTATCAAAGATAAGTTCAAATGGTGACTTCCTTCGGAATGCAAATCATTAACTCTCTGGTCTTTTGATGAAGTTTGCATCAAGTCATCGAGTATAACTAGATTTTTATACCGGGGGTTGATAAGAGAATCCAAGTTTGCTGGTATTCCTCGTATAAAGTTGACCTGAGGGGTGACGGTATACTTTAATTCGTCATATAGGGGCTGCCAATATTTATAAAACCATATTATTCTGTCAGGTGCGGGTGATATTTTTGAGGCAGACTTTTGTAGTAAGGTTTTCACGAAGTATGTCTTACCACAAGATGTCGGTCCACTTACACATGCCGTGAATGGATGCTTGAAAATAAAATCTTCATGGACATTGGCCATTGGATCATCAAAGCAGGATGTTATGTCGCTTGGTGGCTGTTGTTGTTGTTGGTGTTGTTGTTGTTGTTGTTGTTGTTGGTGTTGTTGTTGTTGTTGTTGTTGTTGTGGCTGATGATAATGTTGTTGTTGTTGTTGTTGTTGTGGCTGATGTGGCTGATGATACTGTTGTTGTTGTTGTTGTTGTTGGTGTTGTTGTTGTTGCGGCTGATGATACTGTTGTTGTTGTTGTTGTTGTTCTGAAGGTGTGTGTTTAACTTTGATATGACGCTTCAAACTATCTTGCCAAGCATAGACACTTAAACACTCTTCACATTGATACTTCATTTTCCTATATAATCAGTGAAATCGAGCGTTCTTCTATGCACCTATATTTATATAGAACAGAAACAAGGGAAACGTGGTGGACTAGTTAACTAGTTCAGGCTGTCGTTCACAACGTCTCTTAGTGTTGTTTGTACTGGATACAAATTTATCACATTAGCTACAATACAACCTACCTATCCAAATGTCAATGCAATTATGAGTGATTTCAATATGAACACTCTATTATATAGATATGTGTAACCTGGTGACTGACATGATGATACAGTTATGCACTAAATAATGGACTGCTTAACCACAGCAGAATTATAGGTAACTTTTCAGGAGTTAGTCGGAAATATGGCTTGTTGCCATTCATCGGAAAGCTCTCGCCGGCGGCGGCGGCGGCGGCGGCATTGCAGTATTTTACTGCGGGGTCCGCCGGCGGCGGCACCGCCGCCACAGTAAAATACCGCAATGCCGCCGCCGCCGCCGCCGCCGTCGGCGGCGAGAGCTTTCCGATGAATGGCAACAAGCCATATTTCCGACTAACTCCTGAAAAGTTACCTATAATTCTGCTGTGGTTAAGCAGTCCATTATTTAGTGCATAACTGTATCATCATGTCAGTCACCAGGTTACACATATCTATATAATAGAGTGTTCATATTGAAATCACTCATAATTGCATTGACATTTGGATAGGTAGGTTGTATTGTAGCTAATGTGATAAATTTGTATCCAGTACAAACAACACTAAGAGACGTTGTGAACGACAGCCTGAACTAGTTAACTAGTCCACCACGTTTCCCTTGTTTCTGTTCTATATAAATATAGGTGCATAGAAGAACGCTCGATTTCACTGATTATATAGGAAAATGAAGTATCAATGTGAAGAGTGTTTAAGTGTCTATGCTTGGCAAGATAGTTTGAAGCGTCATATCGAAGTTAAACACACACCTTCAGAACAACAACAACAACAACAACAACAGTATCATCAGCCGCAACAACAACAACAACAACAACAACAGTATCATCAGCCACATCAGCCACAACAACAACAACAACAACATTATCATCAGCCACAACAACAACAACAACAACAACAACAACAACAACACCAACAACAACAACAACCACAACAACAGCCACCAAGCGACATAACATCCTGCTTTGATGATCCAATGGCCAATGTCCATGAAGATTTTATTTTCAAGCATCCATTCACGGCATGTGTAAGTGGACCGACATCTTGTGGTAAGACATACTTCGTGAAAACCTTACTACAAAAGTCTGCCTCAAAAATATCACCCGCACCTGACAGAATAATATGGTTTTATAAATATTGGCAGCCCCTACATGTATATGACGAATTAAAGTATACCGTCACCCCTCAGGTCAACTTTATACGAGGAATACCAGCAAACTTGGATTCTCTTATCAACCCCCGGTATAAAAATCTAGTTATACTCGATGACTTGATGCAAACTTCATCAAAAGACCAGAGAGTTAATGATTTGCATTCCGAAGGAAGTCACCATTTGAACTTATCTTTGATAAGTTTGAACCATAATTTCTACTACAACAAAGATCCAACGCAACGACGAAATTGTCAATATTTGGTATTGTTCAATAACCCAATCGACAAGGGATTAATTTCAACATTATCAAGACAGATGTATCCTGAATGTCCTCAGCGTATGGTTCGAGAGTTTTCGGAAGCGACGAGTGAACCGTACGGTTACCTACTGGTGGATTTAAAAGCCGCAACCCCGGACACATTACGTCTGCGACAGAATGTACTAAAAGAGGACACGAACCAACATAGGGGTGAATGGAATGCCATGAAATATAATCTCCAAAAAGACAGAGAACACCCAGATGAACAGAATGGGATGAAAAAACATACAAAAGACACTGAGACCCAGGGTCAACAGAATGCGATGAAATATGATGACAGAGAACTCCCTGGTCAACAGAAGGGCATAACATATAATTATATTGTGCCCCAGGGTCAACATAATGACTATACTAACGACATACGGCCACCTGGTGAGCTCGATGAAATTAATAAGAAGACCCGTCAAAACATAGACATTCGAGAAGACATGTCGTACCCTTGTAATGACTGTGGGCTTTTGTTCGCAGATCATTATGATGTTCAGAGACACGTAAAAAACTGGTGTCAAGAAAATAAGTTAAAACGAAAATTAACTGAGGACCCGGATGATAGTCAGAATAAGGAAATTAAATTGAATGAAGATGAATACTTCAAAAGTTTGTGTGCTGAAAGTAGAGATAAAACACGTGAGGAATGGAGTGATAAAGTGGACACGTATAAGGAAAATGGCTCGAAAGACGCAGAAGCAAAAGAACAAGCTGACAAGGACCTTAAAAGTAAAGATATGATACACTTTATGAATGATTATGCGTGGACAATAGTATCGTATCTGCAGCTGCGCAATGGGACTCTGCACAACAGAGTCATGGATAAAGTCGACAAATATTTGAATAATGGTTATGGAGAATGTGATGCAGTGAAAATGTCAATATTAAAGTACAAACCGATGCTAGAAAAATTCATGGACGTAACATATGACGCTTCTGACGAAAGTGATGACAATTCGGACGATTAAATTTCAATAAACTTCATCAACATGATATTCTCGTTTTCGTTATATATCTATAAGCTGGGGGGAGAGAGTGTGTGGATTATTGGGAATTGTAGAGTGAGAAACGATACGTAATGATAAAAGGTGCATTAAGTGCCCGAAAATTTGACCCTTAAATATTGATCTGTCATTTTAACTTTCAACCACTGCGCTTGTATTGTTAACATTCATTCATAATGAGTGTCCCTTTAGAGTGTCTTGTGTTCCTTTTAATATTCAAACACCAATATTGCATCACGTCCCTTGTTTCGTGTCACTTTAACATTCCACACCGTGCGTGCATTATCCCCCTTTAAGTATGTCATAGCATGGGTACATGTAAGATAGTATAACACTATGCCTATGTCTGTATCTGTTGTTGGTAAGATGTGAAATATAAATTTCAGTTCATTCGTGTAGTAATTTCGTATATGTTCAACGCTCTTCATTCGTGCGCTTGTATTGTTAACATTCATTCATAATGAGTGTCCCTTTAGAGTGTCTTGTGTTCCTTTAAGATTCAAACACCAATATTACATCACGTCCCTTGTTTCGTGTCACTTTAACTCCTTGAGTGTATTGCCCCTTCGAATGATGTCATAGCATGGGTACATGTAAGATAGTATAACACTATGACTATGTCTGTATCTGTTGTTGGTAAGATGTGAAATATAAATTTCAGTTCATTCGTGTAATAATTTCGTATATGTTCAACGCTCTTCATTCGTAAGAGTAATTATGACCTCCGGCTTCGTGCCGATTGTGTACTGAGCTGACACCGGGGATAAATTGACCAATGACTGTTATTGTACTGAGCTGACACCGGGGATAAATTGACCAATGACTGCCATTGTATCCTTTGACAGATATGCGTGCGCAGACTCGTTTGATGTTCGCTATCGCATTACTATGTTTTAATAGCCGAGCCTTCACTTCTCGTCTGACTCTCTTACCGACAAGACCTGTCTACACAGTACTTCTCCGGCAGACTATTCATCCACTGGTAGGCTTACATACAGTTATCTACACATTTTTACAATTGGTATAATCTATTTTCTAAACATCGAACTTGTCTGAACCTATCAATTGATACAATAACAGTGATATAATGTTACATCATCGGTGCTAACTGGAGTTTCGGTATACAAAATGAGCGTAAGTGTGAATGGAATGATAAGTGGTTATTACGTAATGTTGTTATAACAATGTCAACGAGGCAATTTCTATCATTGAGTGACCTGGACGTATTATGTATGCATGTTTTGGATAACTAATTATCGTGTTAATGCTAACAATGACACAGTTTATCAACCTTAATTGATACTAACCCGTTAAACAACTAATTCTGCTCAGACATTAACACGATATGTTTTCTGAATGGCATATAATTGTGAACGGGAATATAATAGAATTCATTTGGTAAAGCAAGGTGTGACACATACATTGTTACCCACAATGTCGTGTGTGATTACTTGTACATAATATGTTCCATCGAATATGACAATTCATTCTGGGGGGTTGTCCGCTCGTGATTCAACATAGTACATCTCAATACTTCCAATAATTCACGATAATACACGCCTGTCATATACTCAATAACTTCATCGGGGATAGAGAAGTTAAGAATAAACGCTCTTTATTATTTATGTAAGAGTAATGGTGTCTATTTTCAGGTATGACAATTATATATGTATGAACTGCGTCCGATAAACACTGGAATGTATGCATTCATACCGATGGTCACAATGTCCAATAAAGCTATTTCTAAACATCGATTAATAAATACATTGAAACATTGGTTGAACAAAAAAAATAACGAAAGATATTACACGGAAATAATTTAACATTCGACATTTTAATATCGAGATTATCAGAAACCGAAAACTCGTTATAAATTTTTTATTTAAACTTTTTTTTTAGAGAAATAATTTTGAGGGTTTTGAAATTTTTTCTTTTTTTGAAATTTGGGGATTTTGAAATTTTTGTTTTTGGAAAAAAATAATTTTGGGATTTTGAAATTTTTTGGAAAAATAAATTTTGGAAGTTTTGAATTTTTTTTGTGGGTTTTGATATTTTGGGAATATTTTAGTACAACCAATTTTAGACCCCAAAGATTCTATTTTTAGATGTGAAGTCAACGAGACGGCTATTCTTCTGCTATAATATGTCTCCAATTATCACACGAATTATATTATATTGAAAACGCACTTGCTTTATAAAAACATTCAATTATACAAATAAATCGTGTAAGTTGCGTGTGCACGTGTGATTGTGCGTGTAGGTGCATGCGTCCCATTCAGTTGGGGTCAGTTGGCCATTAGGATGACACTCGAGTGATGCAGTATCCTGCGTGTCCGGGTGCACGTGCGTACGTTTACCATACACCGATGTATGCCGTTGTGGCTGCGCCCCTATGTGTGAGTACCCAACGGCGACGAAATGGCGTTTGGGGGCATTAATACCGCGTGTAGTCATGCCGAACAGTACGTGACGGTGGCCGGTACGTGTATGTAGGCGCTCAGACCCAACTCCATGCAGCATAATATATATATATATTTGTATATACTTTTGACTGTTCATATTCTTATGTATAAGCGTTTGTATCATGTTCTTTATAATGCTATGTGCTCATATATAATCTTCAGTAATGGAGGATAATTAAAGATATATATATTTCGTCACGCAAACAGTTGTATGAGGGTTAATTATTGCCAGCAGATGACCATCTTTTTAGATATATAACAGGTCGGTTCTCACTTATGCTAATAATATGATCGTACGTGACACGTAATGGAGTAACCACCAAGTTGATCATTAAGTTCAGTACTACAATAATTATAGGATACGGATAAGTAATTAGTAGATCTCTGTGTCAGTTGGCTATTTGTGTATTTATGTCATTTTACTTTCCAGTTATACTTCCTGCATGGAAATGATTTCTAACCGGGTTCTTTTTATTGAAACTTACGTTCGATTACCATGTACACCAATTTCCCAGCCTGGTCAATTTCAGGCAACAATAATTGTCACATTATTTCAAACTAGCGCTTACCCAACTTAAGCTTGATTACAGAACTTCGGATGCTACATAGCGATCAATTACTGCAAGTGTTATTACAACACTTGGGGTGCAGTCATTGTGAAACCACTTCCTAAGTGTTAGACAAAACACCTCAGGTGATGTTTCAGCACTTCGAATTTTAACAGTAAACGGACTTAATTGGTGGTCTAGTTAAGATTCATCACTTTCGTTCAAAGGGTTGAGTCATCCCCTTTAATAATCGTTTACAGTTAATATTTTACTCAATTGCACACATGTTTTTCCCAATCCTCAGTTGAGAGCAAAACGGTCCAAATTAAGTTGTTCCATTTATACATATATATTCAGCAGGTTCTCGTGAAAACGATCTCGTTATGAACTTCTGATTAATAGGAATATGTTAATAATGGGCTTAGTATCGCCTCATTTTGAGTCCATAAATAACTGAAATGATAGTCATTTTAATCCCATTATCGACTCATATTGACTTATTATAAGTTCATTATGGGCGAAAAATAAGCACAAATAATCCAAATCACGACTGATCAGATGTGTTTTCATTGTGGCCCGCACCATAAACGGACTAACTTGTATAAGTCCGCTATCGGCTTATTTAAGAATCAAATAAGTCAAGTACGAACCTATGTGAACATTATTGGTCCATTATATGTTGTTATATTCAGAATATATTCACAACCAGTGTTTAGTACTTAATTAAAGAATAATAGATAGATATCACACAAACAGCTGGGCGTTGTGGTGAAATCAATCAACAGTCGCGACGAATGTTTATTTTTTATTTGAGCTTCGCAAGGTCACGTCGTGCAATCGATTCAACATATAAATGACATAACTTTTCAAACTCTTCGGTCCGAATCGGCATCTCTGGTTTAGACTAGGTTTTATTCCAGACCAGGTTTTACTCCAGTTTAAACTAGGTTTAAGTAGGAGTAAAACTTAGTTTTACTGTAGTAAAACCAGGTTTTACGGGAGTAAAACTGGGTTTTATTGTAGTTAAACTCAGTTTTGTGATAAACTCAGTTTTAGTTTGTGGAATTCGATCTCAATTGAAACTAAGTATTATTGACGTGATAAAGTTATGGTAATATGACTAATTGTTGGTGGTGAATTGGCTATATAATTATCAGTATAAGCTTAGGTATAAATTATTTATACGTACCATACGTCTCGTCTCGAAAATATACCGTTAAATACACTTTGAAAAAACTTCAAAGTTAAACCACCATACCCCAGGTTTGACTAAAACCTAGTTGTTGGGTTTTATTATTCGGTCGATTTGTTTCGCCCAGTATTGATGTTGTTTCTTTGCGTATATGGGAGTGTTTTCTTTTAAATGGGGGAGGCGTTTATACTCGGTCGTTTGTCACTCAATATCCATTTGCAGGAATTCGGGGAGGCGATGTCGGTACTTATGAGATAACTTGTAACAAAACATATGACAGTATGATGGATGATTTCTTGCTATATAGGTTTTTTTGCAATTCACTCCTTTGGAGGTCGCTTTGGCGACGTAGAGCATGGAAGGATCGGACTGATCAGTTTGACACGTTAGACACGGACATGCCTTTTGGAACTGATTCCTCATTCACAAACATGTCTCAAAAGTTCGGTAAATTTGACGGCATGGGTTGGTGGCCCGCCCGTCTACCCACTAGAAAAACCCCAGCCCTCACCGGGGTGGGGGTGGGTAGGTACCACACTGAGGGCGGGGGAGAAAATGGAGTATGGACTATTTTCGAGAACTAAGGATTTCGCCCAATTTGATGGTATGGGTGGGTGTTGGGTGGGTGGCCCGCTCCAAACAACCCATAGAAACACACCACCC